>JARWIR010000003.1:83089842-84444842 GCA_029959085.1 Nemophila menziesii | reverse complement strand
GGAGGAAGTAATCACCAAAATCTCATATATTTACTTTTCATCAATTACTCGAACTAAACACTATTTGATTTCTACACTCTCTTTCTTTAACACACATACCTTTTTTTCTGTTTCGATGACAATGAGAATGTCGACACCGTGCTTTCACCGTGACATCATTAATGGACAATTTTTTGACACTTTTTTAGAATTCAAGCGCCTAACTTTTGCATGTGTGTAACGTTACTACCATTTTTCGTTCTTTTTGAAAATCACACCAACTTTATTCATATTACCAACATCATCTCCGCCTCGTGTCTTCTCCATCACCATCTTTATTCCCTCACCAACATCTTTATCGTCAAAGAACCCGTTTGAATCTAAATACTTGTATTAATATTAATTTGTATATACACGTGTAATATAAAATTAGGTAAATATTAGAAATTTTATTACTTTTTATGTTCGACTTTTTCAACAAAAATTTCGAAAATAAAATATTTTGAATCATAAATAAAAATATTTTTTAAGTTCTCTTAAATCAAATTTTTATATTTAATTAAATTACAAACAACTACACTATCAAATCTAAAACAAAAAGTACATGCATGAACATTATTATTTATCTAATATTTATTTACTTTTTATATTGCAGTCTCTTTTAAGAAACTGATGGATAAATATATATATATATATCGATATAATTATACATCCATCCACATCTCCAAATACAAGTATTATCTTCTTCATTTTAATAAGTCACCTTTAATTTATTTTAATTTATCCAACATTTTTAATCCTTAAATCTTTAGCTTCATCTCATTTTAGTTACAGATCGAGATCATAAGAGCTTAATCGTATCTTAAAAAAGGTCAAATTTCACATTTTACATTTTCAATTTCACTTTTTTCTACAGATTCGTCTGTGTTTTTAATTATTCCAAGGCTTGTCTTGTAAATTTTAGGGTTTTGGAATTGATTATGTCACATCAAGGCGAAGATGATGAGTATATGGCAGATGAATATGATATGGAAGATGTAGATGATGATGATATGGATGTTGAAAGAAGAAGCAGAGATATGAATGGATCGGATTCTGATGTAGATGAATATGATTACATGGTTAGTCCCTTATCTTTACAAAATAACAATTTAGTCCCTTATCTTTAACAAATTCACCTCCTCTGTAGAATAATAAGATGCAAGATACTTCAGCTGCTGAAGCAAGAAAGGGTAAAGATATTCAAGGTATACCTTGGGAAAGACTTAGTATAACAAGAGAAAAGTATAGACAAACCAGATTAGAACAGTATAAGAATTATGAAAATATTCCTAATTCTGGTGAAGTTTCGGAAAAGGTAAGTATTTGATTTACTTAATTGCACTTTTAAGTCCCTAATTTTTTACCCGTGAACAGGAATGTAAAGTTACGAAAAAAGGAGCTTCGTTTTATGAATTTAGACGTAATTCAAGATCAGTTAAATCCACTATTCTTCATTTCCAGGTTAGTTGTCAGTAATTGCACTATAGGTCCTTGCAAAAATTGCATTGTAAGTCCCTATATTATGTTGCAGTTAAGAAATTTGGTCTGGGCAACTTCAAAACATGATGTGTATCTTATGTCACACTTTTCTCTTATTCACTGGTCTTCTTTAACCTACAACAAATCTGAAGTACTCAATGTATCTGGACACGTGGCACCATCTGAGGTTAGTAAAATACCAAATATACTCTCTATGGGTTTTCAACTAGTGACAACTTTCATCTCTTCTATTACAATTTGTCAAACTACAGGGGCATTATGGTAATTTAATTAATTAATTTTTTTTTTATTTGCAGAAACACCCTGGAAGTTTATTAGAAGGATTTTCGCAGACACAAGTTAGCACTTTATGTGTAAAAGATAATTTATTAGTAGCAGGAGGGTTTCAAGGAGAATTAATTTGCAAGGTTTGTTAATTATATATGTGGACCCCACATTTTAAGGGGTACCCTATAATCCAAGGGTCACTCACTAATTTGCTTCATTGTATTAAACACAGTTTCTTGATAGACCTGGAGTAAGTTATTGTTCAAGGACTACATATGATGAAAATGCTATAACTAACGCTGTTGAAATCTATAACACTGCGAGGTATTTTAACTAAATTACAAAATACACCCCTATAGTTTTGAAAAAGACGAATGTAACCTTAACTGTTGTTATTTTGCAGTGGTACACTTCATTTTACAGCTTCGAATAATGATTGTGGAGTAAGAGACTTTGATTTGGAGAAATTTCAACTTGTTAAGCATTTTAAATTCTCTTGGCCTGTAAATGTAAGTGTTGAGTTTATATAATTGCACTGTAAGTCCCTATATTAATTGATTTTTTGCAGCATACATCTTTAAGTCCAGATGGAAAGCTTCTTACAATTGTTGGAGATGATCCAGATTGTTTGGTCATTGATTCCTCAACTGGAAAGGTTTGTTACTGCCCCATTTTCAGTTAATTGCACTCTAGTCCCTATATTTTGCAAAAAATGCACTACAGTTCCCTATGCACTACAATGAAAATTCTCAAAATTTAATGGGGGGCATAAGCTATTATTTTAGGGAAACAATCATCATTTTTCAAGTTTATTGTACTCTAGGTTCCTATATTAAGTTTTTGGAGTTAATTGCACTAATAGTCCCTAAAGAACTGCTCCTCCCAAACTTCTCAAAAAATCTATAAAATCAAGTTCTTTTTTGCTTTTTAATGGAAAGAACCACTAATTTTTGTACTTTAAGTCTTGATCTTTGTTGAATATAGATTATTGTGCTCAATATAGGGACCTAAAGTGCAATATAGGGGTGCCGAGTTAATTGCTCTATAGGTCCTTATATTCATTTTTCCGAGTTAATTACACAAATTGTCCCTAAAAAATTGCTCCTCCCAAACTTCTCAAAAGATCTATATAATCAAGTTCTTTTTTGCTTTTTAATAGAAAACCACTAATTTGTTGAATTTTATGTCTCTATCTTTCTTGAATATTAGATTATTTTGCTTCATATAGGGACACCTATACTGCAATTAACTAAAAAAGTTGGGACCTAAAGTGCAATTAACTAAAAGAATGGATTATTATATTGAGGGTAGATCTGTCCCCCAATTTTCTTTGAGTTAATTGCACTATTAGTCCCTGGACTCATTATTTCCAGTTAATTGCACTCTAAGTCCCTCAACTAATTTATACTCATTTTTTCCAATTAATTGCACTATAAGTCCCTATAATCATTTTTTTCCAATTAATTGCACTTTAAGTCCCTATACTCATTTTTTTCCAGTTAATTCCACTATAAGTCCCTATATTGCACAAACTAACCTTATTTCATCATATAACCAACAAAATAATCAAACCCTAAAAAGTTGAGTAAAGGGGGCAAGTAAAGTTCCTATGAATTCCGGTCACAGAAATAGGGTCAATTTGTACTTTTTAAATAACTTAGTGTTTCTAATCCAAATAGAAAATAAAAAAATGACCTAGTGTTTGTAATTTCAGACAATTGCATCATTAAAAGGACATATGGACTACTCATTCGCATCAGCATGGAATCCAAATGGATTAACATTTGCTACAGGAAATCAAGACAAAACAACAAAAATATGGGACATTAGAAACATGTCCAAATCCGTAATTTCCTTAAAAGGAAACTTAGGAGCTATTAGATCAATCCGTTACTCTTCAGATGGACAATACATGGCTATGGCTGAACCAGCTGATTTTGTTCATGTTTTTAATGTTAAAAATGGTTATGAAAATGAACAAGAAATTGATTTTTTTGGTGAGATTTCAGGGATTAGTTTTAGTCCTGATAGTGAAGCCCTTTTTATTGGGGTTTGGGATAGGACTTATGGTAGTTTACTTGAATTTGGTAGGAGAAGGAATTGTTTTTATATTGATAGTATGGTTTAGTAGGGGAGTGTTTTAATGATTAATGTCAATATATGTATATTTATTGTTGTTTTAGGCTTTTGTTATAGCCTAGTGTGGAGTTGTGTAAATTAATGAATGTTTGAAGGTGTGAAAGTTTACTTTACTTTGTTGATAATTTGTGTGAGTTTATTGCTTTATGTAATGATTTGGTAGTTTTGAGTTACACCTTTTACAAAAAAAAAAAAGAATAATTAGGGGAAAGTTGAAAATAGTATTAGATGTACAAAAAACACACACACAAACATAATGGAAAACCTCTCTTTGCTTCCTAGAAATCAGATATGCATCCTTCTCTATGGCGAAGATTGCCTTTAGTGATTCAACTGGAGATACGATAAAGCTTTGTGGAGAAGGAGTTATGTTGAAGGAGCTTAGCTTGGTTTGAAGTTGTAAAGCTTGTAAGATCAATGGTGAATTTGATTCGGAACTTAGTGGTGTGAACTATGGAGTTCGAGGTGTTGGTCAGAGCTTGGAGAGAGAAGAGTTGAGCGAGGTCGCGTGGTGGATAAGGAGTTCATGTGGTTCTAGTCGAGTTGCTACTCGTAGCTCGAAAGTAGAAGAGGCTGAGCTAGGTGGTGTGGGCGCTATGAGTTCAGGTGGTTCTAGTTCGAATATTTCTGTGAGGAAGACGAGGTGATGATGACCTTAACCTGCTACATTTTTTATTAGACTGCTTAGGGTAATAAAAGACACACTTAGTATATATTTCTTGTCTAGGGTTTAGATATCGATATAATGGGTTCAATTTTTAAAATAATACGCTCAGTGTCATGGAATTATACAATAACCATATTCAATGTTAAACACTAAGCATGCTCAGTGATTAGATCATGCTTAGTGTAACAATCGTGCTCATTGCTCAGAGTTTTTTGCTGATGAAAATGCTCAATGTAGTACATAAGCATGCTTAGTGTCACGACATGCGGGGGAACATCAGCGATGACGCGACGGTACTAAGTGTCTTTAGTGTCGTTGTCAGAGATACTCAATATCGCTATAAAAAATGTTTAATGTTTACATTGACACTGAAATAAATCTTTTACAAGATTGTATTAAAAAAATTTCATCGACTATGCTTAAATTTTAAATTTATTTTTCAAAACACATTTCCTTTTAACCTAAATTATTGTTTACCAAATTTTTTTTTAAAACGTGTCTTTAATTATCTCCCAAAACTAATGATATTCTTGAGAATAACATTCTGAACCTTCTCTTTTACGATTATTAGCACGTTCAATCTCTTTTTCTCTCATATCTTACAATGTTTAGGATTATTATTGATTTAGGGAAAATGACCGAGAAGGTCAACGCTTGTGTTCAAAAGAGCCATTCTTTTTTTTTTGACGGGTGAGGTCATGAATAATATTTAAGTGCGTTGGCTTTTCAATTTTTTATCAATAATAAACATGAATTTGGATTTTAAGCTAACTTTATTCTTATACTAATTCTATTATCTCCAATTACAATTTATATTTTAAGTTAAATAAATTCGCATGACCTGTTAAAATATTTATTTAATTAAAAATTATAAAATAATCATTATTTTTATAAAAGTTTTAACATAAGATTTTACATCATTTTTTTTCTTTTACATTTCAATTATAATATATAAAAAATTAATATAAAATTAGTTATTTCACATAAATCTAATATTCATTGTGAAATTTATGTAGTAAATAAATTGATGGGTGATTGACACATAAGGAGTTGGAGACTAGTTTTTCTTCCTATAGAAACTAGTGGGAATCTTACTTCTTTAAAGAGATCTCAAAGATGACCAAATACTAATATACCCTTACGAACACTAAAAGACAAAAATGAGTGATGTCACTGTTCATCTCTCTCCACTATCCACCTACCTCCGACCACCGACCTCTGACCTCCAACCACCGACCACCAACCACCGACCTCCGACCACTGACTTCCGACCACCTACCTCCAACTTCCGACCACCGACCTCCGACCTCCGACCTCCGACCACCGACCACCGACTACCGACCACCGACCACCGACCACCGACCTCCGACCACCTACCTCCAACTTTTGACCACCTACCTCCAACTTCCGACCACTGGAAAAAATGATGAGTATTGTACAAAAACGACGAGTACTCCACAAAAAATGATGAGTAATCCGTAAATTGAGATGAGTACTTTATAAAACATGCAGAGTATTCTATAAAAATTGCTGAGTATTCTATAAGAAATGTTGAGTATCATATAATAAATGTTGAGTATTCTGTAAAAATGATGAGTATACTGTTAAAATGATAAGTATTGAATTGCATTTCAAACTACTTACAAAAGAAACAAAAAAAAACAAATTACAACGTTAAAAATACTAAAAACTAACTAACTACCTACTGATTGACCAGATTTGATTTTTTTTGAAAAGTCCTCACAGCTTCGACACAAAACAAGTTGTTGCAGCTCGCCTCTCCTGCACAAAATAACTCGTCAGAAATGAAGCTAAAGAAGGCGAAGGGGGCAAGAAGATGAAAACTCGCAGGACTAAGCTTTAAGATTTAAAAACTCGCCGGAGCAGAAGACACTCTCCTCACAACACTCACACAAGAAAACCGCCATTGAGCGCCTTCTCATGAGCTCCTTTGCAGAAGAAAATCGTCAGAGACAATAGCTTGGATCGATATCCGGTGGTGCTCGTCCAGTCACGAAGCCACGCCGGCACAGCAAAGCTCCGGAAACCTTGTTCGAGGAGTGTAGCTTGGATCTCGAAAAAATCCAGATTCAGGCGAAATGGCGGAGCAGCGGTCTTCGTGCGGAGGTGTGGTGGTCAGCAACTCAGCAAGGCGGTGGAGATCTATCTTCGAAGCCATGAAATCAGCTCTTCGCGCGGAGGTGGCTTGCACGGTGGTGGCTCTCCTTCACAGGGGATGAGCTTGAACGTGGTCTCGAAAAATAGAGGAGGGGGCGGCAAAGGAGTGAGTGAGGAGATCGGCCATGGCTTTTGTTGCTGCTGTTTTCTTCTCGGTTGGCATTGTTGATGATCACCGGTGAAGCTAGATGGTGGCGGTGGAGCTAGATGATGGCGGTGAGAAGCTTTAAAAAATGGGAGAAGAGGGACTAACGAGAGAGAGGAGAGAGGAGAGAGGAGAGAGGGGAGAAATTAGGGTTTGTATAAAATAAAATTTAGAAAAAATATCATATATATATAGGAAATGAAAAATAAAAGAGGGCAAGTAAATGTGATTTTTTCCTATAGTGTTAAAATCTAGTTGAGGTCTTTAGTAAGAAGAACAAAAAGATAGAGTTGGGTTAGAACTAGGGTTTGGGTGTTTAAAACCCCTTGAGTCAAAATTTCTAAATTGAAAGCTTTGGCTTTTCTAAAAAATTGCGCCTTAATTTTTTTTACTATATTAACCTTTTCGGGCCCAATTTAAAATGTCGTTCAGAGCCTTCAAATGATCAAGACCGGCTCCGCGAACAACAAATTCATAACCTAATCAAACACTTTAAACCACAATTTTTATGTAATTTATTTAAACACTTTATCCTATGTTGCACGAAATTGATATAATAAAGATTAAAATAAAATAAAATGAAATACCAAAATGAAATTGTTAAAGAATATTACCATTGATTTTCATTTCATATGTTTTGATTTATTTAATAAGAATGATCGAGTTTTGTGAATGAATGTTGCCTATGTAAAAAAAAATGAAATGAAAATCAAAAGATTAAGTAAGATAAGAAACGAGGTTAGTGGTAACTTTGTCCAAATTTAACTGAAACAAGTGTAGATTTTTTTGGAAATACATTTGCACTGAGTATTTTTTCGGTTAATCATATCTTATTTTGATCTTTTTGGAAATGCATTTGCACTGAGCATTTTTTCTGTTAATCATATTTTATTTTCTCATAGCAATGAGATGAAAATATGTTATGTAATTTTGACTATTATCGTTTCTACGCTAATTAATATTCGTTGTTAATCATATTTCTTTATTATAAACATAAATTATATTTATATTTATATTTTTCATATAATCTATAGATATGTAATTTTTTTTTTTTTTTGGACATTTATAGATATGTAATTAAAAGATAATATATAGTTCTTTAATATTGAATTAGTTTTACTTAAATATTGGTAAGTTTGTATTTTTTTTTTGTCAAATCTAACTTTCCTATTTAAGTAAGATTGAGTTGTCATGTTAATGAGTACTAGTTTTTTTATTACCTTATAAATAAAAGTCCAAATGCTAAAGAAAATGCTAAAGAAAATATCAACACCGTTCTCGCTAAACATATCAAGTCTCTTGACTCAAACTTCTAAGAATCGTTATTTACTATATTTCTTAATTTTTATTTAATTAATATTTTTTTACAATTCTTATGATTTTTTACTGAAATTAGTATTATTTTTAGTAGGGTTCTTTTTTAAAATTTTGCCCAAAATTTTTAAATTTTCATATTTTCAAATCTGACAAACACGATGCTATTATCGTAAAGAAATACTAAGTAATTTATAGTCGAAAGCGTGGCAATACTAGAGAAATTGGATTTACATAGTCTTTTTTTCCCTTTTTTCCAAGTAAACAGATAGCCTTAGCCTAGGCACCATTTGAAACACTCTGTACATCCATCTAGTGCAATTTACTAATAAGTAACCCGAGATCCATACATGTGAAATTTAATGACAATACAATATCTTTTGATGGTAAAAAGCAAATAATGCATCACTCGTCTCAATATACTTATTTTTCGAATTTAACTTAACTTGTTTATTTTGGTAGATGCTTTTGAAGTTTATTTTCTTTTCTAAATCAAGCACAAAATATTTATAAGTAAGATAAATTATTGATTATGTAAGCATGTATATCAAACTACATTATTCTTAGTATTTATTTATAACATCGGAAACCACTATTAATTAGAGAAAAATTCTTTGTGTTTAATTTGTAAATAATTTTATTCATATTTGTCATAAACCTGCATCCGAGGAAGGATTCATAAAATATTCTCAATGAGGGTTAAGAAATATAATGGTTTGTATATACATTGAGGTTAATTTTTATATATATTTTACTCAACGGAGAATATAAATTATCAAAATCTGCTTCTACCGTTAATAATTTCAGTAATCAGACCTTTAGCGATCGCGTGACATGGTCATTAGAGCACACCTTTTAGCGACCACCAATGACCGTTAGATTATGTAGGCAAACAATAATAAAACAAAATATATTAAGGGGAACCTTTTATCGACCAAGAAAAAGTATCTCTAGCGACCATTTGGTGGTTGCTAGAGATACAAAATTTTACCGATAACTTGTTTAGCTGACAAATACCTACCTAATTTTTGACGGGCCAATTTTTCTCTTCCATCTAAATTTCGTGGTTTTGCCGACGATTTACTTTATCTTTGGCGACAACTAGGTGGTATATTCGAAGTTTAGAATATCATAAAACTCAAATACGGATTCCCATTTTATTTCACCACTATCAAAACATCCACACCCATCCTGCATTTGGTAATTTACCCTTATTATAATAATAATTAATATGTATAATTTTTTTTTGAAGAACACCCCGGAAATTTATTCGAATGATATTCGCAAACAAAAGTTAGAACGTTATCTGTAAAAGATTATCTATTAGTAGCAGGAGGGTTTCAAGGAGAATTAATTTGCAAGCTTGTTAACTATTCTCGTGTTTATATGTGTAAAACATTCTAGGGATACCCTATAGTTTAAGGGTCTCTAACTACTTTGTTTCACTATATTTGAACGTAGTTTCTTGATAGACCTGGATTGAGTTATTTTTCAAGAACAATATATGATGATAATGCTATAACTAACGTTGTTGAGATCTATGACACTTCCAAGTATTTTGGGTAAAATACAATATATCCCCTTATGGTTTATAAGAGAAAAATATACCCATAGTGTTGTTATTTTGCAGTGACACACTTTATTTTATAGCATTTAATAACGATCGTAGGGTCCCAGACTTTGATTTGGAGAAATTCCAGCTCGTTAAGCATTTCAAATTAACTTGTCCTGTACATGTAAGTCTTGGTTTTCTATAAGCTATGAAACTTTTAAGGTAATTGCACTATAAGTCCCTATATTAATTGATTTTTTGCAGCACAAATCTGTTAGTCCAGATGGAAAGCTTCTTACAATTGCTGGAGATGATCCAGATTGTATGATAGTTGATTCCACAACAGGATAGGTTTGTCACTTTCCCATTTTTTTTCAGTTAATTGCACTCTAGTCCCTATATTTTGAAAAAATGCACTATAGTTCCCTTTTCACTACAGTGAAATGTCTCAAAATTTTATGGGGGAGTAAGCTATTATTTTAGGTAAACAATCAGTACTTTTCAAGTTTATTCTACTCTAGGTTCCTCTATTAATTTTTGGAGTTAATTGAAGTATAAGTCCCTATTATAAGCAACATAATCTATATTGTATTAACGAAACTACATACTATTCATACTAACAAAGCCTAAAATGACAATTGATAAAGATTCTGAATATTTGGGGACCATTAAGTATTTATAAAAGTTTATATAGGGGCGTTTTCTTTTTGAATTGCATACTGTTGCATCATTACGCGACCATATAGACCACTCCTTTGAAAATATAGGGACCTAAAGTGCAATTACTTTGAAAATATACTGTTGCATCATTACACGACAGTAGTCAGTGTTTCCCGCTGACGAAGATACTCAATGAAGTACAGTAAACATGTCACCACATGCGGTGGCACATCGGTGACGGCACGATGGTACTAAATGTCTGTAAAAAATATTTTGTGTCAATATCGGAGACACCTTATGTAGCTGCCAGATGTGTTCAATATTCACATTGTTATTTATTTCTTGTCTTTATTTTAAAATAATTTAGTAGTCTATAAGAACACAACCATTTTTCTTTATTGGTGAAATAAATCTTCCACAAGACAATATAGAAAAAATGATCGACTATGCTCGAATTTTAAATTTATTTTCCAAACACATCTGTTTTAACCTAAATTATTGACTACCACCAGAAATTAAAAAACCTCTCTTTAATTTTCTCTATTCTCAGTATTCATCTTTCAAGAATAATCTTCCCAACCCCCTTCATGTTTCTCAGCGCGTTAATTTTTTATTTTAATTTGTGCTCAGAAGGTCCAGTCATTCTTTTGACCAGAGAGGTCATGAATAATATGTAAATGCGTTGACCTTCTAATTTTACTTATAATTAACATCTAGAAGTGAATTAAAAATAACGTAAAACCAAATCTAATGTCACAAAATTACTTATTTTATTACTTTTTTTTTGTCCATTTAGAAGGAGTACAATATCAGATATTATTACATTTATGAGAAGGGTAAAGCCCTCGTATGGCCCCTTAACTATACCCAAAGTGCACGGGCCGCCCCTGATCTTCAAAATTACCCTTTTACGCCCTATATCTTCACCTTTTGTGACACCGTTAGCCCTTTTTTCATTTTTCTGTCAGTTGACCGTTAGTCAACGCCACATGGCGCCACGTCACCGCCACATCAGCGCCAACTCACCGCCACCGTCTTCGTCATCATCGTCCCTAACTTAAAAAAAAAAAAAAAAAACTTTGAAGGTTTGAATGCTTCAAACCTTCATCAATGGAGAAAAATAAAAACCAAAAATCAAAAAGGCATTCTCAAAATAAAAAAGGCATTACCATGGTTGATATTGTTAGACATCCTCTATGTCTGATCATTTGATAAGTCAATAATTGCTGCTGTGACAATTGGACTTTTTATGAATAGAAGTTGGTTTTTAAAAGCTTTCCCACATCGGTGGGGAATAAGAATAAAAAGCTACTTTTATACTATGTGATAATAACTAAGTCCAATAATCCAATAATCATGCACATGGCATAGCAATGATCTAACCCACACGCGCGCACCACCACCACCACCCACCCACCCGACCCGGCCCGGCACCGGCACCGGCACCGGCGACGGCGACGGCGTGAGGCGTGGAGCGTGGGTCGTGGTTCGTGGTTCGTGGGGAGTTTGGGGAGTCAAAAAATGAAAAATGAAATGGATTTTGTACCAGCTCTTATAGTGTGGAGAGTTGACTACTCAACTTAACGTAGAGACAAGACTCCACTAATCTCGCACGCGTTAAAGGGAAAGGATATTCAGCTCAAGTCAAAAGTCAAACACGTGGGAAATCAAATGGTCATAGCTGTTACAGAATATTACAAAACGTGGGGGTTACTTAGCAATCCTAACGTCAACCCAATCAAGACTAATCCGGGAGAGAATCATGGGATTCAATAGGGGCGTTTCTGATGGCTTGTCCACTCCTCACCCCTATAAATAGAGCTCCCATTCCCCTCTCAACAGCTACGAATTACAAAGGAAAAAACCAAACACTCTGCCTATCTCACTCTCTAAAACACTAAACGTTTTTCTGTTCTGTTAGAGATAACCGGATACCCCCGGAATATCTTTTTAACAACCGAGGACTAGGCTCGTTTTATTTTCCGTGTAAGTTTGTTTTTCGTAACCATTTCCGTGTAATCTTTAATTCGATTTTGTAATCGCATTTCCGTGTATTGTTATTCGATTTCTTGTAATCGTTTTTCCAGTTTTTATTGTAATAGTTAGTTTACGTTTAAAACTGTTTTTACCTTTTTTCGGAATCCATTTCTTTTTGTAAAACCGGTGATTACTTGTAATCACAAATCACAATTTAAAAAGATATTCTTCTTCTTTTTTCACCGGTTATTTTTTGAAAATGGCTCTTCCGATTTCGGCTGTTGGTTCCTCTTTGAACACAAAGCCAATTCTCGACGCAAACAAGTTAGAGCCCCTTAATGGTTCTAACTATAAGCGTTGGGCGCAAAAAATCATGATATGCCTTGAACAGTATGAACTTGACTTTGCTATAGTCGAGGCTCCTCCACTTTTGGAGATTGGAGCTCATACTGAACAAGAGCTAGCTAGGCATGCTGCCCTCGAATCTAGGTTCAAAAGAGCTAATACCATGGCTCGGGGCTGGATGTTGAACCATGTTACTAATCCCATTTTTGACCTCCTTGCCAAAGAGAAATCGGCAAAGGTCATATGGGAAACTCTCGAGAAAAAATATGGGGCTGATGATTCGGGTAAGAAAAAGTACGTGACTGGGAATTGGTATAATTTTAGACTTACGGATCAGAAACCCATGACTGAACAACTCCATGTGTACGAAAACCTATGCGCGGAAGTTATCGCCGAAGGCATGAAGATGTGTGAAATTCTTCAAGCCAACATCTTGCTTGAGAAATTTCCCCCATCTTGGAGTGAATACCGCAACCACCTCAAGCACAAAAAGAAAGAAATGACCCTCCAAGAGCTCATCAGTCACATCCAAGTCGAAGAAGCGAATCGACTAAAGGATAAGTCAATTTCTTTTCCTTCTCATTCCTCCAAAGCTAATCTAGTCGAAGGTTCTGGCCAAGGTAACAAAGATAGGTTCAAAGGGAAAGGAAAGCAACAAGGGTCCAACAAACCTAAGTCTGGGGGAAATAAGAATCGCGGCAACACCAACAAACAAGGTGGAGGATTCAAGATATCTGGTAAGATTCAAAAAACTAAAGGGGCCTGTTACTGCTGTGGCAAAGAAGGGCACAAAGCTTTTGAATGTCCCCAGAGGGCTGGCCAGGGTCCCAAAGCTGCCGCGAATCTGACTGAGACCGAAGAAATCATCGCTGCGGTAATGGTTGAGGTAAACTTGGTAGAGAATAAGAGCGAGTGGATCCTTGACACTGGAGCTTCTCGCCATTTCTGCGCAAACAAAGCCTTGTTCAAGAAATTCGAAAAAGCAACTGATGGTGAGTGTGTTTACTTGGGTGACTCTTCCACCGCTACTGTTCTTGGTAAAGGTCAGGTTCCACTCAAACTCACCTCTGGTAAGACTCTTGAACTACATGATGTTCTCTTCGTTCCCTCTCTCCGTAGGAACTTAGTTTCTGGGGCTCTCCTTAATAAAGTTAGTCTCAAACTTGTGTTCGAGGGGGGTAAGGTCATTATCACCAAAAATGACGAATTCGTGGGGAAAGGGTACCTTAATAATGGCTTGTTTGTTTTAAACACTGTAACCCTTAATGAGAATGCATCTAATTCCGCTTACTTTGTTGAGTCCGTTCAAACGTGGCACGGTAGACTAGGCCATTTAAATGTTGCGTCTATTAAAAGGCTTAAAAATCTTGGACTAATACCCGTTAACAACGTGGATGAATTTGAAAAATGTCAAATATGTGTAGAGTCCAAACTTGCGAAAAAACCTTTTAAACCCGTTACCACGAGACAAACTAAACTACTTGAATTAGTTCATTCGGACTTAGCTGATTTTAAAAACTCCGCTAGTAGAGGTGGAAAACTTTATTACATAACCTTCGTAGATGACTACTCTAGGTTTACTAAAGTATATCTTCTTAAAACTAAAGATGAGGCGGAAAATGCGTTTTTAAAATATAAAGCCGAAGTTGAAAACCAACTAGATTGTAAAATCAAACGACTTAGGTCAGATAGAGGAGGCGAGTATAGTTCTAATTCCCTTAAAGAGTTTTGTGAAACAAATGGGATTATCCACGAACTTAGTGCCCCTTATACACCCCAACAAAACGGCATAGCAGAAAGAAAGAATAGGTCCCTTAAAGAGACTATGAATGCCATGTTAATAAGTTCAGGTTTACCAAACAACATGTGGGGGGAAGCTGTCCTATCAGCCTGTTATGTACTTAATAGGGTACCTCATAAATCCCTAGAAAAGACCCCGTATGAAATGTGGAAGGGTTTTCCACCAAACCTGAAATTTTTAAAAGTGTGGGGGTGCCTAGCCAAAGTCAAACTACCTGATTTTAAAACTGTCACCGTTGGTCCCAAAACCGTTGACTCAATTTTCATAGGGTATGCTCAGAATAGTGCGGCTTACAGATTCTTGTCATTAGAAGATAACTCTATTTGTGAATCTAGAGACGCTGAGTTTTTTGAACATGTTTTTCCTTTGAAAGATTTAAATACTGTCAATGCTTCTTTACCTGTTGATAACTTATCTACTAATGATCTTGTACCTTTTTGTGATGTTTTTCCTAACCCCTCCACTTCCATGGAGCCTAGCAGTATTCCTGAGGAAGAACCTAGGAGAAGTAAGAGGCGCAGGATTGAGTCTAGCTTCGGCCCTGACTTTATAACAGCCTTTATCACAGAAGGTTCTCACATTGATCTATTAGACGAACAGGTAGTCAATTGCTTCCTCATGGAGGATGACCCAAAAACTTATGATGATGCGTTAAAATCTATAGATGCTAGTTTTTGGAAAGAGGCTATTAATAGTGAACTTGAGTCAATTAAAAGTAACCATACATGGGAATTAACCGACTTACCTAGGGGTAGCAAAGCGATTAGTAGCAAATGGATTTTTAAGAAAAAGTTGAGACCCGATGGCTCAATAGAAAAATTCAAGGCCAGACTTGTTATTAAGGGCTTCACCCAAAAGAAAGGTCAAGATTACTTTGACACCTATTCCCCAGTGACCAAAATTGCCACGATAAGAACCCTTATTGCTTTAGCCGTCATTCACGAACTTGTAATACATCAAATGGATGTCAAAACCGCGTTCTTGAACGGAGATCTAGATGAAGAGATCTACATGGCTCAACCTGAAGGGTGTGTGGTCCCTGGTCAAGGGGACAAAGTGTGTAAGTTGAAAAAATCCTTGTATGGCTTGAAACAGGCACCGAAAAAATGGTATGAAAAACTAGATAGTACTCTAATTTCATATGGGTTTATAGCTAACACTTCTGATTCATGTGTTTACTCCAAGGTAACAAATTCAGAGTGTGTTATCATCTGCCTTTATGTAGATGACATGCTCATCTTTGGTACTACTATTCATATTATAAATGAGACTAAACGTTTCTTGTCTTCCAGATTCGACATGAAAGATATGGGAGAAGCTGATGTGATACTTGGGGTAAAAATCATTAGAAGCAGTAATGGTATTACTCTAAATCAGTCTCATTATGTGGAAAGGATGCTGAAGAAGTTCAATTCCTTTGATGTAACGCCTGTAAATACTCCTTATGATTCCAGCATTAACTTATCTAAACATGTAGGGGATGCTGTATCCCAAAATGAATATGCTAAAATCATAGGAAGTGTAATGTTCCTAATGAACTATACTCGACCCGATATTGCCTATGCCGTGAGTAGACTTAGTCGCTATACTCATAACCCAAGTAGTGATCACTGGGTTGCACTTCGCCGTCTATTGAAATACTTGAGGGGTACCATCGATCTAGGCTTGCACTATAACAAATTCCCTGCAGTCCTTGAGGGTTTTTGTGATGCAAACTGGATCTCTGACAATGACGAAGTAAACTCCACCAGTGGTTATGTGTTCTCCTTAGGGGGAGGTGCTGTATCGTGGAAGTCTTCCAAACAGACTTGTATAGCACGCTCCACCATGGAGTCTGAGTTCATAGCACTAGAGTTAGCTGGGCAAGAAGCTGAGTGGTTGAGAAGTCTCTTATCGGATGTGCCACTTTGGGAAGGAAGTGCCACACCTGTATGTATCCACTGTGATTCACAAGCAGCCATTGGAGTCGCTCATAATAGCGCCTACAATGGGAAGAAGAGACATATTCGCATCAGACATGGGTCAGTAAGACAATTACTGAAGAATGGTGTGATAGCCTTGGAATTTGTACGATCAGAGGAGAATCTAGCTGATCCGTTCACCAAAGGCTTGACCAGGAGACTAGTCCTGGAAACGTCGAGAGGGATGGGACTAAAACCCATTAAGTGGGAACATGTGACTAATGAGTCAATGTGATTTCACCATCCCTAAGGCTCAAACCTAAATCGTCTTGTTCATAGCCACTTGTGGTGGTCCTTTCGAGAAGGACTTGATGAAAAAGGCGTACCGAGTGTTGAAACTCACATTTTGAATTCATAGCCTTTATGGTGGTTCTTTTGAGAAGAACTTGATGAATTCAAGGGTAACTTGAAAACCCAAACATTCATGGTAGAGTACTAAGGAGACGTCCTTACACCACTCTCAAAATGAATAAACCCACCAAGTTCATAGCCCGTAAAGGGTGGTCCTTAGAGAAGGGCTTGATGAACCAAAAGGTAAGGTTGGAGGGAACCATAACCTTGAATCGGGTAGAGTATGTGCTGTGAGGGTCTCGATCGATAACCGTTAAAGTTCAAGAGTAAGTTCACTTAAAACGGAATTCGGTGGTTGCCTCACTTCACTACGTGTCAATTCAAATCGCAAGATATTGGCACTTAAGTACAATTCACCCATTCTTCTTTCTGGAACCTTCTCATCAAACCTTTATTGACATTCAAATGTGTGGGGGATTGTTAGACATCCTCTATGTCTGATCATTTGATAAGTCAATAATTGCTGCTGTGACAATTGGACTTTTTATGAATAGAAGTTGGTTTTTAAAAGCTTTCCCACATCGGTGGGGAATAAGAATAAAAAGCTACTTTTATACTATGTGATAATAACTAAGTCCAATAATCCAATAATCATGCACATGGCATAGCAATGATCTAACCCACACGCGCGCACCACCACCACCACCCACCCACCCGACCCGGCCCGGCACCGGCACCGGCACCGGCGACGGCGACGGCGTGAGGCGTGGAGCGTGGGTCGTGGTTCGTGGTTCGTGGGGAGTTTGGGGAGTCAAAAAATGAAAAATGAAATGGATTTTGTACCAGCTCTTATAGTGTGGAGAGTTGACTACTCAACTTAACGTAGAGACAAGACTCCACTAATCTCGCACGCGTTAAAGGGAAAGGATATTCAGCTCAAGTCAAAAGTCAAACACGTGGGAAATCAAATGGTCATAGCTGTTACAGAATATTACAAAACGTGGGGGTTACTTAGCAATCCTAACGTCAACCCAATCAAGACTAATCCGGGAGAGAATCATGGGATTCAATAGGGGCGTTTCTGATGGCTTGTCCACTCCTCACCCCTATAAATAGAGCTCCCATTCCCCTCTCAACAGCTACGAATTACAAAGGAAAAAACCAAACACTCTGCCTATCTCACTCTCTAAAACACTAAACGTTTTTCTGTTCTGTTAGAGATAACCGGATACCCCCGGAATATCTTTTTAACAACCGAGGACTAGGCTCGTTTTATTTTCCGTGTAAGTTTGTTTTTCGTAACCATTTCCGTGTAATCTTTAATTCGATTTTGTAATCGCATTTCCGTGTATTGTTATTCGATTTCTTGTAATCGTTTTTCCAGTTTTTATTGTAATAGTTAGTTTACGTTTAAAACTGTTTTTACCTTTTTTCGGAATCCATTTCTTTTTGTAAAACCGGTGATTACTTGTAATCACAAATCACAGATATGTATATACAATTGTATAGTGCTTCATCAACATACAAACAAATACAGTGATCCCATTAATACAAACATATACAATTTAGACATAATTAACATACAAACAACCCCTCTTCTGTATCTTATCTTTAGCATCTTCAACCGCCCAACCGGTCCCACCTCCCCAACCTCTTAACAACCTCTCTCCAGCATGCCTCGCAGCCACTAAAGACCTCACCATCCTCCTTGTATTTCCTAATCTTATCTTCATCAGAAGCATCGTCAAAAGACGCATCAAGCCACCCTTCAGAAATAGCACGAGGAACAAATTCCTCAAACAAGTTTTTAGCAGCAGGTATTTTCTTAGGAAGAATCAATTATGAAATTGGGACCGAGATATATCAGAAAACAAGGAAGAATCATAAATTCATAAAAAAAAAAAACCGTTGAAATTCATCCTGAAGCTCCACCACAATTACCCACACCTCCACTGCTATTTCCACGACCCATTCTATCCTTAACTCAAATTTATATTCACTAAGAAATGATGCTCAAGTTTCATAGAAGAGATAATCAGTAAAGCAAGTAAAGAGCAACTTGGAGTATATATTAAAACACCTGAAAATATAGGAAATTCTAGAGAGAGAGTCTCTCTCTTCTCTCATATCACCCACTTACAATTTCTGCACATTTTCAATTTTTAATCTAATCTTATCAATTGAATCATCACTAAGCTGATTATTCACTACCAAATGACCGCTAACATCTGACAGAAGAGAACAAATAAACCAAACTGGAACGCGGATCACGAATATAGAACAAACTGAATCATATATACAAAGAGGGATACAAGATCTGGATATAACCAAGGTATTGAAATTATGGCTCTAATATTGGATTCAGTATAACTCTTATATGTTATTTGAAGAGTGTGAAAGTGGTTACTGTAAAGATAAGAATAGAACCATCATCTGGGTGAAGAATAAGAATTATAATTATGCTATGGACTATGTTCAAAAAAATGGGACCATATATATAAAAAAATAAGGATGATATACGGTGGTGGTCTTATGAAGGGAGTGAAAATGATTTACATAATTGTAACTTACTAATGCCTATTCAAACATGGTAATGCCTTTTTTTATTTTGAGAATGCCTTTTTGATTTTTGGTTTTTATTTTTCTCCATTGATGAAGGTTTGAAGCATTCAAACCTTTAAAGATTTTTTTTTTTTTTTTTTTAAGTTAGGGACGATGATGACGAAGACGGTGGCGGTGAGTTGGCGCTGATGTGGCGGTGACGTGGTGCCATGTGGCGTTGACTAACGGTCAACTGACAGAAAAATGAAAAAAGGGCTAACGGTGTCACAAAAGGTGAAGATATAGGGCGTAAAAGGGTAATTTTGAAGATCAGGGGCGGCCCGTGCACTTTGGGTATAGTTAAGGGGCCATACGAGGGCTTTACCCTTATGAGAATGGTTAAAAGAAACTATGCTATCCTTAACACTTTCTAGATTTCACTGGTCTAACTTTTCTTTTTTCCTACATAATTTTGATGCTAAGTCGGTTATTGAATTATGTTTCCTTTTGATGCAATTTTATTACTTATTATATTCGAGATTTTTATTCCTTATTATCATCATATTTTAAACATTAAAAATACAAATTAATTTAAAAATTATTCCCAATTAATTATCATTCCAAAAAAAAGAAGGATATTACTTTCCACTTGTCCACAAATTTTCAACTTAATTCTCAATTTTACCTTCCAATATTACCCTTATGTGATATTTTTTTTTTTAATTTTAATTTTTAAATTTTTTTCGATTTCTTTTTAAAAAAAAATTTAATTTTTTTTCCGAAATTTATTTATAATTTTTTTTCGATTTTTTTTAATTTTAAAAAAAAAAATTCTCGAATTTTTTTTAAATTTTTTTTCGATTTTTTTTTTCAAAATTTATTTCCCTGATTTTTTTTTTTAGAAATTTTTTCCCGGATTTTTTTTTATAAAATCAAAATTTCAGGTTATGTATTGCTGTAACACACAAATATAGATTTGTGTGTTGCTGCACACAAATATAGAAAGTCATAAAATCGATCTAAAAGATTCTCTTCTTCAACAATATTGTTTTTTATATTTATTAATCGCATATACCTTATTTTTATTCGTCTTTAACTATCTTGATATATTATCTTTTTGTCGAACTCTTTTTTGTTATTTTTGTGTTTATGTTTTAGGGTTTTGTGTTATTCCAATTATGTGTATTCCTGGAACACACAAATCTCAGAATTGTGTATTCTTAGAAGCACAAATATAAGATTTGTGTATTCATGGAACACACAAATCTCAAATTTGTGTATTCATAGAACACGTAAAAATTGAATTTATATATTACTAGAATACACAAAACTTGATTTTGTTTGTTTCAATTCTGTGTGTTCGTGGAACACACAAATATCAGATTTGTGCGTTCCTGGAACACACAAGTCTCTGATCTGTGTGATCCTGGAACACACAAGTCTCTGATCTGTGCGTTCTTGGAACACACAAGTCTCTGATTTGTGCGTGCTTGGAACACACAAGTCTCTGATTTGTGCTTGGACCACACAAGTCTCTGATTTGTGCCTGGAACACACAAGTCTCTGATTTGTGCGTTCCTGGAACACACAAGTCTCAGGGTTGTGCGTTCCTGGAACACACAAGTCACTGATTTGTGTATTGATGGAACACATATAAATCAAATTTACAAAACTTGATTTTATTTGTTCCAATTTTGTGTATTCCTGGACACACAAATCGCAAAATTGTGTATTACTGCAACATACAAATCTGAGATTTGTGTATTCATGGAACACATAAAACTCAAATTTATGTATTTTTGGAATACAAAAAACTTGATTTTGGGTGTTCCAGCAACACACAAATCTCAGAATTGTGTGTTCAAGGAACACATAAAAAAAATTCGGGGAAAAAAATTTCAAAAAAAAAATTTCAAAAAATAATAATTTCGGGGAAAAAAATTTTAAAAAAAAGATATTGAAAAAAAAATTTCGTAAATTTTTTTATTTTTAAAAAACAAAATTCGAAGAAAAAAAATTTCCGAAAGGAAAAATAAAAAAAAAATTCCGAAAAAAAAAATTAAAAAAAAAATTTCCAAAAAAAAAATTAAAAAAAATTCAGAAAAAAAAATTAAAATGAAAATTTGAAAAAAATAATAATAATAAAAATGAATATAAATATATAATAATATTAAAATTAAAGTAATTAATTAATTGTCTATGGGTATTTTTGTAATCTTTTTTTTTTTTTTTACTTAAGTAAGAATTAAGTTGAAGTTGTAATTAATTGAGAATTTTTACACTTTCCGTGTAATTAATTAGGCATTGCCCCATTTAGATTTATAGTAAAATCCTAGTAATAGTTATCGAACATTTTATTTAGGCTAAATCCAATAACTCATCACATTTTTAACTAGAATTGAAGGTCAAACTACATCATTTGCTTAAATATTAACTCCTTATAAGAACTTTAATCCAACTGTCCCACTTTCAACCCATCATTCTAAAATTTTATATTCAAACTTTATTTCATAATATTTCTTTATTTATATTTTTTACAAAATCTTTTTTTATATTATTATTTTTTTCTATATATTTATAATTTATAGAAACATATTATTTTATTTTTTTGAAATAATTTGGATTTATGATTTTTTTTAAATTTAAAAATTAGTCTTGATATAAAAAATGTATTAAAAATAGTTAAAAAAAGAAATAATTAAAAATAAACAACTTCATAAAAAAGAAATATAAAAAAAGTATAGTTTCAACATACAAAATAAAAAAAATGGTACTATAATGAATTAAAAAACAAAAGAAAAATGAAAAATAAATGTAGCTTACATTGTGTAACTTAAGGCCAAAGGCCAAGTCCGATAGCTTCCTTATTCTAGCAAAAAGTAGCAAAAAAGCTATAATAAAGGAGTTGACTACTTTATATTTACTCTGCAAAGGAATTCCTAACTCTAACTATCAATACATTTGATAAAATTAGCTACATCTCTTTAGTTATACATTTTATGCTATATTTTTTTTTTCTTTTTTTAACTCATGGACGTAAAGATTTACATATTAGTACTACATTTTTTATTCTTTTATGTTAAACATAGAAACTTTATTTTTTTTAAATTCTTTTTTTTGCAAAGTCATTTTTATTTATTATTTTTTTCTAATTACTTTTTTAATTCATTTTCTAATATTAAGTCTTATTTTTAATTTTTTTTCAAAAAATCATATATTACAATATTATCGAAAATAAATATATAATATGTTTCTATAAATTACAAGTATGTAGAAAGAACTAATTATTTTATAAAAATATTTTTTTCTACAATATGTAAATAAAGAAATATTATTAAAACAAAACAACTAATAAAAAAAAAAATTATGGGTCAATTACTCAAGGAGACTTGAGAAAAATCAAGAGATAATTACACCTAGGGTCTTGAAGACACACCCCTCTTCGAGTTAGCACCCCCACCTAGAGCCTCTTCTTACTAAAGACCTTTTAAACTTTTTAACACATAAACCCCCAAACCCCTATTACGTTTCTACCTTCTTTTGTTTTTTCCCCCTATATATACTAAATTAGAACCCCACAATTATAATTTCAGCTCATTAGTCTCTCACCTCCCCTCCTCCACTATCTCTCTCCTCCCCCTCTCCCAAACCGCCACCACCCCCTCCATCAACCACCACCTCCATCAACCACCGCCGGCATGAGAACAGAAGCACCGGAGTTCAGATCTGTAAAGCTAGATCTGTGGTTGAAGATCCGGAGTTGTTGAGCTTCATTTCGTGATTTCCGGATTTACTGCTCCACCAAACCTCCTCCATGGCTCGGCGAGAAGAAGACCATGGCTCACGAACCAGATCTGCTGCGTTGGTGGTTGTTCGATCTGCTCTTTCTTCTCGCGTGAAGCAGCTTCTTCTTCTCGCGTGAAGCAGCTTCTTCATCCTCCTTCTTCGTCGACGTGAACCAGCGCAAGGTGTTGGTGGTTGCTCGGCTGCGTGGTGGTGGGTGCTCGATCTGCTTCTTCTTCTTCTCGCGTGAAGCAGCTACTTCGCCCTCCTTCGTCGACGTGAACCAGCGCAAGGTGGTGGTGGTTGCTCGATCTGCGTGGTGGTGGTTGAAGCTTCGAACAGAGGCTCGATCGATGGAGAAGAAGACCGGCCGTGTGCAGCCATGGTGAAGCTTGAACGATGGAGAAGAAGAGCTCGCCGGAGGTGTTGGAGAAGCAGAGCTCGCCGGAGTTCCTTTTTTTTTTTCTACGCTTTAGATTATGGTTTTTTTTGTTTTCCAGATCTGGGTTGACCAGTCAACTTGTAATTAGTTTAAGTTTAATTTTTTTTTATTTATCAATTTGTAATTGGTTTTAATTTTCGAATAGAAAGGTATTATTTAAATATATACACATGATTTTTTATAGAGTATTTATGTAATTTCTAAGAGTACTCTATCTATTTTATAGAGTACTCCATCTTTTTTATAGAGTATTCGTTTAAATTGTTGGAGTTTTTTTTTATTCTCGGAGTACTCTCTCTATTTTCATAAAGTATCGGGAAAAACTGAGAGTACTCTCTCTTTTTCATAGAGTAATCTCAGTTTTTTCCGATACTCTATGTTTTTTCCGGTGACTGGTGGCCTGAGGTCGGTGGTCGGAGGTCGGTGGTCGATGACTGGAGGTCGGAGATGGGTGGTAGGTGGTAGGTGGGTAGTGATAGAGGAGAGAGAAACAGTGACATCATACTATTTTGTCTTTTAGTGTTAGTAAGGGTAGGAAAGACTATTGTCAAAAATGAGGTCCCTAAGAATAACAACTTTCAAGACACTACTCTATAGAGAAAAAATAGTGCTCCTAAGACCCTATAGATAATTCACCCAAAAATCAATGTGCCACTTAGGAGCTAGTCAATTCCTCTCTTCTTCTTAGAAGCCAATAAAATGTCCAATGTCATAACTACCCTTCTAGTGCATATAAGACAAAAAAATAGATTATTTCTCTCTCCTCCACTACCATTACTCTCTCTCCTCCATTACCATTAATCTCTCTCCTCCTTTATCATTTTTCTCTCTCCTCTTTCATTAATTATCAAATATTTTCCAGCTCCGACCACAACCACTGATCACCGCCGGCCGCCTCCGGCCACCGCCGGAAAATGTTCTGAGCGTGGAAAAAAGTTCTGAGTCTGGAAAATAGTTCTGAGTCTGGAAAAAAGTTTTGAGTCTGAGTGCAAATTTTTTGAGTCTGAGTGCAAAAGTTCTGAGTCTGAGTGCAAAAGTTCTGAGTCTGAGTGCAAAAGTTCTAAGTCTGAGTGCAAAAGTTCCATTAACGCCAGATTTTTAATCGCCAACAGTGTTGAGCGCAAAAGTTCTGAGTCTGAGTGCAAAAGTTCCATTAACGCCAGATTTTTAATCGCCAACAGTGTTGAGCGCAAAAGTTCTGAGTCTGAGTGCAAAAGTTCTGAGTCTGAGTGCAAAAGTTTTGAGTCTGAGTGCAAAAGTTCTGAGTCTGAGTGCAAAAGTTCCATTAACGCCAGATTTTTAATCGCCAACAGTGTTGAGCACAAAAGTTTTGAGTCTGAGTGCAAAAGTTCTGAGTCTGAGTGCAAAAGTTCCATTAACGCCATATTTTTAATCGCCATCAGTGTTGAGCGCAAAAAGTTCTGTGTGCAAAAGTTCTGAGCGCAAAAGTTCTGAGCGCAAAAGACCAAAAAAATAAACAGAAACATGAAGCAAGAACAAATCTGCTACATAAACTTGCTGAGCATCTCGAATCGACTTGCTACCGGAGATCCAAGCTTCTTCTTCACAAATATAAGCACAAAAACAACTTCGTTTATCCATGGCTTTCAAATCCGATCTTAGAGATTATTGTGCAGCAGATCAATTTCTTCCTTCCATGGCGGAACCCTAGATCGAAACTCTATTTCGGATCGATCAAATCTCCACCTTCATTGCGGTATTCATCGATGTTCATGCCAACGGTCTTCTTCTCCGCGCTCTCTTCTTCGGTTGCTTGGTGGCTGCGTGCTTCAAGTGAAGCAATGGAAAGAAGGAATATTATGGAGTGGAGAAGAGAGGCGTTGATTGTAAGAGGTGAGGAGAGAGGTAGAAAGAGAGAGAGAAATATTTCTGAAAAATGTAATTTAGAATAAAAAAGGGTAGGAAAGTAATTGGGAAATTAGGCTATAGTGTTAAATTTAGTTTGTGGCCTTTAGTAAGAAAAGGCTATAGAGCCGGTCTCCTTAGGTCACGAGGTGGTCTTTTCAAGACCCTTTGGGTAATAATCTCAAAAATTATTAAAATAAATTTTAAAATTGGAAGTTGAAACTAGGATGTTGTTGAAACAATGTTGTTGTAAAGAATTAATATTAAAAAAACAAAATTGTTGTAAAGAATTAATATTAAAAAAAATGGTAGTTTAACTCTCGATTCTTGCTAAAAATTTGGTGAACTGTTAGACTTAAGCTAAGTCCAACAGGCTAGACATTCTAGCAAAAAATAAAAATAAGGGGTTGACTCACCAATCCAATCCACCTCCAACAGCATTGATAGGAGTTCCACATTTAGGCCCTGTTTGGTTCGTGAAAATAATGGGTGTTTTCTGTTTTCATTTTCTATATTTTTCAAAATGCCATTGAAAACGTGTTTGGCTAAAAAAAATGAAAACAGTTTTCTGGAAAATAAAATGAAAACAGTGCTATATTAGAGAACGTGAAATTAAGGCCCTGTTTGGTTCGTGAAAATAATGGGTGTTTTCTGTTTTCATTTTCTATATTTTTGAAAATACGAATAAAAACGTGTTTGGCTACAGAAAATGAAAACAGTTTTCTGGAAAATTTAATGAAAACAGTGCTATATTGGAGAACGTGAAATCGACGTTTTCCATATTTTCTGAAAATTTTGAAAAAAAAACGAAAATTATTTTCTGAAAATATATTCTGAAAACAAAAACAGAAAATGTTTTCACAAACCAAACAGAGCCTAACGTTTTCCATATTTTCTAAAAATATTGAAACTGAAAACGGAAATCATTTTCTGAAAATGTGTTCTGAAAACAAAAACAGAAAATGTTTTCATAAACCAAACAAAGCCTTAAACTCCAATATTTAGTTTTACTTTCGCTACATCTGTTAATCCATACAAGTTATAGTCACATTTTTTCTTTAATTGCTGTGAAAAGATCCTTTTTATTCGTAGGCTCCATAACTAAAATTTAAACTACCTTCTTTTTCTTTTTTTCATTCATATCTAACATTTATTTTTTTTCTTTTTAAATTTACGTTACTTACTTTGTTTTATTAATTTTTTTGAAGCCAGTGTTTTTTCTAACTATATTTTAGTTATCAAGTCTTAATCTTTTTTTTTAAAAGAAAAAAATTATAAATTATTTTATTTTTAAAAAAGTAAAATTATATATTTTTACAAATTATAAATATATAAAAAATGATTATAAATATAATTATAATTAGTATATAAAAAAATATATAAATAAATTTTTTATTAAAATTAAAAATTAACTTTAAATATAAAATTTTAAAATTGAAAGTCGAAATAGGGAAGATGTTAGAGTAAAGTTATTGTAGGGAGTTAATATTTAAGAGATAGTATTTGACTCTCTATTTTGGCTAAAAATATAAAGAGCGGTTAGACTTAGCCTTAGCCTAATAGATGTAGTTAAATTGATCAAATGTATTGCTAGTTAGAATTGGAAATCCCAATTCTAGGGATGCTATTGGAGTAGAAAAATAAGGTAGTCAACTTCCTATTCTAGTAAAAAGCTAGAATATGAGAGCTATTGGACTTGGCCAATTTAAAAAAGAATATGTTAATACCTAGCAAACAATGCACCCTTAATCCAACCATAATAATAAAATACTTTCATCAATCAATCGTAATTAGCAAACAACAAATTCATAACCTAGCCAAATACTTTAACCTCAATATTTATGTATTTTTGTTTGAACACTTTATCCAAGTTATAACAAACAACATAGAAAAAGATTGATATAATAAAGATAAAATTAAATAACATGAAACACCAAAAGGAAAATGTTAAAGAATATTGGCGCTGATTTTCATTTCATATATTTTGATTTATTTAATAAGAATGACCGAGTTTTGCAAATGAATGTTACTGATGTAAAGTAATGAATTGAAAATCAAAGATTAAGTAAGATAAAAAACAAGGCTAATGGCAATTTTGTTCAAATTTTAATTGAAACAAGCGTAGATTTTTTTAGAAATGCATTTGCACTGAGCATTATTTTAGTTAGTCATCTTTGATTTTCTAATAGCAATTAGATGAAAATGTATTATATACTTTTTTTCTATGTAATTATAATTATTATCGATCTCACGCTAATTAATATTTGTTAATAATCATATTTCTTTATTATAAACATAAATTATATTCATGTTTATATTTGTTTAATATAATCTATATATACATCGACTTAATGTAATAATATGTAACTAAAAGATAATATGATTTTTTTTTTAATATTGAGTTACTTTCAAATTAATTTTAGTAAGTTGTATTGTTTAGACAAATCTAACTTTTATTTTAAATAAGATCGAGTTGTCATGTCAAAGTAATTTTTTTTATTATTTTATAAATGAAAGTCCAGATGCTAAAGAAACATCAACACCCTTCTTACTAAACACGTCAAATTTCTTAACTCAAATTTTCAAAAATAGTTATTTATTATATATTTTAATTTTCATTCATCCCTTAATTAATTTTTTTTACAATTCTTATATCTCTTTACTAGAATTAGTATTATTTTTATCAAAGGTTTATTTTTAATTTTGTCCATAATTTTCAAATTCTTAATTCCAATAACTATGTGTAATGCTATTAAAAATGAATTTTAAAGAAAAACAAAGTAATTGGAAAGGCCAACTTTGCTGTAAAACTATAGTGAAAAGGATTCATATATTTTTGTTTTTTCCTTTTTTTTTAAAAATAATCATGTGGTGTAACCTTTTGAAATACATTTTACATCTACCTAATGCAATTTATTATAACACATAGGTACAAAACTGAATGATAATACAATATCTCTTTTTGGTTAAACATAAACCACAACAAATAATGCATGACTTATTTCAATATAGTTATTTTTCTGATCTAACTCAACTTATTTTAGTAAATGATTTTAATATTTATATATTTTTTTTGAATCAAGCACAAAATGTTTATAAATAAAATTAATTATTAATTATGTGAACATACTCTTAATATTTATAATATCTACAACCAAAATTAATTAGAGATAATTTATCTGTGTTCAACTTGTAAATAACTTTATTCATATTTGTTATGAATCTGCATCTAAAGAAGGATTTATAAAATATTATCAATGAGGATTAAGAAATCGAAGGGTTTGTATATATGTTGAGATTATCTTTTATATGTATTTTACTCAACGGAGAATAAAAATCACCAAAAAATACTACTATTATTTACGTTTTCAACAACTAAATCTCTAGCGACGGCGTAACGTGATTGTGCTACTACGAATGAAGCAATATTAAAGAAATATTGAAAGATACCACTTGCTTGATTGATAAATACCTACCCAATTTTTTGGTCGGCCAAATTTTCTACTCTATCTAAATTTCGTGGCTTTATCTACCATTTATTTTAATTTTGGCGACCACTTAGAAGTTTAATAGATTTATAAAACCGAACAACGGTATTCCATTTCTCATCCCGCCGTCAAAACATCCATCCCCCATCCGCATTTGGTAATTTACCCTTATAATAACAATAATAATTAATGAGTATAATTTTTTTTCTAGAAACACCTTGGAAGTTCATTAGAAGGATTTATGCAAACACAAGTTAGCACTTTATCAGTAAAAGATAATCTATTAGTAGCAGGAGGGTTTCTTTCAAGGAGAACTAATTTGCAAGGTTTGTTAACTATTCTCGTGTTTATATGTGTGGACCCCACATGCTAGGGGAACCCTATAGTCTAAGGGTCTCTCACTACTTTGTTTCACTATATTTGAACACAGTTTCTTGATAGACTTAAAGTGAGTTATTGTTGAAGAATAATATATGATGAGAATGCTATAACTAACATTGTTGAGATCTATAAAGCTCCCAGGTATTTTGTGTAAAATACAAAATACCCCTCTATGGTTTAAAAAGAGACAATTATACCCACAGTGTTGTTATTTTGCAGCGGTGCATTTTATTTTACAGCTTCGAATAATGATTGTGGGGTACGAGCTCTTGGAGTACAGTCAGCAAGTTGGAAAAACAAGAAGTAAATAGCATAGCCGATAGTGCAGGGACTAAACATCAAATAGAGTAGAGTTTGTTAATTAGTTAGTTACATTAGCTGTCAAGTAGTTATATTAGCTGTAAAGAATCTTTAGTCAACAATACACTTGATTAGAGTTGTATATATATATATATATATATATATATATATATATATATATATATATACTGTAATCTATGCTGTAGATCTCGGTTCCGCGGCCTAGGCGGTCGACTGGGGCCTAGCGCCTAGGAGGGACTACGCGGGGCCTAGGCGGGATTACGCGGTTTTGAATCCTGCTATGTAATTTTATATATTTAGTAATACACGTGTATAATTATGATAATTTTATCTATTTAAGTCATAAAATTCATCTAACACCACTATATTGAATATGAAAAATACTAAAATTAGAGTTATAATACCAATTCAAGAATTTCTAAGAGTAAAATAAATTTAATGGAGGGCCTAGGCGGCAAGTTTTTACCATTAATCGGTGCCTAGGCGGGCTAGGCGTCTCTTCCACGGCGACTAAGGCGTTGGGCAAAAATGCCTAGCATTTTTACTAGGCGTAAGCGGTTGAGGGGGGAGTTGACGCCTAGACGGCGCCTAGGCGGCGATATCTACAGCATAGACTGTAATTACATAATAAATCATAACAACTTTTCTTCCTCACTTCATCTTCTTCCTCTCGACTCCTCTGCAACTCTGCAACTATTCTAAGCTTCCATTAATGGCTAACTTGTTCATCTTATGTGATTTAACATGGTATCAGATGTAATTCTTTCCGTTTTTTCTTTTATATCACTCCCTACCTCAAAATTTAGAAATGGCGCACTCGACTTCCATTACTGAAGACTTTTCTAGTCCCTACTATCTTCATCCAAGTGAAAATACTGGTGCTTCACTCATTTCTGAAGCTCTTACTGGTGATAATTACTTGGCGTGGTCTCGTGCGATTGAAATCACACTTGCTGTGAAGAATAAACTTGGCTTCATCAATGACGACATTACACAACCTTCTCTCACTGATCTTACTCTGTTCACTGCTTGGAACAGAGCTAATAACCTTGTTCTTTCATGGATTTTAAACTCAATCTCAAAGGAAATTCGAGGTAGCCTTCTCTATGTTAACTCGGCTCATGATTTATATAATGAAATCAAAACTCGATTCTGCAAAAACAATAGTACCCGTATATTTCAACTTGAGAAATCATTGAGCTCGATTGCTCAAAATACTAGTACAATTTCCGAATATTTTGCTAAGTTCAAAGGTCTATGGGATGAATAATCACACTCACGTCCAATTCCTTCATGTTCTTGTGGATTTATGAATCAATGCACTTGTAAAATCTTTGATTCTCTAATTGAAAGACAACAAGCTGATTTTGTTATGAAAATTTTGCTTGGTTTGAATGAATCTTACTCGGTAGTGAGGAGTCAAATTCTTCTCATGGATCCTATGCCTAACATAAACTCAGTTTTTGCTATGCTCATTCAAGAGGAAAGTCAAAGAGAAATCTCAAACTCCATTGATTCTTCTTCAGCTCAGGCCTTCTATGCTAAGAATCAACCAAGATCAAACTACTTTCTTGATAAAAAGAAGGTGCTCTGCACTCATTGTGGCTATACATGTCACACAATTGATAAGTGTTTTGCAGTTACATGGTTATCCACCGGGTTGGACTGGACCTGAAGGCAAAAGGTTTAAATCAGTTAAAGCGAAAGCTCATCATGTCACTTCAGTTGAGGATTCTACTCTTGAAGCTAGACCAATTCAGTCTTATGACTTCACAACTGCTGAGGTTGAGAAACTAATGGCTTTAGCTCATAATTCTTCATCCTCTTCTGCAGTTGTTCATCAAGCTTCAACTCATGAAGGTAATCTCTTATATTCCTCCTGGATTCTTGATACAGGTGCTACTGATCACTTGATTTCTTCTTCTATACTTTACACAAGTAATGTTCAATTTGACAACACACCTATTACTTTACCTAATGGTGATATTATTCATGCTACACACAAAGGAGATATAACTTTGAATCATCATATTACTTTGAGAAATGTTCTTTGTGTTCCATCTTTTGAATACAATCTTTTATCTATCTCTAAACTTACTCACAATTCCAATATATCTGTGGTTTTTCTACCTTCTCATTGTGAATTACAGGTTCTCCACACGAAGAAGATGATTGGGATTGCATTTGAGAGACAAGGCCTATATCACTTCACACCTGCTTCACATACTCACCTTACTCTAGCTGCTTCTTCAAATAACTTTGATCTTTGGCACTCAAGACTAGGTCACCCCTCATTTGCAAAGTTCAAGCTCTAAAGGCAATTAGTCCTTCAATTTCTTTTCTTCATTGTAATGTTTGTGAACCCTGTCATTTTTCCAAACAAAAACGTTTAGTTTTTCCTTTATCTTCTTCTAAGAGTGCTTCTTGTTTTGAACTTGTGCATTGTGATTTTTGGGGCCCCTTTAGAGAAATTTCACACACATGACACCGATTTTTTCTCACCATAGCTGATGACTATTCTAGATGCACTTGGGTTTATCTGATGATTCACAAATCTGAAGTGCATCAACACCTTATCAACTTCTATAACCTCATTCTAACTCAGTTTAAAACCAAAATTCAAACCTTAAGATCAGATAATGGCCAAGAATTCCTCATACCTTCATTTTATTCATCTCTTGGCATTATTCACCAACTTAGTTGTGTAGAAACTCCACAACAAAATGGATTAGTTGAGAGAAAACACCAACATTTATTAACAACTACTAGAGCTCTTATGTTTCAGTCCAAATTACCTCTCAAATTCTGGTCTGAAGCAATTCTTACAGCTGTTCACTTAATCAATAGACTCCCCACTCCACTTCTTCATAATCTTACTCCTTATCACATGTTATACAGCAAACCTCCTACACTTTCTCACCTAAAAGTTTTTAGTTCACTGTGTTATGCTTCAACTCTTACTAACAATAGATCAAAATTTGATAAAAGAGCAACTAAATGTGTTTTCCTTAGCTACCCTACTGCTACCAAAGGCTACAAATTGTTAGATTTCAATTGTAATAAAATTTTAATCTCAAGAAATGTTATCTTTCATGAACATATTTTTCCATTCAAAGAAGTCACTCATCATGATATGCCTCACTCTTTTCTGCTTCCTTCCTCTTCTCACACTTATTCAGACCCTCACACTTCACCACTTATACCTCAGTCTTCATCTATAAATCAACGTACATCAATTATTACACAACCTCCACCAAGACCATCTAGACTTAGACAACCACCTACCTATCTAACAGACTATATCACTTCCATCTCTCAATGCAATTCTCATTCTATTCAAGGCAAGGAGACCTCTATCACAAAAGGTAATCTTTATCCACTTACTGATTTTTTAGAGTCTAGTTAATTGTCTCCTACATATGGTTCATTCATAGCTGCTATCACTTCCATGACTGAACCAAAGTCTTTTAAACAAGCCTCATCACCATCTCAATGGATGACTGCTATTCATAAAGAACTACAAGCTCTGAAAGATAATAAGACTTGGACTATTGTTCCTCTCACTGTTGATATGTCTCCTATTGGTTGTAAGTGGGGTTTTAAGCTCAAATACAAAGCTGATGGCACACTTGAAAGACACAAAGCAAGGCTTGTAGCTAAAGGATATAACCAACAAGAAGGACTTGATTTTTTTGAAACTTTTTCTCCTGTAGCTAAAGTGGTTTCAATTCGGTTAATGATTGCTCTTGCTTCTATAAATGGTTGGCATTTACATCAGTTAGATGTTAACAATGCTTTCCTACATGGAGACTTAAATAAAGATGTTTATATGACACCTCCACCTGATTTGAAGGTACCTCCTAACTCTGTCTGCAGATTAATCAAAAGATTGTATGGTCTCAAACAAGCTTCTCGACAATGGTTTGATAAACTTTCTACAACTTTACTCACTTATGGTTTTACACATTCAAATAGTGACTACATTTTATTCATCAAATCTACATCCTCAACCTTCATTGCTCTTCTTGTGTATGTGGATGACATTATAGTTGCTAGCAATTCACTTGAAGAAGTAAATAAACTCAAATTGTATCTACACTCAGTTCACAATCAAGGACTTAGGATAATTGAGATTCTTTCATGGAATTGAAGTGGCAAGATCTTCTAAAGGCATTTCTCTATGTCAGAGGAAGTTTGCTCTTGACATTTTGCAAGAGTGTGGTGTCTCAGGTTCTAAACCTGTTTCTTTTCCAATGGAGTCAACTCTCAAACTACAAAATGATGAAGCTAATTTACTTGAGAATCCTACATCATATAGAAAGCTGATTGGCAAGCTACTATATCTAACACTTACAAGGCCTGACATCACATACTCTGTCAAATGTGCTGCTCAACGTGTGTTAAGGTACATTAAAATGACACCAGTCCAAGGGATTTTTTACCCTTCTTCTTCTGAGATAAAGTTGAAGGCCTTTTGTGATAGTGATTGGGTCGGTTGTTTAGATACAAGGAGAAGTATTATGGGTTTTTGCGCGTTTCTTGGTGATTCTCTGATTTCTTGGAAGAGTAAGAAACAATCTACCATAAGTAAATCATCTGCTGAAGCTGAGTACAAGGCACTTGCAGCCACAACTTGTGAGATTCAATGGATTGTCTATGTTTTGAATGATTATAATTTTCCACATAATTTTCCTGCTCTTGTTTTCTCTGATAGTAAATCCGCAATTGCAATGTCTACCAATCCTGTTCAACATGAGAGAACCAAACATGTGGACATTGATTGCAAAATTACAAGAGAAAAGCTAGCTTCAGGAGTTAACCAAACTTTTTTACATCCCTTTAAGATTGCAATTAGCTGACATATTCACAAAACCACTTGGCTCATTGCAATCTCATCATATTTTATCCAAGTTGAACATTCTTAATATCCATGTTCCACTCGTGGGAGGATCTTGGAGTACAGTCAGCAAGTTGGAAAAACAAGAAGTAAATAGCATAGCCGATAGTGCAGGGACTAAATAGCAAATAGAGTAGAGTTTGTTAATTAGTTAGTTACATTAGCTGTCAAGTAGTTATATTAGCTGTAAAGAATCTTTATTCAACTGTACACTTGATTAGAGTTGTATATATATACTGTAATTACATAATAAATCATAACAACTTTTCTTCCTCACTTCATCTTCTTCCTCTCGACTCCTTCGCAACTCTGCAACTATTCTAAGCTTCCATTAATGGCTAACTTGTTCATCTTATGTGATTTAACACGAGCCTTTGATTTGGAGAAATTTCAGCTTGTTAAACATTTCAAATTCTCTTGGCCTGTAAATGTAAGTCTTGGGTTTCCATAAGCTATGTAACTTTTAACTTAATTGCACTATAAGTCCCTATATTAATTTTTTTGCAGCACACATCTTTAAGTCCGGATGGAAAGTTCTGACAATTGCAATTGTTGGAGATGATCCAGATTGTATGGTCGGTCGTTGATTACACAACCAGAAAGGTTTGAGTTGATTGCATCTAGTCCCCATATTTTGCAAAACATGCACTATAGTGAAATCTCTCAAAATTTTATGGGGGCATAAGCTATTATTTTAGGGATACAATCAGAATTTTTCAAGTTTATTGTACTATAGGTTTCCATATTGATATTTTCGAATTGATAGCCCTATAAGTCCCTATAATGCGGCATAATCTATATTGTATTATCGGAACAACATACAATTCATACTAACAAAGCCTAAAATAACAATTTTAATAAGCTAGGAGAAGAGGGGGAAAAGTAAAGATTCTGAAATTTTTGGGGACCAGTAAGTATTAATATAAGTTTATATAGAGTCATTTTTTTTGTATTGCAGACTGTTGCATCATTACACAACAATATAGACTACTCCTTTGAAAATATCGGGACCTAAAATGCAATTACTTTAAAGTATAGGTACCTTAAGTGCAACTAACTAATAAAAATATTATTTTTTTGGGGGTATTGAGTTAATTGCTCTATAGGTCCTTATATTCATTTTTCCGAGCTAATTACACTAATAGTCCCTACAAACTGCTCAACCCACCCCTCAAACTTCTCAAAAAATCTATAAATCAATATCTTTTTACCTTTTAATTAAAAACCCGCTAGTTTGTTGAATATTTGATTATTTTGCATAATATAGGGACCTATACTGCAATTGATCAAAAAGTTGGGACCTAAAGCGCAATTAACTAAAAAAATAAATTATTTTTTTGGGGTGGGGTGTCTGCCGATGTCTTTTGAATTAATTGCACTATAGGTCCTTCCACTCATTTTTTCCAGTTATTTTCCAGTTAATTGCACTATCAGTCACTATATTGTGCAAACTAATCTAATTATACCATATAACCAACATAATAAACAAAGCCTAAAATGGTGGGTGGAGGGGTAAGTGAAGATTCTGAATATTTGGGGGTCTGTTTGGAGTAATGATAAAATGGTGATAAAAAAAGGGTGACGAATATCATTGTTGGAAAACTTGAATATGATAATTTTTGGACTTCTTTGTTATCCCACATCGGTGGGAGGAGAAGTATAGTTGTTACTTTTATATTGACTAAAATTAACAAAGTCCAAATGGCCAACTACCATGCACATAGCAAAGCAATGGAATAGCCCACACGCGCGCACCACCACCACCACCCACCCACCCGACCCGGCCCGGCACCGGCACCGGCACCGGCACCGGCGACGGCGACGGCGTGAGGCGTGGAGCGTGGGTCGTGGTTCGTGGTTCGTGGGGAGTTTGGGGAGTCAAAAAATGAAAAATGAAATGAATTTTGTACCAGCTCTTATAGTGTGGAGGGTTGACTACTCAACTTAAAACGTAGAGACAAAGCTCCACGAATCTCGCACACGTTAAGATGAAAGAATATCCCAGCTGTTACTTAGTCAAGTCAAACACGTGGGTCAACTAAGCTGTTACAGGAAATCAATCAAATCAAAACGTGGGGGTTACAAGACAATCAAAACGTCAACCCAATTAAGCCAATTTCGGGAGGAAATCGTGGGCCTTAATGGGGACGTTTCTGAAGGCTTGAGTCCTCCTCTTCACTCCCCTATATAAGGAGCACTCACTCCACTCTCAGAAGCTACGAAAATACACCAAGGAAAAACACTCTGTCTCACCACCTACTCTCTCTACATTTCCCTAAACGTAGCTTTAGTTCTGTTAGAGATACCGGTCACCCCGGAATATCTTTTTAACAACCATAGATTGACGGTGACTTCGTTTTTCCGATATCGTGTAAGTGTATTTCCGTTTTCCGTGTATTGTTATTGGAATTTCCGTGTATTGTTATTTCCATTTCTTGTAAACGTTATTTCAAATTCCGTGTAATTGTTATTTCGTTTATTTTCGTGTAAGAGTTTGTTTACTTTTAAACTCATTTTCTTTTTCATTATTTTTCTTTTCGGAAACCATTTTTCTCTTGTAAAACTGGTGGTTATTAATATAACAATTTAAAAAGATATTCATTTTCTTTTTCCACCGGTTATTTTAGAAAATGGCTCTTCCTATTTCGGCTGTTGGTTCCTCTTTGAACACTAAGCCACTTCTCGACGCGAACAAGTTAGAGCCCCTTAATGGTTCTAACTATAAGCGTTGGGCGCAAAAAATAATGATATGCCTTGAACAGTATGAACTTGACTTTGCTATAGTCGAGGCTCCTCCACTTTTGGAGATTGGAGCTCATACTGAACAAGAGCTAGCTAGGCATGCTGCCCTCGAATCTAGGTTCAAAAGAGCTAACACCATGGCTCGGGGCTGGATGTTGAACAATGTTACTAATCCCATCTTCGACCTCCTTGCCAAAGAGAAATCGGCAAAGGTCATATGGGAAACTCTCCAGAAGAAGTATGGGGCTGATGATTCGGGTAAGAAAAAATACGTGACTGGGAATTGGTATAACTTTAGACTTACGGATCAGAAACCCATGACTGAACAACTTCACGTGTACGAGAACCTATGCGCGGAGGTAATCGCCGAAGGCATGAAGATGTGTGAAATTCTTCAAGCCAACATCTTGCTTGAGAAATTTCCCCCATCTTGGAGTGAATACCGCAACCACCTCAAGCACAAAAAGAAAGAAATGACCCTCCAAGAGCTCATCAGCCACATCCAAGTCGAAGAAGCGAATCGTCTAAAGGATAAGTCAATCTCTTTCCCTTCTCATTCCTCCAAAGCTAATCTAGTCGAAGGTTCTGGCCAAGGTAACAAAGATAGGTTCAAAGGGAAGGGAAAGCAACAAGGGTCCAACAAATCTAAGTCTGGGGGAAATAAGAATCGCGGCAACACCAACAAACAAGGTGGAGGGTTCAAGATCTCTGGTAAGATTCAAAAACCTAAAGGGGCCTGTTACTGTTGTGGCAAAGAAGGGCACAAAGCTTTTGAATGTCCCCAGAGAGCTGGCCAGGGTCCCAAAGCTGCCGCGAATCTGACTGAGACCGAAGAAATCATCGCTGCGGTAATGGTTGAGGTAAACTTGGTAGAGAATAAGAGCGAGTGGATCCTTGACACTGGAGCTTCTCGTCATTTCTGCGCAAACAAATCCCTGTTCAAGAAATTCGAAAAGGCAACTGATGGTGAGTGTGTGTACTTGGGTGACTCTTCCACCGCTACTGTTCTTGGTAAGGGTCAAGTTCCTCTCAAACTCACATCTGGTAAGACTCTTGAACTAAATGATGTTCTCTTCGTCCCCTCTCTCCGTAGGAACTTAGTTTCCGGGGCACTCCTTAATAAAGTTAGTCTCAAACTTGTTTTCGAGGGGGGTAAAGTCATTATCACCAAAAATGACGAATTCGTGGGGAAAGGGTACCTAAATAATGGCTTGTTTGTTTTAAACACTGTAACCCTTAATGAGAATGCATCTAATTCCGCTTATATTGTTGAGTCCGTTCAAACGTGGCACGGTAGATTAGGCCATTTAAATGTTGCGTCTATTAAAAGGCTTAAAAATCTTGGACTAATACCCGTTAACAACGTGGATGACTTTGATAAATGTCAAATATGTGTAGAGTCCAAACTTGCGAAAAAACCTTTTAAACCCGTTACCACGAGACAAACTAAACTACTTGAATTAGTTCATCCGGATTTAGCTGATTTTAAAAACTCCGCTAGTAGAGGTGGAAAACTTTATTACATAACCTTTGTAGATGACTACTCTAGGTTTACTAAAGTGTATCTTCTTAAAACTAAAGATGAGGCGGAAAATGCTTTTTTAAAATATAAAGCCGAAGTTGAAAACCAACTAGATTGTAAAATCAAACGACTTAGGTCCGATAGAGGAGGCGAGTATAGTTCTAATTCCCTTAAAGAGTTTTGTGAAACAAATGGGATTATCCACGAACTTAGTGCCCCTTATACACCCCAACAAAACGGCATAGCAGAAAGAAAGAATAGGTCCCTTAAAGAGACTATGAATGCCATGTTAATAAGTTCAGGTTTACCAAACAACATGTGGGGGGAAGCTGTCCTATCAGCCTGTTATGTACTTAATAGGGTACCTCATAAATCCCTAGAAAAGACCCCGTATGAAATGTGGAAGGGTTTTCCACCAAACCTGAAATTTTTAAAAGTGTGGGGGTGCCTAGCCAAAGTCAAACTACCAGATTTAAATACTGTCAATGCTTCTTTACCTGTTGATAACTTATCTACTAATGATTTTGTACCTCTTTGTGATGTTTTTCCTAACCCCTCCACTTCCATGGAGCCTAGTAATATTCCCGAGGAAGAACCTAGGAGAAGTAAGAGGCGCAGGATTGAGTCTAGCTTCGGCCCTGACTTTATAACAGCCTTTATCACAGAAGGTTCTCACATTGATCTATTAAACGAACAGGTAGTCAATTGCTTCCTCATGGAGGATGACCCAAAAACTTATGATGATGCGTTAAAATCTATAGATGCTAGTTTTTGGAAAGAGGCTATTAATAGTGAACTTGAGTCAATTAAAAGCAACCATACATGGGAGTTAACTGACTTACCTAGGGGTAGCAAAGCAATCAATAGCAAATGGATTTTCAAGAAAAAATTGAGACCCGATGGCTCAATAGAAAAATTCAAAGCCAGACTTGTTATTAAGGGCTTCACCCAAAAGAAAGGTCAAGATTACTTTGACACCTATTCCCCAGTGACCAAAATTGCCACGATAAGAACCCTTATTGCTTTAGCCGTCATTCACGAACTTGTAATACATCAAATGGATGTAAAAACCGCGTTCTTGAACGGAGATCTAGATGAAGAGATCTACATGGCTCAACCTGAAGGGTGTGTGGTCCCTGGTCAAGGGGACAAAGTGTGTAAGTTGAAAAAATCCTTGTATGGTTTGAAACAGGCACCGAAAAAATGGTATGAAAAACTAGATAGTACTCTCATTTCATATGGGTTTATTGCTAACACTTCTGATTCATGTGTCTACTCCAAGGTAACAAATTCAGAGTGTGTTATCATCTGCCTTTATGTAGATGACATGCTCATCTTTGGTACTACTATTCATATTATAAATGAGACTAAACGTTTCTTGTCTTCCAGATTTGACATGAAAGATATGGGAGAAGCTGATGTGATACTTGGGGTAAAGATCATTAGAAGCAGTAATGGTATTACCCTGAATCAGTCTCATTACGTAGAAAGGATGCTGAAGAAGTTCAATTCCTTTGATGTAACGCCTGTAAATACTCCTTATGATTCTAGCATTAACTTATCTAAACATGTGGGGGATGCTGTATCCCAAAATGAATATGCTAAAATCATAGGAAGTGTAATGTTCTTAATGAACTATACTCGACCCGATATTGCCTATACCGTAAGCAGACTTAGTCGCTATACTCATAACCCAAGTAGTGATCACTGGGTTGCACTTCGCCGTCTATTGAAATACTTGAGGGGTACCATCGATCTAGGCTTGCACTATAACAAATTCCCTGCAGTCCTTGAGGGTTTTTGTGATGCAAACTGGATCTCTGACAATGACGAAGTAAACTCCACCAGTGGTTATGTGTTCTCCTTAGGGGGAGGTGCTATATCGTGGAAGTCTTCCAAACAGACTTGTATAGCACGCTCCACCATGGAATCTGAGTTCATAGCACTAGAGTTAGCTGGGCAAGAAGCTGAGTGGTTGAGAAGTCTCTTATCGGATGTGCCACTTTGGGAAGGAAGTGCCACACCTGTATGTATCCACTGCGATTCGCAAGCAGCCATTGGAGTCGCTCATAATAGCGCCTATAATGGGAAGAAGAGACATATTCGCATCAGACATGGGTCAGTAAGACAATTACTGAAGAATGGTGTGATAGCCTTGGAGTTTGTACGATCAGAGGAGAATCTAGCTGATCCATTCACCAAAGGCTTGACTAGGAGACTAGTCCTGGAGACGTCGAGGGGGATGGGACTAAAACCCATTAAGTGGGAACATGTGACTAATGAGTCAATGTGATTTCCCCATCCCTAAGGCTCAAACCTAAATCGCCTTGTTCATAGCCACTTGTGGTGGTCCTTTTGAGAAGGACTTGATGAACAAAGCGTACCGAGTGCTGAAACTCACATTTGAATTCATAGCCTTTATGGTGGTTCTTTTGAGAAGGACTTGATGGATTCAAGGGTAACTTTGAAACCCAAATAAATCATGATAGAGTGTTGAGGAGACGTCCTTGCACCACTCTCAAATGAATAAATCCACCAAGTTCATAGCCCTTAAAAGGGTGGTCCTTAGAGAAGGACTTGATGAACCAAAAGGTGAAGTTAGAGGGAACCATAAGCTTGAATCGGGTAGAGTATGTGCTGTGAGGGTCTCGATCGATAACCGTTAAAGTTCAAGAGTAAGTTCACTTAAACGGAATTCGGTGGTTGCCTCACTTCACTACGTGTCAATTCAAATCGCAAGATATTGACACTTAAGTACAATTCACCCAATCTTCTTTTTGGAACCTTCTCTCCAAACCTTTTGCTAACATTCAAGTATGTGGGGGATTGTTGGAAAACTTGAATATGATAATTTTTGGACTTCTTTGTTATCCCACATCGGTGGGAGGAGAAGTATAGTTGTTACTTTTATATTGACTAAAATTAACAAAGTCCAAATGGCCAACTACCATGCACATAGCAAAGCAATGGAATAGCCCACACGCGCGCACCACCACCACCACCCACCCACCCGACCCGGCCCGGCACCGGCACCGGCACCGGCACCGGCGACGGCGACGGCGTGAGGCGTGGAGCGTGGGTCGTGGTTCGTGGTTCGTGGGGAGTTTGGGGAGTCAAAAAATGAAAAATGAAATGAATTTTGTACCAGCTCTTATAGTGTGGAGGGTTGACTACTCAACTTAAAACGTAGAGACAAAGCTCCACGAATCTCGCACACGTTAAGATGAAAGAATATCCCAGCTGTTACTTAGTCAAGTCAAACACGTGGGTCAACTAAGCTGTTACAGGAAATCAATCAAATCAAAACGTGGGGGTTACAAGACAATCAAAACGTCAACCCAATTAAGCCAATTTCGGGAGGAAATCGTGGGCCTTAATGGGGACGTTTCTGAAGGCTTGAGTCCTCCTCTTCACTCCCCTATATAAGGAGCACTCACTCCACTCTCAGAAGCTACGAAAATACACCAAGGAAAAACACTCTGTCTCACCACCTACTCTCTCTACATTTCCCTAAACGTAGCTTTAGTTCTGTTAGAGATACCGGTCACCCCGGAATATCTTTTTAACAACCATAGATTGACGGTGACTTCGTTTTTCCGATATCGTGTAAGTGTATTTCCGTTTTCCGTGTATTGTTATTGGAATTTCCGTGTATTGTTATTTCCATTTCTTGTAAACGTTATTTCAAATTCCGTGTAATTGTTATTTCGTTTATTTTCGTGTAAGAGTTTGTTTACTTTTAAACTCATTTTCTTTTTCATTATTTTTCTTTTCGGAAACCATTTTTCTCTTGTAAAACTGGTGGTTATTAATATAACAATTGTTGGAAAACTTGAATATGATAATTTTTGGACTTCTTTGTTATCCCACATCGGTGGGAGGAGAAGTATAGTTGTTACTTTTATATTGACTAAAATTAACAAAGTCCAAATGGCCAACTACCATGCACATAGCAAAGCAATGGAATAGCCCACACGCGCGCACCACCACCACCACCCACCCACCCGACCCGGCCCGGCACCGGCACCGGCACCGGCACCGGCACCGGCGACGGCGACGGCGTGAGGCGTGGAGCGTGGGTCGTGGTTCGTGGTTCGTGGGGAGTTTGGGGAGTCAAAAAATGAAAAATGAAATGAATTTTGTACCAGCTCTTATAGTGTGGAGGGTTGACTACTCAACTTAAAACGTAGAGACAAAGCTCCACGAATCTCGCACACGTTAAGATGAAAGAATATCCCAGCTGTTACTTAGTCAAGTCAAACACGTGGGTCAACTAAGCTGTTACAGGAAATCAATCAAATCAAAACGTGGGGGTTACAAGACAATCAAAACGTCAACCCAATTAAGCCAATTTCGGGAGGAAATCGTGGGCCTTAATGGGGACGTTTCTGAAGGCTTGAGTCCTCCTCTTCACTCCCCTATATAAGGAGCACTCACTCCACTCTCAGAAGCTACGAAAATACACCAAGGAAAAACACTCTGTCTCACCACCTACTCTCTCTACATTTCCCTAAACGTAGCTTTAGTTCTGTTAGAGATACCGGTCACCCCGGAATATCTTTTTAACAACCATAGATTGACGGTGACTTCGTTTTTCCGATATCGTGTAAGTGTATTTCCGTTTTCCGTGTATTGTTATTGGAATTTCCGTGTATTGTTATTTCCATTTCTTGTAAACGTTATTTCAAATTCCGTGTAATTGTTATTTCGTTTATTTTCGTGTAAGAGTTTGTTTACTTTTAAACTCATTTTCTTTTTCATTATTTTTCTTTTCGGAAACCATTTTTCTCTTGTAAAACTGGTGGTTATTAATATAACAATTTAAAAAGATATTCATTTTCTTTTTCCACCGGTTATTTTAGAAAATGGCTCTTCCTATTTCGGCTGTTGGTTCCTCTTTGAACACTAAGCCACTTCTCGACGCGAACAAGTTAGAGCCCCTTAATGGTTCTAACTATAAGCGTTGGGCGCAAAAAATAATGATATGCCTTGAACAGTATGAACTTGACTTTGCTATAGTCGAGGCTCCTCCACTTTTGGAGATTGGAGCTCATACTGAACAAGAGCTAGCTAGGCATGCTGCCCTCGAATCTAGGTTCAAAAGAGCTAACACCATGGCTCGGGGCTGGATGTTGAACAATGTTACTAATCCCATCTTCGACCTCCTTGCCAAAGAGAAATCGGCAAAGGTCATATGGGAAACTCTCCAGAAGAAGTATGGGGCTGATGATTCGGGTAAGAAAAAATACGTGACTGGGAATTGGTATAACTTTAGACTTACGGATCAGAAACCCATGACTGAACAACTTCACGTGTACGAGAACCTATGCGCGGAGGTAATCGCCGAAGGCATGAAGATGTGTGAAATTCTTCAAGCCAACATCTTGCTTGAGAAATTTCCCCCATCTTGGAGTGAATACCGCAACCACCTCAAGCACAAAAAGAAAGAAATGACCCTCCAAGAGCTCATCAGCCACATCCAAGTCGAAGAAGCGAATCGTCTAAAGGATAAGTCAATCTCTTTCCCTTCTCATTCCTCCAAAGCTAATCTAGTCGAAGGTTCTGGCCAAGGTAACAAAGATAGGTTCAAAGGGAAGGGAAAGCAACAAGGGTCCAACAAATCTAAGTCTGGGGGAAATAAGAATCGCGGCAACACCAACAAACAAGGTGGAGGGTTCAAGATCTCTGGTAAGATTCAAAAACCTAAAGGGGCCTGTTACTGTTGTGGCAAAGAAGGGCACAAAGCTTTTGAATGTCCCCAGAGAGCTGGCCAGGGTCCCAAAGCTGCCGCGAATCTGACTGAGACCGAAGAAATCATCGCTGCGGTAATGGTTGAGGTAAACTTGGTAGAGAATAAGAGCGAGTGGATCCTTGACACTGGAGCTTCTCGTCATTTCTGCGCAAACAAATCCCTGTTCAAGAAATTCGAAAAGGCAACTGATGGTGAGTGTGTGTACTTGGGTGACTCTTCCACCGCTACTGTTCTTGGTAAGGGTCAAGTTCCTCTCAAACTCACATCTGGTAAGACTCTTGAACTAAATGATGTTCTCTTCGTCCCCTCTCTCCGTAGGAACTTAGTTTCCGGGGCACTCCTTAATAAAGTTAGTCTCAAACTTGTTTTCGAGGGGGGTAAAGTCATTATCACCAAAAATGACGAATTCGTGGGGAAAGGGTACCTAAATAATGGCTTGTTTGTTTTAAACACTGTAACCCTTAATGAGAATGCATCTAATTCCGCTTATATTGTTGAGTCCGTTCAAACGTGGCACGGTAGATTAGGCCATTTAAATGTTGCGTCTATTAAAAGGCTTAAAAATCTTGGACTAATACCCGTTAACAACGTGGATGACTTTGATAAATGTCAAATATGTGTAGAGTCCAAACTTGCGAAAAAACCTTTTAAACCCGTTACCACGAGACAAACTAAACTACTTGAATTAGTTCATTCGGATTTAGCTGATTTTAAAAACTCCGCTAGTAGAGGTGGAAAACTTTATTACATAACCTTTGTAGATGACTACTCTAGGTTTACTAAAGTGTATCTTCTTAAAACTAAAGATGAGGCGGAAAATGCTTTTTTAAAATATAAAGCCGAAGTTGAAAACCAACTAGATTGTAAAATCAAACGACTTAGGTCCGATAGAGGAGGCGAGTATAGTTCTAATTCCCTTAAAGAGTTTTGTGAAACAAATGGGATTATCCACGAACTTAGTGCCCCTTATACACCCCAACAAAACGGCATAGCAGAAAGAAAGAATAGGTCCCTTAAAGAGACTATGAATGCCATGTTAATAAGTTCAGGTTTACCAAACAACATGTGGGGGGAAGCTGTCCTATCAGCCTGTTATGTACTTAATAGGGTACCTCATAAATCCCTAGAAAAGACCCCGTATGAAATGTGGAAGGGTTTTCCACCAAACCTGAAATTTTTAAAAGTGTGGGGGTGCCTAGCCAAAGTCAAACTACCAGATTTAAATACTGTCAATGCTTCTTTACCTGTTGATAACTTATCTACTAATGATTTTGTACCTCTTTGTGATGTTTTTCCTAACCCCTCCACTTCCATGGAGCCTAGTAATATTCCCGAGGAAGAACCTAGGAGAAGTAAGAGGCGCAGGATTGAGTCTAGCTTCGGCCCTGACTTTATAACAGCCTTTATCACAGAAGGTTCTCACATTGATCTATTAAACGAACAGGTAGTCAATTGCTTCCTCATGGAGGATGACCCAAAAACTTATGATGATGCGTTAAAATCTATAGATGCTAGTTTTTGGAAAGAGGCTATTAATAGTGAACTTGAGTCAATTAAAAGCAACCATACATGGGAGTTAACTGACTTACCTAGGGGTAGCAAAGCAATCAATAGCAAATGGATTTTCAAGAAAAAATTGAGACCCGATGGCTCAATAGAAAAATTCAAAGCCAGACTTGTTATTAAGGGCTTCACCCAAAAGAAAGGTCAAGATTACTTTGACACCTATTCCCCAGTGACCAAAATTGCCACGATAAGAACCCTTATTGCTTTAGCCGTCATTCACGAACTTGTAATACATCAAATGGATGTAAAAACCGCGTTCTTGAACGGAGATCTAGATGAAGAGATCTACATGGCTCAACCTGAAGGGTGTGTGGTCCCTGGTCAAGGGGACAAAGTGTGTAAGTTGAAAAAATCCTTGTATGGTTTGAAACAGGCACCGAAAAAATGGTATGAAAAACTAGATAGTACTCTCATTTCATATGGGTTTATTGCTAACACTTCTGATTCATGTGTCTACTCCAAGGTAACAAATTCAGAGTGTGTTATCATCTGCCTTTATGTAGATGACATGCTCATCTTTGGTACTACTATTCATATTATAAATGAGACTAAACGTTTCTTGTCTTCCAGATTTGACATGAAAGATATGGGAGAAGCTGATGTGATACTTGGGGTAAAGATCATTAGAAGCAGTAATGGTATTACCCTGAATCAGTCTCATTACGTAGAAAGGATGCTGAAGAAGTTCAATTCCTTTGATGTAACGCCTGTAAATACTCCTTATGATTCTAGCATTAACTTATCTAAACATGTGGGGGATGCTGTATCCCAAAATGAATATGCTAAAATCATAGGAAGTGTAATGTTCTTAATGAACTATACTCGACCCGATATTGCCTATACCGTAAGCAGACTTAGTCGCTATACTCATAACCCAAGTAGTGATCACTGGGTTGCACTTCGCCGTCTATTGAAATACTTGAGGGGTACCATCGATCTAGGCTTGCACTATAACAAATTCCCTGCAGTCCTTGAGGGTTTTTGTGATGCAAACTGGATCTCTGACAATGACGAAGTAAACTCCACCAGTGGTTATGTGTTCTCCTTAGGGGGAGGTGCTATATCGTGGAAGTCTTCCAAACAGACTTGTATAGCACGCTCCACCATGGAATCTGAGTTCATAGCACTAGAGTTAGCTGGGCAAGAAGCTGAGTGGTTGAGAAGTCTCTTATCGGATGTGCCACTTTGGGAAGGAAGTGCCACACCTGTATGTATCCACTGCGATTCGCAAGCAGCCATTGGAGTCGCTCATAATAGCGCCTATAATGGGAAGAAGAGACATATTCGCATCAGACATGGGTCAGTAAGACAATTACTGAAGAATGGTGTGATAGCCTTGGAGTTTGTACGATCAGAGGAGAATCTAGCTGATCCATTCACCAAAGGCTTGACTAGGAGACTAGTCCTGGAGACGTCGAGGGGGATGGGACTAAAACCCATTAAGTGGGAACATGTGACTAATGAGTCAATGTGATTTCCCCATCCCTAAGGCTCAAACCTAAATCGCCTTGTTCATAGCCACTTGTGGTGGTCCTTTTGAGAAGGACTTGATGAACAAAGCGTACCGAGTGCTGAAACTCACATTTGAATTCATAGCCTTTATGGTGGTTCTTTTGAGAAGGACTTGATGGATTCAAGGGTAACTTTGAAACCCAAATAAATCATGATAGAGTGTTGAGGAGACGTCCTTGCACCACTCTCAAATGAATAAATCCACCAAGTTCATAGCCCTTAAAAGGGTGGTCCTTAGAGAAGGACTTGATGAACCAAAAGGTGAAGTTAGAGGGAACCATAAGCTTGAATCGGGTAGAGTATGTGCTGTGAGGGTCTCGATCGATAACCGTTAAAGTTCAAGAGTAAGTTCACTTAAACGGAATTCGGTGGTTGCCTCACTTCACTACGTGTCAATTCAAATCGCAAGATATTGACACTTAAGTACAATTCACCCAATCTTCTTTTTGGAACCTTCTCTCCAAACCTTTTGCTAACATTCAAGTATGTGGGGGATTGTTGGAAAACTTGAATATGATAATTTTTGGACTTCTTTGTTATCCCACATCGGTGGGAGGAGAAGTATAGTTGTTACTTTTATATTGACTAAAATTAACAAAGTCCAAATGGCCAACTACCATGCACATAGCAAAGCAATGGAATAGCCCACACGCGCGCACCACCACCACCACCCACCCACCCGACCCGGCCCGGCACCGGCACCGGCACCGGCGACGGCGACGGCGTGAGGCGTGGAGCGTGGGTCGTGGTTCGTGGTTCGTGGGGAGTTTGGGGAGTCAAAAAATGAAAAATGAAATGAATTTTGTACCAGCTCTTATAGTGTGGAGGGTTGACTACTCAACTTAAAACGTAGAGACAAAGCTCCACGAATCTCGCACACGTTAAGATGAAAGAATATCCCAGCTGTTACTTAGTCAAGTCAAACACGTGGGTCAACTAAGCTGTTACAGGAAATCAATCAAATCAAAACGTGGGGGTTACAAGACAATCAAAACGTCAACCCAATTAAGCCAATTTCGGGAGGAAATCGTGGGCCTTAATGGGGACGTTTCTGAAGGCTTGAGTCCTCCTCTTCACTCCCCTATATAAGGAGCACTCACTCCACTCTCAGAAGCTACGAAAATACACCAAGGAAAAACACTCTGTCTCACCACCTACTCTCTCTACATTTCCCTAAACGTAGCTTTAGTTCTGTTAGAGATACCGGTCACCCCGGAATATCTTTTTAACAACCATAGATTGACGGTGACTTCGTTTTTCCGATATCGTGTAAGTGTATTTCCGTTTTCCGTGTATTGTTATTGGAATTTCCGTGTATTGTTATTTCCATTTCTTGTAAACGTTATTTCAAATTCCGTGTAATTGTTATTTCGTTTATTTTCGTGTAAGAGTTTGTTTACTTTTAAACTCATTTTCTTTTTCATTATTTTTCTTTTCGGAAACCATTTTTCTCTTGTAAAACTGGTGGTTATTAATATAACAATTGTTGGAAAACTTGAAAATGATAATTTTTGGACTTCTTTGTTATCCCACATCGGTGGGAGGAGAAGTATAGTTGTTACTTTTATATTGACTAAAATTAACAAAGTCCAAATGGCCAACTACCATGCACATAGCAAAGCAATGGAATAGCCCACACGCGCGCACCACCACCACCACCCACCCACCCGACCCGGCCCGGCACCGGCACCGGCACCGGCACCGGCGACGGCGACGGCGTGAGGCGTGGAGCGTGGGTCGTGGTTCGTGGTTCGTGGGGAGTTTGGGGAGTCAAAAAATGAAAAATGAAATGAATTTTGTACCAGCTCTTATAGTGTGGAGGGTTGACTACTCAACTTAAAACGTAGAGACAAAGCTCCACGAATCTCGCACACGTTAAGATGAAAGAATATCCCAGCTGTTACTTAGTCAAGTCAAACACGTGGGTCAACTAAGCTGTTACAGGAAATCAATCAAATCAAAACGTTGGGGTTACAAGACAATCAAAACGTCAACCCAATTAAGCCAATTTCGGGAGGAAATCGTGGGCCTTAATGGGGACGTTTCTGAAGGCTTGAGTCCTCCTCTTCACTCCCCTATATAAGGAGCACTCACTCCACTCTCAGAAGCTACGAAAATACACCAAGGAAAAACACTCTGTCTCACCACCTACTCTCTCTACATTTCCCTAAACGTAGCTTTAGTTCTGTTAGAGATACCGGTCACATTGAATAAGATGGTAGCGCCTGAAGGACCGCTTTTATAAGGACTTCTTTGCCTCCTTCAGACAAGAGGTGTGCATTCCACCCTTCAGTTTTATCGAAAAGTCTCTTTACGATCCACTGAAGCGACTCTACTTTAGACTGTTTGTAGCAGAGTGGGATACCTAGGTATTTACCGAGGTCGTCTTTTTCTTGTATCGCTAATCTGGATGTTACTGCCCTTCTTAGTATTTGTGGTGTGTCCTTACTAAAGCAAAAAGATGACTTCTGGTAGTTAATTCTTTGACCCGATCCGTTGCAATACTTAAGTATGCATTCTTCAAAGTGATCAATAACATTATCTTGTAAGGTGAGGAAAAATAAAGAATCTTCTGCAAACAACAGGTGAGAAACCACCAGACAATTTCTAGTTATTTAAATTCCCATGTGGGGATGTTGACTAACCTTCGTGTCGATCAATCTGATAAGAGATTCAGTCATTAAGGAAAACAAGAAAGGAGATAGGGGGTCTCCTTGTCTTAATCCCCTATGTGGTGTAAACTTGCGTAATCTATCTCCATTAAAATTAATTTGAAAACTAACCGATGATGAACAATTCGAGATCCATGTTATCCAAGTATGATGAAAGCCATGTTTATTAAGAACAAGTAATAGAAAATCCCAAAGTACCTGATCATAAGCTTTAGCCATATCTAGTTTAATTGCTACCATTGGTTTAGGTACTTTCCTCTTCTTTTTCATATAGAATGATATTTCCTGTGCGACTAGAATATTGTCTTGAATTGCTCTGTTCTTGATGAATGCCGTTTGAGTTGAAGAAACAATGTCTGGCATAAACTCCTGCAGTCTATTAGCTAAGATTTTGGCTATAATTTTATAACCAAAATTTACACAAGATATTGGCCTGTAATCGCCCACCCCTTCTTGAGTAATACTTTTCGGGATTAGAGTAATAAGTGTTTCATTTAGAGTCTTGAGAGAAATATCATTATTAAAAAAGTCTTCAATCATATAGAAGACATCAAACTGAATAATATGCCAGTATTCTTGATAAAACTTACCGTTCAGGCCGTCCGGCCCTGGAGCTTTATTTGGAGCCAAATCAAAGATCGCGCGCCTTGTTTCCACCATAGTCAGTGGTCTAATGAGCCTCTCATTCATTATTTGGGTGACCTTTACTGGAATTGCTTCTAGCGCTGGTAACATGTGTTCATGGTTTTACTCTTGAGAAAGATTTTGATAAAAGGTTTGGAAACCTTCTCTAACCTCTGATGCCTCATCAATCCAGTTACCTTGAGAATTTTTAATTCGAAATATTTGGTTTGTATTCCTTCTGAAAATAGTTGATAGAAAGAAAAAATTTGTATTCTTATCGTCATATTTAAGGCATCCTTTCCTCGCTCTATCATACCTGTATTTCTCCTCAGCCTCATTGGTCTTCTTTATTTCTTGTCTTATTTCCATTTGTTCTGTTGTTATTTGATATGTTATACGTTGTTCCTCAAGATAGTTTAATCTGTCTGTTATTTGTTTAATCTTCAAGGCATTGTTACGAAAGGTTCATCTACTCTATGCGGTCAGAGAATTAACGGTATTAGCCTTCTTATCCATGAAAAGGGGAAATGAGGGTGAGTTTCCGGGTTCACCCCATGCTGTTTTGATAACCGCCTCGCATTGCTCGTGTTCAATCCAGAGAGTTTCAAATTTAAACCATTTCTTGGCACTTTCCTAATAAAAAGAGGTGATTACATTATTCCTCTTTGCATTAAATATCAATATTATACTCCAAGAGACTTTTAGTGCAATTTTTGCATAATATATTATTTAGAGTTGATTACAACAGTTTGAAAGAAAAACATAAAAAAACCCGAGTACCAAATAAGGAAAAAATTACAAAAGTTTTACAACTCTGAGATGGATAACGATACTATTACAACTTATTGACAGACCCTACACTGAAATCTGTCCTATAATTATAATTTTATAATACAAAAAACCTATATCTGAGACTTTTAGTGCAATTTCAGCATAATATATAATGCAATTTTTGCATAATATAGGGACCTATAGAAAACCATATAACTCAAACCTTTTGGATTTAAATTATAGAGTTCTGAATGTAAATTTTGTGCTGCATAAATTCAAGATTTTCTCATGCATATCATGAACATCTTATTCCATTTATTGATATACAGATATATACTTTTAAGCTTTGTATATACGACAAATCTTAATATTTGTTTATTTATTTCTCAGTGGTTGTGTATGTTACTGCTATACGTTTGATTTGTAAGGCTTGGAAGATCAATGATACTGTCTTTGGGAGGAGCCCACATGTAAGATTATGGCATTCTCATTATCTACTATTGTTATGGATCTAGAAGCATCTAGTCAGTTATAGTGTTTAGTCGAGACTTAAGCTGGGTTACTTTAGCTGTGTAAAAATGAATTTTTATACGATAGATCTGAATATTAGAAATTTTGTTCACATTTAATTGGAAAATAAAAACATACACTAAATTGAAAACTTTTAAGGTAATTGAAATATAAGTCCCTATATTAATTGATATTTCGCAGCACACATCTCTGAGTCCAGATAGAAAGCTTCTTACAATTGTTAGAGATGATCCAGATTGTATGGTGGTTGATTCCTCAACCGGAAAGGTTTGTTACTGCCTTGCTTTTCTTTTGAGTTAATTGCATTCTAGTCCCTATATTTTCCAAAAATTGCTCTATAGTTCCATATACACGACAGTGAACTGTCTTAAAATTTTATGGGGCATAAGCTATTATTTTAGGGATACAATCAGCATTTTTCAAGTTCATTGTACTATAAGTTTCTATATTAATTTTTTCGAGTTAATTGCACTACAAGTCACTATACTATGCAACATAAATTTATATTGTATTATAGGTGCAACATACTATTCATACTAACAAAGCCTAAGCTGGGGAAGCGATCCGAGTAAGGATTCTAAAAATTTGGGGGACTATTAAATATTAGGGTAAATGTTTCTAGGGGCCACTAAACTATTACACTAGTCGTGTTTGGACCACTTAACTATTATGGGTTCCAAACAACCCACTAATGTATCAAAATCATTTTAAATCAACCACTCCATTAGATTAATATTACAATTAGTTATCTCAAGGACTGATTTGCATATTATTTGCATATTATTGTTATATTGGAGTTAGTCTTTTTTACCTCCTAAAATATATATGATGTTGATGATCTTCTTGCTACTAAATTTCTAAGATTGTATGTTCCTGATTTGGAGCTTAATAATATATCAAGGACTAAATAGCAATTCTTGGAGTTTTTTATTTTCCATCGTGTGATCATCAAAAATGCTATCAGCGCCCCTTATATTATTCACGTAATGGAGTGTAATGCATTTTAACTCACGAAACTTATATGCATCTTTGGATTTGGATTAATTAATTCGTGAGCTAAATGTGTAATAAAAAAGAATAGCCAGCTTCTTGCTACAAATGTAGGATATAGTGCTTCTTATTTTTATACTACAGCTGCTACTTTTCTTTATCCTAAGAATAGCTGTGTCTCTCTAATTAGAAGACACGGATGTGAGATATCTTTATCAGCAATTTTCGAGAATTGCAGTTTTTTATTATAATATATATTAGCTTATTATACATTTTATCGGAATTCTTCATCAACATATTTTAGAAGATTTCCTTATTAGCGCTGGATTGGAAGAAGTCCACTACTATCATCTTGGCAAAGCTGCTCGTGGAGAGACCATTTAAGTGTACATACGAAATATTCTCTTCTTTCTGATATATTATTTTCGATTATAATTTCGAATACTTCTAGTGAAGTGTTTCAGTGCAGCTTGATCAAATATTACAATTAAGTTTATGTTAATCTAATGGAGTGGTTGATTTAAACGATTTTGATACATTAATGGGTTGTTTGGAACCCACAATAGTTAAGTGGTCCAAACAAGACTAGTGTGATAGTTTAGTGGCCCCTAGCAACATTTATCCTAAATATTAGTATAATCTTATACAAGGTATCTTTTTTTTTTTAATTGCAAATTCTTGCATCACTACACGGCAGTATCGACTATTCCTATGAAAATATAGGGACCTAAAGTGCAATTAACTAAAAGGAGATTATTTTTTTGGTGGTGGGAATGTCCCTCGATTCCCTTTTGAGTTAATTGCTTTAAATAGGTCCTTATATTCATTTTTTCCAAGTTAATTCACTAGAAGTCCTTATAAATTGCTCATCCCCCATCCCAATCTTCTCACCAACTCTATAAAAATGGGTTCTTTTTTGCTTTGTAATACAAAAACCCGCTAGTTTGTTGAATTTTAAGTCTTGATCTTTATTGAATATAGATTATATATTCTGCGTAATATAGAAACATAAACTATAATAAATTAAAAAACTAGAGACTGAAAGTGCAATTAACTAAGAAATGGATTGTTATGTTGGGTGTGGGGTGTCCCCCGATTTTCTTTAAACTATAGGTCCCTATATTCATTTTTTCCAATTAATTGCACTATAAGTCTCTATATTGTGCAAACTAACTTTATTTTATGATCCTATAGTAATTCACCCTTATACAATGTTTGGCATTTTTTTAAAGAAAAGGAAAAGAAATTATAGGAAGCCCTATTTCATTCGTGAAAATAATGGATATTTTCTGTTTTTATTTTCAATATTTTCCAAAATACTACTAAAAACGTGTTTGGCTAAAGAAAATGAATACAGTTTTCAAGAAAATTAATTGAAAACACTGCTATATTGGAGAACGTGAAATCGGCATTTTCTATATATTTCCGATAATATTGAAAACCAAAATGAAAAACATTTTCTGAAAATATATTTTGAAAACGAAAATAGAAAATATTCTTATGGAATTTTATTCCTATACTTGATACGAGTTAATAGGCGTGAGAATGTGATTACCAAAAGAAATAAAATCCCATGAATAATGTAATATGCATTGCATCCACCCATGATATTAGCTACTCCTATTATATTAGGAATAATTTTTTTTTTTTTATCAGCAAATCAAACTTTTATTAATATGAAGACCACAACTGTCAAGAACTTTACAACTTTGACCCATATAATATGGACATTAACCTACTAACTTTTACCTAACTATTACAATCGTACGAATATAATAGAGACATTACAAAACTCATTTAGAAATAAATACATAATGTCTATCTATTACATGAACTTTTCAATTATACTCTTCACTTTGCTATTTTTGAATCTCCTTTCTTTAAGTTTAACAGCTGCATAAGTAACAATTTTATTGTAAATCCTCTCCTCATTAGCTGCATATTCTCCATGCTCCCTTCTATTTCTTTCAATCCATATAAAATATATAAGCTGTTACACTTACACCAATAACTTCTAAAGTTTCTGGACTAGCACCATCCTTCAGATTTACTACTAGGTCCTCCACATTTCTAATATTAATATTACAACCACAAATTGCCAATAAGCGGTTTAGTATCAGTTTTGAGAACTTACAAGTAGTAAACAGATGATCATGATTTTCATCTTCACTATTACATAATAGACAAATAGGATCAACACTTAATCCCCAACTTATCATCCTATCTTTAGTAGGAAGCCTATTCATTGCAACTTGCCAAGAAACAAATGAACACCTAGGAATACAGGTTTTTGCCCACACAATTTCAAACCAGTCAACTTTAGGGTCATGAACTGATATCTTAATCAGAGTTTTCTTAAAAGAAAACTTATTTTTTATACTCTCAGTCCATGTAATTTTATCATTCGCATCACTGAGTATTAAATTTTGAATTTTAGGGACAATTTGCGCAATTTTTGGTGGTATTCTCCACCTACCTCTTCCAAAACAGTCCTTAACTGTTTTATTACAGCTAATATCATGTTCCTCAATTTTTATACCCAAGATTTCCTGAATATTCTTTTTATCCAACCATTTATCCCACATTATATAAGTCAAATCACCATTACCTACCTCATGGTATATAAGATCATAAGCCTCTTTTCTGACTTTTAAAATCTGTTTCCACATCCAAGAGTGATATTGTTTATGACTAATACTCCAAATACATCTATTTTTCAGAATGTTTACTTTAACCCATTTATACCATAGATTTTGCTCAAGACAGTAAAATCTCCAAAAATTATAAAGTAAGCAAACTTTGTTTAGATTCTCAATATTAGGAATATTTAGCCCACCTTCCTCTTTGGGACAACAAATTTTAGCCCAAGATACTCTCGCACCATGAGCATTCTCACTATAGCCCCAAAGAAACATTGATAATTTTTTATTAAGTTTATAAATAACCTGTTTGGGCAATAAGAAAACTCTACACCAGAACATAATTTTACTAATAAGCACAACTCTAATCAATTCAACTTTACCTGCATATGATAGCATTTTAGAACTCCATTTAGTGATACTTTGCCAAATTCTCTCAATTAATTTGTTACCATCAGTAACACTCATTTTTTTTGAATTTAGAGGAATGCCTAAGTATCTAACAGGCAAATTGCCTATTTTAATATTGAGTATCTTGGATATATCATTTTTAACTCCATCCTTTACTCCACCACTAAAGTATAATTCACTTTTAGCAAAATTAATATTTAAACCAGAGCATCTGGAGAATAGATTGAGAGCTTCCTTAACCACTTCAGTAGACTCAGTGTTGCCTTTCATAAATATTAATATATCATCAGCAAACACTAAGTGATTGAGGTTAATCTCTTTACATCTAGGGTGAAATGCAAATTCCCTCTTCTGAGCAACATTGTAAAGTAACACAGAGAATACCTCCATACATATAGCAAATAAGTAGGGTGATATAGGGTCACCTTGCCTTAACCCTCTCTTTCCCTTAAAGTATCCACAAGAGTCACCATTTATACAAATAGAGTAATAGGGAGTACTTATACACATGTGAATCCATTTAATAAACTTTCCAGGAAATCTTAGAGCATAAAGAGTATTAATTAAAAATTGCCAATTAACACTATCATAGGCCTTTTGTAGGTCCAAGTTAATATAGTACAGGAAGACTTCATAGATTTTTTTTCATAACCAGTTACTATTTCCTGTGCTACAAGTATATTATCAGTAATATTAGGAATAAAATCTTATTGATTAATTTATTAATATTTTCAAAATTTCATCAATTAATATTACCTTTTTAACTTCCAGTATTATACGTCTTGAAAAAACAAGTACATCAACATTATTTTTTAATTTTATTTTTTAAAATTCATATGAGTTGAAGAAATATATCACTATCTCTATTTCACTTGCATTATGTTTTGATTTTAATTTTAATTTCTTTTGTCAAATTTTCCTCTTTATAATATATATTACTAAATAATCATAACAATATTCGATAACAAAGATAAATGCATACTAAATATACCAAGGGAGTATTTCATGAAAATTAAAATTAAAAAACAATATAAGAACATTACATTATTTAAATATGCAATTTTAGATAAAAATGTTTAAATTAAAAATTTTGAGAAGGAATATTCTTTTTTTTTTTTGCAAAAATTATAATACTATAGATTTTTTTAATTTTTTTAATTATTATTTTAATACTTTCATATCTACATTCCTATTATATACTAATATAATTTTATTCTTTAACTAATCAAGACTTGTTATTTATTTATCACTTAAAAAAAAGATACATGCATGGTTTGAAATCCTTCCTTAACTAATGTAAAGTGAGAGATATAAGGTTCAATCCTTTCCTTGAACATGAGTAACCTAGTTTTGATTTACCTGAGTTATGTATAACGAGATTTGCATATTGCCATAAAATTAATCGTGCTGCACGCAAACTGACTTAGACTACCTACTCACCTGGAAAAATATATAATTTTTCCAAAGGATAATTTTATCCTTTACCATATTTTTATTATTATCCAAATCCATTACACGCAAACAACCAAGTGGTAGTCTACACTAAACTGTTCGTTTTCTGAATGAAAGTCTCTTGATAATTTCATTTTCTTGATTTGGCTAGAGGAATCAAAGTATCTCTAATCCAATTCCAACCAATAACACAAAGCCAACTCACATCTCAAAATCCTCCATCTCTCATTCCCTCCTCACAAACTGTCGTCCTTTATTCCCATTAATCTATATCCCACACACCCTTTTCACCATTCATAAAAATCTCCACTCACTCTCAAACCTCAAACCTTGAACCTCCAATGGCGTCAACCATCTTCTCAACACCAACTTTCCAAGGCCTTCGGCCCATAAACAAACCAACCGACACGACAAACATCATCTTCACCAAAACAACTTCTTACAAACCACTCCTCTCCAAGAAAACCTCAAACTTTTCCATAAAATCCGAGCTCAGCCCTTCACTAGTCATAAGTTTAAGCACCGGTTTGTCGTTGTTCTTGGGAAGATTCGTTTTCTTCAACTTTCAAAGAGAGAATGTTGCGAAACAGGTCCCTGAACAAAATGGCGTGACACATTTCGAAGCTGGGGATAAAAGAGCTAAGGAATATATTAGCTTGCTGAAGTCAAATGATCCTGTCGGATTTAACATTGTTGATGTTCTTTCTTGGGGTTCCATTGGACATATTGTGGCTTATTACATCCTTGCTACTTCTAGTAATGGTTATGATCCTAGCTTCTTCGGGTAATTTGAGTTTTAATTAAGTCTCGTCACCTGAATTCTCATGCTGTAAAGTATTGTAACGTTTGTATAGATCCGAAGGCAACGAGAATTAAATTCTTTGTGATTTTTCGGTTTAATATGAAAATTTTATGTTGTATAATGAATCTCTTACATTTATGATTTCTCTAACTTAGTTCATAAATATGTCTTTCAGTTCTTGGGCATAAATTAGATAAAGATTAATTTCAAAATTCTCTTAATTGTATAGACTATTAAAAAAAAAAAGAACAATTATCTAATTAGCGATTAAATTACCGTTATCTTTTTCTTTTATGATTATTTAATAACTATTTTTTAACATTTAATAATTAATATATAACTTTACTTTTTATATTACCTTTTTTTAAAAGTAATAAATAAATTTTCTATTTCTATTTTTTATCTTTATCCTATTTTAAATTTCAATATTAATTAAGACAACATTTATTTATGAGTAATGATATATGTCACCCCTTTTCATGTCACCCTTTTATCACCCTACTATATATATGTATTGATTTCCTTGAATAGAAGATAGAGAAAAATTAAATAGGATAGAGAAATCAATTCATTGGTCCATGTAGGCATACACGTAGAAGGTGATAAAAGGGTGATACAAAAAAGGTGACAAATATCATTACTCTTTATTTATTTAGATAGTAAATTACATGATAGACACCTTAAAAGACGAGAATACCCACGGCTACAATTAAGACTTTTAACAACCGCCCATGTGCACATAAATTGGTCGCTGAAGGGATTAAATTATTTTCTCTCTTGGTCGCTAAAAATTGGTTGCTAGTGTTTGATCGTCAGAGAGAGATTTCTCCGATCATGTCTCTGCGTTATCGACCAATGTATTTAGCAACCACCCAGTAGTCGTTAAAGGTTTCTCATTGGGCGACAACCCGGTAGTCGTCTGAATATTTTTTTAACAAGCGACAAGTAGGTGGTCGTTGTATGATTCTGATATTTTCTGACTACTTAGTGGTTGCTAAAGATTAACCTTATATAGGACCACCAGGACGGGTGGTAAAAGGTTTTTTAACAAAATAAATAAATAAATGTATTACAAAGTAGATTACAAATCAAATTAAATAGTCGCAAAAATAGATTACATTACAAAACGAGATAGATTAAAAGATAGTCGAATGAAACAAAATTAAACATTTGAATACAGAACAAATAAAATAAATCGGTGTTGATACAAATAGATTGGGGCTTAAATTGGGGAGTTCGATCGGGATTGGGTCTAATCAGTATCAATCTTATCTCCGAGTAATTGGCTTGTAGATGTCCATCTTGTAGGTGGATTACTTGGTTAGCATGTCGATCGCAATACACTAATGGGGAAGATCATTAACGATGACATTTGTTGCGTCTGACCTTGATGTATACTCAGTCATCTACATAAAATCCTTGAGATTTAAGGCCAGATTAAATGGTACGACTCCAGTAATGTCAGTGAAATCCTAGTATGTTCCTCGGGCACAGATGCTCGGAGGGCATATTCATTTAGGTATTCGACTGCTTTCATCCATCCATTGAGCATCCATCTCGATGTCACGCACATTTTTGGATTTTGGGCTTGGATCTAATTAGGAACGACCAATCCAACTCCCGGGTTCCAACCCTTCTGCGCATAACCCATATGGTCTTTTGCTACCTCGATCACCGCTTAGACCTGATTTTCTCGTGTTAATGACAAAGACGGTGTGGCTGAAGATCTTGACACATCACTGTCTCTTCCGGTAGATCAAACCTTGCATGCAAGGGCATCCATTACATAAATCGACAATGCAAGTCAAAAATAAAATTCATTGAATCCCTCCAATCTCTAGACATCCTCAACCTGATTTTGCAGTAATAACCCACTATCTAGGGTTTCTTCTTGTTTTTACTAGCTGAAGGTGTAGATGTATGAGCTTTATCTCCCCATATCTCCTGGACAAAATTTGTCAGGATTCTCTACGAGGTTTTTAAAACAACAAATCACGATATGACCCAGTAATACTGTTTTGCAAAACAACAATGAAAAATACAAGAACCATTACATTTACCATTGAACTCTATGATAGTGTGGTTGAGCCATGACCACTTCTCGGTCCCTTCAAAATCTAACAAAAGTCCATATAATAGCCAAAATTGCAAAAGAAGTCCCTATATAATTAAAATTGCTCTGTAGGTCATGTATACTATAGAAAATTCACTATTAGTCCCTATAGTTTGCAATAATGCATAGTAAATTTCTATATTACTCAACGTTGTACACAAAAACCCCTAATTATTCAAAGTTGCATTAACGGTCCTTTATATATTTGAAATTTAACATTAGAGGTCCCTAAAGTTCACAAAAATTTCATATTAGTCCTTATATTACAAATAAAAATCACTAAAATACCCTAATTATTCAGAATTGCAACTATATGCACCTTAAAATTTTGAAATATTGCATATTAAGTCCTTATACTTTGCAAAATTTTGTTTTAGTCTCTATACTAAACATAATTGCACAAAAACCCCCCTAATTAAAAATTGCATTAAAGGTCCATTATACTTTCAAAGTTTAGCACTAAACATCTATATAATTCACAAAAAACTAATATTAGTCCATATATTACTCAATTGCATATTGGGTCCCTACGTAATAAAATAATAAGCTTTACTCCCTTTAAAGTTCAAGAAAATTACACATTATAATTCACAAAAAATCACACGTAACTCCCTATATTACTTAGCCCATTAAGTCCCTATGTAATAAAGTAATAAGCTTTTACTCCCTTTAAGGTTAAACACCTGCACATTAAGTCTCTAAAATTCATAAAAAATCACACACAATGGCACAATAAGTCTCTAAATATAAAAAATTAGCTAAAAGACCCTTAAAGATTATAAAATAAGTTAAAAGTCACTTATAGATTCCAAAATTCTCTTAAAAAACTGAAAGCCCCTTCAAGATTAAAAATTCCAGTGTTAGTACCAATAACTCGCAAAAATGTAATTTAAGATCCTAAAATTGATATATATATATATATATATATATATATAGAGAGAGAGAGAGAGATAGAGAGAGAGAGAGAGAGAGAGGGAGAGAGAGACTTCCACAACATTAAATAAATGAACGGGAGAGAAGGTTAGACGACGGAGGCGACTGTAATTGGCGGTAACATTGACTGTAATCGGTGGAAATATTTTCGGGAAAAAAGTTCAAAGGTGGAGGGGGATTTGGAAATAAAAATAACTAAAGATTAAACTCATTCTAGGTTTTATAAATATTGAGACCTCTAGCAACCACTATGCGGTCGCAGGAGGTTAAGTAAATGGTTGCTAAAGGGTGTTATTTTAAATAGACGGCTGGGTATTTTACCAACCTTTACTTATCACTAGAATGTTCAATTAAAAAATTAATCATTTTTAATAGCTAATTATCGATCACTAGCGTGGTCGGTAAATTTTTTTATTTAAAGCAAATTACCGACCATAGAGATTGTTGGTAAATTTTTCCTTTTTTAAATTTTTAAGATAAACTATCAGCGACCACGTGGTGGTCACTGGTTATTATGTACTAGCAAACACAACTTTGCTGAACCTTTAGTCGCTAAAGACGAAAATTGTAGAAGTGACCCATATATCAATTCTAATCTAAAGGGAGTTACTTATAACTTTTACAAGCTGACAATCCATGACTTATGGTGGCTATATGTTTGGTTTTATCGTTTTTTTAATCAAAGACATAACCGATCTGACAGTGAACCAATATTGCACTATAACAAACCAGGCCGAACCAGACATATAATTATAGCTTAGGTTAGGTTTTTATTTTAAAAATCGATATGTTACTAAACCAGATCGATAAAAACCTATGATAAAGACAGACTAAAACGTTAGAAAACCAGTGATAACCTATAATGGCTTCATTCTATTTCTCAAGATAATAGAATGCATTGATAAATCTTTATTCCTCTCACTAGGATTCTTTAAACTCGATCCTCCATTTGTGAGAACATTCTACAAAAAATGATATCCATTTTATCAACAAGCACCAAATTTTCAGTTTTAATATCAAAATGAATACATTTCCAACATTTTGAGATGTAAACTAAACCACTAAAAAGTTCTTCAACTAATCACATTGGGTTAAATGTGTGAATTTATTAACTGATCACTTCTAGGCTCTACAAATAAATTATGTGCAATATGTTTTTTTGGTACATGGATGGTCTGGGCGAGCTTACGCGCACCACGACTAATTTCACGTGGATATACAAGCCTCCTCATGCATATTGCCAGGTAATTCAGAACTAGGTTATCCATGTTCAGGGAGATGACACGAACCTTGTACCTCTCACTTCACACCTTTTTGGGAGGGGATTCGAACCATATACCTTTCTTTAAGTGCTACATAAATAGCAAGGTCCTGAACAGTTGAGCTAACCTAACTGGGTTTATGAGCAATAAGTTACGATTAGAAAGACTTAATATGTCATACTTACTTCATCAACCGAAAGGTACTTGTAGAGAGCAAAAATAATTTCTGGTTAAAGCTTGTAGACACATTTTTACTAGTTGTACTACTGAACAAAATTCAACCAGTGGATTTGAATCTAAACAAAACCGATAACTAAACCGCTAAAAAAAGATATAACCGTATCCAACCAAATCCGAACCTAAACCTAAATAACCGAACTTATATTAGGTTAAGTTTTGAGAATATCTTCTATTGAAACTGAGTCGAAACTGAATCGATAACAACTGAATCCAGACTGTAACTATTCATAACTGGTCAAAACTAGTTTGCAACCAAATCTAAGAGTCTGATAGTTAGAATGATTCACAAAAAACTAGCATAATAAATATAAGGAAAGCCTAAGACTAACCCAAACGAAAGGAATTCATGAGCAATTATGGTGAATCTACCACATACGAAATGACACAAATTCTGTTAGAAATGACTAGTAAGAAAAGCAATCTTCATTTTGGGTATTACTCTTTTTATCACTCTAAACCACATTCATTAATTTTTAAATCTTTTATTTTTTCTATTATATATATTTCCTTCCAAACCTATACAAACAATGATTTATGTTTTGTTAAGAATGATATTAGGAAAAATTGACTTATATTCAACACTTGTCCTATTAGCATTAGAGTAGGATTTTACAAAGTTGGCCCGCGTGTTTTAATTTTCTTACACCTAGGGTTGGACACAACCAAACGTTATTCAAAATAGAAAAAATGGGTTGATCCTATTAGATGACTTTTGTTTTGGGCTTAAGAGCTATAAATTTCTAGGGTTTATGAAGATATTTCTCTAGAGATAAAGAGTCATTGTTAAAATCTCTACAAAGTTAAAGTAATTGGGAAAGACAACGATTGGATATGGAGTCATGACAAACGCGTAGGAAATCAAGATTTGTGATGTTTGAAAAGGCTTCACATAGTTCTTCATTAGTGAAAACAGTGTGAAGATCTCTAATGTAAAGAGACACCAAACCTGTTGTTACATTTGGTTAAGACGACAATTGAAAACGGAGAATAAAATCCTAATGAATCTGATAAAGCAACTAATAAAGAGCTACACCAAAAGAAAAACAACACACACACACACACTATATATATATATATATATATATTCCTATAACCACCAAAATCTTATGTATTTACTCCCCTATTAAGTAGGTCTTCATCAAATGCTTGAAAGAAACACCTATTTAAGTTCTCTGTCTCACACACATACACACATTCACTTTTTCTATGTTTCAAAATGGCGGCTCAATGACTGTTGCATCTGTGTCCATGTCACTCTATATAATATTCCTTTACCATGACTTCACTGATAGACATTTTTCCATGTTTTTTCAGAATTCAAAATCCTCGATTCCATATATATCAAAATTTTAAAGCATCTTTTGGAAAAAGACATGGTTTGGTGATAAATGCAAAGAAGTTTTCTTTGTCAAATAAAGAGAAATAGGTGTAAATATCTGGTTTGAATACATTGGTTTCGCTTTTGCATAAGGACAACCAGTGGGGGTGGAAACAATTAAGTGTTCTCATGACAACAGTTATTGGAGGCTTAGCATAAAGACTAATCCAAAGAACTAATTTTTTAATGAATTTGAGATCCACTTTGACCCGGGTAAAGTTCGATCCCAAAAATCTCGGTCTGCATATTGAGTTCTAATTAGTTCAAATAGGTATATTACATGTGATGTCCACTAACAATGGTTTATTTTGATAATTAGTTGTTTCATTTCAAGATTACTTCTTACAACTCATTAACAATTTCTTGAAGATCGATAAAATTTTAGAAATACATAAAAAAAATTAGAAAAGTTAATTGTCTAGAGAGTTGTTGCAAAATTTTCATTTGTGGTTAAATGTTAGTGAATGGTGTGTTAACTATAAATGATATCGACTAATTATCCAAAGATCTAACAACCATTTAATTTTTGTAATGCTTTCAACCTATATATATACTGCATCCCTATTTAGTAGATATTCATCAAATGCTTGGAAAAAACCTCTTTAAGTTCTCTATCTCACATACATACACAAATTCAATTTTTCTATGTTTCAAAATGAAGGCTCAACTATTGTAACAACAGCGGCCACATCGCACTACATCGGATATCTTCACCATGACTTCATTGATGACAACTTTCAACTCCTTTACAGAATTCAAAAGCCTCGTCCCCGTAAATTCCTGTCACGGCTCGACCACCATTCGTTCTTTTTTACTAGTCACGTCAACTTCATACACATCACCATCATATCTCTACCACCCATTTTCTTTAACACCATCTCTGTCGGCCATTCTTACCAACATATGCATTCTCAAGAAATTAGTGTGAGTGTGTATAATGCATTTTTTTAATGTATGTATATTTGACCTTTTTGGAAAAAAGTTTAGAAAATGAAAACTTTTAAATTCTTATTTCTCGATGAATAGAGAAAATATTTAATAAATTCTCTTTGAATCAAAATTCGTAATACAATTTATCAATATAGAAAATTACAAATACCTACCCCTATGAAGTTAGAAATACTAAATACATACCAATTACCCAATAATTTTTTTATGTTGTTATAAAATAGTCTATTCTAGAAAACTAAGATAATTATATAATCAAGGATCCATCGACATGTACATATAATATCTTCATCATTTTACTAATATAACTTTAGTCTAATTTACTTTATTCCAATAAATTCCAATATATTTATCCTCGATATATTTACTTTTACCTCATTTTACACCGAGATCAATATCAAAATAGCTTGAAAAAATAATTCTTTATCCGCTCAATGATCCTTAAAAAGACCAGCTTTACACTTCAATTTTACTTTTATTATTACCATATATAGGATGTATAGACACGTATATGTATACATACACATGTATCATATGTGATTATTGTAGGGTTTTCTGGTATGATTTTAGGGTTGAGAAAAGATTCAATTTTTATGATTAATTTAAGTTTTTACTAATTTGGAGAGTTTTAAATGTTTGCTAATGTCATTTGATACCAGATTTATATAGATGAACTTTCTATTGCACACAAGTTTCCTTCTGATAAATATGACTTACCATGAACTCCACGTTCTTGTGTAAGGTCCACACAATCACGAGAAAACTCATTAGACTAACTCTAGAATCTGATCTACACTTTACTAACACTTATAAATTTAGTGAATTTATCTCAATAATCAATCTAGAAGCACCCAAACCTAAACCATTCTGAGACTAAAGCGCATGACATACTCGTCGATTTTGTCACACAACTCTGGAGAAATCACACAAAAGTATACCTTTTGTATCATGAAACACATCAACATATGTCTTAATGGTATTTTGTATGACATTACTTCCAAAAACTGAAATAAATTTATTTATATTTACTTATAATATGATACTCAACTTTTAAAAATAAAATAGAAGCCGGAAAAAAGAAGATATTAACTCCTTAAATTATTTTTTCATCGATAAGAGAAGCAATTCATTAAAACAAAATTATAGCATTACAACACAACGATTAGTGGAAAACATATAATTTATACACAAAACGAGACCCCAAAAAATCCACCACCAGAGAATGGTAAACTATACATTTCGAAACCAAATAGTTCAAAACATCGGAATATATGTTGACGACATGCTCGTTACAATCGAGGATTATCTAGAAGTTTTGACAAAGGATTTAAATTCCATAAAGAAGATCGACATCCGATTAAATCCGGATAGGGTCACCTTCGGGGGTAACCCCAAGAAAGTTTTTGGGCTTTATGGCCAGTCACACGTAATAAGATCTAGCTAGATAAGGTATTATCCATCCTCAGCATGGTGCCTCCATGCACGTATAAAGAAGTGCAATCCCTTGTTGGTCGCGTGGCTGACTTTAGCCGTTTTATGTCCAAGTTTCCTGAGAAGTTCGCACCCCTAATTAGAATTGCTAGATATACCATATTCTTCACCCGAATCACTCATAGTCATACCTCTTTTGAACGTCTAACAGAGTACATATCCTTAATACCCACTTTATCGAATCGCCACCGAGGAAGCTGTAGTCGATGTTTTGGTTTGAGAGTTTGAAAGAAAACAAAAACTCGTTTATTATCTTAGATTACGACTATAAGGTGCTGCCAGATGGACTGCACTGATTGATTAGCCAAGTTGGGGGGTTTGATCAAGAGCTAAGTGAGAAGTTTAGGGCCCATCTAGATGGACTGAGGGTCTGCTAACACATGATCAGTGTGGTTGGAAGACGCCAGGGGTGGTCTATAACCCTTAATTTTGAAGGACACTGTATGGGAATATTCACGACTTGGGGGTCTCCAATGTAAAACTAACAACCACTACATTATTAGTGATATTATTATAAACAGTATTACATGCACTTTTGAACATATTAGATGGAAGAATTTTTATTTAGTAGTCTTACTGATAACATAATAAAAATGGTGTTAGTTTCTACTTCAAAATTGGTACATGATTATGGGGTATAAGTTCAGGGTTTGTCCTAATATTTTTGGACGTAAAGCAAACTTTAAAAAAAGGTTAATAAAAAAACTGTATACAATAAAAGAAACAGTAAAATATCACTTGAAAATTCTTTTCCTTCTAGTTTTTAGACTAATAAGTCAAATAAAATGTTTTTTTCTTTTTACAAAATCAAATAAGGTGAGAATTTATTATCTAACCCAAATAATTTTATTCAATTCACATCGAGCTTTTAAATTGTGATTGATGAATAAATTGGTTTGAAGTCTTTATAAGTAGTATATTTGTTTTTTGGGCTAAAACTATTATGTATAAATATAGGGGTAGGGGGCTTTAAAAATTAGATTAGGAAGACCCGAAACGATGGCTTCCTTGACCTTCACTCAAGACCGACCTTGCATAAGTTGACCTTAATTTTAAAAGGAGTTTCCCTTTAAACTCATCATAGGTATGCCATACATTATATGGATAAAGGGCGAACACATCATACAATAATACTAGCTAGTTCCATAATTTTTCTTCATTGACCTCACATGTAACTTAAACAAACCAAGAAACTATATGTCAAAACAAGAAGTGAATATATTACGAGTTAGGTAAATCAGCTGCTTTTGCCTAAGTCTATAAATAAATCTAGCCATTTGTGAACAACTCGACTTTGACGTGAAAATAACATGTTTGAAATTGTTCGTTTATTAAACAAACAATCTCAAACTCTAATAGAATTTTGTTAATAAAATGAGCTCATTCGAACTCGTTCGTGAACTATTCATTTCGATTTATATACTCTGACAATTAATATTTATTTATGAAATAAATACTTTATTAAGATTTAAATATTATCCTAGAATAATATTTATTTATTTAGATTTCCTTTTCTTCAATACCATAACTCAATATTTTATACTTCACAATCCAAAAGAAACTAGTTGTTCTTGAAAAATTTAAATTTAGTTTAAAAAAATTTGTACAGATCCTTTTAAAAAACTATACAAACAGACATAAATATCTAGTATTTGTATCGTTTAAATTTAAACTCATCTCATATAAATTTTCAAATTAACTAATCAAAATTGAACATCTAATAATTCGCTCGACTCGACTCGTTACCTTGCCCCTGGAACACGTGTAATATAAACTTTTCATTTTCTGACCAAAAGTCTCTATTTCTTCATTTTCTTGATTTGGCTAGAGGAATAGAGAATCTATAGACTATAATCCAATCCCAACCAATAATACAAAGCCAACTCACATCTCAAAATCCTCCATCTCTCATTCCCTCCTCACGAACTCTAGTCCTATATTCCCCCTAATCTATATCCCACACACTCTTTTTAGTCCATTCATAAAAAACCCTTCACTCTCAAACCTCAAACCTCGAACCTCCAATGGCGTCAACCATCTTCTCAACACCAACTTTCCAAGGCCTTCGCCCCTTAAACAAACCAACCGACACAACTAACGTTGTCTTCACCAAAACAACTTCTTATAAACCACTCATCTCCAAGAAAACCTCCAACTTTTCCATAAAATCCGAGCTCAGCCCTTCACTAGTCATAAGTTTAAGCACTGGTTTATCGTTGTTCTTAGGACGATTTGTTTTCTTCAACTTTCAACGAGAAAATGTTGCGAAACAAGTCCCTGAACAAAATGGCGTGACACATTTCGAAGCTGGGGATAAAAGAGCTAAGGAATATATTAGCTTGCTGAAGTCAAATGATCCTGTCGGATTTAACATTGTTGATGTTCTTTCTTGGGGTTCTATTGGACATATTGTGGCTTATTACATCCTTGCTACTTCAAGTAACGGTTATGATCCTAGTTTCTTTGGGTAATCGAGTTTTAATTCAGTTCCGCCACCTAAATTCTCATGTTATAAAAGTATTTTAACGTTTGTATAGATCGGAAGGCAACGAGAAATGAATTCTTTGTGATTTTTCGGTTTAATATGAAAATTTTATGTTGTCTCAAGTTGTATGATGAATCTCTTACATTTATGCTTTCTCTTAATTTTTTTTATTTCTGGTCAAAATGCTTACTCTAACTTAGTCCATATGTATCTCTTTCTTTTAGATGTTGTTGGACATGAATTGGATAAAGATTAATTTCAAAAGTCTCCTAATTTTTTTTATCGAATGACTACCATATATTAAAATGAATATTTACACGAGTAATGATATATACCACCCAATAACATGGCGTATATTAGTTAGTTAACAATCGTTAAATAGATTAACGATAGTTAACCAACCAATTCACGTCACGTCATTAGGTGGTATGATTTTGGGTGGTATATATCATTACTCCATTTACACAAAATATTTTTCACCTATCTCTACCATCTTGGTATAAAAACCTCATAATTTAGCTGAAAAGATTTGAAATGTTTCGCCTTACGGTTGGAGATATGAAGAACACATCAATGATGTCTTATTTTCTTCCTTGAAACGAGAAACTAATGTTACACTTATACTTATAGAATTTTAATATTATTACAAATTGTTCAAAATTGTGTTACAACGGTCTTCTAAGATAGGCTTTAACACGTTTGACAAGTGTTCTCTACCGTTACATGTAGCCGAATAATGGAAGAATTGGAATATAAAAAATATAATTAAGTTAGAAAATCGTAAAATAACTTTTTTTTAGTAGCGTGTTAAACAACTGTCTTAAAAACGGATTGTGTTCACTAGTCGTTTCCTAACATATGACTACTACTCTCCTGTTTAGAGTGCACTCTCGAAACGAGGGTAATATTTTATAATTTTCTTATTATGCTTTTTAATATAACTAAACATTTGAAAAAAAATGAATTACCTAGAGAGAACAATGGTTAGAATAAAACTATAATATATCTGATAAAGCAACCGATGAAGAGATAAATCAAAAGAAAAAATATGATATATGAGATTTTGGTGATTATAATATATATATATATATAAGATTCCCATAATAGCCAAAATGTCATATATTACTCCCCATCGATGATTACTCAACACCGGTGGAAGTGTGGATCGATATAGAAGATGTGTGGGAGTGGGTGGAATTATTATGGATTCAAAAGGGTCTTGTACAGTAGACGTATCTATGCAAATTACTATGGTTGAGCTGAAAAAGTTGTGCTTCATGAAAGATTACATCCAGCAGATAAGAGCAAAGGATCTTGAGATTGAGATTGAGGTGGATTCGCAAGGAGTTATCACAACCTTGGAACATTTCGGAAGTGGTAGAGGACCGGGGGCAGTTTGGTTGTCTAACATTCGAGTGATCATGGGAAAAAATAATTCGTTTAAGGTTAGAGGAATATAGAGAGAGGTTACTGCTTGTGCAGACTGGATGTCTCGTAGTGGAGTGACAATGAAAGTTCCTCGGTTCGTGTATAGAGACCCGCCAGATAGTCTTTGAAAAATTATTACTCGAGACAAAGTCAAACTGAAGGTGCCAAGATCGGTGCATATCCCCATTTTCTTGGGTACCTTACCATTGTCTTAAACTAGATTGGTTTCTTTACCATGATTCTTAACCTCCCATGTATAATTTTTTCTCTCTCGCACATATACATTCAATTTTTTATCTTTTGAAATGGCGGCTCAACAAAATGTAAAGACAGTGGTGACACCGTTTTACATCACAGACCTTCACCATGACGTCACTTATGGACATTATTCCGATACATTTTTAGAAATAAGAATCTTGTTTCCCTATGTATTTGACACGACTCCACCACTACTTCTTTTCTTTGAAAAATACTTCAACATTGTACACATCACCAACACCATCTCTACCTCCCATCTTCTGTAACACTAAATATGTCGGCCAATCTCAACAAACGTTAAAATAAGGGTAAAAGATAAGAAATTATATTAGACCCTTTCGAAAAAAAGTTTATAAAAAAAGAATTTTTAATTATATTTCCATTGTCATTTTAATAATTTATCTTTAATATAATTTAATTCATTTCAATAAAATCTCAAAATTTTCATCGTTAGATATTTACTTTAACCTAATTTTAAATAGAGATAGAGAACGAGATCAAAATAGTTTAACCATTAGCTCTTTACCCGTTCAACAATCTTTAAAATTGTAAGATTTTTACACTTCAATTTCACTTTTAATAGTGCCCCATATGATTTATAGATGTGTCTATGTATCTATATATGTGTATTGTCTGTCATTATTGTAGGGTTTTGTGTTGTAGTATTAAGGCAGACACAAAGATTATTTTCATGATTGAATTGAGTTTATACTAACTTGGAAAAGTGCTCAATTGAGTTTGATTGTGGTATAATGAAATCATATGATACTAAACTTATATGGATAAATATTTATTTTGCACAATAGTTGTTTTCAATAAATATGACCTACCTCAAACTCCACCTTCTTGTATAGATGTCCACACAATCACAAAATAACTGAATATCTTATTAGACCGACTCTAAAGTCCACACCATACTTCACTAGCACCTTTAATTTTAGTGAATACGACTCAATGCTCAATCAAGAACTGCCCCACTCCTCTGCTATTATGAGATCAAAGTGGATAACACATAACTAAGACGTACTCGCCACAACAAACCTCTGCAAAACCACATAAAACATACATTTTGTATCACGAATCACGCTAATGTATATATATATTGATGTTATTGTATATGACACTACATCCTAAAAAATGAGATGACTTTATTTACTTTTGCTTATAAAATGAGTACTCAACATTTGTAATAAAACTGAATCCAAAAAAAGAAAGAATCGACTCTTCAAATCATTTTTACCATCAGAAAGAAAATCATTTCATTAAAGTAAATTTAAAGTGTTACAACACTATATATTCAAAAACTACATAATTTATAGACTCGAAACAAGACCCTACAGATTTCACCACTATCTTATACATATAAAAAAATGCTGCAATATCAATCATAAAGAGGAAATACCCAAGAATCAATAGAAACTATTGGTACGTCATGATCTGATTGGTCATGAACATCGTAAGGTACTGCTATTCACAAATTCCAGCATACCCGTTCCAACCTCTAAACAAGACAGACACACTCGATATATTATGACACAAAAAATCACAATTTCCTCAATTATCATCCGATCACGAGATTTCGACTACATTGGAAACAAAATAAAGAAAAATAATACGATGAACATGCAGCAATAAATGAACACACACAATATAGTAGTATTTGATAAACACAAAACACAACCGGACAAAAAAACAATTTTAACAATATCCAAAAACGATTACAAAGATTATTCACGAATATCCCGCCTTCAAACAACAACCATTAGTCAAAACCCGTTTAAATTTCGATGACCTAAACCATTAATAAATATCTTTTAAGTGATTATTAAATTTCAAGACCAAATTTCCCTAAATCTACCCTCTCTCCTATGAAACAAAATAAAAATAAAAAATTTGGAGCAAAAAGAAAATATAAATAAAAGAAAAAACAATGGTCTTACCCTTCTCCACCTATATTAGTATACATAATCTAGCATAATTGTCATTAAATCCCTAAAATTATTTACCCACAAGAAGAAAATGTCAAACGACCACTCATCATCAACTCCTCAAAACACTCTTGCAATTTATGAGCAATCCCGTAGTCCAAGCAACAACAATAGCATTAATCCACTTTTTTACCCTAAACCTGAAGCTGAATTTCACCAAATTGCTCAAAACCCTGAACTTTTCCTCCAAAAGCTTCACTCTTTCCATGCATCATTTGGTAGTACTAAATTGAAGTAAGTTTTTTTAATTTTTGCCATTTTTTAAAAATTCCCGATTCGTAATCTCAACTTAAATTCATATTTATGGGTTTAAAATGTTAGATATGCTCTAGAAAGTTCTGGGTGTTTTTTCAAATTCAAAAATTTCTTACATTTCAATTTTGTAATTTTTTATTTTCAACCTAATTTTACGATTTCTGGGTTTAGCTTCTTAGATATACTGTAGAATGTTTTGGGTGTGTTTTTTTTTTTTTAATTTTAAACTTCAAATTGTAGATTTGTGGGGTTTCTTTTGTACAAACTTGTGTAAAAAGGGATCTAAATGCAAATATTATATTTTTTTCTGTAGGATCCCTAAAGTAGGAGGAAAATTATTAGATGTGCATCATCTTTTCTTAGAGGTGACATCTCGAGGTGGAATTGAAAAGGTACACACTTAGATTCTTCACACTTTGCATTTTACCCCCTCATAGTTTACAATAATTACTTTTTTACCCACAGGTGATTACTGATCGGAGATGGAAAGAAGTGACCGGAACATTCGATTTTCCATCTTCTATAACGAGTAAATCTTTTGTTTTAAGAAAGTATTATCTTTCTTTGCTTTATCACTTTGAACAGGTTTATTACTTAAGGAAAGAAGCTCCTTCTGCGTTACATTCTGGTATTTTAATATCAACCCTTTAATTTACATTTAATTGCATTTCTACCCCTTCTGGTAAAACAATTATTTTCATGAATCCCCTAGTGCTTTATAAAATGTACACCAGACCCTTTCTTAACACACATTTTTTACCACAGTGAGTATAATCTTAAGTATAGTAGGGTAAATTACCAAAATACCCCATGTGGTTTGAGAAAAGACCAAAATACCCCTACAGTTTTAAAAGTGACAAAATACCCCTGTGGGTTGAGTTGTCACAAATTGAAAAACCATAGGCGTATTTGTCCGTTTTTAAAACTGTAGGGTGTTTTTTGACCTTTTGTCATACTATAGGGGTAGATTTGGTATTTTACCCATTATAGTATATAATACTATAATGGGGCATTTTGCAATTTTTAGTGCTCGTTTGGACTTGCTTGTACTTTTACTCATTCTACACTAGCATAATCACTTAAATTGCTTTTAAACCCCTCCAAAGCACTTTTGCGAAACACTCCAAATATTTTAAAAAGTGACACTTTTACCCCAAACTATCTTCTTTGTTCACAGATTCCACAAGAGAACTTAATTGGTTAGCAGCTCAAAATCCCGAAGATGGTGCTATGATTATCCACAATTCAGGTCAGTAAAAAATTACCATAATACCCTTAATATAAATTACCAAAATACCCCCATTTAGTATATGACAAAATGTCAAAAAACCCCTACAGTTTCAAAAGTGACAAATACTGTCATGAGTTGGAAAACCATAGGGGTATTTACGACCTTTTGTAAAACTACAGGGGTAAGAGTTAAAATAAACTGTTAAAAGTTCAAATTTCTTGATATTTCAGGTGAACTAGAGGAAGGTTTTGTAACAGGAACAATCGATGCAAAATTTGACCATGGTTACTTAATCACAGTTAATCTCGGATCAGAAAAACTAAAGGGTGTACTTTATCATACACCAACTAATAAAACCTCAACTTCTTCAGCTCCAAAAAAAAAGAAAAAAAAACAATTAATCGATCCATCAAGACCTAAAAGATGTAGTAGTGGATATAATTTCTTTTTTGCTGAACATTATTATAGACTTAAACCTTCATATGAAGGTGAAGAGAAATTAATCACTAAACATATCGCTGCTTTATGGAATAAACTTTCAGATGGTGAAAAACAGGTAATAATTTTCTTTACATTTTAGTCCCTTATGTTTTGTTTATTGATTTTTGTTAATGATTCAGGTTTATAATGATAGAGGATTGCAAGATAGAGAGAGATATAAAGCTGAAATGGAGATTTATAATTTAACTCATCCTTAATTATTATATCTATAGGGATTTTATTGAATGTTATTTTATCTTTTTGTTGTTGTATAACTTTTGTGGTATCTGGATTTGAGTTTCTGAAACTGAAATTGTAGTTTTTATGGTTATGGTCCTTTTTGAGGGATAGTTAAGGAGTGAAATTGCGGAAAAAGGGCCTGGTTTTTTGAAGTGTGTTTGCATGTTATTTTGAGATTGTTCGTTTTTTTTAAGAGATTGGTTTTATGCTAATTGATAGTATTTTTAAGGTGTTTCTGTTTGGGGTAACTTAGGGCATTTTTTAAATAGTTTTATAATTGTTAAAGGTGGGACCCACACCATAGGTTACTTTACCTTTACTCGCAAATTACTTTAACCTCTCCATGTTCTCTCTTAAATTTTACAGCCCGAGAATCATAGTTGCAAACCATCCTTTAAGGGTTTATATAGGTAAAATTTAAATAGTTGCATTAAGTTGGAAGAGACATTTTAGTGCTAATCTTTGTATTTGACTAAAACACTACTTTGCATATGTTTATTGAAAAGTTTTTCTTGTAAAACTATAGATTATATGTTTCATTTTATATTGCTTGGATTATCAACTTGTTTCATGTTTGTTCTACTTAAAAAGTCACTCTTATATCCATTAAATCACACATACCAATATACACATTGAGTTAAAACTTTTACTTGGAATCTTTTCTTGATTCATCCCTTAACATGGTGTGTTTAGCTTTGAGGTGTTCTATCATCTTATAAAATGTTTTATCGAACAACTTTTGTGTAGGAAGAGCATCCTTTCAAAGTTTGGTTTATATCTTAGGTGCCTCTTCTTATTTCTCTGAAAAACGGTATGACGTTTTTCTCATAAAAAACGGTCTAACATTTTTCTCGGAAGAATTGGTATGTCATTTTCTTTGTAAAACATCCAAATACTTGCAATTAAATTTGGGACCTTCGACAATATCCCTACCGAATTTAAGAAAAAATGGTATGACGTTTTTATATCATACGACGTCGTCTTCTTACTTTCTGAGTCTATATCTGATGAAGAATGGGTGTCACATGGATTAGAGTCGTTTTCGATAAAAAAGTATAACGTTTTCAAAATAAAAACAGTATGCAGGTTTAACAAGAAGAGTGATCAACATTAACAGAGTTGTTGCTACTTTGCTCCTTATATATAGAAGACTCTCTTGTATCATTCAATTCATCTCTTGAAACCTTAATTCATAACCATACATACTATCCTACACTTTAAGAAAGAATCTCCAAACTTGTTTTCTAATTTTAGATCATCAAAACAAGCCTTGATCTTACAACTCTTATATCCAAAAGATCAAGGAGATATTCAAGTCAAGCTTTCTTTTCCGTCTACTCAATTAAGGAGATCAACAATCAAGTCACAACTTTTATATCCAACAAATCAAGAAGTTTATATTCTTACGTGTGATATTTTCTTATTTAGAAGCACACATTCCTTTGTTTTGTAACTTCAATTATCAAACCACCAAGGGTTTCAACTCTTCCTCAAAATTAGAATATAGTCGTAAGTGCTAGAGTTTAGAGAAGATGGAGTTTTTATAGGTTAGGCTTATCCTTGTAAAAGTCGAAGAGGTTGTGATATAACCTTCAAAAGTCTCGCGAGTTTTTGGTTGTGGTTTACACCGAAAACCTCGGTGTAAAGGTTTATATCTCACCATTGAGAAATAGAAGAAGATTAGTGGAGAAGTTTGAAAATTCCATGTGAATGACCATAGGTAGTGGATATGAGGAAATCGCACCACGATAAACATTTACTTAACTTCATTAATCTATTTACATACACACTTTCCATACTTGCTTATGTTTATACTCTTCCTCATCATCTATTTACTATTTTTTAGTCATTAATTAGCTTGTCTTAGATCACCTAGTTTAATCTAAAAATACTTTAATATTAATCCTATCATCGTGTCTTAGTTAAACTTCCCTAAGTGTTTTCTAGTTTTACTTGTTTAGATTCCTTAGTGTTAAGAATCATGATCTTAATCCCCCTTGACTTAGAGTTCTCCTAGTTTTTAATTAGGCATAAATTAGATTTTATCTTATTCACCCCATTCTAGGATTTTACATCTTCTTTGTGTGATAGTTAGTTGGAAATAAAATCCTCCTTCCTACTTAAGTGCGAGGATAGTGGAATTTTGACTAAAATGACCATTACCCCTTTTATATAGATGGTGGGACTTTTGTAGGGGTTGGCTAACCAAAATCTTGGTTTATGGTGTGCCTTACAATTAAGTATTAATCGTACCTTAAAGGGGAGGTCTGTGTTTTGCAAAATTCAAAATTTTCATCGTTAGACAATTATTATAACTTGTATTTTTTATCTTTATCAATTGAGTTGAACCAAATCATGAGAACACCTTTCAATTATTTGGGTGGTGTAAGGGTGGCTCGCCAAAATTTTCATTTATGGTGTAGTCAACAGTTAGCAATGACATGATAGTGGGTCGAGTCTAGGAAGGGAAACTTAAGACCCTATATGTGTGTAATTAATGGAGTCCTTCGATTCAATAAGATATTGGACAAAATTACTATTTGATTTTTTCAACCAATTCAGATATGAATGACTCTTATTCGCTCTCTTTCTTTAAAGTTTCAAGTGAAATCTGATTCATCAAGATACCGTCGCTTAACATAATAAAATTTATTCAACTATATATCTAATAATTTAAAACTTATCACTTGAAGGAAAAACATAGCCTTTTTGTAAGGTTGATTTCTTAGTTAGCAAGTCTTAGATTTTAAGTGAGACTCTTCAAACACCCATTGAGAGATTTGTTGTCTTTATTTTGGTGTTATAATTGTTGGTTTATAATTGGAGTTTTTTTTGGTTGGGAGGAAATTTCTGTATTGTGGAAAAGGAAAATACAAGTATGAAGAAATATGACACCTACTAGTGTTAAAAATAAACGCTAAAAAATTCTCAAGCTGGCTTAATCTAGTTTGATATCCCTAACTCTGAAGTCTTTGTATGCTTTCCGCCTAGTTGATCTTGTGATAAAGTTGACCATATCAACTTGCCATTTCCCCAATCTTGAGTATGATGGGTCGAATCCTCCAATTAGATACCGATGGTTGCTAAATCACTTGAATTACTTCAAGGTTGTCCGAGTATATTGCTTTACTCTTACCATGATATTGCTTACAACCAGACATTGCATATAACATTGTAAGCGCATGTCACTCAACTATTGACTTGCATTGAATCGCTCTCTTGTGAACAACTAGTTGTGGTTCCGTCTTGTTAAGGTCTACAATGTCCATTTTGGTATTCCCATTTGTGCTTGAAGATGCGTCACATAGAAAAGTAGTATCGTCTCCCATGTTTAAGCCATGTTGCTACTCTGAACAGTTATTGTGTGGCGTATCAAGACCGTCTCCAAATTATTTTGTCATTATTTTACGTTGACATGATAATTGTGTTTACACCTGCTGATACGGTATCGTGAAAAACTGCCATCCTTGCTTTCCAAATATTTTAAAATATGAGTAAACCTATGTCCTGACAACCTAATTATCCCAAACTCCTTGTGCGTATGCCCTTGTTTCTCAACAATCCATTCATCAATAATACCATTCACGTTTGTATCAATTCTCACCTACAAACTAGATGTTGCTCAAGCCCGAATACTCACTGGACAAGAATTTAGAATATGTTTGACAGTTCCATTGAATATGTGCACCAGTAATATTTGCCGTTATTTCCATATATTCACTTTGTTATATTAACTGTTGTAGGAATAATGATGCGAAAACACTTTTATTAAAAAATCACCACCTTTTTCAGATCATTCGTATTCCAAATAGTCTTCCAAAGCGTTGGATCCATAGTTTCGTTCAGTGTTGTTGATTGAGTTGTAGAAGCCAACTCTTTGTTAACGCATGGTACCCTAATTTAGTAGTGTACTTTCCTGATTTAGTATGTGACCATATGAAAGTATCTTTCTTATCCTCTTGCACTATTCTTATGTTTGTTATGCAATTCGTAACATGTTAGTTAAATAGCTCGCAAATGATGAGTCAATCCATCTACGCGTCCAAACGTCTGTATCCTTACCGCTGATCTAAAAAGTTCCAAGTTTAAGTAATAAATCCTAACCTTCAATAATGCTATCCCATGACCATGATCTACGCTGGCTAGCATAACTTGGATTTTGGGTAATAAATACCCTTAAGTACCCTAGTTACTAAAGTATTTGGAATATGTATCAATCTCTATATATAACCCGTAAGAAGCGCAATGTTCATCCTCTGAATCTTAAACTCGAGTCCCTCCATCATCTTGTCGACTGACATATATTCCCATGCTATTGTTGGAATTGAGTTTTTGACTATTATTAAACTATCAAAATACTTCTTCTTTTTGTTTTATTTATATTAAATTAAACTTAAGATATTTCTTTGGTTTTCAAGTCTCATTTACTTTTTTATTGACCTTAGTACTGACTAATGTACCTGTTTATAATGAATTATAAAATAATTATAACGATAAAATACAACAAGAAAACACTATTATACTTCAAAACACAAGAGTATATCAATACTAAAATATCACGACTCTATTTTCATCAGTGAGTAATATATAAAAAAACCCACCTATGATTTTTTTCAAATACTCAATTTCCATTATTTAAACAAGGGTATAAAGGAGACCTAGATGAAAAAAATCAACTCGGAGTAACCAAACAAAATTAGACACAAAAATAAATACAAAAATAAAAGGATAATGAATGCAAGGCACCAAGTACTCCAAGCTCACCTAGAAAACTTATCACTAGTTATCTTATTATATTTCTTCACTGCATAACCAACATTGCCAACAAATAAACCAAGAACCAACCAAGAACTCAAACCAACCCAATCCAACCCAAAATAACCAATCTATCACGTGCTAATGGTGACCCAAGGCCGAGGGGAAAGTTATCGAATATCCTTACAACACCTACACCGGTTTGTACCAAGAGAACCTCCAAGCAACCGTAAATATATGAATAAACAAATGCACAAGAAGAAACCATAATCAACATATGTCAAAAGAGTCGTAAAAAAATAATTGGGCCGAGAATACAACAAAGAAGAGGAACAACAGCTAGGCCAAGACCCTAGTGAAAACCCAATAACCAAAAACCATAACCAAGTGCTTCCAAGAGGAACAATATCAATAACCATTATACCTGACCTAATCCCAAAAGGAACCAATAGCAGTTGAACATCAAACACCCACTTCCACTCCAACAACCACCAACACTACCCCAAGCCCAATAGCCATGACCAATAAACAACCCCTTTTAAAAAAAATTGAGCCTGAAGACTAAGGTCCATGAAATATACTCAAACCAGGTCAATAGAACCCACCACAGTCCACCAAGTCAAAACCAGCATGGTATCACCTCCACCATCATCCATTGAGACTTAGTTTGTAGAATTCGGCCAAATTTTAATGGAAAATAGAGAAGATTGAAGCACCTAAACTAATATGAAAACCATATCCACACCATCAAACTAGAGAAGGAGGGGAAGGGATCTTATAATATGGTAAAGTTTGTCAAAGAAAGGAGAGAAAGGGGGTGAACAAGCGACCCCACGAACAAAAATGGACCATCTAGCCATAATACATGATGATCAGTACAAGATGGACGCTAAAAAAGCCAAACATAATCACCTCTCGCTGGAAAATATAGAGAGCATGGAGGGGGTTGAGAGAAATGGGAAGTAACACTAAAAAGGTATAAAGAAACAAAAAAAGGAGGAAAACAAAGATAAGGAGAGCGGGGTATCGATGCTACAAGTAGAATATGAGCGTCTCCACTACGACAATGAAGACAAGGTTATGGTTTAGGTTTTCTGAAATTATGAAAATAGGGAGAGAGAGAGAGAGAGAGAGAGAGAGAGAGAGAGAGAGAGAGAGAGAGAGAGAGAGAGAGAGAGAGAGAGAGAGAGAGAGAGAGAGAGAGAGAGAGAGAGAGAGAGACCATTTTTTTTCTCTTGTGTATGAAGTGAAACAACAAATTCGTACAAATTCCCACCTATGTTTAGGTTCACCACAGTTGCACAAGGAACCAAGCAAATGATTATCCAAGCATCATCATGATAACATCTATCTTGAATAAAAGACGACTTAATTGACACTCAAAATTTACACAACTGACAACAAATATCATAATATTCTAAACTCAACCAAAGTCAACCAATAAAGTGGATTTTGATTAAATACAAACAAATAAATGGGGATATTTAAGAGACAACCACCACCACAATTTTCGTCGACAACAACTTAACAACGAACAAACTTCTTTGTTTTCGATCAAATTCAACACCATATAAACCCCCACACTTGCAACAAAAACCAGAAACTCTTTTTCGAACAATAAAATTAGTGGAGATTTCATTGTTGGTCGAATAAACGATCCTAACACATTTGCATCCAACGACCTCGTAATAATTTCTACATCTTGAAACGCAAAGTGTCATGAACCCTATGAAGTATTTTTCCCTACTCTAAATATTTGATAAAAATTTTTGAGCACCTTTAAAAGTTCTCAGCTTAGTAACATACTTTACCTTTTGATGTTTTATTTTTTTTTATGGTTAAGATATATATCTTTTTTTCTTTCACTCTTGTATTACCTAGAGATTTTAAACACCTAATAAAGTATTTTTTTAAATAATTATATAACATTAATTTTTTTTAATTTAGTTGAATATATCGTTAATACATTTGATAACCATTTATTTGGGGCATTTATAAAATAAGGCGTAAGGCCATTTGGGTTTCTCTTTTAAAGCCACACCCCTAGGTAATAGTTAGCAACTAACTAAACAAGAGCGAAACCCATATTTACCCTCCTTCCCCCTTTACATATTGATAAAAAACCAAAACAAAAAATCTAAACCCATATAATGGATCTAGAAACCAAAAAGCCACCCCACCGCCGCTCCCCTGATCAAGAAATATGCCACCACTGAAGACCCATCTTCATCAACATCACCATCACCATCATCACTCACCCACCGATGGGGTTCACCACTATCTCCAGCGAGACACTGTACTACTCACCATTAAAGGCCTTGAAGGCCTTACTGACCTTAAAACTCAGGTGTCATCTGAGATCTAATCACCACCATCTCAAACCCTACCCCACCACTGCTGCTCTTCAACGCTGATCCGTCGCCGTCGTGAGTTCCATAACCCACCGCCATCTCAAGCCGTATGGGTTCAGCCCAAGCACAATACCACCATGGGTCCAGCCCAAGCACAACACCGCCATGGGTCCAGCCCAAACACAATACCACCATGGGTCCAGACCGATGAAGACCTATCCCGTGATGAGTCCAGACCCGTGAAGTGAAGTCCTGATGCAACATCCATCATAGGGAGATCTCCGATTAGCCCTAACAAAGTCAAGAAATTTGATGGTTTCTGTTTGGTTTGAATTAGCGAAGGATGTGGTTGAGTTTTCCATCATCGAGGTAGGTAGAGTAAACATGTTGAGAAGATTAGGAGGTTGTTGATCTTGATTATGCTGTTGCTGCTGCTGCTGATTTGGATCATACCAGCTTATTTTGTGTCAATTCTTTTGAGTTTTCGATCTGTTTTGTTGATGTGGTAGTTGATCCATTACAGTGAATGAGTGTGGATTTGTTTGTTTTTGTTGTTGAGAGATGGGTACAACCCTGTCAAATTCATTAAGAGTAAATGGGTCCAATTTAGCTGGTAATGGGTCCAATCCAACGAGTAAATGGGTCTAATCCAGCGACAAACCATGTGTCCAACCGAGAATGGCAATACGATTAATGTGCCCAGCCACATCATGATCAAGCCGAAGTGATCAAGACGACGTGATTCATTTGCTGTTTTTTTTTTCAAGAGAGCTCGTTTTTTATGGTTTTTTAGGATTGATGAAAAAACTAAAATTTGTGTTGTTATTATGTTTTAAGTATGATTTAAATTAGTGGTATCTTGTGAATGTTTATCTTTGATTATGTGCTGTATTTGGATCTTGAATGTGGTACAACATTGTTTATTTGTAGTTTGGGAAGCAGATGCTTAGTTTTAATTTAATTTAGTCTACTTTATTAAAGACTGTTGTTTTTTTGGTCTTTAAGGGTACAACCCAAAACCTAATACCTTAATAAAATGTAATAAGCACTTTAAAAAGATATATAAACTGTCATGGTCCGTACCCAGCACGGGCTAGTTACGAACAAGTATGGAATGTGTCATCGTGGGGTCGTAGCCATAGATGAAAAGAAAGTGAGTGTAAAAATACGGTGATAGGTTTGTACCCATCACAAACAGGGATATAAAAGTCAAAAACCCCAACTAAAAATTAGAAAGTGGTCTTAGAAAATAAGTTTTTTGTAACTACGAAGCTTGGAATTTTCATGCCTTCCTTAGTATTTTCCTCCGGGGCAACGCCCAATTAATTACGCGGAGAAGGTAAGTATTCCCTATTAATTACAACTTCAACTTAATTCCCAATTAAGCACAAAATATTATCCAATTACCAAAATATCCTTCTACCTATTATTAATTACTTTAATTATATATTTTATTAATTATAGTTTAATATTTATTTATTTTTTTCAGATTTTTTTTTTAAATATTTTTTTTTCGAAATATTTTTTTTTCAAAAAATATTTTTTTTTCGAAAAATATTTTTTTTTCGAAAAATATTTTTTTTTCGAAAAATATTTTTTTTTCGAAAAATATTTTTTTTTCGAAAAATATTTTTTTTTCGAAAAATATTTTTTTTTCGAAAAATATTTTTTTTTCGAAAAATATTTTTTTTTTCGGAATTTTTTTTTTTCCGGAAATTTTTTTTTCGAATTTTTTTTTTTGTCGATTTTTTCCCCCGGAATTTTTTTTCCATGATAATTGTGTGTTAAAGTAACACAAAATCATATGTGTTGTGTGTTGCATGAACACCCAATATGTATAATATTGAGTTGCTTAAACACACATAAATAACAAATTGTGTGATACATGAACACAAAATCAGACAGACAGAATATTTGTACACAAAGTATAGAATAATGTATATGTAGGCTGATTATGTGTTCATGCAACACGCAATTGCTGAAAGTATGTGTTACAGTAACACACAACAGTATGGGTTTTGTGTTGGTAAGACACACAATGCGTTTATCATTTAAAGTATAGAATAATGTATATGTAGGCTGATTATGTGTTCATGCAACACGCAATTGCTGAAAGTATGTGTTACAGTAACACACAACAGTATGGGTTTTGTGTTGGTAAGACACACAATGCGTTTATCATTTACAGTTTTGCGTTGCTTAAACACACACAAATAACAATTGTGTGTTGCAGGAACACAGAATAAGATATACAGAATATTTGTATACATTAATAGATAATAGTGTACAGATAGTCTGAACATCTGATTGTGTGTTAATGTAACACACAATCGCTTGATGTATGAGTTACCGTAACACAAAACAGTATGGACTTGTGTGTTAATGAAAAAATCTTCGAAAATATTTTTCGAAAAAAAAAAAAAATCGAAAAAAAAAAAATATTTTTCGAAAAAAAAAAATTTAAAAAAAAAAAAAATTTCGAAAAAAAAAATTCCAAAAAAAAAAAATTTGGGAAAAAAAAATTTCGAAAAAAAAAAAATTCAAAAAAAAAATATTTTTTCGGAAAAAAAAATTAAAAAAAAAATATTTAAAAAAATGAAAAAATAAATTCAGATATTAAATATATAAATATATAATGAAATAAAAAAACATATAAGGGCAATAATGGAAGGTAAATATGACCATGTGCTTATTTGAGAATTAAGTTGAAAATTTGTGAGTAAGTAGGAAGTAATTTCCTCCTTCCTTTTTTTTGAGAATGAAAAGTGAGGAAGTGTAATTAATTGGGAATTATCTCTTTTCCTCCATTTATTTCCGATAAACTTCTTTCCAAATTATTTTGGTTATTATGCAAGTACTCTAATCATTAAAATAAATATCAATTTTATTTAGATGAATGTTAAAAGAAGATTCCATGTGAAAGTGTTAAATGGAGGCTAAGCAATGGGTGACTTTGACCCGTGACTCCAAAGAGTAAATAACTCATGGTCAAACTTAATTAACCTGGTCCTAGTATATATATGGTAGTATTTGACACAATGAGATTATGCATTTATTACTGATTGGCGTGATCTTCCTCACCCGCTACAAATTTCGTTAAATTTTAGTGTTTGTTTCTTTCCTCTGTTAAAACATTACGATAAAGTCATCGTAAGCAATTTTTATTTTCAAGAAGATAATCTTCATGCTTAGGCCACCAATCCATTGAATTTTTACGGTGTGGACTGTTTAAACTATTTGACCAGAAAAACTATTTAAACCATTTTTTTTTCAAAGGTTATGTCCTCGGTAAAATAATATAAACTATTACTCTCTCCGTTCATCGATGTTTATTATACTTTTTATTTTATACAAATTAAGAAAAACAATTTTTTTTTACTAAATTATTCTCGACCAACTAAGTATATGAATTTAATAATATTAAACTTTTGAATATTAAATAAGAATAAAATTAATAAAAAATGTAAAAAAGTTCCTTGGTATCTTAAATTGATAACGTTTTGTGAACATCTACTTTTAGAAATTGTGATAAATATTGATAGACGTAGAAAAATACTAATTAATAATCCATATACATGATTAAAGATATATTTGCATAAAATTGATAATTAGTCTAATGGTTATGAAAATAATAATTTTAAAATTAATATTATACCATTTTTTTGTTATGTAGAGTATCAAATATTAATTTTGTAAGGCTTATTAGAGTATTTTAAAATATAATCATTTATTTTCCTTTAAAATGACTCTAATATGGATGATTGAAAAATTAACATTTTTAAAATAATACAAGGGATTGCATCATCAATTGAATTACTTTCTTTCCATTTAAAATCTAATCCAAACAAAAGAAAGAAACTTATACTCCTATAATTTCTTTTCCTTTCTTTTAAAAGAATGAATCTTTATTTCTGACACAAGTTTGTAAGAGGAGGCATTGGCAGGTTTGAGAGCAAAAGAAAAGTGTGTTGAATTCCTTGATGAAGCTAAAATGATTCTAAAGGATAACCTTGAACTCGTTTAAGGTATTAGGTAGGTGTCAGCAACAAGTTGCAGAATCCAACTGATCATTCAAAAGATCAACCCGATGGTCGGTAAGTATAGACCGATCACCTTCTCACGAAAAATGAGTGAACAAGTGGATGAGCTTGCAAAAAATACTAGACATGAATCCATTCATTCGCAAAGGAGTAAAATCGATGTGACTATTCTGGAGAACTTTAATAGAATAGAGATATGTTAATATTAGTAGGTTTACTATAATTTTTTTTCGTTCAAAAGAAATTAGATAATTCTCCCCAAGACAAGGGTTTAATAATATAGCTTCTCTATTACAACAAAGAGTAATTAATGCTGGATATATATATATATATATATATATATATATATATATATATATATATATATATATATATATATATATATATATATATATATATAACCACAAATCACATCATTTCTTTATCAATTCAAATGATAGACATTGGAATTGAGTAAGATCAATAGTTACTCTATTCCTTTAAGTAAAAAAAATCAAATAGTTCATGAATAACGTAGCTTCTACTTGAAAAGACTCATTCAAAATTGTTTGGTAGGAAAAAAAAAGCATGAGTAGATCTAAAAATTAACATTTGAAGTAAAAAAATAATCATTCAAGAAATTTGACAAATCAAGTTTAAATGTTAAATTACGAGTTTATTTTATTTTAATTGTCTAACATTTAATTAACTAAATAAGTTTATACGTATGTCTTTAGTTTCACTCTATTTGTTCACCACTATTATCTCTTTATACAAAGAATGAATTCAAATAAAAGAGAATTTTAATGATCAAGTATATAGGGAGAGATTTTTGATGTCTCAAATCTATTCAAGGAAAATTCCATTTTAATTACCTTTGCTAACAAAGAAAATCTCATTTAGACTCTTTCGCATTAAAAGCAAAATAAATAAAAGATATGGAAGAATATGTCGTCATTAAACTCTTCACCAAGTCCCTTAACCACTACTACTTACCTTTCTTACCATTTCCTTTTTTAACAACATTATAATTCATAGTATAACCAAACACTTAAATCGAAAATTGACCAAACAGGCCCAACCACTCCTTGATTATAAATAGCATCAATACATCTCAATTCCAAAATATGTATCGGCTAAAAAAAATATATTTAAAAGTAAGAAATTCAACAAATTTTATAGGAGGGATTAATTGAAAGTAGCTAGGTTAACCTTGCTTTTGGAGTTTGAGACTATATGTCTATATATATTTGGCAAAATAGGGACTAACAATCATAAACAAAAATCTAATTAATAGACCCAAAAAAAGTCAATATATTTCTCAAAAAAAAAAATTTACTTATTTTTTTTACAATTTCTTTTCAACCGATTTACCCTATATTCTAGGATCATGGGAGCTAGCTAGAGCCTACCCTACAATACTCAACTCCAAATCCCTTACCATTTAATTGCAAAGTTGATTTTTATTTACATATTTTTTTTAAGGGTTAAATATATATTTGCGTGAGCTAAAGATTTACTAGAGAGAGTGGGAGAGAGAAAGAGAGAAGTTAGGAATTTCTCAAAAAAAACACTGAATAAGAGGCAGAGAACTTAGAAGGTGAGTCAATTTTCTTTCCCTCTCCACACAGAAGTTAAAGTTAAGACCAAGACCAAACCCTTTCGTTTTCCTTCTTCTTCGTCCTTAATTCTCTCAAATAACCATCTTTTTCTTCTCACTTACTAAGCTTAACCATTAACAAACGCTTACTTGTAACCCAAGAAACCTTTATTTATTCAGTTATTCATTAGGGTTTCCCTTATACTCTTTTCCGAGCTAGCTAAGTTTTAATTTCCGATTGTTTTCGATGGTGGATGAGAAAGGGTCTTGCCCTGACAAGGGTTTCGGAGAGGAGAATCTCTTGATAAGGCTAAAGATTCGTGAGCATGAAGATGAAGAAGAAGAAACAAAGTATACGAACTTTTGTCGTGTGTGTAACAAAGTATTCATGTCTGGTAAAGCTTTAGGAGGTCACATGAGAATCCATGCTCAAGATCTTAAGAAGCATGATGATGATAAGAAGCCTAACTGTGTAGTATGTGGGAAAGATTTTCCGTCTATGAAGTCTTTGTTTGGGCATATGAGATGTCATCCCGATAGGGAATGGAGAGGAATTAATCCACCTCCGGCGAGTATTCCGATGACTGATGAGCTGCCGGATTTGCCTAAATGGTCTGTCACTGCAAAGCGTGGCCGTAGCCGTAAGCCACTTTCGAATCCTTCAACTAGTGCTTCGAGCTTTGAGGAAGATGAAGAAGATGAGTTACACGAAGCTGCTTATGGTGTTATGTTACTGCTTAAGAATGATCCAAGACGAAGAATTGAGGTTCAGAATCCGCCATTGTTGCAGCTCGGAAAAGAGATGACAAGTCGGTCAAGTGGGTCAAGTGGGTCCAGTGATGGTGGCTATGTTCGATTCAGCTCGCATACCAAAAACCCTAAGAGACAAAGAATCGAGGATCAAGATCCTGATCAAGATCAGGATCAGCCATTGTTGCAGCTTGGGAAAGAGATGAGAAGTGAGTCCACTAATGGATATGATCAATGTAGCTCAGATGATGATGAATCGAAGAATACTCAGAATATCCCAAAGAAGAAGATAAAGAAGATGAAGCTAAATGATTTAAATCCCCAGAATATAGAAAATAAACACAAGTGTATTACTTGTGGGAAAAGCTTCTCAACTCATCAAGCTTTAGGTGGTCATAGATCAAGTCACAATAAAACAAAAATCGTGATCCAAAACGCGAATGATCTATCTTCGATTACCCGAATTAACGATAAAAAACTCGTTTATTCGATTACTCAAGTTGAGGAAAAGAAAAATAGTGATGAAGGTGTTGCACTAACATATGAATGCAATATATGTAACAAGGTTTTTTATTCGGGTCAAGCTTTAGGAGGTCATAAAAGATGTCATTGGAGTGGACCATTAATCAATCAAGCTTCATCGAGTTTGACCATTTCTATGGGTGAAATTAGCCAATCCGGTAAAAGAATTCTTGATTTTGATCTTAATGAAACACCTATGGAATCTGAAGAATTTACAGGTTTTGGTAATTCAATTGCTTAGGAATTTGAATTTATTATAGTTTTTGCTAGGAAATTAGTTAGATTTTAGTGATATTAGTGCCTTCAAATTTGGTATGTTGACATTAACCTTTTGCTATTAGATTTTCTTTGAACTTCAATGATTTTTGTTTTCTTGTGCTACATATCTTCATTCGAGCCATGTTTTTTCCTGTTATTAATTTTTTTCTGACTTATGTGATAATATAGATAATAAACTTGTAAAACAAATCTAAAGAGTGGCACAAGATTATTTCGATTCTTCAAGCGGTCGATATGGTCAATTGTTTATCTAAATCTTTAAATTTATCTCATTAAAACTCTAATTTAATTGTATGTTCTAAATTTTACGAGGTTATGAGTTTTATTTTTTTTTCTTTTTTGAATATATAGGTGTCTGGCTAGTTTTTTGCCATACAATCAATTATATAAAAAATATACACACTTTCCCATAGTATGAGTTTTATCTTGTTGCTAAATGAAGTGGCTTTTCTAGCTTAGTGTGTGGCATGCACAAAGATTTTTTTTCATATTTTATATATTAGTTGTTACATTAAATTTTATAGGTGATCGAATCTATATATTTAATTGAATATTAGAGTCCAAGAATGGCATCACTAAGTATGTAGTGGAGGTCCAAATATGCATAATACCCTTATCTGGCGTATAAAGAAAAGAATGATGGCCAAAAAGTCAAAAAACACTTGTATAGCAACACCATTACTCTTGAACTTTCTTTGCAAGTTTTTCAACTTTCTTTCCTCTATGAAGGCTACAATTTTATGTATATCTTGAGTTGGAAAAAGTAAAATGGTTGCTAAACAAGTATAGAATTTGTTTTAGGCTACTTTTTTGGTTTTAGGAAGGCCAAGAACTTAGACACTATGTGTGTATATTCCACACAACAATATGTGTAAAAATGGGCATATCCAGTTATAATTAGGGGCGGATCCACCAGAAGAAAACAATGGGATTGCAATCTCTATTGACTCCGAATTATTGTGCAAACTTTACACGTTTTGACATTTTTCTCTATGAGCCGAATTATCACGAATATCTTAAATTAGAAAAAGTAATAAGGTTGCTAAACAAGTATAGAGTTTGTTTTAGACTACTCTTTTAGTTTTAGGAAGGCCAAGAACTTGACACTATGCGTGTATTTCCACACAAAATGTATGAGTGGATATTAACGGGTCTAGCTATAGTCGTTAACTATTAGGGCCCTAATTAATGAGTATTTAAAAGTTACATTAGAAGGTCCAAAATTGATTTTTCTTAAAGTAATACAAATGTATAATGAAGATTTATACATGACATCAAATTTAAGAGTAATGATATATACCACCCAAAATCATATTACCCAAATACCATCCAATGACGTGGCATGAATTGGTTGGTTACAAATCTTTAATCTATTTATTTTTGTGATCTAATTAAAGATTTGTAACCAACCAATTCACGCCACGTCATTGAGTGATATTTGGGTAGTACGATTTTGGATGGTATATATACTTACTCTAAATATAAAGACGGTGTCCTTTTGTAAAAACATTTTCTATATTTTTTAGCTATATAAAGACCCGATATTAGTGTTGACAAATTTATAAAAAGTTTATTTTAAGAGTCATTTATTCATAAATGTTTATTAAAAAATTTTATTTGCTAAAAACATTCTCTAATAATTTTTTTAATTAAGCATACCTTGACAAAAATACTTTAATATAATCAATTTAATTACTTTATTATTTATCATTTAAACCTAATCACCTTATTACAATTTTCCACCGTCACTACCCCACTACCACCACCCACCACCACCATCGCTACCACCTATTACTATTCCATTATACACGCGCGTGTCTGTGATTTTTTTAAAAGCGTCATAACTAATTCTAAAAAAACAAAAAAAATATAAAATTTACATATTTAGATAAAGCAAATTAATATTTATGTCCATAATTTTTTTTAAATTTTTTGATTTTTTTCGCAGACACGAAATTCAATTTTTTTAAACAGTGAATTTCATGTTTGCGAAAAAAATTCACTATTTTGAACACTGAATTTCATGTTTTAAACAATGAAATTCGTGTTTGCGAAAAAAAAATTAAAAAAATCATAGATGTAAATATTAATTGAGGAAATTACAAATTCCAACCCCCCTCAACAAAAACTTTATAAAACACAGCCCCCTCCCTTACATCTACTTATAAAGTCCCCCATTAGCTTTCTAGTTGCACCAGATTACATTCATACCCTTTTCAGTTTATTTGCCTTTATTTTTTAATTTGAGTTTTAGTTTCGTTATGGGTACGCACCCACGCGGGTACAGACACATGGTCTCGTGTAATTTCGTAATTTTACATTACAAGTCCCTGTTAAAATCAAAACAACACATTTATAGGTCAATGTCCAAATCAATCATTAGGAATTCAGAAACTTTGTCCTGGAAGATTTGAGCATTCAAGTCCTTTTTTACTGTCATTGTACATATTGGCCAAAAGTCCGGGATTGCAATTGCACCATAGGTCCCTTGTTATTGCATCATACGTCCATATAGTCCAAAATTAGTACCCAGATGGGGCTCGACCCAGATGGTTATTGGTCCAAAGTCATGGTTAATGCTGTCAAATGGTTCAAGGGGCTGTACCCATTTGGGTCTGCACCCAAAGGTTTGTGAATGCACATGCACAATTACTTTCAAGTAAATAATTAAAAAAGCTAAAACCGAATCTGGAAAATCCATCTTCGTCTTCTTGGACTCGATCTCGGGGTGAAGTGGGTCTGTACACACGGGGCTGTACCGCCACGAGCAGCACTGACCAACACCACCACGCGCACCACCACTACTGCACACAAATAACCAATATTAGATTAATAAATCAAATAAAAATAAAACAAAAACAACCTTTAATCAGAATCGGAGTTTGAAAACAAAAAAAAACACCTGAAATCAGATCTCGAATGGTGGTGTGTGGCGGAGCTTCGATGGCATGAAAGTGGGCTTCGTGATGGTGGTGGGGCGGAGCTTCGATGGCGGTGGATCTGAGCAGCGGAGGAGACGATGGTGGTGCTGTATTTGGATCTCCAGCCATGACTTGCGGTTCAATGGAGACGGGTACCAATGGATCCCGTTTTTGGTGGTTTGTTTTTGGTGGTTTCTGGTGGTTAGGTGAGCAGGGGTAGCCATGGTTTCGTAGTGGTGAAGTTTTGAGAGATGGAGGTGGTGGCTCGTCACCGTGAAGATGGAGAAGAAGGGGAGCGGGTGGCGAGGTTTTATCTGCTTCTCGAATCTGCAGCAGATCGGGCTAGTCACAGCGGTTCTTGCTGGTGGGTTGGTGGTGCTGTCTTGGTGGAGGGGTGAAGAACGTGGGTGGTGGTGTCGGTGTTACAGCAGAATGGGTGGTGGGAGGCGGCGCCGGAGAAGAGGGTTGGTGTTGAAGGTTACTGGAGGGGCGAGACGGGGTGGCTTCGTGGTGGCTTCATGGTGGTGGTGTTGAAGGTTACTGGAGGGGCAGCTGGGTGGGGTGGGGTGGGTGGGGTAGTTCGACAGAGAAGAGGGGTGGGGGAAAGCTGCATCAAACCCTAATGGGTTTTGATTTATGTTCTGGGTGAATTGGGGTTTCAGTATATGAAGGGAATGGGGAGGGTGTTTTGGGCTTTTGGTATGGGCTGGTTGGGATGTAACTAGTCCTCTAACTAAGAGGCCTTGTCTTATAAAGTTGATGTTACAAGGGCCGCATTTTATAATTCTCCCATATTAATTTGCTTTATCCAACAATGCAAATTTTTTATTTTGTTGATTTTTAGAATTAGTTATGACGATTTTAAAAAAAAATTCATGGACGCGCGCGTGTGTGATGGACTTAGTAGTAGGTGGTGGTGGTTGTGGTTGGGGTGGCTGTAGTGGTGGTTAAATATATGGTGGTGGAAGTATCTTATTATTTGTTAAATATTTAAAATAAATATTGTATTAAAAACAAAATAATATATTTAATAATAGGGGTAGTAAAGATATGAAAAATATAAAGATGTTTTTAATAAATAATTATTTCATTAGACACTTTTTTATAAGAAAATTATTGAAGGCTTAATTTAAGAATTAAGTACTTGTATTAGGTTTCTTTTAGCAAATACCCTTATTTTAATATCCAAACTTCAAATTACATCTTTAAAATAGTTTTTGAATATCTAATTTAAAATTTTCACCGGGTCATTTCCTAACCGATCTTAGAATATGTTGTGTATATTGAAAACGATAGTTGGTTTAGTGGTTAGACTACTCCACAGAAACTAAAAAATCTTGAGATCGGATTTCATTGGAGTCAAAATGACTCTGAACCCAAAGTGACTCTCATATCTATAAAAAGAGATGTATAAAAAGAAATAAATAATCAAGATTTGAGTAAATAATCTGAAATGGCTACTACGTTTAAGATACGTGTCTGGAAAAAATAACTTTTAAAAGGGTAAAAAGATATTTCAAAGCCATTATCTTAAGGAAAATTATTCCATCCAATATTGGATGATCCTACACCAATAATATTATTACATATACCCCATGTTTTAAACTTACAAAAGTAACTAACTTATTAATCTAATGACATGTGTTTTGTTATAATTATCAATGACCATGATATGAATATTGGACCATCCAATATTGGATGGAAGTATTACCCTTATCTTAATTAATCGTTTTGACCATTGGTTAAGAAATATTTTCTATTAAAAAGTGACAAATTATAAGAATATTTAAGCATTCTACTCAATTAATTTATAGATTTTCTATTAATGATTTTTCCTACCCTATCATCACCCCATTTCCCTTTACTTTTACCTCTCGCACCAGACTTTAAGCATGAATTGGGATAAAAGTGGGATAAGATGCATGAATTGGACAAGAAGGTAAAATCATACAAAGATTATTAAAATGCAATATGCATCTATGATATTTTTACAACTTTTCACATAAAACCGTTTTAAATCAAGAACAGGATGATTAGTACAATAATCCTTTTGAAATGTCTGTATGTCTGCCCCAAGATATCGGCCCTTCGGAGATATATACGCTAAAATTTATTAATATATATGTATATATTGATTGTTTAATAATGATAACCAATCCTCAATATATTATCATGCCTTTTCTCCAAGATTTGTTATTGTGAGATAATTGAAAAAGATATAGATTATTAATGCCTTGATTTATAATAACATATAGGGTGAAGATTACGCGCGACCCTTTATGTTTAGACAAAATGCGTTGGCGGCCCATAAATTGAGAATTGTAACGAGAAGACCACATATATTTTATTTTACGACGATGGTGGCCCTTTTTTGACAGAATAGTCAGTTGACCGTTAGTCAACACCACATGGTGCCAACTCAGCGCCACATCTTCGCCACATCAGCAGGACCTCATCCGCAATTACACATCATTAATTAATTTTTTAATATCACAATCTTTTTCTTCTCCGCGTCGTGTCCATTCTCTACCATCATCAGAATGCTTTGCTACTCCATCAACAATCGAAGAACCTAAATGAAGGTAAAAAAAAAAATATCTCCCACACTCACCTTCTTCGCTACTCTATCAACAATTGAAGAACCCAAATGAAGGTAAAAACAAAAAAGAATTTTCTCCACACGCACCTTTTTCACTACTCCATCAACAATCGAAGAACCCAAATGAATGTAAAAACAAAAAAAAAATCTCTCCACACTCACCTTCATACACCAAGTCGCTATCTACACAAGAAAACCGCCGATGGTGATGATGAGATTTTTTTTGATCCCTCTGATCTCACCAAACTCTTTCAGGTGACTCTTATTCATTCTTCTAATCTGTTTCCTTTTTATCAATAATTAATTGTGAATTGCCCAATTCGAGTTACTACAAGAATTAGCTTCATATATTTATTTGCAAACAGTAATATAATTTATGACGAAGAACGGGAAATTATGTAGAGGATTAAGTGTCTGGTTATCAAATGAATTTTATTGAAGAAGGAGCTAGTTACTGTGCGTTTTGAAGTTGTATGATTGTTGCTTATGTTCAGTTGTGTAAGCATCAATTGTTCTCTACTTATTCATTAGGATTCATCATTTATAAGATATTTAGATGAGATTAAGAAAATTAGTATATAAACACTAATTGCATATTTTTTCTTACAAGTCAAAATTGCTACTGGAGTTGATTTGTTGAAGCAACAAGGTGTTACGCAATTGAGTAAATGGGAGTGTTTATGGATTACTAACACAACCACCAAAAATTTCGAAAATCCAAAAATTTCAATAGTGATTTTTTTAATCGAAATGGACTTCTTATTTGTCTGATTTCTATGTTTACGTGACTCACAATCTCATTAATTTCTAAGTCCTAATTAGTGGATCGGTTCGGTTTCTATAAAGTGAAGACTAAGCAAATCGCATGTATGAATAATGGAGATAGTAATAAACAAACAAATTTGCATAGCTAAGTGAGAATTGTGGAAAAAAATAATCTCAACAATTACACCTTACCATATTACCCCTTTCGGGTCAATAGTTACTCTAATTTCACAAAAATAAAAAATATCCCTCAAAAAAAATAATCAAAATATTACATAACTTTCAAACAATCAAACATTTGCTCTACGCAATTTTCACAAAGGAAAAAAACAAAAAAATAAATATAAAAAAAAATCCAAATCATGTAGGTTTAACCCTAGGGGATTGTGACAAGGACTCAACAAAAAGAAAAAGAATAATAGCAAGTAAAATAAACTGTATAACGAAACTCATCGTGTATTTACATACACTTGTTTGCAGCTTCAATACCTCAATATTTTCATAATAGTCCTCCAATTTCTCCGATTTTATCTTTAGATTCACAGCTTTTGATTCCACATCTTCAACTTTATTCAACATCTTTGATTGCTCTAACATAAGTTTCTTTTGCTCTTCCATTATCGAAACTTTAGATAAATCTAACTCTCCCAAATTTTCAATTTTTTTCGATATTACTAAATACTCAATTTCAGCTTCAATTTTTAGCTTAAAGAGTGTTTCAAATTCAGATTCAATCTCTTGATTTCCCAGATTTGATGCTAATTTACTACTTTTTTTACCTTCAAGTTCGAAAAGTTCTGATTCTTTAACTTGTAGCATAATTGTAGTTTCATTAAGCTTGTTTTCTAAATCATTTATATTTTCCTTTAATTCTTCTAAATGATTATTCCGAGTTAAATCATCTAGAAGTATATCTCCTTTTCCAACTTCTCTAAACTCTTGAATTTCTGCATAAATACATACATACTCAAACATATATATATAGAGAGAGAAAGAGAGAGAGATAGAACGAGAGAGAGAGAGAGAGATTTTGAAGTTACCTTTTTCAAGAGCTTCTTGAGCAGATTGAAGAAGAAGAATAGATTCAGACCAAGGATCTTCATTTATCGAACACCTTTGATTTTCATTATAATTCATTGATCCACCATTTTGTATTGAACTTATACCTTTAACAAACACAAAATTAGAGCTTCTTGAATCAGATTCAATGCTAGATTGAGGATTTTCCTTATCAGATTTAAACCTAGCTCCTCTAGCTTTTTTACTGGTTTTCACACTTGTGTTCATGTTCTTATCACTTAACTCTCCCATAACTAAAGGCTCATCATAACTAACCTTTGGACCAGTGACTGATTTAGAAGATTTGCTACTATGACCCTCGCTATTCTCTGAAACTAACATTTGAACCCCTGGACTTTTCATAATTGCATTTGTAGATGAAACTGAACCTTCACTCTTTTGCTTACCTGGATTTGATAAACCTCGTTTCAATAATTTGCTACTATCTATACTAATTACTCCATCTTTAGTTACTTCTCTTTTGATTCTTCTCCATTTTCTTAATCCACGTCCTTTTATCATCGTTGAATCTGGAGAAGATGAACCTGAAACCAAACCCAGATCCAAACTTTTACCCACAATTACTTCATGTAATGGATTTACTGGAGTATTCACTTCGTTGTCTGCTACACATTCACTATCCATATCATTCAAAGCTATTACAATTAACAAACTTAGGGTTTCTTAATCAAAATTGGGGATTTCCCATTTCTTCGTTTTTTGATTGATTAAACTTTGGCCCAATGAAATTCAGATCAAGATCGAGATCGAGCCACCATCATTTTACCTCATGGAGATCAAATCTAGCAAAAAGTTGATTAGAAAATTAGTACAGTTTTCTTTTCTTTGCAATTGAAGTAAAATTCAAGGTGAATTTTGTTCAAATTTGACAAAAAATGCAACAGAAGTGATAAAAGATACGATTTTATTTTTTTACGGATTGAATAAAACAACAATAAATAAATCAAAATTGAAATTGGATTTTACTCTAACGAGTTATTCTAATTGAGTAACAAAAGCATACCTTTTCATCGGACATAGAAGGGAGGGAGAGAGAGAGAAAGATAGGAGGGGTTTTGGGTCGGTGAGAAAGGGGAATGAATTGGATCATACAGAAATAACCCTTAAAAAAATTGGGAATTTTGGTAAATTAATTAATTTAGTTGAGAAAATATGCGTATAACATGGTGGACTAAAAAGTCAAGTTTACCCTTAGGAACGGTAGATATTACGGTCAATAATCTAATCCCACCTTATTTTTGTAAAATCTATTCTAAACAACACATCCATATTGAAGATTTTTTCCCCAGAGATTCGTTAAGGAAAATTTCTTCAAAACTTGTAAAGAGATATTTAAAATAACTTTGGGTATAATTTCTCTACTCTTGTCTTTAGTATTAACACACTAAAAATCGTTAAAAGGGTATGTAAACTACATTTCTCTTGCTATAGGCGATACTTATTTCCTTGTTGGTATGTGATGTGACAATTATAGAACAGTCTCGAACAAAGCCATCCAACCGAACCCAAAGTTTGCAACCCCTTTATAATGATAAGCCAAAATTGTTCACGACCATCCAATATCTGAAATTATTGCTTACTTTGCTGCTTGACACCTGTCAAGACAAACCTATAAACCCCCATTTCTTCTCATTATTATAGAACAATCTCGAACAAAGCCATCCAATCGAACCCAAAGTTTGCAACCCCTTCATAATGATAAGCCAAAATTGTTCCCGACCATCCAGTATTCGAAATCATTGCTTACTTTGCTGCTCGACACCTGTCAGTAGTCCACATTAAACACTTGACCAGGAACGACGTGTAGAAGATCAGTTATAACCGAACTGTCCCATCAATCTGATAATGTATATCTAAATTTATCCTCGTTCACGCTGATCATACATGGTGGTGGTGTCTTGTCTATATAGACTAGGCATGCAGTCAGTGACACAAGTTGTGAAGGCTATGGAGAAGAAGCTACCAAGATAGACCCATCCAGGAGGATCAAGATAAATCCATAACATTTCACCCATGACTGAAATTAGCTAGATATAAAACTGATTGGATAAGTTAGGACAATAGATCAACTTCAAGAGGAATGATAGCCCATGTAGAATTCCACTACCACGATCACCTTTCTTGTAAATAAAGCCAACCAATTCACTATGAAGGTTTCTCATATTTTCTCAGCTTTTCTCTCTCACTTCTACACACCACTCCCATATATTTCACCTCTTCCCGATTCTATATCATTGGGAGGCCATTGGTGTCCCTCCTTATGTGAGACTTTTTACTATGCCAGGTCGTCATTTTAGGTATATTATATGTACTTCTTGGTCTTTAGAGTGTTTATCACGTTTTGGTCTCTTTTATGTGCTTTTTGTGCATTTTTTGATAGTTTTAAAAAGCTATTAGTCAAGGGTGCTGACTTAAATAGAGGGAGATCAAGACTAGACCGAGCATATAAAAGCCTAGTCGAATATCAAAAGAGATGAGACAAGGACTAGGGGGAATAACTTCTCAAAAATGTTTCATATCGAAGCCAAAATCTCACGTTGATCACACATAAAGCATCTCCCAAAGGACACATGACCAACTTTCATCGTGGTGATTCCATTTTCATACCACACCGAGGTATGATTCTCGAGACAAGTTAGGAACAATTGATTTTGGGATGCGTCAACACTCTTTCCGCCCCAAGCGTTTTACCAGTGATTAAAGCACTATATACTGACGTTTCACCCCTTCTGTAGCTACACTATCATTTAACACTAGAAAATTATTCTTGTATTACTTTTTATATTGGGAAGAAGAGAAAACCCCATATCTTGTTTCCCTCTTCTCTATCTTTATCTTTCATGCAATATTAGCTAATCTATCCACTATTGTTTAGCCAAGCTGGAGTTCCTTCCTCTATTCTGGTCACATTCTTACCTATCAAATTAGTCGATATTTTGTGCTTATTTTTCATTAAGTTATAATCTAAATATACATCAAGTTTGGGGATGCTCATTAAGCGACCCATTTTGTAGGCTTTTGCTAATTTGTGGGTTAGGGGCTCTTAGCTAAATGCCATTGTAGAGCTTAATTACATTTGTGTGTTCACCCATTGATTCTCTATTGCATGTCTTGTATAATCCAATTGGAATTGCACGTTGTTGTGTTAACACACCCCTTAGATATCTATAGTTGTGAGAGGGGGGGGGGGGGAAGAATTGAAATTGGTTGATATCATACTAGGTATAGAGAATTAATAATTGCTTTTGGTTTTAGAGATTTTGTGCATATGTGACAACCCATACGACCCTAGCATAACTCTTAAAGGTATTAGGACTTTTTTTACGCTTGCTACTCTATTGGATCGATGTGTGAGATGGTGAGAGATCCTAAGTGAGCTTGTGACATTTTAGGATACACGAAGAGTGAGATAAAAGTTTATTGGAATCCCGAGTTAGCGTGTTTAACACTCGTTTCTCTATTAGTGAACATACATGAGTGATGATCCAAGCAATACAAGCTAGTCTTGATCACATTTGTTTTACTCCTTATCTAGATCTTCTTCTTCTTGTCAATAAATATTAAGATATTTCAGTCATTTGTCTCCGATTAATACTCCTAATTCCTATTTTCTTTTCTCTTTTAGAAATCAAGTTAATCATATTTCTATAAATTTTCTCTATTGTAATACGCTTTTTCCATTTGGGTCGATACTCTTACTTTTAAGTTATATTACTTGAGATCATGTATACTTGCACATGTCGATGGACATCTTTAATGTTGTGCTATTGTCATTTTATCAGAGTACACCCGAGCCCCAACAAGTTTTTGGCACCGTTGACGGGGAATTAGTTTTATTAGACATGCTCGTATATATTCTTGGTTTATATATTTGCCGAGCCTACGTCGGACTTCCGGATCACGCTATTTTCCGAGGCTATGTCAATCTTTTGGATGACTCTGATTGCGAAGGCTACATTGATCTTTTGGATAACTCTGTTTGCCAAGGCTACGTCGGTATTTCAGATAACTCTATTTTCCGAGCTTATGTCGGTCTTTTGGATAATACAGTTTGCCAAGGCTACGTCAGTCTTTCGGATATCACTGTTTTCCAGGGCTATATTGGTCTTTCAGATGACTCTGTTTGCCGAGGCTACAACATTTTTTTACCACTCCTTTAAATATGAGAGATCTTCCTCAATTATCTACCTTGGGAAGCGGGAAGGTTACTTTTCCCAACTATAATATCGTGATGTCTACCATCGAATTTCAGTCAATCCTTCTTTAATAATGATAGAATAAGATTCTCATCCCTCGGCTTTACTTATTCGGAACAAAATTACTTTGGTTTTACAAAGTATAGCATTTCTACATTCTTTCTTAGCTCTTTTATCCAAAGAACGTGGAGATTCTTGGATGTATCTTTTTAAACTTTTGGCTACCGAGTGTCATTTTTCACACGATGAACAAATTTTTGTGAAGCTAAAGACAATATTCTTAATGTTAGTACGCCCTTGCTATTTTCTTTACTCCTAAGTCACTTAACTTTATTTTGCTCAGATCCCTAGCATTTTTTTTGATAATACGACCTTGAATCGGCCTTGCCAGATTTAGGTAGGAAAGGATGATTGCCAGTTCTGATCTCTTGGACCATTGAACGGACACAAGATCCTACTAATTATGCTAAGGAAGACTATGTAAACTGATAAATCAAGGTTCCTTTGAGAGACCCCGAGGATGAAAAGTATTTGTTCCTTGTAACATAGGAATTTGGAGGTATAAAAGAAACAACTTAGTTTCCTTCATTCCCCGCACTTGGTAACATCCCCAATCAGTGTTAGGGGTAGGTTTGTTGATGCAGATACTAAATTGATTTTCTCCTCGATCTGTGGCAATAATAAGAATCTGGAATCTCACTCATCCGACCATGTTTACCAGTTATTTTGGTGGACTTCGTCGTTCACCGATGCTACCGACAGGTGTGCTGACCCACTCGACTATGCAAGCTTTGCCTAGTGTCATATTTTTCTCTAGAAGTATGTGTTGGTAAACTCTAGGATGTATTGTGATATTTTAACTTCGTCAATCATCTAGGCTTGACATCCAAGGCGAGAGAGAAGTTCTCCCTTTTTTCAATATGTTTTTGGATATAACATCTCTTTGTAATAGCTGACGTGAAGTACCTTTGATTTGTATTGCATATTGTATATTGCTTTTATGAACTAACATGAAATGCTTCATATTTTATTTCTTGTTTCTTGTCTTTTCCTGAGGAATAGTCTAAGGCACCTTGTTTGTAATATTTTTTTAATACTGTTTATAGCGGCCATCTTGGACTTAGCATAACTAAGGATTTACTTCTTCAGGCGCCCCTTTGCTATTTGGCCTTACCCGCCAATGTCTGTCTAAATTTTCTTATCAAATATTTTGTAGAAGTTGTCCTAGAGCTCCATATGTGGCACAATTTTATTCGTTGACACTCTCTGTGAATGGTAGAAGGTGACAAACTCCACCTCTACTCGCTTTTCTTTTTCTACTTCCTTAGGTGTTTATGTAGTTGAATATTAAGGGTTTCTTCTGTTTATTGTATCTTTAAAGGTGTTTGATTTTGTGGTGCCTTGAAGAGACTTCCGAGTCTTACTGGTTAACTTTCCGAGCGTGTACTATTCTTCTACTGATTATCCATTTTTTCCAATATTATATTATGTTATTAGTGCTTTCTCTTATTGATTTCTCTTGTAGCTTCAGTAGATGTTTAACTTTGAACAGGTTTTCTGAATTATTCTCAATTCTCATCGAGGAAGCGAGCTAGTGCTAGCACTATTTCACGACACTAGATGGATTTATCCCCGATACACTTCCTTTGTAACCTCGTGCTCAGAACTCTTCCTTTCGCTGCTCATTCTCTTTATATCCTCGCACTCGGAACTCTTCCTTTAAATCTTCCAAGTTCACGAATCACAATGGAATATTAGCATAACTTTGTAGTCTCAACTCCTATTCACGATCCGTTTCCTATCACGCTCTCCATACTCAAAGGACTATCTTTTGCTCAAGGGGTTTCATTAGAAACCTCACCAAATCTTGTGGTGACATTATCAAGTTGACTTCAAAGTTTTACTAGCAATCTATGCTATAGATCTCAGTTTTGAGGCCTAGGCGGTTGGTTGGGGTCTAGCGCCTAATCGGGTTTACGCGGTTTTGAATTCCGCTATTTGATTTTATATATTTAGTAATATATATGTATTAATTATAATAATTTTAACTGTTTAAGTCATAAAATTATCTAATAACACTAAAAAAAATTTAAAATAAATACTAAAATTAGTGTTATAATATGAATTCAAGAATTCTCGAGAGTAAGAAAAATAAATGTAGAGCCTAGGCGGCCGTTTTTTGCCGTTAATATGTGCCTAGGAATGCTATGCACCTCTTCCACGTTGACTAAGACGCTAGGAAAAAACGCCTAACATTTTTACTAGGTGTAGGCAGCTGAGGAAGGAATTAACGCTTAGGTAGAAATTTCTACAACATAACCGACAGTTGCACTTGAACCTCTAAGGTGAACTTTTTCTCTTCTCACTCATTGACTTGGGGTTGACTTTAAATTATTGAATTCTCTGTGTCATCTCGGGGTATCATATCATCCATAAACCTAGGAGCTACACGCTTAACAAAAAATTAACGCAAAAAGCTTCAAATATACCAAATATTTTGTGAATGACAAATAAATCAAATAACATCACATATAAGGAATAAATCCATACAGTATGTCCAATAACCACAAAAAATGATGTATCGTGACCCTATAAATATATCACAAATATGAGATCTCAATACCCCCAACTAAGAGTTTTTTCGTTTGGACAAAATAAATACAAAACTAGGGACCATAGTCTAACTAATCACGAAGGAAGAAACAAGCAACAATCCCAAATAAATACCAAACAAGTATCATGAAGTAATGCCTAAGAAACAATCCATAAATATTCTTATAATACGAATAATCAACACACTATAATATTAAGAATAAATTAGCTTTGCAATGAAAGAAGAGGTCATTTACACTTAGTTCGAAATGGTGGATATAGGTTGTTACTCGACCCCCCCAAGATGCCTAATAGTCCACTGAACTACTTACTTTCCACTCAAAGTTTACTAAACCACATAACTAGAGATCTCAAGGTCTTCGTTTATAACGTAGACTTAAGGTAGGGTGTGATGTATTTTAGGTAATGTAAAGTGGGATTTTGGCCCTCTCGTCAGTATCCATCAACTAATCACCCTAGAGCTTGAGTTTACGCTCATAAACGTGCTCACTCACCCTTACTTGATGCACTGGATAAGCATCCTCTTACTAATTCAAGATGATTCTAATGTATTCTTTGTGGTATTCTTTTATTCTTTCTATATATATACTTTCCATTTTTTGTAAGTAAAACATGAGACTCATTGTGATGTGAGTTCTCGTGTTGAACTACTTTTATGTTTTTTTCTTCAAATCTTTATCTTTTCTCAAATCCGAAGAGGATTACAACAATTCGCATCATGATAAAGCATGAGATAAGCATCTACCCACCCAATGTATTCCATGATCACAAACACTCACACCCCAAACTTAATCTCAAAGACAACTAGTCCTAGGCATTTTGAATCGAGGATGGGTCATACGTTCAAGCCCTACAACCAAGGGATTAAGGATTATAACATGTCTATCAAAGAAAAGGATTAAGGCTACCATGGGGCTAAGAAGAATAATTCATTACGCTTGGTTAGCAAGCTAAAGGAAATAAGGGTTTACCAGAGAAATACCTCAATCATTTTCCTAACTACGTGGTTTTGTTACTTTTTAACTTTAAGGTCGTAAATTTAGTGGCTTTTCAACTAGACTGGATCTCATGTTCTACACACCATTCATTTTCCACTCGCTCAAACGGTCTTCTGTAAAATTTTCACTAATTGTTTTATATCCAAAATTATGTGTTTTTATACGAGCACTTTAAGCACAAAATGGATATCTCAAAAGCATGTACTTACATTATATAATTCACTTGTTAAAGACATGCTTTCAGGAGGCATTGACTTAGTTCAACACCTATTCCTGATACGACTATCTATTTTATTCACGTTTTTTAGCATAGAAAGGCAAAAATCATATAAATCACATAAAAGGGTATGAGGACAACGAGTACCCCACCCCAACTCAAGGTTGAGTCGTGTCCCCACGACTTGGAAACGACTCTAAAAATGATAAAAACTTAAGAATGCACATCTAAATTCCTAAGATAGGGGGAAGAGTACTTAACATTCCGAGAATCAATTCCCAAGTTATAGGTTGGCATTCTCTATCCATGTCTCTCTATGGTGGTGTTTTGTTCCCTTGTTTATTGATTCAGAGTGAGAGGGGCATGCAAAGTTGAGTAAACACCTTCTTTTTTATCATCACACCTCACCGTGTTGATCATAATTTTTTATTCGACATCCAAAAAAGGAACGGTGTGCGGCATTAGTAAGTAGACTTCTATAGCTTCTCTCAGAGGTTTAAAGATCTCCCTAAAAATCCTTACCAATCATTCACAATTCATCTATGAAGTTTGCGTATTGTGCATAATCCCAATGATTTTGCCATAACTTTCTTATTAAGTTCTTATTTATGTGTGGCCTTTTCCATTGGATATATATCGTAAATTTATATGATACTGGCTTGAGAATAATGGATTCTAACCCCTGAGAAAGAAGTTATTGATGTTAGAAGTTTTTCAAAAAATTAAACAACTATAGACCCACTTCTAGAAGTTGTAGGTGTGCCTCTATACATTCGTAGACGTGCCTCTAAACCCCCTATTAATTACGTTATTATTGCTTGTAGGTGCGCCTAGGATATCGATGATGCGTGTAGGCACACCTCTAACCCTTCGTAGGTGCGCGTCAAAACCTCTTGTGGTTGGCGTTTTTTCAAGGGCATGTGGAGGCGCACCTCTAGGTTTGTAGGCGTGCCTATAAATTCCAATGCTAATTTCTTGTTATCTTCATAAAAACCTTGGAAATTATCGGAATGCATTGAATGTTTCTCCCACTTAACTCAAAACTTCATTTCGGGTGCATCAGTAACTCAAATTTACCAACAGAGACTCCTAAATTCATAAAATTCAATTTTGTCTCTATACAAATCTCTGTTTCAACCTCAAATATTCAGGAATTAGACATGCACATCAATTTTAAACTTCAAAACCCTTCTCATTAAACGCAATACACACTTAATAATGCTTTAAACTACTGAAATATTGTACATTTAGCTACATAAAGTGATAAAATTTATAGGTTGTAACCCACCAACACTTTTTCTTAACGTCGGTAAAGTTAGACGTTGTTACCTCATGTTTCCTTATTTTTAACGTCGGTAGATTTTTTGTTTATTCATGGGACCAGGAGCTTCCAACACTACATTATCACCTACCCTAAACTCATATGCATCTTTCTTTTGCATGTCTTCTATTGGGGTATTAGAAACTGACATTTTGGCCACACTTTGAATTGTGGATATGTTCCTTACCTTTATTTTATTTGTGTTTCCAAAAACGTAGAATGTCTAGGATTCATCTTCTATGCTCAAGGTTACTGAGACTTCATGGACATCAATCACCATCCTTTTCCCATGGCCAAGAATGGATGTCCTAATATATCTGCACGTCATCTCTTATGGTATAACAACTAAGCTTTTGTCCATGCTTGAATTACAGATTTGTTCAATACCTTCATTTTATTTGTGTTCCCCAAAACATAGAATGCATAGGATTCATCTTCTATGCTCAAGGTAATCGAGCCGTCATGAACATCAATTATCATCATCCTCCCCGCAGATAAGAATGGATACTCCAATATTAGAGGAACGTTATGATAAAATCATTGAGTATAAAAATATTAGCTACTTGCACAAGTACGTCCTCAATCACTCCCCACAGGCAATGGAAATGATTGATCCTCCATTTGCAATATGACGGAGGCTGGCTTTTTTTCTCCAATACCAGACTCATTTAATACACTTTTGGGTATGAGGTTTATACTTGATCCCAAATCATACATTTAATTCCCTTCAAATGTACCCACCAATTTATATTGGAAAGTTGAAACCTACCGGGTCCATGAGTTTGGTGTCAACTTTATTTTCACCTAGACCAATACCTCTTCAGTTAGCACCACCATCTCAAATTCTTTGAACTTGTTCTTCTTGGAGCGTGTCTCCTTGAAGAACTGTAGATACTTTGGCACTCTTTTGATGGTTTCAAGCAACGTGAGGTTAATTTATAGCCGACTAAACTACTCGATGAAATTCTTGTACTCGGAGTCATCGCTCTTCTTGGCCACCATTGATGGGAACAGAGGTGGTTGGCAAAATTATAATGGCAGATGTGGCACTTTCAATTTCTCTTGCACTTTCCGCACTTCAAATACTTACTCTTCCACATTGTCTACCCATTTTCAACTATTATCTTCTCTTACACTTCTCTCTCTCTCTCTCTCTCTCTCTCTCTCTCTCTCTCTCTCTCTCTCTCTCTGTTGATGGAGCAACCTCTTTGGATTTGAGAGAATGCACCAAACCAAGGACATGTGAGAGAAAAAAATCATGAGCACAAATGTAAAATCTAACATTTACACAAGTACACAAATAAAAACATAAATTAACAAAATAGTCTCCGACAACGACACCAAAAACTTGGTGGGCCTCGAGGCGTGATGTGTAAACCACCCTCAGGGATGGCTCCTCGCAAGTGTATGAGTTTTCCCAAGTAGTAAAAGTAAGTATTTTTTTATCATTCTCCACACGGAATATTTAGTTAATTATTGTATTTTAAGGGTGTACTTGGGGTCTTAGTTACTATTACCACAAGTAAAAATGGATTGTTGGGTTTTAATTTTTTTATAATTTAAATAACGTAGGGACTAAAGTGAAAATAAGAATAGTTACAAAAATAATACTTAAAGAGAATAAGGACTAAAATTAAATTATAATAAAGATATTAGATAAGAGTATCTTGAGTCTTGCTATAATCCGTGACAGTGATAATTTAGATATTTCAAGACATAAGGATGAATTGGTCTTTTCGCGTTATTCGCGATTCTGTAATAACCGTAAATCCTTTCTAGGTAGTTAAGGATACTTTTAGACTCTAGGGATCCGTCTCAATAAACCTTACACAACATGTCTAGTAGTTAAGCTTTTCCCCTACGTGACTATCCGATTAGCTTAGACCTCTTGATTCTTAGACGAACACCAAACGCATATAAACCAGTTCCGTATTATGACCCCCTTCTGGACGTAGTTAAAATACTAACCCAATCCACTACTTGATCAAGGTAACGTTTGAAATTTTTTTATACAAGTTTATATCCAATGGAATTTTAGCAATTCATTTTAATACCTATATCCTAAATTCGGTAAACATCAAATTCATCAATTATTTATACATAAAGAAATTATCAAGCTATGACAAGTTTAGGTCATAATTAAGAACTGAATTACAAAGTGTAAAATAGTCAAAATTAGAAATATAATGAAGTAGTAAAAATAAATACACTAAAAATAATTAAGTTGGTTAGATAGGAATGGTAGAATGGTGAGGGTTGACATCTTTTTCTTCCTATCTTAGTCTCTCAGGGGTGTGTAGCCTCAAAATTTCTTGTGTAACTGATGTCTAAATTCAGTTTTTACCTAAGTAAAGTGTGAAAAAGTTTTTTCGTTGTGGGACCCACTTGGGTGTGTCAAAAGTAACCCAAAAACGTGTTCTAGCAATGTTGACAGGTTCGGGTGTCAACTCCTATTCATGATTTGTTTCCTCTCACGGGCACTCAACTCGAATTAATATCTTGAACTCAAGGGGTTTGATAAAAAACCTCACAAAATGTGTGTGGTGACTTTCTCAAGTTGACTTTACAAATTTATGTGCAATTTCACTTAACCTTCGAAGATGACTTTTTGCTCTTTTCACGCATGACTTGGGGTTGAATTTGTCTTTTTGATTCACCTGTGTCATCACGGGGTCTCGTATCATCCATGTACCTAGGGTTTTACACACTTAGAACACTATTAACAAAAATACTCCAAAAATACTAAAATCTCCGATAATGACAAAAGAATCAAATAACATCACATGTTAGAAATAAATCCCTAAAACACGTCCAATAAACCCACAAAATGATGTCTCGTGATCCCATAAATACATTTCAAAAGACAAGACATCAAGTATGTTTTGAAAATCAGAAAAAGAGAGAGGTGGTGATGGGTTGGTTGCAATGGTGGTGCTACATATATGAGAAAGAGTAGAGGAGACGATGAGATGGTTGGTAGCAATGTAGTAGTTTTGCTTTGTTGTGAGACAGATGATGGTGGTTGGCATAGAGAATGATGATAACCATGTAGTAGTTGTGTTGTTCAAAGGGTGGAGAGAGAGAAGTGAATTGTTTTGCCATTTCAGTAGTGGTAGTGGTGGGTTTCAGATAAGAGAAATGGGATGTACTTAGAGGGGAGGGGTTGTGGTGGTTGAAAAATAATAGAGAGAAGATATGGAAGGAAGTGGAGATGGAGATGGAGATGGAAGTGGTGAGAGAATATATAAGAAGGAAGGGTTAGGCTTAGTTTTTTTATCAGGGTTATAATGAATAATATTAATTATATATAAATGAATCAATACCAAAATAGTTATGGATAATTTTGTTTCTTGGCAGTTAATAAGCTTTTTTGAGACATTTTTTTTATAAAAATATTTTTTGATCTAGACTCATCCCACTAAGGGAGTCCAATACGTAGCTACGCAGCTTCCCAAAAAAGGAAAATTTTTCTTTTATTATTTTTTTTACTATTATCTTTTTTCAAAATTCACGTAATAGTAAGACTCTTAAATTATTTTTATTTATTTTTATTGTATCTTATTCGTATTCTTATTGACATTCTAATATTTCTTATTTTTATTTAATAAATCTAATGTGAAAAGAAAAAGAAAAGAACAAACACTTTGACAAAAAATGTTCATAATATTATCTCTCCTGCTAAGATTAGTTTTTTTCATATCATTAATATTTTCTTATTTCATTACTCCTCAATATAATAATATTGCATGATTATTCTTCTTCAACTTGTTTTTTTATTCTTTTTGTCATCAAACCGATTTTTAATCGTAAATAAAAATATTTTTTGAAAATAATGTAAATAATTTTTATAATTAATGTTATCACTTATAATTTAAATATATATATTTTCAAAATTCAGTTATAGTTTAATTTGTTTATTTCTTATATAATATAATTTTTTGGTAATTAATGATAATAAAGACTAAATTTTTTATTGGCAAATTATTTTAAATGAAGCCAATAAAATATCTTTCTAGACATAAGAAAAGAAAAGAAAAACACAAAAAACGAGTCTATAAAATTTATTAGTTATGTTTTATTATATATTAATTTTATTTATTTATTATTATTAAGTTTGTAAAACAAAAATTATACAAAAATAACCTTTTTTTTAATGTTTTCTTTGGGCTCTACAATATATGGTCCTAGTTCGACCAATATTGAATGTGTATTTTTCTGAATTCATTTGATCTAAGCTGGATTCTTATTTTTTTCAAAAAAATCTAGTTTTTCGCTATTAATTTTTTAAAATCTACCCAATTTAATTCCTACATCAAATAAATAGAATTTAAAAATAAAGAGAGGTGATGGATGACTTTAAAGTTTTAGGTATCTTTTTTCAATAGGCAGAGTAGGTGTTTTTTTCATACAATTAATTTTTACTTTAATTTATGACCAATACAATTCTTATAGACCCATTATAAGGTTAAGAGTCAGATAAAAGAGTATTTAAAAAAACAAGCCAGACACATAAGTAAACCAAAACATAAATTCGTAAGTTATGAAAGTTCAATAGCAAAATATTATTCAGCATTTTTATGTCTACAAATTTCATAAAATAAAGTTTAAGATAATAATAAAAACTCAAACAAATTTCATAAATTAAAGTTTAAGATAATAATATAAAAACTCAAACAAAATGTTCCAGACAACCTTATAACATAAAATTTTAACCAAACATCCTCCATGTAACAATAACTATGTAATTTCACTCTAACGGTTTTTGCTGACCACTATGTCCATTCCCATCAAGCACGTCCAATAAACCCACAATATGATGTCTCGAGATCCTATAAATATATTTAATAAGACGAGATATCAGATATGTTTTGTAAATCAGAAAAGAAAGAGATGGTGGTGGGGTGGTTGCAGTGGTGATGCTACATATATGAGAAAGAGTAGAGGAGACAATGAGATGGTTGGCAGCAAGGTGTAGTAGTTTTGCTTTGTTGTGAGAGCGATGGTGGTGGTTGGCGTAGAGAGTGATGATAGCCATGTAGTAGTTGTGTTGTTCAAAGGGTAGAGAGAGAAGTGAACTTTTTGCCGTGTTAGTAGTGGTAGTAATGGTTTTCAGATAAGATGTACTTAGAGTAGAGGGGTGGTGGTGGTTGTAAAAATATAGAGAGAAGATATGGAAGGAAGGGGAGATGGAGACGGAAGTGGTGAGAGATTATATAAGAGGGAAGGGTTGGGCTTAGTCTTTTTATCAAGGTTATAATGAATAATATTGACTATATATGAATGAATCAATACCAAAAATAGTTAAGGATAATTTTATTTTTTTGGCAGTTAATAATATTTTTTGAGATATATTTTATTAATTTAATAATTTTTTATCATAAGATATCTTTTTGACCTAGACTCGTCCCACTAAGGAAGTCCAATAGGCAGCTACGTAGCTCCCAAAAAAGTAAAATTTTTCTTTTATTATTTTTTTACTATTAGGTTTTTTCAAAGTTCACGTAATAGTAAGACTATAATCTTATTTTTATTTATTTTTATTGCATTACTTATTCCTATTCTTATTGATATTCTAATATTTCCTATCTTTATTTAATAAATCTAATGTTAAAAGAAAAATTGCACAAACACTTTGTCAAAAAATGTTCATAATATTATTTCTCATGCTACGGTTAGTTTTTTTCCATATCATTAATATTTTCTTATTTCATTACTCCTCAATATAATAATATTGCATAATTATTCTTGTTCAACTTTTTTTTTATTCTTTGTCATCAAAACTATTTTTATTCGTAATTGAGATTAATTTTTGAAAATAATGTAAATAATTTTTATTATCAATATTATCACTTATATAATGTATATATTTTCAAATTTAGTTATAATTTAATTTGTTTGTTTCATATATAATATAATTTTTTTGGTAAATAATAATAATAAAGACTTAATGTTTTATTAGCAAATTGTTTTAAATGGGGCCAAGAAAATATCTTTCTAGACATAAGAAAAGTAAAAAAAAAACATAAAAAACGAATTAATTAGTTCTACTCTATAAAATTTATTAGTTATTGTTTATTGCTTTTTTTATAATTTTTATTATTAAGTTTGTAAAACAAAAATTATAAAAAAAGAACCTAATTTTCATGTTTTTTGGGCTCTACAATATATGGTCCTAGTTCTACCAATTTTAAATGTGTATTTATCTGAATTCATTATATCTAAGACGGATTCTTATCTTTTTAAAAAGTTCCACTTTTTTGTTATTAATTTTTTGAAACCTACCCAAGCTAATTCTTACATCAAATAATTAAAAAATATATATATAAAGAGAGGTGATGGATGATATTAAAGTTTTAGTTATCTTTACTCAATAAGATTGAGTAGGTGGTTTTTTTCATACAATTAATTTTTACTTTCATATATAACCAATACAATTCTTATAGACCCATTATAAGGTTAAGAGTCAGATAAAAGAGTACTTGAAAAAAAGTCAGACACATAAGTAAACCAAAACATAAATTCGTAAGTATGAAAGTTCAATAGCAAAACATTATTCAGCATTTTAATGTCTACAAATTTCATAAAATAAAGTTTAAGATAATAGTAAAAACTCAAACAATTTTCATAAATTAAAGTTTAAGATAATAATAAAAAAAATCAAACAAAATGTTCCAGACAACCTTATAACATAAAATTTTAACCAAACATTCTCCATGTATCAATAACTATGTAATTTCACTCTAACGGTTTTTTGCTGACCACTATGTCCTTTCCCATCAACCGGATAACAGAATAAAATGTCGATGGCATATTAACCCCGATCTCTCCGAACTGAAAGGCTGTGATGGTTTGGATATCCGTGTGATTATCAGTCATCACAGTGCAGAAGAATCCCCCTCGCAGAACATCATATCTTGCACATTCGTGCTTGAATTCTCCTTGGCGTTACAACACATACAATATGGTGGAAGATATCCTCCTGGTGGACCAGGTATATCCAAGCCCAACTCAGTCGCTGGGCCGACTCTAACTGTCCTTGATCCTTCATACTCTTGTGCAAACTGATTACAGGAAGAGCTCGCCATCATAGTAGGAGAGGACTTGTTATGGTTATTTTCATTTTTCTGTTTATAAAATTTATTTAATTCCAGATAACATTAATTGCACTATACGGTTTTATAGACCCATATACTATGTAACACAATGTTGTATATTAGGTTCTTTTTTTTTTCTCTTTAAACTAATCTTACTATAAATCCCTATTAATTGCATTACAGGTTCCTATATTATGCAAATAATTCACTATAGGCCCATATATTATGCAACACAACTAGTATATTAAGTTTTTTTTTTTTAGCTAGTTTCACTTTAAATCCCTATATTGTACAAAACAGCCTCGACTTACTATATAAAAAACAAAACATTGATACAAAAGGAATAATTAAATCCTAAAGACATTATATAAAGCTAGGGGAACAAATGAAAGCTATGCAACATTGTAGTATAGGCCACTAGATTTTGAAAAATAATTTTTTTTTTAAGGTTTGGCCCAATTTGATATAAGGTACATCTATCCTGATTCTTATATAATTTTTATATTAATCACATTTTAGCTTCATATATTGTACTAATACCTTATATTTTATCATACAAACAACAAAACAAACATATAAAAGAAATCAAAACTAAAAGAATTAGTTTAAAAATAGGGACACCAAGTTAAAGTTATGAATATTTAAGGAGGATAAAACATATTTTCATAATAATAAAAAAAACCTTGGAGGATCATACCTGGTGTTTACGTCCATACACTCTACTCGGAAGGGAATCACTACATCCACCAGTTTCGTCAACCCTAGACTCAATCACTTGGGTAGCTGCATAGATGTCTGCTAAGCTTCGTATCTTTGGGCGCTTGGTCTTGGTCCGTAGTTTACGCGTTACTGTAGGGGTTGCACCGATAAGTTGACTAAGAAGACACTTATTGGATGACGTACCCATATTTTTCACTGTCTTGATCATAAATATTGAAAATTAACAAATGATTTGGATTCTAGTTAAATAAATAGGTTAATAATAGGACGATTGACCCAAAAGGTCCATACATTTTCACACATGCAATCCATTAATACTACATACAACCCATAAAAATATACATAATCCATTAAAAATTAACCCATTTAACAAACTCGTTACCCATTAGTTTTTTTCATACAAATAAGGTTTAATATAAGGGTGTAATAAAAAGGGATGATATATCTTTACAAAAAAATTACAGAAGTAACAAGATAAGTTATTTGAATTATTTAAATCAAGTAGGTAAAAAATGTGATATTAAAATTCTATGCTCTTTAAGAGTGTTTGAAAACATGAAATAATAATAGCTTTGATGATTAAATCTATATATAATTAACTACAAATTAGATAAGTTTATTGAAAATTATTCAATAAATTATCCAATTCATTTGTTTTTTTAAAATCATAGAAATACCATAAACATTTTTGCATGCCACTGAAAATCACTTTGAAAAACTTATTAAGTGTGTATATATTTGATTTTAACAATTTAACTAAGTTGATTAAATTGATATCAAAATATTTATATGTAACTAAAAAATATGTTATACATTTTTTTTATAAAATATGAAATATTATAAAAAAGTTGATACATAGTAATTTACTATAATTTTATTGTATGAAAATATTTTTAATATATAACCAACCCATTTATAAAAGTATTATAGTAGGTTAGAAAAGTTTAGTTTGTAAAAATAAGATTTGAAAGGAAAAACAATAACGGGATAACTAGATCTCTCCATTTATTAAACACACCTTACTATACTTTTTGAATTAAAATATATTAGATATTCAATCTCCATCCACCATTAATTCACTTACACAAACTTAAAAAGGTATACAAGAATAGTCATATATCAGATTAATAACCAACTTTGCACATACCATATGGAGATTCCATTACACAAGAAAAACTAAGCAAAATACACATAAAAATGATAGAAGATTGAGAATCCATTCAAACAAAATATATTGCACCTAGATAGAACAAAAACTATATGTGAATGACTTTATATATAAAGAAAACTAAAAAACAATCAATTTTGCGAAGGATAAAGAGTTAGAAGACTCAAGATTAAAAACCTGATACGATTGAAACTTTTTATGAATGCTTTAAGATAAAATGTCGAAGAAAGATAGGAGGTAAGGTGAAAAGGAGGGGGTGTCGATTCAAATGAAAGTAGGACAAAATGGGGGTGTGGTATGTATATGTGTGGTAATTTCGGATTCAACACACCATTATATATACATACATACACATATACACATGAAGTAAAAAGTTATTGTACCCTAGCCGTTATTTCTATTTTATTATTAAAAACTAATATTATTAAATTATTACAATGATTGTCCAAAATATTTGATTACTTTTACAAACATCTCATTTATTGAAAGATTTATCTTTTATTCAGATATTCTTATAAATCATATTAAAGTCATATATATCCTAAGTTTTATGAGTAATGATGGATATCATCATTTTCATACCTAACGTGTGACATTAACTTGGTCCAATGAATTAAAGATTTTTTTTTAAATTTAGAGAAATAAATTAATTCACTGGACCATGTAAATATTACATATGAGGTGATAAAATGATGACATGAGTGGGGTGACATATATCAGTACTCAAGTTTTAATGATATTAAGTTTGTTTTATCTATTAGATAAAAATAAAAAGTTTTGCACTTTCTTATCTAACGGTATGTATTCAAAATTCAAATCCACTCTCAATAGGAAATAATTAAATATATTTACATACTCTTAGCACATGATATTGTTCCATATTAAATAACATTGTATTGTGCCATTTTAAACAGACCTCATTTATTGCAAGGTTTATATTTTATTTTTATTTTCTTATAAGGCACATTGAAGTCATATATCCTACTTTTTATGAGCAATAATAGATGCCATTCTTCTATCACCTCATATGTGTCATTTTACACGATCCAATAAAGAGAGAGACAAATTTAATTAAAAGATATAAATCAATTAATTGACCAATATGAATACCACATATGATGTGCTAAAAAAGTAAATTAAAAGGGGAGACATATATCATTACTCAAATTTAATGATATTAAATTTTTATCTACTAGGTAAAAGGATAAACTTATGGACTTTCTTATCCAACAGTATATAAGATCTATAGTTGGTCTAGTGGTTAGACTACTATGCAATGACCAAGATGTTCTAGAATCAAATCTTATTATAATCAAAATAATTTTGAATCCAAAGTAGTTCTTAGGTGTATTAAAAAAATTAAATTTAAATCCATTCATGAGTAGGAAATTAAAATAAATATATTTAATTATTTCTAATAAATTATAATTTACCATATTAATTAACATTGTATCATACTAAATAATTTTTTTTTTCAAAACGAGTGAAAATAATATATTAAAAAGAATAAGTCATCCAATGATAGAATAAACTAGTTTTGATTCTAAAATAAAATAAACACCTTAATCTTTTTAGCATAATATAATTCAAAATATTACCACTTACCCCCACAAGATTTGATTACTTTTACAAAGACCTCATTCATTGCGAGTGTAATTTCTCATTCCTAGTTTATTATGAAGCATATTAAAGACATATAGATACTAAGTTTTAATGATATAAAATGTGTATTTTCTATCACATAAAAAGAATAACTTGTGAATTTTCTTTTCCCATGTATTTAATTATGAATTTGTTCAAAATTTACATCTACACTTAGTATGAAATAGTTAAAGACATTTTCCATAAAACATCGATCACTGACATAAGCTGAGTGTATAAGTTGTAATAATTGTTTTCGTAGGGGTTTGCATAGTGGGGATTCAAATCTCGCAGAAAACTGATACCTTATAGGTGAGATAAGTTGTAGTAAATCTTTGACCATGGATGGTCAGGACATATAGTTCAACTTACTTCCTCTACCATTTCTACGACCTGGGAGATAATAGACCACTTGGTATGGATTCCACTAGTTTTTAGTTAAATATTAGTTAAGTATGCTTAGCAAATGATATTGTACTATATTAAATGATATTGTATCGTATTAAATATTTTTGGAAACAATAGAGTGTTAATAGAAAACTAAGTCATTCAATACCATAAGGAAATAACATTAAATAAATTATCTAGGATAAATTCATAATCAACAAGATAAATATATAAACATGAGAGTTTTAGTTATTTTTCTTTCTATAGTAGAAGTGTAATCTATCACCCACTTCAACTTTTCACTAAACTTTCAAGTTAAAAAATATTTATTTCTGTAACAATTTTTACCCACCACTTTTTATGCCACCTTACTTCTTGTTTGCTCGTCAAACTCAATAAAGGTAAGTATTAATTCCTACAACTACGCTCAGTAATAAATTTATTCCTCTTAATCATGTGTGCTGCCAAGTTTCTTACCACTAGAAATTGATATTATATATGTTTAATTATATAAATGTAACATAAAGGGGGTGTGGTTATTTTCATAAAAACTACTAGGTAATAGAATACTACTGAATTTAGATATAAGTAAGTAAGCAAATAAAATATGCATATTTATTCAGAGTCTAAAGCTAACTTGGGAGGCTATCAGGATTTCTCTTCATATTCCTTAGTTTTATTTGGATTTTTTATAACATTATTGAACAAATAAGAATGCATGCAATGTATTAATTGACTTGAGATTATTATTAGTTTAACCCCTAAACGACATTGTCCATGAAAGTATAATTAGTTATTTAAAATTCAAGCATAAACTAGTTTTAATATCTGATTATTACTCCAACTGTTTTTTAACCCTCTAATGACACAACCTATGTCGATAATAACAACAGTTATTGCAAATATAATGGCTAAAAGAATAGCAATTCAATTTTTGTTGGCAAGTTTAAACCTACTGGGTCCTTGAGTTTGGTGGCAACTTCATTTTCACCTAGACCAATACCTATTCGCCACCCGTCTCGTATTCTTCGAACTTGTTCTTCTTGGTGCGTGTCTCCTTGAAGAACCTAAGATACTTTAGCACTCTTTTGATGGTTTCGAACAACGTGATGTTTAATTTTAGCCGATTCAACTACTCGATGAACTTATTATACTCGGAGTCATCGCTCTTCTTGACCACCAATGATGGGAACAGAGGTGGTTGGCAAAATTATAATGGCAGATGTGCCACTTTTGGTTTCTCTTGTACTTTCCCTGCTTCAAATACTTACTCTTCCACATTGTCTACCAACTTTTCAACTAAGATCTTATCTAAATTTATCTTAGCGAGTTCTTTTTCTTTTGTGTTCTTCACTTCACTCGACACAACTGGTGGTGATTCTACAACCTTTACACTCCAAAGATCGATGACCTTGTACAATTCATATCTACTTTCTTAAGCAACTTGATATCACCATTTGTACCTTGCGCAAGTTGCATGAGTTTACCTTGTTTAAGTTTTGAATATTTTTGGTGATTTGCGTAATTTATTGTTGCAATATTTGCAACTTTGCACCATGATAATTTAGCGTCTCATCAGTTTTATACGCATTTTCTTCTACATCCAACATAAATTTATTTTTTGGGTTTCTATAATTCACTGTATCTTCTTGTGGATAGGTGGGGAGCTCTTTCTGAGCTAGACTCTCCGCGTATGAATTATACACGGGCCCTTGTGGAGGATTATTTTCACAATTTTGTCCACTCGATATTCGATTTGATTGTCCTTCTTGATAACTATTTCCATGGGGAGGGATTGGTATATTTTAACTCAATAAGATGTCACTTGATTCAAAATCTCGTTAGTATTTGACCATTGAAATACCAGATGGCTATTACTTCTCGCGTGTTGAAAACCTTGACCACCCAATTGGCGGTTCCCATAATTTCCACACGAAGAATACCGACTTCGGATTACTTTTACACTCCTGTCAAGCATGATTATTCATCCCACATCTCGGACACACCTCCGGTTCTTGAAACACATTCAAATTTGCTTGTGTACCTTGCTTCACACTTAGAGTTAATTGCTTCATTTGGTTCTCAAGATTCGTAAGCTTTGCACTCATTGTTATTTCAGTGTCTACCTTCAAAGCCCTTTGGTTGTTTGGTGGACAGGAGCTCTTGAAGACATCCAACTAATCTTGTTTTCATCCAATCAATCCATTATCACCAAATATTTATTTAGATAGACCATCATGAAGTCTCCTTCATATAAGACATCTAGTTTCTCTATCAAACATTGCATTTCTTGATTGTACCCATGGAGCGGGCACCATCATGAAGCCTCGATAGTACATTGCAAGTTGCATCTCTTTATTGTACCCACAGATCGGGAACATCTTCAAGGCTGTTTGAGTCAATGTCGAAGCTGCACCCAACGAGTTTTCGTGATCATGGCCGAAATTCACCTCGTCCATTTGTACCTTCTCATACTAGTTGGGTAATACCTGTAAAAGATGCAGTTTGTAGTTTGTCACATGTTGTGGTAAGCTCTAGTGGTTAGTAGTCTAACCATCTGTTTGTTCCTCTAATAAAAAGAATTCAAACATTATCAAATATATCTGCTCTCTTATGATGCAATTAGTGACATAAGCGTCACATATCTATATGATTTTTTCACAGCACGTACGAAATCTTTATGCGTAACCCGACCGTAGTTCACATACCTTGAGAAATGTTTTATCATGCTGACATCGGGTTTGATCCTCACGACTTAAATTTTGATTGGGTGGATCCCAAGTAACTATAAACAAAATTATAAATAAACTCCAGATAGCTGCATGTACCATGTATTTTGTCCACCTTGACCTTGAGCCGCAAACATATTACCATTCGGAGGAACACCTCCCAGTGGAACGACGTGTTCACGGTACCATTCAAATTCACATTCACATTAGCGTTCATATTTTTCCACCATCAGTTCGCTCTTTCTCTCTCTCACTATATATATATCTCCCTCTCTTCCTTTGTTGACGGAGTAACCTCTTTGGATTTGAGAGAGTGCACCAAACTAAGGGCATGTGAGAGAACAAAATCATGAGCACAAATGTAAAATTTAACAACTACTCAAGTACAAAAATAAAAACATACATTAACAAAATAGTCTCCAACACGACACCGAAAACTTGGTGGGCCTCGAGGCGTGATGTGTAAACCACGTCAGGGATGGCTCCTCGCAAGTGTACGAGTTTTCCCAAGTAGTTAAAGTAAGTATTTTTTATCATTCTCCACACGGAATATTTAGTTAATTATTGTATTTTAAGGGTGTACTTGGGGTCTTAGTTACTATTACCACAAGTAAAAATGGATTATTGGGTTTTAGTTTTCTATAATTTAAATAACGTAGGGATTAAAGTGCACAAAAGAAAAATTACACAAATAATATTCAAAGAGAATAAGGACTAAAATTAAATTATAATTAAGATATTAGTTAAGAGTATCTTGAGTCTTGCTATAATTTGCGACAGTGATAATTTAGATATTTCCATACATAAGGATGAATTGGTCTTTTTGCGTTAGTCGAGATTACGTAATAATCGTAAATCCTTTATAGGTAGATAGGGGATACTTTAAGACTCTAGGGATCTGTCTCAAGCAACCCTACACAACTTGTCTAGTATTTAAGGTTTTTCCCTACGTGACTATCCGATTAGCTTAGACCTCTTGATTCTTAGGCGAACATCAAACCCATATAATCTAGTTCCGTATTATGACCCCCTTCTGGACGTAGTCATAATACTAACCCAATCCACTACTTGATCAAGGTAACGTTTGAAAAATTTCATACAAGTTTATATCCAACAGAATTTTAGCAATTCATTTTTAATACCTATATCCTAAAATACGATAAACATTAAATTCATCAATTATTCAGACATAAAGAAATTATCAAGCTATGACAAGTTCAGGTCATAATTAAAAATGGAATTACAAAGTGTAAAATAGTCACAATTAGAAATAGAAAGAAAAAGTAGAAATATTTACACTAAAACTAAGTTGGTTGGATAGCAATGCTAGAATGGTGAGGGTTGACATCTTTTTCTTCCTATCTTAGTCTCTCAAGCGTGTGTAGTCTAAACTTCTTGTGTAACTGATGCCTAAAATCAGTTTTTACCTAAGTAAAGTGTGAAAAAGTTTTTTTGTTTGTGGGACCCACTTGGGTGTGTAAAAAATAACCCAAAAACATGTTTTAGCAATGTTTACAGGTTTGGGTCTCAACTACTATTCATGATTTGTTTCATCTCACAGGCTCATAACTCGAATGAATATTTTGAACTCAAGGGGTTTGATAAAAAACCTCACAAAATGTGTGTGGTGACTTTCTTAAGTTAACTTTACAAATTTATGTGCAATTTCACTTAACCCTCAATGATGACTTTTTCCTCTTTTCACGCTTGACTTGGGGTTGAATTTGATTTTTTGATTGATCCGTGTCATCTCGGGGCCTCGTATCATCCATGTAGTTAGGGCTTACACCTTAACACACAATTAACAAAAATACTCCAAAAATACTAAAATATACGATAATGACAAAGAAATCAAATAACATCACATGTTAGAAATAAATCCCTCAAGCACGTCCAATTAACCCACAAAATGATGTCTCGTGATCCTATAAATATATTTAAAAAGACGAGATATCAGGTTTGTTTTGTAAATCAGAAAAGAGAGAGATGGTGGTGGGGTGGTTGCAGTGGTGGTGCTACATATATGAGAAAGAGTAGAGGAGACAATGAGATGGTTGGCAGCAAGGTGTAGTAGTTTTGCTTTGTTGTGAGAGCGATGGTGGTGGTTGGCGTAGAGAGTGATGATAGCCATGTAGTAGTTGTGTTGTTCAAAGGGTAGAGAGAGAAGTGAATTGTTTTGCAGTGTCAGTAGTGGTAGTGGTGGTTTTCAGATAAGATGTACTTAGAGGAGAGGGGTGGTGGTGGTTGTAAAAATATAGAGAGAAGATATGGAAGGAAGTGGATATGGAGACAGAAGTGGTGAGAGATTATATAAGAGGGAAGGGTTGGGCTTAGTCTTTTTATCAAGGTTATAATGAATAATATTGATTATATATGAATGAATCAATACCAAAAATAGTTAAGGATAATTTTATTTTTTTGGCAGTTAATAATATTTTTTGAGATATATTTTATTAATTTAATAATTTTTTATCATAAGATATCTTTTTGACCTAGACTCGTCCCACTAAGGAAGTCCAATACGCAGCTACGTAGCTCCCAAAAAAGTAAAAATTTTCTTTTATTATTTTTTTACTATTATGTTTTTTCAAAGTTCACGTAATAGTAAGACTATAATCTTATTTTTATTTATTTTTATTGAATTACCCATTCCTCTTCTTATTGATATTTTTATATTTCCTACCTTTATTTAATAAATCTAATGTCAAAAGAAAAAAATGCACAAACACTTTGTCAAAAAATGTTCATATTATTATTTCTCATGCTACGGTTAGTTTTTTTCCATATCATTAATATTTTCTTATTTCATTACTCCTCAATATAATAATATTGCATAATTATTCCTGTGCAACTTTTTTTTATTCTTTGTCATCAAAACTATATTTATTCGTAATTGAGATTATTTTCTGAAAATAATGTAAATAATTTTTATTATCAATGTTATCACTTATATAATATATATATTTTCAAATTCAGTTATAATTTAATTTCTTTGTTTCTTATATAATATAATTTTTTTGGTAAATAATAATAATAAAGACTTAATGTTTTATTAGCGAATTGTTTTAAATGGGGCCAAGAAAATATCTTTCTATACATAAGAAAAGTAAAAAAAAAACATAAAAAACGAATTAATTAGTTCTTCTCTATAAAATTTATTATTTCTGTTTTATTGTACATTTCTTTTTTTTTAATTATTATTATTAAGTTTGTAAAACAAAAATTATAAAAAAAGAACCTAATTTTCATGTTTTTTGGGCTCTACAATATATGGTCCTAGTTCTACCAATTTTAAATGTGTATTTATCTGAATTCATTCTATCTAAGAAGGATTCTTATCTTTTTCAAGAAATTCCACTTTTTCGTTATTAATTTTTTAAAACCTACCCAAGCTAATTCTTACATCAAATAATTAATATATATATATATATATATATATATATATAAAGAGAGGTGATGGATGATATTATAGTTTTAGTTATCTTTTCTCAATAAGATTGCGTAGGTGTTTTTTTCATACAATTAATTTTTACTTTAATATATAACCAATACAATTCTTATAGACCCATTATAAGGTTAAGAGTTAGATAAAAGTGTACTTGAACAAAAAGTCAGACACATAAGTAAACCAAAACATAAATTTGTAAGTATGAAAGTTCAATTGCAAAACATTATCAGCATTTTAATGTCTACAAATTTCATAAAATAAAGTTTAAGATAATAGTAAAAACTCAAACAACTTTCATAAATTAAAGTTTAAGATAATAATAAAAAAAATCAACCAAAATGTTCCAGACAACCTTATAACATAAAATTTTAATCAAACATTCTCCATGTATCAATAATTATGTAATTTCACTCTAACGGTTTTTTGCTGACCACTATGTCCTTTCCCATCAACCGGATAACAGAATAAGATGTCGATGGCACATCGACCCCGATCTCTCCGAACTGAGAGGCTGTGATGGTTTGGATATCCGAGTGATTATCAGTCATCACAGGCTGTGCAGAAGAATCAGGAACTCCAGAGCTCGCCATCATAGTAGGAGAGGACTTGTCATCGTTATTTTCATTTTCCTGTTTATAAAATTTATTTAATTCCAGATAACATTAATTGCACTACACGGTTTTATAGACCCATATACTATGTAACACAATGTTGTATATTAGGTTCTTTTTTTGTCTCTTTAAACTAATATTACCATAAATCCCTATTAATTGCATTACAGGTTCCTATATTATGCAAATAATTCACTATAGGCCCATATATTATGCAACACAACTAGTATATTAAGTTTTTTTTTTAGCTAGTTTCACTTTAAATCCCTATATTGTACAAAACAACCTCGACTTATCATATAAACAAAACATTGATACAAACGGAATAATTAAATCCTAAAGACATTATATAAAGCTAGGGGAACAAATGAAAGCTATGCAACATTGTAGTATAGGCCACTAAATTTTTAAAAATAAATTTTTATTTTTTTTAAGGTTTGGCCCAATTTGATATAAGGTACATCTATCCTGATTCTTATATAATTTTTATATTAATTACATTTTAGCTTCATATATTGTACTAATACCTTATATTTTATCATACAAACAACAAAACAAACATATAAAAGAAATCTAAACTAAAAGAATTAGTTTAAAAATAGGGACACCAAGTTAAAGTTATGAATATTTAAGGAGAATAAAACATATTTTCATAATAATAAAAAAAGACTTGGAGGATCATACCTCAACCCTAGACTCAATCACTTGGGTAGTTGCATAGATGTCTGCTAAGCTTCGAATCTTTGGGCGCTTGGTCTTGGTCCGTAGCTTACGCGTTACCGTAGGGGTTTCACCGATAAGTTGACTAACAAGACACTTATTGGATGACGTACCCATATTTTTCACTGTCTTGATCATAAATATTGAAGATTAACAAATGATTTGGATTCTAGTTAATTAAATAGGTTAATAATAGGACGATCGACCCAAAAGGTCCATACATTTTCACACATGCAATCCATTAATACTACATACAACCCAATTTATTTTTACATAATCCATTAAAAATTAACCCATTTAACAAACTCGTTACCCATTAGTTTTTTTTTATACAAATAAGGTTTGATATAAGGGTGTAATAAAAAGGGCTGATATATCTTTACAAAAAAATTACAGAAGTAACAAGATAAGTTATTTGAATTATTTAAATCAAGTAGGTAAAAAATGTAATATTAAAATTCCATGCTCTTTAAGAGTGTTTGAAAACATGAAATAATAATAGCTTTGATGATTAAATCTATATATAATTAACTAAAAATTAGATATGTTTATTGAAAATAAAATTATTGAAAATTATTTAATAAATTATCCAATTCATTTGTTTTTTTTTAAATCATAGAAATACCATAAACATTTTTGCATGCCACTGAAAATCACTTTGAAAAACTTATTGAGTGTGTATATATTTGATTTTAACAATTTGACTAAGTTGATTAAATTGATATCAAAATATTTATATGTAAATAAAAAATATGGTATACATTTTTTTATAAAATATGAAATATTATAAAAAAGTTGATACATAGTAATTTACTATAATTTTATTGTATGAAAATATTTTTAATATATAACCAACCCATTTATAAAAGTATTATATTATGTTAGAAAAGTTTAGTTTGTAAAAATAAGGTTTGAAAGGAAAAACAATAACGGGATAACTAGATCTCTCCATTTATTAAACACACCTAACTATACTTTTTGAATTAAAATATATTAGATATTCAATCTCCATCCAACATTAATTCACTTACACAAACTTAAAAAGGTATACAAGAATAGTCATATATCAGATTAATAACAAACTTTGCACATACCATATGGAGATTCCATTACACAAGAAAAACTAAGCAAAATACACATAAAATGATAGAAGATTGAAGATCCATTCAAACAAAATATATTGCACCTAGATAAAACAAAAACTATATGTGAATGACTTTATATATAAAGAAAACTAAAAAACAATCAATTTTATAAAAGATAAAGAGTTAGAAGACTCAAGATTAAAAACCTGATACGATTGAAACTTTTTATGAATGCTTTAAGATAAATGTCGAAGAAAGATAGGAGGTAAGGTGAAAGGGAGGGGGTGCCGATTCAAATGAAAGTAGGACAAAATAGGGGTGTGGTATGTATATGTGTGGTAGTTTCGGATTCAACACACCATTATATATACATACATACACATACACCCTATACACATGAAGTAAAACGTTATTGTAACCTAGCCATTATTTCTATTTTATTATTAAAAGTTAATATTATTAAATTATTATAATGATTGTCCAAAATATTTGATTACTTTTACAAACATCTCATTTATTGAGAGGTTTATCTTTTATTCAGATATTCTTATAAATCATATTAAAGTCATATATATCCTAAGTTTTATGAGTAATGATGGATATCATCATTTTCACACCTAACGTGTGAAATTAACTTGGTCCAATGAATATTTAAAGATTTTTTTTAAATTCAGAGAAATAAATTAATTCACTGGACCATGTAAATATTACATATGAGGTGATAAAATGATGACATGAGTGGGGTGACATATATCAGTACTCAAGTTTTAATGATATTAAGTTTGTTTTATCTATTAGGTAAAAATAAAAAGTTTCGCACTTTCTTATCTAACGGTATGTATTCAAAATTCAAATCCACTCTCAATAGGAAATAATTAAATATATTTACATACTCTTAGCACATGATATTGTTCCATATTAAATAACATTGTATTGTGCCATTTTAAAAAGACCTCATTTATTGCAAGGTTTATATTTTATTTTTATTTTCTTATAAGGCACATTGAAGTCATATATCCTACTTTTTATGAGCAATAATAGATGCCATTCTTTTATCACCTCATATGTGTCATATCACACGATCCAATAAAGAGAGAGACAAATTTAATTAAAAGATATAAATCAATTCGTTGACCAATATGAATACCACATATGATGTGCTAAAAAAGTAAATTAAAAGGGGTGACATATATCATTACTCAAATTTAATGAAATTAAATTTTTATCTACTAGGTAAAAGGAAAAACTTATGGACTTTCTTATCCAACAGTATATAAGATCTATAGTTGGTCTAGTGGTTAGACTACTATGCAATGACCAAGAGGTCTAGTGGTCTAGTGGTTATAATTTACCATATTAATTAACATTGTATCATACTAAATATTTTTTTTTTTCAAAATGAGTGAAAATAATATATTAAAAAGAATAAGTCATCCAATGATAGAATAAACTAGTTTTGATTATAAATTAAAAATAAACACCTTAATCTTTTTAGCATAATATAATTCAAAATATTACCACTTACCCCCACAAGATTTGATTACTTTTACAAAGACCTCATTCATTGCGAGTGTAATTTCTCATTCCTAGTTTATTATGAAGCATATTAAAGACATATAGATACTAAGTTTCAATGATATAAAATGTGTATTATCCATCACATAAAAAGATTAACTTGTGAATTTTCTTTTCCAATGTATTTAATTATGAATTTGTTCAAAATTTACATCTACACTTAGTATGAAATAGTTAAAGACATTTTCCATAAAACATAGATCACTGACATAAGCTGAGTGTATAAGTTGTAATAATTGTTTTCTTAGGGGTTTGCAGAGTGGGGAATCAAATCTCGTAGAAAACTGATACCTTATAGGTGAGATAAGTTGTAGTAAATCTTTGACCATGGATGGTCGAGACATATAGTTCAACTTACTTCCTCTACCATTTCTACGAACTGGGAGATAATAGACCACTTGGTATGGATTCCACTAGTTTTTAGTTAAATATTAGTTAAGTATGCTTAGCAAATGATATTGTACTATATTAAATGATATTGTATCGTATTAAATATTTTTGGAAACAATAGAGTGTTAATAGAAAACTAAGTCATTCAATACCATAAGGAATAACATTAAATAAATTATCTAGGATAAATTCATAATCAACAAGATAAATATAAAAACATGAGAGTTTTAGTTATTTTTCTTTCTATAGTAGAAGTGTAATTCATCACCCACTTCAACTTTTCACTAAACTTTCAAGTTACAAAACATTTTTTTCTGTAACAATTTTTACCCACCACTTTTTATTCCACCTTACTTCTTGTTTGCTCATCAAACTCAATAAAGGTAAGTATTAATTCCTACAACTACGCACAATAATAAATTTATTCCTCTTAATCGTGTGTGCTGCCAAGTTTCTTACCACTAGAAATTGATATTATATATGTTTAATTATATAAATGTAACATAAAGGGGGTGTAGTTATTTTCATAAAAACTACTAGGTAATAGAATACTACTAATTTTGGATATAAGTAAGTAAGCAAATAAAATATGCATATTTATTCAGAGTCTCAAGCTAACTTGGGAGGCTATCAGGATTACTCTTCATATTCCTCAGTTTTATTTGGATTTTTTATAACATTATTGAACAAATAAGAATGCATGCAATGTATTAATTGACTTGAGATTATTATTAGTTTGACCCCTAAACGACATTGTCCATGAAAGTATAATTAGTTATTTCAAATTCAAGCATAAACTAGTTTTTATATCTGATTATTACTCCAATGGTTTTTTAACCCTCTAATGACACTACCTATGTCGATAATAACAACAGTTATTGCAAATATAAAGGCTAAAAGAATAGCAATTCAATTTTTGTTGGCAAGTTTAAACCTACTGGGTCCTTGAGTTTGGTGGCAACTTCATTTTCACCTAGACCAATACCTATTCGCCACCCGTCTCGTATTCTTCGGACTTGTTCTTCTTGGAGTGTGTCTCCTTGAAGAACCTAAGATACTTTGGCACTCTTTTGATGGTTTCGAGCAACGTGATGTTTAATTTTAGCCGACTCAACTACTCGATGAACTTATTATACTCGGAGTCATCGCTCTTCTTGGCCACCAATGATGGGAACAGAGGTGGTTGGCAAATGTGCCACTTTTGGTTTCTCTTGTACTTTCCGCGCTTCAAATACTTACTCTTCCACATTGTCTACCAACTTTTCAACTAAGATCTTATCTAAATTTATCTTAGCGAGTTCTTTTTCTTTTGTGTTCTTCACTTCACTCGACACAACTGGTGGTGATTCTACAACCTTTACACTCCAAAGATCGATGACCTTGTACAATTCATATCTACTTTCTTAAGCAACTTGATATCACCATTTGTACCTTGCTCAAGTTGCATGAGTTTACCTTGTTTAAGTTTTGAATATTTTTGGTGATTTGCGTAATTTATTGTTGCAATATTTGCAACTTTGCACCATGATAATTTAGCGTCTCATCAGTTTTATACGCATTTTCTTCTACATCCAACATAAATTTATTTTTTGGGTTTCTATAATTCACTGTATCTTCTTGTGGATAGGTGGGGAGCTCTTTCTGAGCTAGACTCTCCGCGTATGAATTATACACGGGCCCTTGTGGAGGATTATTTTCACAATTTTGTCCACTCGATATTCGATTTGATTGTCCTTCTTGATAACTATTTCCATGGGGAGGGATTGGTATATTTTAACTCAATAAGATGTCACTTGATTCAAAATCTCGTTAGTATTTGACCATTGAAATACCAGATGGCTATTACTTCTCGCGTGTTGAAAACCTTGACCACCCAATTGGCGGTTCCCATAATTTCCACACGAAGAATACCGACTTCGGATTACTTTTACACTCCTGTCAAGCATGATTATTCATCCCACATCTCGGACACACCTCCGGTTCTTGAAACACATTCAAATTTGCTTGTGTACCTTGCTTCACACTTAGAGTTAATTGCTTCATTTGGTTCTCAAGATTCGTAAGCTTTGCACTCATTGTTATTTCAGTGTCTACCTTCAAAGCCCTTTGGTTGTTTGGTGGACAGGAGCTCTTGAAGACATCCAACTAATCTTGTTTTCATCCAATCAATCCATTATCACCAAATATTTATTTAGATAGACCATCATGAAGTCTCCTTCATATAAGACATCTAGTTTCTCTATCAAACATTGCATTTCTTGATTGTACCCATGGAGCGGGCACCATCATGAAGCCTCGATAGTACATTGCAAGTTGCATCTCTTTATTGTACCCACAGATCGGGAACATCTTCAAGGCTGTTTGAGTCAATGTCGAAGCTGCACCCAACGAGTTTTCGTGATCATGGCCGAAATTCACCTCGTCCATTTGTACCTTCTCATACTAGTTGGGTAATACCTGTAAAAGATGCAGTTTGTAGTTTGTCACATGTTGTGGTAAGCTCTAGTGGTTAGTAGTCTAACCATCTGTTTGTTCCTCTAATAAAAAGAATTCAAACATTATCAAATATATCTGCTCTCTTATGATGCAATTAGTGACATAAGCGTCACATATCTATATGATTTTTTCACAGCACGTACGAAATCTTTATGCGTAACCCGACCGTAGTTCACATACCTTGAGAAATGTTTTATCATGCTGACATCGGGTTTGATCCTCACGACTTAAATTTTGATTGGGTGGATCCCAAGTAACTATAAACAAAATTATAAATAAACTCCAGATAGCTGCATGTACCATGTATTTTGTCCACCTTGACCTTGAGCCGCAAACATATTACCATTCGGAGGAACACCTCCCAGTGGAACGACGTGTTCACGGTACCATTCAAATTCACATTCACATTAGCGTTCATATTTTTCCACCATCAGTTCGCTCTTTCTCTCTCTCACTATATATATATCTCCCTCTCTTCCTTTGTTGACGGAGTAACCTCTTTGGATTTGAGAGAGTGCACCAAACTAAGGGCATGTGAGAGAACAAAATCATGAGCACAAATGTAAAATTTAACAACTACTCAAGTACAAAAATAAAAACATACATTAACAAAATAGTCTCCAACACGACACCGAAAACTTGGTGGGCCTCGAGGCGTGATGTGTAAACCACGTCAGGGATGGCTCCTCGCAAGTGTACGAGTTTTCCCAAGTAGTTAAAGTAAGTATTTTTTATCATTCTCCACACGGAATATTTAGTTAATTATTGTATTTTAAGGGTGTACTTGGGGTCTTAGTTACTATTACCACAAGTAAAAATGGATTATTGGGTTTTAGTTTTCTATAATTTAAATAACGTAGGGATTAAAGTGCACAAAAGAAAAATTACACAAATAATATTCAAAGAGAATAAGGACTAAAATTAAATTATAATTAAGATATTAGTTAAGAGTATCTTGAGTCTTGCTATAATTTGCGACAGTGATAATTTAGATATTTCCATACATAAGGATGAATTGGTCTTTTTGCGTTAGTCGAGATTACGTAATAATCGTAAATCCTTTATAGGTAGATAGGGGATACTTTAAGACTCTAGGGATCTGTCTCAAGCAACCCTACACAACTTGTCTAGTATTTAAGGTTTTTCCCTACGTGACTATCCGATTAGCTTAGACCTCTTGATTCTTAGGCGAACATCAAACCCATATAATCTAGTTCCGTATTATGACCCCCTTCTGGACGTAGTCATAATACTAACCCAATCCACTACTTGATCAAGGTAACGTTTGAAAAATTTCATACAAGTTTATATCCAACAGAATTTTAGCAATTCATTTTTAATACCTATATCCTAAAATACGATAAACATTAAATTCATCAATTATTCAGACATAAAGAAATTATCAAGCTATGACAAGTTCAGGTCATAATTAAAAATGGAATTACAAAGTGTAAAATAGTCACAATTAGAAATAGAAAGAAAAAGTAGAAATATTTACACTAAAACTAAGTTGGTTGGATAGCAATGCTAGAATGGTGAGGGTTGACATCTTTTTCTTCCTATCTTAGTCTCTCAAGCGTGTGTAGTCTAAACTTCTTGTGTAACTGATGCCTAAAATCAGTTTTTACCTAAGTAAAGTGTGAAAAAGTTTTTTTGTTTGTGGGACCCACTTGGGTGTGTAAAAAATAACCCAAAAACATGTTTTAGCAATGTTTACAGGTTTGGGTCTCAACTACTATTCATGATTTGTTTCATCTCACAGGCTCATAACTCGAATGAATATTTTGAACTCAAGGGGTTTGATAAAAAACCTCACAAAATGTGTGTGGTGACTTTCTTAAGTTAACTTTACAAATTTATGTGCAATTTCACTTAACCCTCAATGATGACTTTTTCCTCTTTTCACGCTTGACTTGGGGTTGAATTTGATTTTTTGATTGATCCGTGTCATCTCGGGGCCTCGTATCATCCATGTAGTTAGGGCTTACACCTTAACACACAATTAACAAAAATACTCCAAAAATACTAAAATATTCGATAATGACAAAGAAATCAAATAACATCACATGTTAGAAATAAATCCCTCAAGCACGTCCAATTAACCCACAAAATGATGTCTCGTGATCCTATAAATATATTTAAAAAGACGAGATATCAGGTTTGTTTTGTAAATCAGAAAAGAGAGAGATGGTGGTGGGGTGGTTGCAGTGGTGGTGCTACATATATGAGAAAGAGTAGAGGAGACAATGAGATGGTTGGCAGCAAGGTGTAGTAGTTTTGCTTTGTTGTGAGAGCGATGGTGGTGGTTGGCGTAGAGAGTGATGATAGCCATGTAGTAGTTGTGTTGTTCAAAGGGTAGAGAGAGAAGTGAATTGTTTTGCAGTGTCAGTAGTGGTAGTGGTGGTTTTCAGATAAGATGTACTTAGAGGAGAGGGGTGGTGGTGGTTGTAAAAATATAGAGAGAAGATATGGAAGGAAGTGGATATGGAGACAGAAGTGGTGAGAGATTATATAAGAGGGAAGGGTTGGGCTTAGTCTTTTTATCAAGGTTATAATGAATAATATTGATTATATATGAATGAATCAATACCAAAAATAGTTAAGGATAATTTTATTTTTTTGGCAGTTAATAATATTTTTTGAGATATATTTTATTAATTTAATAATTTTTTATCATAAGATATCTTTTTGACCTAGACTCGTCCCACTAAGGAAGTCCAATACGCAGCTACGTAGCTCCCAAAAAAGTAAAAAATTTCTTTTATTATTTTTTTACTATTATGTTTTTTCAAAGTTCACGTAATAGTAAGACTATAATCTTATTTTTATTTATTTTTATTGAATTACCCATTCCTCTTCTTATTGATATTTTTATATTTCCTACCTTTATTTAATAAATCTAATGTCAAAAGAAAAAAATGCACAAACACTTTGTCAAAAAATGTTCATATTATTATTTCTCATGCTACGGTTAGTTTTTTTCCATATCATTAATATTTTCTTATTTCATTACTCCTCAATATAATAATATTGCATAATTATTCCTGTGCAACTTTTTTTTATTCTTTGTCATCAAAACTATATTTATTCGTAATTGAGATTATTTTCTGAAAATAATGTAAATAATTTTTATTATCAATGTTATCACTTATATAATATATATATTTTCAAATTCAGTTATAATTTAATTTCTTTGTTTCTTATATAATATAATTTTTTTGGTAAATAATAATAATAAAGACTTAATGTTTTATTAGCGAATTGTTTTAAATGGGGCCAAGAAAATATCTTTCTATACATAAGAAAAGTAAAAAAAAAACATAAAAAACGAATTAATTAGTTCTTCTCTATAAAATTTATTATTTCTGTTTTATTGTACATTTCTTTTTTTTTAATTATTATTATTAAGTTTGTAAAACAAAAATTATAAAAAAAGAACCTAATTTTCATGTTTTTTGGGCTCTACAATATATGGTCCTAGTTCTACCAATTTTAAATGTGTATTTATCTGAATTCATTCTATCTAAGAAGGATTCTTATCTTTTTCAAGAAATTCCACTTTTTCGTTATTAATTTTTTAAAACCTACCCAAGCTAATTCTTACATCAAATAATTAATATATATATATATATATATATATATATATATATATATATATATATATATATATATATATATATATATATATAAAGAGAGGTGATGGATGATATTATAGTTTTAGTTATCTTTTCTCAATAAGATTGCGTAGGTGTTTTTTTCATACAATTAATTTTTACTTTAATATATAACCAATACAATTCTTATAGACCCATTATAAGGTTAAGAGTTAGATAAAAGTGTACTTGAACAAAAAGTCAGACACATAAGTAAACCAAAACATAAATTTGTAAGTATGAAAGTTCAATTGCAAAACATTATCAGCATTTTAATGTCTACAAATTTCATAAAATAAAGTTTAAGATAATAGTAAAAACTCAAACAACTTTCATAAATTAAAGTTTAAGATAATAATAAAAAAAATCAACCAAAATGTTCCAGACAACCTTATAACATAAAATTTTAATCAAACATTCTCCATGTATCAATAATTATGTAATTTCACTCTAACGGTTTTTTGCTGACCACTATGTCCTTTCCCATCAACCGGATAACAGAATAAGATGTCGATGGCACATCGACCCCGATCTCTCCGAACTGAGAGGCTGTGATGGTTTGGATATCCGAGTGATTATCAGTCATCACAGGCTGTGCAGAAGAATCAGGAACTCCAGAGCTCGCCATCATAGTAGGAGAGGACTTGTCATCGTTATTTTCATTTTCCTGTTTATAAAATTTATTTAATTCCAGATAACATTAATTGCACTACACGGTTTTATAGACCCATATACTATGTAACACAATGTTGTATATTAGGTTCTTTTTTGTCTCTTTAAACTAATATTACTATAAATCCCTATTAATTGCATTACAGGTTCCTATATTATGCAAATAATTCACTATAGGCCCATATATTATGCAACACAACTAGTATATTAAGTTTTTTTTTTAGCTAGTTTCACTTTAAATCCCTATATTGTACAAAACAACCTCGACTTATCATATAAACAAAACATTGATACAAACGGAATAATTAAATCCTAAAGACATTATATAAAGCTAGGGGAACAAATGAAAGCTATGCAACATTGTAGTATAGGCCACTAAATTTTTAAAAATAAATTTTTATTTTTTTTAAGGTTTGGCCCAATTTGATATAAGGTACATCTATCCTGATTCTTATATAATTTTTATATTAATTACATTTTAGCTTCATATATTGTACTAATACCTTATATTTTATCATACAAACAACAAAACAAACATATAAAAGAAATCTAAACTAAAAGAATTAGTTTAAAAATAGGGACACCAAGTTAAAGTTATGAATATTTAAGGAGAATAAAACATATTTTCATAATAATAAAAAAAGACTTGGAGGATCATACCTCAACCCTAGACTCAATCACTTGGGTAGTTGCATAGATGTCTGCTAAGCTTCGAATCTTTGGGCGCTTGGTCTTGGTCCGTAGCTTACGCGTTACCGTAGGGGTTTCACCGATAAGTTGACTAACAAGACACTTATTGGATGACGTACCCATATTTTTCACTGTCTTGATCATAAATATTGAAGATTAACAAATGATTTGGATTCTAGTTAATTAAATAGGTTAATAATAGGACGATCGACCCAAAAGGTCCATACATTTTCACACATGCAATCCATTAATACTACATACAACCCAATTTATTTTTACATAATCCATTAAAAATTAACCCATTTAACAAACTCGTTACCCATTAGTTTTTTTTTATACAAATAAGGTTTGATATAAGGGTGTAATAAAAAGGGCTGATATATCTTTACAAAAAAATTACAGAAGTAACAAGATAAGTTATTTGAATTATTTAAATCAAGTAGGTAAAAAATGTAATATTAAAATTCCATGCTCTTTAAGAGTGTTTGAAAACATGAAATAATAATAGCTTTGATGATTAAATCTATATATAATTAACTAAAAATTAGATATGTTTATTGAAAATAAAATTATTGAAAATTATTTAATAAATTATCCAATTCATTTGTTTTTTTTTAAATCATAGAAATACCATAAACATTTTTGCATGCCACTGAAAATCACTTTGAAAAACTTATTGAGTGTGTATATATTTGATTTTAACAATTTGACTAAGTTGATTAAATTGATATCAAAATATTTATATGTAAATAAAAAATATGGTATACATTTTTTTATAAAATATGAAATATTATAAAAAAGTTGATACATAGTAATTTACTATAATTTTATTGTATGAAAATATTTTTAATATATAACCAACCCATTTATAAAAGTATTATATTATGTTAGAAAAGTTTAGTTTGTAAAAATAAGGTTTGAAAGGAAAAACAATAACGGGATAACTAGATCTCTCCATTTATTAAACACACCTAACTATACTTTTTGAATTAAAATATATTAGATATTCAATCTCCATCCAACATTAATTCACTTACACAAACTTAAAAAGGTATACAAGAATAGTCATATATCAGATTAATAACAAACTTTGCACATACCATATGGAGATTCCATTACACAAGAAAAACTAAGCAAAATACACATAAAATGATAGAAGATTGAAGATCCATTCAAACAAAATATATTGCACCTAGATAAAACAAAAACTATATGTGAATGACTTTATATATAAAGAAAACTAAAAAACAATCAATTTTATAAAAGATAAAGAGTTAGAAGACTCAAGATTAAAAACCTGATACGATTGAAACTTTTTATGAATGCTTTAAGATAAATGTCGAAGAAAGATAGGAGGTAAGGTGAAAGGGAGGGGGTGCCGATTCAAATGAAAGTAGGACAAAATAGGGGTGTGGTATGTATATGTGTGGTAGTTTCGGATTCAACACACCATTATATATACATACATACACATACACCCTATACACATGAAGTAAAACGTTATTGTAACCTAGCCATTATTTCTATTTTATTATTAAAAGTTAATATTATTAAATTATTATAATGATTGTCCAAAATATTTGATTACTTTTACAAACATCTCATTTATTGAGAGGTTTATCTTTTATTCAGATATTCTTATAAATCATATTAAAGTCATATATATCCTAAGTTTTATGAGTAATGATGGATATCATCATTTTCACACCTAACGTGTGAAATTAACTTGGTCCAATGAATATTTAAAGATTTTTTTTAAATTCAGAGAAATAAATTAATTCACTGGACCATGTAAATATTACATATGAGGTGATAAAATGATGACATGAGTGGGGTGACATATATCAGTACTCAAGTTTTAATGATATTAAGTTTGTTTTATCTATTAGGTAAAAATAAAAAGTTTCGCACTTTCTTATCTAACGGTATGTATTCAAAATTCAAATCCACTCTCAATAGGAAATAATTAAATATATTTACATACTCTTAGCACATGATATTGTTCCATATTAAATAACATTGTATTGTGCCATTTTAAAAAGACCTCATTTATTGCAAGGTTTATATTTTATTTTTATTTTCTTATAAGGCACATTGAAGTCATATATCCTACTTTTTATGAGCAATAATAGATGCCATTCTTTTATCACCTCATATGTGTCATATTACACGATCCAATAAAGAGAGAGACAAATTTAATTAAAAGATATAAATCAATTCGTTGACCAATATGAATACCACATATGATGTGCTAAAAAAGTAAATTAAAAGGGGTGACATATATCATTACTCAAATTTAATGAAATTAAATTTTTATCTACTAGGTAAAAGGAAAAACTTATGGACTTTCTTATCCAACAGTATATAAGATCTATAGTTGGTCTAGTGGTTAGACTACTATGCAATGACCAAGAGGTCTAGTGGTCTAGTGGTTATAATTTACCATATTAATTAACATTGTATCATACTAAATATTTTTTTTTTTCAAAATGAGTGAAAATAATATATTAAAAAGAATAAGTCATCCAATGATAGAATAAACTAGTTTTGATTATAAATTAAAAATAAACACCTTAATCTTTTTAGCATAATATAATTCAAAATATTACCACTTACCCCCACAAGATTTGATTACTTTTACAAAGACCTCATTCATTGCGAGTGTAATTTCTCATTCCTAGTTTATTATGAAGCATATTAAAGACATATAGATACTAAGTTTCAATGATATAAAATGTGTATTATCCATCACATAAAAAGATTAACTTGTGAATTTTCTTTTCCAATGTATTTAATTATGAATTTGTTCAAAATTTACATCTACACTTAGTATGAAATAGTTAAAGACATTTTCCATAAAACATAGATCACTGACATAAGCTGAGTGTATAAGTTGTAATAATTGTTTTCTTAGGGGTTTGCAGAGTGGGGAATCAAATCTCGTAGAAAACTGATACCTTATAGGTGAGATAAGTTGTAGTAAATCTTTGACCATGGATGGTCGAGACATATAGTTCAACTTACTTCCTCTACCATTTCTACGAACTGGGAGATAATAGACCACTTGGTATGGATTCCACTAGTTTTTAGTTAAATATTAGTTAAGTATGCTTAGCAAATGATATTGTACTATATTAAATGATATTGTATCGTATTAAATATTTTTGGAAACAATAGAGTGTTAATAGAAAACTAAGTCATTCAATACCATAAGGAATAACATTAAATAAATTATCTAGGATAAATTCATAATCAACAAGATAAATATAAAAACATGAGAGTTTTAGTTATTTTTCTTTCTATAGTAGAAGTGTAATTCATCACCCACTTCAACTTTTCACTAAACTTTCAAGTTACAAAACATTTTTTTCTGTAACAATTTTTACCCACCACTTTTTATTCCACCTTACTTCTTGTTTGCTCATCAAACTCAATAAAGGTAAGTATTAATTCCTACAACTACGCACAATAATAAATTTATTCCTCTTAATCGTGTGTGCTGCCAAGTTTCTTACCACTAGAAATTGATATTATATATGTTTAATTATATAAATGTAACATAAAGGGGGTGTAGTTATTTTCATAAAAACTACTAGGTAATAGAATACTACTAATTTTGGATATAAGTAAGTAAGCAAATAAAATATGCATATTTATTCAGAGTCTCAAGCTAACTTGGGAGGCTATCAGGATTACTCTTCATATTCCTCAGTTTTATTTGGATTTTTTATAACATTATTGAACAAATAAGAATGCATGCAATGTATTAATTGACTTGAGATTATTATTAGTTTGACCCCTAAACGACATTGTCCATGAAAGTATAATTAGTTATTTCAAATTCAAGCATAAACTAGTTTTTATATCTGATTATTACTCCAATGGTTTTTTAACCCTCTAATGACACTACCTATGTCGATAATAACAACAGTTATTGCAAATATAAAGGCTAAAAGAATAGCAATTCAATTTTTGTTGGCAAGTTTAAACCTACTGGGTCCTTGAGTTTGGTGGCAACTTCATTTTCACCTAGACCAATACCTATTCGCCACCCGTCTCGTATTCTTCGGACTTGTTCTTCTTGGAGTGTGTCTCCTTGAAGAACCTAAGATACTTTGGCACTCTTTTGATGGTTTCGAGCAACGTGATGTTTAATTTTAGCCGACTCAACTACTCGATGAACTTATTATACTCGGAGTCATCGCTCTTCTTGGCCACCAATGATGGGAACAGAGGTGGTTGGCAAATGTGCCACTTTTGGTTTCTCTTGTACTTTCCGCGCTTCAAATACTTACTCTTCCACATTGTCTACCAACTTTTCAACTAAGATCTTATCTAAATTTATCTTAGCCAGTTCTTTTTCTTTTGTGTTCTTCACTTCATTCGACATAACTGGTGGTGATTCTACAACCTTTACACTCCAAAGATCGATGACCTTGTACAATTCATATCTACCATTCTGAAGCAACTTGATATCACCATTTGTACCTTGCTCAAGTTGCATGAGTTTACCTTGTTTAAGTTTTGAATATTTTTGGTGACTTGCGTAATTTATTGTTGCAATATTTGCAACTTTGCACCATGATAATTTAGCTTCTCATCAGTTTTATACGCATTTTCTCCTACATCCAACATAAATTTATTTTTTGGGTTTCTATAATTCACTCGTATCTTCTTGTGGATAGGTGGGGAGCTCTTTCTGAGCTAGACTCTCCGTGTATGAATTATACACGGGCCCTTGCGGAGGATTATTTTCACAATTTTGTACACTCGAGATTCGATTTGATTGTCCTTCTTGATAACTATTTCCATGGGAGGGATTGGTATATTTTAACTCAATAAGATGTCACTTGATTCAAAATCTCGTTAGTATTTTACCATTGAAATACCAGATGGCTATTACTTCTCGCGTGTTGAAAACCTTGACCACCCAATTGGCGGTTCACATAATTTCCACACGAAGAATACCGACTTCGGATTACTTTTACACTCCTGTCAAGCATGATTATTCATCCCACATCTCGGACACACCTCCGGTTCTTAAAACACATTCAAATTTTCTTGTGTACCTTGCTTCACACTTAGAGTTAATTGCTTCATTTGGTTCTCAAGATTCGTAAGCTTTGCACTCATTGTTATTTCAGTGTCTACCTTCAAAGCCCTTTGGTTGTTTGGTGGACGGGAGCTCTTGAAGACTGCCAACTAATCTTGTTTTCAACCAATCAATCCATTATCACCAAATATTTATTTAGATACACCATCATGAAGTCTCCTTCATATAAGAAATCTAGTTTCTCTATCAAACATTGCATTTCTTGATTGTACCCACGGAGCGGGCACCATCATGAAGCCTCGATAGTACATTGCAAGTTGCATCTCTTGATTGTACCCATAGAGCGGGAACATCTTCAAGGCTGTTTGAGTCAATGTCGAAGCTGCACCCAACGAGTTTTCGTGATCATGGCCGAAATTCACCTCGTCCATTTGTACCTTCTCATACTAGTTGGGTAATACCTGTCAAAGATGCGGTTTGTAGTTTGTCACATGTTGTGGTAAGCTCTAGTGGTTAGTAGTCTAACCATCTGTTTGCTCCTCTAATAAAAAGAATTCAAACATTATCAAATATATCAGCTCTCTTATGATGCATTTAGTGACATAGGCGTCACATATCTATATGATTTTTTCACAGCACGTACGGAATCTTCATGCGTAACCTGACCGTAGTTCACATACCTTGAGAAATGTTTTATCATGCTGACATCGGGTTTTGATCCTCACGACTTAAATTTTGATTGGGTGGATCCTAAGTAACTATAAACAAAATTATAAATAATCTCCAGATAGCTGCATGTACCATGTATTTTGTCCACCTTGACCTTGAGCCGCAAACATATTACCATTCGGAGGAACACCTCCCAGTGGAACGACGTGTTCACGTTAGCATTCAAATTCACATTCACATTAGCGTTCATATGTTTCCACCATCAGTTTTCTCTCTCTCTCTCTCTCTCTCTCACTATATATATATATCTCTCTCCCTCTCTTCCTTTGTTGACGGAGTAACCTCTTTGGATTTGAGAGAGTGCACCAAACTAAGGGCATGTGAGAGAACAAAATCATGAGCACAAATGTAAAATTTAACAACTACTCAAGTACAAAAATAAAAACATACATTAAAAAAATAGTCTCCAACACGACACCGAAAACTTAGTGGGCCTCGAGGCGTGATGTGTAAACCACGTCATGAATGGCTCCTCGCAAGTGTACGAGTTTTCCCAAGTAGTTAAAGTAAGTATTTTTTATCATTCTCCACACGGAATATTTAGTTAATTATTGTATTTTAAGGGTGTACTTGGTGTCTTAGTTACTATTACCACAAGTAAAAATGGATTGTTGGGTTTTAGTTTTCTATAATTTAAATAACGTAGGGACTAAAGTGCACATAATCAAAATTACACAAATAATATTCAAAGAGAATAAGGACTAAAATTAAATTATAATTAAGATATTAGTTAAGAGTATCTTGAGTCTTGCTATAATTTGCGACAGTGATAATTTAGATATTTCCATACATAAGGATGAATTGGTCTTTTTGCGTTAGTCGAGATTACGTAATAACCGTAAATCCTTTATAGGTAGATAGGGGATACTTTAAGACTCTAGGGATCTGTCTCAAGCAACCCTACACAACTTGTCTAGTATTTGAGGTTTTCCCTACGTGACTATCCGATTAGCTTAGACCTCTTGATTCTTAGGCGAACATCAAACCCATATAATGTAGTTCCGTATTATGACCCCCTTCTGGACGTAGTCATGATACAAACCCAATCCACTACTTGATCAAGGTAACGTTTGAAAAATTTCATACAAGTTTATATCCAACAGAATTTTAGCAATTCATTTTTATTACCTATATCCTAAAATACGATAAACATCAAATTCATCAATTATTCAGACATAAAGAAATTATCAAGCTATGACAAGTTCAGGTCATAATTAAAAATGGAATTACAAAGTGTAAAATAGTCACAATTAGAAATAGAAAGAAAAAGTAGAAATATTTACACTAAAACTAAGTTGGTTGGATAGCAATGCTAGAATGGTGAGGGTTGACATCTTTTTCTTCCTATCTTAGTCTCTCAAGCGTGTGTAGTCTAAACTTCTTGTGTAACTGATGCCTAAAACCAGTTTTTACCTAAGTAAAGTGTGAAAAAGTTTTTTCGTTTGTGGGACCCACTTGGGTGTGTAAAAAATAACCCAAAAACATGTTTTAGCAATGTTTACAGGTTTGGGTCTCAACTACTATTCATGATTTGTTTCATCTCACAGGCTCATAACTCGAATGAATATTTTGAACTCAAGGGGTTTGATAAAAAACCTCACAAAATGTGTGTGGTGACTTTCTTAAGTTAACTTTACAAATTTATGTGCAATTTCACTTAACCCTCAATGATGACTTTTTCCTCTTTTCACGCTTGACTTTGGGTTGAATTTGATTTTTTGATTGATCCGTGTCATCTCGGGGCCTCGTATCATCCATGTAGTTAGGGCTTACACCTTAACACACAATTAACAAAAATACTCCAAAAATACTAAAATATTCAATAATGACAAAGAAATCAAATAACATCACATGTTAGAAATAAATCCCTCAAGCACGTCCAATAAACCCACAAAATGATGTCTCGTGATCCTATAAATATATTTAAAAAGACGAGATATCAGGTTTGTTTTGTAAATCAGAAAAGAGAGAGATGGTGGTTGGGTGGTTGCAGTGGTGGTGCTACATATATGAGAAAGAGTAGAGGAGACAATGAGATGGTTGGCAGCAAGGTGTAGTAGTTTTGCTTTGTTGTGAGAGCGATGGTGGTGGTTGGCGTAGAGAGTGATGATAGCCATGTAGTAGTTGTGTTGTTCAAAGGGTAGAGAGAAGTGAATTGTTTTGCAGTGTCAGTAGTGGTAGTGGTGGTTTTCAGATAAGATGTACTTAGAGGAGAGGGGTGGTGGTGGTTGTAAAAATATAGAGAGAAGATATAGAAGGAAGTGGATATGGAGACGGAAGTGGTGAGAGATTATATAAGAGGGAAGGGTTGGGCTTAGTCTTTTTATCAAGGTTATAATGAATAATATTGATTATATATGAATGAATCAATACCAAAAATAGTTAAGGATAATTTTATTTTTTTGGCAGTTAATAATATTTTTTGAGATATATTTTATTAATTTAATAATTTTTTATCATAAGATATCTTTTTGACCTAGACTCGTCCCACTAAGGAAGTCCAATACGCAGCTACGTAGCTCCCAAAAAAGTAAAAATTTTCTTTTATTATTTTTTTACTATTATGTTTTTTCAAAGTTCACGTAATAGTAAGACTATAATCTTATTTTTATTTATTTTTATTGAATTACCCATTCCTATTCTTATTGATATTCTAATATTTCCTACCTTTATTTAATAAATCTAATGTCAAAAGAAAAAAATGCACAAACACTTTGTCAAAAAATGTTCATATTATTATTTCTCATGCTACGGTTAGTTTTTTTCCATATCATTAATATTTTCTTATTTCATTACTCCTCAATATAATAATATTGCATAATTATTCCTGTGCAACTTTTTTTTATTCTTTGTCATCAAAACTATATTTATTCGTAATTGAGATTATTTTCTGAAAATAATGTAAATAATTTTTATTATCAATGTTATCACTTATATAATATATATATTTTCAAATTCAGTTATAATTTAATTTCTTTGTTTCTTATATAATATAATTTTTTTGGTAAATAATAATAATAAAGACTTAATGTTTTATTAGCGAATTGTTTTAAATGGGGCCAAGAAAATATCTTTCTATACATAAGAAAAGTAAAAAAAAACATAAAAAACGAATTAATTAGTTCTTCTCTATAAAATTTATTATTTCTGTTTTATTGTACATTTCTTTTTTTTAATTATTATTATTAAGTTTGTAAAATAAAAATTATAAAAAAAGAACCTAATTTTCATGTTTTTTGGGCTCTACAATATATGGTCCTAGTTCTACCAATTTTAAATGTGTATTTATCTGAATTCATTCTATCTAAGACGGATTCTTATCTTTTTCAAGAAATTCCACTTTTTCGTTATTAATTTTTTAAAACCTACCCAAGCTAATTCTTACATCAAATAATTAATATATATATATATATATATATATAAAGAGAGGTGATGGATGATATTATAGTTTTAGTTATCTTTTCTCAATAAGATTGCGTAGGTGTTTTTTGCATACAATTAATTTTTACTTTAATATATAACCAATACAATTCTTATAGACCCATTATAAGGTTAATAGTTAGATAAAAGTGTACTTGAACAAAAAGTCAGACACATAAGTAAACCAAAACATAAATTTGTAAGTATGAAAGTTCAATAGCAAAATATTATTCAGCATTTTAATGTCTACAAATTTCATAAAATAAAGTTTAAGATAATAGTAAAAACTCAAACAACTTTCATAAATTAAAGTTTAAGATAAAAATAAAAAAAATCAACCAAAATGTTCCAGACAACCTTATAACATAAAATTTTAATCAAACATTCTCCATGTATCAATAATTATGTAATTTCACTCTAACGGTTTTTTGCTGACCACTATGTCCTTTCCCATCAACCGGATAACAGAATAAGATGTCGATGGCACATCAACCCCGATCTCTCCGAACTGAGAGGCTGTGATGGTTTGGATATCCGAGTGATTATCAGTCATCACAGGCTGTGCAGAAGAATCAGGAACTCCAGAGCTCGCCATCATAGTAGGAGAGGACTTGTCATCGTTATTTTCATTTTCCTGTTTATAAAATTTATTTAATTCCAGATAACATTAATTGCACTACACGGTTTTATAGACCCATATACTATGTAACACAATGTTGTATATTAGGTTCTTTTTTTGTCTCTTTAAACGAATATTACTATAAATCCCTATTAATTGCATTACAGGTTCCTATATTATGCAAATAATTCACTATAGGCCCATATATTATGCAACACAACTAGTATATTAAGTTTTTTTAGCTAGTTTCACTTTAAATCCCTATATTGTACAAAACAACCTCGACTTATCATATAAACAAAACATTGATACAAACGGAATAATTAAATCCTAAAGACATTATATAAAGCTAGGGGAACAAATGAAAGCTATGCAACATTGTAGTATAGGCCACTAAATTTTTAAAAATAAATTTTTATTTTTTTTAAGGTTTGGCCCAATTTGATATAAGGTACATCTATCCTGATTCTTATATAATTTTTATATTAATTACATTTTAGCTTCATATATTGTACTAATACCTTATATTTTATCATACAAACAACAAAACAAACATATAAAAGAAATCTAAACTAAAAGAATTAGTTTAAAAATAGGGACACCAAGTTAAAGTTATGAATATTTAAGGAGAATAAAACATATTTTCATAATAATAAAAAAAGACTTGGAGGATCATACCTCAACCCTAGACTCAATCACTTGGGTAGTTGCATAGATGTCTGCTAAGCTTCGAATCTTTGGGCGCTTGGTCTTGGTCCGTAGCTTACGCGTTACCGTAGGGGTTTCACCGATAAGTTGACTAACAAGACACTTATTGGATGACGTACCCATATTTTTCACTGTCTTGATCATAAATATTGAAGATTAACAAATGATTTGGATTCTAGTTAATTAAATAGGTTAATAATAGGACGATCGACCCAAAAGGTCCATACATTTTCACACATGCAATCCATTAATACTACATACAACCCAATTTATTTTTACCTAATCCATTAAAAATTAACCCATTTAACAAACTCGTTACCCATTAGTTTTTTTTATACAAATAAGGTTTGATATAAGGGTGTAATAAAAAGGGCTTATATATCTTTACAAAAAAATTACAGAAGTAACAAGATAAGTTATTTGAATTATTTAAATCAAGTAGGTAAAAAATGTAATATTAAAATTCCATGCTCTTTAAGAGTGTTTGAAAACATGAAATAATAATAGCTTTGATGATTAAATCTATATATAATTAACTAAAAATTAGATATGTTTATTGAAAATTATTTAATAAATTATCCAATTAATTTGTTTTTTTTAAAATCATAGAAATACCATAAACATTTTTGCATGCCACTGAAAATCACTTTGAAAAACTTATTGAGTGTGTATATATTTGATTTTAACAATTTGACTAAGTTGATTAAATTGATATCAAAATATTTATATGTAACTAAAAAATATGGTATACATTTTTTTATAAAATATGAAATATTATAAAAAAGTTGATACATAGTAATTTACTATAATTTTATTGTATGAAAATATTTTTAATATATAACCAACCCATTTATAAAAGTATTATAGTAGGTTAGAAAAGTTTAGTTTGTAAAAACAAGGTTCGAAAGGAAAAACAATAACGGGATAACTAGATCTCTCCATTTATTAAACACACCTAACTATACTTTTTGAATTAAAATATATTAGATATTCAATCTCCATCCAACATTAATTCACTTACACAAACTTAAAAAGGTATACAAGAATAGTCATATATCAGATTAATAACAAACTTTGCACATATCATATGGAGATTCCATTACACAAGAAAAACTAAGCAAAATACACATAAAATGATAGAAGATTGAAGATCCATTCAAACAAAATATATTGCACCTAGATAAATAAAAAACTATATGTGAATGACTTTATATATAAAGAAAACTAAAAAACAATCAATTTTATGAAAGATAAAGAGTTAGAAGACTCAAGATTAAAAACCTGATACGATTGAAACTTTTTATGAATGCTTTAAGATAAATGTCGAAGAAAGATAGGAGGTAAGGTGAAAGGGAGGGGGTGCCGATTCAAATGAAAGTAGGACAAAATAGGGGTGTGGTATGTATATGTGTGGTAGTTTCGGATTCAACACACCATTATATATACATACATACACATACACCCTATACACATGAAGTAAAACGTTATTGTAACCTAGCCATTATTTCTATTTTATTATTAAAAATTAATATTATTAAATTATTATAATGATTGTCCAAAATATTTGATTACTTTTACAAACATCTCATTTATTGAGAGGTTTATCTTTTATTCAGATATTCCTATAAATCATATTAAAGTCATATATATCCTAAGTTTTATGAGTAATGATGGATATCATCATTTTCACACCTAACGTGTGAAATTAACTTGGTCCAATGAATATTTAAAGATTTTTTTTTAAATTCAGAGAAATAAATTAATTCACTGGACCATGTAAATATTACATATGAGGTGATAAAATGATGACATGAGTGGGGTGACATATATCAGTACTCAAGTTTTAATGATATTAAGTTTGTTTTATCTATTAGGTAAAAATAAAAAGTTTCGCACTTTCTTATCTAACGGTATGTATTCAAAATTCAAATCCACTCTCAATAGGAAATAATTAAATATATTTACATACTCTTAGCACATGATATTGTTCCATATTAAATAACATTGTATTGTGCCATTTTAAAAAGACCTCATTTATTGCAAGGTTTATATTTTATTTTTATTTTCTTATAAGGCACATTGAAGTCATATATCCTACTTTTTATGAGCAATAATAGATGCCATTCTTTTATCACCTCATATGTGTCATTTTACACGATCCAATAAAGAGAGAGACAAATTTAATTAAAAGATATAAATCAATTCGTTGACCAATATTAATACCACATATGATGTGCTAAAAAATAAATTAAAAGGGGTGACATATATCATTACTCAAATTTAATGATATTAAATTTTTATCTACTAGGTAAAAGGAAAAACTTATGGACTTTCTTATCCAACAGTATATAAGATCTATAGTTGGTCTAGTGGTTAGACTACTATGCAATGACCAAGAGGTCTAGTGGTCTAGTGGTTATAATTTACCATATTAATTAACATTGTATCATACTAAATATTTTTTTTTCAAAATGAGTGAAAATAATATATTACAAAGAATAAGTCATCCAATGATAGAATAAACTAGTTTTGATTATAAATTAAAAATAAACACCTTAATCTTTTTAGCATAATATAATTCAAAATATTACCACTTACCCCCACAAGATTTGATTACTTTTACAAAGACCTCATTCATTGCGAGTGTAATTTCTCATTCCTAGTTTATTATGAAGCATATTAAAGACATATAGATACTAAGTTTCAATGATATAAAATGTGTATTATCCATCACATAAAAAGATTAACTTGTGAATTTTCTTTTCCAATGTATTTAATTATGAATTTGTTCAAAATTTACATCTACACTTAGTATGAAATAGTTAAAGACATTTTCCATAAAACATAGATCACTGACATAAGCTGAGTGTATAAGTTGTAATAATTGTTTTCTTAGGGGTTTGCAGAGTGGGGAATCAAATCTCGCAGAAAACTGATACCTTATAGGTGAGATAAGTTGTAGTAAATCTTTGACCATGGATGGTCGAGACATATAGTTCAACTTACTTCCTCTACCATTTCTACGAACTGGGAGATAATAGACCACTTGGTATGGATTCCACTAGTTTTTAGTTAAATATTAGTTAAGTATGCTTAGCAAATGATATTGTACTATATTAAATGATATTGTATCGTATTAAATATTTTTGGAAACAATAGAGTGTTAATAGAAAACTAAGTCATTCAATACCATAAGGAATAACATTAAATAAATTATCTAGGATAAATTCATAATCAACAAGATAAATATATAAACATGAGAGTTTTAGTTATTTTTCTTTCTATAGTAGAAGTGTAATTCATCACCCACTTCAACTTTTCACTAAACTTTCAAGTTACAAAACATTTTTTTCTGTAACAATTTTTACCCACCACTTTTTATTCCACCTTACTTCTTGTTTGCTCATCAAACTCAATAAAGGTAAGTATTAATTCCTACAACTACGCACAATAATAAATTTATTCCTCTTAATCGTGTGTGCTGCCAAGTTTCTTACCACTAGAAATTGATATTATATATGTTTAATTATATAAATGTAACATAAAGGGGGTGTAGTTATTTTCATAAAAACTACTAGGTAATAGAATACTACTAATTTTGGATATAAGTAAGTAAGCAAATAAAATATGCATATTTATTCAGAGTCTAAAGCTAACTTGGGAGGCTATCAGGACTACTCTTCATATTCCTCAGTTTTATTTGGATTTTTTATAACATTATTGAACAAATAAGAGTGCATGCAATGTATTAATTGACTTGAGATTATTATTAGTTTGACCCCTAAACGACATTGTCCATGAAAGTATAATTAGTTATTTCAAATTCAAGCATAAACTAGTTTTAATATCTGATTATTACTCCAATGGTTTTTTAACCCTCTAATGGCACTACCTATGTCGATAATAACAACAGTTATTGCAAATATAAAGGCTAAAAGAATAGCAATTCAATTTTTGTTGGCAAGTTTAAACCTACTGGGTCCTTGAGTTTGGTGGCAACTTCATTTTCACGTAGACCAATACCTATTCGCCACCCGTCTCGTATTCTTCGGACTTGTTCTTCTTGGAGTGTGTCTCCTTGAAGAACCTAAGATACTTTGGCACTCTTTTGATGGTTTCGAGCAACGTGATGTTTAATTTTAGCCGACTCAACTACTCGATGAACTTATTATACTCGGAGTCATCGCTCTTCTTGGCCACCAATGATGGGAACAGAGGTGGTTGGCAAATGTGCCACTTTTGGTTTCTCTTGTACTTTCCGCGCTTCAAATACTTACTCTTCCACATTGTCTACCAACTTTTCAACTAAGATCTTATCTAAATTTATCTTAGCCAGTTCTTTTTCTTTTGTGTTCTTCACTTCATTCGACATAACTGGTGGTGATTCTACAACCTTTACACTCCAAAGATCGATGACCTTGTACAATTCATATCTACCATTCTGAAGCAACTTGATATCACCATTTGTACCTTGCTCAAGTTGCATGAGTTTACCTTGTTTAAGTTTTGAATATTTTTGGTGACTTGCGTAATTTATTGTTGCAATATTTGCAACTTTGCACCATGATAATTTAGCTTCTCATCAGTTTTATACGCATTTTCTCCTACATCCAACATAAATTTATTTTTTGGGTTTCTATAATTCACTCGTATCTTCTTGTGGATAGGTGGGGAGCTCTTTCTGAGCTAGACTCTCCGTGTATGAATTATACACGGGCCCTTGCGGAGGATTATTTTCACAATTTTGTACACTCGAGATTCGATTTGATTGTCCTTCTTGATAACTATTTCCATGGGAGGGATTGGTATATTTTAACTCAATAAGATGTCACTTGATTCAAAATCTCGTTAGTATTTGACCATTGAAATACCAGATGGCTATTACTTCTCGCGTGTTGAAAACCTTGACCACCCAATTGGCGGTTCACATAATTTCCACACGAAGAATACCGACTTCGGATTACTTTTACACTCCTGTCAAGCATGATTATTCATCCCACATCTTGGACACACCTCCGGTTCTTGAAACACATTCAAATTTTCTTGTGTACCTTGCTTCACACTTAGAGTTAATTGCTTCATTTGGTTCTCAAGATTCGTAAGCTTTGCACTCATTGTTATTTCAGTGTCTACCTTCAAAGCCCTTTGGTTGTTTGGTGGACGGGAGCTCTTGAAGACTGCCAACTAATCTTGTTTTCAACCAATCAATCCATTATCACCAAATATTTATTTAGATACACCATCATGAAGTCTCCTTCATATAAGAAATCTAGTTTCTCTATCAAACATTGCATTTCTTGATTGTACCCATGGAGCGGGCACCATCATGAAGCCTCGATAGTACATTGCAAGTTGCATCTCTTGATTGTACCCATAGAGCGGGAACATCTTCAAGGCTGTTTGAGTCAATGTCGAAGCTGCACCCAACGAGTTTTCGTGATCATGGCCGAAATTCACCTCGTCCATTTGTACCTTCTCATACTAGTTGGGTAATACCTATCAAAGATGCGGTTTGTAGTTTGTCACATGTCGTGGTAAGCTCTAGTGGTTAGTAGTCTAACCATCTGTTTGCTCCTCTAATAAAAAGAATTCAAACATTATCAAATATATCAGCTCTCTTATGATGCATTTAGTGACATAGGCGTCACATATCTATATGAATTTTTCACAGCACGTACGGAATCTTCATGCGTAACCTGACCGTAGTTCACATACCTTGAGAAATGTTTTATCATGCTGACATCGGGTTTTGATCCTCACGACTTAAATTTTGATTGGGTGGATCCTAAGTAACTATAAACAAAATTATAAATAATCTCCAGATAGCTGCATGTTCAATGTATTTTGTCCACCTTGACCTTGAGCCGCAAACATATTACCATTCGGAGGAACACCTCCCAGTGGAACGACGTGTTCACGTTAGCATTCAAATTCACATTCACATTAGCGTTCATATTTTTCCACCATCAGTTCTCTCTCTCTCTCTCTCTCACTATATATATATATCTCTCCCTCTCTTCCTTTGTTGACGGAGTAACCTCTTTGGATTTGAGAGAGTGCACCAAACTAAGGGCATGTGAGAGAACAAAATCATGAGCACAAATGTAAAATTTAACAACTACTCAAGTACAAAAATAAAAACATACATTAAAAAAATAGTCTCCAACACGACACCGAAAACTTGGTGGGCCTCGAGGCGTGATGTGTAAACCACGTCATGAATGGCTCCTCGCAAGTGTACGAGTTTTCCCAAGTAGTTAAAGTAAGTATTTTTTATCATTCTCCACACGGAATATTTAGTTAATTATTGTATTTTAAGGGTGTACTTGGTGTCTTAGTTACTATTACCACAAGTAAAAATGGATTGTTGGGTTTTAGTTTTCTATAATTTAAATAACGTAGGGACTAAAGTGCACATAAGCAAAATTACACAAATAATATTCAAAGAGAATAAGGACTAAAATTAAATTATAATTAAGATATTAGTTAAGAGTATCTTGAGTCTTGCTATAATTTGCGACAGTGATAATTTAGATATTTCCATACATAAGGATGAATTGGTCTTTTTGCGTTAGTCGAGATTACGTAATAACCGTAAATCCTTTATAGGTAGATAGGGGATACTTTAAGACTCTAGGGATTTGTCTCAAGCAACCCTACACAACTTGTCTAGTATTTGAGGTTTTCCCTACGTGACTATCCGATTAGCTTAGACCTCTTGATTCTTAGGCGAACATCAAACCCATATAATGTAGTTCCGTATTATGACCCCCTTCTGGACGTAGTCATGATACAAACCCAATCCACTACTTGATCAAGGTAACGTTTGAAAAATTTCATACAAGTTTATATCCAACAGAATTTTAGCAATTCATTTTTATTACCTATATCCTAAAATACGATAAACATCAAATTCATCAATTATTCAGACATAAAGAAATTATCAAGCTATGACAAGTTCAGGTCATAATTAAAAATGGAATTACAAAGTGTAAAATAGTCACAATTAGAAATAGAAAGAAAAAGTAGAAATATTTACACTAAAACTAAGTTGGTTGGATAGCAATGCTAGAATGGTGAGGGTTGACATCTTTTTCTTCCTATCTTAGTCTCTCAAGCGTGTGTAGTCTAAACTTCTTGTGTAACTGATGCCTAAAACCAGTTTTTACCTAAGTAAAGTGTGAAAAAGTTTTTTCGTTTGTGGGACCCACTTGGGTGTGTAAAAAATAACCCAAAAACATGTTTTAGCAATGTTTACAGGTTTGGGTCTCAACTACTATTCATGATTTGTTTCATCTCACAGGCTCATAACTCGAATGAATATTTTGAACTCAAGGGGTTTGATAAAAAACCTCACAAAATGTGTGTGGTGACTTTCTTAAGTTAACTTTACAAATTTATGTGCAATTTCACTTAACCCTCAATGATGACTTTTTCCTCTTTTCACGCTTGACTTGGGGTTGAATTTGATTTTTTGATTGATCCGTGTCATCTCGGGGCCTCGTATCATCCATGTAGTTAGGGCTTACACCTTAACACACAATTAACAAAAATACTCCAAAAATACTAAAATATTCGATAATGACAAAGAAATCAAATAACATCACATGTTAGAAATAAATCCCTCAAGCACGTCCAATAAACCCACAAAATGATGTCTCGTGATCCTATAAATATATTTAAAAAGACGAGATATCAGGTTTGTTTTGTAAATCAGAAAAGAGAGAGATGGTGGTGGGGTGGTTGCAGTGGTGGTGCTACATATATGAGAAAGAGTAGAGGAGACAATGAGATGGTTGGCAGCAAGGTGTAGTAGTTTTGCTTTGTTGTGAGAGCGATGGTGGTGGTTGGCGTAGAGAGTGATGATAGCCATGTAGTAGTTGTGTTGTTCAAAGGGTAGAGAGAGAAGTGAATTGTTTTGCAGTGTCAGTAGTGGTAGTGGTGGTTTTCAGATAAGATGTACTTAGAGGAGAGGGGTGGTGGTGGTTGTAAAAATATAGAGAGAAGATATGGAAGGAAGTGGATATGGAGACGGAAGTGGTGAGAGATTATATAAGAGGGAAGGGTTGGGCTTAGTCTTTTTATCAAGGTTATAATGAATAATATTGATTATATATGAATGAATCAATACCAAAAATAGTTAAGGATAATTTTATTTTTTTGGCAGTTAATAATATTTTTTGAGATATATTTTATTAATTTAATAATTTTTTATCATAAGATATCTTTTTGACCTAGACTCGTCCCACTAAGGAAGTCCAATACGCAGCTACGTAGCTCCCAAAAAAGTAAAAATTTTCTTTTATTATTTTTTTACTATTATGTTTTTTCAAAGTTCACGTAATAGTAAGACTATAATCTTATTTTTATTTATTTTTATTGAATTACCCATTCCTATTCTTATTGATATTCTAATATTTCCTACCTTTATTTAATAAATCTAATGTCAACAGAAAAAAAAATGCACAAACACTTTGTCAAAAAATGTTCATATTATTATTTCTCATGCTACGGTTAGTTTTTTTCCATATCATTAATATTTTCTTATTTCATTACTCCTCAATATAATAATATTGCATAATTATTCCTGTGCAACTTTTTTTTTATTCTTTGTCATCAAAACTATATTTATTCGTAATTGAGATTATTTTATGAAAATAATGTAAATAATTTTTATTATCAATGTTATCACTTATATAATATATATATTTTCAAATTCAGTTGTAATTTAATTTCTTTGTTTCTTATATAATATAATTTTTTTGGTAAATAATAATAATAAAGACTTAATGTTTTATTAGCGAATTGTTTTAAATGGGGCCAAGAAAATATCTTTCTATACATAAGAAAAGTAAAAAAAACCTAAAAAACGAATTAATTAGTTCTTCTCTATAAAATTTATTATTTCTGTTTTATTGTACATTTCTTTTTTTTAATTATTATTATTAAGTTTGTAAAACAAAAATTATAAAAAAAGAACCTAATTTTCATGTTTTTTGGGCTCTACAATATATGGTCCTAGTTCTACCAATTTTAAATGTGTATTTATCTGAATTCATTCTATCTAAGACGGATTCTTATCTTTTTCAAGAAATTCCACTTTTTCGTTATTAATTTTTTAAAACCTACCCAAGCTAATTCTTACATCAAATAATTTATATATATATATATATATATATATATATATATATATATATATATATATATATATATATATATATATATATATATATATATATATATATATATATATAAAGAGAGGTGATGGATGATATTATAGTTTTAGTTATCTTTTCTCAATAAGATTGCGTAGGTGTTTTTTTCATACAATTAATTTTTACTTTAATATATAACCAATACAATTCTTATAGACCCATCATAAGGTTAAGAGTTAGATAAAAGTGTACTTGAACAAAAAGTCAGACACATAAGTAAACCAAAACATAAATTTGTAAGTATGAACGTTCAATAGCAAAACATTATTCAGCATTTTAATGTCTACAAATTTCATAAAATAAAGTTTAAGATAATAGTAAAAACTCATACAACTTTCATAAATTAAAGTTTAAGATAAAAATAAAAAAAAATCAACCAAAATGTTCCAGACAACCTTATAACATAAAATTTTAATCAAACATTCTCCATGTATCAATAATTATGTAATTTCACTCTAACGGTTTTTTGCTGACCACTATGTCCTTTCCCATCAACAGGATAACAGAATAAGATGTCGATGGCACATCGACCCCGATCTCTCCGAACTGAGAGGCTGTGATGGTTTGGATATCCGAGTGATTATCAGTCATCACAGGAACTCCAGAGCTCGCCATCATAGTAGGAGAGGACTTGTCATCGTTATTTTCATTTTCCTGTTTATAAAATTTATTTAATTCCAGATAACATTAATTGCACTACACGGTTTTATAGACCCATATACTATGTAACACAATGTTGTATATTAGGTTCTTTTTTTGTCTCTTTAAACTAATATTACTATAAATACCTATTAATTGCATTACAGGTTCCTATATTATGCAAATAATTCACTATAGACCCATATATTATGCAACACAACTAGTATATTAAGTTTTTTTTTTAGCTAGTTTCACTTTAAATCCCTATATTGTACAAAACAACCTCGACTTATCATATAAACAAAACATTGATACAAACGGAATAATTAAATCCTAAAGACATTATATAAAGCTAGGGGAACAAATGAAAGCTATGCAACATTGTAGTATAGGCCACTAAATTTTTAAAAATAAATTTTTATTTTTTTAAGGTTTGGCCCAATTTGATATAAGGTACATCTATCCTGATTCTTATATAATTTTTATATTAATTACATTTTAGCTTCATATATTGTACTAATACCTTATATTTTATCATACAAACAACAAAACAAACATATAAAAGAAATCTAAACTAAAAGAATTAGTTTAAAAATAGGGACACCAAGTTAAAGTTATGAATATTTAAGGAGAATAAAACATATTTTCATAATAATAAAAAAAGACTTGGAGGATCATACCTCAACCCTAGACTCAATCACTTGGGTAGTTGCATAGATGTCTGCTAAGCTTCGAATCTTTGGGCGCTTGGTCTTGGTCCGTAGCTTACGCGTTACCGTAGGGGTTTCACCGATAAGTTGACTAACAAGACACTTATTGGATGACGTACCCATATTTTTCACTGTCTTGATCATAAATATTGAAGATTAACAAATGATTTGGATTCTAGTTAATTAAATAGGTTAATAATAGGACGATCGACCCAAAAGGTCCATACATTTTCACACATGCAATCCATTAATACTACATACAACCCAATTTATTTTTACATAATCCATTAAAAATTAACCCATTTAACAAACTCGTTACCCATTAGTTTTTTTTATACAAATAAGGTTTGATATAAGGGTGTAATAAAAAGGGCTTATATATCTTTACAAAAAAATTACAGAAGTAACAAGATAAGTTATTTGAATTATTTAAATCAAGTAGGTAAAAAATGTAATATTAAAATTCCATGCTCTTTAAGAGTGTTTGAAAACATGAAATAATAATAGCTTTGATGATTAAATCTATATATAATTAACTAAAAATTAGATATGTTTATTGAAAATAAAATTATTGAAAATTATTTAATAAATTATCCAATTCATTTGTTTTTTTTAAATCATAGAAATACCATAAACATTTTTGCATGCCACTGAAAATCACTTTGAAAAACTTATTGAGTGTGTATATATTTGATTTTAACAATTTGACTAAGTTGATTAAATTGATATCAAAATATTTATATGTAACTAAAAAATATGGTATACATTTTTTTATAAAATATAAAATATTATAAAAAAGTTGATACATAGTAATTTACTATAATTTTATTGTATGAAAATATTTTTAATATATAACCAACCCATTTATAAAAGTATTATAGTAGGTTAGAAAAGTTTAGTTTGTAAAAATAAGGTTTGAAAGGAAAAACAATAACGGGATAACTAGATCTCTCCATTTATTAAACACACCTAACTATACTTTTTGAATTAAAATATATTAGATATTCAATCTCCATCCAACATTAATTCACTTACACAAACTTAAAAAGGTATACAAGAATAGTCATATATCAGATTAATAACAAACTTTGCACATAGATTCCATTACACAAGAAAAACTAAGCAAAATACACATAAAATGATAGAAGATTGAAGATCCATTCAAACAAAATATATTGCACCTAGATAAATAAAAAACTATATGTGAATGACTTTATATATAAAGAAAACTAAAAAACAATCAATTTTATGAAAGATAAAGAGTTAGAAGACTCAAGATTAAAAACCTGATACGATTGAAACTTTTTATGAATGCTTTAAGATAAATGTCGAAGAAAGATAGGAGGTAAGGTGAAAGGGAGGGGGTGCCGATTCAAATGAAAGTAGGACAAAATAGGGGTGTGGTATGTATATGTGTGGTAGTTTCGGATTCAACACACCATTATATATACATACATACACATACACCCTATACACATGAAGTAAAACGTTATTGTAACCTAGCCATTATTTCTATTTTATTATTAAAAATTAATATTATTAAATTATTATAATGATTGTCCAAAATATTTGATTACTTTTACAAACATCTCATTTATTGAGAGGTTTATCTTTTATTCAGATATTCTTATAAATCATATTAAAGTCATATATATCCTAAGTTTTATGAGTAATGATGGATATCATCATTTTCACACCCAACGTGTGAAATTAACTTGGTCCAATGAATATTTAAAGATTTTTTTTTTAAATTCAGAGAAATAAATTAATTCACTGGACCATGTAAATATTACATATGAGGTGATAAAATGATGACATGAGTGGGGTGACATATATCAGTACTCAAGTTTTAATGATATTAAGTTTGTTTTATCTATTAGGTAAAAATAAAAAGTTTCGCACTTTCTTATCTAACGGTATGTATTCAAAATTCAAATCCACTCTCAATAGGAAATAATTAAATATATTTATATACTCTTAGCACATGATATTGTTCCATATTAAATAACATTGTATTGTGCCATTTTAAAAAGACCTCATTTATTGCAAGGTTTATATTTTATTTTTATTTTCTTATAAGGCACATTGAAGTCATATATCCTACTTTTTATGAGAAATAATAGATGCCATTCTTTTATCACCTCATATGTGTCATTTTACACGATCCAATAAAGAGATAGACAAATTTAATTAAAAGATATAAATCAATTCGTTGACCAATATGAATACCACATATGATGTGCTAAAAAAGTAAATTAAAAGGGGTGACAAATATCATTACTCAAATTCAATGATATTAAATTTTTATCTACTAGGTAAAAGGAAAAACTTATGGACTTTCTTATCCAACAGTATATAAGATCTATAGTTGGTCTAGTGGTTAGACTACTATGCAATGACCAAGAGGTTCTAGAATCAAATCTTATTAAAATCAAAATAATTTTGAATCCAAAGTAGTTCTTAGGTGTATTAAAAAAATTAAATTTAAATACATTCATGAGTAGGAAATTAAAATAAATATATTTAATTATTTCTAATAAATTATAATTTACCATATTAATTAACATTGTATCATACTAAATATTTTTTTTTTTTCAAAATGAGTGAAAATAATATATTAAAAAGAATAAGTCATCCAATGATAGAATAAACTAGTTTTGATTATAAATTAAAAATAAACACCTTAATCTTTTTAGCATAATATAATTCAAAATATTACCACTTACCCCCACAAGATTTGATTACTTTTACAAAGACCTCATTCACTGCGAGTGTAATTTCTCATTCCTAGTTTATTATGAAGCATATTAAAGACATATAGATACTAAGTTTCAATGATATAAAATGTGTATTATCCATCACATAAAAAGATTAACTTGTGAATTTTCTTTTCCAATGTATTTAATTATGAATTTGTTCAAAATTTACATCTACACTTAGTATGAAATAGTTAAAGACATTTTCCATAAAACATAGATCACTGACATAAGCTGAGTGTATAAGTTGTAATAATTGTTTTCTTAGGGGTTTGCAGAGTGGGGAATCAAATCTCGCAGAAAACTGATACCTTATAGGTGAGATAAGTTGTAGTAAATCTTTGACCATGGATGGTCGAGACATATAGTTCAACTTACTTCCTCTACCATTTCTACGACCTGGGAGATAATAGACCACTTGGTATGGATTCCACTAGTTTTTAGTTAAATATTAGTTAAGTATGCTTAGCAAATGATATTGTACTATATTAAATGATATTGCATCGTATTAAATATTTTTGGAAACAACAGAGTGTTAATAGAAAACTAAGTCATTCAATACCATAAGGAATAACATTAAATAAATTATCTAGGATAAATTCATAATCAACAAGATAAATATATAAACATGAGAGTTTTAGTTATTTTTCCTCCTATAGTAGAAGTGTAATTCATCACCCACTTCAACTTTTCACTAAACTTTCAAGTTACAAAACATTTTTTTCTGTAACAATTTTTACCCACCACTTTTTATTCCACCTTACTTCTTGTTTGCTCATCAAACTCAATACAGGTAAGTATTAATTCCTACAACTACGCTCAATAATAAATTTATTCCTCTTAATCGTGTGTGCTGCCAAGTTTCTTACCACTAGAAATTGATATTATATATGTTTAATTATATAAATGTAACATAAAGGGGGTGTAGTTATTTTCATAAAAACTACTAGGTAATAGAATACTACTAATGTTGGATATAAGTAAGTAAGCAAATAAAATATGCATATTTATTCAGAGTCTAAAGCTAACTTGGGAGGCTATCAGGATTACTCTTCATATTCCTCAGTTTTATTTTGATTTTTTATAACATTATTGAACAAATAAGAATGCATGCAATGTATTAATTGACTTGAGATTATTATTAGTTTGACCCCTAAACGACATTGTCCATGAAAGTATAATTAGTTATTTCAAATTCAAGCATAAACTAGTTTTAATATCTGATTATTACTCCAACGGTTTTTTAACCCTCTAATGACACTACCTATGTCGATAATAACAACAGTTATTGCAAATATAAAGGCTAAAAGAATAGCAATTCAATTTTTGTTGGCAAGTTTAAACCTACCGGGTCCTTGAGTTTGGTGGCAACTTCATTTTCACCTAGACCAATACCTATTCGCTACCCGTCTCGTATTCTTTGGACTTGTTCTTCTTGGAGTGTGTCTCCTTGAAGAACCTAAGATACTTTGGCACTCTTTTGATGGTTTCGAGCAACGTGATGTTTAGATGAACTTATTATACTCGGAGTCATCGCTCTTCTTGGCCACCAATGATGGGAACAGAGGTGGTTGGCAAATGTGCCACTTTTGGTTTCTCTTGTACTTTCCGCGCTTCAAATACTTACTCTTCCACATTGTCTACCAACTTTTCAACTAAGATCTTATCTAAATTTATCTTAGCTAGTTCTTTTTCTTTTGTGTTCTTCACTTCATTCGACATAACTGGTGGTTATTCTGCAACCTTTACACTCCAAAGATCGATGACCTTGTACAATTCATATCTACCATTCTGAAGCAACTTGATATCACCATTTGTACCTTGCTCAAGTTGCATGAATTTACCTTGTTTAAGTTTTGAATATTTTTGGTGATTTGCGTAATTTATTGTTGCAATATTTGCAACTTTGCACCATGATAATTTAGCTTCTCATCAGTTTTACGCATTTTCTCCTACATCCAACATAAATTTATTTTTTGGGTTTCTATAATTCACTCGTATCTTCTTGTGGATAGGTGGGGAGCTCTTTCTGAGCTAGACTCTCCGTGTATGAATTATACACGGGCCCTTGTGGAGGATTTTTTTCACAATTTTGTACACTCGAGATTTGATTTGATTGTCCTTCTTGATAACTTTTTCCATGGGGAGGGATTGGTATATTTTAAATCAATAAGATGTCCCTTGATTCAAAACCTCGTTAGTATTTGACCATTGAAATACCAGATGGCTATTACTTCTCGCGTGTTGAAAACCCTGACCACCCAATTGTCGGTTCACATAATTTCCACACGAAGAATACCGACTTCAGATTACTTTTACACTCCTGTCAAGCATGATTATTCATCCCACATCTCGGACACACCTCCGGTTCTTGAAACACATTCAAATTTTCTTGTGTACCTTGCTTCACACTTAGAGTTAATTGCCTCATTTGGTTCTCAAGATTCGTAAGCTTTGCACTCATTGTTATTTCAGTGTCTACCTTCAAAGCCCTTTGGTTGTTTGGTGGACGGGAGCTCTTGAAGACTGCCAACTAATCTTGTTTTCAACCAATCAATCCATTATCACCAAATATTTATTTAGATACACCATCATGAAGTCTCCTTCATATAAGAAATCTAGTTTCTCTATCAAACATTGCATTTCTTGATTGTACCCATGGAGCGGGCACCATCATGAAGCCTCGATAGTACATTGCAAGTTGCATCTCTTGATTGTACCCATAGAGCGGGAACATCTTCAAGGCTGTTTGAGTCAATGTCGAAGCTGCACCCAACGAGTTTTCGTGATCATGGCCGAAATTCACCTCGTCCATTTGTACCTTCTCATACTAGTTGGGTAATACCTGTCAAAGATGCGGTTTGTAGTTTGTCACATGTTGTGGCAAGCTCTAGTGGTTAGTAGTCTAACCATCTGTTTGCTCCTCTAATAAAAAGAATTCAAACATTATCAAATATATCAGCTCTCTTATGATGCATTTAGTGACATAGGCGTCACATATCTATATGATTTTTTCACAGCACGTACGGAATCTTCATGCGTAACCTGACCGTAGTTCACATACCTTGAGAAATGTTTTATCATGCTGACATCGGGTTTTGATCCTCACGACTTAAATTTTGATTGGGTGGATCCTAAGTAACTATAAACAAAATTATAAATAATCTCCAAATAGCTGCATGTACCATGTATTTTGTCCACCTTAACCTTGAGCCGCACACATATTACCATTCGGAGGAACACCTCCCAGTGGAACGACGTGTTCACGTTAGCATTCAAATTCACATTCACATTAGCGTTCATATTTTTCCACCATCAGTTCTCTCTCTCTCTCTCTCTCTCTCTCTCTCTCACTATACATATATATATATATATATATATATATATATATATATATATATATATATATATATCTCCCTCTCTTCCTTTGTTGACGGAGTAACCTCTTTGGATTTGAGAGAGTGCACCAAACTAAGGGCATGTGAGAGAACAAAATCATGAGCACAAATGTAAAATTTAACAACTACTCAAGTACAAAAATAAAAAAATACATTAAAAAAATAGTCTCCAACACGACACCGAAAACTTGGTGGGCCTCGAGGCGTGATGTGTAAACCACGTCATGAATGGCTCCTCGCAAGTGTACGAGTTTTCCCAAGTAGTTAAAGTAAGTATTTTTTATCATTCTCCACACGGAATATTTAGTTAATTATTGTATTTTAAGGGTGTACTTGGGGTCTTAGTTACTATTACCACACGTAAAAATGGATTGTTGGGTTTTAGTTTTCTATAATTTAAATAACGTAGGGACTAAAGTGCACATAAGCAAAATTACGCAAATAATATTCAAAGAGAATAAGGACTAAAATTAAATTATAATTAAGATATTAGTTAAGAGTATCTTGAGTATTGCTATAATTTGCGACAGTGATAGTTTAGATATTTCCATACATAAGGATGAATTGGTCTTTTTGCGTTAGTCGAGATTATGTAATAACCGTAAATCTTTTCTAGGTAGATAGGGGATACTTTAAGACTCTAGGGATCTGTCTCAAGCAACCCTACACAACTTGTCTAGTATTTAAGGTTTTTCCCTACGTGACTATCCGATTAGCTTAGACCTCTTGATTCTTAGGCGAACATCAAACCCATATAATCTAGTTCCGTATTATGACCTCCTTCTGGACGTAGTCAAAATACTAACCCAATCCACTACTTGATCAAGGTAACGTTTGAAAAATTTCATACAAGTTTGATCTAACGGAATTTTAGCAATTCATTTTAATACCTATATCCTAAAATACGATAAACATCACCAATTATTCAGACATAAAGAAATTATCAAGCTATGACAAGTTCAGGTCATAATTAAAAATGGAATTACAAAGCGTAAAATAGTCACAATTAGAAATAGAATGAAAAAGTAGAAATATTTACACTAAAACTAAGTTGGTTGGATAGGAATGCTAGAATGGTGAGGGTTGACATCTTTTCTTCCTATCTTAGTCTCTCAAGCGTGTGTAGTCAAAACTTCTTGTGTAACTGATGCCTAAATTCAGTTTTTACCTAAATATAGTTTGAAAAAGTTTTTCGTTTGTGGGACCTACTTGGGTGTGTAAAAAATAACCCAAAAACATGTTTTAGCAATGTTGACAGGTTCGGGTCTCAACTATTATTCATGATTTGTTTCATCTCACAGGCTCATAACTCGAATGAATATCTTGAACTCAAGGGGTTTGATAAAAAACCTCACAAAATGTGTGTGGTGACTTTCTTAAGTTAACTTTACAAATTTATGTGCAATTTCACTTAACCCTCAATGATGACTTTTTCCTCTTTTCACGCTTGACTTGGGGTTGAATTTGACTTTTTGATTGATCTGTGTCGTCTCAGGGTCTCGTATCATCCATGTAGTTAGGGCTTACACACTTAACACAAAGAAATCAAATAACATCACATGTTAGAAATAAATCCCTCAAGCACGTCCAATAAACCCACAAAATGATGTCTCGCGATCCTATATGAGAAAGAGTGGAGGAGACAATGAGATGGTTGGCAGCAAGGTGTAGTAGTTTTGCTTTGTTGTGAGAGCGATGGTGGTGGTTGGCGTAGAGAGTGATGATAGCCATGTAGTAGTTGTGTTGTTCAAAGGGTAGATAGAGAGAGAAGTGAATTGTTTTGCCGTGTCAATAGTGGTAGTGGTGGTTTTTAGATAAGATGTACTTAGAGGAGAGGGGTGGTGGTGGTTGCAAAAGAATAGAGGGAAGATATGGAAGGAAGTGGAGAGGAGATGGAAGTGGTGAGAGATTATATAAGAGGGAATTGTTGGGCTTAGTCTTTTTATCAAGGTTATAATGAATAATATTGATTATATATGAATGAATCAATACCAAATATAGTTAAGGATAATTTTGTTTTTTTGGCAGTTAATAATATTTTATTAATTTATCAATCTTTTATCATAAGATATATTTTTGACCTAGACTCGTCCCATTAAGGAAGTCCGATACGCAGCTACGTAGCTCCCCAAAAAAGTAAAAGTTTTCTTTTATTATTTTTTTACTATTATGTTTTTTTCAAAGTTCACGTAATAGTAAGGCTATAATCTTATTTTTATTTATTTTTATTGTATAATCATTCCTATTCTTATTGATATTCTAATATTTTTCCTACCTTTGTTTAATAAATCTAATGTCAAAAGAAAAAAAATGCACAAACACTTTGTCAAAAGATGTTCATAATATTATTTCTCCGGCTACGGTTATTTTTTTTCCCATATCATTAATATTTTCTTATTTCATTACTCCTCAATATAATAATATTGCATGATTATTCTTGTGCAACTTTTTTTTTATTCTTTTTGTTATCAAAACTATTTTTAATCGTAATTGAGATTATTTTTTGAAAATAATGTAAATGATTTTTATAATCAATGTTATCACTTATAAATTATATATAATTTTAAATATATATAGATTTTCAAATTCAGTTATAATTTAATTTGTTTATTTATTATATTTGGCAAGTAATGATAATAAAGACTAAATTTTTTGTTAGCAAATTGTTTTAAATGGGGCCAAGAAAATATCTTTCTAGACATAAGAAAAGTAAAAAAAAAGTATAAAAATTGGATTAATTAGTTCTATTCTATAAAATTTATTAGTTATTTTTGATTATATATTGATTTTTTTTAATTTTTATTATTAAGTTTGTAAATCAAAAATTATAAAAAAAGAACCTAATGTTAATGTTTTTTGGGCTCTACAATATATGGTCCTAGTTCGACAAATTTTAAATGTGTATTTGTCTGAAGTCATTCTATCTAAGCCGGATTCTTATCTTTTTCAAAAAATTCCACTTTTTCGTTATTAATTTTTTAAAACCTACCCAAACTAATTCTTACATCAAATAATTAAAATATATAAATAAAGAGAGGTGATGGATGATATTAAAGATTTAGTTATCTTTTCTCAATAGGATTGGGTACGTGTTTTTTTCTTATAATTAATTTTTACTTCAATATATAACCAATACAATTCTTGTAGACCCATTATAGGGTTAAGAGTTAGATAAAAGAGTATTTGAAAAAAAAAAGTCAGACACATAAGTAAACCAAAACATAATTTCGTAAGTTATGAAAGTTCAATAGCAAAATATTATTCAACATTTTAATGTCTACAAATTTCATCAAATAAAGTTTAAGATAATAATAAAAAACTCAAACAAATTTCATAAATTAAAGTTTAAGATAATAATAAAAACACTCAAACAAAATGTTCCAGACAACCTTATAACATAAAATTTTAACCAAACATCCTCCATGTATCAATAACTATGTAATTTCACTGCTGACCACTATGTCCTTTACCATCAATAACAAAATAAGATGTCGATCCCAAATCAGTCGCTGGGTCTACTCTAACGGTTCTTGATCCTTCATACTCTTATGCAAATTGTCCAAGCTGATTACAAGAAGAGCTCGCCATCACAGCAGGAGAGGACTTGTTATGGTTTTTTTCATTTTCCTGTTTATAAAATTTATTTAATTCCAGATAACATTAATTGCACTACACGGTTCTATCTTAAGCAGAACATTCTCTATAGACCCATATACTATGTAACACAATGTTGTATATTAGGTTCTTTTTTTGTCTCTTTAAACTAATTTTACTATAAATCCCTATTTATTTCATTACAGGTCCCTATATTATGCAAATAATTCACTATAGGCCCATATATTATGCAACACAACTAGTACATTAAGGTCTTTTTTTTTAGCTAATTTCACTATAAATCCCTATATTGTACAAAACAACCTATACTTATCATATACACAACAAAATATTGATACAAACAAAATAATTAAATCCTAAAGACATTATATAAAGCTAGGGGAACAAATGAAAGCTATGCAACATTCCAGTCTAGACCACTAGATTTGGAAAATAAATTTTAAATTTTTAAAATTTTTCAAGGTTTGGCTCCCATTTGATATAAGGTACATCTATCCCGATTCTTATATAATTTTTATATTAATTACATTTTAGCTTCATATTTTGTACTAATACCTTATATTTTATCATACAAACAACAAACCAAAGATATAAAAGAAATCAAAACTAAAAGGAATAGTTTAAAAATAGGGACACCAAGTTAAAGTTATGAATATTTAAGGAGGAAAAACATATTTTAATAATAATAAAAAAATACTTGGAGGATCATACATGGTGTTTACGTCCATACACTCTACTCGGAAGGGAAGCACTACCTCCACCAGTTTTGTCAACCCTAGACTCAATCACTTGACATGAACGCTCAAATTTCACCAACGTACAAGGGAGGGTAGTTGCATAGATGTTTGCTAAGGTTCGTATCTTTGGGAGCTTGGTATTGGTCTGTAGCTTATGCATTACTGTAGGGGTTGTACCGATAAGTTGACTAAGAATAAACTTATCAGCATGAACTTTGAAAATTGTATCCGATAATGATACAACTTTATTGCATACGGGACATATGTTGGATGACATACCCATATTTTTCACTGTCTTGTCATAAATATTGAAGATTAACAAATGATTTGGATTCTAGTTAATTACATAGGTTAATAATATGACGATTGACCATACCAATTTTACACATGCAATCCATTAAAAATACATAAAACCTATTAAAAATATACATAATCCATTAAAAATACGTAACCCATTAAACAAACTCGTTACCCATTAGATTTTTTTTATACAAATAAGGTTTGATATAAGGGTGTAACAAAAAGGGCTAATGTATCTTTACAAAAAAATTACAAAAGTAACACGATAAGTTATATGAATTATTTAAATCAAGAAGGTAGAAAATGTAATATTTAAATTCCATACTCTTTAAGAGTGTTTGAAAACATGAAATAATAAAATAATGATAGCTTTGATGATTAAATCTATATATAATTAACTATAAATTAGATAAGTTTATTGAAAATTATTAAATAAATTATCCAATTCATTTGTTTTTTTAAAATCATAGAAATACCATAAACATTTTTGCATGCCACTGAAAATCACTTTGAAAAACTTATTGAGTGTGTATATATTTGATTTTAACAATTTGACTAAGTTGATTAAATTGATATTACAAAGTTTATTAAATTGTAAATGTTTAATTATATGAATATTGTTGTTTCTCTTGGATCAAAGTTGAACATAACAACATCTTTATCCATTTCTCTAATGAAAAAAAGGGAAATGAAAAGTTAAATATAAAAATATAATCAATTATTTCATACAAATTATATAAAAACCAAAAAATGAATAACAAATAAATATATAATTTCTATCTTGTATTTTTTTTAATTAAAATATTAACAAAGACGAAAAAAATAATCTGAACATGACTAACAAATTTCTAGATTTAATAATTAAATCTTCATTAATAAGAATTATAAAACATATTTCTCATATTGAGTATCTCAACTTAAAAAATCGAATGGTAACAACTTTAATGCCTGGAACAAAATCTTGAAATACGTTTTGATATGATAGAGTTTGAAATTGTTTGCAAGTTATCTCAATCAACATCATTCACTAATATAACAAAGATATATTTTGACGGGTACAAAATCTTGAAATGCATTTTGATATGATAGAATTTGAAATTGTTTGCAAGTTATTCCAATAAACATCGTTCACCAATAACATAGGTATATTCTAGAGGTATATTCTAGCAATATGAGAAAGAATAATAAAATGTCTATTATTATTATGAAAAATGTGACAGAAAATGACAACATATGAAAATTTTAACTTGTATGATTTGGACAAGGATGACAGGGCTAAGATTGAAAAAAAAATTAAGAGTCCAACACAATTGTAACTAATATGTAGATTTTAGCACAAATATTATGGAGTTGTAAGTGTTAAGGGACATTTTTTTAAATTTGTTAATCTCTTCCCACAACATAACTAATGTCACATATATATAGGCATAAGTGATCCATTCTTAGTTCACATTTCACTGTTTCCTCCATAATTATTATAAAGTTATTAAAAGGAGTTACGTCAACAAGAGATGATGAAGAAGACCAAGGACAATGTAATTAATAATAAAAGGAGTTGTATTAACAAAAAGATAATAACGACGGCCAAGTATAATACAATTAATCTTATGGATTTTGGTAAAGAAAACACAATTTATTACCATAGTTCAAATAAAAAATGATCCCTAGTCATCTTCATTGTAAAATTAGACCCAGTTTTCTTTTCATGGAAAATATTAAAGAGTTATATTTCTTGTAAATATGAAAGAAACTTTGACATTGATTTTAAATAGATAATAACAATTTCAAAAATATTTTAATTATTAATACTGAATAATTAAATTTTGTTGAAAAGCAAAACTTAACTATATTGGTGAGTATATATAAGATCATAAGTTCTCTAGTTTTTTGTTCAACAATAGAATTTTAAGAAGTTTATAAAATTACTAGTTCGACAAGATTATAATTCAAAGAGCAAAAACTTATCAAAATTATGCAATAGTTAAAATTATATAACTGTACAGTTTACATAGAAGAAAATACTTGTTTTTCCTTAGTAATTAATTAGACTTGCTTAATTGGATTTATTAATACAATTTGCTTTTTGAAAAACTTTATTTGAAGTCAGCATATATATATATATATATATATATATATATATATATATATATATATATATATATATATATATATATATTAGTGCTTGATATTATAACAGGCTTAAAATTTTGATAGGTGATTTCTAAGATTGTCAGAAAGGACTTCCATAGATGTTTTCTCTCTACAAATTTAGTCCAACCAATTCACCTCTTATACACCCATAATTAAGGGTAGAGTTCTATACCTAATCATCAAATATACATAAATGGTTAATAAAATATAAAAATGACAATCATTAAAAACTCAATACCAAAGCAACATTCAGTATTTTAATAGTGTCTACAAAATGTGATTCAATAATGTTGTATATAATTAAAAAAACTCAAATTGTTTCAGCGAATAAAACTTAAAAGATTTTTTTTGCCAGCAATTGTTACTCTGACGGGCCAAATTCCTCACTTTTTTTCTGAAGTCTATGCTTTTCCCATTAGTCTGAGTCCACGGACCCACTATCAAGCCCCTGTTCGGAATCCATGGACCCACTTCCAAGCCCCTCTTTGGACTCCACGGACCCACTTCCAGGCCCCTCTTTGGACTCCACGGACCCACTTTCAAGCCCCTCTTTGGACTCCACATACCCACTTTCAAGCGCCTCTTCGGACTCATCATCAGATTCGACCCATGGACTCAATTGTCTCTTCTTAGTGGGATACCTTGAACTCCTTATCAGCCAGCTGGATCTCTTTATATATAAAGCCGTTTTAGGAGAGATCTGATCAATTTTTTCATCACTTTTCTGTTTATATATTTATTAATTCCAAGATAGGATTAGTCAGTGGCGAAGTACGAAATATATATATTATGTAAAAATTACAATATAAGATCTTATATAATGTAGAAATTGCACATACCCATGTAAAAGATTTACGCAAAAGGTTTACTGTAGTTTATTTACTTAATCCTGCTATAAGTCCCTCTATTGCACAAAACAATATGTTCTATATTTCATCATATGAATATTCATACAATTAACATAAATTATAGCTTAAACGATAAAGATAATATAAAAAATTGGGGTATTAAGTGAAAGTACGCAAAAAGTACATTACAGGCCCCTATACTATATGCAAAAATCATATTATACGTTCTAAAAATTCCTTTTTTTCTAAAAATTCCTTTTTTATTAATTGCACTATAAGTCCTATATAGTATATACTACAGCCCCATTTTTTTTATCTCAGTATCATACAAACAACAAAATAGTCAAGCAAATAAACATTTTAAAAATCTAACAGGCAAAGTTTTAAAAAGGGGATCAAATGAGGGATTATATCATGTTTTTATAGAAATGTATCTATCATACCTGAGTTTTATTTCCATTACTCGAAAGGAAATTGCTACCTTCAGATTCCTCATCCGCACCACCCTGGGCCGCCTCGATCTCATGACCCGAGCCTGGAACCAAGTTAGTACTGCTGCTTCTGTCAAGCTCCTCCAGCGTAAAATCAGTAACGCATTGCATTTTGTTTTCATCAATTTTTAGCGTACGCGCCTTTTTGTTGGCCATCCCAGGAAAGTCTTTAAGGAGACACCGATTTACATGCTCACTTAATGTTGTCTTTGATGACGATCCAAACTTTCCACAGATGGGACATATTTCTGAAGCCATTGTGTTTGGTTTACTTCAAATTCTGAGAAACGTTGAAGAAATATTTTCAAATGCTTTAGATTATATACAATTAATGAAACAAAAAAATTTAGCTCAGAAATCTGAAAAGATTAAGGTGATTATTTTTACTTAATCTCTCTAGTGTTTCTTTGATCTAGCTTAGTAATTGAACATATTGTATTACAACCATGGCTAACTATAATAATGAATTGCATGATATATATTAAAGTTTTGACAATTATACTCTTACAAGTTACTAGTATAAATGGAAAATAATATTCGTCTGTTATATATTATTCTTAACTATCTATTTATATGTTACTAAACACCATAATATCCATCATATATAGAAAATCGACTCAATCAAATGAGATTAAAAAACCGGTGCAATACTAGAATACTTTGAATAAAGGAATATCTGCCTCAAATTATCAAAATAAATATGAAAGCAACAAGAATATTGAGGTGAAAATGTAAGATTTATCGATTTATATGCTCTTTGAAAAGTGTTCACAAATATTAAATTTAAGAAAATAAAAGTTTTAATAATCTAAATTACCAAGATAAATTGTATAAAAATTCAAGGTAAGGACATAATAGTAAAAAAATTACTAAAATTTTCATCATTAAGTTACCCACTAAGTTTTTTTTTTTTTTTTAATATAAGCGCACTATAATTTTTTTTTGCATGATAAGATCAATATAACACTTTGTAAAAAAAAAAAACCTATTGACTGAACATATAAAATCATGTTGCAATCAGGAACACAAATAAGAAAGAACTGAATCATCATCGACAAAGCGATCAAAATTCACGTGCATGGGAGAGGAAGAAAACAATAAAGAAGAATGACAATTCAACAACAAAATTAAAGCTATTTAAAAAAAGATATCACATAAAAAAGATTATTGATTTAAAAAAATTCAATAATGTCACAGTGATTGGGCATCTTAAAAACATATAATTTAAAAATATGAACAAACAAGTTTGGTTGAACACAAAAGATTGTATTTTTAAAGAATGTTAATTTGCAATCCAAAAAATGGCTATGGAAAATGTAAGTAGTAACCACTAAGTCTATATGTTTGAAGACAATTTATTTTTTTGATTAGGAAAAATATTTACATAGTTAATGTAACCATAATATATCTTGTTATTATAATTAATTGCTGAGATTTATAAACTAATATTAGATGAAACTGTTACCCAAAAATAATTGAGTTTTTGTTAAGTTTAAGGCAGATGAACCATTTCAAGACTTAAAAAAATTATAGTTGAAAATGAATGATTATTGGGTAAAATAAACAAAAAAAAAAAGTTTGGAAAATAGTAAAAAATTAAATTTTAAAACACAATTTATATTGCTTACTATATACATAAAATAGAAAAAATATAAACATAATTGAAAAAATTGTTGAACAACTAATGTAAATCAGTTAGTATCATTTAAAATTCTAAATTCATAAGAGGATGATAAGAAGCCTTCGTTTATATATTTATATATTTAGTTTTAAAAAAAATGAAAAAGAATATAAGGACACGTAGATCCTTTAACTTTTCAGATCGAGACATTTACTTCCCTAATTATTTTATTTTACTTTTCAATTTCTTATATTTTTCACAATTTATTTCTTTATACTTAGTGTTTTCAAAATATATATATATATATATATATATATATATATATATATATATATATATAAAGTAGTAGGTTTTTGTGATTAAATATATCATATAATTATAAAAAATATTTCTATATTGTGAAAAGAATTATTATTATTTTGATTATAAAATCACATACTATATCAGACACTATTACATATATTTGTTATATATTTAACGTACAAGTATGTTATAAATCAAAAATATGTTAAATATATTTTTAAAATAAAATATCTATAATGATTTTATAATTTTTTTAAATATGATAAAAAGGGTTAATAACCATAAAAAGATCTCAATATAGAGGTTATACTCATAAAATTGTCAACTTAATTTAAAACAATTTGTGGAATTCATTGGAAAAAATATACTCTTAAATGATATACTAAAGGCAAAAATGCAAATTTGATTTCTTCTTTTTCCACTCAATTTTAAGGGTAGTGCTGTAAAATAAATATAGATAACTTTAGACCTAAACATTTCATGGACAAAAAATAAAAATAATGTTTATATAGATATTATCTCTAGAATTAGACTCTATTTGAAAATTATTCCTAAAAATATTTGTGACATAAATATTTTCAATTATGTAATTTTTTATCATTTTTTAGCAACAACACAAAATAAAATCTAATTTTTAGATATAATGTCTATATACACACACTATTTTTTATTTTATACCTATAAAAATTGTTTAAAAATATTTTATATTTATTCTACCTTTCTGATTTTTTATATATAATAAGCTTATAAATAAACAAATGATATCGTAATAAATTTGTAACTAAAGAAAGGTTTCAGAAGATAAAGATTACAAAAAATCTAAATGTCAATTTATAAAAATAAGAGACCTAACTATAGTTTTTCAAAAAAAATATTTGGATATTCGACCTTCACCTACCATTTATACAATTAAGAAGACTCAAAGTGAACCAGTTGGGTTAACTCAACTGGCCACAACCTTACTATTTCTTGAGCCCTTTAAGAGGGTAAGGCAAGAGGTACAAAGTTCGAATCCCCTCCCTAAACATTGGTAACCTAGTTTTGATTTATATGGAAATATGGATGGGGAGACGTTTATATTTCCCATGAGATTAGTCATTGTGCGCGAAAGAAGTCCCAGACACAAAATAAACACACACAATTATCCAACATCAAATCGATAATAAATTTTGAACATATCATATGAAGGTTCCATTAAATAAGAAAAATTGAGGAAATTTTGCATCAATAATAGAAAGATTATATAAGATCTGTTGAGCTTCAAACAAACTATAATAAGATTTAAATGAATATATACAAAATACTTCAAAATTAATCGATCCTTTGTAGGATAAAGAGCTACGAGACACAAGATTTACAAACCTGCCGGTGTTAGTGTTGATGGCGAACCTTTTTATGGAATGCTTTAAGATAAAAATGCCATAGTAGTGATATGGGTAAAGACGGAAGGTATCGATGAATTTGAAGTAAGAGAAAATAGCGTCGTGTGTATTTATATGTATATATCTTCACTACGACAGTCACACTATTATATATATGTATATTTATACACACCTACCATACACAAACCAAACCTAGGTGTTAATTTTATCTTTATCTTTTAAGCATATTATTTTCAATATATATCCATGATAGACCAACGAGTTATGACTCCTATAAAAACATACTAAATTTGTTATTATCTATTATATAAAAAAGGAAAATTTTATCCCACGATTTTTATGAGTTTTTCCAAGTAACTTATTTCATATAACGAATCCATCATAAGTAGAAAATAATTAAATACCCTTAATTATGCTTAGAAAATGACATTGTATCGAATTAAATGATATTTTTTTCTAGGTGTATTAAATGATGTTGCATCATTTACATGATTTTTTTCCAAAATAATGGAACGGCTAATTAAAAATTATGTCACATAACTTTAAAAGTTGTTAGGTTAAAAAAATATGAATAAAACATTATATATGGAAAAGTCTCAATAAAAAGGGACAATTTATTGAAATTAGAATTATAGATTTGACTTATTCTATAGTCAAAGTATTATATCTCACATGCTTAAGTTTTCAACTAAGCATACCATCCTGGAAAAAATTCTACCACCACCACCGCCCTTCATTCTCTCTTCTTTTTCATTATTCTCACTCATTTCATGATCATATCCCCTTATTTTTTATGCATTTTATTGTCTTCTATGAGTACTTGATGAATGGTTAGAATAAACTCTAGGCCGGTGTGAATAAGGTTAATCTCCCTTTATTTTTTGCTACCGTAAAACAGTTTATATAAAACAGTTTATATAGACTAAAAATGAGTTTTTATTAATTTTTTTAAATTATAATGAGAGTACAAAACAAATGCAAAAAAGAACAAGTAATCTAGAACTATCTACTAAAAGCAACTACCAAACGAATAAATATAATAACTACATGATTCCATCCAAAATATACCATGGGAATCCTGGCTAGTTCCTTAGTATAATTTCTGTTTGGATCTCGAGCCTCGAGATCCTAAAGTTTATATAACGGATTATGTGAGAATCATATGCTATATTTGTTGAAATTTTATTATATGATACTTAAAAGAATTTAAGAAGTCTTACCATCTTTCTATGTGAGCCAAGATACGTATATCTTCCGGTCCTTCTTAATGTTGCCTTATTATTGTAGAAGATAAAAGTCCCTGGTTCATCAACATTTCCAAAATGTTGTTCTTTCTACCACTTCTTCCTCCGATTGCACTACCGTGCTTTTTGTGCAGGTTTCAGTGAGTATCATTTGTTTACAGATGGACTACCTCAGACTTATCACTCTGCATATTCCCTTGCTCTTAACTCTCTTATATCAATTTTCGTAGATTAATTTAGCATGTTTAAAGTTGTAAATTCATATATTTGTGACTATGTCAAAAGACAGGCAATCAAATATTTACAAGAGACGTGGGCTTGTATTAGACTCATTAGTGTACTTAGATCAAAATAAGCTTTTCTAACTTGATAATACCTAGGGAAATATATCATCACAATAATGCGATAAGCCAAGATTGTGTCATGTTTATATCCTACTTTGAACATATAACCTCCAGGCATAAATAGCTATTTTACTTATTCTTTTAGGTCGATAGTAAGACGTTAACTGTATGACTTTTGACTAATCTGCACTATGTGTGCCTCATAAAAATTGAATACTTTAGTGAAATATACCCTTCTTCGGGGCTTAAAATTCTCGTCGAACCTAGGCTATTAAATATTTAGCTAATCATAACCACACGACCACTTTGGTGACGTATTAGGTAGAAGTAATAATATCTAACTCCTGATTCTAATAGTTACTCTAAAATAATATATTTAATTTAATTTCTAATCGATTTTTGATCAATTTAATTTAAGTACATTAATTTAATTGGAAAATAATAAATAATCATGGGATGGAATATGAAAGAGAAAACATAAATCGATAGTTATAGTAAATCTTTAAGTGCAAGATTAAAAAAAATGAGTATATTTGTGACAATACTATATATATATAATTGCACTTTTTAAAGAGGAAAGATCTTAAATGAGATTTACGCCTTTTATATATTAAGTAGATATTGATCATCCTTATACGGAAGTGTGAACTTTAATACTAAGTGATCTTTGATATATTCTGAATCCCCAATAATTTATAAAACATTTTAAATTAAATATCTCCCAACTAAACGAGGCCTCATTTATATAGTATAACGTTAGAAATATTTACGTCATGGACTAACATTACTATAAATTATAATATTATTTTTGAATAAGAAAAAAAATCATGTTTACTTGATGTGATGATGCTTATAACCCTATTTTATTAGAAAGTCAAAATCGTATATAACTAATTTGCATGACTCAAATTACGATCCTGAGCTATTTATAATTCAATCATTTATCTAAAGTCGAAAAATATTCAGTTAAACATGCGATATTAAATAATTTGTACTTTAGGAGCAAATCTCAAAAGTATATGATTCTCCTACTTTGTAATGCTTCTAATAAGTAACTAATAAATTAAATTTAGAGTAAATACATCCACTATCCTCTAAACTATGGCCGAATTGACAGTTTGTCCCCCACTGTATTTTTTGGTACTGGATGCCCTTTAAGTTTCATTTTTATGACTGGATGCCCTTTAAGATTCATTTTTGTAACTCTAGAGAGATCCATGTCCTTTCCGGGTGAGCGGGGACCCAGAATCAACAAACAAACCTGAAATGTGGTTTCCTTCATGCATACCCACGACAGAAAGTTATAGACGGTCAATATGACAGGCCACATGCTATACGATTTGTTCTACATAGAAAACGGAGAAAAACCATCGATACCCATGCCCAAATACACATTCTGAGGTTCACTGGCAAACTCTGGATGTAAATCTGCAAATCGTTTCCAACTATCACCGTCAACTAGATGACGTAACACATCTGGATCGGTACTCTTTCCAGTATGGTACCATATCATGTCTTCAGCGGTGTGCTTCGAAGCGTATAGTCGCTGCAATCTCAGGGCAATCGGATAGTAACAGAGCTTCTTATGCGGTACTTTGTTACCCTTCTTTGGGTCCCATCTAGACATGCTACATACTGGACACTTGTCGAGGTCTTTATTCTCTTTGTAAAAAATGGCACAATCGTTCAAACAAACATCGATAGTAATATACTCCATACCCAAACTTTTCAATTTTTTGTTGCATGCATCGATCATAAGAATCGGGCAAATTGTGAGGTTTGGGCAAAATACGACCAACCAACTCCAATAGCTCGGTGAATGATGTGTTATCCACTTGTTATTTACTTTTACGTGCATAAGCTTGGCAATGAAGTTCAAGGAACTCATCGATGTACAACCAGGATATAAATTTGTCACCAATTCGTCGAACAGTTTTTCAAAACTGCTCTGACTAGGAATATCCGCGTCTCTCATCTCGGTGTCACCCTGATGTCCGCCAACATCGTAATTGTGTCTCAAATCGTCACAAACATCAGCCATTTCATTAACTATATTCGGCATAGGATTTTCTTCGGAAATGACCAACTTTTCACCGTGTTTTGTCCAAACCTGATATGAATGCATAAACTCATTGGTAAAAAGGTGGCCCCTAGCCGTCTGGGTGGGTAATCGACGATAATTTTTACAACAGATGCACAGGCAAAACATATGATCTCTATAATCTTTTTGTTTTTTAACATATTTGATAAATTCCATACCCCCCAAAATATATTCTAGCATGAGATAATCCGTCGTATTGATCCAACTCTTTTCCAAACCCGAAGGCATCTCTTAGCAACAATTTTATATAACTAGACAACTACATTCATATGAAAATTTAAAAAAAATATTACAACCCAAATAATAAAATAAATAAAAATTACAACACAATAAATAAAATAATACAAATTACAAAAAAATAGTTTGGATAAAATTACAAACCAATAAATAAATAAAATTACAACACAATAAATAAATAAAATTACAACAAAATAAATATATAAACAATTTCATATAATTAATTACACAAATACAAAAATATATGAGGACATAATAGAAATAAATGAACATATGCATGATTTACACTTAATAATTAACTAGACAATAAAAAAGTATACATAATCATATCTTATAGCAACTAATACACAAATCATAATCCAATATAAAAAAATATTAAAAAGTTTGAAATTTAAATAAAATACCTTGCTTTGGTGGGAGAAATTGGAGATTGATGATCAAGTCCCACCTTGATAATGTATTACTTAAGCTAATCACATAATATTGCAAGAATTACACACAATAGAAAAAAAGAATTTCAAGAAATTACCTAATATTTGTGGATGGAATTGTGTATTGAGTATGACCCACCTTGATTATGAACTTAGAAATGGTGCAAGATAAATTGGAGAAACAATTGGAAAAAATTTGGATGAATTTGATTAAGGTTTTTGGGAGAAAATTGGGGGAAAATGGGGTTTTGGGGGTTTTTTGTGATGAAAAACAGTCTGTCCTCAATAAACACGTTTCTTTTTTACAGACAAGTGCATGTCGTCGGTAAATAAATTCATCCGTCGGTACATTTCATTTTACCGGCAAAATACTGTTGTCGCTATATTTAGCTACGACGTTTCAAACAACAACAAAAAAAATCAAAAAAAAAAATGGAGACGACGTTTTCCTTTATTACCTATGAATGTTTGTCGTCGGTAATTTAATGACGACTTGTTTCGTCGGTAAACATGTGTCGTCGGTAATCATGTCGTGGGTAAATGCCCGTTCTGCAGTAGTGAAAAGATATCCCGTAAAATGTAATACACGCCGAGAAGGCTTCTTGTTCCACTTCTTAACAAATTCTCCATTAACACTCTTAAAACCCTCTTAAATCCTCTGGAGAATCCACTTAAAATCTTTTGGCGAGCATCTATCAACCACTAAGAACAACATTAAAGGTAAAACCCTACATATTTCTTACTTATTTTCCAAAAAACCTTAAAATTTATATTGTTTGTGTCTAACTTGTTTTTTATTGTTTGATTGATTAAATTGTATTTTTTGGAAATTTAGGGTATAAATGACCTTTTTAGATAATATAGGGCCTTTTAGTATTTTTGTAGACATTTAGGGGTTAAATTGTAATTCTTAATTTTATTTTGGGATTAAATGGTTTTTTAGTTAATATATGGCCTTTTAGTAATTTTATAAAAAATTAGGGGTTAAATTGTAATTCTTAATCTTATTTAGTAAATAAATGATTTTTTAGATGATATAGGACCTTTTAGTAAATTTATACAAATTCAGGAGTTAAATTGTAATTCTTAATATTATTTATGGAATAAATGACATTTTTAGATAATATAGGGTCTTTTAATAATTTTAAAAAAATTTAGCGGTTAAATTGTAATTCTTAATATTATATACGGAATAAATGACCTTTTTAGATAATATAGGCCTTTTAGTAATTTTATAAATATTTTGGGGTTAAATTGTAATTCTTAAATGACTTTTTTTAAGATAATATAAGATCTTTTAGTAATCTTATAAAAATTTAGGGTTTAAATTGCAATTCTTAATATTATTTAGGGCCGTAGTGTAATTAACTAAAACTATAGATGATTGATATTATGCCTAGTGGACATGGCAGAGATAATATCAAGGAAGATCCTTCCCGAACCCGAATATTCATATATCGGGATGCAGCGCACCGGACATGATTTATTTTGTTTTTATTAAGCTTACTGTCCGCGAAACGGTTCCCACTCATTACGAGAGCTGGGAAAAGGTCTGCACCTATATGAAACGCATAATCCTGACTCAATTAGGGGTAAGTTGTATAACGTTAAAATTTAATTTTGTAATCCTATTGTAGATATACAATTGTAATAATTGGGTTACTTGTGAACATGGTTTCTTTTGGATAGAGAATTGGATGAGTATAGAGGATTGGCCGAAGATCTCGTCAAACATAGGTAGTAGTTATGCTAAGGGTTACAGTGATTTTAAATATTGGCTTAAAACGGGTTTTACCTAAAGGGTAAAAAGCCGGAGACCAGACCCAGAGTATTGGGAGGCCACGATTAAGATGTGGGAGTTGGAGAAGAGTAAGGTAATACATTTATTTTACTTTAATTTTTTTTAATAATTATATATTTTTTATTATATTATTATTTTTTTGTTAAAAAAACAAAACATGTCAAAAGTGAATAAGAAAAACTAGGAGAAACAACAATGCCCAAGTGGGGCAGGTTTGAAGACTCACACTTGGAAATGGGAGGGTTTGTTTTTGGTAAGGAATACAAATCAATAGTTTTTAACGTTGACTTATTCATTAAAACACTTATTTACTTGACCTATTTACTGAAACAAAAGAGAAATAACATGGTGTTTCGAGCAACAGTTGCCCATTCCCAGATGACCAACTTCTTTTTCGATACCGACTTTGACAAGGATGGTGATGCGTGGTGGATAGAGGCGTATCAGTGATCGAATGTAAGTTTTTAAATACAATTTTAGTTATATATATCAAATTTGAAATTTAATTTATGTGACATGACACACTGAAGGCCATTTTGCGTGATAGAGTCAGGGTATCCCAGACTCAGAGTGACTCGTCATCATCTTTATTGTCACCCTTGCAAAAGGAACATGTGGAGGCGGTAAAGGAGGCGGCCCACCAAGGTATGATAAAGGGATACGCAGTTGGGTCCTTGGAGTTGAACTGGCTCTTAAGGCCAAATTGTCGAAGAGTGCTTTTGATCCGATAATCAATAAGATGATCAAATATTTTGACGCGATGATGGCGTCTATCAACGAGTATCTTATCTCTGAAGGAAATGAGTCATTCACTTCAGAGGAAGAAGTATCTCAGTCCACGAGTTCCCTCCACTACTCCAGACACCGGTCCTTCTGATCCTCCTCAATTCGCTTCTTCTACTACCGATCCCCTTCATATTACTCCTTCTACCAACCTAGAGGAAATTGTTGATGATGAAGATGAAACTAGGCTTTGAATTTTTTAATGTTCGACTTTTCTGTAATAATATCGAGTTTTACGTTTCACTTTATATTATGTTATTATGTGTGGATTTGTACCACTTGTATGTAACAATAAAATAATATGTTTGTTTTTATTTTACGGGGTTTATTTTATGAGTTAAGTTTTTTTATTATTATAAAATAAAAAATTAAATCAAACACAAAAACAAAACATTAATTTATCAAAAATAGTATTACAAAAGAAAATTATAAAAAAGACCATTTAGCGAGGATAAATGTCCTTGCATAAGAAAAACAAAAAATCCTCGCAAAAGAGTACGTAATCCGCGAAGAAAATTGTACTCGCAATAGATACTATCATCTGCGAGGAAATTTATCCTCGCGAAAGACTATATCTTTCGCGAGGATAATTGTCCTCATGAAAGATAGCCTGCCTTCCGCGGTAACGCACGTAACTCTTCGCCTAACAAATCTTTCTCAACAAATATTTTGCAACAACTTTATGCGAGGACATATCCTCGCGAAAGATGTTCTAAGCATTTCGCGACGATTATTCGAAGCTTTCGTGACAAAATATGTCCTCGCAAAATCTCCAATATATAATAGTGGCACCCTGGACTCTACCACCTACATAATTCTCCAAAGTGGTAATAATATTTGTAGAATCCGCTTCGATAGATAATATTAGATTCTCCAAGCTCCTCGGCTAACACGAACCCTTCAAATAAAGAAATATTACAATCTAACTATGTTGAGAATTCATCTATAAAACCACCCCTAGTATGTCAAGCCAAGATTTGATATTAGCCCAGGGAAATATTGGCAAGTGGATCAAGAGCTAGCTTAGATGTTTGCAAATGAGTCAAAATCCAATATTTAGAGAGAATATTTGACTAGGGGTAATAATGAGTCGTGGCGTTCCATTCATAAGGCACCACTTTAGATATGTTGTTCCATTCCTCAAGGTGTCATTAGTCGTACTTATCATAAAAAAGTGTAGATCCTTGACTTTAAGAAACTTGGGATTTGATAAAATATACCAAACACTCAAACAAAGTGATTCATTTTTGGAGTGAAATTTGAAAGGTGAAGCATAAACTTCAAATTCAAGGGGAACTCATATACCAAGAATACTCTCATCAAAAAACGGCCAACATGCCGAAGAGCTAACGAGCCCGGACAAATAGTGTACACAACTAATATATCCCTCGACCAATAATGATATCGACTCATATTTAAGATAGAATAGGTTACGACGTACTGTTTGAAAGTATCTACAAGGGTCCAGGGGTAAATCCCTCTTGGTGGCACTTCCACACACACCAAATACCTATTAGGCATCTATGGACCTACAATTTCCACTATAAATACCATGTATTCTCAAAGAGGACCGGTATGTAGACTTTTCATTTAAGAAATCCGCCTTTATTTGGATTTTTACTAAATAATTTTCAGGAAGTGTCTTTTCCTTTGATGATCAACCTTCCAATTACAGGTAACAAGTACCTAAATGTGGAACATTTAAATTAGGACACATCCTAAAGAATAAAAAAAATTATATATCTTTCGCTACCAACCAAACATTCAAACACGTACCGAAAGACCTCGATAGTTCACTATTGTATTACCTATATTCTATGATTTAAAACTTATTGCACACTTAATCTATCCTAAATTTTTCATCATTTTTCATGTTATCCAATATTATACAAGTTTTCACTACAAGAATTGTAAAAATATATAATATTTTGTTCTTTTTTATACAACCCAACCTCTAAATAACCATTGTCCATCTTCTCCCACTATCTTATTGAATACCTCCAATTTTGTTGTTTGTTACCATCATAAAATTTACACCTTAGACCTCTATAGTTCAGACCTTCAATGGTAAGCACCAGCATCCCACCGAAGAACATGTGAAATGGGTATAGTGGCTTGTAGCAGTGATGAGGTATTAGGGGAAGTTCTTTAAAAATAATAAACTCAGAGTAATAATTCAAAGTTAAATATTCTCCAACGTGCTGTAAAACAGGAAAAAGCCTAGTAAAACTAATACCACAATAACAAATTACACAAATTTCAAAAGATATAGCACATTGTTTGCAAATATTCCCACGAGTCCTCTAGAGTTATAATTGTTGTAATTGTTCAACAATTTGACATCATCAAGCCCCTGTGATAACAAGGGATTTTATTTTTTCACTATTCTTATTTGTGCCCCATCTATTTGATAATAGATTTTGTTAGATTAGTGTTAGAGACAATTGGTGTCACAGATAGCAAATCACAAAATTCGGGATATCTTTTGACGCTAAACTAAGAAGTTTCCTGAACAGGTATATTTAGGACTAGGCAAAAATGATCCTGGTGGTAAAGTATCTCAAGTAAATCGATTAGACTTAAATGGTCCATTATCAGATACCCAGTTCTGTACGGAACTCTTGAAATCGCAAAGCTAAGGAATCAAACTCCAGTAGTGTACAATATGAAGCTGTTCCGCGCAAATATTCAAGATCCATATCATCTTCCTCTTCTTTGTTCTACACATACAAATCATGGATTTACCAGAAAGGCATTAATTTATGTGGATGTTCAAAATGTTGATGGAAGAAGATGTAAATTTCTTGCAAACAGGAAAGATTCTGAAAGACATTGTAACTTCAGCAGGACATCTATTAGCATAGGCACATCAACAGAATTCAAGTAACTGAAAAGGGGTACATTCCAATTTGTTGTTGTGATAGGGTAAACATGTGTGTGGGATATTTAAATTAAGTGAGATATTTAAATAAGGGGAAGAGAGAAAATAAGAATAGATAAATAATATATTAAAGAAGGTGGAGCCTTAAAGGCTCTAGAACAAGAAAACACGAGAGACTATATTGTGATTTGAGTTGATATATAATACAATAGAATGAGACCATATATAGGTCTAACTACTTAGTGAACAAGAAAAGTAAAACTATGCTAAATAGGAAATAAATATAATATAGAAATAAATTAGGCTAATAAGGTAATAATATATTATAAGGTAAAAATATATTATGGTAATAATATATTTAACACCTTGCCCTCAAACTCAAGTAGGCCGCAGATAGAGCAACTTGAGTTTGAAATATGGATCGTTGATGACGTGTCTTGAGTGTTGTTGATGGAGAAACGTGACCGATGAGTTGACGTGGTGACAATGTTGATGTTGTGACATGAAAGTGAGGTAGATCTAGGAGTCGAGCGTTGATAACTGTAAACCAAAAACCGAGTGATGAGTGATTTACGGAGATGAGACCACTGAAAGGTCTACCGAGATGAGACCATTGAATGGCCTAACGAGGTGAGACCACTAAATGGCCCAACGAGATGAGACCACTAGAGAGCCTAACAAGATGAGACTACTGAAGGGTCTAACGAGATGAGACCACTGAAGGGCTCACGAGAGGATTAATTTTGATTCCTACGATAGGAATAAGAGGAAAGTTTTTTTTTGCACGGAAGCGAACGAATTGATAACGGGAAACCACTTTGGATTGTGGCTCTGATACCATGTGAAATATTTAAATAAGGGGAAGAGAGAAAATTAAAAAAAAGATAAATAATATATTAAAGAAGGTGGAGCCTTAAAGGCTCTAGAACAAGAAAACACTAGAGACTACATTGTGAAATGAGTTGATATCTAATACAATAGATTGAAACCATATATATATATATAGGTCTAACTCCTTGGTGAAACAGAAAATCAAAACTATACTAAATAGAAAATAAATATAATACAGAAATAAATTAGTCTAATAAGGTAATAATATATTATACAGTAAATATATATTATGGTAATAATGTATTTAACAATGTGATCTATGTCAACATAGTTCAATATGGTATCAAATGCTTCAGATAGATACCACCACAAGCTTTTGGGCATAGGTGGATATACTCTTTGTACATTGTACAATTTTTTATACTTTGATATTATTATTTACCCAAAAAAAAGCTTCAGATTACATAATATTTAAGTAAATAAATAAAGATCTAGAAATACTCCTTCGAGTACTATATACATTAATAAGCAGACTGCATTGCATATTTTGTCGTCTTCATGATAAAAAATTAAATGTCATATGGATCTTAATGTCACTAAATCAAAAATAAAAATGGGGTATTGTCCCCGATTCCCTAACCTTACCCAGAAAAATTCTTGGTGAGTCACTACAATAGTCTTTACCTTTCGTGACGATATTGTCCTCACGTTTGCCCCGTGAAGTCCTCGCGAAAGATCAGATTTTATCTTTAGTGAGGACATGTCCTCGCTAAAGGTTTCTCGCTAAAAGTTTGACGCAAGAGATACTTTTCGTGAGAAATTTAGCGTATCATCGTGGTATATAATCTATCTTTTTTGAGGACACCATGTCCTCACGAAAAGCTAGTCTTTCGTGAGAACATAAGTTGTCGCTAATGGTGGAGGTAGTCGTGAGGGTTTATGTCCTCACGAAAGGTGATTTTGTGAGGATTTTTTTAGAAGAACATTATCCTCACTAGAGACCATATATTGTTTATTTTTAATTACTATTATTATAATTCATTATTTTAGTTTTGGTTTTTATATTTTATTTTGTATTATTCCGTTTTTTTATCACGTAATCCCGATAAACAAATAAAATTAAACGATATGATTATAGTTAAAATATTACAAAATCAAAGTCAAAGATTAAAATAAAAGTCAAAACAGTTAAATTTAAAATAAGTCAACATAAACAAATATTACAAAATAAAGTTAAAGTCGGGTCTCATCATTTTCATCACTAAGGTCCTCGTCCATGAGCCGTAATTCCCGGGTAGGCTGGCTTGCTGAATGACCGGATTGAGGAGGCGCGGAAGTAGAAGGATTGGTAGGGGAAGGAGGCACGTGAGGAGATAGACCCTGTTATGTCCTAACTCGATATAACAAATTCGAGAGCTCCAGTCAACCGAGTTAGTATTGTCTGGATCGTGGGTTGGGTGGCACTTGTGGAGCTCGTGGATTGAGACACTTATTCCTTTAAACGTATGTATCCCTATCCACGAAGATACGATACTCATTGATGGCCCCCATCATCCCATTAAAGTCCCGGTCCATCTTCTCAGATGGATAACTAGAATCACTACAACTACTCCTCGAACGTTTGAACCTGGTAGGTTCAACTCCAGGGACTCCAAATCCGAGTCCTTTCATTTATACCTAGCTAAGCCGCCTCCATTATCGCTTCTACCTGATCCTTCTACATGAGGGGGGGTGTAGATAATGACGTGGTAGATTGACACGGGGATTCTTAGACTCTGTCTTTTAAAATGGCTCTCAGAATGTCCTGTTAAATGAAATAAAGAAACAGTATTTAATTAAATGGTCAAAATTAAAAATTAAAATTGAAATTGAAATTGTGATTGTTGAATGCCCCGATTTAAAAAGATGCGCTCTAACAGCATTAATATGCCATTTTCGATTATTGAAACAATAAACACACGAACAAAATATTTGATCGAATTTATCCACGTAGTTTTTGAAAAATTAATAAACTCCAATATATTCGATATATATCCCCTCGTGACGAAATTAATTGATTTAATCCAACTTTTGTTCAATACCCAGGCCATTATCTAAAGTAAGTTCAAAATTTAATTATAATTATAACCTAATACATATTATTAAACAAGTTTAAATAACAACAATTATATCAAAAAAATATATATTAGAAACCCTAAAATACACACAATAATACATATTAAATTTATATAATCAAAGAATAATACAACAATTACTAATTACAAAAAAATAATTTAAAAAAAATGAAGTCGGATTTGATGGATGATTTTGAAAGAAAGTGAGACCCATACATGCACAATGTAATAAGAAGTTTCGTTTTTTATAGGGCTGATCAATTTAATTTTTGGGAAAAAAATTGGAAGATATTATGAGGGTTGGTATCTTTTTTCTGGGGTAAAATCACCATTAATGGTGAGCCTACCGTTGGTTTGTTTATAGTAACTTTCTAACGAGGAAATTTTGTCCTAGCCAAAGCTCTCGCATGTCCTAAAAAAGATGGACTTTAGAGATGGATAACATGTCATCACTAAAGATAAAACTTGTAGTAACGACATAATTAATTTCTTTTTATTCGAATTAAAACTAACGCGTTATTAGTAAGGACATTTCTCCTCACCAAACATTGTCATCACGAAAGGGTCCTCTTTAGCAAGGACATGAATATCCTCGATAAAGGGTTTCTCACTAAAGCCTCATTCTGCAGTAGTGGAGTGAGTAAAGGTTACGGATTTCTCCACTGGATCTTGAGTGTTTATTTTTTCAAGATTCCTCTCTATATAAAATTCTTTAGCCGAATTTCATTAAATAACATTCTTAGATTTGCACTATTGTCGATAAATTAAAATTGAGGGCTATACTCTTGAAGTAAGCTCTTACAAAATTAGACAAAAGAAGTAATATATCAAGAAGCATTAGGATAATTGTTTGAACGATTAACAATCAACTACAAACATCAGTGGGTCTACAAAAGAAAAAAGAAGTCTCGTATAAAAATTTAGATTTTTTCTACCATGGTAAAATTAACTATTAGTTCGATGTTCCAGTTTTTGTAAAAGAAATTTGGATATATATTATCATATAGAGTACGATAAAGTTAGGTTTCAATTTGATTATAGTTTTGTAAGGCTTATCTGTGATGAGTTAGTTTAGTGTTTTATACGACGGGTATGTCCTATGGTTTTTAGACCAGCCTATATTTATATTCTATATGCTATAAATTTCTAATGTAATATATTGCTTTTTATAAAGTCAAGGAAATCAAATCATCCATGTATTTCAGTCCTTAGTAGGGACAAAACAAAATATAAAGAATTTATCAGAACTCTATAGGGTAATTTACCAAAAGTATACCTCAACGAGATACCCAAAAATTCAATGAATTCGTCTAAACACTCAAATAAGATAAAATCTTAGTTAGACCCATATCGCCCCGAATGAATCTCAATAGACTTTGCTTGTCTAGTACAATCCCGTAGCCTTGAGTCGTCCGATGTGGATCAAAGGGTCCAAATGACCCAAATGTAGGGTTTCTTTCCTGATGCCTAAGATTGGGCGTTTGTGAAGGCTAGGATCTATCCTGATGCTCGAGATCCATCTGGAAGAAGAAGAGTGTGTCAAGACCCTATAATCTTTCCTGTTATGAGCATCTGGAACCTTGTGATTGTGTTTCCCTTCATACGTGGTTGTCATCGACTATAAATCATGAGAAACTCTCTCAACACACTTACATACATTGCACCCGATGTTGGCGCATTTGTAGTACATCCTGGATCAGGAGAAGGATTAATCAATTTAAGTCAAAACTAGACACTCGATTTCGGGTAATTAACGTATTTATTCTTTTTATCTTTGATCTTTTTGACAAGTTAATCCACTATCAAGATTAGTAAATGTCATACTCTAGTCCTTTTTTTAATTTTAATCTTGTGATATTGTTAGGTATTTTCTGTATAGCCATTACATTATGATATTGCCACATATGCTAAAAACTGAAAATACTTTTTCACAATATCAAAGATGAAGGAATATAACGACACAATATTAAATAAAATAAAAAACAAGGGATTAACATGTTACTTTTGCAAGATAAAGAGTAAAACTAACAAAATATGCAAAGATAAGGAACCAAATGAGTTAATTACTCTTCAAAAAATTATTATGCTCTTATGAAGTGTAAGTAAAAGGAACGAACCTTGGATTAGTATTTCAATTTACAAAGTATTTTCCGTTCTCGTACCAGTTATAGCCATCGTCGAGAATGTCAACTTCACTTTCACTTTCTGTCTGCACTACGACAGTTGACTCCCATTTCATTTCAGTGGGATAGTGTTCAAATTTCCTGGATTAAAACAAATTTAAAATTAAATTTATCATTATAATATCCAAATTCAGTCTGTTTAAGTATCAACAAATTTAAACAATACCTTCTCTTTGCCTTAGACTCATCTCTTTCATAATCATGATTAATTTTCACTATTATTTATGACATTCATATGATTTTCCAGGTCATGTCAATATAAAAATGAAATTTATTTCATAAAATTTATTCCCATGAATTCAATATTTTCTTTAAATGTATGGCAATTATATTGCTCAATATACCAACAAGATTTTATTTCGTTATAGTTATTTTCATGAATCATACTTTTGTAGAAAGTGGGCTTGAATAATTTCACCCATGAATCAGTATCAAGTTGGACATTTCATAATGGTTTCATCAATTGTTTCTCAATATTCAAATTTTTTCTTCATAAGTTCATTGAAATGTTTTTTTTCTTTATAAACAACTCGAAAGTTATTTTCTTAATAAACAATACGAGTTTCACATTGCTTTTAAGCAATCATAATTTATAAATTGAAGCAAACATTCAGTTGCTTATTCTCGTCATTTTTTTCAATGATTGTAATTCTTTTTTTGAAGCAAACTTGTACAATTTCAAGTTGAATCTTCTCTTTCAAAATCATATATTTGAAGAGGTATATGAATTTCGATTAATCTTTACTCTCTATTAGAATATATTTTCAAATAGAGATGAAGTAATCAATTATTTTATAATATAACATAAAACATTAAAAAAACTTTCTTACCTCAATAATTACTTACCTCTATATAACAAAAAAAATTATGAAGAGTCTCAAATCATATTAGCTCGGTTGGTAAAGTCGTCCTGTTAACGTGTTGAAACAATATGTAAAAGAAAGTAGTTAATGAGAGGCTATATGGAGATAAGAAGAGTATATTATTATATATGGATTTCCATCTTACTTTGAGGGAATGGACAAGCCTTTATATAGAGACTTATGAGACTATCCAACTACCTTACTAATTACATAATAAGTAGGATGTTACAAGGGATATAAATGTGAAGGTTACAAAGGCTCTCCACTACTCTAACATAATACCCACATTATAATATTTCGTAACAAATATAACAATTAATTAGAATATTTTCAAAGAATAAATATATTGGGTTGTAAACTTTCGTAGAATAACTTTTACTCGAAAGATATATCAAAGATAAAATTCTCAATTTTATGTAATTAAACTATCATTTGAGACTTTTCTTAATACTCTATTTAATTTTATTTTGTTACCGCACCCTTTATGGAAATGGGATGATTTATTTTATAAATATTATATTATTATTTTTTAAAATATTTAATACAATATAATGTTATTTAATAAGGTATAATCTCAATTGCTAATAATACTAATGATCTTTTAATTATTTACTGTTGCAAATTGAATCAAATTTTGAAAATTCTTTTTTAGACAAACTCATAATTACTATTGAATGAGAAAAGGCATAAGTTTTCTTTTATATATAATAGATATATATATACTAATTTAATTACATTAAATCTTGGATATATACGTATTCAATTTGTCGACATTAAAATTGAAGAAAAATCTCAAGAGGTCTTAGAAAATAATTCAATGTTTTCGAGGCTATATTGATAATAATTTTAAACTTTAGTATGCTAAAAAGATCAAGATAGCAAAAAAACTATGTTACGACAATATTGCCTCTAAAATAAAACCTACAACACTATTTTCTCTTCTTCTTCCATACCCCTCTCTCCCCTCTCTTCCTCTTTCACCCTAACCATTATCACCTTACCTCCTATATTTTTTTTGGATACCATTTTTCTCTTAAAGCATTCTACAAATCAAGGTTAGAACAAGCCAATAAGTAAAATAAACCATAGGTTAGAAATCCATTACAACAAATTTTTGAGTTGCAGAAGAAAGTTGAAAATATCCCAAAGCTGTCCAAATCTCGAATCATGTTTAAATATGTATAGTATCACAATTTTCACTAACATTCATAGTTTTCAACATAAACGAACACCATAGTTACGCCTCCTCCTTCACGCGTCATAGGCTCTATAAGACACTCATTTCCATCCATGCTTCTATTTCCCTTTACATGTCTCTAGATCCTTCGCTATAAACAGTTATCAAAACTCAATTCCGCTTAATAAATTTCCAAATACTAAGACAAGTTGGGGTCCAATAGTGTTTTTTGATTTTAATAGGTTAATATATTTGTTTTTTGGTTTAAGATTTTATGCTCATAATTAGATCAGGGTAAAATTGTGAAAAATTAGGTAATTTATTTAATATGTCTTATTAGGCAAAATTTAGATTTTTAGGATAAGTTTTAAATCTTTTGGCTTCCATGATAATCAAACAAAGATGGTTTGTAAACTCCTTTCAATCATAGTTGTATATGTTCAAAAAGATTTCAAGATGAATACGCTCAGACATATATTAAAAATAAAGGGTAATAATTCTATTCAATGAATGGTTAAATATTTACAATATATAACCATTAATTATATTAACAGAACACGTGTCATTAGATTAAATAGGTAGTTACTATAATTAGTTTTTTTATTTTTAAAACAAAAGGTATGTGTCATAGTACAATTTGTATGAGATTATCCAATATTAGATGGAAGTATTTTTTAAGAATAAAACACATTTTAAGGAATATATTCAAATCATTTACATGGGAAAAGGCAAAAAGAGAAAACAATATTATGAGGATTATTGTACTGAATTTATGATATTAAATGTTAAATTCATTAGATAATTTGCATATAAATTATCATAATATATATATATAAAATGTTGTAATATTTGAAACATCTAAACTCAATTTCGTGTGCTAATTTTTCCATAACAAAGACAAGTTAGGGTTCAATATTCTTTATTTTTATTTTAAAAGGTTAATATATCTGATTTTTGGATTAGGAATTGATGCTCATAATAATTAGAGAAGGTAAAATTATATCAAATTAGGTAATCTTTTTAATATGATTTTTTAGTGGAAATTTGGATTTTTAGGATAAGTTATAAATCTTTTTATTTCCATGGTAATCAAATAATGATGGTTTATAAACTAGTTTGAGTTAAAATTGTATAAGTTCAATTTTTTTAAAGATTAATACACTCAAACCTATATTAAAATATAAAACACCTCTTAAGGAATATGTATATATCATTTACATTGGAAAAGGCTATAAGAGAAAAATATTATGGAAATTATTGTAATACATGTCATGAAATTAAATGATAAATCATTTGATGATCTGCGTAAGAATTTTCATAAGATTTATAAAATATCATAACATTTCATACATCGACATAAAAGTAAATTAGTGGGTATATGAAGTTTCGAGAAAAGAGAAATACTTTATATAAGGATTACCCTATCAGATCACAATAATTACAACCTTGACTTTCTCTTGTCGCCACCTTTAAGATTTCTATTACTTTTGCTCACTCTTTTTTTATAAATTTTATTTTTAGGCCATTACCTATAGCCTAAAAATATTTTTAGACCAAACATTTCAAAAGTTATATTTTTAGGCCAAATATATCTAAAAGGACCATTTTTAGGTCATTTTACTAATTTCATGAGATGTTCCATTCGTTCTAAGGACAATTTTGGCATTTAAAGTAAACTATATGTTTATTTGGCTACATCATAAACTAAGAACTCTATCTTATATAAAGTGTTTAAAATATCCTTAAAATCTATGAAATATCTCACAAAATTGATGAAATGACCTAAAAATAGACGTTTTGAATACGTTTGACTTAAAAATGTGAATTGTAAAATATTTGGCCTAAAAATATTTTTAAGCCATATGTAATAGCTTAAATATAGAATTTTCTCTTTTTTATTAATTAAGCACTTTCATCCTACTTAAACATACATACACAGCTAAGTCATTTCAAATCCCAGTTACCTATCATTCTCCCCAATCATAGCTTTCATCCCCCGAGGTATATCGAAATACTTTATTTTATTCGACTGTGTATAAATTAATTGAAAGTTTTCAATTTTAGAGTTATGCTAGCTGGTTTATGTATCACTTGCTGAAGAGATAAATCACAACTAATTGCTGATCTAGGTGAAGAGAAAATTTACTTTTACTTGTTGATCTAGCTAAAGAGAAAAATTACGTCTAATTGATGATCTAATTATATTTAACAAATTTTTATTTAATATGTATAGAAATGAGAGGTAATTGTTGATGAATTGTGTAAAATGTACTGGTATGAATGTGTGTATATGCTATTTGTTTGTTTGTCTCTGTTTGTGAGTGACTCGATTTTATGTATTGGCAATGCCATAAAAAGATAATCTACACATGATCTCATATATATTAAATTATATTTGTATACTATTTGTTTGTATTTGGTTATTAAATTTAATTTTTTGTTCAAGCAGCTAGTGATTATTTAAAGCTAGAAGACATTGATCGATTATTAAATTTTATTCATTGTATTAAGAATTAATGTGGCTACTATAATGAAATGCAAAATGTTTTGAGAAGTGAAATACACAAGTTCATGCGAAGTTAGCTTATATATAACTTCATAACCGAGGGTGGTTCATGAATTGTCTTGCATTTAAATATTGTTTCACACAAACAATTTTGTTGTCACAAATATATAATTTAATGTTGTTTATGCTGTTTTAAGATTAAAATGGAAGACATGCAATTTACAAAAAAAATAATATATGACTTTACTTGCATTTAAATTCATCCATATTTTTAAATGAAATGATTAATTGAGTGAAAAATATTAATTGATTTATTGTTGGATTAGTCGGACCAGTCATCGCTTTCTTTCAACTTCATGGAACCGCATTGGCAGATAAATTTCTGAAAAATGGGTTTTCTTTAAAAGATTAGTTTTCAAATTGATCCGTTTTGAAAAGTGAATAGCGAGTTATGTTTTCGGTGTTCAAGTTTGATTTCAGTGTAACATAATAATTTTTCCACTTGCTGGAATTATAAACTTGTCATGTGAAATCAATTTTATAGAATATGTATGAAATATGACTAGTTTCATATGTGATTGATGATGGTTGTCAAAGATTGATCCATTTCACTTGTCTCAAATGATATTTCATTATCAAAACATATATAGGTTGTCTTTTTAAATTGTATTTTCAAGGATTTGAATTCATTAGTGCTCTATATATGTTACATTTGTATATAAGTTTAGTAATATACAGTGAGTTGATGTATCTACTTCTAAAATCATATGGAAAACAATAATTAGCATAACCTTTTGATACAACACTTTCATTAGTTTCCAACCACGAAACTTATTCAATATGTGCTATATTAAACTGCTAACACTTGTATAACTTTTCTTTAAGTTATGGAGAGAGACAAATTTCTTCAAGTTGTTGATGATTTTGATCTTTGGGGAGCGCTAGTATTTCAAGGTATCCAAGTTCATTCTTTAGCGTTCTTTTTTAAATATTTGATTATATGGTGAATAAAACAATTCTAAATACAGTACTGAAACTAGCGGGATATAATTCATCTAGACATTTAGTTATCTACTTGTCGTTTCCGATTCTGAGGAAAATCCATGAATGGTTGACTGACTATAACTTTTGGCCCTCACCTGGTAGATAATCCTCAGGACTCTTAATTAAGCTTCCTTATCGTATGGAATTTAAGAAGAATTTTTGTTTATATGGCCGGACTTGTCTTGTTATAGATTTAGTAACAGAACATGCCATAAATAAAGAATGTTGTTTAGAAGTTCTAAGGAGGTTAGGACAACTTAAAAATGAAGGAAAAAGAATCTTCCACAACATTCTTTATTTTTCTTCATTTTTAAGTTGTCCTGACCTCCTTAGAACTTCTAAACAACATTCTTTATTTATGGCATGTTCTGTTACTGGATCTATAACAAGACAAGTCCGGCCATATAAAAAAAATTCTTCTTAAATTCCATACGCTAAGGAAGTTTAATTAAGAGTCCTGAGTTAGGATTATCTACCACGTGAGGGCCAAAAGTTATAGTCAGTCATCCATTCATGGATCTTCCTCTGAATCGGAAACGAAAAATAGATATCTAAATGTCTAGATGAATTATATCCCGCTAGTTTCAGTACTGTATTCAGAATTATTTTATTCACCATATAATATAAGATTAAAGAAGAACGCTAAAGAATACTTGGATACCTTGACATACTAGCGCTCCCCAAAAATCAAAATCATCCACAATTTGAAGAAATTTGTCTCTCTCCGTAACTAAAAGAAAAGTAATTCAAGTGTTAGCAGTTTAATATAGCACATAGTGAATAAGTTTCGTGGTTGAAAACTAATTTAAGTGTTGTATCAAAAGGTTATGCTATTTATTGTTTTCCATATGATTTTAGAAGCATACACATCAACTCACTTTATATTACTAAACTTATATACAAATGTAACATATATAGAGCACTAATGAATTCAAAATCCTTGAAATACAATTTAATAAGACAGCCTATATATGTTTTGATAATGAAATATCATTTGAGCCAAGTGAAATGGATCAATCTTCAACAACCATCATCAATCACATATGATACTAGTCATATTTCATACATATTCTATAAAATAGATTTCACATGACAAGTTTATAATTCCAGCAAGTGGAAAAATTATTATGTTACACTGAAATCAAACTTGAACACCGAAAACATAACTGGCTGTTCACTTTTCAAAACTGATCAATTTGAAAATTAATCTTTTAAAGATAACCCATTTTTCAGAAATTGATCTGCCAATGCGGTTCCATGAAAGTTGAAAGAAAGCGATGACTAATCCAACAATAAATCAATTGTTTGTGTGAAACCATATTTAAATGCAAGACAATTCATGAACCACCCTCTGTTATGAAGTTATATATAAGATAACTTCGCATGAAGTCATTTATTTCACTTCTCAAAACACTTTGCATTTCATATAGTAGTCACATTAATTCTTAATACAATGAATACAATTTAATAATTGATCAATGTCTTCTAGCTTAAAATAATCACTAACTGCTTGAACTAAAAATTAAATTCAATAACAAAATACAAACAAATAAGTATACAAATATAATTTAATATATGAGATCACGTGTAGATTATCTTTTTATTGTATTGCCAATACATAAAATTGAGTCACTCATAAACAGAAACAAACAAACAAATATCATATACACACATTCATACCAGTACATTTAAAACAATTCATCAACAATTACCTCTCATTTCTATACATATTAAATAATAATTTGTTAAATATAATTATATCAACAATTAGACGTAATTTTTCTCTTTAGCTAGATCAACAAGTAAAAGTGATTTTTCTCTTCACCTAGATCAGCAATTAGATATGATTTATATCTTCGGCAAGTGATACATAGCCAGCTAGCATAACTCAAAAATTTAAAAATTTCAATTAAATTATACACAGTCGAACAAAAGAAAATATTTAGAATATAACTCGGGGAATGAAATCTATGATTGGGGAGAATGATAGGTAATTGGGATTTGAAAAGTATGTTTAAGCAGAATAAAAGTGCTTAGTTAATAAAAAAGTGAAAATTCTATTTTTAAGTCGTTACCCATGGCTTAAAAATATTTTTTTTGGCTAAACATTTTAAAATTCACATTTTTAAGTTAAACGTATTCAAAACGCCTATTTTTAGGCCATTTCATCAATTTTGTGAAATATTTAATAGATTTTAAGGATATTTTAAACACTTTATATAAGATAGAGTTCTTAGTTTGTGATGTAGCCAAATAAACATATAGTTTACTTTCAATGCCTAAATTTTCCTTAGAACGAAGGAAACATCTCACAAATTAGCGAAATGTCCTAAAATGGTCATTTTAAATATGTTTGACCTGACTTTTGAAATGTTTGGTATAGAAATATTTTTAGGCTATAGGTAATGGCTTAAAAATGAAATTTATAAAAAAAAGAGTGAGTAAAAGTAATAGAAATCTTAAAGGTGGCGACGAGAGAAAGTTAAGGTTGTAATTGCTGTGATCTGTTATCTGATAGGGTAATGTTTATATAAAGTATTTCTCTTCTCTAAAGTCGAAACTTCATATACCCACTCATTTACTCTTATGTCGATGTATCAAATGTTATGATATTTTATAAGTCTTATGAAAATTCTTACGCAGATCATCTAATAATTTATCATTTAATTTAATGACACGTATTACAATAATTCCCATAATATTTTTCTCTTATAGCCTTTTTCCATGTAAATGATATGTACATATTCCTTAAGAGGTTTTTTATATTTTAATATAGGTTTGAGTGTATTAATCTTTAAAAAAATTGAACTTATAAAATTTTAACTCAAACTAGTTTGTAAACCATCATTATTTGATTACCATGGAGTTAAAAAGATTTATAACTTATCCTAAAAATCTAAATTTCCACTAAAATATCATATTAAAAAGATTACCTAATTTCTTATAATTTTACCTGCTCTTATTATGAGCATCAATTTCTGATACAAAAATCAAATATATTAACCTTTTAAAATAAAATAAAAAAGAATATTGAACCCTAACTTGTCTTCGTTATGGAAAAATTAGTACAGGGAATTGAGTTTTGATGTTTCAAATGTTACAATATTTTATAAATATTATGAAATTTTTTATGCAAATTATCTAATGAATTTAACATTTAATATCATAAATTTATTACAATAATCCTCATAATATTGTTTTCTCTTTTTCCCTTTTCCCATGTAAATGATTTGAATATATTCCTTAAAATGTGTTTTATGTTTAAAAAAATACTTTCATCCAATATTGGATAATCTAATACAAATCGTACTATGACACATACCCTTTGTTTTAAACATAAAAAAACTAATTATAGTAACTATCTATTTAATCTAATGACATGTGCTTTGTTAATATTATTAATGGCTATAATGTAAATATTTAACCATTCTACATTGAATGGAAATCTTACCCTTTATTTTTAATATATGTCTGAGCGTATTCATCTTGAAATCTTTTTGAACATATACAACTATGATTGAAAGAAGTTTACAAACCATCTTTGTTTGATTAACATGGAAGCCACAAGATTTAAAACTTATCCTAAAAATCTATATTTTGCCATATTAAATAAATTACCTCATTTGACACAAGTTTACCCTGATCTAATTATGAGATCAATTATTAGACCAAAAAACAAATATATTAACCAATTAAAATAAAAAAACACTATTGGACCCCAACTCTTCTTAGTTATTGGAAATTTATCACCCAGAATTTGAGTTTTGATATATGTTTATAGCGAAGGATCAGGAGACATATAAAGGGAAATAGAAGCAAGGATGGAAATGAGTGTCTTATAGAGCCTATGACGCGTGAAGGAGGAGGCGCAACTATGGTGTTCTACGTAGAAAATTATGAAAGTTCGTGACAATGGTGATACTATACATATTTAAACATGATTCGAGATTTGGATAATTTTGGGATATTTTCAACTTTCTTCTGCCACTCAAAAATTGATTGTAATGGATTTCTCTATAGATTCGCAAATTGTAATGAAAAATCAACTAAGTATTAAAAATCTGAAGCATTAAAGTAGTACAAGGTTACCTTATCTAATTTGTAACAATAATCTGTTATTATCCAAGAAGGAAAAACTCATGTATTTCAAAAAGTAACAAATATACCCCTGTATGTATCTGCTACATTTTGAAAGACGGGTATATTTGATTAATTTGTATAACATACACATTTTCAAAAACAAGTATGTTTGATTAATTTGCATAACATAGGGACCAATGGTGCAAATTTCTTTCAAAAAAATTTAATTCTAAATCTAATAATGTTCCAAATTTTTAATTCTAGTTTACTCCTTTATCCTTTTAAACCACTTATGTATGAAGGAACTAAAATTTTATAATTTTATGGCTCAGACATATCTTTGTCATATTCTTACTTCTTTAGGCTTCTTATAAGCAAAAACTTAATGCTATACTAAATAATAAAATGAATAATGATTAAAGGTAATGTACAATTACCCCAATCCTCCATCTATTTTTTTTGCTTAAAAATTGTTTTGTAAAATAATTAAATAGATGGAACACCATATTAAATACAAGATAATATAAGGATCTAAGTATTTAAAGAAAGCAATTAATCCAAACCATAATAAATAAATCTTGATGATTCAAAGGTAAGTACCAACAACCTCATCTAATGTTCCTACAAGAATATTTTAACCAAATACATTTTTAAAATTTTGTACTAGTTCAATACAAGCAGTTTTTTTATTTCAACAAATAAAGACCTACATTTATCCATGAATAGTACAAAAAGAAAAAAAATACCACAACAAACAAACATTAAAATACAGAAAAACACAAATAACAATAAATTAATTATAAGTTTAGAAACATGAATATTACCCAACAATGAATTGTACCACGCTGTTTGGCTGATGGATTTATACCAAAATAAAAATATTTGAACCCTAAATCAATAAAAATTATACAACTAAACATTAGTAGATCCAAATAAAAAATCATCATAAATAATCTAGAAGAAAACAGAAGAAAAAAAAGAACATAACTTGCTGGAAATATTGATAAAAACCATCCAAACTACCATAGAAACAATGCAAATTTGCAGAGGAAAGTAGCAATGTAGCAAATTTAGAGAGATAAAGAGATATATGACTCATATTTGATTAGATAAAATAATTTTCCTTTAAGGTTTCTCATGAGAACTTACAAAAGGATAGAGATAAAGTTGTAGGGAAAAGAGAAAGGTTAGCGTACAAACTACAAAGGACAAACAAATGAGATGGGATATTTTATCCCACAATTTTTATAGCTAGGGTTATATAAAAATTAAATTGGGCCAAATAGGGTCAATTACCGCGGATTGGGCTTTTCGCAAACCGTGAACCAAACCAAAACAATAAAAAAAAAATTTGGGGCCACGACAAACCATGGGTCGTGCAAGTTGGTTTTTAGCGGGTTGGGTGTGCAACCCTATTTGGGGCTATGTCGGCCCTCAATTTTAAAAATTCTGTTCCTACGTCATTAAAAAGAATTATTAAAATTGTATGGGTTTTATTTCAAAAATATACTGGCTCCCTAATGTTGTCTAAAGTTATTTGTTTTAGGTTTTGATATATTTAGCTGTTTGTGTGAATATTTAATACTTATATAATAATATTGATTATATTGTATAATATTAATACAAAAATTATAGTGTAATTAATTAGCTTATGTATATAAGAACCTAGTACAATTAACTCAAAAAAAATTTAGGAAAGTTGCACGAACCTAGAAATTTTTCCCACACATCTTACACACCTTTTGCTTTCTAACAAAAAATTCTCAACTAAGTAGGTTATTTTATTAGAAAAGAAGGAATATTGTATAGAGATTTAGACCTTTTTTATTTAAAGATAAAATAATTTCATTACAAAACAACTTGCAGGATATAAATGCAGGTTTAGCTTAAACATGCACCACTTAAACTTAATCCATGGAACAAACACTAAATTTTATAACATTACAATCAAGATTCTCAAAACGATTATCAAACCCCAACCTAACTTTATAATATATCATGCTCTACCTTAATTTTTAATTTATTTGACTGTTTCGAAATAACTTTTACGAAAACCAAAACAAAAAACCTTGAATTAATGGTTATTGTAGAAAAATCAATCTTGTTACACGAGACTTCTTTATTTGTTGCTAGACCCACTGATATTTGTGGTTGATTTTTCATTGATCAAACCGTTATTCTCATGATTCTTAAAGTGTTTTTTTTATGCCTAATTTTTTACAAGCTCATTCTTAGAATAGCACCCTCTTATTGAAAACTTTTTTTTCTAGGATAATTTCCTCTATTTTAACTTCACGAAAATAATGCAAAGCTGAGAATGTTATTCAATGCAAATTTGGAAAAAAATATATATTTGGAAAAAAAAAATGAGGGAATAAAATACTCTAAGTCTTCACAATAGAAATCTATAAGCCTTATTCAGACTATAAATTTTTTGTTGATTTTTAGCGTGCATTGAGTTACTTATTTATACAATTTAGCTATTGTATTTCAATATTTAAGTCAACATAATTTAACTATCAGACTTTTAACCCTCACTGGTTAAGTCCTGAATACATTATAGGTCCATATATTACACATAATAACCATTTTTCTTATTAAAACCACTGATCCTATACTTGTCAAAGTACATAGCATCAGAAGAAAAAAATGTTCTAGGATTCTTCCTTTTAAATTTTCATTTATTTACTTAAAGATACATCAAAGATCATAGTTTATTCTGTTAATTGTGTTAAATCTGAAGCTTTTGAAACAAAGTTGAACTATGTTATATTTTACATTGACTACTTGATCACACTCTCTTAACAAAAATTGCAATTTACCCCTTTTCAGTTTCTTGATTGCTTACAAAGTCCCTATGTTAAAAGATGTCCTGCTAAGATAAAATGGAAAAGGAAGATGAAATGGATCTCGGATATCTATAGAACAGATCCCTATTCTACGCTTGAGGGGCTTGATCGAAGGAACTGACGTGATTTCAAGAAATGTTCATACAGGAACTAGGTTGGACTCTAATGAGGGACCTGGTAACTATTTCAGTCTGATTAATTTAGTCGAGACACCTGTCAATCAATAATATAGTAAGCTTTTTTTATTATAATATTTTTTACCCGTGTCTCAAGGTCAAAGCTTTCAATGTATATTGGTTAGTGTATTTATAAAAATGAAATGTTCTGTTTATTTTCAGTGTTAAATTTTGAAATTTTGTGTTAAATCTTTTTTCGATGGTATAATATTGTGCTCGGTGTTTGATGTACCACTTGGTGTTCAATAACAGTTCACCCAATGCTTAAAACAAGTGATCCCAATGTTTTTTTTCTCATTGCCAAGTTTGAAATGAAAGAAATTAATAATCACATTATTCCCAACGAATGAAGTGATATTTATAAAATTCATCATATTTTGATTTTTCCATCTTAGTTTCTTGTAGACACACAACATCTATTCTAATTTATTTAATAAATTTAGAAACTTCATGTTGCTTGAAGGCCCTATTGACCTCCTTTACATTCAATGTAGAAACTATCGTTTATCATGCATTTATCACGGTGCTTAGATATTTACCTCCATTTTTTCATTTTCTTAGTGCAATCCGCAATGATATAATTGCTTTCTTACAAACCTTACACTTAGTAGGCAATACCACATACACCACTTCAACATCATGACACATTTCTTCATTAATATAACCATAAACTTTATGAATTAAGTTTGTTGAGATATAAATTTCAATACATAATCTATACATCGTCAATCTTGGTCTAGTAACAATAAATGCATTCATTTAATCAACAACACGAACTGCACTACCCACATATAAAACCCCATCCTTTATCTACAATTGTAGTGAAATCTTCTTTAGTATGAAACCTCTTAGTATCTATCTTTTCAATCATCATACCATGACCCCTCTTTCTTAACAACATGATTTTGCTTCCAACATTCCACACCTAATCAAGTATCATGTTATAAGTTCCTTCACTTTAAAAGTGGAATAATTTCATATTTAAATCATTATATTTGAACAAGTTTTCCAATACCTTTCCAGGGAATACTAGTCATGCTCTTTACCATGTAGAAATCAGGATACTTACTAAAAATTGTCCTATCAAACAATCTTCCAAATATTAAATACCTTTTCAATAATTTTTTTAAGGGTATTCACCAATATCTTTTCAGTCTTAATCCCAGGAGGATAAAAAGTTCAAGCTTAATATCTTCTTCATAATTTTTTGCAAACACATTTTCCCATTAAACTTCCCCTTCATGGAAAAACTCTGTATCTCCACCAAAGTCTAGGCAAAGTAGTAAACCCCATCTCAAAAACACTTTTGATTAGTAGTGGTAAGTTATAACTAGCCTTCAATGTCCCAAAATTGAAGCTACTATCCTTGATTTCCATAACAGTAGGATAATGCATAGAAGTATTTAGACTCAAATAACTCTTGGTTTCCTCCTTCTACTGCTTCCAGAGAGGATGAGAGTTACCACATGCAAATCAGGGAAATTCATTAGACTATCCTTCAATAAATTTCCTAAGACAACATCATAATTGTTTAGTTCACTCACCTTATTTGAAAAATTATCCTAAATATCACACATAACAGGGATATTACATTCATATACATGTCTTCCTCACTTGAGACAAACCCAAAAGTTTCGGAGCCCATTTTCCTTTTAGACAATATATGAAATGCCGTCTCAACCATTGATCTTGAATCGGAATTGTCTATTGTTGACTGTTTGACTTTAATTAACCCTGGACCATATCCCACTAATCCTCATTAGGTTTACTCAAGGAATCACCTTTTGCAAGGTTATATTAACCCTTTGTTCAGGTTACTTGAAGGCCGATTTAGCATGAATGAAATTCACACACGGTGTTAATTTGATTTGTAGTTTAATTGTTTGAAGTTTTTTTAGCTGTCAAGTAGCTATATTTAAGCTCGATATGTCATAAATTTGAAAAATTTGCATTGGACTTGACTGTAAAATGTGAATTTTGTGTTTATCGTGTCCTAAATGTAATTTTGGTTATGCTGTAAACAGTGATCTTGATACTGGTTTACAATTTCTTCAAATGATTGCTTTTCTGAATTCTCTTGGTGGAAAATGTACTTTAGGATTATGCTGGGTAAAATGATTTTTTTTTTTTTAAATCTATAATATGAACTAAATTTTGTTTAGAAATAGAATTGATATTTGTGATCTTGTTAACTTAAGCTAAAATTGTAGGGTGGTTTGCATTTTTTGAATATTTCAGGACTTTTATCTGAATCTGCACGGAAGGCATTGTAATTTGGGGAATAATTACAAGTCTAATACGATAAGTGGAGCTGGCAAGGGTTCATCAAGAGGTGGTTAGAGATGCCAGTTTCAACCTCCACAACCTCATAAAAGGGACATTTTCATGGAAGCTGGTAAACTCGCAGTAGAGTATTTAGTCTGTAAGGGGATATTACCACCTAATGCACTTTCAAGTAAGTGGAAAAGTGGTAATTTCAAGAATCAAGGAGGAAATTTTTGATCCGAAAATACTAGTGCAGATGAACCGGTTTGTTCAAGAATCATGGGTTGAATTCGAACCGAGAGTTCGTTCAAGAATCATGCTCTAATTCTTAACCACGCAGGACCGAGATCAGATTTTTCTGCTCCGCATAACTTTCCTAATAATCCAGACAACAATCGAGTGATTATTCCACATGTTCTAGAGGGCTATGAAAATATGATAATGGAGTTACTTGGAAAGGATGCACCATACATTTCTTCTGCACCTTCAGAGATAAACACTCTTGACGCCGATTTGAGCCATTATGATGAAGACGTAAGTATTAATAGATGCATGATTAACTATTTTTATTATCATATCATATGAATAAATGATGATGATTTTTTTATTATGAGTAATACTGTAAGAGACTTTAAAGACATTTTTTCATTTATCTTTAATGAAAAAAATCCTGGTTTATTGTTTTTTTCTATTGTAGTCTTGATCCACATTTGTTAATTAAGATAAAACTTATTTTCAAGCTCTCCTTGTATATTTAATCTGTGATTATATATATATATATATATATATATATATATATATATATATATATATATTTCTATTCGTTTAAAATTGAGTTATATGGGTTTGCTATCATTCTCAACTATGTTTTTACAAGCATGTATTTTTTTAATAATGTTAATCCAAACTTCATATTGGGTTTACTTATGATCTAGAATATGTGATTTAGAAATGCTTTTAAGTCTTTAGATTTTAGTCTTTAACTGCGTAAATGCTTTGGATCCTTTTTTTGTGCACAAATGTAGTAATTGGCTTGCTGGATTGCTCACGTAAAATAACGTTTTCAAATCTTTACTTATGGGGTTCTTTCTTTCCCATAATTGTTCTTTCCTTGTTCAGTCATGCTTCTCAAGTAGCTTCTCATGATTAAGAATATTATAAAAATTCAAATATAAGTTTATTACTAAATTTTAAGCAAATAAAATGACGTTGCTATTCCAAATAAAAAGACTAGTGGTAAAGAGTTTGTTTATGTCACACATCATAATACATACATTTTCGCGTATTGAATGAATGAAAATGTATAGTTCCACTCGAATGTACAATTACCCTCGAAAGTTTACCGACAATTGTGATTAGAATTTATTCATCACCTCCATGTATGAGTAATGAAGCAACATATTGTTTGGGTGGCTATGTCGGCCCTCAGTTTTAAAAAAAAAATTGACTCCATTAAAAAGAATTACTAAAATTGTATGGGCTTTATTTTCAAAATATACTTGGCGGCCTAATATTGTCTAAAGTTATTTGTTTTAGTTTTTGATATACTTTGTTATTTGTATGAATATTTGATGTGTTTATGATAATATTAATTATATTGTATAATATTGATACAGCACTTATAATGTAATTGATTCATTTTTGTATAAGAACCTAGTACAATTAACTCAAAATAAATATTAGGAAAGTTGCACGAACCTATAAGCTTTTGGGACACAGTCCCACACAACTTTTGCTTTCTAAGAAAAATTTCTCAACTAACTAGGTTATCTTATTAGAAAAGAAGGATTATTTTATAGAGCTTTAGACCTTTTTGATCTAAAGATAAAATAATTTCTTTACAAAACAACTTGCAGGATATAAATGCAGGTTTGGCTTAAACATGCACCACTTAAACTTAATCCATGGTACAAACACTAAACTATAACATTACAATCAAGATTCTCAAAATGATAATCATACCCCAACCTAACTTTATAATATATCATGCTCTACCTTTAACTTTTTCAGGCTAACATATTTCGACTCCTATTAGTAAAAAGAGTGCCAAGATATATGACACGCAATTTTCCTCTCTTCATATTTAAAATGTCACACAAATCATCATTTAAAGCATTAGCCCATCCATTGTAATTCAACACACTTTTCTAAGAACTTATTTTATATACTAAAAGTCTAAAAAACATACATATCCCCATATCAATCTACTAGTTGAGCTCCTTTCGCCATTAAAGGACAACAATCAATCATCCTCAGAGACTAGGTGGACAAATATATTTTTCTACACTTAGGATGATAAGTAAACTTTATACGTGAACCAATAAAACCCATTATAGCTTAAAAGGAAAGTTTACATATAATAAACCAATAATATGAGAGTGGATCCCACTGCCTTTGATAAAACACAACATTTCACTATTTTACACACAAAGATTATGAAGCTGAGGTAACACACATCATAATCCATTGTATAATTATTTCATGAATATCAAGTCAAACAACTTATTTATCAAGAATTTCTAGTTAATAGTATCATAAACCTTATGCAAATCCAAGTTTAAGGTACATATTGGACAATAACTCAACCTATCATACCCTTTAACAATAACCTATTACAATGCCTGTAAAACCTATAAATGCATCTTGGTTTTTTGAAATCAGTATATGTAAGAACATTTTCATTCTCTTTGTAATCATAATTGATATTTCTTTGTATAAATTAGTGTAGAATGCATAAGTCTAAATTTATTCACATTAGTTGGAGCCTATACTATTGAAATAAGAACTAAGGTAGTTATATGAAATTGCTTTAACAATGATCTAATCTTCAAGATATACCTTATAAAAATACATACATCATTTATCATCACTAACGAAATATATTGATAAAAATCACCTATAAAGGTCCAATAGCCTTATTTTTATCTATTCAGATGATATCCTCTTGAATGTACTTATTAGACACATCCATTATCATACTTTTTGCAATATCACTATCCAACTCCTTGTTAAGAAGTTTTTTAATCATTGTCTAGATACTTCCTCTTCACCACTATAAACTACTCCTAACAATTTCCTCTAGTAACTCACAAATGTTTCATTGATATTCCCCTCTTTTTTAAGAATTCCCTATTCATCATACGTAAAGTTTATTTTTCATTTTGCATTCCTAAACCTTTAATAAAAAGAACTAGAACCACAATCACTTTCTGAAACCCACAAGACTCTAGATTTTTGTTGCAAAAAGGAATTCTATACTTCCATCAAATGTTGAATGTGCTCTTTGAGGTCTTTCTTTTTTTGAATAGTATTTACTACCCCATTTAAAACTAAATCTACACATCAATAAGATCTTTTTTTATCATATTCATATCTTCTGAGTGATTGAAAATATTGTTTAATAAAGATATTCAAAATCCTATTTACTCCTTCAATCTTTGCTCAAATTTATACATCAAAGTCCCTTTTATAATCAAAGTCCATGTTTTCTTAACCAAATGAATAAATACCTTATGATGAACCCAAATACTATAGAACTTAAACGCGTCAATATTTTTATAAGAACCGTGAATATTTAAAATAAGTGGGGATTGATTTGAACTCTAGGAGAAACCACCGCAAGACAAGACCTAGTATTAGTAAACCATTCTATAATATTTTCCAAGTACTCATCAATTTTGCTTGAATTAAAACAATCTATTATCATGTTACCTCCCCTGTTCTGATGTTCAAACATCATTAAGTCTTTAATACACCCTTTGAAATCAATATAACCAAAAGATAGTGTATTACAAACAACTGTTTCCTCACAGAAAAGAATCTCATTAAAATCACTACAACAACACCAAAAAAGATTTATCATCTACATAATATCTTCCACAAGCTAACTTTAACATGTTCATCATTATCTACATAGAACACTCTGTAAGAGAAGCACTTATCACTATATAACGCCTTTTCTTCACATAAGATAAGTTGTTAATAAATATCAATACACCTTATTTTAACCACACTATCATTACACCTTATACAAATATGGCCTCTTTTGTGATGGATTCCCAACCAATGAAGTGATGTTTATAAAATTCATCATATTTAGATTTTTCTATTTTTGTTTCTACTAAACACACAACATCTATTTTAATTTATTTAATGAATTTAGAAACTTCATGTTGCTTGAAGGCCTTATTGAACTCCCTTACATTGAATGTAGAAACTATCATCTATCATGCATTTATCATGGTGATTAAACATTTACCTCCATATTTGTCTTTTCTTAGTGCAATTCCCAATTTCATAATTGCTTCCTTACAAACCCTTCACTTAGTAGGCAATACCACATACACCACTTCAACTTCATGACACATTTATTTTATTTATATCAACATAGACTTTAATAATTGAGTTTCTAGACATATAAATTTTAGTACATAATCTATACTAGCTCAATCTTGATTTAGTAACAATAACTGCGTCCATTTGATCAACAACACCAATTGCACTACCCACATATAAAACTCCATCCTTTATCTAAAATTATGGTGAAATCTTCTTTAGTATGAAACCTCTTAGTACCTATCTTTTCAAGCATCATACCATGGCCCCTCTTTCTTAAAAACATGATTTTGCTTCCAACATTCCACACATGCTCAAGTATCTTGTCATAAGTTCCCTCACTCTAAATGTGGAACAATTTCATATATAAATCAGTATATTTGATATCAAGTTTTACAATACCTTTCCATTGAACACTAGTCATGCTCTTTTACATGTAGGAATCAAGAGACTTGCTAAAAATTGACCTATTAAATAATCTTTCCAAATATTAAATACCTTTTCAATAATTTTAAGGGGCTTCACCAATATCTTACATTCTTAATCCTAGGAGGATAAATAATTCAAGCTTAATATCTTCTTAATAATTTTTTGCAAACAAATTTTCCCATTAAACTTCCCTTTCATGAAAAAAATCTCTATCTCCACCAAAGTCTAGACAAAGTAGTAAACCCCATCTCGAAAACCCTTTTAATTAGTAGAGGTAAGCTACAAATAGCCTCCAATATCCCAAAATTCAAATTACTATCCTTGATTTTCATAATAGTAGGATAAATCATGGAAGATTTTAGACTCACATAACTCTTGGTTTCCTCCTTCTACTACTTTCAAAGGGGAAGCATGAGAGTTACCAACATGCAAATCTGGGATATTCATTAGACTATCCTTCTACAAATTTCCAAAAAACCACATCACAATGGTTTAGTTCACTCACCTTATTTGCCGAATTAATCTGAATATCACGCTTAACAAGGATATATCACCTAGATACATATCTTTCTCACTTGAGACAAACCCAATAGTTGTGGAGCCCATTTTCCTTTCAGACAATATATGAAAAGCCTTCTCAACCACAAAAACTCTTAATTACATGAGATTTTGAAGTTTAACTTCTAATTACATTCTCATCCACTTTATCTAGTTGAATTACAATACTCTTTTTCTTTATTTAAGAGGAGTTTCCACAAACATGGCGAGGAAGACTCAAGGCACATGCATAAAAAATAATGAATAAAATCGATAAGGAAATAAATGAAATATACTAAATAAAAAAAACCTTAAAAATTAGACAAATAATATACAATACATTTTATAAATCTTGATTGGAGAATAGAAAATGAGCAATTAATATGAACACAAAAAATTAATGACCATCAGATCTTCAAAAGTCTCAACACTTCTCACGAGAAAGAGTGGGTAAAGTAACTAATGAGATGAGAGATTGGGTACTAATAGTTGACAAGATTTGAACCAAGAAGAATCTAATTATTAAAAAAGTAAACTAAAAAGATAAGTGATCAAAAAAGAAAGAAATTAACGACGAAGCAATGTAAAAAAACGAAAACAACGAGAACGATAGATGAGATGATTATTTTGTTAGAAAATAGGAGAATGAAATTAAAGAGAATGATAAAAAAATACTTTTTCTTAACTTGTGGATTATATTTTAAAGATCAACATTTGAAGATTGTTTATTTTGTAAATTTTATAAATTATTAAGATTGCAATATTTTTTGATTTTTTTTTATAATGCAATATTGTAATTGTATTTTTTACTTTGAGTTGTTAACTTTTTTATTTTTTAAACAATTGTTCAGTTTTTTCATTTTATATCATCAATTTTTAATTAAAAATCAAAAGCTGGTCAAAGTTTGAGTAACCTTAAATATATCAACTTAACCAACAAGAACCAAACTGGATTACAAAATTTCAGTGTCACATTTTTTCTTCATATGTCCATTAATGATAATCATTATATCTTTTCAAGAGATAACACATGTGTTATTCTCTTAGAAATTTCATCGTTAACTAATGATTAATTCATCTCTTATATATACACAATAACGTTAATAATTGTGGCGCAAGTAACCCAAAATATAAAAATGGTAAATTATGAAAGCTATATTCCGAAACAATAAAAATAATTTCAATGTATAAAATGTAATACAACTAAAGTTTAACATAATCAAACAAATTTTCAAAATTATTCAAAAATACTTAAAATCTGACATTATAACCAAACATATACCCCATGATTTTTTACTCAAACAGTTTTTTGTTGACCATAAATTAAATTTATGCATATTCAATATGGGGGAAGATATGAGCCTGGTGGACTAGGTATCTCAAGGTCTAGCGCAACCTCCGGTTCAATGTGAAATCTCGGATAATCAGTTTCAAAAACCGAACCTTCTCCAAGAGTTTGGGGAGAAATCATCTCCGACAACGGATTATCTACACACTCACTACCAAACATAGATCTCTTTAGCAGCAGGTCTGATCTCTTGGCCAAAAATATGTTCCCAGAATAAGACTCGTTATTCTTTTCATTATTTTTCCTTTTACATAATTCAAATAATTCACATAAGATTAATAAGGGGTGGATCAAGATATTTCTATATGAAGCTTAGGGGTTGGGGGTAATGGTATATTTTAATTTAATTTAATTGTACTATATGTCCCTATATCAAGCAAAACTTGCAATAATTTGTTTTTACATAATCATACTATAAGTCCCTATATTATATAAATACCCTATATTTATCACATATATAACAAAATATTCATACACATACTATAAGTAAAAGATTAAAAAAATATGCTAAAAAAATCCGAGTCCAATTGAAACTTAATAAAAAATTGCATTATATGCAAAAATGAAACTACATGTTTTCCTATTTTATTTAAATTTATCTCACTATAAGTCCATATATTGTAAAAAGTAACATATATTATATCATATAAACAACAAAATATACAAATAGATAATATAAATCAAAACTTAAAAAGATAAACTTAAATAACCACGGACTAAGTGAAAGTTATAAAAAATTAACGAGGATCATGATGCCTATTAATCAATAAAGGACAAAAATATTATACCCGGTCTCTACATCCAGGTAGTTTCCTTCCTTTACAAGAATTACTACTTTCAGGTTCTTCAGCCACACGTCTCTTCCCTTTCCTATCGATGTCACCTTGGGCATTAATCTGTTTACTTGCAGGTATACCTGAACTTGATGGCAAAATTTTTCCCCTCACTGCATCCAGCTCCTCCAATGTACAAGGGAGGGTTGATGCATAAATGTCCGCAATGGACCGCATCTTTGGTCGCTTGGTATGTAGTTTCTTACGCACTTCAGGTGCTCGATTTTTACCCCTGATCTCATCTTCTATAACATCACATAGTAGGATTAAACCATCTCTGCCTATATCTTCCTTAACAGCATGGTCATTAATATCATCCCTAATCTCCCCATGCTCGAGAGACTCCTCGGCGGGTTCCACATCAGGCTCGATAGTGGGTCCTGTATTTTGGGAAGTCCTCCCTGACCATGATCTACTTCTACCAAAATCTCGGTTAGAATCCAACGATTGATTTTTGAACGAACCGGATCTTTTCCTCCGACCCTGAACAGTATCTATCTGGACTAACATTTCCCGATCCAAAATCTCGTCCATGATTCTTGAAATCATCACTTTTCCACTTACTAGAAAGTGCACTAGGTTGTAAGATCCCCTTTCGGACTAAATGCTCTGCCGCGAGTTTACCAGCTTCCATGAAAATGTCCCTCTTACTAGGCTGTGGAGGCTGAAACTGCCATCTCTGACCACCGCCACGGCCATATCCACCAGCACCACGACCTCTAGATGAACCCTCACCAGCTCCCCTCATTGTATTAGACTTGTAACCATTCACCGAGTTACAGTACCTTCTTCCGTCCATTTTCAGATAGTAGTCCCTGAAATATAAAAAAAAAGCAAATCACCCCACAATTTCGGCGCAAGTTAACAAGATCACAATTTACAGCATAATCCAATTTACATTGCAAGTTCTAAACAAATTTAGGGCATGATAGATTTACAAAAAAATAACCAGTTTACAGTAAGGTCCCAGAATAACCGCAATGTAAATTTTCCACCACAAGGTATCAGCAAAAGAAATAATTTTAAGAAATCGTAAACAAGTTAAAAAGATCACATTTTACAGCATAACCCAAATCACATTAGGACATTATAAACACAAAAATCACATTTTACAGTCAAGTCCAATGCAAATTTTTCAAATTTCTGACATATTGAGCTTTAATCTAACTACTTGGCAACTAAAAGAACTTCAAACTACCAAACTAACAAAATTCAAATTAACAGTGTGAATTTCATTCATGCTAAATCGGCCTTCGAGTAACCTGAACAAAGGATTGATCCAACCTTGCAAAAGGTGATTCCTTGAGTAACCCTATTGAGGATTAGTCTGAAATTATCCAGGGATAATTACAGTCAAACATTCAACAGTCAACAATTTTGATTCAAGATCAAATCAAATTACACAGAATGGGAGTTATTGTGCTTCACAGATCTCGCAAATTAGAGCATCAATCAGCTGTAGCAGTTCAAATCTGTTACCTTTGCAAAATGGTCTGACTTAAATTTGTTTGATTCGGTCGATTTCTTCAAAAGCTGATAGGTTCCAGGTTTCAGACTTTCAGTCACAATTCTCACACAACAAAACTTTGTCTTTTATTAGAAAGTTCAGCAATTAGAAAAGAAAGTTGAGATTTAAAATTTGAGTAATGCTGATATCACCTTAAATTACATTACCTTTTTACCATTTCCTAACTCGCACTACCTTTTTATCATTTCCTAAATGGATTTTATATACACCAATCATATTTATCATTTTCTCCCTCTTTTATAATTAGTGCATATAAAATCCACCTAAAAAGTGATAAAAAGGTGATCCGATTTGGAATAATATCTAGCATTACTCTTAAAAAAATATCTTTTTATTTTGAAACATATAAATAAATTTAAAGAGAAACGAGTGAGTAATTATGTTTTTTTTTAATTAATCAGCCAGTTGTCTGTATGTTTTAGGTTTTAGATTTTCCTTCTGTAGGTCCACACTCTTTTAGATGTTTCCCTTCCGTATTTTTATAATTTTATACTTATAATTACAAATTATTACAATTTGTTTATATTAGGTGGAAAATCATTCGATAGTATTCATAATATTATTTAAACTTATCTTAGTTAATAACTTTGATTACGAAATATTTTGATAGATTTATCAACTGAATTAAGAGTTTTTTGTAAGAAAGTATACTTGTTACGACCAATTCTAGATATTAATAATTTACTAGCTTAGAGTTGGGATTTTGGTAAATATTTTAATTCAACATTGCTTAACACATACAAGTTGAAAGAAAACTGGTGTTTGCACACAAGTGAGTAACAAGTTCTTTCCTTTGGGTAAGGAACAGCCATTGTTAATACCTAGTAAGGTAAGGAGCAAAAGGAGGACTTTATCGATAAAATAAATTATTAATAAATGTATCTTTTTTAACATTGAATTTACCTTTTATTACATGTTGGAGTATTGAAATTAACAAAAATTATTACAATTCATAATCTCGACCTCATATTATATATTATATAGACAAAATCTTGAACACAAATGTTGTCTAAATTATATCCCATTATCTATCATGTTGTAACAAATTGAATATGAGTGCTTATTCTCTATATATATATATATATATATATATATATATATATATATATATATATATATATATATATATATATATATATATATATCATTGTCAAATTATTGTTTAATAAAATATTTCTTAAAATCCATTATAATCATTTATAATTATGATAGATATCTACACAACAAAATATAAACGTTTACTGAATTATGAATTTCATTTCGTAATAAGTTATGATAAATATGAAGAAACTAATTCATAGTTTTAATAATATAAAACATATGATATAAAAATGGTTCTAAAGATAGTTAAATAATAGACCGGTAAAAATATCAAAAATTTGAACAAATCAAATACATAGAATAATATATAAAATTAGAAAAATACTTTTCATCTAATATTGGGTGGTCCAATACCAATCGTATTATGACACATGTCACTTGTTCTAAACATGTAAAAACTATTTACAGTAATTATATAATTAATTTAATAACATGTGTTTTCTTAATATAATTAATGGTTAGAATGTGAATATTGAATAATCCAATATAGAGTAGAAGTCTTACCTATAAAATTAACATAATATGAATTTACCATATTTACATTATTGAAGTCAATTGAGATGACTATTAAAAGATTGTACAAAAGAATACACGCAAAACGATATCAAGTTTCATGTTTGAAATTAAAAATATTGAAGTTAAAAATAGGGGATTTAGTGTATTTTTAAAAATATAGACGTTTAAATAAAAGTTTAAAAATATAGAGCTTTAGTGCAATTTCAAAAAAATTATAGGGGTTTTTTTGTAATTTTAAAAAATAGGGGTTTTTAAGTAATATAAAAAATAGGTGTTTTTGTGTAATTATAAAAAATATAGGGATTTAAGTGTAATTCTAAAAAAAATATAGGGGCTTTAGTGTAATTTTAAAAAATAGGGATTTAGTGTAATTTTGAAAACGTAGAGAGGTTTTAGTGTAATATAAAAAAATAGAGGGGCTTTAATGTAATTTTTAAAAATTGGGTTTTATTTTAATTTTGAAAACGTAGAGGGGGTTTTAGTGTAATTTAAAAAAATAGATGGACATAAATTTAATTTTTAAAAATTTAAGGCTTAAACGAAACTTCCTTTAGTGCAATTTTAAAAGAAATGGAAACTTTAGTGTAATTTAAAGAATAGGGGTTTTAATGTAATTTTTAAAATATATAGTGGATTTAGTGTAGTTTAAGAAAAAGGACCTTTAGTATAAACTTTTAAAAATATAGGGGTTTTCATATAATTTTGAGAAATAGGGACGATGATGGACGAGATCCACACTCCAAAACAATAAGCGTCTCACTGCTTGCGACACTTTTTCAAATATTTTCAACTTTATTATTTCCTACCAAATGTACTATTTCCTAATGAATGTAATATTCCCACCACTAATAAATTTAATATTTTTTATTTAACTGTAGGTAAAATAAAGAGAAACCGGCGAGGTAAGGCCACATTGGTCTTCAATCGGTTTTTTCTCCTCCAGGTCCTCTTCCAAATACGACTCCTTCCGTCGGTGAAGCAGGATATGATTACGATGATTTGATGAGTCAAAATTTACTGACTTTCTTGACTTTAGTTTATTTGGTTTGAAATAAAGACTATATTATTTGATTTTATTTTTTGTTCGAATTAATTATGTAATAACCAACTTTAATTTTTGTTGATGTTTAATATCGTTAAATTTATTAGCATTTTATTCATTTATAATTTCTATTCGTATCATTTTTCAATTTCTTTTTTTCGACAAATTTATTAATATAACAACCGAAATGATCTAATGTAAAATTTTACATTTAAATTAATTTTTGAAAAGAATGTTAGGGGAAAGAATGTCATCGCTAATAGTACGAAATAGAAGTTTCCGTCCCTAAAACAATTACTCTAGCGACGACTTTTGTCTTCGCTAAAGAGATTTACTGTTAGGAACGACAAATATCTTCCCTCATAACAATGAATCTACCGATGACTTTTGTCGTTTCTAGTCTCCAATGTCGTCCCCCCTAATGATAAAAAATTATTACGGAGGAATTTGAGTTAGATGCTGGCATAAACGATCTTTAGCAACTAAACTCTAGGGACAACACATTAACGAAGACATGTCTTTGCTAAAGACCGTCGAGGGTTAATAGCGATGACTTTTTTTTATCTTTTTGCGTTCCTAAAGAAAGAAAACTTTGCAATTAATGTAGAAGATTCCATATATTTTTGTTTTTACACAATCTCAACCGATGTTTGCCTTGTCTTTATATATATATATATATATATATATATATATATATATATATATATATATATATATATATATATATATATATATATATATATATATGTAGAGAGAGAGAGAGAGAGAGAGAGAGAGAGAGAGAGAGAGAGAGAGAGAGAGAGAGAGAGAGAGAGAGAGAGAGAGAGTTATCTTACCTAAAGTGCAATATTATTATTAACAATCATATTATAACATAGATCATATATTTAAAACTCTTATAAATTAATTATAATAACTATCTAACTGAAGTTACAAATGTGTTGTTATTATAATCAATGAATATTATATAAATATTGGACCACGGATGGAAGTCTTACATTTTAAAAAATAAGACAATATATCACTTCTATTCATGTCTAGATGTTAGAATTTATATTTCTAATAAACCTTCAAGATATCTAAATGTTTTAAAAAACGTATTTTAGTAGTCATGCGGTCAACGAATGGTTTTTATGTGTTTGTGTGCAACTACATAGTGATAATATTTTATGGACAGATGCAGTAATAGGTTCAATATATTACTTATTTTACCTTATCCACAACTATTTTTGTGAAAGATAACAGTATTTTTGGCCCATATGTTCTTGATTGAGAGATATTTAGCAAAAATTGGAAGGGAGATGGATGTTCTTATTATAGTTTAGAGGTGCAAAAGGGTCAAACACTCTTAAATAAAGAAATAACACATTTTAGAATTTAAATCTACAACGTATTTGATACTGAGTACAATTGATGGTGACACTGAACAGCGATGATCTGCACGAACGGCGGTGATCTGAAAACAATTTGTGATGAAAACTGAGTACATGGATGAGGTAAAAATGAACATGACATGTGGTGACACAAAGTATAAATTTCATCTTTTTACTTAATTTAATTATCAACAGTAAGCAAATCGGGTAACTGTAGTGAGCTGAAGAATGGTGTGATAGCCTTGGAGTATGTACGATCAGAAGAAAATCTCGCTGATCCATTTACCAAAGGCCTACCCAGGAGAGTAGTCCTGGAAACGTCGAGGGGGATGGGGTTGAGACCCATCAATGGGGAACATGTGACTCTTGAGTCGAGGTGATCTCCATTCATCCCTATGGCATAAAACTAAAGTAATATGGATTCATAGCCACTTGTGGTGGTCCTTTTGAGAAGGACTTGATGAATCAGAATTCATAGCCTATATGGTGGTCTTTTCGAGAAAGACTTGATGAATTCAAGGGTGGTAACAAAACCCAAACCTTTATACAAAGAATGTTAAGGAGACGTCCTTGAACAAAATGCAAATAAAGGTATCCACAAAGTTCATAGCCCACAAGGGTGGTTCCTAGAGAAGGACTTGATGAACTAAACTGAAAGGTGAGGTTCGAGGAAACCATAACTTTCAGCAGGGTAGAGTATGTGCTGTGAGGGCCTCTATCGAAAACCGTTAAAGTTCAAGAGTATGTTCACTTAAACGGAATTCGGTGGTTGCCTCACTTCACTACGTGACAATTCAAATCGAAAGATATTGGCACTTAAGTACAATTCACCCAAACGCTGAAAGTCATGGAAACCTGATCACTTTTTCTCCAAACCTTTTGACACTTCAAATGTGTGGGGGATTGTTGGAACATTTAAAGTGGAAAAAGATAATTTCCATTCTCCCACATCGGTGGGTAAGGAGGAGAATGAGCTCCTTTTATCCAAAGTGATGGCAATAGCTTCCAAAGATCACAACCCCATGCATGTGATAAGGTATTGGATAAACCCCACACGCGCGCACCACCACCACCACCCACCCGCCCGGCCCGGCCCGGCACCGGCACCGGCACCGGCACCGGCACCGGCACCGGCACCGGCGACGGCGGCGGCGGCGGCGTGGGCGTGGGCGTGAGTCGTGGTTCGTGGGGAGTTTGGGGAGTTTGGGGAGTTTGGGGAGTCAAAAAATGAAAAATGAAACAAGTTTTACAATCAGCTCTTATAGGGACGCTGGTGATCAATCAGAAGATAAAACGTAAAACAGACTCCACTAATCACGCTGCGGTTAAAGATTACTCCAATAGCCAAGTCAACACGCGGTTACAGAATCTTCCAAAAACGTGTGGAATACGAAGTCAATTAAAACGTGGGATTGGAAGGAATCAATTGTAAAACCGTCAATCAATTAATAGAGGGAATCGTGGACTTGATTGTTCGGTTACAAATTGTCAAAGCTGCAAGACCCCCTCTCCCCTATATATACGAGCTCACTCTACACCAAAAGATACAACGAAAAAACTCTAAGCAAAAGCAAAACTCTCTCTATACACTTCTCTGAAATAAGAACAGCAGTCTCTCTTTTTGTCGTTTGGAGATACCGGTTAGCCCGGAATATCTTTTTAAACGCTTAGATTATTTTCCGTGTACTGTTTTGCTTTTCCATTCCGTGTAAGTTGTTGGTTTTTTCGTTTGTAATTTCAATTCGTGTAATAGTTAGTTTACCATTAAATTGATTTTACATTTTCTTTGGTTTGAATTGCCTTTCTTTCTTTTTCGCTTCAAACGGTGATTTTTCAACTCACAGGATTTTCCTGTCGACTTAATCATCGATTCACCAGAAAGGCAATGATTTAAGTCGGAATTCAAAGTGGTGCTGGAAGAAGATGTGAATTTCTTGCAAACCTGACACATATTAGAAGTCATTTCAACTTCAGCAGGACATCTCTTAGCAGAGGGACCTTGAATGTATATGTAATGTTGTGTGACATAAACAAACTTTTTACCACTAGTTTTTCTCTTTGCAATAGAAAATGTTATTTTATGTGCTTAAAATTGAGTTGTGAACTTAAATTTAAATTTTGATAATATTCTTAATATGATCTACTTGAAAAGCCTGACTGACCAAGGAAAGAACAACAATGGGAAAGAAAGAATCCCATAAGTAAAGATATATCAACGTTATTTTATGTGAGCAATCCAGCAAGAGAATTACTACATTTGTGCACAAAAAAAAATGCTCCTAAGCATTTACGCTGTTGAAGACTAAAATCTAAAGACTTAAAAGCATTTCTAAATAACAATTCTAGATAATAAATAAACCCAATATGAAGTCTGTATAAAAATTAAAAAGAAAAAACACTTTAGTAAAAACATAGTTGAGAATGAAAGCAAACCCATAAAACTCAATTTTAATCAAAATGAAAGCATTTTATTGAAGTCTCAAATTCATAATCATTTATTAATATGATATGATAAAAATAGTTAATCATGCATCTATTGATACTTACCTCTCCATCATGAAGGCTCAAATTAACGTCAAGAGTATTTATCTCCGGAGGTGCCGAAGAATTGTTTGGTGCATCCTTTCCAAATAACTCCATTATATTATTTGCATAGCCCTCTTGAACATGTGAACTCACTCGATTGTTGTCTGGATTATAACGAAAGTTATGCAAAGCAGAAAACTCAATCTTGTTCCTGCATGGTTAAGAATTAGAGCATGTATTCCATTAGCTAGCAAATAATACATTCTTTGGCAAATATAGGAACCAATAGTGCAATTAACTCAAAAATATAAAAACCAGAAATACTTGCCTGTTAAACGCCTTCTGTTCTGGTACAGCATCATCTTCAATATGTTTACCATATTTGTCTGTTCCATTTCTCCGCATTATACTCGGTTTCACTTCGTAATTCTTGTTGAGATCCAAAATCGGAAACAACTTTTCCTCGGCCATGGGTGGTTTTTCTGGTGTTTTCGTTAAGACTGAAAGGCTCAGGCCGCCACCACGTGAGCAGGCTCTGGGTTTCTTAGCTCCGGCGAAGCCTTGATCAACTTCAGGTGCTCCTTTTTTACCCCTGATCTCATCTTCTATAACATCACATAGTAGGATTAAATCATCTATGGCTATATCTTCCTTAACAGCATGGTCATTGATATCATCCCTAATCTCCCCAGGCTCAAGAGACTCCTCGGCGGGTTCCACATCAGGCTCGATAGTGGGTCCTGTATTTTGGGAAGTCCTCCCTGACCATGATCTACTTCTACCAAAATCTCGGTTAGTATCCGACCCATGATTTTTGAACGAACCGGATCTTCTTCTCCGACCCTGAACGGTATCTGGACAAACATTTCCTGATCCAAAATCTCTTCCTTGATTATTGAAATCATCACTTTGCCACTTACTAGAAAGTGCACTAGGTTGTAAGATCCCCTTACGGACTAAATGCTCTGCCGCGAGTTTACCAGCTTCCATAAAAATGTCGCTTTTACTAGGCTGTGGAGGCACTGCCATCTCTGACCACCACCTCGGCCATATCCTCCAGCACCACGACCTCTGGATGAACCCTCACCAGCTCCCCTCATCGTATTAGACTTGTAACCATTCACCGAGTTACTATGCCTTCTTCCGTCCATTTTCAGATAGTAGTCCCTGAAATATAAAATAAAGAAATCACCCCACAATTTCGGCCCAAGTTAACAAGTTCACAATTTACAGAATAATCACATTGCAAGTTCTAAACAAATTTAGGGCATGATAGATTTACAAAAAAAATAACCAGTTTACAGTACGGTCCTAGAATAACCATAATGTAAATTTTCCACCACGAGGTATCAGCAAAAGAAATAATTTTAAGAAATCGTAAACAAGTTAAAAAGATCACTTTTTACAGCATAATCCAAATCACATTAGGACATTATAAACACAAAAATCACATTTTACAGTCAAGTCCAATGCAAATTTTTCAAATTAAATTTCTGACATATTGAGCTTAAATCTAACTACTTGACAACTAAAAGAACTTCAAACTACCAAACTAACAAAATTCAAATTAACAGTGTGAATTTCATTCATGCTAAATCGGCCTTCGAGTAACCTGAACAAAGGATTAATCCAACCTTGCAAAAGGTGATTCCTTGAGTAACCCTATTGAGGATTAGTCTGAAATTATCCAGGGATAATTACAGTCAAACATTCAACAGTCAACAATTCTGATTCAAGATCAAATCAAATTACACAGAATGGGAGTTATTGTGCTTCACATATCTCGCGAATTAGAGCATCAATCAGCTGTAGCAGTTCAAGTCTGTTACCTTTGCAAAATGGTCTGACTTAAATTTGTTTGATTCGGTCGATTTCTTAAAAGGCTGATAGGTTCCAGGTTTCAGACTTTCAGTCACAATTCTCACACATCAAAACTTTGTCTTTTATTAGAAAGTTCAGCAATTAGAAAAGAAAGTTGAAATTTGAAATTTGAGTAATGCTGATATCACCCTAAATCGCATTACCTTTTTATCATTTCCTAAATCGCATTACCTTTTTATCATTTCCTAAATAGATTTTATATGCACCAATCATATTTATCATTTTCTCCCTCTTTTATGATTAGTGCATATAAAATCCACCTAAAAAGTGATAAAAAGGTGATCCGATTTGGAATAATATCTAGCATTACTCTTAACAAAAATATCTTTTTATTTTGAAACATATAAATAAATTTAAAGAGAAACGAGTGAGTAATTCTGTTTTTTTAATTAATCAGTCAGTTGTCTGTATGTTGTAGGTTTTAGATTTTCCTTCCCTAGGTCCACGCTCTTTTAGATTTTTTTCCTTCCGGATTTTTATAATTTTATACTTATAATTACAAATGATTACAATTTGTTTATATTAGGTGGCAAATCATTTGATAGTATTCATAATATTAATTAAACTTATCTTAGTTAATAAACTTTGATTACAAAGTATTTTGATAGATTTATCAACAGAATTAAGATTTTTTTGTAAGAAAGTATACTTGTTACGACCAAATCTAAATATTAATAATTTACTAGCTTAGAGTTGGGATTTTTTTAAATATTATAATTCAACATTGCTTATCACATACAAGTTGAAAGAAAATTGGTGTTTGTACACAAGTGAGTAACAAGTTCTTTCCCTTGGGAAAGGAACGACCATTGTTAATACCTAGTAGGATAAGGAGCAAAAAGAGGACTTTATCGGCAAAATAAATTATTAATAAATGGTTTTTTTACATTGAATTTACCTTTTATTACATGTTGGAGTATTGAAATTAACAAAAATTATTACAATTCATAATCTCGACCTCATATTATATATTATATAGACAAAATCTTAAACATAAATATTGTCTAAACTATATCCCAATCTCTACCATGTTGAAACAAATTGAATATGAGTGCTTATTCTATATATATATATATATATATATATATCATTGTTAAATTATTGTTTAAAAAAATATTTCTTAAAATCCATTATAATCATTTATAATAATGATAGATATCTACACAAGTTATGATAAATATGAAGAAACTAATTCATAGTTTGAATAAAATAAAACATATGATATAAAAATGGTTCTAAAGATAGTTAAATAATAGACCGGTAAAAATATCAAAAATTTGAAAAAAAAAATCAAATACATAGAATAGTATATAAAATTAGAAAACTACTTTTTATCTCATATTGGATGGTCCAATACCAATCCTATTATGACACATATCACTTGTTTTAAACATGTAAAAACTAATTACAGTAATTATATAATTAATCTAATAACATGTGTTTTCTTAATATAATTAGAGTAATGCTGGATATCACCCCAAATCACATCGCTTTAATATCACCTCCTAGGTGGACCAATCACAAAGGAGAGAGAAAATGATAAGTCAGGAAAGAGAAATTATATGATTGGTTAATTTGAAATCCACCTAGGAGGTGATATTAAGGCGATGTGATTTGGGGTGATATCCAGCATTACTCATATAATTAATGGTTATAATGTGAATATTGGATAATCCAATATAGAGTAGAAGTCTTACCTATAAAATTAACATAATATGAATTTATCATATTTACATTATTGAAGTCAATTGAGATGACTATTAAAAGATTGTACAAAAGATTACACACAAAACGATATCAAGTTTCATGTCATAAATTAAAAATATTGAAGTTAAACAAATCAAAAACAAGTTGTGAAGAAATATATATAAAGAAAAAAATCAAATATAATCATTTCATGGAAAAATAAAATTGAAAGAACTCAAAACTAAAATTTTAAAAAAAAAAAAAGCATGATTACGCAAATCTTGTAGGTGTGAGTTAATATTTGAGGTTGCTACTTGCTATATAATTTTATTGATCAAGTTTTGATCACTTACATAAATATGGTTTCAAATATATGGTTAATTTATTTAATGGTGTGAAACTTTTCATTTTGTCCATTGACAAGTAGTTTTAATCACAAGTAGATGTGTTTCAAAGGATACTTGTAAATAATTGGCGACCAATTTTTTGCTCTAAATAGAAATATGTGCCAAGATTATCATTTTTATGTGTTTAACCTATTCAGCTTTGTGTAATATTAGTTTGTTCTCAGAACTACTTTTCATAAAGAGTAATGATATATTCCATCCAATATCATACCACCCGGTATACTACCAAAAACGTGGCGTGAATTGGTTGGAAACCAATCATTAATCTATTTATTTTCTTGATGTGATTATCGATTTATTTTCAACCAGTTCACGCCACGTCATGGGTGGTATATATCATTACTTTTTTGTAAATTGGGATAATTTAATTTTTAATAATATATCATCTTCATTGTGTAAAAAAATCATATAATTTGGTATAAATCATTTAATTATGGTACAACCTCATTAGGTAAGTATAATAAAGGATATTTTATTACTCCTACTTATTGTGGATATAAATTTTGAAAAATAAAAGTAGTTGGAAACTCATAAATACGGTTGGATGAAAAAATTCATTAGTTTTCCTTTTATATATAATATATAAGAGCAAAATTAATATTATTAAACTTAGGATATATATGTATTCAATTTTTCTCATAAAGAAATATATTTAAAAGTCAAACCTCAAAGGAATAAGATATTGTATAATCAATAAAAAAAATTAGGGATATAATGTTATTAATAGTGTGCCAAAAAGATAAAGATAATTAATATGGATAGGTTATGACAATATTATGCTCTATATAAGGATATATAATTGTGTGGAATGCTAAGTGAACACAAACAACACCATTTTCTCCTGTTACTTCTATACTTCCTCTTTTCCCTTCCTTCCCCATCCGAGGACCTTACATTACATCTTTTTTAGAATCCTTTTTTTTCTGCAAACCTTTCATACTAATCTTCAAGACCAATAAGATTGTATAATCTTGAATCTTCTAGCTCGCTATCTTGCAACACCAAACAGGTTTAAATCTTCAATCTTTCTATAAAAAATTGTGTAATTTGCTTAGTTTACCTTTTGAAACTGGAATTTCATGTGGTTTTGGTATGATATATGACCAAATTTGTATCCATTTTTGGTAAAAATGCTTACATTTTTTATTTTAAATATATTAATAATATGAAGGCTAAATATAAAAATATAGAAAAAAAGTTAGGTTTCTTAATTTATGAAATGAAATCTAGGTATCCCATTATTTTTTTTCATTCCAAGTCTATTTTATTTTCAAAATTACTTTACTAACATTTACTTTGTTTGCCCAATTAATGAGTTAATTATATATAAAAAATTGGGATATAGATATTTTCTACAATAAAATATTATTTAATATTTTTATCATTCTTAAAAAGGATTTTTTTTCATTATAAATACTTTGTATTATAAGGATATAACAGAATTTTGATTTACATTTAGCTACTTTTCTATTGTTATGTACAAGTAATTGTAGTAATTATTATATGTAAAAATATATTTTTATATTAGATCTTAATGAAAAGAAAAATTAAATAAACTAATAAAGAAGGTGCAAAGAGTAATAGATTTAAACTCAAAACAAGATAATTGAGGAATGTAAATATTTTAGACCAAAAAACTAAGAGATCTAAATGTCTTCTTTTTTTATTTGTTGAGGTTAAATATATAGATGAAACTTCTTATAATCATTTTATTAATAAAATTTTGAAGGACTTTTTAGACTTTGATAAATGGATTTGGATTCAGATTCGACAAAATTTATTGAACTTTTTAATTATAAATCTTTGGTCGTTTTATTTAGTAAGAAGATGATATAATTTTATATTTTAAAGCAATAACTTTCAACATATCCTTATTTAATTACATTCGACTCTCCATATTTAGACTTTAGTATTCTCATAAATTCTTATTTATTTCTCTTGTATAAATTAATTAATTTCCCCCTCATAAAAGAACATTTCATGAGAGAAAATCTCCTTTAAAATGTGTAAATTTCCTATTTTGAATTTAATGCTATTTATAGAGTCTCTCATGATGAAATTTTCAAAAGAATTAAGCTTAAATTAAATCTTATATTATATGTTGAACTTACTTCTAGTTCTACGCTAATAATGTTAAATCCAAGCCTTGAACTTGTATATGTATTGAGAAATTTAAAAAATTATTTTATGAACTTTATATTCATAGTCTTGTATTAATAATTTGGCTCTTTTACCATAATGGAAAACGTATTTATTGATCTGGGAATTTTCTAATTTTATAAGTTTTGACGTGACATCATCGACTGCACATATGGGGTCTAAGACTTTGTCCTCTTTGAACCGAGACCACACTCCATTTGAATTTGGTGATACTATTGATCATGGTTTGTCTACTTTCTCAAATAACAAAGATGAAGATAATTGTGGGAGCGGGAGTGTATCTATAGGTTTTGACGGTGAAGAAGATAGCTTTGAGTCAAAGAGAAGGTATTATTTAATTTTTTTAATTCTTGAATAGACCGGATTTTGATTTTGTAATGATATATATATATACCTAAATTGTTCTTACTCTAGCGGATTTCAAATTTTTTCGACTAGAATGAATTGGGCAAAAAGAGCGATTCGGGAGCCGAGGGTCGTGGTTCAGACAAAAAGTGAGGTTGACATTCTTGATGATGGATACAAATGGCACAAGTACGGGAATAAATATATAAAAGGGGATATGAAACCAAGGTTTGTTACTTTAACTTACCTTCATAATATCACACTAATAAATACAAACGTAAATAATTCATTTGATCCCTTATTTTTCATATTTTGTCAGCTTAATCACGTATCTAGCAAAAGTTGCATGTTAATCCATTATCTTTTTTTTTTCGTTTTCACACATATACCTTTTTATTCCCTCGTATTCATATTGTAAAAATGTACTTTCAAATGTTTGTGAAAATATAATAATGGCAACATAAAACACGACTAACATTGTCATCAAAAAAAAGGATTACACTATGATGTTTACTTTTTTCGATAAGGGACCTACTTGTAAAAAAAATAAAAGGACCAAAGAAGTTATTTACCCTAAATTCTTTCTCTAGTTTTGATTTGAAATTATTAAATCTTTTAGACTTAGGAAATACTACAAATGCACTAGCATTGGGTGCAATGTCCGTAAGCGTATCGAGAGAGCTGCTCATGATCTAAGGTTGGTGCTAACCACGTACGAAGGGAAACACAATCATGAAGTTCCCGAAGGTCATAACAGTAGTAACGCCACTTCAAGGTTCGTGACACATTCAATTTCTTCCGGTCAAGGGATGGTTCTCGAGTCTCAACATAGATCTGAGCCTTTGCAAATTCACACTACAGTACCATCAGAAACGTCACCTATTTTTGGATCGTTTGGTCCGCCAGGGAGGATGCATATTGGACCATCGAGTCAAGGTGACATGTTTGTATCAAATCAAGTTAGACTTTCGAGATTTGCTCGGGACAATAAGGGGCCCATGTAAGATTTTATTTTATTTGTGAGTTTTTTAAATAATTTTTGGATATTTTGTTGGTTGATTACTTTGGAGGTTGAATATTTCATTTTTTTATTGGTCTTGAATTGAATAGGTCCAATGGGACCTACATATTTTGGATGATTTTATTTTCTTATTTTTACTATCATTATTGTTATTATTGTTATTATTGTTATTATTATTATTATTATTCCAAAAGATTATGATATACTTTATGAAAAGCAAATAAAATCGAGATTATAAAAAATCATATGAGATTTAATTCAATTAATTCATCCAAATTAACATAAAAAATTAAGTTAAAGTTATTTTCGTTTTCTTATGTTAAAAACTCTTGAACAATTCTATTATAGGAAGAATAGTTACAATATTGTCATATATCAACGTAGTTGATTTCTCTTCTCACAACACCCTTAAACTTTACAAGTTTATCTTTCCTCATGATTCTAATGTTATTGGGAAAAATAAATACTAACATATTTAGATAAGGTATGATCAACTACATTCATAATATGGTATTTTTATTATCATATATAAGTATTATCTACAAGTTCAAAATTAACTAAATATTCAAATATTAGTTAGATGTTATATTCGATCAAGAATTCAAATTAATCAATTAAAAAAGTTTAAATTTATATATGGAATTAGATATACTGAACATGCTTTTAAGTTCGTTTGTAAAATTAATTTGTATATTGTTTTTTCTTTTTATGTTTGAACATAAATATAGAACTAGATGTGGAATAATATATCTTTTTATGGAATGATAAATACAAAGTAGACAATTTTGTAGTTATTGGTTCAAGGATAAAAACATTATATTCATAGTTCGTTGTTACAAACTAATTTTTCAATTATATAAATATGAAATTGTGAAATGCATAAATAAAATTGGAACATATTTTCCTTTAAATAAAAATAGTTGTTCAGTGACATATGTAATGTGGTTATTGTATATATTTTTCTTATATCTTTTGTGTGGCTTCTTTTTTACTACCCTTGAGAAGATTAGAAGGATGAACCATTTGGGTTAGCTCAACTTGTCAGAGCCCTGCTATTTCTTCAACATTTAAAAGGGTGTGAAGTGAGAGGTATAGGGTACGAATCCTCTCCCTAAACATGGGTAATCTAGTTCTATCTTACCATGGGGATACAGTCTCCCGCACTGCTCAAGTAAGTGTGCGACTCCATATGAGGACCACCTTCCCTTCTGCCCACTCTCCATTCACACGGTTCTCAAAGCAGAGGAGGAAAGGTGGGCAGCAGGTACCACGAGCCCGACCCATTTGACCTTGTCCTAGAAGATTCATACTAAGCTCGACGTCCCTTCTTTTCTTCTAGCACAATTGTGCGGATATGAACTCACCAGAAAGAGCGGTAATTGCTCAAACAGCTGGTTACACATGTCACCCCCTGGAGGTATAGCCGGTGAAGGCCGACTTAAGTACATGGGGAGCTAAAAAAGTTTTAAATTTATTTTATAATGATTTTTTTTGATACGTGGGTGGTCAAGCAAACACCTGATCAATTCCACATCAGGCAGACACGCCTCCATACACCTAACTCGAGACAAGTCAGCACTAAGTTAGTCATGTTTTAGGAGGTGATTCGAACTCTACACTGACTAAATTAATGAGAGACAAGATCATGACCAGTTGATTTAAGCCCAACGGTTTATTATATAATGATATTATTAACTTAAAGTTTATAATATGATCCATTATTTGTCACTAAAGTGATCAAACTTGTATATATGAATTTTAATTTTTCTATGTAAAAATGTATATTTATGTTAATTCAGTATTGTTGTTGAACTTTAAGATTTTTCCATAGGTTAATTATTAACCAATATACATTGAACTATACTATTCTATCTGGGTATATTTATATATCTAAACATAGCGAATATATTTGATATTTAAATTTTTTACTAAAAAATAAATTATACTTCTTTCTACCTTATGATTGTGTGTTTATATATCTTCTTTAAATTGAAAAATTAGCATACTAGAATATTTACCGTTACATGGATCACATGATTGTACTATATATCATTTTATGAATTACAAAAAGAAGTTGAATACAAAAATTTATCTTTGAAAGGATCTTGTTATTCTAAAATCTATAAGTCATATTTATGGTATCTCTTTTGATTGGATACTTGACAAAATTATTCCAAGAGAACTCATCCTCACGGCACAAAAAATAATTGAAAGGAAAATATGGAAAAATTAACTAAATATATAATATGAATTAGAAAATTAATGGATCAACTGTTAGTATTATTTTCATAAAGATTAGACTATTTACTTAATAAAGAATTTATCATTAAAATTATAATGGAAGATTTAATATAATTTATATGAAATATTTAGAATATTGGTTCAAGTCTGTTAAGAAGGTTTTCTTTATCTATTAGTTTGGAAAAAAGAAAAACAGTCCTTCATTAAAAACACTAACGGGTTCCAAAAACTTCTCCTAAAGACCCAAAGACCCAACCTTCGGTTATGTTATTGAATAAAAAAAGGGTTTTTGACTTGGAGAGTCCACACAAAATCCATGATTGCCCATCAGGTCCAATCCACCTAAAAATACCGAAATACCCTTACTAACCAATTGATGGCAGATTTGTTACCATAAACAATTTCCCTCATTCAATGCTAATCAAATTAAATTAATTAAAAAAACCAAACAATTCCACATTTTTCTGATTCAATGCTAATCAAATTTAAATTAATTAATTAAATTCATAAAATCATTTCACAATTCATTGTCTCCTTCCATAGGAAAATACAAAAAAATCTACATGAATAACCCGTTGATATAACCTATCACACTTCCATAATAAAGCGAATAACCCACCCTTCCAACCTGTCAGTCAACCAAACCAAATGAATAACCCACCAGATTAAACTAACATACCATCGTAACGAAGCCAATAACCCACCCATCAATTCAACACAGACCTGATACGTTGATGAAGAATATAAAGAACAGTGGCTGACCAAATGAATAACCCACCAGATTAAATTAACACACCATCATAACAAAGCCAATAACCCACCCATCAATTCAACACAAACCATCATAACAGTGTTGTGATTGATGTGGCCGGAGTTAGGTGTGTTGATCGGGGTCACTGACTAGCAGAGGGGCGGCTGAGAGCGGCGTCGGGATGGTGGCCTTCATTGTTGTTCGTGGTTCGAATAGGAGGAGTGAGATGAGTGGGGTCTGCTGCTCGGAGGTCGTTGTAGATGGCCGAAAATGGCGGTGGTGGATCGGAGTTCTTGTTCGAAGCATCTGGTGGTGGCGGAGGATAATGTTATAAATAGATTAGGGAGCCTAAGAAGGATTGGTGGCGTTGTGCTTCACAACCGTGGGAGATTGTTACAAGCGGTATTGCACGATGGAGATGGAGGCGGTTGTGGAGCGGCGAAGAGGGCGGCGTGAAGGGAGTGGTGGTCGGCTGTTCTCCAGCGTTTACTTTTTCTTTAGGTTTCATATGAATTGATTTCTTTTTTTTATTTTGGCATTATTTAGATATTATTTAAAATAGAAATCAGTTACAAAAGATATTAATTGATTGAGATAATTATGGAAAAATCTGATAAAATCAATTACCAGGAGTAAGGATGGTATATCAAATAAAACGCTGGACCTTCTTGGGGGTAAAATAATTGGTTGGACTCTTTGGGGGTGGGTTATTGGGTTTGTGGACCTTTTAAGCAAATAACTCATAAAAAAATCTTAATTAAAGTATAATATTTTGAACCCTTATAATTCCATATTTAAGACCTCTTGGCTCAAAATTCTATATACATTTAATAAATGAATAAAATCCAAAAATTGATCTATTATGTTAGTTATGAACCACTATATTGTGAGTTAATATGTAGTATACGTTAAAAAACCTAAATGCGTGGTATTTACATGGTTTAACATTTTTTTTAATTGATAATACAAGATTTGGACACAAAATTTAGTGATAAGATTTTTATTATCCAATGGTGTTGATGATTCTATATAATTAATTCACACAAAGTCACTAAATTGAGATTTTGAAATCCTTTTATATCGATAATGCATATTTATCATGTTGAGTTTTATCAACTAATACATAATCTAAATGTTAATAAAGTGATCGTAAATTATTTTCCCGGCTTATGTTAAGAATTAAGATTGTCGCTAACCAAGTTATATTGAATAATATCTCCCGTGGAATTAGTCGGGTGTAAGCTTGGAACCCATGTATCAAAAAAAATTAATTATATATATTGTTACTTTCATACTTTGGTATACAAGATTTGATCATATTTCAAAAGGAAAAAATATTTTATTTCATGTATTATATATTTTTGTCAAAAATAAAAGTGAGAATTGTGTAGACTACAATGAGAAGCAAGCAAACAATTTAGTTTATGGGTTCATATGCGAAAACCTATCACTTTTGAATATGTGAGTGAGGTGGTTGTCTTGCTGTATTATACATAATTTTTTTAATATACATTATGATTGTTAAGTTCTCACATTGATAATATTATACTTTTATACGGAAATATAAAACAAAGATGATATTTACGAAATCACGAGATTTAAAACATGAGAGTTTTACATGTATATAATTTACTCTCATTTGTAGTTTATTTTATTAAAATATAAATATAAAATATTATATGGTTGAAGTTGTAAAATCATATTTAACATGATAGCGCAAACAATTTTACAATCACGTTGTAATTATATCCAAAAAAATCAAAAAAAAAGGTATTTGCATGGCTTTAAACATGAGTGAAGATAAAATCGAGAACAGATGGATCTAATGCCATTTTAAACAATAAATGAGAGGATTCAGAATATCCCTTACTACCCCCCAGATTTGTTTTTTCAGTGACGTGTGTGGTTCAGGTCAGCTTGCGCGCACCTCGACTAATCCCATGGAGAATATGCATACTTACCCTTCTCATGCATATCCACATGGTAAATCAAAACTAGGTTACCCGTGTTTAGAGAAGATATTTGAACAATGTACCTCTCACTTTACATCCTTTTAAGTGTAGAACAAATAGTAAGGCTCTGACCAGTTGACCCCAGATTTGTTCTTGTTGATTGAAAGAGAGGTCAGTTGATTAAACTGGATGAGTTATTTGGTATTGTGGTGTTTGCTTGAAAAATTGTTAAACCAAAGATTAATTTTTTCCAAAATGAATACAATGCCCAAATTGTATATATATACATACATATAGTTTAATTATTTTGATTTTAAAAAAATCGTTCCCTCCAATAATTAATGGGCCTTGGGTATTGGTTGTCCCATAATGGACACCCAAACCAAATCAATTTACCATCAATGACCGATCATCTCCCCTACATTCCAATAAACTACCACTCAAAGATGATGGGATAAATCTCAATCTCTTATCATGTTCCAATCTACATGGTTCTCATCTCAATCAAAAACAAAAAAAACTTCACATACTGGATAACTAACTCGTTCGACCTGGCAAGCATATTAGCATAATTGCTACAAAACTGTTACAGTTGATAGTTGTTCCATCAAAATTACTTCCATTTTCTTATCACCGTATAATTTTTATATATATAATGATAATATTATAGTAACTCAAAACCCTCAGGAATAAGTTATCGCTCTTTGTAGTAATAATATGAGTCTATTACTAAAACCTTCAGATGTCTTACAATCATATTACATTCCTAGTTGACTTACATGATTATACCGCAAGAACACTTATTGATATGCAATTTAGTTATCCTCTCGTACTCAAATATATTAGTCTTGATACAGTCATTTCCTTATATATATATACCGCTGATAGTATGCTAAAGTAGCAAACACCAAATCAAAACATCAAAAGACAGTCAAAGATATTAAGGGTATTGGTTAGAGATCTCACGCAATGAAAAATATGGATCGATTATTCATTTTATTTTATTTTACAAGATTACATACGTGGTATGAATCATGTGTGTTGCAGTATTCATACATTGTATGTTATTTCATCAAAACTACCGTACAAGTGTATTATTTTAACATAACACATAACACAAATATACACCAAGCTCAAATCAATTAGAATAACAAAATAGTGTTCTATAATTTAAGCAAAATAATAACCCAAACAATTAATAAATCAATCTAAAAAATAAAATCTTAGAAGTATGGTTAAGCCATAGATATATAGCTAATTACCCTAATTATATAGGGATAGGATGAAGCAGAGGAGATTGTCACTCTCCAACTTCTTCTTGTCTTCCTCTACAAGACAGCTTGCTTCTCTGGGTGACAAAATTTGATACTAAGGACTCATATTCAAGTAAAGACGTGTTTACAAAGGTAAGTAGGTATATTTATAGTAGTTAGGTCAAAATATTTGAGTGTGAGCCAAGTTATTGAAGTCCTAATCCAACTCAAATTCGTATTCCTACTACAAGAAAACATTTAGTTAGTGACTTTATTTAGCGACGCGATGCGATTGCTTCCCTAAAAAAATTATAATTAGGACGCAAGTTCAAAAGCATCCTTATATACATGTATGTCAACACAATTGTTTATAAGTCACTAAATAGACATTAATTAGGGACGCAACTAGTTAAACGTTGACATTAAATTTGTTATAGCGACACATTTATTTGCACGTGTCTCTATCTCTATTTTAACATGACGCATGTACGTAAGCATCGTTGATATACTAAATGGGGAACGCATCTGTTAAAGCATCGATATTAATACACTAAATAGGAAATGCATCTATCAAAGGGTTGATATTGAATATGTTTTAACGACGCTTTTATTGCACGCGTCCATGTTTATTATTTAACTCGACCAATTATAAATAAGCGTTGATATTGATATACGAAATAGGGGACTGATTTAGTTATGCGTCGTCAATATCGATACACAGAATAAGGTAAGTCGGTAGTATTTTTGCAATACATAAATAAATTATTAAACTATATAATGATATAATATTTAAATTTTTAATTAAAATAATTTTTTTATCATAATATATTTACACATATAAACTATTTGTATATAATTTTTAAAATTATTTTTTAATTTTTAAAATTTATTAATTTGAATAAGAATGTAGATTTGATTATAAATATAATACTTAAATACTTAATATTATAAATATAATTTTTCACCTTTATGATTATCTATTTATTTTTATTTTTTAAGAAATATTAAATTATTATAATATTTTTCAATTAAAATCATAATAAATGAAATAATAAAGTTTTAAGATAAAAATAAAATATAACTGATAGCTTTTTTTATTTTTTGTATAGAATGGTAGCCTTAAAAAACAAATAAACATAAAACCTTAAACACGTCTCTTTCTTTTTGGTTTATTATTTGTCGGTCAAATTCAACTTTCTCCAAAAAAATTCAATCCTCTTTCCAATTCTTATTTTACAAAAATAAATAAATTCACACTCACCCCACCCATGGCTCTCTTGCATAGATAACACCGCCATACATGGATCATTATCCACCATCATCATCATTGTAGGTATGAATGAGAATCATCATAGAACCCAAAGCGTAAAAGAAATCAACTTTGTCATTAAAAATCTACTGCCTTATTTGATTATTAAGGTTAAAGTGAGCATTGGGTTATTACTGTATTGTTTGATTATTAAGGTTAGAGTGAGCAATTAGGTTATTACTGTATTGTTTCATTATTAAGGTTAAAGTGAGCAATTGGCTTTTATTAATATCTTGTTTGATTATTTTTTTGGCAGTAGATATCAATTTAGTGCAATGGCGGGAGATGGCTCAATATACAAAAGGAAAAAACTATATTCAAAACTTGGTCGAGCCAAGTTTGTATAATTATTTCGAGAATTATATTTTTTATAGATTCTAGTTTCATTTGTAAGTATATATTTGGCTTGTTAGCCTATTTTATCTTAAAAAAATTGGTTGGTTTTAGTCTACTCACTATCTTTTTCCTCACCGACAGTATTCATTTGGTGGTTACAAAAGCTGTTTTGGCTACCTGAGGAATTAAAGTCGAAAAAATGCAGGTTAAGTTGTAATTTAAAATTGTCAAAGACTTTTTGATTTGTTTCTATCGTAAGCTTCCCTAATTGATGATTTCTATCTTTAATGATGTACTGGGGATTGGGAAAATCTATTGAAAATGAATTTTTAGTGTGATATTAAATAGATATTGTACAAAAAAAATTGACTCAGTCTTTTACGCTCCAAAAATTTCGAAAACAAACTTTAACGCTAACGGTCTCATGGCTTCACAGCCTCCACCGCCACTGATCGGCGGCCCAATCCACCAGCACAAGCGCCTATCACTGCAACGACAACCACTGATCATTTGGCCATCACAGGAACACCAGTTACTGAAATATACAAGAACAAAAGTGATCCGATGGAAGAGCAATTCCCAGAATTAGCAGATGCAGTTGGTAACATTCGAGGAGGGAAGCGCCACAAAGCAAATGCAGAAGCAACCTCTGTGATAGCGCCGGTGGAAACAGAAACAACCGTGCCTGTGAAAGTGGTAAATTTTAATGCGAATCATACCATCACAGGTACTGCATCAGGTAACAACCCAAAGCCTTTTGTTAGACCCAATTTAGGAGGATGGAAGGGAACAGTGACATGGAATAACATCGTTATTCCAATCACGGAGGATGCAAACGAGTCTAAGACAGGTAGAGGTATGGAAGAAGAGGATTTCATGGAATTGGAAGGTTTAATAGAGGACGATGAGGAAATTGTATGCGATTCAATACCTACTGTTCTCCGTACAAGAGAGGAAATACAAGAGGGTGTTCGTCTTTGGCGAAATACTATTGTAGTCCGGTTACTTGGGAGGGAAGTAGGCTTCACTTATTTATCAACAAAACTTAGGCAAATCTGGAATCCGTCTGGACCCCTGGAACTAGTCGGTGTAGGACATGGCTATTACATGGTGAAATTCGGCGAAAGAGAGGACTTTAATTTTGCAATCTCAGGCGGGCCGTGGATGGTACTTGACCATTACCTTATTGTACGGGAATGGACACCGAATTTTAATGCTCCAACCAACTCAATCACAACAACAACGGCCTGGGTTAGGATATCGAACGTGGGGATGCAAAATTATACGGCTAGGATATTAAGAAAAATTGGGGATAAGCTCGGAAGAACAGTTGAAATTGATCCTATGACACAGGGAAGACTTCGGGGAAATTACGCGCGATTAGCTATCGAATTAGATTTACAAAAACCGTTGGAACCCGAAGTAAGAATTGGTCCGGATATTTGTAAAGTTGAGTATGAAGGGCTTCATTTAATATGCTTCGGTTGCGGAAGGTTTGGTCATAGGAAAGAGAATTGTCCACCTAATGCAACCAAGTTGCCGGAGGGTAATGAGAATATGATAGTGGATCGTGTAATTTCCAGGGAGACTAGGGATGAACCCCCCGCTAGCAAGGAGAAATACGGGGAGTGGATGACAGTTAGAAGGGAAATAGAGGTAATGGGAGAGGTAATTCGAGTAATACTAACAAATTTCTTCAACAAAGTGGGTTGGGTTCACGATTTGAAGCGTTACGTGTGGAAGAGGGTGCTTCGGAAGGGGGATTTTTTGCTCAAAGTACTTATAGTAGGGGTCAAAGCTCGGGAACTAAACCAGGTAATTATAAGGGAAAGAGTGTGATTTGGTCTAATTCTAATTTAAATAACAAGGCTGGTAATGGGAACAAAGGACACCATGTAATTACCTCGCCTAATTTTGAGCAAAGTAAGAGACTAGAAGATGTAGTGGAAGTGGTTGACTTTGGGGCGGAGGAACTAAAAAAGACAAGTTCGGTGGCTAATCGGGGTAGGAAGAATAATGGTGCTAAAAGTAACAAAAAAGGGGGGGACAAGTCAGTAGGTATTGGTGCAATAAGGAGTTGTGTAAGTGATACAAATGTGGGCGAAAATGGTCAACTAATTAGTGCTGATGGAGGGTCTTTAGTGGAGATAACAGTAGAAGAAAATACAAATTTCAGCAGGGACCGAATTGCAATTACAGCAATTCCAGGGCCTGACCCCCATCTCGCCGAGAATAGTGCTGCTACTGAGCTGCACTCTTCAATTCCGCAGCCACCTGGTACACTCCCCATTGCAGCCATGCCACCGGATCCGGTTTGGGAAGAAGCCGTGCGAGACGATGAAGAAGATACGATGTGTCTAGATAGTCAGGTAGCTGATTCACAGGACACACAACAGCACCAAGCCAAGTTGCAACAAATAGTCAGGGATGAAGACACATCCATGGAACCTCGCGCCTGATGCGCCAGTTAGGTACGTTAATTTATTTTATTTAGTATTAATGAATTGTGTTCATGATACAGGTAATCAATGGGGTCTTACGAAACAACCCCTCAATATTCTGGTATGGAATTGTTATGGCGCAGCAAAACCCAGGTTTCGACGTGTGTTGCGTGACATGATGGTTAGTAACAGGGTGTGGCTCACGGTTATAGTGGAACCCCGAGTTAGTGGGGTGACTGCAAATAATATAATTAACTCCTTACAGAGAGATAATTCAGTGAGAGTAGACTCTGAATGCTATCGCTGAGGAATCTGGTTGTTATGGAATGACTCGAACGTTACAGTTAAAGTCTTATCTGCGGGACGTCAAGTAGTGAATGTTGAAATAAGTCAAGCGGGTTGTAGGCCGTGGATTTTTTCAGCATTATATACGAGTCCGACTTATAAAGAAAGAGAGAAAGTTTGGGAAGCTCTGTTTCACGCCTTTAACAACATCCAAAATCCCTGGCTAGTGGCTGGAGATTTTAATCAAGTAGGCCTAGCGATAGATAAAAAGGGTGGAACGGAAGGAGTAACACGAAGAATGGAACGGTTTGAGGAATGGAGACACAGTTGTGGATTAAAAGATTTGGGGGACCGCGCTACACTTGGAGCGATTCTTGGAATTCGGGACAACGAATTATGGAACGGCTGGATAGGGCATATGGTAATATGGAGTGGCTTGACCTTTTTCCTAACACACGTGTCATTCATTTAGCGAGGGTTCACTCGGACCACATGCCGATACTTATTCAAATATGCCCTACTGAAAGACCCAAAGTTGACTCTCGCCGCTTTAGATTTGAGACAGCTTGGTGTCTTCACAAGGATTTCAAAGATTTCATAAACACTAAATGGGAAGGTAATAGTAGTAACTTGGGTGATAGTATAGTAACAATTCAGAATCATTTGAAAAAGTGGAAAGTGGATATATTTGGAGACTTGAACAAAAGGAAGAGAGTACTAAATGCACGAATAAGGGGTATACAAAAATCACTACAAGTATCGTATAACTCCTCGCTTCGCCCACTTGGACTTCAGTTAATCAAAGAGTTGGAAAGCGTGCTTGAACAAGAAGAGATTATGTGTTTTCAAAAGTCGAAAGAAAATTGGATATACTCGGGTGAACGGAATACCAAGTTTTATCAACTTGCGGTGTCTATTCGGAAGAAAAAGGATTACTGTAAAAGATTATTAAATGATCTAAATATATGGATAAAGGGGGAGGAAGAGTTGAAGGCTTTGGTTCGCGAGTATTTTGAGTCTTTATATGAGAAGCCTGAGACCCATATTGAAATGTTTACACTTCCGCAAGTAGGTCCAATTGATCCGGCAGTAACTCATGAATTAGAAAGGCCCTTTACTGATGATGAGATAAAAGAGGTAGTATTTCAGTCAAACGCAACAAAAGCTCCGGGCGCTGATGGCATGTCAGCGGCTTTCTATCAGAAATGTTGGGGAACGGTAGGTTCATCGGTATGTAAAATGGTCCGAGAAGCGGTAAGCACGGGACATTTCCCTTCGGGTCTGAACGGTACGCTAATACATCTCATTCCTAAAGTGTCAGACCCGAATCGGGTGCGTTTGTTTCTAACTATTAGCTTAATTAATTGTCCAGTTAAATTTACTATGAAGGCAATGGTCAATAGACTCAGGCCTATATTATCTAACGTTATTGGTCCTTGTCAAAGCAGTTTCTTACCAGGTCGATCGATGATAGACAACATAGTGCTTGTACGGGAAGTTGATCAAAGGATGCGACACCCCGTTTTTGTTTTGGTCCTAACAGCTTCAATACTTATCCGATTGACGCGTATGAGTAGTCGAAATTCATCGCCTCGGAAATATCTTTACCTTTACTCTTGACCGTTTCTCCAAATTCCTCACCGATTATATGATATAAGCAGATTTGTGGTCGTAGGTGCAAAAATTCAGATTTAAGACAACTTTTCCTTTTCCATGTTTTTAGCTTTTACTTCCTTATCTTCAATTTCTATGTTTATCTTCTTTTCTTTAGCTCTCTTTACCAACTTGGACTCTAATTAATTACCATATATCTATAAAGCTTCACACTAAATAAATAATTAAACCCAATATGCTCTAAAAATAATAATTAATTAATTCAAGACCCTGAATAGGAAAGTGTACTAAATCATGCAAAATTCGACCTATAAACTAATAAATACGCCTAAAATGATGTCTCAGAAATAGATTTTATTATCACAAATGAGGAGACATCAAGACCCCCAACTCAAAGTTGTATCGTCCCGATACAATAAAAGTAAAGGACAGTAGGGTAGTCAAATAAACAAGAAGAAGAAGTTGGAGGAGAATAAGAACAGAACACAATGAATGATCCTCGAGCATAGTATCTAAAAAGTCTCATGTAGCAATGCTCAAGAAATAATGCACAAGTATGCTTAATATACACATAATCAACAATCCATAAATTCAAGTCCAGATTAATTTCGCAATGCCAGAAGAAGCGGATGATAACTTAGTTCATGTTAATGGATATAGGTTGTTCATAGGTTCTAATATAGCATCCAATGGTCCACTTACCTACTACCTAATAGCTCAATTTTTCTCCACCAAATAGTTAGAAATCCTAAGGTCTTTGGTTATAACTTGGCTTAGGGATGGTGTGGTATATTTGGATAATGAAAAGTGAGCTTTTGGCTCTCTCCTCACTGGCCATCAACAAATCGCCCTAGAGCTTGAGTTTCACTCGAAGATGTTCTCACTCAACCCAATTTCTGATGCTTTTGACGTGCATCCCCAATAATCCCAAATAGAACCTTTTATGATGATATACAAATTCCACTTTGCCGGTCCGAATATATATTCTTTTCATATCAATTTTTTCTTTTGTATAGCTATGACTCTCTTCTTGATGTACGAGATATCACGCTATTTTTTCATATATATATTCTTTCTTTTTATGCCCTTGTTGGCAATTTTAGCTCGTAGCTTCTTTTCCATTCACTATTACCCCGGCAAAGGGTTATAATAACAACTTTTTCATCATCAATAAAATTACAATTATAATTCTCAAATCCAACATTCCCTAATGATGAAACCCACCACCCTAAACTCAAGCTCTAAAAACGACTTGTTTCAGGTTTTGCGATTCGAGTGTGGGTCGTATAGATAAGTCCTACAAACTAAGGGTATGGATTATAATGTGGTTCAATAAAAGGCTTTAGAAAGGCTCAGAGGGGCTAAGACGGATAAATAATAACAATAATCAAATAAAAAGGTGAGAAGGTATAAAAGGCTTCAAGTGGCTTCAATATGAAAGAACTGCCTTATTCATTTTTCTAACTACCGGATTTTGTTACTTTTTCACTACTATTTCATAGACAAGTGGGTTTTCAACTAATTTCAAACCTCACGTTCTACACACCAAATAACTCTCCCTAAGATTCAACATGAATTCTTAGCATTGCTCATTAACTTTTCTATCTTTTATTTCCTGTTTTCATACATGCATGCTAAACATAATTTATGACATCTTTCACAAACATACTACTTACTATCATTGACCTAATAAAATCATGCTCAATAGGTACATTCAAAATATTCTATGCCTATTTCAACCCAAAAATTTTAAATTTTATGCAAAAACGAAAAGAAGATGAGGACAACGAATCCCCACCCCCAACTCAAAAGTGATCTGTGTCCCCACGACTCGAAAAAGACTCAAGAAAGAAATAAAATTTTAAATTTAAACTAACTAACTACCTAATGCATACAAGCTATTAAGAAAGAGAATTAGAGTGGCTTACCTGGCTGGCCATAGAGATCCATCATGTCCTCCTCCGAAGAAGAAGATGGAGAAGAATAATTATCAATATCCCGGTCCATTGTTATATCTTCCAGCTGTGAATTAATCTGTGTAATTTCCACCCAAAGTTCTCTGTTTTCTTCTTGTAAACGTTCAACTTCATGTTGTAATTTAAGAGCCCATGGGGGAATATCATGATCAACTTTAGAGGAAGAAGTAGAAGAACCTTGATCATGAATCTTTATCTTTTTCAAAGGCCTTGCTGGTACAGATATTCTAGCAGTTGATTCATTTGGTAGTGGTTGTGCTGGTGCCTTTTCTTTTGATTCTTTAGTAGCCTCATCAAGGTTGATAGGCTTTTCAATGGTGGCTCCAGGCAATTTCTTATTCTTCCCAATGATGGTGCACTTTCTCTTGTATTCCATAGCATCAGATCTATTAGTCATGTTTGATTTACCCACAACTCAAGTTAAACCAAGGATGAATTAAAAAGTTAAGAGAAATTGGTGTAGCTTGAGGTTGTTGCTTGGAATTGATGAAAGAGAAAGTTTTCTTGATGAATCTTGGAATAATTCTTGAAAGCTTGATGTTCTTGATGGTGTTTAATGGTGTAGTGTGATGAATTTGATGAAGAAATTGTGTTTATGGAGGATGGAGGAGAGAATTATTGATGTTGTTGTGTTAATTGTGGAGGTTTGTACAAGCTTCAAGGTGTATTTATAGTGTTTGGGTTTGAAAATTTTGTGTGGGAGGGGCTAGGGTTAAGTTTGATAAGGTAAGAGTTTGAATAGGAATAAAATTCCTCAAAACCGCCATAGCGCGGTATACCGGGCATAAGGCCCGGTATACCGCGCTATGGCTTTCTTTTTCACTTCTCGGCAAAAAACCCGAGTCTCCACCCCGTATTACGGGTTTTTCCTCATGCGGTATACCGAGCATATCCTGCGGTATACTGGACCCATCATGCTCCACTTTTTCGAACTCTCGGCAAAAAACCCGAGTCACATACCCGTATTACGGGGTTTTCCTAGCGCGGTATTGATGTCTCCCTTTTTGGTCTAAATATAATCCCTTAGGAGACATCATTTTGGGTTGAAAATGGTCTTTTCATACTGACTTTAGTGCTTAAATTGCAATATTACACTTTCTCCCCTTGGAATTAGACTATTTGCATTTATAGAGCTTTTGTGCGTTAATTTACTTATTTTTAATGCAAAGTTAGTAGGTTTATGAAGTTCATGAGAAACCAATCCAAGGAGGATAAGTGAGAATTAAAGTCTTAGAATAATTCTAGTGTGCTTAGTCGAGTTTCCTGAATTTAAATTGCACTTTCTTATTTCTAATCTTGATTTATTGATTTATTATTTTATAAAGCATATGCGGTTTAATTATTTATTTAATGTGAAACTTTAGAGATAATATGGAAATAAATTAGATGCTAAATCAATGCTAAGGAGATAAGGAAAGAAGATCTTGAAGAAATCTGGAGATAGAAGGAAGCATAGATCAATTAGGAAAAGGAAAATCTGCCTTATGAATCTGAAATTCCAGCCACGTTTTAAAGATAATTCCATAACTAAAGATTGGCATGGATTCTGGACGAGTGGTCTGCACCAATGGAAAGCTCTTTCCGAGACAAGCAGTTTCATATATTGGAACTCCTCAAACGGATAAGTATTGAAAAAGATATGACCAAATCAAATCAGCAGCAGATCTTACCTTTCCTAGATTTTAGGGCTACGAATTAAAGAGTCCTTGACTTGTCTTCCACTCCAAGTAATTCGACCTAGCACCTATAAATACCAGGTCTAAACCTTAGAAAATCATCCCTTGGCTGCATAAGCTTAATATACACAAATAATTCATCATAGAAGCAATCAAGAAGATCTAGAGGAGGAAGAAGCAAGAGCTAGAGCTTAACTACATCAATTCGGCACTTCTCCATCTCTATTCTTTGGGTAATTTAGTATTAGATCTATTTTGTCTATGAGGTATTTCTAAGCTATTTATCTAAGAAGTTTATTTATGCATAATTTCTCTTTAGGATTGTAATTATATGAACCTTTGATTATTGTTTTTCTGTTTTAATTTGAATCTGGGATTTTAGTATTTAATTGAATTGGTTCTTAATTTCCATTGACTATATTCTTGTTTTAATTACTAATTTTGAAGTCATGAATCAAACTTAGCTCATAGTAATTAGGCTATTCCATATAGTGGCGTATGGATCATCCGACAGGGGGTTTAATTACAGAACTAGAATATAGACGCGTGGTATCCGTTATTTGACCGACAGGCTTGACTAACCACGTAGCCAAAGAGGTAAAATAGTATTCATCTTAAAGTAGCTTATAATCGCCCTGACGGGGTTTGTAATACCGTAGATTAGCTTCTAGGTCCACCCTGACGGGGGCTAGGAGATAGTAGATTCCCGACTATTGCGAAATTTCCCATTCACCCTTATTCTTAGTAATCATAGATTCAATAGGATAGATTCATACTTGCATATTCTTATCTTTCTTGCATAATTATTAATTGTTTATTTTATTGTCTATTTTATTATTTAGTTAATTAGAAAACAAACATCGTTATAGTTTATCTTTTTAAAGCAATCAAAACTACCTATTCTGATATTGAACGCGAATTTAGAATAACTTCTTAAATCCCTGTGGAGACGATAATCCCGTATTTTACTTATCTATTACTTGGTACGACCCGTACACTTGCGGTCTGTGGGTCCTTTATTACTTTGCTTTTATTTCACTATTTTATAACACACAAGGACCCACCAAGTTTTTGGCGCCGCTGCCGGGGATTTAAAGCTGTTATTTTATTTTGTGTTTAAGTTAGGTTAGTAGTTTTAGTTGTTTTCAGTTTTACGTTTGTTTTGTTTTAGTCTCTTTTCAGGTTTTTCTTTAGGTATGGAGGTTTTCCCCTATCAAGAGCAAGTTCCAATACAGACCTGTTATATACCAGTACAACAATTCATGGATCTAACACGCGGAAGCTTGACAGATCATTATAATAGGCTCAGGAAGTTGGAGGACTCCCTCAGTTGTTTCATGAAGGCCACAACGGATAATATACTAAAGAATAATGCGAAAATCGATGCTATCATATCATTAGTGCAAGTCATGCAACAAAGCCATCAATTAATGGAGCAACGATTGACGCAACTCACAGAAACAATTGAGCAATTACAACAAGTACCATCTATGCAAACGGGCCAAAGTACAAATTTAGATGATGAAGCCATTCAAATTGATAGCGATGTTTGGTTCGATGTAGCTACAGAGTTTAGCCTTCAAGAAGAGGAGGAAGTGGAATCGCCACAAGTTGCACCTAGTGAACTAGAGATTCCAACATAGAAGAGTCAACTACGCTAAGCATAGATGAGTCAATTGTTGGTAATAGAGTCGAATTTGAAATTAAATCTTGTGAAGGAAAGATTACATCCATGGAAAATCCAGCCAAGCCGCGTTTAAAGGAATCAAATATTAAGGTCTTGGTTAGAGAAGAGATAGAAGAAGAAGAAGATACTAGGATGGATTCACCACCTAGTACTCCATTGATGTCACCTCCAAATCCAATAACGACGAATCATTCAAACGGTGATATCGATAAAGCATTTGTAGAGGTGTGTAAAGACAAAACCTACACCCAAATGCTTGAAGTTGATACAAAAGAACTCACACCGCAACAAGTATTCATAGAACATATTCCGGAAACAAAGGAGAATGCGAGTGTAGAGATCGAGATTGAAGACGTGGCCCTCATAGCAAAAGAAAGTTCTGAAACATCCCTTGTTTTGGACAAAATTCTAGAGGAGGAGCCACTTGAGTTCCCCATTGTTCCAGAAGTATCTAAAGAGGTTAAGGAGAAGGACCACCACCATGAACTTGTGAAGAAGAGAGCTAAAGATGAGTTTGGGGTCGGAACCATGGTTGCTTGGAAGGCCTCCAAACAAGAGAATAGGCCACGAGGTTTCAAAAATGAGTGGATGGGACCATTTGTTGTTACTCGAGTAGTAACACCAATATTAATAGAGATACAACCTCCAAGAGGTCAAAAGCTGCGAATTGTAGACATACATAACCTCACTCACTGCTGGGGAGGTTACATACTCAAGGGATACTGGAGGTAACCCGTCAAACTTTAAATGACGTTAAATAAAAGTGCTCTTGGGAGACACCCCAAACTTTGATTGCTTTCTTAGTTTAGTTTTTAGTGTATATTATTTAGTTTACGTATTTTTTTTAGTTGATAGTGCATTATTGAGGAAGGTATTAGTGTTTTTGATGCTCATGTATTGGAGAAATCGAGTTAGGGAAGCGAGCAAAATTTCTCGGAACGGAGAAATTTCGGAAAGTCATATCTTTGCGCTCGGATGTCGAAATCAGGTGATCTTTGAGCCTAAACTGCATAACTTTTCGAGATCTAGCTGTAGGGGAGGTTTTTGCCGAGTGCAGTACACCGGACCTCAGCCGCGGTGCACCGCAGAGGAGAAACTCGTGCCACGGGGTAGAGCCACGTGTTTCAGGGGCGAAGCCACCTTATGGGTAGGGGGGCCATGGCCCCCCCGAATTTTCAAAAAAAAAAATTGCTATTAATAAAAAAAAAGAAGTTATAGTTATAAGCTTTGGTCCCTTTAGTTTTTTTAAATTGTTATTTTGGCCCCCCTTATTTTTCTAAGTTGTTGTTTTGGCCCTCCTAAATTTTTTTAAATTGATATTTTGGTCCCCAAAATTTATATATTCGACCTATTAATATTTTTTATATATAGATATTTTGTTTTTTATTATAAAAAATGTTATTTCTTATAATAAAGAAATTTATAGGATAAATAATTTAAAAAAAATTAATATAGGGACGTATAGTGCAATCTTTATATAATATAGGGGTCTATAGTGCAAATAGGTCGGAAAAAAAAATTCGGGGCCTTTGCCCCCGAACCCCCTTGGCCCCCCCTAAGTGAGAATCCTGGCTCCGCCCCTGACGTGTTTTATCCAGAGACGAAAAAAATTGGAATTGTTGGCTGCGGTACACCGGACCCTAGTCCGTGCCCTGCACCGCAAGCCAAAAACACGTGCCACGGGGTTGCTGCCACGGGTATTTTGACGAAGGATGCTACAGAGCCGCGGGGTACCCCTGCGGACTACCCCCTAGTCCGCACCATGGTCCACACGAAGCCGCTGGAGAGAGAAAAAGTTGCGTTTTGAGCTTATAAAGGGAGGAAATTAGGTATTATCCGAAATTACAAATCCTTAAGCCTCTTTTTCTTCTCCAAACCTCTCCCAACTCCATTAAAGCTCATTCAAACCTTCACCAACCATCAAAACACAACCAAATCACCATGAATTCAAATCTAAATCCTTCCCTACATCACTACAAAGAAGTTTTAATCACCCAAATCATATCAAACACCTAGAACCCAAGATCAAGATCTCTAAAGTGTTATTTGATTGGGATGGAGCACAAGAGGATGTAAGGGAAAGCGAAATTGGTGATACATGGAGTTTACATACAAGGAAATCACTGCACCCTATCTTGGGTATTAAGCACGCGAGGCAATTGCCTCGAAGAGTATGTTTTCTTTCTTCCTTACCATTTCTCTATATGCACTATTTGCTATTTTTACTTTATTGAGTCTTTTCGAGTCGTGGGGACACGACTCATTTTTGAGTTGGGGGTGGGGATTTGTTGTCCCTCATCTCCATTTTTGTGTGATTTACTGTTTTTTTAGAGAAATTTGAAAAATTTGAAATTTTTAAGAGATGGATTAGATGTGGAATGTGTTTAATAGCTTGAAAGCATAAGCTTAGTAAGTTAATGATAGAAAGTAGTATGTTTATGAGCTACTTTATTTTGTATGCTTTGAGTATTTGCAGGAAAACACATTGTTAGTAAAGAAAAGATTAGTTAGCAATGCGATAGAAAGTATGTTCAATCTCAGGGAGCAATGAGTGGTGTGTAGGCCGTGAGATCTAAGCTAGTTGATAAACCCATTTTAATGAACATGCTAAAGGTAAGAGAATGACGCAGTTACATAGTTTAGAAAGTGATTAAGGCGGTTCTTTCATAAGCCCCTTGTTGCCTTTTAGCTTGTTGTCCATTTTATTATTATATATCCTTCTCAGCCCCTTCTAGCCTTTCTAAAGCCTTTTTTTAGCCACATTATAAGCCATATCCCTTTAGTTTATTAGGACTTTTCCATATGACCCGCACTCGAATCGCGATGCATAGACAATTGTTTTAGAGCTTGAGTTTGGGGTGGTGGGTCCACCATTATGGGAAATATTATTGGGTTGGGATTTTTGGAGCTTATTAAGTGTGCTCTGTTCTATATATTGATGATGATTCACAGGTTTATTATATTGTAACCCTTTGCCGGGGTAATAGTAAATGAAAAAGAAGCTACGAGCTAAAGTTATGAAAAGGCATAATTTATGAAAAAATAGCATGATATCTCAACATCAAAAAGAGAATCATAGCTATACAAAAGAATAAATTGAAATGAAAAGAATATATATTTGGACCGGCAAAGAGGAATTTTAAAGTGAACATCTTATTGCTTTAATTGGGTTATTGGGGATGCTAATTTGTGCATCAAGGAATTCATTGGGTTGAGTGAGAACGATTTACGAGAGTAACTCAAGCTTTAGGGCGATTCGTTGATGGCTAGTGAGAAGAGAGCCAAAAGCTCACTCTAAATTATCCAAATATACTTATCATACCGTCCCTAAGCCAACATTACAACCCTAAAGACCTTATGATTCTTTGCTATGTAATCTAGAAGTGATTGAGCCATTAGAGATTAGTTAAGTGGATCTTTGGATACTAGTGAAGTTTGATGAACAATCTATAGCCTCCTTGGTGAACTGAGTAAAGATCCTCTCCTCCTTACATTGCGAAGCTAATCTAATCTTGAATTCAAGTCGTGTTGATTGTAGATATGACAAGTGTGCAGGTATGTAGTTTGTAAATATTATTACATGAAATTTTCTAAGTAGTTGCTTTGAGTTTATTCTGTATATTCTGCTATCTTCTTCTCCCCTGTGCTTCATTGATATAGCTGATATTTTAGATACTTCCCTATGTTTTTATTTTCTATTGTATCGGGACGATACAAGTTTGAGTTGGGGGTCTAGTATACCGGACTGGCCTGCGAAATTTTCCAACTGATTTCTTTTGACCCCAAACTCGTTTCCTGCACAATAGCACACTACCTTTCTCTTCTATTAGCTTGTAAACACAATTAAAAATCTACACTAACTTAAAATTATACACTACAAAGCAATAAACTAATCTAAAAAGCAATTAATACAAGGGATGTCTCCCAAGAGCACTTTTGTTTAACGTCTTTGAGTTAGACGTGTACCTCAGGCTAAGCGTTTTCTACGAGATGGATCGTCTCCTCTTGTCCAAAGTCTTCACTGTCATGGTATCTTTTCAAACGCTGGCCATTCACCATGAATGTCCTTTGCTCGGTTGGATGTTCAATTTCAATCGCTCCATGAGGTGTGACTTTCGTAACAATGTAAGGTCCTCCCCAACGGGATTTAAGCTTTCCTGGGTAGTTCGAAAATCGAGAGTTGTATAATAAAACCTTTTGTCCTCTCTTGAAATGCTTTGGACGGAGTCTTCTATCATGCCATCTCTTTGTTTTCTCCTTGTAGAGACGTGAATTTTCATAGGCAAGATAGCGAAACACCTCCAGCTCATTCAACTGCATCAACCTTTGTTTTCTGGCCAATTATGGGTCTAGATTCAGAGTTTTAATAGCCCAGAAGGCTCGAGCTTCAAGTTCAATAGGTAGATGACACGCTTTGTTGTAGACCATGCGATATGGAGATGCCCCAACTGGTGTTTTAAATGTTGTTCTGTAAGCCCAGAGAGCATCATCTAGCTTTAATGACCAATCTTTCCTCGTTTTGTTCACGGTCTTCTCAAGAATTGATTTGATTTCCCGGTTGGAAACTTCAGCTTGACCGTTAGTTTGTGGGTGATAACCGGTTGAAATGCGGTGTCTAACTCCAAACTTACGAAGGAGGTTTCTCAGTTGAGCATTAATGAAATGGGTACCTTTATCACTGATGAGAACACGTGGTGTACCATGTCTTGAAAAGATGTTTGTCTTTAAGAATTTAATCACTGTTTGAGCATCGTTCTTTGGTGTTGCCACTGCTTCTACCCATTTTGATACATAATCTACCGCAAGCAAAATATAAAGATTTCCATGGGAAGTGATGAAAGGTCCCATGAAATCTATTCCCCATACATCAAAGATTTCGACTTCTAGAATATTGTTAAGCGGAATCGCGTCCCTTTTTGATATATTACCAGTGAACTGGCATCTTTGACATGACTGGACAAAATGATGACAATCTTTGTGTAGGGTAGGCCAATAGAAACCGGATTGAAGAATTTTAGTTGCAGTTCTATCGCCTTTAAAGTGACCTCCATATGGTGAACTATGACAACTTGCTATAATTTTATCAACTTCGCCTTCATGGACACATCGTCTAACTACCTGGTCACTACAAATTTTCCAGAGGTACGGTTCATCCCAATAGTATTGTTTAGCCTGGTGAGATAATCTTTGTCTTTGTTGTGGATGGATATCCTTGGGGAATACACTACTCACGATGAGGTTGACTAGATCTGCATACCATGGCACAAACGCATCTTTAATAGCAAAAAGTTGTTCATCAGGGAATACCTCTTTAACCAATAACGGTTCCTTGTTCGCATCAGATCCTTCGAGCCCTGATAAATGATCAGCAACTTGATTTTCGCATCCCTTTCGGTCTCGAATGTCTATGTCGAACTCTTGAAGCAACAGTACCCATCTAATAAGACGCGGCTTGGCGTCCTTTTTCTCTATAAGGTATCTGATAGCTGAATGATCCGTATATACAACAGTTTTCTTCCCAATCAGATAGGAACGAAATTTATCAAAAGCATATACTACGGCCAACATCTCTTTCTCCGTCACTGTATAATTCATCTGGGCAGCGTTGAAGGTCTTACCTGCATAATAAATCGTGTGAAATAACTTGTCTTTCCTCTGCCCTAACACAACACCCTTAGCGTGATCACTAGCATCGCACATAAGTTCAAACGGAGCTTTCCAATCTGGAGGTATAACAATAGGTGTAGAGATCAGTTTCTCCTTAATCATCAAAAACGCTTGAAGACATTCGTTAGTAAAGTTAAAAGGAGTATCTGTTTCAAGTAAAGAACAAAGCGGTTTGGCGATCTTGGAAAAATCTTTAATAAATCTTCGGTAAAATCCTGCGTGACCCAAGAAACTTCTCACTCCTTTTACAGAAACGGGGGGTGGTAATGTTTTAATAACTTCAATTTTAGCACGATCAACCTCCATTCTTGCCTTCAAAACTTTATGTCCCAACACAATTCCCTCTTGAACCATGAAGTGGCATTTTTCCCAGTTAAGCACAAGATCTTTTTCTTTACATCTCACAAGGACTTTCTCAAGATTATTCAAACAATCATCAAAACTATCTCCAAACACCAAAAAATCATCCATAAAAACCTCTAAGTATTTATCAATCATGTCCCAAAATATAGCCATCATGCACCTCTGGAACGTGGCAGGTGCACTGCATAAACCAAACGGCATCCTTCTATAAGCAAAGGTGCCAAACGGACATGTAAAAGTTGTTTTGTGTTGATCAAGGGGATCCACACAAATCTGATTATAACCCGAATATCCGTCAAGAAAACAATAGTACTCTCTCCCTGCAAGTTTATCTAGCATCTGATCAATGAACGATAGCGGGAAGTGATCTTTCTTTGTAGCTTTGTTAAGTCTTCGGTAATCCATGCATACTCGCCACCCCACAACCGTTCTTGATGGTATGGCTTCACCTTGATCATTAAGGATGGTAGTAATACCTCCTTTATTTGGAACACATTGCACTGGACTAACCCAATCACTGCTAGCAATCAGATAGATAATTCCTGCGTCTAACAACTTTATTACCTCCTTCCTCACCACTTCATTCATAGCTGGCATGAGACTTATTTGCCCCTCTATAGATCGCCCACCTTCGTTCTCCAGAATGATTTTGTGTTTGCAAACGGACAGACTAATTCCCTTGATGTCGGCAATAGTCCATCCGATTGCTTCTTTGTTTTCGCGAAGTACATGAAGTAGCTTCTCCTCTTGAAGACCTGAGAGGTTAGCAGAAATAATAACAGGCAAAGTTTTATTCGTACCTAAATATGCATAGCTTAGATGATCTGGAAGCGGTTTTTCTTTGAGAACAGGTGGACATATTATGGATGGTTGTTTTATAGGTTCAATGTCACCTGATTCTCGAAGTAGTTCTCGTATATTTGATCCTAATGCAGCAACTTCTTCAGGGGGGGTCTCGTTTTCCTCTTGTGATTCAAGTGTTAAGGCCTCATCAAGATCATCATCTAAGCTTGATGTATTGAAGACTTCTTGTGCAATTTTTCCGATGACATCTATTTTGAAACATTCATCTTTCGAATTCGGTAACTTCATAGCCTTAAACACATTGAATCGCACCTGTTCGTCTTGTACCCTCATGATCAACTCACCATTCTCAACATCTATTAATGTACGCCCCGTGGCTAAGAATGGTCTACCCAAGATGATGGGGACATTCTTATCCGCGTCATAGTCAAGAATAATAAAATCACAAGGAAAAATAAAACTACCATATTTAACTAAAACATCTTCAATTTTACCTACTAGTCGGGAGAGAGAGCGATCTGCCATTTGTAGTACCACATATGTGGGTACTACCTCTCCTATGTTAAGCTTCTCGAACAGGGATCTTGGCATGAGATTGATACTCGCACCTAAATCACATAATACTTTCCCGGTCCAACTGTCTCCAATGCCAAAGGGAATTGTAAAACTATCGGGATCTTCTAGCTTTGGTGGTAACTTGTTTTGACATATAGCACTACACTCCACAGGAAATCCAATTGTTTCCCCAGTTTCTATACTTCGTTTGTTCGAAAGAATGTCCTTCATCAATTTTAGATATTTCGGCATTCTCTTGAGAGCTTCAACAAACGGCATATTAATCTCTAACTTGCTCACCATGTCAGCGAACTTCTTGAATTCCAGGTCATTGTCCTTTTTTCTGACACGTGAAGGGTATGGTGGTGGAGGGCGTGTTTTAAGTTCCACTGATTTTCTCGATTTTTCAGGTGTCTTGGCTTGGACACTCTTTGGTTCAACCACCTCTTCTATTCTATCTTCTGTTGTTTCTTCTCCCCCCCTTTTCTGGAATGGGGATTGGTTCTGTTTCTGGTGTTGGTGTAGGTAGTTGTTTTCCACTTCGCAATTCAACTGCATAACAAGAATCATCTCGAGGAGCAATAGTATCACTTGGAAGTTTCCCTTTCGGCCTGTTTTGCAATGTACTTGCCATATGTGATAGAGTATGCTCGAGTTTCTTGATTACCTTTTGCTGGGCTTGAATTTTCTGTTGGCTACGACTCATATTGTTTTCAATTGCTTGCATCAGTTTAGCCATACTCGAATTCAAGCTCACGGTTTGTTCTTTCTTTGCCAGTAGAATTGATTGTTTAGGTGGTTCTTGATAAGCTTTTTCAACAATGGGCGCCTTTTTATGAATAGGTTGTGGTGTACAGTAAGATTGAGGTTGAGGTTGATGATAAGTCTTTTGATTTCTGACCCAACTTCTTTGTTGTGGAGGTTATTGATAATTAGCGTAGCTTTCTTGCGGATAACAACACCCATTAGGATAATAGTTATCTTGAGGATATGTAACGGAAGTTAATGCTGGATTATTCATACACCTTTCCCACACATGATTTCTTGATCCACAACCACGACACGAAGCTATTGTACGTACTACATTTACCTGAGCAATTGTTCGAGCTTGTTCTTGCAGTTCATCGAGTTGTTGGGCCAATTCTTTAAGCTTCAGAGATTCTGAAGTGTCTACTTTTTCTGGTTTCCTTGGCCAACTTCTCTCGTTCTCAATAATTCTCTCTATACAAATTTTGGCTTCTTCAGGATCTAGTAACCCAAAACCTTTGTTTCCTAACGAATATGCTTTCGCCCTTGACTTGCTATTAAGTCCTCTATAGAACAAGGTTAAATAATATTCGGGCGATGATTTATGGTATGGACATCTCGCCTTCTTTTCATTAAATCGTAACCATGCTTCACCCAAACTTTCTCTGTCTTCCTGTATAAATTGTTCAAGCTCCAACATATCTTTTAATCGTCTACTAACCGGATAGAATTGGTCTAGGAATCTTGCTTGAAGCTTATCCCAATCTGGAATGAAATGAGGATATTGGGTATCATACCAATTGCTTGCACCTCCGGTCAAGAAGAACTAGAACATCACGTAATACACTTGTTCCCTAGTAACTCCTCCTACGATATAAGCATCACAGATTTGCATGAAATTCTGAATATATCGGATCGGATCTTGTTGTGCAGCACCGCTAAATATTCCATGAGTTGCAAACTGAGTTAACATCCCTGGATCAGGTCTAAATTTAGCGGCTTGGATTTCTGGAGCGCGAATTCCGCGTGGTTGCACTCTAAATTCGATGGGTAACTCAAGTCTCCTTGGATTCTCCATCTGTAACTATCTATCAAACAAAAACTAAAAGACAAAAGCGTAAAATAGAACTAACTGAAATAAAAGCACAAGATATATGCACAAGGACTAACGATGTAGTCTCCGGGAGTGGCGCCAAAAACTTGGTGTGGCCTAGGGTGTGATAAAAAGATGTAATAATTAGATGCAAATAAACACCCTAAACTGAGCACGGTTCTGCAAGTATACAGATCGTATGCAAGTTTTAATGATTAAGTAAGATTTGTTCCGCAGAGACTACGAAGGTTAGGGGAATCTTATGCAATAATCAAGTGCAAATATTAAAAGTTAGAACAAATCAAACGTAGAAAAAGTAAAGACAAATAGATTTTTATTTGGTTTTTAATTAACTAAATTAACTAAGCAATTAAAGACAGAAATTTAAATGCAAGAGAAGAAGTAGTATGAGAATATAGCTTGAGTAAATAGCATGCAATCTCCACTAGTTTTGCCGTTCTAAACATGTAAGGGTGAATTATGTAGTATTTCAATAATCGGTTCCAATTGCGCCAGGTAGTTTTAAATAGGGTTTACCTGTGTCAATAAGGAGTCCTAAGCAAACTGTTCCTGCAATTGGTAAATAGCAATATATACTAAACCATAGTGATTATCTAGTTAGGTTGATTTGTCAGATCTAAACCGAATACTAGACGTTATGTGCTAAACATGTAATCAAACACCGTTGTCAATGGTGACCTAACTACTAGATGGTAATTCTATATGGGCGCGCTTCCACAAGAACACGGAATATAAATCCAAACACATAAACAGAGAATAAAAACAATAATCCAATTTAAAACATAGAATTCCCAAATTAGATAGATGTCAACCAAAACTAGGGTTCATACATATATGCTAAAAACTCAAGCTAATAGAAATTTAGTTCATACTAATGGAAGAAAAGAAAGAAATTACAAATTCAAAGGTTGAAGAAGACATTATTGATGAACAGCTCCTCCCAGACTTCTTTTCTTGTGTTGTAAGCTTCCTCTTGGTTTAGGGTTTCACCAAGGATGATTTTCTAATGTTAAGAGATTGTATTTATAGTGTATAGGTTGACCTAATCGTTTTCTTGAAGGAAAAGGTAACTATTGGGCTCCTAGCCCAACTCTAATTCGTAGCCCAAAAACATGCAATCAGCCCCGTTTTTGTTTTGGTCCTAACAGCTTCAATACTTATCCGATTGACGCGTATGAGTAGTCGAAATTCATCGCCTCATAAAGATCTTTAACTTTTCTCTTAACCGTTTCTCCAAATTCCTCACCAAATTTAAGATATAAGCAGATTTGTGGTCGTAGGTGCAGAAATTCAGATTTAAGGCAACTTTTCCTTTTCCATGTTTTTAGCTTTTACTTCCTTATCTTCAATTTTCATGTTTATCTTCTTTCATTTAGCTCTCTTTACCAACTTGGACTCTAATTAATTACCATATATCTCTAAAGGTTCATCTTCCAAATTAATTCTCATTTGACCGATCTGTCCCCTGTATTATTTTCTAGAGAATTGAATGCTGATTTAATCGTAAAATTACCCGAAGCCTCATGGCACCATAGTACCTTCGACCCTGACATTCCATTCGATTCAATTACACCATCACGGAGAACATTTGTACCCGCTAAAATAGCTTTGCAAACATTCGGCTCGTGATTAAGTAACCCATTTTTAAAATACTTAGTTTTGAACACTTCAACTCGCTCTGATCTTTATCCTTGTACCCGCCTCTTTTGGTTTGCAAATGTGATCCCAAGACACCCAATGTATCTTCCTTTCGACGGCTGAGGAACCTTATACAAAATCTCGCACTATTCTATCTATATCCTCGCAAATATACTTGGGAATATTCATCACCTGTATTTGGTATACCGGTGTCGCGCTTAAAACGGATTGCGCCAACGCCACTCTTCTATAGCTAGTGATAGAGTTTTAGTTTTTTCAAATGGCTAATTTTTCTTTCATTTTTTCTATAATTTTTTTATAGAACTTTTTTGGTAATCTTTCTATCAAAATAGATAAAAATCCCCAAATATGTACCAAAAGAATCACTATGATATAGCTCTTTTACTTAGAAGGGGTGTTATAGATATGACCATATTACTCATCAGTTTACAATATTTCATTAAAAGAAATTTATAAATATATCATTTATTTTTCCTTTTACACCCCACCTCCAAATATTCGGTCCCCTCTTATTGCATACCTTCGATTTTGATGGTGCAAACCATCAGAAAGTCTTTCACTTTAGTTTTATATAGTGCAGAGCTTCAAAGGTAAGCCACCAGCATTCTACCGAAGAAAAGATGGACAATGGATGTGGTGGCTTATAGAGGCGGTATTAGGAGAAGAAGTTCTATAAAAGATAAAATAAACATAAAATGATAATTCAAAGGGTAAACATCCTCCAACAAGCTGTAAAACAATCAAAAGCCTAGAAAAACTAATATACACACTACTAAATTACACAAATTTCCAAAAATATAGCACATTGTTTGCATTTTTCCTCGGCGGTGCCCCATAGTAACAATCGTTGTAACGGTTCAACAATGTGACATCATCGAGCCTCGGTGATGACATGGGATTGTCTTTTTTCATTATTATTATTTCTTTTCCCATCAATTTAACAACTGATTTCACTAGATTAGAGTTAGAGACCAATGATGTCACGGATAACGAATCTACAAAATTCCGGTGATCTTCTAATGACTGAACCGTACAGCCAGGACTAGGCAAAATTGACCCTGGTGGTCCATTATTAGAGTCCAACCCAATTTTTGTACCCAACATTTCTTGAAATCTCGAATGTTTAGTTCTGTTCCTTTGATCAAGCTCCTCGAGTGTACAATAAGGAGCTGTTGCGTAAATATCCTTGATCCATTTCATCTTTCTCTTCTTTGTCCTACGCTTACGAATCTCTGATTTTCCTGTCCACTTAAATGTCGACTCACCAGAAAGGCATTGATTTATGTGGATGTTCAAAGTGGTGTTGGAAGAAGATGTAAATTTTTTGCAAACTGGACAGATTTTTGAAGCCATTATAACTTTAGCAGAGAGACTTTAACAGCAATCAAGAAACTGAAAAGGGGGTAAATTGCAAAAAAAAAAATATGAGAGAGTAATCAAGTGATCTATGTACAGTACAACATAGTTCAACATGCATGGTTTCAAAACCGACCAAAAAAAAGATACATGGTTTCAAAAACGGCAGATTACACATAATTAACAGAATAAATTAAGTTGACCTAGATATTGGAATTCAATGGATAAATTCTATATATAAGCTACTCAATACATGCTAAATATCACGAAAAGAAATATTCTGGTTTTTTTCAGGCAAATGTGCATTGAATAACATTCTTAGATTTGCATTATTGCTGAAAAATTAAAAATAAGGAAATTATGACAGCTAAGAAACTTGCCAATAATGGGGTGATATTCTAAAAGTAAGCTCTTACAAAATTATACAAAAGAAAGAACGAAGACAAGAAGCATAAAGATAAGTGTTTAATGGATGAACAATCAACCACTAACAATATTAGTGGGTCTACCAAAGAAAAAAAGTCTCTTTGGATTTTTTCTACCATGGTAAAATTCACCATTAGTTCGAGGTTCTTTGTTTTGGTTTTCGTAAAAGAGATTTGGATACTATCAGTTAGTTTTAAATTTTAAGGTAGAGCATGATAATATAAACTTCGTTGGGGTTTAATTAACGTTTTGTGAGTCTTGTTTGTAATGTATAAGGTTCTTATTTTGTAAGACAAGGTTAAGCTTAAGTGGTTCATGTTTAGGCCAAACCTTTATTCATATCTTATATATAATAAAGGGTCAATGACCCAAAAAATCAAAATAATATTATACTTGCCCCAAAGAATCATCCATTAACTTACTATTATAAGATTACATGTTTACCCGTCAAGGACGATTCCCGTCAAGGACGATTCCCGTCAAGGACGATTCCCGTCAAGGACGATTCCCGTCAAGGACGATTCCCGTCAAGGACAAAATTTAGTTAATGATGTTATTGGGAAGAAATTTTGTCATTGATGTTATTGGGCTGAAAATAATATTATTTTGATTTTTTGGGTCATTTTCCCTATAATAAAATTCTGATATAATATATAGAGATTATTTTCTTTTCTAGGCCTCTATTAAATATTCCTCATTTTAATATAATAAGATATTAGTCACTGGAGCGGGAAATTTTTGGATTCGGGATATGATGTTCCCAAACAAAATTGAGTTAATTAAATTATAGATATTATTTGTATGAAAAAAAACTAGTTAATTATCCTATAAATTTTTGTACCATACACAATGTTTTAAAACAAGAACGTCTAACCGCCTAAACGCTCCGTCTAGGGTTTTAAAATACGGTCCGCTTAAAAAAAAATTAAAGATGGCTAGAATTTCATTCGACGGTGGCTACGCATAATCTATTAAATAAGTTGTTTAATCGAATTAATGGGTCGACATATCTAATACTATCTAACATGGTAACCCATATGATAAGTAATACAATTCAATCCAGCCCAATACATAAGTAAAAATATAAGAAATATATACGTGCGAGAACAAAAGAAAAAGGTAGGATTTCTCAAATTTCAAATCTAGATCTTTTAAATTGGTTATTTTTTAAATCGATAATAATGAATTATTATTTTATAGTTGAATTGATCTACTTTAAGTATATTAGAAAGTAAATATTATTCAAATCAATGTATTCTAATATATATTTCTATAAAATAATATAAAATCGTCTAGGTAAAAACCGTCTAAATTTCGATTGATATGTCGCATAACTATTTACATGTGTTCGACCATCCTAGTGACGCCTAACGTTTTCTAAAACAATGATTATACAAAAGAATAAATACTTTATCGTACAAACAACAAACAATATCCTTACAAGCTACAAATTAAATCAAAGCCTAAAAAGGATAACTTACAAAATAGGAAACCAAATAAAGATTTTGAATATAAAACCAGTAAAATATTAATAATTTTTTTTAATAGGGTAAGAAAAAATTTAAAACATAGGAACCAACAATGCCCCTAGCCGCGGTGGATCTTGGAGATTAGTTCCATGTGGGCTAATTTAAACTAGATTTATAAAAGAAAAATTATTATTTTAACCAATATTTGAACATATATTGTTTATCATGTTACACCAAATACTTAGTGTTAAATCTATAAAGATATTTGTTTATTTTGAATATTGAGTATTACTTTCATACTTAAGAGGGTTAAATATTTTTTCCAAAAAAATGTATGCATATATTCTCAATAATCTTGGATCCAGGTGAGCTTGAACTCCCGAGATAACACTATTTTATTTTAATTTATATGCTAAAAGTTGCGTAGTAAATTAGAACCTGAGTTTTGATTATATTTCGTTAATCATGAGAAGCCTGAACAAGGAAAGAACAATTCTGGGAAAGAAAGAAACCCACACGTAAAGATATGAAAACGTTATTTTATGTGACAATCCAGCAAGACAATCAGTATTCCATTTGTGCACAAAAAAAGAAAACAGTATGATCTCATAAGCATTTATGCAGTTGAAGACTAAAATCTAAAGATTTATAAGCATTTCTAAATCACAAATTCTTGAACATAAACTAAATTCAGTATGTAGTTTGGATAAAAATTAAAAAGAAAAAACATGGTACCATAAATCTTTTTTTTTTTTGTCAAAGAAAGCATTTTGTTGAAATATAAAAAAATTACAGTATATCATACGTCCAATGAGAGACGATTTGGCTTTATTAACAAGTTAACGAGGATCAAGACTCAAGACAATAAATTAAAACCATAGACCATATATTTTTTTTCATCAAAGATAAATGAGAAAAAGTCTTTAAAGTCTCTCACAATATTAATTAACAAAAAATGATGATATCACAATTCACAAGAAGCTTCGTCTGAATATTCAAGCCTTCGTGTTTACACTTAAAAGACCAAATCAACATTTCATCCTCATAAAATAATGAAACCAAAACTAGCTAAAACAAGAGACGAAAGTAAAAATTATGTATTAAAGAAAAACGAAACAGATAAAGACCAAATTTATAGACAGTCTCATGATTCCAAACAAATAAAAAACAAAATAGAAATTAAGCCAATTAAGCAAATTATCACATACAAAAACAAAAGAAGAAATTAAGCAAATTAAGCAAATTATCACATACAAAATGATACCAAGATTAAAGTATCTTTTTATAAGTAATATTTGATCTGTGTCTTTTAATTAAGAAAAGAAAACTCTACCACTAAAAAGTAATTATCGAGTTCTTACAAGCAAAAATATTTGAAACAAACCAAAACAAGGTTTAAACCAAATATATCAAAACCCCAAAAAACTTATCTTCTAAAGAAAATAATATACCCCAAAATCAGAAAAAAAAATACTATCTCAAATATTAACATATTATAAGACCTAAAGCTTATAAAAATTGGCTTAGAATTCACAAATTAATGCATATGATCATCACTTATCACTACTGCTGGTAAAATAATTCAGATGCACCCCGGTATGAACAATTTAGTAAGAGCTTTTACTTACTCAGCGTTAGCCAAACAAAATGAAGAAAGGAATAGAGAAATGTACACAGTTTTGATGAGGAAAACAGCATTATATCCAGCTCACGCTTACTGCATCAAGATCTTCCCTTCATCAAAAACTATGCTTCGTTTATAACACCCTTTTTGAGTTTTGATTCATTTATCTATCTATCACTTGTTGACTGTGTGTTTGAGTACTATGGATGAATTAAGAGAGAGAGAAAGAGAGAGGAAAAAGATGAAGAGCGTTTTGAGAGAGAGATGGGGTTGTATCATGAGTATAGGGTAATGAAAACTTGGTCCACTTTTTTTTTCTTTGACCCCACTATAACGTTCCTTTCTTGTTTACCGATCACAACTCATAAACCATTATATTTAAAAGGAGAAGAATGATATTTTTATTAAAAAAATGCCTCATTTTCTTTTTTTTTGTCTTTTTCTCATTTCTCCTCCTTTCATGTCCGTTTTAACGAGACGTTCTTGATTTAGGATTCATTCGTGATAGAAATAGTGTGTTTCGTAAGTAGTTTTGATTGTAGTGTTACAAAATATTTAGTGATCATGATTAGTATTTGCACTATAGGTTGTGTTCGATTTATATATACCTCTCTTTTTCTTGGAAGTGATTTGATTTGTTGGTAATTACCAATAATATTAGTTTTAGGTATAGTTTTGGGTCTGGCTTGCTTTGTGCTTACGATGGTATGTGAAATACAAGAAATAACTTAAAGTGATGTGAATAGGACAATACCCATAAAAGTCTTTCTTTCTAAACTCATGTTCAATCAATTTAACTAATGCAAGGATAAGAAATTATGCAATCTATTAGTTAAGCCCCCTGTCCTTTCCTCTTGGCATTTTGTCAAACATTTAAAAATACCTAGTTCTAGTATGGGTTTAGACAAAACTTGTTGAGTCAAAAGAGCAAACACTTAGCATACAAGACAAGATAACTAGTTATGGGTTAGATGAATAAACAAACACAATGCATGCAGAAAAGTAAGGAGTAGGGGAGAGAATATGATACGCTCGAGTTAGAGTGGTTCACCTCTCATATGCTTATTCCACTACCTAAGGACTATTCAACTGTTAAGATTTGTCAAGATCTTCCTATAGAACTACTGTGTCTCTTAAAGGTGAGTAGTCTCCTTTGTCTAAAAAAAAAATCTTAAAGGTGAGAGCACAAACCTTTACAAATTTTTTGAAATTTCTTTCGAAGAAACTCTTGTTTAATGATCAACATAAGTAAATTAAGTGGACAATCTCCATTCACGATATACTGCTTCACAAACTCATGAAACCTTCCACTTGTGTATCAGCACACGAGTACGGTGAAAAAATTTCACTCACAGTCTACCACGTCACACTCATGAAACCTTCACATGTGTTTTGCCACACAAGTACGAGTATACAATCACAATATACCATTTCACATACCTATGAAGTCATCACGTGTGTATCTAATGTCTCCCTATTTGTCATGAATTAATCCTACTTGGAGACATCATTTTAGTTGTATTTATTAGTTTATAGGTCGATTTTATCATGATTTAGTACACTTTCCTGTTTTGTGTCTTGAATTGATTATTTATTATTTTTAAAGCATATTGGGTTTAATTATTTATTTAGTGTGAAACTTTAGAGATATATGGTAATTAATTAGATTCCAAGTTGGTTCCAAGAGCTAAAGGAAAGAAGATAAACATGGAAATTGAAGATAAGGAAGTAAAAGCTAAAAATATGGAAAAGGAAAAGCTGCCATAAATCTGAATTTCACCACCCACGACCACAAATCAGATCATATCTCAAAATCGGTGAGGAATTTGGAGAAACGATCAAGAGCAAAGTTAAAGATCTTTCCGACACGATGAATTTCGACTACTCATACGCGTCAAACGGATAAGAATTGAGGCTGTTAGGGCCAAAACAAAAACGGGGATGATTCCATACTTTTGGGTACGAATTTGAGTTGGGCTTGGAGTCCAACACTTACCTTCTCCTTCAAGAAAACGATTAGGTCTTCCTATACACTATAAATACAACCTAGTATCATTAGAAAAATCATCGTTGGACAAACCTTAAGGTCAAGAAGAAGCTTACAACAAGAAGAGAAGTCTGGAAGTAGCTGTGCATCAATCATGTCTTCTTCAACCTTTAATTCTGTAATTTTTTTCTTTTCTTAGTATGAACTAAATTCTGTTTAGCTTGAATCTTAGCATATATGTATGAACCCTATGTTTGGTTGACATCTATCTAATTTGGGAATTCTATGTTTTAAATTGAATTATTGTTTTTATTCTCTGTTTATGTGTTGGATTTATATTCGGTGTTCTTTGCGGTTTACAACGTATAGGATTACCATCATAGTAATTAGGTAACCATTGACAACGGTATATCTAACTATAGGATTAGCACATAACGTCTAGAATAAGGTTTGATCTGACAATTCAGCCTAACTAGATAGTCATTATGGTTTAGTATATTGCTATTTAATCAATTGCAGGAAGAGATTGTTAGGTCCTTATTGACACAGGTAAACCCTAAAATTATCTACCTGGCGCAATTGAAACCGACTATTGAAATACTACATGATTCACCCTTACATGTTTAGAACGGCAAAACTAGTGGGGATTACTTGCTAATTACTCAAGTTAAACTATCATACTATTTGTTTTTAGCTTATATATTTTCTGTCTTTAGTTTATTAGTTTTATTTTTCTTTATTAAAAACCAAATAAAAATCTATCTTTCTCTTCTTTACCCTTGCGTATTATTATTCTAACTCTCATATTTGCACTTGAATATTTGCATAAGTTCTTCTTAACCTTCGTAGTCCCTGAGGAACAAATTCTACTTATTCATTAAAACTTGCATACGATATGTATACTTGCAGAACCGTGCTCAGCTTAGGGTGTTTATTTGCACTTATTTTATACATCTTGTTATCACACCTTAGGCGACGCCAGTATCTCCACACGAAAAAATGAGTATTTGATCAAGACTCACGATTTACCACTTCACACGCACCGTGAATCTTTCACTTGTGTAGCTTCACACAAAATCCCGAGAACTTTTTTGATACTCATAAAACCACTTCACACACTCATGATGCCTTCACTTGTATATCTCTACACAAGAATCCGAGTATGACTCTGATACTCACAAAACCACTTCATACACACGTAAAACCTTCAAACTTTGTGTTTACACCACATAAGTTAGAAACCACTCTTGTCTAGTCTATGAAAGATCACACTTTTTCACTAGACCAAGAGTAATCCTAGGTTTTATGGCTAAACCTAATTTACCTAGCCTAGTCTTTATAATCCTCAATTAGTAAAGACAAAAAGTGTTTAAGCTAGTAAAAACAAAGAAATATAGATTTATAGACTATGGATTATTTTGGGACTCTCTTGAAATATAATTTCGAGAAGTGTTCAAATTTTGTGTAGAGAAAATCTAATTTTTGGAAGTCCTCAATGCCTTTATTTATAGGCAAAACCTTACCTACGAACTTGTCCACGTGTCAAATCCCGGTCGGCTGAAAATATTATTTTTGTACCTCTAAAATATCTGGTCAGATGGTCAATGACGTGGCTTTAATGACTCTAGATAAATAGTACATTAATGGGTTTTTTCTATCTTTTATCTTCTTCTTCTTAGGTACCCGTCTTCTTCCCTATAGTTTATTTGTTTGGAGTCGAGACTTCAAATGGAACGAGTTTGTATTGGGTATTCGACATTTCCTCATTGATTAGCCGGTCTTCGACTTTATTAGATCTCATCTGTTGCTCTTCAAAGGTCCGTCTTTCTTCACTTTGGAGGTTTGCTCCTCCTATCTTCCCAACCTTCATTCTCGAATGGCTTGCGGCACTTTGTATTTTCAATCTTCGAGGGTCCCTTCTTCAATTCTGAGCCTTCAATTTTGAACAACTTTTGGCATTCTGGATTTTCCTTGACTCGGAGGTTTGAACTTCTATGTTCTTTCTTTGCACTAAGTTGTCCATCTTAGGTTGTTCTCTTTTTATAACTTCAGGGGTCCGATGATCATGATTTCTACTAGGGACGGACTTGATTCTTAGAGGGACGGACTTGATTTCTATTAGATATTTTTGTCAACGGTCATAAACTATGCGTTAGGGAACCAGACTGGGTGGATTGCCTTGAGCTTCCTTTACGTTGTGACCCGGATTCTCCAAGGCACTTTTAGCTACCGATCTTCTTTCTTTGATCCACACCTTGCTATGCTTTTAAAACTTATTTGAATCTTAATCTTTAACATCATTAAGTTTGTTTATGCTTCTTATTCGTCTGTATCAAGAAAAGTATCTCGATGACTCTTCTAGTTTCACCTTCAATAAACTCACTTGAATCTTCTTCATTTGTAGATCATTTCCTAATCTTCCTTGAGTCTTGATCTTCAAACAACTTCAAGCTCATTTTCTCGATCTCCTTGAGTCTGAATCATTTAACAATTTCAACGTCGTTCTTCTAACTCTCTTAAGGCTAGATCTTGAATCTCTTTAAGCTCATTCTTATAACTCCCTTCAGTATTTATCTTACTTAGTTTGTGTTGACTTCCTTTGAATCTCGATCTTTATCATTTTCAAACTTGTTCTTCTAACTCTCTTGGGTCTTGTTCTTCTTTAGTTTGTTTGTTGATATCCCTTGATTCTTGATCTTTGACAACTAAAACTTGTTCTAAAACAAGGTTGCCTAATCGCCTAGGTGTTTCGTCTAAACGTTTCGAAGTGCGATCCGCCTAAAAATTTTGCTGGAGGTGGCTAGAAGGTTTTTTACACATAATCAAATTAATAAACTATCAAATCGGATTAATTGGTCGCCTAACACAAATACTACCTAACATATTAACTCATAAGATAACTAATTCAATCTAATCCAACCCAACATATAAGCAAATATAAAGAAAAAATCTACTTAGATTGGAGTCTAAACGTGTAAGAAAAAAAATATATAAGGATTTTTTAAATTTCAAGTCTAGATTTTCTGAATTTGTTATATTTTAAGTTAATAATAATAAATTATTATTATTATTATAGTTAATTAATCTATTATATATTAGGATGCAGATGTTATTCAAATAAAGATATTAATATATATATTTGATATAAAATAATATAAAAATCGTTCAAAGAAAAACCGTTCAAATTCGTACTAATGGGCAGATTACTTATGTAGGCATTCGAAAATGGTCACATTAGTACGTACTATATGCATAATTGATCAACCATGACAAGTGCCCCCTCCCAATCACATGAATTCTCTGACTAACCAAACAAAATTTTACTCATATTAAATTGTTTAATATTTTGCTTAGATTACTAAATATCGCACGCCATGTGTATTGGCAAATTCTTTTGTGGAAAGTCTTACCTATAATTATCTTAAAAAAGACAAACTATTATTTTCAATAGGAATCATAGTCTAAAAATATTAGTCAACAATTACTATCAAATAGTATCTTTATCTAGCAAACATGTGTTTCTCAAAATTGAAAGAGAAAAAAAAATGAAATACTTATGTCGATTGGAATTTGGATATCATGTTGAATGTTCCAAGATAGTTGGGTAAAAATAGTTGTGCAATGTGATATCCTTTTTCTTTTCTCCTTAGTTATTTCTAGGATAATTAACCGATTTGATTACAAAATTTCTAGCTTTTCTCCTTAGTTATTTCTAGCTTATATTAAAATAAAAGTACATAAAAAAAATGACGATAAACATAGATCATCAACTTAATGAATCACTAAGTATTGGTATTGTTTAGCTTCGAACAACGCCGTGTATTTAAAGATATTAGTACCGAATACAAAGGAAAAAAACACTGTATCAAGAAACTTTTATAATTTTAATTTTATTTTCTTTATTAATCTAGTACTAGTAACTTACTTATACCCTTTGACCATGCTAGTTACCTTTACACGACACTTATACCGGTGGATGAACGTGGTAAACAAATTGTAATAAACAAGCCCATAATTATAAACACATCCAGATACCAAATAAACACAATTTGTTATAAGCGTTTGAAAAAATAAATAAATAAAAAACACAATTTGTAACTAAAAATATACATAGTACAACAACAAAAATAATAAAACATACCAACAAAAATCTCATAATAACTATGCAAACGCTACATAATATATATATTTTAAATATATATATATAACGCCTCAAAATGGTTTCCCGAATTCTTGATTCGGCTGTTCCCAAACCCTCAAAAAGCCTGCAAAAAAATTCAAAAGAATAAATTAAAAAATAAATAAAAGAAACCCTGAGCTATTTCAAGCTCTAAGATTGGGCCTAAAATGAAACAAACCAAATATGATGGACCTATAACCGTAATTTACTAAAGATTATTACTGCTATATAAAAGCATTTTCTAGGCGTGCATAGAATCTTATGACCTCTATAAAAATAAAATATTATTCTCCCCCAGAATTTTCACTTGGACCCCGCAATTTTCAAAATTTATGAAATTAGGCTTTGGCACTATAGGCCCCTCTCATATGAAAAAATTGCACTATAAGACCCTACATTTTACAAAATAATGCATTAAAGCTTCCTATATTATGCAAAATAAATGAAAATTTTAAATTAACTGCACTACAGGTCCCTATATATGCAAAAATTGCACTACAGGTCCCTGTAATGTGTAAAAAAAGCATTATAGGTCCGTATATGAATGTAGGTTATTTTGTATGATATAGTCATATAGGAACTTAGTGTATTTAATTAAAAAAATAATAATTTCAAGGCCTAAAGTATAGTGCAATTTTTACAGGGACTTATCAATTATCATGCACTCTTTGCACAATATAGGGGCCTATTGTGCAAATGTGCAATGAACTTGAATATTTTGGTGTTCCTATAATATAATGTAGGTTATTCTGAATATTATATAAACTTATAGTGTAATTAAGCCTATACTACAATTTTTACACAATACAGAACCCAAAAAAGCAATTTTGCATAATATAGGGACCTATAGTGCAATGAACTTGAATATGTTGGTGTTCCTATAATAAAATATAGGTTATTCTGTATATCATATGAACTTATAGGGTAATTAATAACAAAAACTTAATACTACAATTTTTACACAATACAGAACCTAAAATTGCAATTTTGCACAATATAGGGACCTATAATGCAAAAAAAGAACATACTTGGTGTTGTAGGTATTTCGCCAAGTGTATTATAGATCGAATCATCATCACCGAGAATTCCCTAAAAATAATCAAAATAAAAAAAGAAAAATCATAATTTATTCATACCATGATAAAAAAAATTAAAAATTATGTATCTATTTTAGTACCTCTGTATCGTGAAGGGTTAAATTAGCATCAAGAGTATTAATTTGAGGGGTTAAAGAAGAAATATTTGATGTATCATTTCCAAGTAATTCCATGATTATATTTCCATAGCCCTCTTGAACATTTGAAATTTCTTCATTGTTTGGATTGTTTTGAAAGTTATCCAGAGCAGAAAACTCGATCTCCGAGGACCTATAATGTAATTTTTGCATATTAGAGGGACCTATGGTGCAAATAATGCGAAAATGTTACGTATATTACATATATATATATATATGGACCTATATTGCATTTTTCACAAAATATAGGGACCTATATTGCATTTTTTGCATTCTAGAGGGACCTCCAGTGCAATTTTGCATATTAGAGGGACCTACGGTGCAATTAATACACAAACGCTACGTATTTTACATATATAAGGACCTATATTGCACTTTTTGCAAAACATAGGGACTATCGTGCATCTTTTACATATTAGAGGGACCTATAGTGCAATTAATTCAAAAATATCATTTATTTTGCATAATATAGGGGGGCTTTAATGCATTGTTTTGTAAAATGTAGGACTTATAGTGCAATTTTTGCATATGAGATGGACCTATAGTGCAATTAACTCAAAAATGTAACTTATTTTACGGGACTAAAGTGCAATTAGTTCAAATATATAACTTATTTATATAATATAGAAACCTATAGTGCATTCTTTGCAAAACATAGGGACGGAGGGACCAATAGTGCAATGCAATTAACTCGAGAATATAATAGCCGGAACCACTTGCCTTTCGAGGGACCTATAGTGCAATTTCTGCATATTAGAGAAACCTATAGCGCTATTAATTTTAATAATATAATTTATTTTGCATAATTCAGGGACCTATAATGCTTTTTATTTTAACAAAATATTGGGACCCACAGTGCAATTCTTGCAAATAAGGACCTATAGTGAAATTTTAGCATATCAGAGGGACCTATAATGCTATTAATTCAAGAAGTACACTTTATTTTGCATAATACAGGGATCTATAATGCTTTACTTTTCTTTACAAAATATAGGGACATATAATGCATTTTTTGCATATTAGAGGGACCATAGTGCAATTATTTCAAAAATATCATTTACTTTGCATAATATAGAAAGCTTTAATGCATTATTTTGTAAAATGTAGGGACTCATAGTGCAAATTTTGCATATGAGAGGGACCTATAGTGCAATAAACTCAAATATATAACTTATTTTACATCATATAAGGGACTATCGTGCAATTAATTAAAAACAATAACATATTTCACATAATACCGAGACCTATAACGCATTCTTTGCATAATATAGGGATCTATATCGCAATGAATTAAAAATCGTAACTTATTTCACATAATATTGGAACCTATAGTGCATTCTTTGCAAACTATAGGGACCTGTATTGCAATTAATTAAAAATATAACTTATGTCACATAATATTAAAACCTATAGTGCATTCTTTGCAAAATATAGGGACCTATAATGCAATAAACTTACCTTTTCTCCAAGTCATTAAACACCTTCTCTTCAGTTACAACATCATCTTCCAAATCAATCACTTCAATATGATTTCCATATTTATCCAATCCATTTCCCTTATTTACATCTATACCCTTCCCTATAGAACTTTCCGGAATAAACGAAAACTCAATACTCTGTTTCACTTCACTTTCAGAACTTTCCATTACATTCAAATCAAAACTTTGAAACACCTTCTCCGGAACCGAAACTGGAACCACCACAAGTTGTGGTTCCGATACACCGGAAAGACTTAAACCACCACCAGGTTCACCACCATCTATGGTGGTGGTGGTTTTAGGTTTCTTTATTCCGGGCCCACTTTGATTATTATCTTCGATTAAAACTCGTTTTTCACCTCTTATCTCATCTTCTATAAATGGTTCTTCTTTAATAACATGTTCTTTAACCTTAACTTCCTCAGGCTCAATAGAATCTGTAGTGGGTCCCACAATGTCTGAACTATGACTGGATCTTTTCTTCATGGATCGAAAATCACCTCCTTGAATCTTGAAATTACCACTTTGCCATTTACTAGTAAGGGCATTAGATGGTAATATACCTTTACAGACTAAATACTCAGCTGCTAATTTTCCAGCTTCCATAAAAATGTCAGTTTTACGTGGCTGTGGTGGCTGAAACTGCCTTCTCTGACCACCACCACCACCACCACCACCACCACCACCACCACGTCCATATCCACCACCACCACCACCACGGTTAAAGCTTCTGTACTCGTAATTACTGGGCCCACGCCCTCTCGATGAACCTTCACCGGACCTGTAACCATTTCCGGAATTTCGATACCTTCCATGCATTTTTTTTCAGATATGTCCCTGAAATATTAAAAAGAAAATTACAGTAAGGTCCCTGCATAATCCTAAAGTACATTTTCCACCACAAGTAGAGCAAGCAAGAATTTCGGGAAATCATAAACAAGTTAACAATGAAAATGTACAGCAGAACCCAATCAGATTTAGGGCATTATAAACATAAATATCACATTTTAAAGTCAAATCCAATCCAAATTTCTGCTAAAAAAACTTCAAACAAATCAAATCAGCACAATGTGTGAATCTGTCATAAGTAACCCGAAATGGATAAATCCAACCTTGCAAAAGGTGATTCCTTGAGTAACCCTGAGGATTAATCGGAAATGGTCAAGTTCACAGTCAAACAGTCAACAGTCAACAATTCCGATTCAAGATCGGAGCAGATTACACAAAAGTGAAGTAGTTGAACTTAACAGATCTCGCAAAATGGAGCATCAAGCAGCTGTATTATCAGTTCAAATCTGTTGTTACCTTTGCAAAATGATCTGGTTCAAATCTGTTCGGGTCGGGTCGATTTCTTCCCAAGATTGATAGGTTATAGAGTTTCAGACTTTCACAGTCACAATTCACACATCAAAGTCTCGTCTTTTTCGGAAAATTCAGCAGTTGTAATAGAAAGTTGAAATTTTTATTTATTCTTTTTCTATATTTGGGAACATATAAATAGATTTGAAGAGAAGCTAGTGTGAGATTCTGTTTATTTTTATTTTTATTTTCGATATTTATTAATCAGTCAGCTGTCTTCTTTATTGACTGTGTGTCATAGATTTTAGATTTTCTTTTGGTGGGCCCCTAACAACTTTAGGTTTTTTTCCATAATGGTGTAATAGTACTTATCATCAATAATTACAGCTTGTCCTATATAACGCGATAATTCATTTAAATTGTATTCAGTTACTCTAAATTAAATAACCCTCATTTTCTTGTAAGTATACTTAAAGTTTGAATTTTGATAAATATTATTCTTAAACTAGTAGAGATTAGTTCACTAGGCAGGTCTTGGTCATCTAATCTAGTGGTGTAAGTTTGAACCGAGTCAATGACTTCGAGTCCAAAATGGCTTTCCTATGTAACCAAAAAAAATGACAACTGGCAAAAAAAAATTATTTGGCTAAGGTATAATTTTATAATGCTAATCATCAATAATTATAATTTTCCTTATATAACAATTTTTCTTATATAAAGCGATAATACATTTTGATATTATTCAGTTACTGGAAATTAATTAAACATTCTTATCGTTTAATAAACTTTGGAAACATTAATATATTTTAACTAAAAAAATTAATATATGTTGATAGATGCATCAATTTAATAAATATTTTTTGTAACAAATTATAGTTGATACAGTATAGTTTATGAATAAATCTTTTTCCTGCTTAAGTTTTGAATTTTGATAAAAATTACCTGTTCATCAAGATGAATGACAACGACATGCTTGACACATGCAAGTCAAATAAGAATTGGTGTTTGAAATGACGCCCTACTGAGTAACGTGCACAAACTTTCTCTTGAAGCAGGAACAATATTTGTTAACATCTCGTATGATGCAGAGCAAACAGGGGAATTTGTCTGCATATGGGATTATTAATACATTGTCGTATCCTCTTTCAATGTTGAACCTACCTTTTTACTTGCATGTCAGAGTATTGAAATCAACAAGAATCATTACAAAACATAAACTCCACCTCTTTCGGCGAGGACAAAGGCTTTAATATAAATAGTGCTGAAATTATATCTCAATCCCTATCGTCTTGTAATAAACTGCTTGTGGGTGCTTACTATGCATAGTAATTGATTAAATTGCGGGTTACATGTCATAAGAAGTTTTTAATCGATAAGATTTAATTAGCATGTGTTATATATCATAGGATTATCGAATTAGAAACTTGATGATCTGATAAGATTATTATATAACTATGATATATATTGGATAAGTATGGATAGTTCTCATTTTCCATATTAGTAACATAAATAACGCATACTGAGATATGGTTATCAAACCAACCAAACTGGAGATTCAAATGGTTGATCATCTTGAAAAGTCAAGTATGAAAATCTTTATAAGGATTCGAATATTTGTAATTATCAGACCTGATATCACCATGATAGTCAAGTATGAACGTATCTTATTTTATATTTATAAAATACTAGTCGGGTGAATACTAAATATTAATATGTAGAGTAGAAGGTGCGATTCCCGGACACAAAGATTTGCCACTTAGAACTTGATACTTTAATCACATACCGATTCTTATTGAGGGAATGCCAAAAACCGCTTTTACAGTTACATGACATTGGTCCATATTTTAGGCAGACTAGTGCCTACATGAGGATTTTGGGGATTTTTGGATGGACAAGTGGGACACATATAGGAAGATCTTAGGAGATAATTTGGAGAAGATGAGGAATAGCTTGCTTAAATAGAATGATTACACATTCTAGGATATATTCATACACAAGCGACAATTGATAGCACGATGGCCAGATTTAGAAATTATTCCAGGGATGTTATAATGCATCATTGAACTAATAAGAAGTTGCCTTGTATAACAAATACAGTAGTGTCCTGAATAAAAAAGAATGGTATGGTTCTAGTAGTCAAGAAATAACAAATTAGGGAATTGCAACACTACTATCTATCACATGGCCACAAAATTCAAGCAGAATCAAGGAAAAAATTACATTTGGTTAGATGATACGTCGTTCCAAAAGAATGCATATGAATCTTCTTTATGGACTTACACAAGCAAAATGGGTGTCAGTGGTGTCTTTATACGTTGTCATATCTTCCCTCGTTGAAGGTAGTGGCCTTACAACACCTGGTGAGAGACATTACATATAAGGAGATATGAGTGGCAATATTTCAGATGCATCCGCACAAGGCGCTGGTTCCAGACGGCAAGACAACATGGTTCTATTAGAAATGTTAGTAGATAGTAGGACTTGCAGTATGTGAGATGTTGAGACATGTGCTTCAAACAAGAATGTTCGTGAAGGAGGTTCTAGGCACACTCGTTCACCGTATCCTGAAAGACAAGGTACCAGAATATTTTACCAAATTTCAACTAATCAGTATAAAGAATGTGAGTATAAGATATGCATGAAGGTACCAGTCAATAGGTTTCCCCAATCGTCTATCACGAAACATACTAACATATTTTTCGAAAGGTTTCCCCAACCAATACTCATTGGTTGCTCAATATAACCCGTCAGGTGGAAACTCTGCCCCGTAAATCCATTAATAGAATTAGTGTATGGTTTTACAGTCTTAGGGTATATTTTCAGTTGGTTAAATGCACCGCATACAAAGATCTACTTAACTCCCATATCAAGCAACATCCGATGCAAGAGTACATATATCGATGACTATAGGTATGACTAAAGGATCGCCACGGGGAAAAATAACATCATGGCATTCTTATCAGTATATTGTATATCATCTCCATGTGCAGGACTACTATACTATTGTCGAGTGAGTGTTGCTCGGATATACTGTTTTATCTCGTTCCTAGAGCTCCCACTCTCGGGGCCCCCAGCTATTGTATTTATTTTGAAGTTGTAACCTCTTCTATTCTTAGACATTTCGATTCCCATGTTCACTTCAATACCAAAACATTGATCACCTCAGATCATCCCGAGATAGAGTTTACCTTAAACTCATACCCGTGTCCTAATTGATTGGGTCATGGATTTGTAAAATGTCTTCAAGGCTCATCACCTCTATACGTCACATTCCCTTTTTTCGGTATTCTTGCACGATGTTTGGGTCTTACTTTCTCCTCAGATTTTCTTATTTCTCATATTTACCCTCTAAAGGATAGGAAAATTTGCCCAATTTTCTCCACCTTTCAATTTTGTGTTTCAATCGTTTGTAGCGGTCAGTATCATGTCTGTGATCCTTATGAAAGTGATAATACTTTGTGTTATCCCTAATATTGGCATCGATAAACATTTTTAGTGGTCAACATACTTCTTCCAACCAGGTGAGCTAGCTCATCTGGACAGGGCTCTTTCTCAGGTACATGGTTCGAATCCCGCAGGTGGCAGAAAGTTATTAGAGTTTGGAAAGTTCTCTCAAGGGAGAGTACGTTTGGAAAGTTCTCTTAAGTGAGAGGTACATGGTTCGAATCTCACAGGCGGAAGCAAAAGTTATTAAAGTTTAGAAAGTTTCCATACTTCTTCCTTTATGGCCTGTTTTTTCAATATCACCAGGAGTTCATACGAAGTTTTATACCATATTCTAATGTTGTCACTTTCTTGGATTATCTCTTCATTTCTCGGGTCAACTCTGTAAACCCCGTGTACCCTCTTCTTTCAACATCTTTCTATTAACCATGAGTTGGCTGGTATTCTTTGATCCTCAGTAGCTAATTGTTAAATTTACGGTCGTATTTCAACCTTGATCGTGTTCGGTTTTACCTAGTTGGGCATGATTTTTCTATGTGAAGAGTTTATAGAATATTGTTGCTTTGTCGGAATCAAAACGCCAAATTTAATGGTTTTCCTTCTACATTCCCTCTTACTTTATTTTATTGTCGAAGACTAGAGCTAGCATAGAGTGTTGATCTCTTATTTCTTCTATTATATTGAACTCCCATATTAGCCTTTAGTTGTTATATATTATGTTTTTTTGTCATAAAAGGAAATTACAAACGATTACAGTCTAACCTATCCATCAAAGTAGAAAAATCTAAAATAGACATTGACTGACATCCTGAGATGTCCACACACTTCCTAGTAATTTTTGCCGCCTTGTCAGCAATCAGATTAAAATCTCTCTTAATATGTATCAGCATCCACAACTGGAATTTCTTAAGCCAGCTGAGTGTTTCACTAACAATTAGTCTTATCCTTCAATTAGAGATGCCACCATTATAAATACCTTGAACCACCTCAAGGTTATCAGAGTAGATGGAGCTACTTTGTACTCTGAGATCTACGGCAGATCTCATGGCCTGGAGCACGGCCCACGCTTCACCCTCGGTAACGGAATTAATTTTGACTCTTTTAACGACTTTATGATTTATAATACCCTCCTTATTAATACCAATAGAAGCAATACTCGATGGTTTCCAGCTGTTAATGAAAGAAGCGTCATTCATCCATACCAAATCAGCATCAGCACTGAAAAAATGATTAAGATCCACTTTAGGGGAATCATCTTGTAATATTTCATTATTCGCTCTTTTTCCGCAATATGTTGCAAATAGGTACTTTAAAAGCATCTTTGTATTATTATTCATATATTCCAAGCCTTCTTGTCGAAAAGATCACTCATCTTTACCTTCCAGATATTTTAAATTGTAGCCATAATTATGGCAGTTACCAATCTATCATCTCAACCATTTTTTGCATAACTCTCAGTAACTTTCTTAATCCACTTACTAATAGAGCCCTTGAAAGACTCATCAATCTTGTATTGAAGCTTATATTGAACCCTTCGAACATTAAGTTAGGAGCCACGACGTATAGGATGATTTTGGACGCATATGCTAGGTTGTGGGGAATTTGATTTGTAGCCAAGTGAACGGACGGTGCTATAAGGGTGTCCTACCTAAGAATATTTAAGTTGGAATTTTTTCAGCCTTGCCTTTACTCAACCAGATCAATGCACCAAATGAAATAATCTATTTCCACGTATATGTATCGAAGTTGAGATGTGTCGATAATATCGACACCCCATTAACAAGACGACCATAAACTTGTAATCGGTGTTGTTTCGTTTGATATTTATCAATGTTATCCAAGAATACCGACAAATCTCGTATAACAAAAACAACCTTGTCGGACCATTTCTTTTTAATGCTTCATACCCTAACTTAAGAATCAAATTAACTTATCCATATAATTCTATTTCAACAATCTTTAATAGGTTTCAAGCTTCGACAACGTTTGTTTAAAGGAGGCGTGCTTCAAAAAGAAGGCTTTAGTTTTCAATATAAACAACATAAATAAACACACAATATAAAAACACAAAAACTTTTTCATTCTCAAATATATAATTTTTTTCAAAACACTATTGTATCACTATTTCATATAATAAAATCCAAATAAATTTAAAAAGGTACCAAACCCTAAATCCCATCTCAATCTCAAGATACTAGTTTTAAACAAAATAAAATGTAACATAATGATTCATGTGTAGTAGTAATATTCTATCCTTGTCAACAATCAAAACTTTCTAAAAATCTATGGTCCAAGCGGTAACCTATTCATCATCCGACTATAAACCGAGCTACTCGGTTCATCATTCGGTTCACCTTTCGGTAACCTAATCACCATATTATTCAACGGTGCAGATTCACCTAAAAACTCATGTATCGGTATACTAGCAGGTAATTTCCCTTGACCAAGCCCGGCCCGTCCAAAACTCTGACCCAATCCATACCCATATCCTTGACTCTGCAACCCCCCAATATGTCCCGTCCTATTAAACGACCCAAACGAAGGTTGTGGTCTTTCGTATCTTCCTCCCATGTTATGTATCTGTGAAGGCTCTGATCTATGGCGGGACCCGAGTAGCATGTTGGTACTTGATTGTGTGGGACCCACGGAGTGACTGCTATTACGTGCCGCTGGTACTTCATGGTTGTGTTTCCCTTCGTAAGTGGTGATTACTGATTTTAAATCGTGGGAAGCTCGTTCGACGTGTTTTCGTACATTACACCCTGTGCTTGTACATTTATAGTAGCTCCTGCAATTATTTACATCTTTAGTCCTTTATCTTGGATAAAAGACTAAAATACCCCTATTGCTAAATACTCATAAAATTGAAAGATAAGGCATTGAAATGTTACTTAAGGGACTAAAAAGTGTCGAAATATACAAATAAAGGGACCAAAGTGAGGTATTAAGGGTACAAAATCACCTATTTGGTCCTTTATCTTTGATTTTTTGACAAATTAGTCCCTTAACTTGTCACAACATCACGTTATCTTTTGATTTTCTAACAATGTTAATTATAAGGAAAACAGAGATACCCTTAATTGCTATATGTTATAAAAAAAATTAAAATACCAAAAAATCACAAAAACAAAAAATCAAAAGATAATGAATTAAAATGTTACTTTTGCAAGATAAGGAATTAAACTGTCAAAAAATACGAAAAAAAGGGAACAAATGAGTTATTTATGGTAAATAATCTCTTTTGTCCTTTATCTTTGATCTTGGTGACAATTTAGTCCCTTATCTTGTAAAGTTGCATTTTGTGCTTAAAAATAAGCTAGTTTGTTGAATTTAAAGTCATGGTTGAAAATAGATTAGGGACCTATAGTGCAACTAATTCAAAAGTATAAATTCTTTTGCATAACACAAGGACCTATAGTACAGTTCTTGCAAAATAAAAGGACCTACGAGTGCAATTAACTCAAAAGGACTAATGTTTAGTATAAGATAAAGGATTTATAAGGTAAGAAATTTTTGTTTTTTTAGGACAAAAAAGATAAGAGATTAACCTGTTTACTTTTGCAACACTAGGGATTAAACTGTTACAAATAAAGATACCAAATAAGTTATTTACTCTAGAATTTATTACTAAATAAAAAAACTAACCTCGGATTAGGGTTTCCTTTCACAACTTTTTGTCCATATTTGCGCCACCTGTAACCGTCATCTAGAATATCCACCTCACTGGTGGTTTGCACCACCACTCTCGGTTCCCTAATCGCGCGTGTAGCCCCACCACTCATCTCCGTCGGATAATTTTCAAGTTTCCTATAATTCAAAATTAAATTTAAATAATCATAAAATAATTAAATTAAATTAAATTAAATATAATTACCTTCTCTTATTAGATTCAGATTCATCTCCTTCACCTTCGTAACCCAACAATGCACTTTGTATCCCACGCTCATCTTCATCTTCAGTACTTGAACCATCGATAGTTTCACCACCACCTGATTCAAACGGAGCGCCTCCGTGCGGCACCAAATCGGAACTCATCATCTGTCCGGTCATCCCGGCCACTGATGACGTCACTTCGAAGTTATCGTTTTTCCAGTCAACTCCTCCTCTTGACCAAGCGGGATCCGCATCTCCAGCGCTGTCTGATTGCATATCAATAAGCGCGCTTGATGATCCAACGGTAGATCTACGATTAGGTGGAGGTTTCGGATGATTATGAGCGCTTTGATAGATTATCTCAGTGATATGACCTTCGTGAGATCGCTCCACCTTCTTTTTCACCGGACAATTAGGTTGAGTACATTTGTAATAACTCCGGGGATACTCACTTCCTTTGACTTGCTTTTGACCGTACTTTCTCCAGTTGTATCCATCGTCGGCGGGGGCGGTTCCACCGTTAGTGACATCAGCGCGTTGTTCCACGTCATCGTCTTCTTGTTCGTCAATTGGCGAGTGCTCCACCAGGGCAAGGTTTCCACCACCGGTTTGTAAGTCGTCATTTTGAGGGAGATGAGAGGTTTCCGAGTGAACTGAAACCTCTATATTAGGGAAGCCTTGGTTAGGTAGGCCCGACCCGGAAGCTGAACCCGACCCGGATGGATCAATCTGCACACATGAAAGCAATAATATTACTACATACCAGCCCTTTTTAAAAGTAGGTAAATACCTATTTGGCCCATTTCTTTTAACCTTTTTGACAAATTACTCACTTATCTTGTAATTCTAGCAATTTAGACTATTATCTTTCGATTTGGTTATAAATATTTAGAATTAATATTTCTAAGTACTAAAATAGCCTTAAAACTATTATTATGCTATTACCAACTATCACAATGGAAATACAGAAAAGGTACTAAAGTTATCACAAAATGGAAAGATAAGGGATTAAAATGTTAAATTTACAAGATAAGGGACTAAAATGTTCAAAATATGCAGATAAAGGACTAAATGAGTTAGTTAGTTATTTACCATAAGTAGCAGTATTTCATAACAACCCATTTTACAACCTAGGGTAAATAACCTATTTAGTCCTTAATCTTTCATCTTTTTAACAATTTAGTCCCTTCCTTTGCAAATGTGACATTTTAGTCCCTAATCTTCAATTTCGAGACAACATGTTAAAAGACTAAAATACCCTTTTAAAATGTTATTTTCCTAATCACCCATCCAATGAAAACACAAAAGAAAGGGGACTAAACTTATCAAAACTCGAAAAATAAGGGGTTAAATGAGAAAGAGTAGGGAGAGATTTATTACTCTGTTAGGTCCTTCGAGAAATAAAGATGACCCATTTTCCTCCATAGGCTTGAAAGGATAAGATAAAGCGTTTATACTTTCGAAAAAATTGTCACGATCGTTAATACTAGGGGGAAACTGATATTTTCCAGTAGTTGGAGATGGTTGAACCTGCATTAAACATTAATATAAGGACCTAAACGCAATTAAAACAATCTTTTAATATCAAAACTTACCAAATTCGAAAGAAAAATCGGAGAATCGAGCACGAAAGATGGACTAAAACCCGGAGAAAGCAAATAAGGAGTTACATGTTCTTGATTTTGCATAAAATCAGAAGGTTTATTTAAACTTTCCGTATTTAACCTTGGTGCATTAAACCCTGTTCTAGCAGTCATTCTTTCAAGTAAACCACCAGGAGGAGGAGTAATCTGCTGTGGCTGCATCTCCATACTGTACGGTGCACCATTATTCTCATTGGTCGGTTCAAATAACACCGATGAGCTTACATCATCATCGTCCATTAATGATGAAAAATATGTTCTTGGACTTGGAGCTTGGTCATCAAAATCAGCCATGAATCCTAAAATTAACTAAAAATAAAATAAAAATTATCAAAATTCTAATTTCATCGATACGATTTTATAATTAACAATTTATTCGACTGTTAACTACTAAAATTCAACATTCTTTACAAAAATCAACAAAATCAATATAATTTATTTTACTAAAACATAAAATTGACAAAAAAATCCGAATCCAAAATTGACATTTACAAACAGAATTATTAAAATCGATTTCATTGTAACAAAAGATTTATGAACTTTTTGAATCTAATTTCAGATATTATCTTAAAATTGTTAAATATTGCAACTCTTACTAAGATCATGTACTAAATTAAATCAATCAAACATTATATACAAAAATCAATAGCAGAATCATTGAAATCAATTTTACTATATTAAGAAAATGATCCAACCCAGATTTTATTTTAAAATCATTAAAGTTTGCAATTTTACTGAAGCTTCACTATCACACACAAAATCAAGAGCTATATTACTATACCAAAACATTGATAATTTTTTTCAAATCCAGCTTGGATTATAATTTAAAATCATTGAAGTTCACATCTTATACTAAGATCATCAACTAAACTAAATCCAAAGTTCGAACACTCTTTACAAAAATCAATAACAGAATCTTTACAAAATTTTCAACCATATCAAGATCTAACAAACATACCAAAATATATAATAAAACCAAAAAAAAAAAAAAAAAAAGCGTAACATATAGATACGTAAAAAGGGTACACCTTGAATTATTGTAAAACAATGATTAAACTATAATCATGATAATAATAATAATTATCATTATAATGATGATCCAACGAATGAAAATGAAAACCGAAAGGACTTAAATTCAAAAGCTTTAATAATAAAATTATGAAGAATTACCTCTTTTTGCTCAATGGGTTTTTGCATTCATCAAAGCATTTCCTGAAAACCCAGAAAAAACAAGAAATGAAAAATATTGATTATATTTTTTGTATCAATCTTTTCAATTTATCTCACTTTGTTTCGTTTTCTCTCTCTATAATCTAATTACAAATTACAGTAATAATATTGTGTATGTAGCTGAAATGATATTTGGATTCTTATGTAGGAAAATATATTTTGTTATCTTTTTCGTCATATGTTTTTAAATTTGATCTAATAAATGAATTTCTATTACGGAATTTTTAGCAAAAGGTTTGACTACGAATGGGGTTTTGGCACGTGTAATAAAGGTTTGACTGGTGGAGTACTTATTGGTTGATACCATAAGTAGATGAACAGCTTAATTGCATACTATTTATACTCTTTTGTTAATGATGTTTTTTTTTTATTTTAATGATGTTTTTTTTATTTGTTGAAGTGATGTGTCACTCTTTATATGTGTTACACGTGTATTGTTGTTGAAACAGAATGTGATTTTTTTAGCCACTAATTCCTGCTTCACTTGTTAGAGTTTGTTTACTCCTGAAACTAATATGGCCATATATTATTAGCAACTTAAAAAAAATTGTTCAAAAAATAAGTTATACTTATATAGTAAGATATAGGTAGAACTTGTAAGATATAGGTATGATAAACATAAAACTTGTATGGAGTAATTAGTAATGGAATTTAGGATACTTAAAAATTGAAATTGATGCGAAAGTTGAAAATGTAGAAGTCGTGATTCGCACCTTGTGTATATTAAGTCAAATTTGGTAAATGTAACAATTGTTTAAATTTAACGAATAATTTAAAATTCAGAATACAGTACGACGAATTGAAATTATGGTAAATTTGCATAGTTACCAATATTATCGTGTGTTTATAAAGAGTGGCTATGTGTGCCTCGTTTTGTAGATCAAATTAGTATGAAGTTGGGGGTGCTAATTAGTTATCGATTACATTCTTTAATATGGTGTTTTGGGAGACACGATAATTAGAACAACAAGTAATGCATCACTCTCGATCGTGGTTTTATTAAAAGACAGTCGCTCGACAAATAGAAGTGTAATTTTCACCGTTAAACTATCGATTGTTAATATTGGGTAAGGGATAAGTGTATCCACAAACTATGACAATATAAAAGTTATGTCGACTGGTAACTTTGTGAATAGTTTCTTAATGAAGTATTAAAAAAGGGTGATGGACCAAAATTATCCTTCGTGCAAATGAGCGTAAGGGGATTGCTGATCAGTTATCTTGAAAAAGATTGCACGTAAAGCACCTAACTAGTAGGTTAGTCACTTCATTCTTAGATCTTGGGAAAATGCCTAATAACAATATGAGATTTACAAGAGATAAGCATAAGTGTGTGAAGTCTCCATCTAGAATTAGGTACATATTTAAGGCTTTGGATCACCCCAAGGTAGTCATAGTAACTTTCCTCCCATTAAAGTTTTCTACATAGCAAAAAGCTTCTAGAACAAAAATTATTTCTCCCTCCATTGATGTACAATAAAATTGTTTTCCCTCACAAAGAACGACTAAATTTTTATGATCCATACCAATCGTTGATATGTCTATGGATTTCTTAAATCAATAAAATAAGCATCACATAGAATATGCATCTTTGCCTCAGGAGATTTGGAATTGTGATGATTGATTATTGAATGAGAATGCTTGATCGAACTTCCCCACTTTGCTCCAAAGATCCCATTTATTAAACCATTAGCCAAAATAATTATGGCATATGGATTCCACTTGGATCCTTCTAATAGTGTAACATAATCCCATTATACCAGATACTCCAGATAATAATAAAAATGTATGTCGTAACCACTTTACCATTTGGTGGGTCCTGGTGTGTTATAAAATAATGCGATGAAGATTAAGGACTCACAACCGCAAGTGTACGGTTGTCCAAGTAATAAACCGATAAGTCGGATTCGTTCTCAAGGATTGGAGTGGTATAACCCAAATGTTCAAAAGATAAGTAGTCGTAATTGCAAGTACGAAAAATAAAATATAGAGTATATTTGTTTGGGTTTGAGTTATTAAACTACTAGACGCAAAGAAACAAGTTACTGAAAATAAATACTAAAAGATTAAGACGCGGATAAAAGATATACTTGAGTCCCGCAAGGGAATTCACCTAAGTCAATGCAATTACTATTCGTTTAAGGGTAGAGTTGTCATTTAATTATTAGTCGGGACTCTATAATCTCCTAACCCCCGTCAGGGTGGACTTAGGAGCTATCCTACGGTATTATAAACCCCGTCAGGGCGATTATACCTACTTTCAAACGGTTTTAGTCTCTTACCCAATTGGCTATGTGGTTAGTCAAGCCCGTCAGGTTCATTGACGAATACCACACGTCTATTACCTAGGTCCGTAATTAAATCTCTCGTCAAGGTGATCACTTCGCCACTAAATGAATAGCCTAATTACTAAAACTTAGTTCTAATTGATCAGAAAAGAAATAATAAACAAGCATAAAATAATATCCAATAATAAATACCCAACTCAGATTAAATCGTAAAATCCCAAATTCAAAAACAGAAATTGATTAACTAGGGCTTCAACCCATTATTTGCGATTCTCAAGTACTTAATAATTTAGCTCATGTTCAAATGAAAAACGAAAATTAAATAAATAAAATACATTATCCTAAATTACATAAATAGAATGTGAAACCTAATCGAAGGGATGAAAAAAACTGTTGCTGGAGAAATATGGATTCTCCAGCTCCTACTCTTGCTTCCGCCTCTTGACGCTCTCTCTAAAGATGATTTAATTTGAAGAAAATATGAGAGGTTCTGAATAATGAGGTCTAAAGGTGTATTTATAGTGGAGAAAATCGGATTAGGGCTAATCTTGGGCTTAATTAAGTAAATAAAAGCCTGGGTCCAATTGGTAATTCTCGTAATTGGTGTACAACTGTTAGTAAAACAGCCGTAAATTTTGCATCCAAATAGACTCATTCAAGTTGCTAAATTTTCATAACTCAATAAGGAATAAATCTTCTTCACAACTCAGAGGCTTAATCCACGTTTAAGTAGCTCAAAATCAGCAATTAACATCAGCCTACCAGATTTGCAACTTTCGTAGTCAACTCTTCGGGATATCTTTTCTCGCCTTTGACTTCTCCACTCGATCTAAGACTTTAATTCTTGATTCTACTACTTATCTTGATGCTCCATAGCATCCATGAACCTACAACTTTTCACTAAAAACAAACCATTTAACGTGCAAAAGCTTTAAAATGAAATATAATAAATTCCAAGGAGAGAAAATGAAATATAACGTAATAAGCCTAAAAGTCTATCATATAAGTCAAATAATCACCTAAAAATATGTCTCCTAAGGACATAAAATTAGAACAAAAAGGGAGACATCACCATTCAATCTTGCTTAGGAGAATTCATTGATAATCTTAAGCAACCATTCCCTGGAACAAATGTTTTCATACAGATTGATAAGAATTTGGGTGGTTGAAGAATCACGAACAACTCTACTACTAGGGATTTAAGGATAATGTATTCAATATACTCAGTATCGATATCATGGAAACGACACAAGGGTGAGGGGAGTACACTTACGTTTGAAATGGGAAGCTCTGCACGGAATAGCCTTATAATAGCATTTCCATAGAAAACTTACAAAATTTAAAAGACCTTTGCATGTTAAATAGTTTTAAAAAGAGATGGATTTTCACCATTTCCATGTGATAATGATGCGAGACTCTTTTCAACATAAATGGATGAGATATAATTGACTACCGGTCTTCGTAGAGTAGATATCATTGGATTCAAATAGCCGAATAGGTTTATCATTTATATAACTTACGTATAAAGGAATATGGGAAATGTAATTTGTGGCTACTCGATAAAAGAGATTGTAAAGAAATTGAATGTTAAATTTAAGCCATCGAGAAAATTAGTTGGTCTACCTTAAGAATATTTATAATATTAGGTTTTGAGATCGAGATCGTGGGGGTTAGCCATTTATCATCCCTAATGTTAATGTTTGATCCATTGTCAAATTGAAATGAGTGTCCCCATGTATTATATCTCTTTCTTGCAAGATACTAACCCAACCTACGATGGGTCAGTTTTGTGAGTGGCAGCCTAAAAGGAATTGTGCAGAAATAAGTCACATTAAAGACTCTTGCGACTAGAGAATCCGAATTTGAGAGAATGTATCAAGCAATATATTCCAAATAGGCCAAGTGAATGTTCTTAAAATCCCTAAAACTAAGTTCTTCATCTTTTTTTTATATATTTTTCCCATGCTTTCAAGTGTATATGACGTTTGTGACCTGCCCCTACCAAAAATTTGCAACGATCATAGAGAACTCTTTACAAAAAATGTTTGGGAGTTGTAGTAGAGGCATACTATAATTTAGTAAAACTTGTAAAATATATTTAATAATCACCTCCTTACCACAATTTAAGAGGAGTCTCTCTTTCCATCTCAAACACCATTTGAAATATTTATCCTCGAACCATTTGAGTGACTTAAATTTTGATCAAGTGTAAATCACGGGGATGCCCAAATATTTACCTAGAGAATCAGCTCTACTGATGTTTTCGGCGACCGTCATATCAGTTGCCATAGAAATAGGATCCCCTTTTCTTAAGTAGATATAGGATTTTTTTTAACAAGATTACCTCCTTGAACAAAACCTTCACTATAATGAGAAACGATATCCTTAAAAGTAGCAAAGTCTTTCTCGTTTAGGTTTGCCGAAAATAGGGATACATCCGCAAATAAAAAATGAGTTAAATTAGGACAATCTTTTGCCAATCTTTTCCCACCAAAACTTTGGGAAGTTCCCATACTTTTTAGTCATCAAAAGAAGCCAGAAAGTGCCATTTTTTTGTTTACTTAGGGTAATGCATTATTCCTACAAACAGGAATAGGGACAACCATCACCCTGGCGAATACCATTTGAAAGGGTGAGGTTTCCATAGAAATCGCTATTAAAAAAGACTGGATACGCGACCGTAGAAATACAATTCATTATCCATTCTACCCAAGTTGCAAGAAATTCCAGTTTTTAGTACCAAAATTAGGAACTCAATCTCACATGATCATAAAAGTAAAATACAAATTTTAGATTAAATAAATATATACAAATTAATTAACATTATTCCCACAATTAAAATGAAATAGAGTAATGATGGATATCACCCCAAATCACATCATCTTTTTATCGCTCGTTATGTGGACCAATCATGAAAAAATTGAGAAAATGATAAATTAAGAAGGAAAAATTATATGACTGATCCATTTAAAATCCACCCAAAAGGTGATAAAAAGGTTATGTGATTTTGGATAATATCAAACATTACTTAATATAATATAAATCTCCTTTCAAGAATTATAATATTATTTGTTAAATAATTATAAATATAATCCATAAAAACTTTTTCATTAGATTGTTAGATCAACTTATATAAAGAAAAATATATAAATATAGTTATTCGGTTTAATAATAAAGATAAAATAAAATAATGATAAATCAGTTAATTGGTAAACCCCTATAATAACAAAAATATCTATATTATATTTCAGATTTTTTTCTACGGTCCTGATTTGTCCACGTAAGTCGTGGCCAGGATTAAATCTGGCCAAACATAAGTGGATTAAATCTGGCCAAACATAAGTGGTGACCAGGATTTAATCGGGCTAAACATAAGTGGTGACCAAGATTGATTCTGGCCCCTTCACCCAGGGAACCTGGGTTCGATTCCCGTCAACGGAATTAATTTTGCTTTAGTGTCTTCAGACACGGGTTTTACCTAGTTATTTTATATTCAATAATTATTATAGTTATTATTTATTTAACTAATAATATATATAATTTATAATTCAAATGAATTTTTAGTTAGGCTATTGGATTAAATTATATCAAATTAAATAATTTAAAAATATAAGTATTCAATTTAATAATAGTAATAGTAATAATAATATAGTTTAGATTGGATAAAATAAAAATAAATTCATTAATTAATAAATCCTACAACTACAAAAATTGAAGAAAAAAAACATGGCTATAGTGCCAGTTTGAAAATGTTTTTTTCAAAAAAGAATAAAGTGACTTTAAAAGTGGTACTTTTAGAAAAATCACCAAATATGTATTTTTTTTAAAAACACTTAAAGTGATTTTAGATTTCAAAATTATTTTTAATAATTTTTTAAATATTTCAATGTAATTCTGAAAATACATTTCTACTCTAAATAAGTACCTACAAACGGGGCCTTAATTAGCCCAATCTCATAGAACTAACGTTAAAAAATTGACAATTGATATAACTTTTTGTTAAAACTAGAATTAATATTACTTTGTTCGTAAATTTATTAACGAACAAAACAATATTAAAATAATCAACGATTTAAAGAACAGTGGACTCAAAAGAGACTAAGAGCCCGTTTAGGATTGTTTTTTTAAATAATCACTTGAAGTGATTTTAGACCCAAAGATATAGTGCCCGTTTGGGATTGATTATTTTGGAGCTAAAAGCGCTTTTTGATTAAAATTAAATTATTTGTAAAAATTATTAAAAAATATTTTGACATCTAAAATCACTTTAAGTGATTATTTTAATAATACTAATCTAGTGCTTTTCCTAAAAGTGATTATAAGAGTCTAAAAAATTGCTATGGATCTAAAATCACTTTAAGTGATTATTTTGAAAAGCAATCCCAAACGGGCACATACTCTAGGCCTTTAAAATCATTTTTAGGAAAAACACTAAATATATGATTATTAAAATAATCACTTAAAGTGATTTTAGGTGTCAAAATATATTTTTCAAATATTTCAGTTTTAACTGAAAGCGCTTTAACCTCTATGAGGTAAACAAGTTTTGTTTAAATTTTAGAAATTGAAATTTTCTTTTCTTGGATTTCTTTTTTATTTAATAACAAACATTTCTATATTATTATTAATTATTTGTTTTTGGAAAATTCTTTCATTTAATATAGAAATTTCTATATTGGTATTTGCAAATCATTTGTGACGCTATATTTTAAACATATATCCACTAATAATAATAAGAAATAATTCAAACAATAGGCTCCTAACTATAAATTCAATTTCAGATTACTTATTTAAAATATCTTTTTTTAGGTCATGCATTATCCATCGTTTTGATATCACAAATTTGAAACTTTATTTGAAATATTCAAATTACTCTTAAAAACTATTAAATATCACTGTAGTTAGTGAAATTGTCTTAAAAGGGAACGATATGTAACTTATACCCAAAAAGGGGTGTTTTGAAGTAATTGCCTAAAAATAAATTTACCCGATAGGTAAGTGACTATTTTTTGGAATTTGCTCTTATAATAACTACCTAACACGTGTTATTTTAATAAATAGCTACAAATTAAAAATAGAGTAATGTTGGATATCACGTTAAATCACATCACCCTTTTATCACTCCTTATGTGGACAAATCATAAAAGAGAGAAAGAAAATAATAAACCATGAAAGAGAAATCATATGATTGGTCTGTTTAAAATCCACCTACGAGGTGATAAATAGGTGATGTCATTTAAGGTTATATCCAGGATTACTCTTAAAAATAAATATTAGATAGAATTCTTACCCTTATTTTTTTCGTTAGCCAAATAAAGAGGTACATTGTCATGGCTGTGTGACGTAAGAAGCACCATATTTGCACCAGCTTGAGTTTAGATCCACCAGCTCGAGTTCATATCATGGCTTCCTTCTCCGATGAAGAAGAAGACCGCAACAATCATGGAAGCTTGAAGCTCGGCAAGTAAAAATGGCTTGCGAAAAAGCTCAAGAAAGCTCGAGCCCTCAATGTTTTTGCGTAATAGTCGGTATTTTTTGTGTAATACTTAGTGTTTTTATGTCAATACTTAATGATTTTGCCTAATACTCAGTGATTTTGTGTAATACTCAGTGATTTTGCGCAATACCCAGTGATTTTGTGCTACATTCAGTGATATTAAGCGATTTTGCATCAATACTCAATGATTTTTTGTACACTCAGTTTTTATGTCAATACTTAGTGATTTTTGTGTAGTACTCAGTGAATTATCTAAGTAGTGATTATTTGCTGAGTACTCAAAGAATTCTTAGGTACTTAGAGAATTCACTAAGCTCTCAGATAATTCATTAAGTACTTAGAGAATTTACTAGGTAGTGATTTTACTGGTTAATTTTTGTGTAGTTTTTACTGGTGAATTATCTAAGTAGTAATATTTGTGGTGAATTCTCTAAGTAGTAATCTTTGTGGTGAATTCTAAGTAGTAATCTTTGTGGTGAATTCACTAAGTAGTGACTTTGCTGAGTATTTTTTGAAATTACTGAGTATTGTTCAAAATCACCGTGTATAACACAAATTCACTAAGTATCAATGCAAAGTTGCTAAGTATCACTAGGTATAACACAAAATCCTGAGTGTTAATGTAAAATTGTTGAGTATCACTGAGTATAACACAATATAATTGAGTATTACACGAAATAACTAAATTTAACACCAAAACACTACATATCAACACAAAATAACTACGTATTAACATAAAATTGTTGAGTATTACACAAAATCATTGAGTATCGCGAAAATGGATGGAAAGTGATGCAAAAATATAGCTCCAAATGCTTCAAAAATGGAGCTTAAAGGTGCTGCAAAAATGGAACTCCAAATGTTACGAAATGTAGTTTGGAATGTTTAGAAAAGGGATAAAAAATCTACAAAAATTGCTTGAAGAGAGAGAGAGAGAGAGAGAGAGAGAGAGAGAGAGAGAGAGAGAGAGAGAGAGAGAGAGAGAGAGAGAGAGAGAGATGTGTGAAAATTGTTTGAAATGAAGAGAGAAAAAGAGAGAAGAATCTTAAAAAAAAATGAATTGAGTTGAAATGTAAGGTTGATTACCTATATATACTTTAGGGGTATTTTGACACATACGATGATAATGACCTCTTAGTATAAAGGTGTAGAGCCAAAATTTCTATGAGCCATAATGGTGGTCTTCAAGACATCATGGTCAGTCACCTACTTTTTTTTTCCTCTCAACTTTCTTTCCAAAATATCTTTTAATCCAAACCTCTTTTGCATAGTTTCTTCTCAAAAATCTCAATTAACACGAAATTGTGATATCCAAAAAAACGCTTTTCTTGGATTCAATACCAGATTTGTGGCCATAAATCGGTCCAATCACACTATTGTCTAGACTTGTGTCTGGCTTTGTTTTACTATGGACTCAGATTTGCGGTCCAAGTTATTTGATTTTGTTGTGTTTATGTGGTCACAAATTGTTGGGGGTTAGTTTTCTAAAAGTTGGTGTTATTGGGTTTTTTCACTTCTTGAGTTCTCCATGGCCATAACCTACTTTGATGTTAATATCTTGGAAGAATTGTTGTGTTTTTCACTACTACAGGTCACAATTGTTGTTTGTTAATCATGATTAGCATTTTTTTGTCCAATTTTGAGATTTTTAATCTTCGTTACCTTCTCAACGATGACGGACTCGAATACATGGTTATATAACTTGGATATTTATTGACGGCAAAAAATTAATTCTCCGTTTTGTTGGTTATTTTATAATGTTGTTGTTAATGGTCTGACTCTTTATCTGTTTTTCGTGAAAATTCTATTACTTATCTTTTCATGTAATATTTAATGTTATAAATAAAATCACTTTTCTGATTAAAAAAAAATGATATAATAAATTTTAGATTAAGTTAAGAAATGAAAAATAAAAATAATACCCTAAAACTTGTATTTCACCTAGGCAGCCTTTAAGAGAGAGCTAGCTTTTACTCTTCAATCGTTGGCATATTGGTTAAAACTAGGTTTGGATTCCATACGATGCATGGGAACACAATTCAAATTAAAAATATTATAAATATAAAAAAAATTAAATTGTAGTGTGTTATCTTAATCGAAAAAAAATTTATATCAAAATTTTAAAAAAATTTAGAAAAATAATATAAGATACATATCATTGTTTAAAAATAATAAAAAATATTATATAACAAAATAAAATAACAAATATAAAAAATAAAATAACAGATAGCACAAGTTAAATTATACGTGTCATATTTAATTAATATTGATTTTTCTTTTAAAAATAACAGATAACAAACAAATATTATTTTCGTACATTTTTATTAATTTATATTGTGTTTTAACTAAAAGAAAAAAAATTATATAGATGAGTACCAAATTTGATGTGAATCATTTAATTTTCCCATCTATTTAAAATAATGTTGAAAATGATGTTTATACGTTATTCGGTGTGACTAATAATGGATTTGTTGGACGATTTACATTATTCTTAGGGAGGCCCCATTAGAACAAAAAAAAAAGGGAGTCCCCCAAGACGGAAGTGTAATGGCCAGTGTTTCACATAGAAAGTGTTGTGGACCATCTACGTGTGTCCATCTTACGTGCAAAGTTTGATTTTGTAAAAATAGGAAACAAAAAGTGAGATCATTTATTGGCACCATCAACATTTCAAAGCTAGATCAACATTTTGTTTCATAAGTCACAGGCATAATAAACAATTGATTAGCTTTAAACGAACAAATAACATTTTTATTCTGTATTCATAAATTAACGGTTGTTCTATTTATCTTAAACACATCTTAATCTCTTTTAAACATTAAATCGTGTAGTGTTACTCATTTCTTATATTTTTTTTCTAATTAATTCATTATCATTTTAAATCAATTTAAAAATATCAAAGTATATACAATTAAAAAAAAGTCTTACGTTATGCGAAAAAATGTATACTTCATCTCCAACACATCCAAATTGCGGCACCACTGATCATGGGCAGTCCAACTGTAGTGTCGGCGTCGATGGACATCACGACAACTCCGCACGCAAACAATGTCATGAAAAAAGAAGGTAAAACGACATATTTCTTGTCCAAAAAAAAACGACATATTTTACGCCTATCTTTGTTGCTCAAGAACATGGAAGGAAGGTTTCCAAAAAGAGCTTTCTCACAAGCCTCGTCACATTGAGTCGACAACTATCTATTTTTTTTAGCCCCAAGTACATGGTCTGGTGACGCCTATACCATCGCTGAAAATTTCAGATTATCATAATGCCCTCACTGGTCTAAGTGTGGTTATTTTTGCAATGGTAAATAATATCGAAAAAGATTGATAAAAATGAGGTACCGGGAACCCGTTTGCCCATTCACCTTCTCCTGTTCTCTCTCCTCTTTCAATACTTACTCTATTTTCTTTGCTAAACAAGAAAATCACCGCTGTCTGGGACCATTCTTCACAACCACCAACAGCGCCGCTGCCTGGGGCAATTCTTCACCACCACAAATCGCCGCCTTGGACCATTGACCAGGGATCAAAAAGCCATCTCCATCATCATCAAAATGGAGAGGATAAAAAACAAAATGATCTCTTCAGATCTTACCTTCACCACCAACCGCCGCCGTTTTGGACCATTCTTCACCACCAATCGTCGTCGTCTTGGGTCATTCTTCACCACCAATCGACATCGCCTTAACTAACGTAAAGAGATCTACTTGTTTTTTGTAGCAGCAAGTGTTGGAGCAATGAAGAGATTTCTTTTTGGTTTTTGTTGCCGTGAAGAGATTTCTTTTTAGTTTTTGTTGGAGCAAGGGAGAAGAGTTTTTTTTTACTTTAAAAGGTGCCTAAAGCACCAAGCAACAAAAGAAATTATATCCGAGTGAAAACAAAGAAATGTAGAAACGGAAAGTAAAACTCCTATCTGATCCCTGATCTACGAAAATTATTAGCAAACTCGAAAAATGCAGCTGATAATCCCAAAATAACGTTGGCCTCGTGCCTAACTTCTTGTTGGCATATAGCCTCCCTTAATAGGTTGTTTTAATGTGACAAATCCTCTTGTGTTTAGTGTGCTAATTACTCTTGTTATACATATTCTATCTTGCACTCTAATTCATCTAATAGCACATCTTTATCATTTAGATCAAAGCTTTATTGTTATATCTTATGAAACTAATTCTCATACAAATACTTTTAACCTTATCTTTGTGTACATTGAGAATTAGCTTTAGTGATCAACTACAAAGTTTCTTAGAATGATGTTCTCTACAACTCTCGTGAAGAAGGTTTTCGAATCCGAGCATCATAGTAAAAGATATACTCACTAGAAGGTGTTTTAAACCTTTGGTGCGGTACACCGGAAGAAAGATGCGGTACACCGCAGAGTCACGGATCAGAGGCGCGGTGCACAGGCTAGTCCGACCAGTAAGCTAAGAAATGTGCGGTACACCGGACTGAGGCGCGGTACACCGGACTAAGGCACGGACCAGGGACACGGTGCATAGGATAGTCCGACCAGTAAGCTTGAAGTTAAGACGAACGTCTTCGCGGTGCACCGGACCATACCCGCGGTACACCGCAAAGAAGGTTTTCCTGCAGCAAAATAAAGACAAAAGCAATAGATCCGTTGGAGATATTAATATATCCGTTGGAGACAAATCATATGACCGTTGGGAGCATTTTGCAGCTATATATTGAAGATCTTTCAAGGCTACAACTACACCTTCAACCCATATACACTTAGGGGCTTAATTGTTATCATCCAAGAAGGTGTCAAGAGCTTCATAGTTCATATCCACTCAATTAAGGAGTTAATCCCAGGAGCTATCAAAGTTATTATCTACTCAAAGAGGAGTTTACAAGCTTATAGTCATATCTACTCTTTAAGGAGATTATCTAGCAAAGTTGTTTGCACCCCTTTAAACACTTTGTATCTATCCTCTTAAGTCTAGGTCTTGTAATAGATAGATTAAGAGAGAATTCAAGTATAGGGAGTATACTTGGTATCCTTGTGTTGAGATAGCACAAGTGTTTGAGTATCGGGAGTATACTCGGTGTCCTTGTGTTGCGATAGCACAAGTGTTTGTCCTTCGTGTTATCGAAGAGGTTGTAAGGGTTATTGTGTTCTCGACCCGGTTAAGAGAGACACGGGAGCTTAGTGAAAAGCTTGAAATCCTAAGGAGGCTTCCTTAGGTAGTGGATGTAGGGAAACCGAACCACTATAAATCGTGTGTATCTTTCTATCCCTACTCTATTTACTTTCCGCACTTTATATGTTTGATAATATGCTAGTATGAATATTGTGATATTGATTATCTAGTTTTATCTAACATATTGTCATCTAGAGTAGTAAGAGATTAGAAACTCGTTTTACTTGATAAAATGCTTATATGGATAGTTTGATAATATTGTCTTTTAGGATTATCTAATTCATGACTATTTAGTTTTGATTACATGCTTACTAGTATGAATATAGTGATTATGTTTTTCTAGGTAATCAAACTTTGGTCTTCTAAGTTAGTAAGAGAATAGATAATCGATTTACTTGTTTAACTTATATATCGAACCTCTAACTTATCCTTTGCATGATCCCATGAGTGTTTGATATATTAGTTGTCTTAGAAGTTTTTCTCTTAAACTTATAATTGTCCAAAAGATTTTTAATTAGGCATTAATCTTATTAGTAATCCTATTCACCCCCCTCTAGGACTTTCACTTCTTTCGCGAGATTATCCGCTTGTCTGTTGAAATTCCTATTGATAAAATAAAAGGTAATATGACCAAATCCTGTAGCCTTCTGACTGATCTTCTTAATAATCGGTTGAATTTTCCAGCTCGCAGCTGACACCTGCCTAATACATTGAATAAATTCAAGGTTATCCGATAAAGTCAGCTTTTTTCCATTGGGTATGCTTCACAAATCTAAACGGACTTTTTAATATTGCCATTTCCTCCCTTTCCGAAGCTGGTCCACAAACTAAATCTGTTTTTATATTCTCCGAGATTCCTATTCCTTTATCAGTTCAAATGATTCCGATTCATGTAGGTTCATATTTATATTTAAAAAAATATCACATTTTTCTATTATATCTGTTTCGCCATAATTTAGTTCTTGTCTTGTAGGTATTTTTCCTTTACTCCTCGTTGTTGTATAGTTGACCTTTTTTTCAGTCAATACCATGGACCTCTTTCATCAGTTTAGTAGGAAATGATGTTGTGCCCGTCTATATTGATGTTTTCATGTAATGCTTTTATTTTAGATTTCTAAATATTCCATATGTTAATCATTAAGTAGTCAGTTACAATCTTTCTATCACATTATTCTTCTGAGAAAACCTCAGTTATTTTTATCATCCAATCTGCCAATGAGATGTTATCTTCCTCAATAATTTTTATCTGCATAGAAGTTCATGTCCAAATTTCTTTACAGATTTTACAATGTAGTAGTAAGTGTTCTATAGTATCTTTTGAGCCGCAATCCTATATACATTCTTTAGAATCCGCACATTTTCTTTTGTACAAATTATTTTTTTCGTGGGAATTGCATTATTACAGGTTTTTCAAAGGAAAATCCTTTTTTTTTTGGGATATTAAAATCCCATATGATTTTCAAAATTATTGAAGTATAGTTTTCTGGTTCATCGATAGTTTGTGGTTGATTTGTAATTGTTCATTTACTAATTTCTTATAACCTATTTTCATATGATATTTCCCGTCTTTTGAACATAGCCATATAAAGTTATCTCTATTCGTAATATCAACGACCTGTATTCTCATAATAGAAAATGTAATAGGTCTCGGAAAGATATTATCAAGTATTTCCATATTCCAAATATTATTATTAGGAAAAAGTAGTTGACTAACCTTGTTGATCTTGCATTCTTTTGGTTTGTCCAACTTCCAGTTTGTATCTATCCACCTATCATTCCAAATACCAATATTCTCACCATTTCTGATTTGATGTATTCCAATTTCTTTAAAATTCTCTGCTTTCCATGATGCTCGCCCAACTCCATGTTCTGCTCTGTCTTAACTTTACATTCATAAAAGTATTATTATGGATGTAAATCCCTTTGAGTAGTCTTGTAGCCAAATTATCTGGGTTCTCCATTATTCTCCAAGCGTGTGCGACTAATAAAACACTATTTTTTTTTAAATTCTTTGAAACCTAGGCCCCCTATCATCTAAGGGCGAGAGAATTCTTTTTGGTTTTTGTTGCAGCAAAAATGTGAAGAGATGTTTTTCGATTTTTGTTGGAGCAAGGGAGAAGAGATATCTTTTTGGTTTTTGTTGTAGTAAAAATGTGAAGAGATTTCTTTTTAGTTTTTGTTGCCGTGAAGAGATTTCTTTTTGGTTTTTGTTAGAGCAAGGGAGAAGAGATTTCTTTTTGGTTTTTGTTGAAGCAAAAATGTAAAGAATTTTTTTTGATATACCGACGAGGATGAAGAGTGAAGAGGTGTAATTTTTTGTTTTTGTTATTTTATTTCTTTCACTATTTGTATACTTATTTATTTTTATTGTTTCTGCGGGAGATGGTGTATACTTATTTTATTTTATTTTTTTATTTCTTTTGTTATTCCTATACTTATTTTTGTTGCTGATTGTTTTTCTTATAAATCTGACTTGTATAGAAAGTGGTACGTACCAACAGGACCTTGACACGGTAGGTTGACACGTACCGATTGGACATTTGACACGGTTATTAACCTTGACATGGACAAGAACCATTTGAGTTTACACAAATGCTATTAGGGACCCATCATGCAATTATATAAAATTTGATTGTATAACTATCGTAAAATAAACATGGGTAAATTTAATTGGTATATATCAAACAAAAAATATTGTATGTACCAAACACAAAAAATATTAATACGTACCAAACAGAAAAATATTAAAATACATACCAATAATAAAACTGAATACGTGTATAAGGGTAAAAAAGCTATCCAAGAAATTAAAATTAAACCTTTTATAGGATAATATTTGGGATTTTTAGTCTTTTATTAGTAATTTTCTTTACTTTTAATTTATATTTAATACATTTTGAGAGATATTTTTATAACGGTGTAAATAATTGTTTTTAATATGCGTAAAAATTTGAATAGAACGGATGGAGTAGTAGAATAGCTAGTTTAATACTTATCTTGCTTCCTAGTTTTTTTTAAAGATTTTCATTATCCTATATATATCATTATTAAGTTCATGGGTGTATTTAACTGGGAGTTTGTTGAAATTTTTTGGATTTTTAAGAATTCATAGACTTTGTAAATTCTACAGATTGTTTTAATTCCATATGGAGTTTATAATTTTTTTTAAAATTATATATATAATCTAACGGATTTTTATGTAAAGATTTTAATGGATTTTAATAGATTTTGATCTTTTTCTAAAAAATAAAATATACCCTCATATATACAGTTTAATAAAAAAAAAAATGTTCCTCTATCATGGTAGCTAACGGTAACGAGAAACAACTTCCACCATGATAACCGATTCGATTTTTAATTTTAATTTGTAATTCCGATTTTCTTTTCTGAATATTAATTAAATAATGAATATTAAGATTAAAAAAGGGTCAATGACCCAAAAAATCAAAATAATATTATACTTGCCCCAAAGAATCATTCATTAACTTACTATTATAAGATTACATGTTTACCCGTCAAGGACGATTCCCGTCAAGGACGATTCCCATCAAGGACGATTCCCGTCAAGGACGATTCCCATCAAGGACGATTCCCGTCAAGGACGATTCCCGTCAAGGACGATTCCCATCAAGGACAAAATTTAGTTAATGATGTTATTGGGAAGAAATTTTGTCATTGATGTTATTGGGCTGAAAATAATATTATTTTGATTTTTTGGGTCATTTTCTCATTAAAAAAAGTATATATCTAGAAACATTAAAAAAATTCAGAACAGAAAAAGAAAAGACAAAATAAATAATGAAACATTTTTTATGTTCGAAAATAATATAATGAAACATGATAAACCTAAACCCTATCTCTTCACACTCTAACTTTATAACTTATATCAAATTTTCAAAATATTAAATCGGTCCATCCAACTTTATAAAATTAGCTAATTAGACTTTATTTTATTTTATTTCTTTTATTAAATATGGGTCATTTTGTAATATATAGACTTATAGTAATTCATTCAAAAAATAATAGTAAAGAGACGTGTAATACAATTTTAAAACAAAAAGTAGGTTTTTGCCTCCAAACACATTACCCATTCCTCACTCCTATCACAAAAATTTGTTTCAACAAACTACGCTAATGATAATTTCATTTTATCAATTACAGTCTTTGTGGTAGGTTGATAATAGAGAGGTCAACCGACCAGATATTCTTGAAAAATTACACAATCACATTTGTAAGGATCCGTTTGAAAGTGCTTATTATAGTAAAAAATTGTTTTTAGAATAAAATTCAAAATTTAAAAAGCAATTTTAAGTATTTCTCTAAAAAAGCACTTCCAAACAGACACTTAAATTCATTAAAAAAAAACGATAACTAAATCTGTATTCATTAACCATCGGATTTTAGAATTATTTATCAAATCCACATCCGCGACAGATGCGGTTAATCCACGGTTTATCCGTATCCGCAATCATTTAAAATGATTTAAATAAAATAAATTATTAAATATTTTTAAAATTCTAAAATTAGCTACACAATCATTGGAAGATAATAAAATGATATTAGGCAATATAGTAATAAATAGATTATAATCAATTAGCTAGTTTATGTATGAAATAATTATATTTGATCGATATTATGTATGTAATTTGCAGATATAGTATATCTTTATATATAGTATATATATTTTAATATTTTATCTTTTATATTTCTATTCGGATTTCGGATCATCCGTCAAATTATTGTAAAAGACCAGATTCTAACAGATAATCCACCAGTTACTTTTTGTGAGAACCAAACCCTCATGGATGCACCATCGGTTCCACTAACGGATTTTTTATCAGATCAGATATCCATCGATTACGGTTAATATTTGAACCATTGTCATCCCTAGTTTTTAAATAAGTATATCATATTTTCGTTTACGTGTTTGGTACTTTAGGTTCCGATTGATGTTTCTAATCACTAAAACAATAATACAACAACATAATTATACCATGAGAATATATATGTGGAGACGTGTATATCTCCATGGAATTAGTCGGGTGCATGCAAGCTAGTCCGGATCATCCATGTAAACCAAAAAAAAAAAACATAATTATAAAAAACAAAATGTTCGAAATGTCATTTTCAGAAACAAACCAACTAATCATTTACATTCACTAGATTACAAGCATATGAATTGTTAAGAGAATGAATAGAATATGTCTAAGATAAGCCAAAATGTGGCATGCCAAGTAGAATGAAAGGATTAAGATTTGAGTTTCGAACAAGAAAAGCAAAAAAGGATAAAAATTTGATCTTATCAACACATGTACTATTGTAGATACCGATGAGAGGTTCTCTTTTTTTTTTGGACGGGTACATATATTACAAAAGATCCTGGGACCATAAAATTAACCAATGCCTAGTTTCGAGAACCTGTCAATGAAAACTTCAAGAGACAAATATCCGTCAGTTGCCCTGTGCCTGGCTGCTTTTGCTAGATGATCATCACCTGCATTAAACCTGCGGGGAATGTGTTTGAAGAAAATTGGGCCCGATTCCCCAACTAGTTTATGAATATGTCTGATGAAAGGTCGAAAATCCCATCTAGCTGCCAGAGGTTCTCTTTTTTTACATTACCATTTTGTTGAAAGAATTACAAGTTTGGATTGTTGTTAATAAAAATTGCAAAATTATACCATACCGAGAAATGGATTCTCGAATTGGAAAATTTTGATAACGAATTCGCTTAAATAGAGAGTTAGAACTATATGGGATATATTATTGAAATATTTATTCAACGAATTTTAAAAATCTCCTTGATTCAACTATATCTTACTTATCTTTTTCTTCTTTTGTCAATAATAAAATTACAAACATAAATTACAAAAATTACCCGATACCTCTATTCTTGAATAACATATTTCAGTGATCAAAAAACACAATGATGGGGTTATTAGGGCATCAGAAACATCAATATCATGCCTTATGTACTTTGATAACATCTATGTCACCTCGTTTAATTCTCTTTTAATGTGAATGGTTTTTCATTTCACGAACTGATCCATCCATCTCCAGACTTTAACAGTTGTTGGTTGGATTCTCCAATTGATTTCCTTTTTATTATTAATACCTTGAGTGATTTTAAGGTTACCAAAGTAGAATTAACAAATCTGTAGTTCGAGATCTGCTGCAAATCTAATGGCCCAAAGAACAACCCAAATTTCACGTTCATTGACATTATTGGTTATACAACGTTAATTGATCGTGTGCTTGATTTCTCCATTTTCATTAATTGCGATTGATACTGTACTTGCCGGTTCCCAACTGTTAGTAAATGACGTATCGTTAAACTATATAATTTTCGCATCATCTTGCAAAATAATATTATCTTCTTCAATACCTTGATTTCCTTGGTGGTCGGCTTTTAATTTTGTAATATTGGTTGTTTGTTCTTCTCCGAAAAGGACCTTAATGGGAGCTTTGTCTTGTTATTGATTTTCCAAATATACCATTCCTTCTTTTTTGTAAAGACCCTTCATGTGTGCCTCCCAAATGTTCCACAGTATACTAAAAACAGTTGTTGGAACTAATCTTTTGCACCAACCATTATTAGTGTAACTCTCAATAATCCTATTGATCCAATCTCCAATCCCATATTTTGCACTGTAATTGGGAGTTATCCCAAACTCCCATACTGTATGGGCATTTGATAAGTATATGCTCAATGGATTCAGTTTCTTTCTCTCACCATTCATAAGTATCTGAGTTAAGACACTTTCTTTTATTCAGACTTACCTTAGATGGGATAGCATTATTATGGATTTTCCAAATAAAATTTATGATCTTCAAAGAAACATCAGAAGGCCATATGAGATTCCACATCGTATTGACGTTGTTTTCCCCTTATCTAGATGATTGGCATTCCTTAGCGGTCTCCTTTTAGACTAAACGATTATTATGTAGGAAGTGTTGATATGCCCCTACTTGCAACTTGTGCAACCTCACTTACGAGTAAGTCAAAAACTTACTCTTTCAATGCACATGAACCAGAGAACTTTGGACTAAAGGTCTTATTCCTACCACAATGCTTATTCTGAGCAAGACGTAGATTGATAAATGCCTCGTGGAATTTGGTTCGACTACATGAATAATGGTGTTAGAATATAGGAAATAATCTCGAGTATAACCTTCAATTGTGTGTTTATATGGTTGACACGAAATAAATTTGTAATGGAACAAAAACCTTTTAATATACTTATTGTTCCTATACAAGTGAATAAAAGTGTTAACGATTTCTTTACTCATGTTTTGCATTCCCTCTTCCCTTCTCACTATACTTCTCGTGATGCTTCAGTTATAACTGACATCTCTTTTAGACGCCCATTGTGCGAGATACTATAAAACTCAACACAGACGTTGTTGTGGAACCTCGTGGAGTTGTAATGGGTTTTATTGCTAGGGACTATGAAGAGGTTGTTGTATGTGGGGACACTAGTCACATCGCCCCCCTGTTCAATTTGTATTGCCAAACGTTTGGTAATCCAGAGTGAAATTCTGTTTGCCAGACATATATCGTTTGATAGCTTCATCATTGAAAGTGATACTTTAGCTGTGATCTAAGCTATCAAGTCCACCACTAGCGCAGTAGACTAGAGATCTCTATGATCTTGGAAGATATTCATTTGTTGGCTGACAAAACCTTTCAAATTTATTTTAAGTGGCTCAAGGAATTAGTGAATTGTGTTATAGAGTGGGTTGTTAAGAGGGCTATTGTGTCTCATTTACATGCAAATTGAGTTGTTTTTTTATTTGTTATTTGAGTTCTATTTTATATTTTGACATTTCCCCTTCGTATGCAGGATGGTCCTATTATTAATAATATGATGTTATGCGTGTAAAAAAAATGATATTTAGTGATCTACTTAAGATAATAATCCCTAGATAATTTTAGCCAATGGGTCTTGGATACCCCTCCTATAGGTCCAAAACCTTCACACAATCCACTCTTTTAACTAAAGGCAACAAATAAGATTTAACACTATATGACTATTTTCCCCTACCCATTATACCCTTAAAATAATTTGTAGACACTATATATTGAATTAATACCCAAAATCCTAAATACATCTCACACCTACTTATTATCTCTCTCATTCTCTCTATATCTTACGTTTTCTTAGCAACTTTTATTCCCTCTTCTTTCATATCTTTCATTCTCTCCTCTCTCTCTCTTTTATATCCTCTCTTCTCTCGGCTGTGATATGCATTTATTCTCCAGCTAAAGCTCCATCCATTTATTTTCTCGCGAATCTACCCACTATATTCGAAAGCGAATCCATTAAATTTTCGTAGTAGTGAAGTAGATTGGAGTCATGGAGGAAGTTAATGACTATTGGAAGCATCGACTCTGTGGCTAAAGTTTCAAATTAAGCTTTAAGTTTGTGAAGAAGATGAGCTCGAAGCTTTATTTTTGTGTTAATACTTCGTAAAATTTGTGTAATACTCAGTGATTTTGCGTTTAGTACTCAATATTTTTGTGTAATATTCATCAATAATTGTAATTTTTGTAATTTTTCAATATTTAGTGATTTTTGTGTTAATACACAGTGATTTTGCGTTAATAATCCGTTTTTTATGGTTTATACTCGGTGATTTTGTGTTAGTACTCAAAAAATTTAAACGGTACTCAGTGTTTTTGCGAGTACTCAATGAATTTGCGAGTACTTAGTGAATTTACCGAGTACTTAATAAATTCAGTAAACTGAATTTAATGAATGTTCAGTGAAATCAGAGATGAACAACTACGGTGAAGAATAGTACCCTTGCTCAGTAAATTCACTATGTATTTATTAAATTCAAAATACTGAATTTACTCAGTAGTTAGTAAAACTTACTAAATTCACTGAGTGCCGAGTAAAACGTGTTATGACTAATTAACTAAGTGCCGGCAAAAATCAACAAAAGTCACTGAGTACCAGCAAAATCAATCATTTGAATTTTCGGAGCATCTATACAAAATCAATGAGTATTGAACATTGAGTATGAATGCAAAAACACTAAGTATTACAAAAGTTACAATTCTTTAATGAATATTACACAAAATCACTGAGTACTAAACGCAAAATCACTGAGTATTACACAAATTTATCGAATATTAACACAAATCCGATATAAGCTTCTTTCATGAAAAAACTTGCAAACAAGTTTCAAAAAATGGTGTCATAGATTTCGAAAAAATGGAGCACATCTGAAAAAGCTTGCAAAAAAGATTTGAAAGATGGTGTTTTTCTTCTCCTCGCTGCCAAGTTTCAAGTAGCATTCGAAAAACCTAGCAATGAGCCGCAACCGTTAACATAGATAATAGAAGAGTATTTAGTGTTTTGAAATGAAAAAACGGTTAGATAAATGCAAAGAGAGTGGATAGAAATGGAAAAAAATATATATAATAAAAATGTGTTTTTCAACTTATGGATACCTTAAAGGAAATTTTTGACATAAAATTCCAAAAAAAAATTCTAAAAAAAATATATCCATATATATTTTATTAAACACAAAAATAATTTCTAAGATCTCATAATTGATTTACTCTCATTTCTATAAAAAAAAAAAAATAGATATCGCCTAAAACATATTCATTCATAATATATATTTTAAGTGATACAATCATATTAGATTTTTTTTTTTTTACTATTTTTTCTTTGTTTCTTATATAATTGGCTCATGAGAATACAAATTATGCTGATATAATGATATTTTGAATAATACTTTCTCCGTCTCAAAAATAATGACCACTTTACTTTTTACACCCCTAATAAAGTGTATTGGTATTTTAAATATTCATTGGAAACATAAATTTAAATATTTTAATAAGAGTAATAGTGGAAAAAGATGAAATAAAGTGTCTTAAAATTCTTAATGGATATTATTTTTGAGACACCATTTTTAGTATGGTGGACATTATTTTTGGGACGGAGGAAATACCAAACATTCCTCAAAAAGAAAGTTATTTTAGTTTGGCCTAGACAGGGTCAAAAGATATTTTGACCAAGTCTTTGTCTATAGTGTTTCTTGCCTGCCTCATTGTACTAAATGTTCGATCATTTGGAAAAAAAAAAAAAAAACTCGATCGTACAAATGCATTCCAGAAAATATTATAAAACAATCATTAGTGGACAAATTATTTGATCGTTAGATGTTCGATTTTTTTTTTATGATTTTTTTTTTTTTTCCGATTATTGGGCTGGTTTGCTTTACTTTCACGTTTCTTTACAAGATTCTCCCATTTTCAAATGATTATGCATTAGGTACTTTTCAATACATCAAACTATTATGAATAATTATAATATTTATAGAGAATATTAAAAATCTAAAATTTTATTTTTTCATTCATGCCTATATATATATAAACTCTTTCCATTTTAATAAATAAGTTTTAAGAATATTAATATATTTCAAGTAAATCTCATTTTGAGTTACTATATTTTACTATTTTTTTCAAATTTGAGGACATATGACCAATACAATGTTCAAATGTTAGATTTAAAGACTAAAAAATAAAAATAATTTTAAAAAAAAATATTAATGGTATTTTTAAAAGGGTTAATTTTCAATAAACCCTTACAGCCTTGTGCATTATCTTGTAAAAAACATGTTTTTTTATCCTTCCAAGAGATATTGAGTTTGCTTCCGTTGACTGCAACAAAATAACTTAAATGAACACATCAAAAAATTGGACAAAAATATCATAAAAATCGAGTTATTAATTATTCTAAATACAAAAAATGAAAAAATATGCATTAGACCAAGATATTTTTTTAAAAAAGATAGTTTGAGTTAAGAAAAAATTCTCAAAAACCCAAAAAGTTAAGTAAACCTCCCAAAACTCCTCATTACATTAAGTTATGGGAAAAGTATAACGTTAGTTCCAAACAATTATGCATCAGAAAAAGAAAAAAAAATATTTAAAAAAAAAAGACAATTTGAGTTTTGGGAAAAAAAAAAATATGACCTAGATTGAGAAAAAAAATGAAAGACGTGGCCAAATTTGAGGAAGCTAGTAAAAGATAGTTACCCAAAATGAGACTTTACTCGAGAATAAAGATAGTGGCCTATATATATGACATTCTTTTTTTAATACATTGGGGAGCCACTTTGAACTCGGAGTCATCGACTCCATTCAGACATGTACCGCTTAGAAGGAGAATCAAGACCCTGACCAGTTGAGCTAACCCCAATTGCTTATACTACCTATTAGGAGAAAACATTTAAAAGTTATGGAAAACAACATGTGCAAATTATGCAATTGTGAAGCTGAAACAGCAGAATTAGAGCATACTGGTTAACTTCTTTAATGCAACTACAATCTAAACATCCTAGTACAAACAATATTGAGAAATGGTTCCTTGAACTTGTTCAACTGAAAGATTGTAATGATTTATCTTGTAGAGGGCCTAGAGAATTAGTACCCTTTATATTTTGGTCAATATGGAAAGTAAAAAACAAATGTTTATATGAGGGGGTTATCCCTGACCCTCGTTATACCTTGGCCCAGTCCCTAAAGACCTATGATGAATACTATGATAGTATAATACAAGTTTCTAAGTCTAAATCTATATATACCACGACATTTCTCAAAATATAACTCTTGAAGTGAACAATAACATCGAGGCACAACAACAAGTAACGGTGCATACTACAATGAATAACAAAAAGAGGTAAGAAAGTAAAACCACTCACTGTATGAACTCACAGGGACAATGGACAAAAAACACTAACCTAACCATATTATTCGTTAACACAAATGCATATTTTAAGATAGATTTGAAGGCATCATCTGCTTGTATTTTAGGAGATCATGACAATAAACTAATACATGGGTTGAATGGTCTTTTTTCTCGTAACAGTGTCAAAGAAGCTGAGTTAATTAGAGTACGCAATGGTTTACTTTCAGTTGGCTTCCATTTTGAAGATGTTCGAGTTTTGTGCGATAACAAAATGGTGGTGGATGTCCTGAAGTCAACCAAAACTCCTTCTCTTTCTCGCTTCAAATTATTCTATCTAGATATTAAAGCCTTATGTTGTAATAGACAAGTTAATTTATTTTATATTAATAAAAAAATAGTATAGCTGATTGGGTCACAAAGCACAAACGATCGGGTATGTTGCCACATGATTGGGTTGAAACCTCTACCCCTTTTTAGCTCAACTGTTAGTAGCCTCTGTAGTTCCTAGAGAAATTGGTTAATTTATTTCCTTATAATGAACTTAAATCATTTTAATTTAAATCTTTTGACAAAAAAAAGGTCAATTAGATACGTCATAATATCCGTAAATCAGTATTTTTTTGTCGAGTATTATAAATCGATAAGTTGACGGGCAAAATAAATAAAAGGATAAATAAAATAAATAAACTGTGAATAACAATTTATTAAAATTTTGTGGTTTGATAGTTGATCATCTAAAATCTTTTACTAGAAAAAATCATTTGAGAAAGTTAACCATAAATAAAATTATATAATTATAAGTTAAAAAATTTACGATTTTGGTTCAAATTTATTGCATTCATAACAATTAATATATTGCGTCAAGGTACCGCCTAATGACATAAATTATTGTTATAAACAAAAGAAATTGAATTAAAGCCCGTTTGAGATTAATTATTTTAAAGGGTGATTTATTCATGAAGTCCATGACCCACCATTCTAACCAAAAAGGTCCAATCCAAACAAATGTTCAAGATACCCTTTTTCGATTAAATCATTTCATAAAATAATATTTACTTTCCATAACTAAATAATTATATAATTAAAACAGTTCAACATTACAATATTCTAAATCGAAATGTATCTATAATTACAATATTCTAAATCAAAATGTATCTATAATTACAATATTTCCTATTCTAAAACTAATTCATTCCACATTATTTTCTAATTATAACAAAAAAAAAAAAATCACTTTCTTTGAATGACAAACCTGCATGCATAAAAACAAAGAAAATCAATTAAAAATTAGGGGTTAAAAGCATGAATAAACGTAGTGGGTTGACAACAAAAAATAATTGGGTAACACTACAAAAACCATGAGTTGACAGTGCAAAAACACTGGGTGATATTACAAAAGCTGTGGGTTGACAGTGCAAAAACAGTGTGTAACAGTGCAAAAGCAGTGGGTTGACAGTACAAAAATAATGGGATGCTATTAAAAAATAGTGAGTTGACAGTAAAAAGTAAAAAAGGTATATAACCAGGGTCGTTGAAAAATTTCACAAAAAAAAAGTAAACATTGAAAAACAATGAACCATCAAACCTAAAGCTCGTCTTTTTTTTTTCCATTCATTAGGAAAAAAAGTAAATGTCGAAAAACAATGAAAAATAATACCTAAAACATATCTTTTTCACATTCGCATTGAACAAAAAGAAAAAGTAAAAGTTGAAAACAATGAAACATAAACCTAATACTCATCTTAATTTGAAAAAAAAAAACCTAAAACTCATCTTTTTCACATTCGTATTGAAAAAAAATTAATTTTTATCTTAATTTGGATTCTTCGATTGTTGATGGCGTAGCTAGCCGGGACGATGACAGTGGATAATAAACTCCGAGCTGTGGTGGTTTTCTTGTGCAGCGTGCGAGCGGCTTGGTGGAAAGAAGGTAAAGGTGAAAGAGATTTCTTTTTGTTTTTTGTTTCAGTACGACTTGAAGTAATGAGTTTTAAGGCTCTGTTTGGTTTATGAAAACATTTTCTATTTTCATTTTCAAATTAAATTTTTAGAAAGTGTTTTTCAATTTCTTTTGATTTCAAACAATATTTTCATTTTATTCTCAGAAAACTGTTTTCATTTTATTTATCCAAACACGTTTTTATAACTATTTTGAAAAATATAGAAAATTAAAACAGAAAATATCTATTATTTTCACGAACCAAACAGGGCCTTATGTTTTTGGTTTCATTGTTTTTCAATATTTTTTTTTTCTCTTGCAAAAGTGAATAGATTAGTTTTAAGTTTCATTGTTTTTCAATGTTTACTTTTTTTTCTCTTTTTTAGCTTTCTATTTATAATTTTAATATATATAAAGTTGTGTTTATTTTATTTTATTATAATTTAAGAGTAAAATGGCAAAATACAAAAATTATGAACCTTTTAAGAGGATAAAAAAAATTATGAATTTGATAAGGGTAGGTATTATGTATTTAGACCTAATAAGCTAATAACTCTATTTTAAAAGTAAAAACAATTTTTAATTAAAATTGAAATATTTAAAAAAATATTTTGACATCGAAATCACTCTGAACGATTTTTTAATAATCACATGTCTAGCGTTTTTTCTAAAATTGATTTTAATAGTCTAGAATGTTTTTAAGATCTAAAATCACTTTAAATAATTATTTTAAAAAGCAACCACAAACGAATTCTTAAAGCCCGTTTAGGATTTGATTATTTTAGAGTTAAAAGCGCTTTTTAATTAAAATTGAATTATTTGTAAAAAATATTAAAAAATATTTTGACATCTAAAATCACTTTAAGTGATTATTTTAATAATTACTAATTTAAAAATGATTTTAAAAGTCTAAAATATTGTTATGGATATAAAATCAGTGATTATTTCCCAACCGGGCACCTTTTTTTTTTTTAATACATGAGAGAGCCACTTTGGACTCGGAGTAAATGACTCCAATGAGATTCGATCCCAGGACCTCTTAGTCTCTGCGGAGTAACCTAACCACTAGGCCAACTATCGATTTCAAAACCGGGCACCTTACTTCAACTAGTCACATTATTTTCTCTATATTTGAAAAATGTAAAATATAAAATATAAAATTCGAATGACCTCCCTAATCATATTCTTTATAAATGATTAATCGTGGTGCAAAAATAAAAATCGATGAAAGTTTGCTTAATGTAATCTTAAGAATAAGAACTAATGGATTTAAAGAGGGAGCCTATCAAGAATAAGGATCATAACGTTGTGACTGAAGATCGAATCAAATAGCTATACTCTTGATCTCCCCACTAAAGGAATAAACGATACAGAAATTATGCATTATGCAAGACCAACACTTCCTCAAAAGATAATTACTCTAAATCACACGTTTAAACCTAGTTTCTTTATAAATGATTCAGACAAAAGCTTTCATTCAAAATCGTTTAATAATTTTCTACGAGTTTATAACTTTACAAAATCCGAATCTATCTATCATTCCACTAGTATAACAAAAAACGGACCACAATACAGAATTATTTACAACCGTTAATCTCATCTTATTCTTGTGATTCCTCAATCACCGAATTTTTAACCGAAATACCATCAAGAATATCACTTTCTGAATCCGCTTGAAGCTCTTTAAACATAGCCATGACTTGAATCATAGTTGGCCGATGATTAGGCCGATCCTCTAAGCATCTGAACGCGATATTTAAGTATCGATAAAGTTCAGCTTCCCCCGATGCATCAGAGATCAGTGTGGGGTCCAGCACTTCATGGCTTCTTTTCTCTCGGTACAATTGCTTTGCCCATCCAACAAGGTTATTATCGTCACCAAAAACCGCTGTATCGATCGGTCTTTTACCCGAGAGAAGCTCTAACAACACGACTCCGTAGCTATAAACGTCGCCTTTGGTGGTGCACCGGAAACTCTGGTAATACTCCGGCGGGACATACCCCGGTGTTCCGGCTAAAGTACTTACGCTAAGATGGCTATCTAGAGCATTCACAAGCCTAGCCATTCCGAAATCCGATACCCGAGCCTCGAAATGTTCGTCGAGAAGGACGTTACTTGATTTCATATCGCGATGAATAATGTGAGGTATGCAACTATGGTGGAGGAACGCTAAACCTCTAGCGGACCCTATCGCTATCTTTTTTCGAGCGGTCCAATCGAGGCTTGTCTCGCCAAGAACCATTTCGAGACTTCCGTGTTTCATGTACTCGTATACCAAAAGCCTCTCCTCCCCGATTTTGCAATAACCGAGTAACGGGACTAAGTTTCGATGCTTGATTTTCCCGATCGTCTCCATTTCAGCCATGAATTCTCGGTCACCTTGACCGGTTACTTGAATAAGCTTCTTAATAGCTACAACCGAGCCGTCCGTAAGTTGCGCTTTGTAGACGTCTCCGAACCCTCCTGATCCGATCAAACTATCCGCGCTAAACCCGTTTGTCGCTTCAAGCAAATGCGCAAAAGTTAACTTTCTCAACGGTTTTTCGAAAGTCACGACGTTTATACTTAACGGCTCACCCATCGACGAAAATTTCCAACTACTGCTACCCGATGTCGGGAGGCTCTCGATGTATTTTTCCTCCGTTTGTCTTTGGCTTTTCTTGACCTTAAAAAGCGCGAAAAATAGGATGATTAAACAAAGAAGTGATGCGATTATCCCTCCGATCATTCCTATGGTTAGAGTACTTTTCTTCTCGTTATGAACTAGTGTTAGCGGACGGTGACCGTGACGGGACCCACACGGAGGTAACGGGACACCGCATAGGCCAGAATTGTTCTTGTATCTTTCTGGCGGAAAAGTCGTCAACTGACCGGTCGAAGGAATAGCTCCGGTGAGTTGATTGTTCGAAACATCGAGATCGCTTAAAAACGAGAGACCCCCTAATGACCCGGGGATTTCACCGACTAGATAATTATGCGAAAGATCAAGAACCCCGACTAAATTCAAACCTCCGAACTCGGACGGTATATTCCCGGTTAACTCGTTATGACCTAAATTCAGAACTTGGAGAAAACTAATTAACCCTAATTTTCTCGAGATATTTCCAGAAAGGCGATTATAGGAGAGATCGAGAAAAATCATGCTTCCATTGGCTTCGAACGTATAAACGGTCACACCCGTGTAAACCCTAGTCAACGGACACGAGTGAACCATCGGAAAACTTTCCAACCGGCTAGCTCGGATACCCTCAAATTCCACCAGCCCACCAGCTCCTCGACAAGACATCCCACCCTCATTTCTCACGAACGCAAATTGTTTTCCCGACACGATTCCGGGCCGAACAAGGCTCGCTTGGTCGGAAAGCTCGTCAGGGATTGGGCCTGTCAAATTATTGCTATTCAAATCAAGCCATATTAGATTCGGACACTTCCCAAGCTCCGGTGGGACCCGTCCCGTAAGATGATTATTCCCTAATTGAAGGATCGCAAGGTTGACTAGATCCCCGACCCCACTTGGAATCGACCCGGTTAACTGATTACTCGACAACGAAACCCAAATCAAGTTAGTGCAATTCACAATAGATTCCGGAAGCTTCCCAGTTATGAAATTATTGTTGAGGATTAACGTCTCAAGATTTCCTCCATTTACGCAAATACCCTCAGGGATTTCGCCGGTGAGATTGTTAGCCCACATAACCATATCAAAAAGATTCGGCAAAGCCCATATCTCCAACGGTATTTGGCCCGTTAAGCTATTGAAACTCAAATCAATCGTTGATAAATTCTTGCAAAACCCTAGCTCCGACGGAACGGACCCCACAAGATTATTATTCGGCAACACCAACTTTTCGAGCCTCGACGGAGTTTCCTCCGAACAAAACCACGAAGGTACGTTTCCGGTGAAGAGGTTCGAACTCAAATCCACCACACGAAGTTCACTTAAATTCTTCAACGCTCGTGGGACCGGACCAGTAATATTATTGAACGGAACATAAAGCTCACGTAGATTTGTGAGATAACTAACCACTTTTATAAGAAAGTCCCCGGAAAGCTGATTGTTTCCGAGGTTAAGACTAGAGAGCGATGAACACCGAGTAAATATCTCCGGCAACCCACCGGTTAAGTTGTTGCCGGAAAGATCAAGAATTTCTAAACTTCCACAAATATCCCCCAACTCCACCGGAATATTCCCCCGGAATTGATTATGAGCTAAAATTAACTGTTTTAACTTCTTTAACTGCCGTAACATATATCCAGGTAACTCCATATGCATCACATTATGCCCAAGATTAAGTATTTCAAGACTCTGACAATTTGTTAGACTAAACGGAAATTTATCACCAGAAAGACTATTAAACGATAAATCTAGAGTAGTGAGATTCAAGCAACCTCCAAATTCAACGTTCTTGAAATCTCCAGTGAAGTTATTATACGAAAGATTCATAAACCTCAAGTTCTTGCATTTCGAGAGTAAATTTAAATCTGAAAGCTTGTTTTTCGAAAGGTCAAGCTGAATTAACGAAGGCCCGAAGTTAAAATCACCACTCGGAATTTCATTTCTAGACAGATTTAACAACGTTAACTTATCACAAGACATCAATAAAGAGTCTAAAACAAGCGATTCAGTAAAATCATTGGCTGATAAATCCAGAATCTCGAAGCTACATGAGTTTCGTTTACTCGAAAGATTACCATGGAATGAGTTTCCACTAAGGTAAACATTTGAAAGACTTGATAACTTCATTAAATCGGACATTTGAAGGTTACCCTTAAGCTTTTCATTAGCTAGATTAAGCTCAATCACATAACCATCAGATGAACACGAAACACCAAACCATGAACATGGAGTTGAAGAAGATGAAATCCAATTATTCAATATCCCTTTTGGATCATCTTCAATAGATGATTTCTTGAAAGCTAATAAACTGTTTATTTCACTAAAATCATCATTTTTTGATAATTTTCTTCCATTTGAAACGAGAAAGTAACTACTCATAAACACTATGAAACAGAGTAAATCTTTTCTACTCATGGTTTTCAGATTTTCGAGTAAACTTCACCTTCCATTATCCTGTTAAACAAGAAAATGAAATATTCATTAATTACATTCAAAAGTCAAAACAAAAACAAAAACTAAGTAACTGAGTTACTAAAACTCACCGAAACACGAAACTTATAAAGCTTCACTAATTGAGTTCCAGTTTGAACAACAAAAAAAGGTCACTTGAATCAACTATAAATCTTAAAGGATGCTAAAAAGGAAGAAGAATACAAAAGTTGGTAAATATAGAGAATTTGTTTAAGAATGAGACAGATTTTCAGTACAATCTTGAGGTGAAGATTTTGCAGAAGCAAGAAAATATGAAGAGAGAGATGTTTTTGTTGTATGGTGTAGGGATAGTATGTTCAGAGTTGTCGGCTGTCACATGAAATTTGTGAGAAAATCTATCCCTTACCTATATTTATATTTTATTACTACCCCTGAGAAAATTATACTAAACTATTTATTTGGAAAATTATTGTATAATTTTGTAATGATAATTGGAAAGTTATTTTCATTCATTTCTTTACGAGAAATTATTATTAGAGTGTTTTTTTGATGAAGGTAGATTTATAATTTGTTGTGAGAATCTATGATGATTTGAAACTGGGATTCGTTTAAAGAAATTAATTTTATTTGTAAACGTATTTTGTTAACAAGAAATTATTATAACTAGATTTGATTTTTGGAAAGTCATTTTCATAATCTATTAGGTGGTTCTATATTTTCTTAGGTGAGTGGAAGTAGTTCATATTCAACCTTTCAAATGAGATACACGCACATTAAAAGACTTAAAAAAATGAAAGGAATTGAATTAAGGATTTTTTACTTATAAGGTTTACAATCTAATAAATATTTTTTAAAAGATCTAATTCATATTATTATAAATTTGGGACCAAAATATATACTCTAATAAAAATGTTTATTTTCATATTTGAGGCAATTCACTCTCAAGAAATGAAAAAGTCAATAAAAAATAATTGCTAATAATGAAAACGAAGATAAAATCTCTAAGACAAAATTCTTGTGAAATCCACCGCTAAAAGTCATGACCCACCTAATAGTTGATCTCGACACACTCAAACAATACAAAAGGATGAGTTGACGAAACTAGATCGCGAGAGCCTGGTGAACGAAGGTAAAATCCCTGATGAAAACTGTTTAACCAACTAAAACCACCGTAAAGGGATATAGCCCACCTAGGCGTACATCTCGGCACATTAAAAAAAACCAGTTGATGGTTCAACAGAACGAGAACGCGGGAGTCAAGTGGCAAAACTTGTACTCAACCTTGCTAATGAAATTGACCATGTTATTATTTTATGGTTTGTGCGTTATTATTTGGTGTGTTGCGTTATTAGTAGGTGGGTTGTATACCCGACTTGGTGGGTTGTGTGTTATTATCAGGTGAGATGTATACCCCATTTGGTAGGCTATGTGATTGAAAAACAAAAAGGATTCATCATCATTAAGTGGTGTTGGTGAAATTCATTAACAACAAATTAGACTTATGTCAGAACAAGAGTTTATTAACAATGGAAAATACTACCTAACTGTTGATAGATTTGATCCTTAAAATCTTTCAAACCCGTTATTGTAACCATCCGATTATGATATTAGCGTATATTAAATAACAAAATCATATCTAACTATTTCATTCTTTTTTATTTTTGGTGATAAATGATGAGTATAAGGGTATAATGAGCATGTTTCAATAGCTATACATTATTTTGGACCTTAATAAGACAAACTATATAGATAAACTTGTTAGAACATGATTTGTTGGGGTCAAAACTTTATTAGCAATTATCTTTTGAATTAATCCATATACCATTTACAATTTCTTAAAAAACACTTTGAGAAAGTTAAAAAAAAGACGTCTAACTTTTAAGATAAGTATACGCATAACAAATTAATAAGACAAACCAACAATTTAATTCTCTAAATAAGAAAATATGATGAAAGTGTAGTCTCTCATAATAAGGATAAAAGCTTGTCTAAGTATAAGTTAAATATTATATCCAGTTATAAATGAACGAATCAAACTCTTAATGGTAAATTATAATGGAAATAGATTGAAAATTCAACTGGTCAGAGTCTTGGTTATCTTTATAGGCGGTACAGGTTCGAATCGTATCAATGATACCGAATCCAAAAGTGGCTCTTCAATGTAACAAAAAGAAAAGATCCGAGATGGAAACTTCACTATTTTTGAAATAAATTGGAGAAATAGTTTTTCTTTCTTTTTTGTTATATAGGAGAGCCACTTTAGACTCGAAGTTATTGATTCGGTTCGAACCTGCATCACTAAATTGGATGACTAAGACACTGTCCAGTAAACTAATCGTTATAGTAATTAGTTTTTCATTGAATGAAAAAACATAAAACAATATTATTCGACTTAGATTGTATATGTAATTTGAAAAAAAAAAATCGTATATGTAAAATACAAAAACAAAAAAGGGCACCTTTGGTAAATTTTTAAAAGTGCATGTTTTTGAGCGTGTGGGAGTGGTTGGTGTCCAATGTGTCTTTATAAGAAAATTTGGGTCCAGTCAAACTTGGGAAATTTATTCTTTTTCAACTCTCTCGCTCTCTCACATACTTTTTTGGCTAATTGGGTGTTGCGGGGCATCTACGTTTTCCTTTTCGAAATTTTTTATTCAATGTGTTTTTTTCAACGTAAAGACAATGCTCTCTATCTTAAAAGTATTATATGAGTTTGATTAGTTGTTTTAATGAGACTCTAATTGTCCATTACTAGAACCCAATTTCTTAGGCCCTGTTTGGTTCGTGAAAATAATAGATGTTTTCTGTTTTCATTTTCAATATTTTTGAAAATACTAATAAAAACGTGTTTGGCTACAGAAAATGAAAACAGTTTTCTGGAAAATTTAATGAAAACAGTGCTATATTGGAAAACGTGAAATCAACGTTTTCCATATTTTCTGAAAATTTTAAAAAGAAAACGAAAATCATTTTCTGAAAATATAATCTGAAAACAAAAATAGAAAATGTTTTCACAAACCAAACAGGTAGCTTTTCCCTGTTCTGTGTTTTCCCATCTATACATATTTTCCAGTTACTATATGCATGGACAAATGTAGGGGTCCGAGCCTCCGAGGCTATACAATGATACAACGTGAATTTATATGAAGAAAAAATATTACTACTATTACAGATTTATATTATCTTCTACGTTTCTAATATTATTTTTTCTTAAATTAATTATTTACATTTATAATTTTCTTAATACTTTTAAATTTTAACTCACCTCAAATAAAAAATAAATTCTAATTTTTTAGTTTGTATGCCACGGAAAATAAAAAACTTACTCATACTTTTTGCAATATATCTTTAATATAATAATAATAAAAGATCTCAACTGGTTGAAGTTTTGTTATTTATTCAACACTTAAAGAACAAGATGATCTGAACGATCCACATACCGAAATAAAAATAAAAGTATAGGATAAGAGTAAGATTTTTATACTCGAAAGAATAAGATATAAATACAAATTAAGATGTAAAAAAATAAATTAGATATACCGGTCTATTTTATTAGTCCATCAATACCTCGATTTAGTGACTTTATCAATGAACTAACAAAATTATATGGGTCTCGTTAGACAACAATTGGATGTCTAACAGAGTTGGAACTCTCAAATTTTGTGCACCGGCAATAGAGCCAGAAACGTATTTTCCAAGTGGTGTGTTGTATATTGGTCACCTATCTGTTTGGATACAACTTTTTCTTTTACTTGAATTTCAAAATCAACCTGTAAAATTCAATATGATATTAGTGCACGAGGAACAATGTTATTGAAGGTATTGCGACTTCAACGAGAATGTTAGTGCACCCGGAACAATGTTGCTGAAGGTATTTGCAAAATTTTAGTCAATGGAGGTTTATAGACGGAGTCACCAAATATACTTTGGTATGAAGAAAATATACTAAAAACTTATAAATAGTTGTGTAAAATATAGATAGAAATCAATTATTTTAACCATAATGACAATGGTGTTATTTGTAAAGTAAAGATACATCTAACCGTTACCGCTAGATAATTTACCAGCGTGTACCAAGTTGATGGACAGTTAAGATAATTAACGTAAGACCAAACCAAATAATGGTCAACCTACGTTGTATATATTGTCTTTAATCGTGACTTGGGTTGGTTTGGATTATGGGATCCACATATTCTTATAAGGTATTTGAAACATGAAAGTTATTTTTGAAAATTAACTGTTATTTTGTTTTGCTCGAGAATATACTTAACCTTTCTTAATATATGATTGTTATGTCTATCACGGTGAATTATAATTAAAGTACTATTTTTATTTGAAACAAATAAACTACGATTATTTCACCTGTAAAATATACTTATAATAACCAAATATTCAATAATAAATATAGAGCAATTAGTTGCACAATAACACAAACAAATGCAATCGTATAGTTATACAATTATAGTTTTTGTTAACTTCATAATTATTTTAAATTTTTTAAGTATTCAAAAATTATTTCATTATAACTTTACTATTTTATACATGTAAATTATTTAACATTTTATGATCAAATTAAATTAAAAAAATCGCCCAAATACTACTACTCAATAGTTTTACTTCTTTTGGCAATACTTTTTTAAACTTCCTACCAGATTCCATCCAACTATTATTATATTTTTTTGACTGGATTCCATCCAACTTTAATGTGAGAAATTGTTGAATTCAGTCTTTAGTCAGTACTCATAGATCTTGGAAATCAGTATTTATATGAAATTTATCCATGCTTATGACATAAAAATAAATGACATAGGAACAATATTAGAAAAATCATCCCGTCTCAAAAGATTAACATTTAACATAAAAGATTATTAATTCCATCGACATAATGATATGTCATACTGTCCAACTGATTATATAACTATTAATCTTCTAAATACAAGATAAAGACTTTAACTTACAAGAGACCACTAACCAATCTAATTTTGTTCAAAAAATGATAAAATAGTTTCTATCACGTCAATTCATCTATCAAGTAGAACCATCTATGATGATAATACTTGCTTTATAATAGTAGCTATCATCTATTACAGATAAATTCTAAAAACCATCTTCACTCTATAAATTTTTGACAACACAAGAATTTAAATCCTTATTAGTATTGACAGCAAAAGTTCAAATCAAAATACTGTCATATATAGTTTTTTAATTATAATTATAGCGTATTAGTTTTTGAAACTAACTTAAAAGATTCTAAAATTCAAATTTCAAACTGGAGTCCAAAACCATTACAATAAAACAAATAGTGTTGAAGGTACTTAACTAGTTTAAATTATGTATTTACAAAGATCTGGTGAGGTGTGGACAATATCATTAGTCTTTCAAGAAGAATTTTTCTTGAAAAGTGAATTTATTAATATTACTTTCATAATATAAAAATAATACATGACATTAGGCACGGGGCGCGGAACTTTGGGCTTGATGCTAAGGGACCAAATTTCAGTCTCTCCTTGCATTGTTTCAGTAAATATAGAGTATAGTAATACTCGGGTTTAGCCGCTGAGGTAAAAATAGGCTTCCACTCATCTTAAATACATTAATAAATGCCCTAAAGTACAAGTAGAATATTATCTTTGTGACTTGTATTATTGTATATGAAAAAGTCACTAATTTTTATAAATTTTTATAAATTTCCAGCATTATCTATCTTTGGAATATTATTCTATCCATAAAAAATATAGTCATATTTATTTTCACATAAACTAAAAGAATTTATTTATTACTATTGTGATTATTAAGATATCATTCATAAAATTCTTATATTGTGGAAGTTTATTGAAAAGCATGAATTTAAATATTTAAATATAAATGATAAATAAGAAGATATCTTATTTGTTATATGGACAATTTTTTATAATCATCTCTTTCTAAAATAATGACAACGTTTTATAGATGGAGGAGTATTTGTCACATCTTCATGATAATGTGTTAAAAATATTATCACTAATTTTTTATTTATTTACAATATTGATACACTTTTTTCTATTTTTGCACTATTATTTGATATATGATGTATTAGATATAAAAATAGCTTCAAAATTTAAATTTCAATGTTTGCCTTTTTTCAAAACAAGTAGTATTATTTGTAGTTTTCAATTAGTTTTATTATGTGTAGTTTTTGTAGTAGTATATAAGGGTGTTAAATTAATATAAAAAATATTATGTTTAGGGATGTCTTCTAATATTTATTATTAATTATGTATTCTTTACTGACAGTTTTTTGATGAATTTATATATAATTTTTTTTGTATTTGTTTCTTATGTGTTAATTCTACATCATCTAGTATTCGAAGTCAATCTGATCTTGAGAGAAACGATATCTCCAAGACAACAACGCTACAAAATCATGATTGATGATATTTTATTACACAATGAACAACTTGTCGTTACTCCAATATATGATAACGCCGATATGAGTTAGAAACTTTTCACTTATATTCAGATTGTTACGGCAATCATTGAAAATCAAAGTTTAAACTGGAAAATCTAAGATTTTATGGTGATTTGCAAGGTTATGAGTTTCTAGACTAGCTACTCACAGTTAAAGAGGTCTTGAATTTTTAAGGATATTCATGACCAACACCGAGTTTGGTTGGTTGCCAAGAGACTTTGATGACGAGAACGATCATAGTGGCAACAGTTAAAGTCGAAGAGAATGTCATATTCTTCGAGAACTTATCATTGAAACTTCTACATTTCATTTCGAAACATATGAGCCATGTACTCTGTTCACGAAGAATGACGAATATAAAAGACTCGTTGGTAACGAGTTGCGAGTATCATGGTGATGTTGATGGTGGTCATAATCAGATGTGATGCTCGGCCATGGAGTTGATTCTTGTATAGAAGAATGATTTAATGGTGTATCAAATAAAGACGCAAAATACCATGACTTTTACAAAAACCAAAACTTGTTGTATGATCATAACCACACGCATTTTACAAATTGTGTGATTACATAAGATAAAAATTTGGATCACAATACATTTTATAAAGAGATGTAAATAGTCACCATGGCGCATACAATTCGTTTAAAACCGCTAACACGTGACTTTCTAAACGAGTCTTTGAGGCTATCACACCTATTGATTCAAGGTGATCGAGAAATTTTTAGTAAAAAACTTAAACCCTAAGGTTTAATAACCTCACATGGTGGACTATCCTCTCAAAAAGGAACCTTTGGAAGTGAGAACCACCATGTATCATTGTTTGTCATCATTATTCCTATATTTTTTTACATACTGTATTTATATGTATATTGAAATTTTCTAAAAAGTAATTTATCTAAACTATTGTTGTTATATAAATTGATAACATTGCTATACTTAGTTTTGATCTTTTGTTTTTCATTTTAGTTCTTAATCATGGGATTAACCAGCTTTTTTTTATCATAATCTTGCTAGATAGTGATGATCGTAAACTTAGTTTAACGAGCCCCTTAATAATATCCTTGCTAGATAAATATTTTATCAAACCATGTATTTAATCATATTGATGTTAAGTTAGCTAACACTTTGCTAAGTTTATACATGGATCAAATGATTTATAAGTTAAAGAGTTTTTAATTGGTCATTATTTCCACATCGAGTCTTTACCCTATTCTCCGTTATGGATAAATCTTGGAGTCACAGATTTTTTGTTACAAACTTTGACAATTACCGCTCATTATTACAATATCTTTGCTATATTTCTCTTGTTTTTTGGAAATTTATACCGTGTTATGGTGTTGGACAAATGGGTTATCAATCCCTTTTTAATATAAGGGAAAATCTCAATCCAAACAATAATCAGAGTTTTGGGTTTTTTTGGAAATTTTTGCATTTCGATGGCTTGTGACATCATCAACACCTTCTACCTTACACATATGCATAAAATGGTGTCAAATGGACTGGTCACCCATATTACATTCATCTATCTTGGATTCTGAGAATTGGGTATGCTTGGATACATGAGTCATTTTCATATTTTATTTTTTAAGAGGATCAACAGTCTTGTAGTGTCGGAGAAGATGTTGGTGCGTTAAGAAGATAGTAATAGTGATATTATATGTACATGTGTGTATATTTGATAGTAAAATATAAAGGCATTCAATAATTATTAAATGAATCAAAGGTGCCAAAAATATCACCAGTTGCATATTTAGTGCGTGTAAGCCAAACAAGAAGTGTGACATTAGGTTTGGGTGTAGTGACAAAAGGATCACATGGGATTTTGGTGGAAATTTTAAACCATATGGCGTAATGGGGGCAATATATCCCCACCACAGGGGATATTGATTTACTTAAACCTTTTATTATTACATATCCTCATGTGTGTTCCCTATAAAACAAATCGGGCATAGATGGTATATCTCACATGATCTAATCTAATCACAACTTACATGGTCAAGCAGTTGTCAACATCGTGAAATCTTGAATGAGGATTCGGTCACACTATTATCAATTCTTAATCTTTGTGTCGTCCCTAAATGTGTGATATAAATCAACTCTAAAAGAAGATGGATGACTTCCCTCAAGTGCACGGGTCATGAACAAGTAATATGAGTAAGTTTGAGATATTTTGTTTCCTCGGGGATACCAAGTTTATATCAATTGTGTCAATGTTTGGATAGAAACAGATAAAGATTGAGGAGTAATGGTGAAATTGGGTGTAGAAACCATTCTCCATTCTTCTTCTTTGCTTCCAGAGTTTTTCTCCCTTTTTCAGGTGTAATATGTTGAGTGTTAATGATTTTGGAGCTGATAATGAGTTCTATACTTAGTAAAAACGTTTGGGCCTTGATGGACTCACTTAATTGGGTCAAAGATAGCCCAATCTGTTTTCACTAAGGAAATTTCTAGTTCGAGCCACAATAGAGGTATCTAACATAACTTATTCAATTCCGAGTTAACTTCCGTCAGTTCTCACGCGACAGTGACTTCAAACTTTTTCCAAATCAAAAGTAGTCTCTTTAAAAGCTCTGACCAATTAATCGTAGTGACTAAATAATTGGACGTTAATGATCAAGCTGGTAAACATTCCAACTACTCCAAAGTGATTTTTTGCTTTTTCTACGCCTTGTCTTGGGTTTGGGCTTGACTTCTTAACATCTCCTTGTCTTCTCAGAGTCTTGTATCAACCACATACCTAAAATCTACACACTTAACACACAATTGAAGCATAAAAGGTCTATAAATAGCAATGTGTCCTAAACTTGAACGAAAAGTAGCATATATTGGGTATTAGGAAAAAAGTCCACACTTATGCCAAAATAAATCCTAAAAGATGTCTCGTGACGGAATTGATTCATCACACAAAAGGATGCATCCCTCCGACTGCAGTTATGTACAATTTAACCAGCTGGGTTACTTCAACTGACCAGGTTCTTAATTCTTCTTTTGAGAGGTACATAGTTCGAACTGAGTTAAAATAACTCCACATCCAAATTGGCTTTACAATGTATTAAGAAATTATACATGATTTACCATATCATTACGTCGTGTGTATATTGCACATGCTTGTTATTGACTTACAACAGACACATGATTCAAATCATCCTTGTACTCGATAAATACGTGACAATGCTCACTTCATTATTCATAAAACTTTACAGATTTGAAGGCCAGAGTACCTTTGGGAGGCCTTCTCTCAGTTTTACTAACGTTCATGTGTGAAACTACAGAAGAGGTAGTGAAAGAGTCTTTATAAATAATTAAGACGCCATTCTCAAACACATATTTGAAAGAACGCTTGTTACGACATCAAAAGTAACTTATCTTGAGCGTTATTTATAGTTATTTAAGAACTCTACACCTCGGTGTACTAACTTTTTTGTGTATTTTATAAGAACCATAAAAACAAGTACGAGTCTCTTTAAACAAATAACTCATTCAAGAACGCATTTTTACATGGTCAACTATTATTTATCATAATTCTATTATGATGTCTTTAAATATTTGTGTGATGATTCTTTCGTGGGGGACAGTACTTCTACAAGGATTGCCTTTATGGGTGTTGATAACTCTAATAATACTATCATGTGTGATCGAAAGAATATTTGGTGCATGATGTCTCCTCATTTGTGATAGTAAAATATACTCATGAGACATCATTTTAGGCTTATTTATTAGTTTATAGGTCGATTTTCTTGAGTTTTAGTGCACTTTCCTATTTTGTGTCTTGATTTGTAGAATTAATGTTTTTAGAGCATATTGGGTTTAATTGTTTATTTAGTGTGAAGCTTTAAAGATAATTATGGAGATTAATTAGAGTCCAAGTCAAAGACAACAACTTATGGAAGGAGATATGCATGGAAATTGGAGATAAGGAAATAATTGCTAAAAAGATGGAAAAGGAAAAGCTGCCTAAATCTGGGATTCTGCAAAGATAGGCATTTTTACCTAATAAAGAGGCCGAATTTGGTAAATTACTCCTAAAGGGTCTAGATAATTCTGTTGCGATTCTTTTGGTATCTTGTGGAGCAAAATCGGACCAATAATAAAGAAGTTATGACCAAAACAACGCAGCAGTGTTTATCTTTATTTCCATACGAATTTGAGTTGGGCTAGGAGTCCATTACTTAACTTATCTCTAAAGAAACGAATTAGGTCAACCTCTAACCTATAAATACAGCCTCTTAACACTCTTAAATCATCCTTGGTGAAACCTTAAGCCAAGAGGAAGCTTACAACACAAGAGAGAAGTCTGGAAGGAGCTGTCTTCAACAATGTCTTCTTCTACCTTTAGATTTGTAATTTCTTTCTTTTCTTTTATGAACTAATTTTCTTTAGCTTAAGTTTTAGCATTAATGTATGAACCCTAGTTTTGAGTTGACATCTATCTAATTTGGGAATTTAATGTTTTAAATAGAATTATAGTTTTTATTCTCTGTTTATGTGTTTGGATTTATATTCTGTGTTCTTGTGGACGGCCGCCATTAGAATTACCATCTAGTAATTAGGATACCATTGACAACGGTGTTCAATTGCATGTTTAGCACATAACGTTTAGTTTTAGGTTTGATCTAACAACCCAACCTAGCTAGATAATCACTATGGTTGAGTCTTGTGACTCTTTACCAATTACAGGAAAAGTTTGCTTAGGAAGCCTTATTGACATAGGTAAATCCTATTTTAAACTACCGATAGCATATTGGGACCGATTAGGGAAATACTACATAATTCACCCTTACATGTTTAGAACGGCAAAACTAGTGGGGATTACATGCTAATAACTTAAGCTATCTTCTCATATTACTTCTCTTTCATATTTATTTTTCTGTCTTTTAATTCCTTAGTTTAATTTAGTTTATTAGAAAATCAAACAAAAATCTATTGTCTTTACTTTTATTTGCGTTTAGTTGTTCTATCTTTATTTATTTGCACTTGGTATTTGCATAAGATTCTCCTAACCTCTGTAGTCTCTGCGGAACGAATCTTTATCTAAAACTTGCATACGATCTGTATACTTGCAGAACCGTGTAGTTTTAGGGTGTTTTTGCACTTATTTTATATCTTATTTTATCACACCCTAGGCCCCACCAAGTTTTTGGCGCCGCTGCCGGGGACTACATCGTTAGTCCTTGTGCATATATCTTGTGTTTTTATTTTTGTTAGTTCTATTTTACGCTTTTTGTTTTTAGTTTTTGTTTTTCAGATTTAGTTACAAATGGAGAACCCAAGGAGACTTGAACTACCCATCGAATTTAGAGTAGAGCCACGAGGAATTCGCGCTCCAGAAATCCAAGCCGCTAAATTTAAACCTGATCCTGGGATGTTAACTCAGTTTGCGTCTCATGGATTATTCAGCGGAGATGCACATCAAGATCCGATCCGATATACTCAGAAATTCATGCAGATCTGTGATGCCTATATCGTAAGAGGAGTTACTAGGGAACAAGTATATTATTTGATGTTCCAGTTCTTCTTGACCGGATGTGCAAGCGATTGGTACGATGCCCAATACCCTCATGTTATTCCAGATTGGGACAAGCTTCAAACAAGATTCCTAGACCGTTTTTATCCGGTTAGTAGACGTTTAAAAGACATGTTGGAGCTTGAACAATTTATACAAGAAGAGGAAGAGAGTTTGGGTGAAGCATGGTTACGATTTACAGAGAAGAAAGCGAGGTGTCCATATCATAGATCCTCGCCAGAATATTATTTAACCTTGTTTTATGGAGGCCTTAATGACAAATCAAGAGAGAAAGCAGATTCGGTAGGAAACACAGGTTTTGTGTTGCTAGATCCTGTAGAAGCTGAGTTGGGGATGGAAAGAATTCTTGAGAACGAGAGAAGTTGGCCAAGGAAATCAGTAAAGGAGAACAATTCAGAATCTCTAAAGCTTAAGGAATTGGCTAAACAACTCGAAGAGCTGACAGAACAAGCCCGAACAATTGCTCAGGTAAATATGGTACGCACAATTCCTTCGTGTCTTGGTTGTGGATCAAGAAATCATGTGTGGGCAGGATGTATGAATAATCCAGCAGTAGCTTCCGTTCAATATCCTCAAGATAACTATTACTCGAATAGTTACAATCAAGAAAGCTACACTAATTATCAACAACCTCCACAAAAGAGTTGGGACAGAAAACAAGAAACTAGTCAGCAACCCCAACTTCAATCTTATAATCCTCCACAACCTATTCAGAAAAAGGCACCCATTGTTAAGAAAACTTGTCAAGAACCGAAGAAAGATCCACCTAAACAATCAATGCAATTGGCAAAACAAGAACAACTCCAGAGTTTGACTTCAAGTATGACTAAATTAATGCAAAACGTTGAGAAGAAAATAAATTATAGCCAACAGAGAGTTCGAACTCAGGAGAAGGTTATAAAGCAACTAGAGCATACTATATCACAGATGGCGAGTACATTACAAACTAGGCCGAAAGGGCAACTCCCAAGTGACACTATTGCTCCTAGAGACGATTCTTGCCATGCAGTTGAATTGCGAAGTGGGAAGCAACTGCCTCCACCAAGACCAGAACCAGAGCCTATCCCTATTCCAGAACAAAGGGGGGAAGAAATAATCAAAGATACAGTCAAAGAGGTAGTTCAACCAAAAAGTGTCCAAGCCGAGACACCTGATAAGACAAGACAACCAGTGGAACTCAAGCTAGGTATTTGACCAAATAGGATCGTCCAGTACACGCCCTCCACCACCATACCCTTCACGTGTCAGGAAGAAGGACAATGACCTGGAATTCAAGAAGTTCATTGACATGTTGAAGAAATTAGAAATCAATATACCCCTTGTTGAAGCTCTCAAGAGAATGCCAAGCTACATGAAATTTATGAAAGACATTCTCTCCAACAAGCGAAGTATAGAGACTGGGGAACCAATTGGATTACCTAGGGAATGCAGTGCTATATGTCAAAATGAGTTGCCACCAAAACTAGAAGATCCCGGAAGTTTTACAATTCCCATCGGCATTGGAGAAAATTGGACCGGGAAAGCATTATGTGATTTAGGTGCAAGCATCAATCTCATGCCTAAATCCCTGTTCGAGAAGCTTAATATCGGAGAAGTAGTACCTACATCTGTGGTACTACAAATGGCGGATCGCTCCCTCTCACGACCAATAGGTAAAATTGAAGATGTTTTAGTTAACGCGGGCTCTTTTATTTTTCCTTGTGATTTTATTATCCTTGACTACGACGCGGATAAGAATGTCCCCATCATTTTGGGTAGACCATTCTTAGCCACGGGGCGTACACTAATTGATGTTGAGAATGGTGAGTTGATCATGAGAGTACAAGGCGAACAGATACGATTTAATGTGTTTCAGGCTATGAAATATCCTAAAGCGAAAGACGAGTGCTTCAAGGTAGATGTCATCGAAAAGATTACGCAAGAAGTCTTCAATGAAGAGAACTTAAATGATGATCTTGACAAAGCCTTAGCACCTGAAACACCAGAACTCGAGATTCCCCCTGAAGATGTTGCTGCATTAGGATTAAACGTACGAGAATTACTTCGAGAGCCAGGTGACATTGAACCAATGAAACAACCATCTATAATATGTCCACCTGTTCTCGAAGAAAAACCACTTCCAGATCACTTACGCTATGCATATCTAGGTACGAACAAAACTTTGCCTGTTATTATTTCTGCTAACCTTTCAGGTCCTCAAGAGGAGAGGCTACTTCAAGTACTTCGTGCAAACAAAGAAGCAATTGGATGGACTATTGCCGACATCAAGGGAATTAGTCCTTCCGTTTGCAAACACAAAATCATTCTTGAAAACGAAGGTGGGCGATCTATAGAGGGACAGAGAAGACTCATGCCAGCTATGAAAGAAGTGGTGAGGAAGGAAGTTATCAAGTTGTTAGACGCAGGAATTATCTATCCGATTGCTAGCAGTGATTGGGTTAGTCCAGTGCAGTGTGTTCCTAAGAAAGGAGGTTTTACCACCACCCTTAATGATCAAGGCGAAGCCATACCATCAAGACCAGTTGTGGGATGGCGCGTGTGCATGGACTACCGGAGGCTGAACAAAGCAACAAAGAAAGATCACTTCCCGTTACCTTTCATTGATCAGATGCTAGACAAGCTTGCAGGGAGAGAATATTACTGTTTCCTAGACGGATATTCGGGTTATAATCAGATTTGTGTGGATCCCCTTGATCAACACAAAACAACTTTTACATGTCCGTTTGGTACTTTTGCTTATAGAAGAATGCCGTTTGGTTTATGCAATGCACCTGCCACGTTCCAGAGGTGCATGATGGCTATATTTTGGGACATGATTGATAAATATTTGGAGGTTTTTATGGATGATTTTTCGGTGTTTGGAGACAGTTTTGATGATTGTTTGAGGAATCTTGAGAAAGTCCTTGTGAGATGTAGAGAAAAAGATCTTGTGCTTAATTGGGAAAAATGCCACTTCATGGTTCAAGAGGGAATTGTGTTGGGACATAAAGTTTCGAAGGCAGGGATGGAGGTTGATCGTGCTAAAATTGAAGTTATCAAAACACTACCACCTCCGGTTTCTGTTAAAGGAGTGAGAAGTTTCTTGGGTCACGCAGGATTTTATCGACGATTTATTAAGGATTTTTCCAAGATCGCCAAACCGCTCTGCTCTTTACTTGAAAAGGATACTCCTTTTAATTTTACTGAAGAATGTCTTCAAGCGTTTTTGACGATTAAGAAAAAACTGATCTCTACACCTATTGTTATACCTCCTGATTGGAACGCTCCGTTTGAACTTATGTGCGATGCTAGTGATCACGCTATGGGTGTTGTGTTGGGACAGAGGAAAGACAAGATTTTCCACACGATTTATTATGCAAGTAAGACTTTCAACGCTGCCCAGATGAATTATACAGTAACGGAGAAAGAGATGTTGGCCGTGGTTTACGCTTTCGATAAATTTCGTCCCTATCTGGTTGGGAAGAAAACTATTGTATACACGGACCATTCAGCTATTAGGTACCTCATGGAGAAAAAGGACGCTAAGCCGCGTCTCATTAGATGGATACTATTGCTGCAAGAATTCGACATAGATATTCGAGACCGAAAAGGATGCGACAATCAAGTTGCTGATCATTTATCAAGGCTCGAAGGATCTGATGCGAACAAAGAACCATTATCGGTTAAAGAGGTATTCCCTGATGAACAACTTTTTGCTATTAAACGTGCTTTTGTGCCGTGGTATGCAGATCTAGTCAACCTCATTGTGAGTGGTGTCTTTCCCAAAGATTTCCACCCACAACAAAGACAAAGATTGAACCACCAGGCCAAACAGTATTATTGGGATGAACCAGACCTCTGGAAGATATGTAGTGACCAAGTGGTTAGAAGATGTGTACATGAAGGTGAGATGGAGAAAATTATTGAAAGTTGTCATAGTTCACCTTACGGAGGTCACTTTAAGGGCGATAGAACCGCAGCTAAAATTCTTCAATCCGGGTTCTATTGGCCAACCATACACAAAGATTGTCACAGTTTCGTCCAGTCATGCCACAGATGCCAAAAAACTGGTAATATATCAAAAAGAGACGCAATGCCGCTTAATAACATTCTTGGAGTTGAGATCTTTGATGTATGGGGAATAGATTTCATGGGACCTTTCATCACTTCCTATGGAAATCTTTATATTTTGCTTGCAGTAGACTATGTATCGAAATGGGTAGAAGCAGTGGCAACACCAAAGAACGATGCTCAAACAGTGATTAAATTCTTAAAATCAAACATCTTTTCAAGACATGGTACGCCACGTGTTCTCATCAGTGATAAAGGTACCCATTTTCTTAATGCTCCCGTGAGACATTTTCTTAAAAAGTTTGGAGTGAAACACCGTACTTCAACCGGTTATCACCCACAAACTAACGGTCAAGCTGAAGTTTCCAACCGGGAAATCAAATCTATTCTTGAGAAGACCGTGAACAAATCAAGGAAAGACTGGTCTTTAAAGCTAGATGATGCTCTCTGGGCATACAGAACAGCATTTAAAACACCAGTTGGGGCATCTCCATATCGAATGGTCTACGGTAAAGCGTGTCATCTACCGATTGAACTTGAAGCTCGAGCCTACTGGGCTATTAAAACTCTGAATCTAGACCCAGACTTGGCCGGGAAGCAAAGGATGATGCAGTTGAACGAATTGGAGGAGCTCCGTTATCATGCCTACGAAAATTCACGTCTCTATAAGGAGAAAACAAAGCAATGGCATGATAAAAGACTCCGTCCAAAGCATTTTGAGATTGGACAGAAGGTTTTATTATACAACTCTCGATTTTCGAACTACCCAGGAAAGCTTAAATCCCGTTGGGGAGGACCTTACATTATCACCAAAGTCACACCGCATGGAGCAATTGAGATTGAAAATCCAGCCGAGCAACGGACATTCATGGTGAATGGCCAGCGTTTGAAGAGATACTATGACAGTGAGGACTTTGAGCAAGGAGAGAAAATCTACCTTGTCGAATGCAATTAGCCTGAGGTACACGTCTAACTCAAAGACGTTAAACAAAAGTGCTCTTGGGAGACACCCCTTGTTTTAATTGCTTTTTAGATTAGTTGTTTTTGCTTTGTAGTGTTTAATTTTAAGTTAGAGTATATTTTTAATTGTGTTTTCCAGCTAATGGGAGAGAAAGGTAGTGTGTTATTGTGCAGGAAACGAGTTTGGGGTCAAAAGGAAAAATCTGGAGGAACTTCAAGTCTGGCGCGGACTACCCCGCGGACTACCCCATGGTCCGCAGGGATGCACCGCGCCCCAAAAACCCGTACCACGGGTTGGCTAGCTCGGGTTTTATCCAGAAGGTCGAAAAAAATCGCGGGGCATGGCGCGGTACACCGGACCCTAGTCCGCGCGCCTAAAACCCGTACCACGGGTTGGGTACCTCGGGTTTTTTGACGGACATGCTGCGGACTACCCCCTGCACCGCACCCCTGGTCCGCGACCCAAAAACCCGTACCACGGGGTGCCAGCTCGGGTATTATCCAGTGGGTCAAAATTTTGGAGCAACAGAAGCTGCGGTACACCGCGGGATATGTCCGGTGCACCGCAAGAGGCGGTTTAAGAAGGAATTCTTTTCCTAATCAAACTCTTACCTTATAAGATTAACCCTAGCCTTCCACCCACGAATTTTTCGGACCCAAACCCTATATAAACATCTTAAAGCTTGTGCAAACCTTCACAATTAACACAACAACTCATCAAATCCTCTCCATCATCTTCCATAAACAAAATCCTTCATCAAATTCATCACACTACACCATCAAAACACCATCAGATTCAACAAGCTTTAAAGTTTTCTTCCAAGATCAAATCCTATAACCTTTCTCTTTAACCAATTCCAAGCAACAACATCAAGCTACACCAATTTTCCTTAAACTTTTAATCCATCCTTGGTATAACTTGAGTTGTGGGTGAATCAAGTATGACTAACAGATCTGAAGCTATGGAATACAAGAGAAAGTGTTCAATCCTTGGGAAGAATAAGAAATTGCCTGGAGCTACCATTGAAAAACCCATCAATATTGATGAGGTTTCTGAAGAATCAAAAGAACAGGCACCTGAACAACCACTACCAAAGAAGAGATTAACTGCTAGAATGTCCACACCATCAAGGAGGCCTTTAGACAAGATAAAAATCCAAGACCAAGGTTCTTCTACCTCCTCTTCCAAAATTGCTTATGATCTTCCTCCTTGGGCTATTCAGTTACAGAACGAAGTTGAAAGATTACGTGAAGATAACAAAGACCTTTGGGTAGAAATCATGCAATTGGAAACAAGGGTAGATAATTCGACCTTGTACAAGGATATAGATGATTACACCGATCCCTCAGCTTCAGAAGATGAGGATGATATGATGGATCTCTATGGCCAGCCAGGTAAGTCATTCTAATTTTTCTCAATAGCTTGAATGCATTAGGTAGTTTAGTTAGTTTTATTTTAAATTTTATTTCATTCTTGAGTCTTTTTTCGAGTCGTGGGGACACGGCTCACTTTTGAGTTGGGGGTGGGGATTCGTTGTCCTCATCTTCCTTTTTGTTTTTGCATAAAATTTAAAATTTTTAGGTTGAATTAAGGCATAGAATATCTTGAATGTACCTATTGAGCATGATTTTATTAGGTCAATGATAGTAGGTAGTATGTTTTTGAAAGATGCAAACAAAATTGTTTAGCATGCATGCATGAAAACAGGAAATAAAGGATAGAAAAGTTAATGAGCAATGCTAAGAAATCACGTTGAAACTTAGGGATAGTTATTTGGTGTGTAGAACGTGAGGTTTAAAATTAGTTGAAAACCCACTTGTCTATGAACTATTAGTGAAAAAGTAACGAAATCCGGTAGTTAGAAAGATGACTAAGGCAGTCCTTTCATGATTAAAACACTTGAAGCCTTTATACTTTCTCACCCTTTTATTTGATTATGTTATTTATCCGTCTTAGCCCCTCTGAGCCTTTCTAAATCCTTTTTATTGAAACACATTATAATCCATACCCTAGTTTTAGGACTTATCTATATGACCCGCACTCGAATCGCAAAACCTGAGACACTCGTTTTAGAGCTTGAGTTTGGGGTGGTGGGCTTTATCATTAGGGAACTTTGGGAATTTGTGAATTATCTTTGTGAGTTTATTGATGATGAATTGTTATTATTGTAACCCTTTGCCGGGGTAATAGTGAATGGAAAAGAAGCTACGAGCTAATTTTGCCAACAAGGGCATAAAAAGAAAAAATATATATATGAAAAATAAATAGTATGATATCTCAACCTCAAAAGAGAATCATAACTATACAAAAGAAAAATTGATGTGAAAAGAGAATATATATATTCGGACCGGCAAAGTGGATTTTATATCATCGAAGGTTTTAATTGGGATTATGGGGGATGCACATTAAAAAGCATCGATAAATTGGGTTGAGTGAGAACATCTTCGAGTGAAAACTCAAGCTCTAGGGCGATTCGTTGATGGCTAGTGAGGAGAGAGCCAAAAGCTCACTTTTCATTATCCAAATATACCACACCCGTCCTTAAGCCAAGTTATAACCAAGACCTTAGGATTTTTGACTACTAGGTGGAGAAACAATTGAGCTATTAGGTAGTAGGTAAGTGGATCATTGGATGCTTTATTTGGGACCTATGAACAACCTATAGCCATTAACCTGAACTAAGTTATCATCCTCTCATTCTGGCATTGCGAAATTGATCTTAACTTGAACTTATGGATTGTTGATTGCATGTGTATTAGGCATATTTGAGCATTATTTCTTGAGCATTACTACATGAGACTTTTTGGATTTCATGCTCTAGGATCATTCATTATATTTTTGTTCTTGTTCTCCTCCGACATCTTCTTGTTTATATGACTACCCTACTGTTCTTTACTTTATTGTATCGGGACGATACAACTTTGAGTTGGGGGTCTTGATGTCTCCTCATTTGTGATAGTAAAATATACTCATGAGACATCATTTTAGGCTTATTTATTAGTTTATAGGTCGATTTTCTTGAGTTTTAGTGCACTTTCCTATTTTGTGTCTTGATTTGTAGAATTAATGTTTTTAGAGCATATTGGGTTTAATTGTTTATTTAGTGTGAAGCTTTAAAGATAATTATGGAGATTAATTAGAGTCCAAGTCAAAGACAACAACTTATGGAAGGAGATATGCATGGAAATTGGAGATAAGGAAATAATTGCTAAAAAGATGGAAAAGGAAAAGCTGCCTAAATCTGGGATTCTGCAAAGATAGGCATTTTTACCTAATAAAGAGGCCGAATTTGGTAAATTACTCCTAAAGGGTCTAGATAATTCTGTTGCGATTCTTTTGGTATCTTGTGGAGCAAAATCGGACCAATAATAAAGAAGTTATGACCAAAACAACGCAGCAGTGTTTATCTTTATTTCCATACGAATTTGAGTTGGGCTAGGAGTCCATTACTTAACTTATCTCTAAAGAAACGAATTAGGTCAACCTCTAACCTATAAATACAGCCTCTTAACACTCTTAAATCATCCTTGGTGAAACCTTAAGCCAAGAGGAAGCTTACAACACAAGAGAGAAGTCTGGAAGGAGCTGTCTTCAACAATGTCTTCTTCTACCTTTAGATTTGTAATTTCTTTCTTTTCTTTTATGAACTAATTTTCTTTAGCTTAAGTTTTAGCATTAATGTATGAACCCTAGTTTTGAGTTGACATCTATCTAATTTGGGAATTTAATGTTTTAAATAGAATTATAGTTTTTATTCTCTGTTTATGTGTTTGGATTTATATTCTGTGTTCTTGTGGACGGCCGCCATTAGAATTACCATCTAGTAATTAGGATACCATTGACAACGGTGTTCAATTGCATGTTTAGCACATAACGTTTAGTTTTAGGTTTGATCTAACAACCCAACCTAGCTAGATAATCACTATGGTTGAGTCTTGTGACTCTTTACCAATTACAGGAAAAGTTTGCTTAGGAAGCCTTATTGACATAGGTAAATCCTATTTTAAACTACCGATAGCATATTGGGACCGATTAGGGAAATACTACATAATTCACCCTTACATGTTTAGAACGGCAAAACTAGTGGGGATTACATGCTAATAACTTAAGCTATCTTCTCATATTACTTCTCTTTCATATTTATTTTTCTGTCTTTTAATTCCTTAGTTTAATTTAGTTTATTAGAAAATCAAACAAAAATCTATTGTCTTTACTTTTATTTGCGTTTAGTTGTTCTATCTTTATTTATTTGCACTTGGTATTTGCATAAGATTCTCCTAACCTCTGTAGTCTCTGCGGAACGAATCTTTATCTAAAACTTGCATACGATCTGTATACTTGCAGAACCGTGTAGTTTTAGGGTGTTTTTGCACTTATTTTATATCTTATTTTATCACACCCTAGGCCCCACCAGTGCATCTCGGTGATTAAAGACGAAACTGCGACGGTTCTCGAAACTTGTCAATATGTCTTGACCTTCAAAAATGGTAATGTTACCGTTCATACACACTTCTTTGGTTTTACCAAATGTCAATAATCCACAGTATGCACTAATTGGGAGGCACGCCGGCTCATGCGAAAAAATCAGGATATTATTAGGTCCAAATCTCATATTTTCGTCATGCATGTCCCTAAATTTAGGATTGGAATGGTTGACATTCTAATTAGGGGTTTTTTGTTGTTATTTAATCTTGAAAAACTAGATGATAGACGCAATCTCTGTTTTGATCAATTTCATAAGATACTGTATAACCACACTGATAGCGATAAATTATCTTTTTTCTATCTATTTAGGGTATGTTTAGGATTGTTTTTAAAATAATCACTTAAAATGATTTTAGATATCTAAAAATGTTTTAAACCTTTAAAATTATATTTTAGAAAAAACACTAGATATGTGATTCTTAAAAGAATCACTTAAAATAATTTTAGATGTTAAATATTTTTTAGAGCCAATTATAGATTAATGTCTATTAAAAAACTTATTTAAAAAAAGATACCTAGAAGAAGATACTTTATAGAAATCAGCCTCACCCAAAACTACCCTTATAATTAACAATTAAAAAAATTTAAAAATATAAATAAAAAAACAAAACAAAAACTAATAAACACACGCGCGCGTCCGTGATTTTTTTTTAAAATCGTCATAACTAATTCTAAAAAAATCAAAAAATAAAAAAAATTATATATTTGGATAAATCAAATATTTACGTCTATGATTTTTTTGGAATTTTTTGAATTTTTTTGATTTTTTTTGAATTTTCATTAAAAAAAATCGCAGACACGGAATTTCATGTTTTAAACATCGCGGAAAAAAATCACTATTTCAAACAGTAAATTTCACGTTTTGAACATGGAATTTCACGTCTGCGAAAAAATATAATTAAAAAGAACAAAAAAAACAAAAAAATCAAAAAATATCCAAAAAAATCATAGACGTAAATATAAATTTCTTTTATCCAAAAATGCGGATTTTTTATTTTTTTGAATTAGTTATGACGATTTTTAAAAAAAATCACACGCGCGCGTGTGTGATGGATTTAGTAGTAGTAGGTGGTGATGGTGGTTGTTATGGTGGTGTTGCTTGTTGTAATGGTGGTTAAATACACAGTGGTGGTGGTAGTGGTGGTGGATGTACCTTATTATTTGTTTAATATTTAAAAATTAATATTATAAAATTAAAATAAAATAATATATTTAATAATAAGAGTAGTAAAGGTATGAAAAATATAAAAAAGATGTTTTCTATAAATAATTACTTCATTAGACATTTTTGATAAGTATAACAACCAATTGCCAACTAATGTAATAGAATAGTAGTCAAATAGTCAAAGTAGTTAAAATAGTTATATACACTTTTACTGTAAATATACATAATCAGTTGTACTATATATAACTCATTTGATTGAATCAATATACATACTTTTCTCTTATTTCTTTGTTCTCCTCTTTATACTCTATACTCTATCATGGTATCAGTTTAAAAGCCTCAAGGAGGTTTATAAAGCTCAATCGGCATTAATGGCTTCCATCTATTCTCGTTTCTAATTTTTCTTTTCTGCGATTTATTGAGCTTTACTCCGATTTCGATCCTCATTACATAGCTTCCGCATTATAAATTGACTCATCGTCGTCTTCATCGCCAAGGCGATGAATTTGAGAGTACAGGTGCTAATGCTTCTATTATATCATATATTATTGATGCACTTAAAGCAAGGTTTAAAATGAAAGTTTTGGGGTGTTTATCTTATTTTCTTGGATTAAATATAACTCGCAATTCTTCAAATATCATAGTGGATCAATCCACATATGCTTTGTCTATTATTGCTAGAGCTGGTCTACAGGATTGTAATTCATCTGCAACTCCAACTATGAATAAGTATGTTGTCTTATCAAATCATGATAAATTGTCTTTTGCAAATCCAACTTTATTTAGGAGCTTAATTGGTGCATTACAATACCTAACAATTACCAGACCTGATATTGCTTTCTCAGTAAATAAATTGTGTCAAGCAATGCATTCTCTTACAAACATGGATTTTGAAGCTTTAAAACGTTTGCTTCGTTACATTAAAGGCACACATCAATATGCTTTGATTTTTTCTGCATCAACTCCATCTTTAAAAGCTTACTCTGACTTAGATTGGGCAAGCTCTATATCAGATAGAAGATCAACCACTGGTTATTGCATCTTCTTGGGTTCAAATTTGATTTCTTGGAGTTCAAAGAAGCAATCCACTGTTTCACGCTCTTCCACTGAAGGATCTCTTTTTTACTTCAAAGTTTACATATTAATGCTGGTGTTCCTACTCTTGCGTGTGATAATATTTCAGCGCTTGCTCTTGCTTCAAACCCGGTGTTTCATACTCGAACAAGGCATATTGGTGTAGACTATCACTTTGTTCGTGAACAAGTTCAAGCTAAGCTCCTTGTTTTGATTCATATTCCAACTACTCAACAACTGGCAGATGTTTTTACTAAAGGCCTTGCTTCAACGCCTTTTCTTGCTCTTCTCTCCAAGCTTCCTCTTCAACTGCAGCTTAGCTTGGGAGGGGAGGGGGGATGATAAGTATAACAACCAATTGCCAGCTAATGTAACAGAATAGTAGTCAAATAGTCAAAGTAGTTAAAATAGTTATATACGTTTTTACTGTAAGTATACATAATCAGTTGTACTATATATAACTCAGTTGATTGAATCAATATACATACTTTTCTGAGTGTTCTAAAAGGCGCTAGGCGCTAGGCGGGCGGTCGACCACCTTCGAGCGCCCAGGGTACTAGGTGGGTGCCTAGGCGGAGCCTAGGCGTTTTCTTGCTAGGCGGTTTTGATATTTATTTAAATATTTTTTTAAATTTATACAATTTTTAAAATAAATTTATATAATTTTTTGTGTTAAAAAATAATTTTTTAATTTTTTTGTATTAAAAAATAGATTTTTTTTTAAATTTTTTTAGCTTCTGCCCGCCTAGGACCTTCTGGGGCCGCCTGGGCCATTTCTGGAAGTTCAGCTACCTTCTAGCGCCTAGGCGCCGCCTAGGCCGATTTTCTCTCATTTCTTTGTTCTCCTCTCTATACTCTATACTTTATCAATTTTTTTGTAAAATAAATTATTGAAAACTTAAAAAAATATTAGACTAATAAAAATATTTTCTTTAATAACTCTTATTTTTTTATAAATAATTTAATGTTAATTGAAAATATTTTTAACTCTAAAATAATCAATTTAATACCTTCGTTTTCTTGTCTTGACAAACAACAAAGTTTTATATTATTAACAACGTCCCGACTCGATAAAAATATCTACCAAGTGGACAACAACCATCGCAAACATCTACATCCTAGTGGCAACTAATTTTAAAATATGCTATGTTTCACTATAAATAGCGGAATCCTCGCAAAGAAATCAGGCTAAATTATGGCCCGTCCTGTATATAAATGTTTTTATATTCTCTTTTTCCATGAAAAATAGTAGTTGTTAAAGACATGTCCTGATGTCCACTATTTAAATTTTAAACATGTAGAACCATTGACTATCTCAAAGGGACCCAAATCTTTTACATGCATTATTATCCAAGGACTAAGATACGTAATCATTTTCCATGCTATTCACACGTAGGTAGGGACGATGATGACTTTTATACGGGGACATCAAGGAGATTTTTTTTTTAAGACAAAAGAACTTAATATATTAAAATAAAATGCAACGGAGTTCAACTCACTCCCATAGCAATAAAAGTATTAAAGTCATTACAAAGCTAAATTTTTAAGTTCAAAAAGAATGTTACAAATCCATAAATGAATTAAAGTAGAATTAAGAAAAGCCTTCGCAAACCAATTAGCAACTTTGTTCGTCGTTCTTCTAACACCACAGATTCGAAGATTAATGTGGTCTCTCACCATATTTTTGATATCAACAAGGATAGCCCTGTCCTTCCAATTACAGTTCGGGCCCGATGAATATACGGCTTTAAAAACGGCTTAAGCGTCAGTTTCTATTATGTCGCAGAGTGGAGCATGGGCTAAAGCAAAGTGAACACCATCTCTCAAAGCTTTAACTTCAGCTTCAAAGATGGAAGAGGCAGAGATGTTCATGGTAAAACCATTAATTATCTCGCCCTTCCAGTTACGAATTACTGCGGCAGCTGTGGCTTTTCCTATCTTGAAGGAGGCATCAACATTCATTTTTAAATTCAGCTGTGAAGGAGGTGCCAAATAGGGATAGAGGAAGATCCAGCATTAACAGGATTAAGTGGCCCTTCAGAGGGTATAATTAAGCTCGTATCACCATCAAAAAATACTTGCCTGTGAAAAATATCAATTAATTTAATGCAAAAATCAAAATCAATAGGGATATTATGGAATGTAAATTTATTCCTAGTTAGCCAAATAACCCATAAACAAAGGATAACCATAAGTAATAGTTTGGTTCTTTCTTTAACATTTTTCCATTTTCAATAATAGATCCTATCCACGAGTTAAATCCAAATTCATAGAAGGGGGAATATGACAGTGGATGGGAGACAAGAACCAAAAGGTTCTAGTCCATTCACATTTCAAGAAAAGATGCTCAATTGACTCTTCTTCCTTAAGGCATATATGACAAAGATCAGTAGATGAACAGTTTCTTGAAAACCTGTTTTGTTCAGTGGAAAAGACATTCATCATAGCACGCCAGAAGAAGAATTTAAATTTAGAGAGAGCCTGAGAATCCCAATTCAACTTAAGAATATTAGAGTTAGGGAAAAAAGAAGTAGATGGATGATTAGAAGGGACAGACAACGATAGAAAGGCAGAAATATAACCAGATTTATAGGTACTCCATGAACTCGAAATTTTTTTCCAACTTAATTATATTCATCTACCTATATTATACAAACATTATACTATAAATATCATTATTATAAAATTGCATTATAGACAAGGGCGGAGCCGTGCAAATTTATTAGGGGATGCCAAAAAGGTTCAAAGATAACGTTCTTGATTTTTTTTATCGTATTTACATGATAGGTCTATATATTATACAAAAATTGTAAAATAGGTCCTTATATTATGTCGAAAAGCATTATATGTCCCTATATTGTGTAAAGATTGTTATATTAGTTTAGATATTAACTTTTTAATTAATCATCCGATATTTTTTTATACAAAATAACATATATTTTGTTCTAAAAAAGCAAAAAATATTTTAAATAAAATAAAGTCTAATAAAATAAATTTTAAAATTTAAGAAGACAGATGAAGACTTTTTGAAAATTTGAGATTTAATTACTTATAATATTTTTTTTAAAATACATATAGATTTTTTTTTCTTTGAAAAACCAAAGAGGGGCATTGACCCCAATACACAACGTAGCCACGTAGCTCTGCCCAGATTATAGATCTCAATATTTTTTTAATTAATTAAGATGGAACTAAAAGACTTTTAATAGTTTTTATACTCATATAAAAGAAAAACTAAAAAAAAAAATTCCTTGAAAAGTTCTACATCGCATCGAAAATGGAGATAGAATTTTTTTTACTACTCACTAGTTTTTAATAATTTATCCTTCTATACATTAAAAAAAACTTAAGACTATGGAGATAAAAGGAAAAATAGGAATACCCCACATGCATGCACCACCACCACCCTTCCGACCTGGTCCGGCGATGGCAGTGGCGGTCGTTGGGGAGTCTTGGAAAAGTAAAAAAATAAAAATAACACCTTGTTTTAGAGGAACTACTACTTATATATTTTTGTCAAAGACAAAATGTATTGCAATAAATCTCCTGCCTGCCATTATTTTTATTAGTTTTATGATAGGGCATTTTATTGTGGACGTTGTTATGAAAGTTACTACATCTCCACCTCTATATAAACAAGACTTGAGACATTTGCAAAACTACACAACAAAAATCAAATACACCAGAAAGCTCAAATTTTCTCTTCTCCTTAAATCATTTTTGGGCAATAGAGTAGTGACAAAATTCTAGTGTGAAGATACTTGTTGTGTCAAAAATATCCTTTTTATCACAATCATTGTATAATATTTCACTCGAATTTGTGGCAATATTGTAAGTTGTGTAATTATTTCTAATTCGTGTAATAGTTTTTATTTCCAATTTATATAAATTGTTAAACCAGTTTTCCGATCAGCGTTTACAACCCATTTCTTTGTTTTATGTCTTAAGTACTTATCTAGGATATTAGAAAGGGAAATGTATACAAGATTTAAATACCATCCAAAGTGTTGGAAGTTTAATATTACCCACTTAGCCTTGTCGATATTATGATTCTTTTAAAAGAAAGGAGATTTTGGTTTTGTCAAGCTTCTTATTGCGTGTATGAATAGATTTGCTAAATTCTTAGGAGTCCAATTGAACGTGCTTAAGTCGAATATCTTCAATGTGGGGATAAAAAAGGACATGCTTGAGGAAATTTTAGAAATATCTCAACTCTTGAACGATGAAATATCGTTTAGCTACCTTGGAGTTCTTCTTGGTGCATCGGTCGTGTCGTTAACGGGTTATGAACCCTTAATAGACAATTTTGAAGGCTATGTTGGATTGTGGAATGTTCCGATATTGTCATTCATAGGATGTTTGGAGCTTATTATCGAAAATAAAATTCGAAAATGCTCGTTTTCTAAAAAAATCGGATTCGGAAATTTGAAAATCAAATGTAAAAAAGTATTCCAATTTTTAAATTTAACTGAAAATAAAAATTTCCGTTTAATTTTTAATACTACACCGAGATTAAAAAAGAGTAATAATATATAACAAGTTAAATTATACCACTCATAATATGACGTGACTCGAATGGAAATAAATCGTAAATCTATTCGAGAAAATAAATAAATTGATAATTTATTTTCCGTTCATATCACACGACATTATGAGTAATATAAATTGGATATATCATTACTCATAATATAAAAATTAAATTATATAATTCTTTGAATAGGATAATTACACTCTTAAAGTTAACCACCAACTAATCAATAATTTGAGATCAACATACTTCAATTTTTGTATATTTCCTCCATCTTTATTTCCTTTAGCAAAGATTATTTTCATTCGTTAATATCATTTTCCCATTATTACTTGTCTTATATATATACACGAAGGCCAGTAGGCCACATAAGGTTACTTGTGATCTATTTTTTTTTTTCTAATAAAATTCCGTTAATAAATCTAAAAGTTACATGCTAGGAGTACTTGTGATCAATATATCTTGTCATCATCCTTGTTTATCAAAGATATTATTTTCATGAGTTGATATTATTTTCCAAATAGTATATTTTAGTATGAGGGCCACCGAACATTATATATTACACAAAATCAAGTTAGGTACTGTGGGCCCGAAAGAAAAGAAGCCGCACGAACGGGATGGGCCCGCATTAAACATTTGACTTTTGCAAAACCTTGTAAATTTTCTAGAAGCCATAGCCAGCCAGATTTCAAAACGTGGCTAGACGTCACTTTTTATGGTGTTTCTTTAATGGAGTTGATTGGGCTGAAAAAAAAAAAGTAAAGTTGGTTGGGCTGGATTTGAGGTTTGCTTTATTCATTTCGTTTTTTTTGTTGCCAACATTTCTTTTCTTCTCCCAGAAATACAATCCATATATTTTTGTTCATTTTTTAGGGAAAATGACCCAAAAAATCAAAATAATATTATTTTCAGCCCAATAACATCAATGACAAAATTTCTTCCCAATAACATCATTAACTAAATTTTGTCCTTGATGGGAATCGTCCTTGACGGGAATCGTCCTTGACGGGAATCGTCCTTGACGGGAATCGTCCTTGACGGGAATCGTCCTTGACGAGTAAACATGTAATCTTATAATAGTAAGTTAATGGATGATTCTTTGGGGCAAGTATAATATTATTTTGATTTTTTGGGTCATTGACCCCATTTTTTATTTAGAAAAAGGAAACGAAAAAAGAAAAAGATTAGATTCTCTTGAGACGTTAGACAGCTGTTTTGGCACGTCAGTTTTCATCCACTATCCTTAAACATCAAAATAGTACAAAAACACCACACGAGGGGTTTATCTGAAGATAATAATCTAAAGCATACTCAATTCCTTTTGTCATTACTAATTTTGTTCTTTTAAATGAAACATTTTAGTCAAACGTTTCAAACGATTAAAATCACAATAAAACGAATAGGTTAATTTCATAATTCTTATATTTTTTTCTATTGATATATAAATAAGCAGTTGAAGCAGGGACAGGTGTAAAACTATGGTGCAACCTATCTTAGCTATGAGATAGTAGTATAATTTTATTTTAACTTTTTTAAAAAATAAGTAAAAACATGAATAAAAAAGATTAGTTTTTCTTAATTTAAAATTTATAAATTAATTTACTAAATACTAATATTAGCCCTCTGCGATTCGAGTCCTAGATCCGTCCCTGCGCTGAAGTACTTTCTTTTGTTATATACTCGTAATCTCAAATCTTGGATGTACAAGGCTCGAACTTCTCCCTAAACATGGGTAACCTAGTTCTGATTTAGCATGAAAATATATATGAGGAGACATGTATATCTCCATGGAATTAGTCGGTGTACGCAAGTTAACCCGGATCACCCATGTAACCAAAAAAAGAATCTCAAATCTTGGAATTTACCAAACATGCGACTGTTTTGAGTTTTTGTTTTTTTTAATGTTTTTAAAGACTAAATTTTTTAGATGTATGTATATATATACTGATTTAAATATTTGGATTATAGTAATATTATTGATTTGGTGGTAATATAATTTTTTTATATAAGATATTTAGTATAGGTTTATAGTTATATTTTATTTGTAATTTTATATTTATATAAAGAAATTTTATATTGTTGATTTATTTTAAATTTTTAAAATGTCAGAACCAGCTCTAGTTAAATATAATAGCTCTGATGACATGTCTATATATATGACGAGTGGCAAAGCCAAGAAATTTATTGTGATAAAAGGATTCGAGAAAAACTCTATATTTTGACTAAAAAAAAAACTCCATATATTTTGAATTTATTGCACCATCGTTTTCCATAATAGACAAAAAAAAGCACACCCTAATTTTACACAAAAAGCACACTCATTGGTGTTTGGACGTATGACAAAAATTGGTTTAAGCTTGTAGAAATAATATCCACGGAGGCTATGATTCTTGGAAACGACGTGTAACGTCTCCTCCACGTTTTATTGTTGAAAATCTTGAGCAAAATCTTATCTTTTCTTTTTCTTTTACTTTATGACCTTTATTATCCGACCAAATTATAAGATTAGAACTGGTTATAGTCAATGAGATTTGATGTGTACAATGTTTCGATTAGTCAAGGTAAAAAATTATTATCAACAAAGAAGTAATCATATTGAGGTGGATTAACTTTATTCTTGATAACGTAAGATTTTCTCAATTATTTGAAGGAAGACTTTTGTTATTCGACTAGATTTCATTTTCAATAAATAAATTGAAGTAAATATACCCCTATAGTTTGAGAAAATGTCAAAATACCCACATAGTGTGAGAACATGTCGAAAATACCCATATGGTTTGAGAAAATGACAAAAATATACCCATATGGTTTGAGAAAATGTCAAAAGTACCCATACGGTTTGAGAAATGACAAAAACACGGATATGGATTGAGAAAATGTCAAAAATAACCCTATGCTTTGAGAAAATGTCAAAAATACCCCCTATAGTTTAAAAAAAAATCAAAAATACCCTTATAGTTTGACAACCCCATATAGTTTGACAAAAAGTCAAAAATACCCCCTATAGTTTGACAAAAAGTCAAAAATACTTCTCATAAAAAGTCAAAAATACCTCCTATAGATTGAGAAAAAGTCAAAATAACCCATATGGTTTGAGAAAGTGTAGAAATAAACCTATAGTTAGAGAAAATGACAAAAATAACACTATAGTTTGAGAAAATGTCAAAATACCCCTATAGTTTGCAAAAATGTCAAAAATACCCCTATAGTTTGCAAAAATGACAAAAATACCCCCTATAATTAACACGATCTATTCCTTAAGAATCTAAGATCACTTTATTTGTACTTAAATGAGATCTTTATAAAACTAATAAGACTTTACTTTTTATGACAATTTAGATATGAATAGCGCTTCTGTTTCAGTTAAACTTGATTTATTTAGTTTTGCATAAAGAACATGTTAGAATTCCCAAATATTTAGAGAAAATACAAAAATACCCAGAAATCTAAACACTAACTAAAAAAAGTGACATTTTATCTGATCAGCTTCAAATATAAGCACTTCGACCACCTCTTCTACTAGTTCTCTCATATGCTGTGCTAATTTTGTCTACCAATTCATTCATAGTACTGCACATAAAAAATAAAAATAAAAGATTAATGTCAAAGCTAAAATTTACTTTCTGAATAGTATAGGGACCTGTAGTGCAATTGATTTATAAATAAAAGAGACTAAAACTCCCTTCCCCAAACAAAAATTACTGTCTCTGCTTTGGGTTTTTTCAAGTTAATTGCATTATAGGTCCCATTTTTTTGTTGTGCCTTTTGAGTTAATTGCACTTTAGGAATCTATAGTACAATTCTTGCATAAAATAGGGACCTATACTGCAATTAACTTTGAAAAAAAACTTCCCCAAACAAAAATTACTGGCTCCAATTCAATTTTTTTCGAGTTAATTGCATTACAGGTCCCTATTTTTGTTGTGCCTTTTGAGTTAATTGCACTTTAAAGAATCTATAGTGCAATTCTTGCATAACAGAGGGACTTACCATGCAATTAACTCTGGCAAAAACCTTCCCCAAACCAAACTTACTGGCTTTACTTCGATTTTTTTGAGTTAATTTCACTATAGGTCCCTATCTTTGTTGTGCCTACTGACTATTGGGTTAATTGCACTATACAAACCTATAGTGCAATTCTTGCAAAATATAGGGACCTATAGTGAAAGTAACTCTGAAAAAAAAAAAACTGGTCCCTTTCCCAAACAAAAATTACTATCTCTACCCCGGATTTTTTTCCAGAGTTAATTGCACTGTAGGTCCCTATATTATGCAAGAATTGCACAATAAGTCCATGTACTATGCAAGAATTGCACTACAGGTCCCTATAGTGCAATTAACTTTGAAAAAATCAGGCACACAACAAATACTCAATTTTTTATTTTTATAGCAAGCAATTAACTAAGGCTTAATATTCTAAAGCAAAGACATTAAACAAACATATACATTTTACAAGTATTATATAAACTAGTAGATATATAGAAATTCAAAAAATCTCATGGTAACTGAATATACATGTTCTATATAAAACATATAACAATATAAAAAAGACCTTTTAGCAATAAAACAGTGTAAGTTTTGTACTGAAGAATTGTAAATAAAAATTACCTTGAGGTGTTTGTGACCATTGCTAAGAAACCAATCAATAACGTATCGTTATATTCCTGCAATGTTTAAACAAACACAAACATGAATAAATGACCAAAATAACCCTTGAATTATTTATATTCTTTACATTACCATTAAAAAGTCATCTTGAAATTTCACTGATTCAATAGCAGGTAATCTTCTCAATAGACTTGATACTTGTCTAAGTAATGAATTTTCATAAGGGATTTCACCTGCACAAAAATTACCAAATTACCCCCTGTAGTTTAACAAAAGGTCGAAAAAAACCCTATGGAAATTACCTTTTTGCATAGAAAGAAGATAGTTGCTAAGAACTTTGATTCTACTATTTAACATCTTGATTGCACTGTGTATTCCCGTTAAATGAGCAGCCACTATTTAAAAAAACTATTTGTTAGCGTAAATTACCAAATTACCCTCTATTGTTTGACAAAAGGTCAAAAAAACCCTAAAGCTTACATTGAGTTGCAGCAGAACCACCATCAGATGGTTTAAGATGTGCAACATGATCAACTGAGATTCTTTCTGCTTCAACAGTCTTGTGGGACCCATTAAGAAAAAACAATTTCATTAAATCAAAATTAAATGCAAAATGAAGATATAAAGTTACAAACCTCGATGTTATAGCTTGCTTGAACAAAAATTAGCTGTGGAATCGAATCAATAACGTGCAATTCTAGAAAAAAAAACAAATTAAGAATTATAATTTTATTCATTAACAATTAATTAATTATGAAAACTCACCACTTTCATAAATTGTGACAGGAAGATCCTTTTGTGCTGGATTAATTGCAGGGTTGAGAAGAACGTAAACAGGACTTTCATTAATATCCATTAACTGATAAGGAAAAACACATCATTAGTTATGATCTTCATGAATAATTAATTCTTAATTATTACTTACAGCTTTGTGAATATTCATATCTGATTCTTGCACATCAGTACCAGTGGAGTACCATCCTAGTATATAGAAGTTTGGAAACACCTTCTTATCTGCTCAAAATAAACATTATATAATCATCACACAAAACCCTAGGATTCAGAATATATAACAAGATGATTATGAAATAGTATTTTAACAATCGGTATACTCACAAAGCTCTTGTTTCTTTTCGAGGAAGGCGCGATCAAGAGAGTGAGTTATGGGATCATAGAGAAGCTCGAAGCTATTGAAGACTTCAACTGTGCGGCCTTTTTGTACGCCGATGACACAGCCGAAGACTCTGGGAGGAGCTGAGGTCATCGCGGCCGCTGTGGAGGAGGATGAGGAGGAGCAATTGTGAGTAAGTGAGGGTTGGGATTGGGATTTCACGCGAGTGTAGTGATCTGAGACGTTGAGGATCACTAATGGATGGAGCTTGAATGTTAGATTACTGCTTGATGCTGTTGATGTAGCCATCTCGTCTGTGGTTTTACAGTGAGTGTTTGAGTTTAACGCGCCGCCGTGATTAGGGTTTTTGTGGTGGTCCGGTGAGTATAAGGTGTGAAGCGGTGAATAGGGGTTTTGAAATAGATTTATTAATAATTTGCTTGTACGGAACCAAAACTGTTTTAATATGGGCCCCTTATTTTAAAGGTTTGATTTAGCGGGCTTTTGGTAAGTTGGACCAAACATGCCTTCAAACTAGGTCAGTTATTTTTCAATGTTTAAATTTGTGGGCTTAAATAAAAATAATTTATATATAGTAAATACAGATGGCTAGAATTACATTGACAAATCACATATATTTGTTAATTCACGGGATATGAGTGGCAATGGTTTGGTTTGTTGCTAAAAATATTTAAATCCATAATTGTGTTGTGAACGGGAGAGAAAAAAAGAGTAGCGTTCTGTTTATTATCAGAGAGTGTACAAATTATATAGTGGGAGCTCCTATTTATAGATAATACGTAACCCTAAACTCTAGTGTTTATGGGCTTGGCTACTAGCCCGTGGGCGGGAATGAATATCCACTAAATGGGTTTATAACACTCACCCTTGGATATTCAGTCCCTAAGAATATGCCTCGTTAAAACCTTCCAAGAAAACCTAGTAGGAAAAAATCTAGTGAAAAAAAAGGAGTACATTTCTTTATATGCTAACTAAAACTACCTCATTAAAAACCTTTATCTAGAAAACATATTAGTACAAAACCGTGATGAAGGAAAAGAGTGTAGTCCGTATTTGTCTCCCCCATCTTGTCAACCTCTTAAGAAAAATCTTGAAGTCGCGGCATACTAAAACTAGTGAAAAATCTTGAAGTCGCGGCATACTAAAATCTTGAGAACCTAGTAGGAAAAAATCTAGTGAAAAAAAAGGAGTACATTTCTTTATATGCTAACTAAAACTACCTCATTAAAAACCTTTATCTAGAAAACATATTAGTACAAAACCGTGATGAAGGAAAAGAGTGTAGTCCGTATTTGTCTCCCCCATCTTGTCAACCTCTTAAGAAAAATCTTGAAGTCGCGGCATACTAATCTTGTGTATTAATTTCTTGAACGTAGATGGAGGTAATGCCTTTGTAAATAAATCGTCTGAATTGTCACTTGAGTGAATTGGTTGAACATCTATTCCACATTTCTTCAAGAGTTCAAGTCTAAATGATAGTTGATGTCTCCTCATTTGTGATAGATTAATGTTAGGATGAGACATCATTTTTAGTGATTTAGAAGTCATAAATGTCGATTTTCTTGAGTTTTAGTGCACTTTCCTATTTTGAGTCTTGATTTGTTGAAATGTTATTTTTAGAGCATATTGGGTTTAATTGTTTATTTTAGTGTGAAGCTTTAAAGATAATTATGGAGATTAATTAGAGTCAAAGTCAAAGACTACAACTTATGGAAAGAGATTTGCATGGTAATTGGAGATAAGGAAACAAAAGCTAAAAAGATGGAAAAGAAAAAGCTGCCTAAATCTGAATTCTGCAGTACACGCCTAAAGAAGTGGTTATTTACCTAAGAAATAGGCCGATTTTGGTAATTTCCTTTCATAGGGACAAAGATAATTCTGTTACGATTCGTTTGGTATCTTATGGAGCTCAAACCGACCAATAACGAAGAAGATATGCTCAAAACGGTCCAGCAGTGTTTATCTTTATTTCCATACGAATTTGAGTTGAGCTAGGAGTCCAATACTTTATCTCTTCCTCAAGAAAACGAATTAGGTCTTCTAAACACCTATAAATACACCCTTATATCACTTGTAATTCATCCTTGCTTAGTTCAAAAACCTTATAATTAATTCTTAGTCATTGTAGAGAGCAAGATGATGTCTTTTGTAATTTCTTTTAGTTTATTCCTATCAGGTATGAACTAAACCTCCCATAGCTTGGGTTTTGCATCATGTATAAACTATGAATTCTAATTCTTCTATCTAAGTTTCTTTGGGAATTATATGTTTTAATCTGATATTAGCTACTTACTTTATATTTGTTTATGTGTTTTGATTTATTGTCTTTCCTAGAACTGGTCACTTTAGGATTGTTTTAATAGTAGTTAGATGGTCTCCTTGACAGGGTGTTTAACTATTGAACCACCACATAATGTCTAGTGTCGATATTAGTTCTGACAAAACATGATTCTAAGTAGATAGTCATTAGGGTTTGTTTTAATCACCATAACACCAATGATTGTAGTGTTCTGTTTAGGGCCTTGGTAGCGCTTGATAACCCTATTTGAGACCTCGTCTTGGTTGTGCCGTAGCCCCCTTAGTCGCTCTCAAGGTCTAAGGTATGGGAATTTAGAATCCTGACTAAGTATACCAAGAGCTAATATTCTCCCTTATTAACTAGATCTATAGATAGAATTAGAAGGATTAGTGCATACTAGCAAAACCCATGGCATACTTCTCATCTCATATTCTTAATCTTTTACTTTATTATCTTTATTTTCCTAGTTTTAATTAGTAATTTCGAAATCTATTTGCTTTTATTTTCTGTCTTTTAATTATTTACTTTTACTCGTTATTGTTTCCTACGCGTATAACACACTTAAGTCCCTGAGAACGAACTCAACTTACTAACTAAAACTTGCATACGTCCTGTAATACTTGCAGTACTGTGCCTGTCTAGGGTGAGAGTGCGTAGTTTCTTAGCTTAATTTTATCTTATTTCTATCACACCCTAGGCGACACCAATAGCTTTGGAGATATGTTTGGTTCGACCATCTTTGATGTAGCCTCCTATGTCTTGAGTGATACAAGTAGCATATCGTTCGACTTTGTTTACTTGTTGAAAGATTGCATTCCCCTTAAATATTTAATTTTGAGAATATGCCTCATTAAAACCTTTCTAAGAAAAACCCAATGGGACAAAGTCTTAATAAAGGAAAAAGAGTAAAATATTATTCAATACGCTTATATAAATTGCCTCACTAAAAACCTTGCAAGGAAAAAGCAGTGGGAAAAAACCTATGCTAAGGAAAAAAGAGTGCATTGCGTAAATGTCACCCCCTAATGTATATATAACACAATGGTGTATAACTTGAGACATTTAATAGGAGTAATAAATGATACATAAATTTGATCGACTCTTCGTTCATATATAATGATTTAAAATGTTCGACATAGGACTTCTATGAAGTCTTTCATAAAAAATAATAGCAAATAAAAGTGCATCCACCACCGGAGACTATATCTCTTCAATAGATATATTACGTGTGCTGCAACATACTATCTTATATAGTGACTCCCCCTTGTAGCACATTCGTTTCAAAATTGTGAAAATTTCACGTCGTACAAGTGAAATTAAAAAAAAAATTGCTTTATTTATGTCTTTCTACTAATGGCCAGTCTGTTTATTTAGACATTTTTAATTAGAAAAAAATCCTCGATTTCATTCATATATTAATAGTTATTATGCGCATATAAATATTCAATCATGATCAATTTTTAGTTAGGTTCTAATAATTTAAAGTAGTCGAATAGCTGATTGAGATCTCAATATATAATCAGAAGTTGAGCATTCCTCACTCACCACCCATTCTTCACCCCTAACCAAGGGCTGCAAATGAACCGATACTCTTATCAAGGGCTCAGGTTTGAGTTCATTAAGGGTTTGTTAAAGTTTGACTCGTTAATTAAACAAGCCAAGACCAAGCTTCAAATTCAGGATCGTTTATTAGGCTGACATATCTCATCCCAAGCAACCTAAATAATGCACTTTTGCTCACTTGAAAACCCACAAATAAATTTTCTTCTAATTTCATCAATTTCCTCACATACATACTTTGGAAGCTTTAATACCTGGATAATATACGTTAGCGTAGCACTCAGCACCGCCTGAGCTAACGTGATACGACCTGCAAGCAAAAGTGTGGAGCTTTTCCATTTACCGAGCTTTCCTCGCACCTTGTTAACTTTTTCTCCATAAAATCCGCGAGGTCTTCTCACTGAAAGGATCAGGACGCCCAAATACTTTCGAAAACCCTATCCTCCATTGTACCCGCTTCGGTTGGTAATCTCTTTCGCGATTACTTCATCCATATTTCATGAGAATTATATAAGGGATTTGTCATTACTAATCGTCTGTCCCGCATCCAAACAAAGTGAGAAGCGTATCCTGCAAAAGAGTAACATTATCAAGAGATGCTTCCGCAAAAACGATTAGATCATCCTCAAAAAATATATGAGAGATAGAAGTCCCCCTTGAGCTAAGCTTTATCGGTTGCCAAGCACCCTCAACCACTCATTCCTGAATGAGAAACGACAGTCTCTCCATACAAAATACAAACAAATAAGGGGACATAAGGTCCTCCTGTCTTAGTCCACTCTTTGGTACAATTGGGTCCAAAGTCGATCCTTGCTGGAGAACCCTAAGCTCATTCTCCAACATCCCTCAAAGAATTAACGACACCCACATCTCTGGTACCCCCAAAGATCCTAGAGAATCCCTCTCGAAATCTCATCTGATCTTATCACATGACTTCTCTAAGTCGACCTTAATCGCCATGTAACTCTTTTTTCCCCTCGCTAGTGTCTCATCATATGATCGATCTCGCTAACTAACACCGCATTATCAATGGTCGACCTATTCGGCAAAAAACTACTCTGGAATGGTCCAATGTATTTAGCCAGCAATAGGCGCCGATGTCTCCATATTTGTGATTTATCAATCTTGTTTTGAGACATTATTTTAGGTGTATTTTGATTAATTGTTAAGGGATTTTTTTTCCCATTATTAGATAATTTCTTAATTTGGAAATTTATTTCTTTTAGAGCATATTTGGTATAATTTTTGTGTTCTTTTGAAGCTCTTAAGTAAAAGGAAATATTTAGAGACAAAACCAATGTCAAGGAGTTAAGGAAAGAAGATCCAAAGAAAAATCTAGAGTTAAAAGGAAACAAAGTTAAATTAGGAAAAGAAAAGCTGCCAAATAAATTTGCTATGCTGAAAAGTCGTTGAGTGTTTCGAAGACTACGGAAAATCTATTACGAATTTGGATAAGATACTTTACAAGCAGATATATCTTTGAATTTCGGTCGTTATGACTAGTCGTACACTAAATTTGACCAATCAACGAAGGAGATATGGCCAAATCATTGAAGCAGTGTTTATCTTGTCCTAAATTTTAGGAAACGAATTTGAATTGGACTTGGACTCCAATTACTTACCTTCCACTCCAAGATTTCAACCTATGTTATAAAACACCTATAAATACACCATTTTATCATTGTAATTAGGTCCTTGCTTGAATATTAGTCCTTAGTATAAAGTTTTATCATCCAAATAAGCAAGAAGACCTAGAGAGGAAGACAATAAGTTGGAGAGTCACAATCTCCTCTTCTCCATCCTATCCCTCTATCATTAGGGTAATTTGTATTGGATTCTTTAGCTTATCTATATTTCTAATTACTGTAATTATTTCTTTAGATATGAACTAAATTTCCCATAGCTTGGGTTTGCATATGTATAATGTTTGGATTCTAATTCTTTATTTGTTTTCACGTTATTTAGGATTAACCTTTTTAAATAGATTGAGATTCTTACCTTTATATCTGTTTTATGTGCTTTGACTTATTTCCAACCCTAATCTTGATCACGTGAGGACTGTCTTTTGTAGTTGGACGGTCACCCGGAAGGGGTGTTCAACTATTGAAACACCACATAAACGTGCAGTGTGCGGTAGTGATCCTGACGGGCTTGCCTAACTAAATAGCCTCTAAGGTTCGATTCAACCAACGATCACTACGCAGGGTCCCCTTACCCAAGTCCCCTAGTAATTGTTATGTTGCCACCTAAATCCATCCGAAAGGTGGTTAGAAGGAATATAGAATCCTGATTATTTACTCTAAGAGATTTAATCACCCTTATAACTAGAATTATAATTAGAAGTATAAATGCATGTTAGCATTCCTAAGTTATATTTCTCATCTCCATTCTTTAGAAATTATTTATTTGCATTATTATCGTCCAAATCCGAAAACCAAATAAATATTATCTTTTTATTTGTCTTTTTATCAAACAAGTAATTTCTCTTACGCTTCTTTATATACACAAGTAGATCTAACAGATCAAATCCCTACGAACGAACTTTACTAGCTAACTAAACTTGCAAACGATCTGTAATACTTGCAGTGAGTTTCTCGCGGTAGTTAAGGGTGTGCGTCCTTCATTATTATCTTATTTATCCGGTTATTTATCACCTCTTTGCCCCCACAAAGCGCATCCAATTCACCAATATTTTCATACATATCTTATAACTTACATTAATCAAGCTAATTGGGCGAAAATGTGTAGTAAACTCCGGGTCCCCCAACTTACAAAAGATATATAAGAGTTCCAAGAACCTTGCGCGAGAAGCGACCCTCCATCAACGCTAGCCTGATCATGTCGCAAACTGAAATTCCAACAATATTCCAACATTTCCGAATTATATTCATATTTATTATTTTTATTTATTTTATACATATAGGGATTGTGTTAATGATATATAAATAAAAGATGTCATAAAATTTTATAATATTATATAAATTTCATATATTTTTAGTAGATTGTAAATTTGATATAATTCTGACTATTTTTTTAATAAAAATGAAATGTTATATCAAAGAGTAATTTGATTGTTTTTATCCTATTATAAATGTAACTAAATATAATGAATGTAAATATCAATAAAAGTTATTGAGATAGATATCTTTAAATCATTCGGGACTTTAAATACTCTTAGCTAAAATTTATAAGTTTGTCATTAATTTATGTTCTTAAATATTATTTCACATCTTATTTGAATTTCTCTTTCATAATCTTTATAACATTTTATTAATTTTTTATATAAAATTTATCTTAATAAAATACCTAATTTAAAAGATTCATCTAAAACTTTCAAATTTTTTATATTTAAATAAATTTATAAAAGCAAGGTAGAAAGCAATTTGTTATTTACCTCTTGAATGGTTGACCAAAGAATACCGTGTGCAGATGTCATTTTTTTTCCAAAACAGATGAAGTCAGTAGTATATTGTTCTTTTTTTTTTTATTATTTGTCAATTCATTCTGCTGGAAAAAAATTTGACTAAGTAGTGTATGGCTATTAGGATATTGACGTATAGCTCTAGTAGTATATCAGAATTGTTTAATTTGTGTATAACCTAATTAATAGAAAATGTCTGGAAACACACAATCGCCACAAGAGAAATCATTGGACGAAAATGATAAACAAGGAAAGGCAAAATGGGATATGGATCTTGTTGATGCATTTGTCGGGATTTGTGTAACAGAGGTACAGGCTGGAAATCGTAGTTGTGGCCATTTTAGTAGAGAAGGATGGAAAAATGTCATTAGAAAATTTAATGACTATACGAAAAGGACGTACACGTACAGACAAGTAAAAAATAAATGGACTTTGCTTAAGAAAGATTGGCAAATATGGAACTCTTTGGTTGGAAAAGAGACTGGCTTAGGGTGGGATCATGCGAAGCAAACCGTGAATGCTAGTAGTGAATGGTGGGACAAAAAATTGAAGGTAAATTATTTCTTACATCGAATTCTTAAATATAAAAATCTATGTAAAAATATTTATTTTAGGTGATAATAATGTAGGAATTTCCAGAAGCTGGAAAGTTTCGCTTAAAGGGATTGAGAAATGCTGACCAGTTAGAATATCTATTCAAAGATGTTGCTGCAACAGGTGATGGTGCTTGGGCACCATCACAAACTATTGATATACATAATTTTGGTAAGGATCCAGTTGTGGGTGAACAAATTGACAAGAATACGGAAGATGATTACGATTTAGATTGGAGTACGATGGTGGATTTGAGAATCCTAATGTTGCTAATTCTTCACCTAGTATTGAAACTACCAAACAAGATAATGTTAACAAACGAAAAAGAGATTATAAAAAAACTGGAGTTGCGGCTAAGGTGTCGAAACAATTAGAAGTCCTCTTAGGGGCAGTAGCGAATCGGAGTAGCAACTCTAAAAGTACAGATAAGCCTGGATGTAGCATTGAAGAGGTCATGAAAGTTGTTAAAGAGATGCCTGAAATTGTTAATGATCCCACTTTTTTCATGAAAGCTGCAGATGTTTTAACTGAAAGAAAGAATAGAGAGATGTTTGTTGCATTGTCTGAGCCCAACATACAAATCATGTGGCTTATGAATAAGAAGGTTTAAAGTTGTGTGACTTTGGATTCTCAAAAGAAACATTAGATTTCTCTCAACTGTCATCTAGCTTTGGACTGTTTATTACTTTTATTTGGTTGTGCATTTCATATTGATTAAAACTATATTTTATTGTTGGTTTTTTATCATTTTTATGTGGGTATCATTCATATTTTGTTTTAATTTACTAGCCTTAGAATAAACAAGAAAAAAGTTTAACGTTATTTTTTGTACAGATATGAGTTCTACGAACAGCGAAAGTGATAATGATTCGCATACGTCTTCTGATGAAAGTGATGATGAATTCCACCAATTGATATCTCTAAGTTGTGGAATAATTGTCTCTAACTGGATCAAGTATGTAGATAAGGAACCATGTCGAACCTCTTCTTATACAGGATACAAATGGGTAATGCATGTTTTAAGTGGTAATGATATCATATGCCATGAACAATTTAGGATGGAAAAACATGTTTTTAAGAGCTTATTGCACTCTCTTATCAATACTTATGGTTTGAAAGAAGGTAAAGATGTATCACTTGAAGAGGCATTGGCAATGTTTCTTAACATATTAGGTCACGGAACAACTAATAGAGTGATCCAGGAAAGATTCCAACATTCGGGAGAGACAGTTTCAAGATGGTTTGGAATAGTATTAGACGCTGTTTCTCGGATGGCAAGTGATATTATAAGTCCACATGATCCACAGTTTACGAGAACTCCAAATAAAATTAAAGAGGATGATCGATATTGGCCATATTTTAAAGATTGTATTGGGGCGATTGATGGAACACATGTACCTGTGGTAGTTCCTGAACATCAGAAAGTGCCTTATATTGGTAGAAAAGGTATAGCTACCCAAAATGTTATGGCCGTATGTGATTTTAATATGTGTTTCACATTTGCTTGGGCCGGATGGGAAGGAGCTGCTCATGATTCACGGATATTCATGGAAGCTTTAAGAAGACCAAATTTAAAATATCCGCATCCACCTGCAGGTGAGTAATTATAAATAACATTTACAATTTTAATTAGTTATAATATTCATTTTGATTACAAGATGCTTATCTTATATTCTATTTGTACAGGAAAATACTATTTGGTTGATTCAGGTTATCCACAGATAAAAGGATATTTAGGACCATATAGAGGCGAGCGATATCATCTTCCTGATTTTCGACGTGGAAATATGCCACGAGGGAAGAAAGAAATCTTTAATCATAGGCATTCATCACTAAGATGCACAATTGAAAGAACATTTGGGGTATGGAAAAATCGCTGGAGAATGGTACGTCAAGTTCACAACTTTTCTTTGAAAAAACAAGTACAAATTGTTATTGCTTCAATGGCTCTCCATAATTTTATACGAGTTCATTCCACGGCCGATACAGAGTTTCAGTTATATGATAATGATGATGAGTTACTTCCCCCAGAAGACAGGATAGGAAGCGAAACGGAATATGTTGTAGAAGAAAATTCATCACAAAGACAAGAAATGCATGAGGAACGTGAAAGAATTGCAAATCTTCTCTTAGCTAATGAGACATGATGGTTTCTTATTTCACGAGATTTATTTTTCTTATTTCATGAAAAAAAAGTTAAACAATTTTATTACGTTTAGTATGACATTAATATTTTGTTTAGTATTATTAATTAATAAATTTTCATTTTAGAATGATTATTTTTTTATTATTATTAGTAATAATAATATATAAGTACTTTTTTTGTTTGGTTGCCAAACACCACAAAAAACACTTTTGAATAATATAAAGCACTTTTATAATGATAGCCAAACAACCAACTACTTCTTAATATAAGCACTTTTACTTAAAGTGCTTTTACAAAAATCACTTTTGAATAAAATCACTTTTAGAGAATCAATCCCAAACGGGCCCTTAAGGCGGTGAACAAGTAGGTTAAAATATGAATTTATGTTGAATAGGAAAATTAAGATTTTAGATTAGGTATGAATTAGAAACTTATTTCCATGAAAATAAAAAGAATTATCAATTTAATTTTCTTTCTAAAAAATTTTCATCCCCTTCCTGACTTTGGTGACTGAGCACCATCTCAAAGCCAATTTGAGCTAGGGTTACAATGAGCCAATTTGAGATAGGGTTACAACATGCTTTACCTTTTGGACTCATTTGTGAAACATCTAAATGAAGAAAAACTTGGAGGCCATTTAAGTTAAATTCAAGAAAAGGAAAATCAAGAATATCATCGACTCGTTTTACTTTGGTCATTTCCTTGGGTTTTTGGTGGTGATAGTGAAAAGTATATGTTAAAATAAACACTTCCTTTGTACATTGAATAATGATATGAGAAGTTGGAAAAAAAAACTTTTTTGTTTTTTTTTCATGCAAAACAATAAATACTTATGTTGTGCATTATTCGAGGCATTCAACCTCACTCACCACCCACCACCTTTTTCTAACAATTGTAAAAAACAAGAAAGCTTGGGCGGTGAGTATTGGGCCTACCACCAACTCCCTGCATTTAATGAATGGGCTACAACTCTTTAGATTGTGAATAATCAAAACTATTCTGCAGAAGTTCTATAATGAAGGCGGAAAGATTTGGGGGCCCGAAAGGGTTTGGGGACCAATTCTCCAATTTTTATTTTGAATTAATTGCATTATAGATCCCTATATTATGCAAAATTAAACTATATGTCTTTGTATTAAATTTTAAAAAATATAAATAACCTGACAAATTGTCCATTCGGAAACATAAATTTTTTTACCCTCTGGCAAACAAAAGCTCGTGGTATTTCCATCTAAATTGCAAGGAACACACAAATTCAAGTACACGTTTTTTTTGAGTTAATATCACTATATGCCTCTATATTATGCAAATATTGCACGATGGGTCCCTATATCATGCAAATATTGCACGATAGGTCCCTATATTATGCATAAATTCCACTATAAGTCCATATATTATGAAAAAATTGCACGATAGGTCCCTAAATTATGAAAATAATGCACTATAGGTCGCTAAATTATTGTTTTTTGAGTCAATTGCACAATCAGTCCTTATATTATACAAAATATACATCCCTACCTAAGCCATTACTACAATAAACAACATACTAATAACGAGGTATACCTTTTGAGGGCGATCAAATACGAGAGACCCTTTATATTCAACCCAACCATCACCATCTTTAGCTTGATGATATTGACAACAAGCTTGACACCATCTAGCTTTAGCTTTACTCTTATGGGTGTAAACCCAAATGTGCGAATTTTTACATTTTGTGCATTGTATACGCCTTGATTCCTCTACACAATACTTTGAGGACCTATTCGGCGCTATTTATGATGTTAAAATCTTATAAGTTTTTTATAAATGTACCCAAATAATCACTATGTCTAAGACTTTGTGACTACTTGATCCTTTGGTCCTTTATGTTTAAGACATTATGATTTTATGGTCCCTTATGTTTGCCAAATGTGTCATCACTAGTTCCTTTGATTACAATGAATCAAAGTTTAAAAAGATGATTCTGAAAAGATAGGGCCATGGGGCTAAGTGAAGTTCTAAAAATTTGGAAGATCAAAAGGTAAGGTAAGAGTATTTTTTTTTGTTTTTGGAGTTAAGAGCATTTTATGTCCATGTATCATGCAAAAATGACACTAATGGTCTCTATATTAGATATTGTTGAGTTAAAAAAACTATAAGTCCATAGATTTTATCATAAAATTAATAATATGTATCATGATTTGGGAAACCATAAGGTATTTGTATTTTTTCTTTGAGCTAATTACACTATAGTCTCTATATCATGCAAAAATTGTCGTATTGGTCCCTATAGTCTATATTAAAAATATCAACAAAATGTATCAAAGCCTACAAAGATAATTTGAAAAATTGAGGGCCAAGAGAAGATATCATGCATCAAACAGAAAAAGTCAAAAGGACTAATGGACACTTTTGACAAACAAAAAAGACTAGGTAGTCATTATAAAATATAATGAACCAAGTAAGTCACAAAGTAGCAAACTTATGAATGTTAGATAATAGACTTTTGGAGAACATAAGTCACAAATTCTCAAAGATCATATAACTAATTATATCTTACAATAATGACATTATAATTGCTAAATTTTATCCGATGAGAAGTACTAGGAAAATTTTAAGCAATGATTTATATTTTTTTCCTCAAACGACTCATCATAATCTCGATTGTTTACAGTATCAGGATCAGTATCTTCCTGCATGTTCAAGATTAGATTCATGTAGTTTGTAAATATTTCACTATATGTCCCTCTTTATATTGGACTTTTTGAGTTAACTTCCCTATAAGAGCTATGAATTTTTGTTTTGGACCTCTATTTTTTTAGTTAATTGAACTATAAGACCATATATTTAACATTTTGAATTAATTGCTCTATAAGTTCCTAATTAATGCAAAAAATTAATTATAGGACCCTATATAAAACCATTTGAGCTAATTTCTCTATAAGTCCCTATCTTTATTTAATGATAATATATTTTTAACATTAATGTAAATTATATTTATATTTATATTTTTGATTTACTTTATAAAATTAGTGATTAAGTTAATGATATATTAATAAATTATGTCAAAATTTTATGATATTATATAAATTTCATATATATTTTTAGTAGATTGCAAATGTGTCATAATTCTAACATTTATTTTTAATAAGAATGAAATATCATAGTAAAGAGTAATTTAATTTTTTTATCTCCTTATAACGTAACTTATATAACGAATGTAAATATTAATAAAAGTTACTAAGTTAGTTCTCCTTTAATTTTTTCAGGACTTTAAATACTCTTAACAAAAATTCATATATATATATATATATATATATATTTCAAATTATTATTTCACATCTTATTTAATTTTTTCTTTCATAATCCATATAACATTTTATTAAATTTTAATAAATTTTCTCTTAATATAATACCTAATTTAACAGATTCATCCAAAATTTTTAATTTTTTTATATTTAAACAGCGGTAAAGTAAAAGAAGGTGGAAGACTGGATATTGCTACGGTTTTTAAAAAAATAATACTCTTCAAGAACACAGTAAACATGTTTGGATTAAAATATAAATTTATGTAAAGTTCAAATTAAAAAAAAATTAGATTTAAGATCATGTACTTATTTCCATAAAATAAAATAAAAACAATTACCAATTTAATTTTGTTTCTAATTTTTTTACTCCCCTCCCTAACTTTGGTGGTCGAGCACCATCTCACGAACAATTTCTTTCTCTTTTTCCTTTTATAATTCCAATATTTTATCTTTTGTAATCTTTTTAACTTTAACTTTTTTGTTTTTGCTTTTTTACCTTTTTTCAGACAAACCCATCTTCTCTCAAGCACAAGATGGGCAATTAATGGCGGATCTAAGTGAAACTATGTGTCTTCAATGGCTAAAAAAGGTAGTTAGGGGTGAAGAATGGGGGATGAATGAGGAATGCACAACATACACTAACCATATCATCATTTCTTAATGTGTGAAAAAGGTATAAATGTGTAAGATAATGGAAAACACCAATAGTTGGACAAAAATAAAAAAAATACCTAAAAATTCTTTTTTATAATATAGGTATCCATTCTTTTTTTTTTTTTTCGAAATATAGGTATCCATTCAGAAATCTCAGAATTTCATAGTTACTCCAGATAGTATTTTTCTATCATCCAAAAATATAAAGATGTGGGCCGGACCCTATCACAATTTCCAAAGAAAAATACCGGCTATTATCGCCTAACCAAGTGGGCCCACTTCTCACCTTCGTCATTTCTCCTCTCATCTCAACTCAAATTCTAGCTAATTTCACTAACTAATTAATTCATTCAATAATAAACGCAAATCATAACTATTTATTCAAAATCATTACAGATAAAAAATCATATATTTTTATAGCAAAATTCTAAATCGAGTGAAGATAGAGAAAGTTAGAGAGAGATGGCGTCGATAAGGGAGCTGGTAACTGGTGGCGCCGCCTGTGCAGTGCCTGGTTCATCGTCTTCTTCCAATCCACTCGGCTCTTTCGCCAACGCACTTATCGGTTCCTCATCTAAAACTCAGGTCAGTAATAATTCTCCAGTCTCTTACTAATTTCATCATAAATATATATATATGTATGTATATATATACACAGTTAATTAGCTTGTAATTACATCATAATTCATCGATAATGATCAGTGAAAGTAAAATTAGTAACCAAAAAATTGATTATTAATCATTTTTACAAACAGGAAAGACTACGTGAAATTCCTACGTCATCAACTAGTACATCTGATGGTAATTTTCATACTGGAGTTCATGAGCCATTTTCAGCTCTCCCAGGGTCAGAGCTTGATCATTCACAACAGTTCAATTCTCAGGTTAGTATACATATATATATATATATATATATATATATATATATATATATATATATATATATATATATGTATATATAATATATCTCCTTCTCACTGCGTTAGATTACTAATATTCAACTTTGTTTTAGGGCTCAGAGTTTCTTCAAGGCTTTCACAACACAAATCGCGATAGATTCTCAGATGTTTGGGATGATATAAACAGACCTCAAAACTCTTTTCCTCATTCAAACCTAGAACTCACACGTTCTCAACCAGATGTTAATGGTAAATCCAAAGCTTCTTCTCCATTTTAATGGTGTTTTTCTAATACTTATTGTATTTACAGGTCCACCTCAAAGAGTATTATCAGGTTTTTTACATTCATTTGTTAGTACTAGCCATGGTGGGGTTCCTTTTCATCCTACTCAACTTCCAGTCTTAGGTTTATCACAAGGTGATAAACAATGTATACGCGATCGAACCAGTATTATGGCTCGTCATTTTTTTGCTGATAAAAACGAAGATTTTATAAACGGACAGGTTAAATCTATTCAATATATATTTTGTGTCTACTCTATTGATACGGATTTGATTACTTTTTCAGGTTAATGCATTATTATCTTCATTAGATATAGATAGTAGTGTAAGACCTACAGGTCTTATACCTGGAAGATTTAGGGAAATGGAAGAGTATTGGAATGAGTCACAAGTTATGAAAGGTACACCTCAAATTTCAGATGGATGGGCCAATGAGTTTTCTCAAGCCCAGCCCGGTTATGGTAATAACCCTGATGCGTGGGCCCACTCATTTGAACGACAACATGGTGCTAATGGTTGGGCTTCTGAATTTGAACGTGTAAGTAAATCTTCTCTCTTCTGATTTCTGATTGTTATGTATTATCTTTTGTTCTTTGAATCAGTGTTTCATTTCTAAGTACTTAAATGCAATGTACTGTTATATTATATTGTGTCAAATTACCAAATTACCCCATATAGTATGATAAAAGGTCAACCCACCCATGTTCTTTCAGTTCTGACAACTCACTCGTTCTGTTACATGAGTTTTCACAAGTTGGAAAATTACTGGGGGTATTTTTGTCTCTTTTACAACTATAGGGGTATTTTTGACCTTTTATCAAACCACAGGGATACTAGTTCATGAAGTTTTTTACATTTCAGTGTTCTTTGAATCAGTGTTTCATTTCTAAGTGCTTAACTACAATGTACTGTAATATCATATTGTGTCAATATACCAATTTACCCCCCATGTTTTTTTTCAATTCTGACAACTCACCCGTTCTGTTACATATATCACTAACGCTGATGTCATGAGTTGTCACGAGTTGGAAAATTACTGGGGGCATTTTTGTCACTTTTAAAACTATAGGGGTGTTTTTGACCTTTTGTCAAATCACAGGGTACTAGTTCATGGAGTTTTTTTACATTTCAGTGTTCTTTGAATCAGTGTTTCATTTCAAAGTGCTTAAATGCGATGTACTGTAATATTATATTGTGTCAAAATACCAATTTACCCCCATGTCTTTTCAATTCTGACAACTCACCCGTTCAGTTACATATACGATGTCATGAGTTGTCACGAGTTGGAAAATTATTGGGGGCATTTTTGTCACTTTTAAACCATAGGGGTGTTTTTGACCTTTTATCAAACTGCAGGGGAACTAAATTCATGAAATTATGATGTTTTTTTAAACATTTCAGGAGCAATCACAGCTTGTAGCAATGAATCAAATGGGAGGGACCAATTTAGCAAACTTAGCTGCAATGGAGCAGTCTCGTTTATTAGCACAAACCATGGCTCAAAATAACGACCCAAAATTCCAGGTAATTGCGTTATAAGTCCCTATATTATAAAAAACTTGCTTTAAACGTCCCTTTATTATGCAGAATTCGAAATTTTTCCAATTTGTATCGAAAATGAGTCGAGGTGAACTTACAATAGAAGATAATCAAATAAAGCCAGGTGTAACTAATGATTGGGCAACAGAATATACTCAACAGTATAATCCAGGTCAAACATGGGCTGATCAATTTGAACATGAACAGGTAAGTATAAATATTAAATAACAATGATTAATTATTAATTTTAATTTTAATTTTTTTTAGATTACTAGAGGACCTGAAAACTGGGGAAATCAATATGCACTTGAACATGGACCACATGAAACAGTAAATGATGAATGGGTTAGTGAGTTTTCGAAATTACATGTTGATAATGATTGGGCAGATGAATTTGGAAGACAAATTGGTGAAGCAGCTTTTGATGATAATAATACTGAAAATTGGGCTAATGCTTATGATGAGTATGTTAATTTTCTCTTACTATAGATATATAAAACACTTATTTCATCATATATGTTACGTGTATGTAGTTATGGACCACCATGTTATCCGAGACTTTTTTTAACCCCCCTATGGTATGATAAAAGGTCAAAAAACCCCCCCTATGGTTTTGAAAGGAACAAATACATACCCCCTGTGGTTTTTAAACTCGTGAAAACTGAAAGCTCACCCCTTCTATTACATATATTAGTAAAGTTGAAGTCATTAGTTAATTGATTTAGAGGTATTATGCAAAAATTACATTATAGGTCCCAACTTTAAATATATATATATATATATATATTTTTTAATGCTTTGACTTATTTTGTTTTTATGTTTATTTCCATATAAAATATTGGTTATTTACTAAATCTAGGACTTATAGTGTAAATTTTTACAAAAAAAATAATATCTAAGCTAATAGTGTAAATTTTCATAATATTAGGATGTATAATGCATTTTTTGCATAAGATATGGACCTAAAATGCAATTTTTGCATAATACATGGACATATAATGCAATTTTCTCTTCTTAAAGATACATTAAACACTTATTTCATCATATATGTTAGTCATGTTATCCGAGACTCGATTTTTTTTTAGGTAAATGCCAAATATACCCCTGTAGTTTGACAAAAGGTTGAAAACACCCTATGGTTTTGAAAGGAACAAATACACACCTTCCTGTGTTTTTTAAACTCGTGACAACTCATCCCTTCTATTACATATATCAATGTCATGAGTTGCAACGAGGTGGAAAACACAGGGGGTATTTGTCTTTTTTAAAACCATAAAGGTTTTTTTGACCTTTTGTTAAACCAAAGGGGGTATTTCGTAATTTTCCCTTTACATTGCTTAGATCTAAGATATACCATATGGGTGTTTTTGACCTTTTATCAAATTACAAGGGTATTTGGTAATTTATCCTTTACATTGGTTAGATCCAAGATGAACCATAGGGGTGTTTTTGACCTTTTGTCAAACCGCAGGGTTATTTGGTAATTTTACCCTTTACATTGCTTAGATATCACTAAAGTTGATGTCGTAAGTTAATTGCATTGTAGGTCCCTATTTTATGCAAAAATTGCACATTATAGGTCCCTAGAGGTCCCAACTTTTAATATATTTTGTTGAGGTTTGATTTATTTTGTTTGTCTGAATATTTTAATGTTCTCTAATTAAATATAAGGACTTATAGTGTAAATAATAATAAACAAATTACATCAAAACCTATATAGTATAAATTTTCATAATATTAGGACCTATAGTGCAATTTTGGCATAATATAGGGACCTATAGTGCAATTTTTGCATAGTATAGGAACCTATAATGCAATTTTTGCATAATATAGGGACTTCTAGTGCAATATAGCAATTTTTTTTTGAATCCTGTAATTGAGAGTATGGTAATGATTATACAGTTATGTTACGGAGCAAAAAGCTATCAAGAAACAATCAGAGGCAACAAGGGGAGTGTATGTATTTTCAGATTTAAACCCTTATGTAGGACACCCTAACCCTATGAAAGAAGGGCAAGAACTTTTCCGTAAAGGACTTTTAAGTGAAGCTGTTCTTGCTCTCGAAGCTGAAGTCTTAAAAAACCCTGATAATTCTGAAGGTTGGAGATTACTTGGTATAACTAATGCAGAAAATGATGATGATCAACAGGTATATGGATTATTACTTTTAAAAAGGGTAAAATAGTCAAATAGTAAATTACTGACAAAATGTCGGAAAAACCCCTGTTTATGATAGGCTATAGCAGCTATGATGAGAGCACATGAAGTTAATCCAACAAATCTTGAAGTACTTCTTGCACTTGGTGTTAGTCACACTAATGGTATGTATTGTAAATTTAAATAATTAGCCCCTGACTTTTGCAAAAAAGAAAAATTTACACCCTGTATAGAATAAATAAATTATATTACCTACTTACCTTTGTTATGTCCCACCTCAATTTTTTATTTTATTAATATTGCATTTTTTTCTAATGAAATAGTTATTTTACATAATATAGGGATTTATAGTGTAATAAATTCAGGAAAGAAAATTAATATCAAAAACTTATAGTGATTTTTTTTATAAAATTAGGATGTGTATTGGAATGTTTGCATAAATGTAGGGACTTGTACTGCAATATATGCATAATATAGGGACCTCTAGTGCAATAGGGGACTTATAGTGTAATCAATTTAAAAAATATTAATGACAAAACCTATAGTGTAATTTTTCATAATATTGTGACGCATAGTGCAATGTTTTCATAAAATTGGGACGAATAGTGCAAATTTTGCATAATGTAAGGACCCCTAGTGCAGTTTTTGCATAATATAGGGACCTCTAATGCATGACGTATAGTGCTATGTTTTCATGAAATTGGGATGTATAGTGCAATTTTTGCATAATATAGGGACCTGTAGTGCAATTTTTGCATAATATAGGGACCTCTAATGCAATATAGGGACGTATAGTATAATTAACTCAAAAAATATTAACAACAAAACCTATAGTGTAAATTTTCATAATATTGTGACGTATAGTGAGTGCAATGTCTGCATAATATAGGGACTTGTACTGCCATATATGCATAATATAGGGACCTATAGTGCAATTAGCTTGAAAAAAAAACCTTGCTTCGCCCCTATATATATATCTTATGTTGAAATAAGTTACTGTGACAAATTATCCTTCAATGTATGTTTTATATATAAATGTGATCTTTTTAAAACTATACAGACTTGAGACTACAAAATTAATTATTAATTTGTTTTATAATATATATTTTTTTTTCAGAATTGGAACAAGCCACTGCATTAAGATATCTTTATGGCTGGTTACGCCACCACCCTAAATACGGAACTATTTGCCCTCCACAAGATCCTGAATCTCTATATCAAGCTGATGTAAGTATTATTATTTTACACTCTTACCCCTTATAGTATAACCAAATGTCAAAAACACTCCTATGGTTGTGGTTATCCATCTCGTGACAGCTCACCCCTTCTATTACATATATCACGAGTTGGAAAACCACAGGGAAATTTCATATTTGTCCCTTTAAAAACCATAGGGGTATATTGAAAAAATGTCGAATATACCCCTATAGTTTGAGAAAATGACAAAAATACCCCTATAGTATAACAAAATGTCAACAATACCCCTATGGTTATCCAACCCGTGACAACTCATCCCCTGTATTACATAAATCACTAGTTGAAAAACCACGGAGAAATTTCATATTTGTCCCTTTAAAAATTATTGGGGTACTTTTTTGACATTTTCTAAAACTATAGGGGTATTTTTGACATTTTCTAAAACTATAGGGGTATTTTTGACATTTTCTCAAAATATAGGGTACTTTTGTCATTTTCTCAAACTGTAGGGGGTATTTTTGACATTTTCTCAAATGATAGGGTAATATTGACATTTTCTCAAACTATAGGTTATTTTTTGTCATTTTCTCAAACTGTAGGGTGTGTTTGATATTTTCTCAAACTATAGGGGTATTTCTGACATTTTCTCAAACTACAGGGGGTATTTGGTATTTTTGATATTTTCTCAAACTATAAGGGTATTTTTGACATTTTCTCAAACTGTAGGGGTATTTTTGACATTTCTCAAACTGTGGGGGTATTTTTGACAATTTATCAAACTATAGGGTATTTTTTCATTTTCTCAAAACTATAGGGGTGTTTTTGTCATTTTCTCAAACTATAGGGGTATTTTTTGACATTTTCTCAACCTATAGTGGTATTTTTTGACATTTTCTCAAACTACATGGGTGTATTTGGTATTTTACACTTTAATGAATGATTAAATTTGTTGAACAGGTTACTGCGTTATTTAAAGATGCAGCTAAAATGTCACCAGATGATGCTGATATACACATAGTACTAGGTGTACTATTTAATCTATCTCGAGAGTATGACATGGCAATTGAGTCTTTTCAGACAGCTTTAAACCTTAAACCACGAGATTACTCATTATGGAACAAGCTTGGTGCTACACAAGCTAATAGTGTTCAAAGTGCTGATGCTATAGCTGCTTATCAACAGGTAAATTTGCACTCTAGGTCCCTATATTATTGCAAAAATTGCATTGTAGGTCCCTATAGTATAGTAATTATGCAAAAATTGCACTGTAGGTCCCTATAATATAGTAATTATGCAAAAATTGCACTATAGATCCTTATATTATTATGCAAAAATTGCATTGTAGGTCCTTATAGTATAGTAATTATGCAAAAATTGCACTGTAGGTCCCTATATGCAAAAATTGTACTATAGACCCCTATATATCATCATTATGCAAAAATTGCACTATAGGTCCCTATATTATTTTGTTATGCGAAAATTGCATTATAGGGCCCTATGGTATCATTATGAATTTTTTTCACATAGATCCCTATATTAAATTATTATGCAAGAATTGCACTATAGGTCCCTTGAGATAACCTTGATGATTTATAGGTCCTTATATCATGTGAAATTGTACTAATACCTGAGTTTTAATCTGTTGGTTCTTAGGCACTTGATTTGAAGCCTAACTATGTACGAGCCTGGGCAAATATGGGTATCAGCTATGCTAACCAGGTATGGGTATTTCTGTAATTATTAGTTACTCTGAGGTTCATTGAAGAAAAAACATATTCAAGTAGGTGGAAAATAAAATAAAATATTTAATGTAGAACATTTGTATTTCAGGGTATGTATGAGGAGTCTATTCAATATTATGTACGTGCTTTAGCTATGAACCCTAAGGCTGACAATGCTTGGCAATATCTCAGAATCTCTTTGAGGTATATTCTTTTTTTTGTATACCAATACCTTGTGGGTCCCACCCTAATTTTTCAAAGTTAAGTTTTAGTTGGGAAATTGTGTCTATGCATTCTTGATTCAACACTCTTGCAAACAAAAATTAGGGACCTATAGTGCAATTAAGTAATGATATAGGATAATATATCTAACATAGTTCCTTAATTTGCAGCTGTGCATCTCGAAATGATATGATAGATGCTTGTGACTCAAGAAATCTTGATGCTCTTCAGAAAGAGTTTCCATTGTGATATTATTCATACTCTTATAAGAAACTATGTAATAGACTTGTTTCATCTTTTAGCTCCCTTGTGAGTATAGCAGCAAGTATTCATTGTATTGAGTTGGGCTGGGATCGTGTATGGATAATAAACAAATTTAATTGTACAAAATAAATTAATAAAAATTTGTAGACCATTAAACCACACCTTACTTTAAACTAGCAATTTATTTCCATTATATTGGTGTGCTATTATTATGTTGAAAGTTTGTCTTTCACCAAAATTCTAAAATTTATTTTTTTCACAATATGTCTTGGAAAAAATTGATCTCTAAACTTTTTTTCTTTTTCTGGATACAACTGAGTTCTAACTTAAGAATAATTCCTATTAAACTTTTACAGTAGTTCCATGTTTCAAAAACATAGAATTTCATGTTCCTGGTATGTTTGGGAGCTGATGGATGTGGATCAGAGATCTGATCCGATTTTTTGTTTCAAAAATTGAAATTATTTTATTCACAATTTATACAATAATTAGGAGTTCAAATTTGTTATTTTTTGTTTGTTTTTCTAATTAATTAATTATGATTTTTAAAAGTTTGATAACGACGGTGGCCGAAGATGTTATTGCGGGTAGCTAATGGTGATTCATTATTTATTTAATATTAAAAAATAATATTATAAATAAAATAGTTTAGTTTAAAAAATTAGGTATATAAAGATTATTAGTATAGAAAGATTAGTAGAATGTTTTTTGATAATTATTTAATTTAACAAGAGAAGGTTATGTAGAATAAAACATAAATGAGTTTTAAATAATAATTCGAGTGTCTAAATTTTAAAAAAAAGAGCTATCACCTGGAAAGAAAAAAATTAACAGTTACAGGTTAAAATTGTTTTTTCTACTAATTCAATGCTTGAAGCCCCATCAGACACGTTAGGTGCGATCTCACCACCGCCACAACAAGAAGGGATCCCGCCGGAGATAATAATGGACGATGTTGATATAGGCGAGAGATTCACGACTAACTTCACCATTGGAACGCGCACTTGAGCGGCATTCAAAACGGGCCAGACCTGCAATTGGCTCGTATGATACAGACGAGCTTCTCTCTGAAATGGCGACAAGTGCTGCAACGGCGGCGGGCACAAGTAGGGCATCTATGAGAATTCCAACAAATAAAACTTCTAGATAGCATAGCGCACTTACCAGTAAGAACTTAGTTATTCCGATCACTATAGATGATGGGGAAATTAAGGCTAATAAGGTTAATGAATACGATAATGATTTTACTGCATCAATTAAGGACGATGTGATATTAGAAAATTACGAATTCCCTCAAGTCATAAGGTCTAAAGATGAAATAATAGAAGGACTTCATTTGTGGAGCAACAAGGTAGTAAAATGTTATCCTTTCTCAAGCGTAAAGATATTTTTTTGAGATATACTTTTGACAACATGAAAGAAAGATGCTGTGTCAGTGGAATTTATGGTGGTAGATATTGTTGAATTCATAGTAAAAATAGATAAGGAATGAAAGACTGGGTGAGCATGGTTCGGTTCGGCTCGGTTTTTGGCCATAACCGAAACCGAATGATTCGGTTTTTAAAGATGTCGGTACCGAACCGAACGGTTTTTATCGGTTTGGTTTTATCGGTTTTCTATATGTTCGGTTCGGTTTTTTCGGTTTTGTTATGTGCTTAATTCGATATTTATTTAAATAGTGTTTACATGAGACATTTTATTTTCTAAGAAATCCTTATATGAAGTGTTTGATTTTCATATTATTAACCCATGCATGAAATTGCATTTTTGGAACTCAAATATTATATATTAGGCGTAAACAAATTATTTCAAATGAATATTTATATTAGTCGTAAACAAATAATTTCAAAGGAATATTTATAAAATTTAATGTATATGCTTTATCTTTAACAAATATTAATAAACGAAAGATTTTTTAATATATATATATACTAATGAATATGCACATATAATATTTTTAGAGACGGTGTATGTGAACATTTTTGTTTTCAATAATTATTCCATTTTTATCTCATTGTCATAATATTTTCAAAAATATAAATTAAATTCAAGAATATCTTAGTTTTTGTATTTTTTTCGGTTCGGTTTAGCATAGAAAAACCGTACCGAACCGAACTTTTTCGGTTTTTTAAAAAGTTATACCGAACCGAACGGTTTTGTAGGTTTTCGGTTTTTTTGGTTTTTTAAGTCGGTTCGGTTTTTCGATTTAGTTTTACTCACCCCTATGAAAGAGAATGATGAGAAATGAAGGTTTAGGTATAATAGGGTTTGCAATTTAATTTGAGAATTAATTACATCAAGATAATATAAGAGTTACAAGTGTGATGCAACTCTACAACTCTAGATAGATATGCATCATCTTTTACGGTTTCACTTATCTTAGTAGTAATTAATCTCGTCATTATCTTTAGAGATAATTCTATTCCATAACAACATGGACACTACTGTAATTGTTCGTATTGGTATATGGAAAATGTTATAGCTTCAATGAACGTCACAAGATGAATTTACTGAAAGCAATTCAACAAGATTAAAAAACGAATAAAAGAAAAACAAAAAACAATATAAGCTCTTAAATGTTTACCAAGCAAGTCCAATCAGTGATGCAACAAACTCTCATGAACGAATTAAAAAAAAAAAGAAAAGAAAAAACAATAAAGGTGTATCAAGCAATTTCCCAATCAATTCCAATCAGTTGTTCAACAAACTCAGATGTTAGATCCATATAATCCAAACTACTGTTTATTTCTTCAATTGAGGAATAGGCTAAATATTTAGTGTTGCTTTCACCATTTTAATGCAAGCTGCTGCAGAGATAAACACACCTGAAAACGTAGCAACATGAGTAACAACATAATTCCAGTCCACTCCGAAAGGATTTGCAGGTGGAGGATTCGCCATTGCAGGTAGAGGATTCGCGATTGCATGAGAAGCTGCTGCAACTGAAAGAATAGAAGCTTCGATGGAAAGTTTCCGAGCATCTCTGGCTTCTTCAACAAATCGGTCCATCGCCTCTAATGTTTTTTGTGAAGTTAGAGATAGGTTGTTGAGATCACGCGCTGCATCTTCACAAAATTGCTTCGACTTATTTGAAGCATCTAAAGCGATTTTTGAAGATGTTTCAGCTTCTGCAACGATGCACTTGAGCTCATCAATGGCCTGCTCTTTAGCTTTTCGTATCTCAGCGAGTGCCTGCTCTTTAGCTTTTCCTATCTCAGCGAGTGCTTCTTGCTTGACTTTTTCAATATCCTCCATCGTAATCTTACGGTCTGCCATTAAAGCGCGTAGAGAAGCTTGGTGTGTGTATTGAGAGGGTTGTGTGTGTTTAGTGGTGTAAAAAGCAGTTACAAGTATTTTTCTGTATATGTGTGTATATATAGGTGCAAGAGGTAAAGGGGTGGGGGGGGGGGGGGGGGGGGGGGGGAGGGGTGTGGGCATAACTTACTTTATTTTATTTTTATTTTTCTTTTTTTAGTTAATTTTTTTTAATAATGTGAATTAGACTTATCAGAAAGAGTTAATTATGTTGTTTTTTTTTTTTTAAAGTATTGTGTTAAATATTTAGGAACTATATAACAAAATTCATAATATAAGAAAAATTCATGTTGCATCTTGGAGACTATAGTAAGTTTGTAATCTCTATTTTTGTTATGTGTAATAATATATACCAACCAAAATTAACCTTCAAATTAAGAAGAAATCACAACATTACATATTTAACTTTATGTTGGTAAATACCAAAAATATAAGTCTAATTTTGATTAATTTAGATATCAACTTAAGATTGTATGAATTACAAACCATTCTCGCGTCCTTTCCTAAAATAAGAGTTTAATAGTTGAGATTGTAGAAGAGTTTTCTGGCAGTGGCTTTGAAAGGGGTGGTGGTGGCGAATAATTTTCACCTTCACGTTTCTAATAATTTTTCGATGTAACTTCTACATATTTTGTATTCGTAAGTTGATACTTGATAATTATCGACATACTGAACATCCTTTCGCTCACTCCTACTCGTTATTTTATTTCGAATAAGCAAGAGTAAGTGTCAGGGAGACTTGAGTGGAGTAGAAGAGTCGCGTAGTTACTAGTATTTCAATAAAGCGAGTCGATTACTTAGTTTCACTTAAAAACTTGCGTTTTTGTTATTTTTGATGAATTATCCCTTATTTGTAAATGATTATCTTTGGAGTAATTATTTTAAATAGAAAATTACAAGGGGTGCACTCCTCTTAGTGCACGGGGGGTGCACTTCTCTTAGTGCACGACGTGCTATGTTCTAACTTTGTTCAAAAGGGGTTGGGGAGTGACATTATCGATTCACATGGCTTATAAAGTCCTACTATCGACGATGCCATAATTACATCATCATCATCATTATTTTTTTTAATTTGAATTCCGATAATTCACCATATATAAAAACATATCCAAACTTACATGTTCAAAATAAAAAAAAAACGTTAGTTATGTTATAGCGAGCTATAATTCCAGGTTTAAAACAACATAGCTAGAAATTTCTTAGTTAATTTCACTCTAGGTCCTTGTATCTTTTTTTTCATTCTTAAGTCCCTGTTTTATGCAAAAACAACAATATGGAAAGATAGTTTTAGAATAGGGCGGAGCCAGGAATTTTATTGGTGTCCAAGGAGGTTCTTTTATTTTGGTAATTGCACTATAGGTCCCTTTATTAAACAAAAAATGCACTATAGGTCCCTACAAATATTCTATTCTTTGGATTTTCACTGAGCGGAAACAAACCAACAATAGCAAATCGAAGAGGGAAGGAAGGTCATGTGGAAATTCTAAACACTTGAGGGACTACACAAAGCAATTATGCAACTATGCAATTATTTTACATATACATACACACACACACACACATATATATATATATATATATATATATATATATATATATATATATATATATATATATATATATATATATATATATATATATATATATATATATATATACACATATAAAGTTAGTGGTTCTAATAGTGTTTTCGTTGCTGTCATAGTTTATATGGATTTTTCTATCTTATCTTTTAGGGTGAATTATCTATAGGATCTTAGGAGCACTATTTTTTCTCTATAGAGTAGTGTCTTGAAAGTTGTTATTCTTAGGGACCTCATTTTTTACAATAGTCTTTCCTACCCTTACTAACACTAAAAGACAAACAAGTATGATGTCACTGTTTCTCTGTCCTCTACCACTACCCACCTACCACCTACCCACCTACCACCCATCTCCGACCTCCGGCCACCGACCACCACCACCACCACCGACCGCCGATCTCCGACCACGGACCTCCGACCACCAGTCACCGGTCACCGGAAAAAACATAGAGTACTCAGAGAAAAACATAGAGTACTCTATATTTTTGCTGAGTACTCTCTAATTTTTTTGAATGCAATAATAAAATCTCGGAGTACTCTAAGAAAAACTCGGAGTACTCTAAGAAAAATCTCGGAGTACTCTAAGAAAATCTCGGAGTACTCTAAGAAAATCTCGGAGTACTCAATAAATTGGTGAGTATTTTATTAATTTGATGAGTATTATTGAAAAACAAAGCATACATATTAAAAAAAAACACTTTATTCATCTTTACACAAATTTAAATAAATTACAAATCAATTTACAATTAAAAATAATAAAATTAATCTATCTAATTTTTTGTTTGACCAGATCTGGTCAAACCAGATCTAGATCTGAAAAAAAAAAAAAAAACACGTCGGCTTGAACCAGCTGCTGGTCTTCTGCAATCTTCATCGCGAGGAGGACGGGCTCGAGATCCGCGCACCACCACCACTGGACGGAGTTCCAGCTGCTGCACCACCACGGCGAGATCTGTCCTAGGGTTCCGCCATGGCTGCTCTAAGCCGTTCAAGCTTTACCATCGAGATAAAGAGTCGCCGGAGCTTCACCATTTTGCAATGAAGCCGTTCGAAGCCTCAATGCGAGAACTCTTCGAACCTCCACGCCCACCGTTCGAAGCTGCTCACTGCTCGGCTATGACCAAGGAAGCACCACCGAGATAAAGAGGCGCCGGAGCTCGAGAGAGGAGGGAGGAGGGAGGAGGGAGGAGGGAGGTGGTACTTTGGTGGAGTTTTATGAGGGAGGAGGGAGGAGGGAGGAGGGAGGTGGTGGTGCAGATCGGCGGTGGTGGTGGTGGTAAATTAGGTGGTGTAGGTGGTTGATGAGAGGAGAGAGGAAAGAGAAGCTGTGAGGTGAGGGAAATTAGAACGTGAGTGAATGAAATTAGAAATAGCAATTAGTATATATAGGTATAGAAAAAACAAAAGAAGGGTAGTCTAGTAATTGGGGTTTTGGGGTTTATGTGTTAAAAAGTTCTTGAGGTCTTTAGTAAGAAGAGGCTCTAGGTGGGGGTGCTAACTTGAAGAGGGGTGTGTCTTCAAGACCCCTAGTGTCATTATCTCTATCTTTTATGTAAAAATCCATATTGTCAGTGTGTATGTTGTAGTGTGTGAGTGTTGATGATCATTAGAAGTCATTAATGTCGCATGTGAAATCTCTTATTCATGATCGATGGTCTATATTTGTGTTGGTTATTTCATCATTAGATTGCATTCTTATCTTATTTTAGATGATAAAATTTAGGTAAAATGATTAAAATGATTCCCTTCAAATACCAAAACGAGTTGTATGACAATAATATCATCAAAAACCTCCAAAGATATCCTAAATAACTAAAAATAAATTATATGATTTACCTTATCAACCATTCCTCCTAAAGACAACAATAGTAGCGTACTCCTATGGTAGCAATTTTTCAGTAAATTACTCCTATGATAACAATTTTTCATATTTTCAATGACAAAAAAAAAAAAGATAACAATTTTTTATAAATAAATAGAATCATATTTACAAATTATGAATGAGATATATACTTCATAAATAAATAAAGAAGATATTATTTAGTTTTCAGAGTAAATAAAAGAAATACAGTAAGAATAAAATAAATCAACCACAAAAATCTCGACAAAGTAGCCAATATTAATGACCACTATGAAGAGCCGCCATCAAATGACCTAAAAAAGAAAGATGGGGTGTGATGATGGAAAGAGCTAATACTACACCTATATATTCTTTCTATTTAGTTTTATTTGTTCAACTTTTTAAAATAGAGTGTCCAATATTATTTGTTTTTTTTAATACCAAAATATTTTTGTTAATGTCAAACATATCCCGGCGAGGAAATTACTATAACTTCATGTATATTTATTTAAGGTAGATGTGTAAAGAGAAAGAGTACTACATGATTATTTTTAGAGCAAATTCCATTTTTGGGCCATTACCTATGGTCTAAAAACATTTTTAGGCCAAACGTTTCAAAAGTCACATTTTTAGGCCAAACGTATTCAAAACGCCCATTTTTAGGCCATTTCATTAATTTCATAAGATATTTTATTGATTTTAAGGACAATTTAGGCATTTTAAATAAACTATATGTTTATTTGGCCGCATCACAAACTAGAAACTCGGTCTAAAGTGTCCAAATTGTCTTTAAAATCAATGAAATATCTCATGAAATTAGTGAAATGGCCTAAAAATGGGCGTTTTAAATACGTTTGGCCTAAAAATGTGACTTTTGAAACGTTTGGCCTAAAAATGTTTTTAGGCCATAGGTAATGGCCTAAAAATGGGATTTCCTCTTATTTTTATTTCGGGAAACTTCCTCTGTAAATACCCGGGTTTTAAATTTTGACAAATAAGTACCCAACTTTTCAAAAATGACAAATATGTACCCAACATTCTGTTTTTTGCTTTCTGTTAGTACTCGACGTGAAGTTTACCGTTAAATACCATGCGTCAATGGCAGGGCTAACTTTTCCTTTCAAAAGGAAGTACCCAAGTTTACAAAAGTAAACAAATAGGTACCCAACGTTCTTTATTTGCAAATAGAAGTCTTATGTTATTTATTGACACATGGGATTTAACGCCAAATTTCACGGCGGATACTACAGAAGGCAAAAAGTAAAACGTTGGCTACTTGTTTGTCACTGTATCCATAAATGATATGATGCTTGAAGATAAAACAATTAAGAATGAGATATCTGAGGATAAGATAGAAGAAGATTATTTAAGCTTTCTGTTGTTGATGAAGGAGGAACAATAATCGCAAAGATATGAAGCTATTTAATAAATGGAGCCAGAAACAACTCGTCACAACGCATGAAAGCAGACACAGGATTTATAAATTTGCTGGTGATTTGAACACAACTGATTCCAATGCAGAAAGTGAATATCAAATATATCCAGGCCAAGAAATTACTATAGCCAAAGTGTATTCTAGCATAATTGAATCATTAGCTTCTGTATTGCTATCTGGAATAATTCAATTACGCAAAAGGAATAATTCAATTGCCATGGAAAATGATCATTTTCCTCGATACAAAGATCAACTAAACCACCTCCAAACCTCCCAAAATAATGATTTGTTTAGTCAAAATCACCGGGATATTATCACTGAATTATCTCAAGGGTTACTTTTTGTAAAGATCGGATACTGCAAATTATAAGCTACCAACACGATAGTATTAATAGCTCATGTCTCGGCAAAACTAAATAACATAATCGGATATATGTGAGGTATGATCCATACTAAAGCTTGGAATCTTATCAAGCTTCATAGGATTAAATTTCCGACCAATTAATTTAGCTGGATTTCCGACAACAACCGAACCAGCACCAATTTTAGCCCTATCTTCAATCACAACATTACCTAAAACACAAGTCCCTGAACCTATCAACACCCCATCACCGATCTTAAGATGTCTATCCCCGAATCAAATGGCTCTCAAATATATTGAAAAGAACGCGAAAATTATAAATAAAGTAACTGATTTATAAAATTAATCAAACATAGATGTGCTAACTAATTATCAATAGATTTAATCCTTTTGCTTCCTTATTTCTTCCTTCCTCAACTTTTTATTGAGTCACGCTGGACTTTCAAGATATGTATGAACACAAATATATCACTTAAATTAGAAAGATAATTGTTTAGCGGCTGACAAATCCGATCTGTTATCTTTCATTAATTGATTCTTGGCTTAAACAAGCTCTTGCCACATCCCAAGAGAACCCCCTATGAAATCGAGTCAGAAATGAAACCATCGATAGATTTAATAAATATGTTCGGATGGAATTCGAAAAAAAGATAATTTGTACGTAAGTTTCTTCGATATGTTGGCTCGTAACAAATTAAGCAAGAAAAGACCCGAATCAAATAGAACACAAGGTATGAGTTCTGTTTAAAGACTACCCGGAAAACTACATCTGAGCTTACTCTTTTTTTAGCATTGGAGAAGTGTGAAGATAAAATGTTTTAACAGACAGAATCGGCATTAGAGGGAAGGGGCTATGGAACAATTACGCAAAGTTTGTTTGAAGTATCGAAGCGAAACGATCATCTTACTATTATTAATTTAAGTTGCATAGATTTTTTATACGATGATCGTGGTGAATTTGCTACAGAGAAAATCAAGGAATACATATATAATGATTTTTTAGATCAGAAATACGAGGAACTAATGTGAAAGCGTACTTATTATAATGGGGCAATTGCTAAAACTAACAAGAATCTTCATGCAAAACAAAGGATCCGACATTTGCCTAACGCAATGTCTAATATTTGAATTTAGATTACCCAGAAATCTTGTTTGAACATATTAATCAAATCCCGAACACTCACTTTTCTCATTTTCGTCTCATTGTCACTCATACATTATTCACCTACTAAAATTACATACTAAAATTCCAGTTTGCTAATACTGCTAAATCTCAGCTCATCAAACCTTCATTTTGAACACAATATCATTTTTAATTAACAACATATCCATGAATCAAATTTTTAGTCTTCATAACTCAGTACCAAAAAGAATTGCCTTGGCATGTTTTAAAAATAATATCCAACTCTTGAGAGTATTTTAATCATATAAATTATCAAGATTCTAAATATATCTAAGCAAAATTAAGTGAATATTCTGAAACCAACTTTCTTGACCAATAATTCAGGGACCATCTAGCAAATATACGCCTAGAATCAAACAATAACGCACCTACAAAATTTCACCTTGCTTCAAATTATGAGCAATTAGAACACCTATAGCTTTAGCGTTAAAAAAAAAAAACATCCCAAGTCTTTCATTAATTAAATACTCGCCCAAATCTCGACTCAAGAAATGAACACTAAAAAGATTTTCCAAGTCTCGGTCACCTTTAACGTTACTTGCAATTAGGTCCCTCACTTTACTTCTTTGCACCAACCACACCCACAAGAAATTTGAAACCACATTGAAAGCCATTATCAACCCTTTAATTGACACCTTGAGTAATGACTAAAACTAACTAAAAAAGGACTTACTGAGATTTTGAAGAGCACTAAAAACTTCAAAGCCTGGAATCGTAATTCCTTCACTTCTCCACTTACTGTCTAATGATCAATATGATAAAAATTCATATCAAGATTCATGAACTGAACTAGCCCAAAGACTCGTATGATAAAAATAGAATTTGAAAATAGCGCCACAAAATGATGAATGATCAAAGCAAAAGATCCAAGCCGTAAGAAATTTTGATCAACACTAAATCATGAACTTTCCATATTAGTAGTAATTAACGCAAATGCTGAAAAGCTAAACTTGGAACTGACAAAAAACTGCAAGCTTTGCTTGCAATGAATAAAAACGTATTCAATGAATCAATGGCATCATTACCAATAAATCACATAGAAGAGTGGAAGAAGACAATGCTGAATCAGGGCTGGAGAGTCTGTCACTACAGGGGACTGATGTGCAATTATTACAAAATAAAAATATGGGTACAGATGCTGGGTTACATATTGGGGCGGTAATTAATTTAGAACTAAGTCAGGGGTAAAATAAACTTGGTCAGGAGTGCAAAATAGCAGGTGATGTAGAATCCCTTGCGGTCAGTAGCTTTTTGAAGTCTGATGTAACTAGAGAAAATAATATGAATACTACTAGGTTGACCCGGGCCCCTGTGGTGCAAAGAAAAACAGCAGTCCGATCTTAATGGAAGATAGCATGGAAAGTGATCAGCAGTCCGCTCTAACGGCCAGGTTCCTGAGACACAGGCTGTTAGAGCGGACATGAGCGATTTTTGAAGTCTAACTATCAGGAACATTACTTTCTCACTATATCTTTATGTTTATTAATTAATGTGTACACCATTTATGTATTCTCAAGGGTGTATTAGTTTAAATCAGCCGCTAAATAGTGTTGTCGCCGGTAATTTAGACGCGTTGTTCGAAAAATGATGTATGTACACATATAAGGTGTGGTTGACGGTTATAGTGGAGCCGAGAACCAGTCAGGCGAATGAGATTATTAGAAGTTTGAGTAAATCAAATTTAACTAGGGTGAAAGCGGAAACATATAAAAGAGGCATTTGGTTAATGTGGGATAGTACTGATGTCGATATGAGAGTATTGTCTGTGGATAGGCAAGTTATTAAGGTTGAGGTTTCAAAACAGGAATGTGAATCATGGATCTTTTCGGCAGTTTATGCACGTACCTATCCAGCGGAACAAGAAGAACTATGGTTAGCTCTTAAAGGTGTCTTCCAGGGGCTCGAAACGACATGGTTAATAGCCAGAGATTTTAAGCAAATGGGGAAAGAGGAGGATAAGAGATGAGGGTCTATGGGAGTTACATGTAGATTGAAGAAATTCGAAGAGTGGAGACATGATTATATTGGTATGCTATTATGTTGAAAGTTTGTCTTACACCAAAATTCTAAAATTTACATTTTTTCACAATTTTTTTTGGATACAAATGAGTTCTAACGTATAAATCCTATTAAACTTTTACAGAAGTTCCATGTCACCAAAAATTAAAGAAACAATCAAAGTAAACTAGTCGCTTTACTCCTTTAATGGGGCTCTCTTTGAGTGGGATCTCAGGCTAGCAAGTCTATAATAATGCTTTTCTCCATTTCCCTTTTCTAGAACTTAACTTAAAGTGCCTTCAATTTTTTTTTTTTTTTTTTGACATTTCACAAATTTGAGTTTGGAAACTAAGGCATGCTAGAGGCATAGTTCAAAATTATTATCTTCCCGTCAAGTTCCCATGAAAAACTGCTTGAATTTGATATATGGGATGATTTATCTAATCCAACCACGTTAAATTGGAAGCTTGGGCGATACGTATTGGGCCTACAACTCATTTCTTGTGTTTAATCGGCTACAACTCTTTAGATAATAGAGAATTTGAGAATAATAAAAATTATTTTGCCAGGGTTTATGTAGGAGGGGAATTTGGAGGGGCTAAGGGGGTATGGGGACCAATTCCTCAATTTTTTCATTTTGAATTAATTGCACTAAAGTGAACCTGAAGCCTAAATGTTTAGGTTCCTAATTTTTTTTCTACATTGAGGATATTGTTAAACCAATGCGGGTTTAACTTTTCAGTGGATTTAGTTTGGATCTTCATTTTGAATTGGGCTCAATCTTGCTCAACCCTAAATTATTTGGCTACTTTTGCATAAATTATGAACCACTTGTGCAATTTATCATAAGGGTATATATGACTATTTTGATTTAAGACCATTAACAATATTTGGCTATTTTGTAGAACACATGGAACACTACTGCAATTGTTCGTATTGGTATATGGAAAATGTTATAGCTTCAATGAACGTCACAAGATGAATTTACTGAAAGCAATTCAACAAGATTAAAAAACGAATAAAAGAAAAACAAAAAACAATATAAGCTCTTAAATGTTTACCAAGCAAGTCCAATCAGTGATGCAACAAACTCTCATGAACGAATTAAAAAAAAAAGAAAAGAAAAAACAATAAAGGTGTATCAAGCAATTTTCCCATCAATTCCAATCAGTTGTTCAACAAACTCAGATGTTAGATCCATATAATCCAAACTACTGTTTATTTCTTTAATTGAGGAATAGGCTAAACATTTAGTGTTGCTTTCACCATTTTAATGCAAGCTGCTGCAGAGATAAACACACCTGAAAACGTAGCAACATGAGTAACAACATAATTCCAGTCCACTCCGAAAGGATTTGCAGGTGGAGGATTCGCCATTGCAGGTGGAGGATTCGCGATTGCACGAGAAGCTGCTGCAACTGAAAGAATAGAAGCTTCGATGGAAAGTTTCCGAGCATCTCTGGCTTCTTCAACAAATCGGTTCATCGCCTCTAATGTTTTAGCTTCTGCAACGATGCACTTGAGCTCATCAATGGCCTGCTCTTTAGCTTTTCCTATCTCAGCGAGTGCCTGCTCTTTAGCTTTTCCTATCTCAGCGAGTGCTTCTTGCTTGAATTTTTCAATATCCTCCATCGTAATCTGACGGTCCGCCATTAAAGCGCGTAGAGAAGCTTGGTGTGTGTATTGAGAGGGTTGTGTGTGTTTAGTGGTGTAAAAAGCAGTTAGAAGTATTTTTCTGTATATGTGTGTATATATAGGTGCTTGACGTGCTAGAGGTAAGGGGGGGGGGGGTGGGGGGGGGGTAAGCGCTTCTTATTTTTCTTTTTTTTAGTTAATTTTTTTTAATAATGTGAATTAGAATTATCAGAAAGAGTTAATTATGTTGTGTTTTTTTTTTTTTTTAAGTATTGTGTTAAATATTTAGGAACTATAAAATTAAATTCTTAATATAAGTGAAAGAATTTAATTGGAGAAAATAAATAATACAAGACAAGAGGAATTTATGTGTTTACCTCTTGAGCAGCGGAGTAGCTTTGATCACAGATCTTTTCATAGTAAGAAGAACCTATGTTCACAACCTAAGAGCTTTATATATTTGTTTTGTGATTTTTGTGTGTAGAATAAAGAGGAAGAAGATTAGAGCATATGATGAAATTAGACGAATTAGAGTTGTATATAATTTCTGACTCTATCCTCGAGAGAATATAGTGGGTTAGTTATCTTTTATCAGATAAAGACCCACGTAACAATTAAAATAACTTCTATCTCTTCTGAATTTTAAATTCAAAATAAATAGGAATAACTTATTTATGGCAGACAAAAAAAAACAACTAAATATATATAATATATTTAATTATTTATTTCTTTTAATAAGAAAAATTCATGTTGCACCTTAGGAATACTTACGATGGTAAGTTTGTAATCTTTATTTTTATTACGAGTAATGATATATACCAATTAAAATTAACCTTCAAATTACAAGAAACCACAATATTACATATTAAACATAAATTAAACTTTATGTCGGTGAATACTAAAAATATAAATCTAGTTTTGATTAATTTAAATATCAACTTAAGATTGTGTGAATTACAAACCATTGTTGCGTACTTTCCCAAAATAAGAGTTTAATAGTTGAGATTGTAGAAGAGTTTTCTGGCGGTGGCTTTGAAAGGGGTGGTGGTGGCGAATAATTTTCACCTTCACGTTTCTAATAATTTTTCGATGGTAACATCTATATATATATATATATATATATATATATATATATATATATATATATATATATATATATATATATATATATATATATATATATATATTTTGTATTTGTAAGTTGATACTTGATAATTTATCGACTTAATGAGCATCCTTTCGCTCACTCCTATCTGTTGTTTTATTTCGAATAAGCAAGAGTAAGTGCCAGCCTGCCAGGGAGACTTGAGTGGGGTAAAAGAGTCACGTAGTTACTAGTAATTCAATAAAGCGAGTCGATTACTTAGTTTCACTTAAAGACTTGCACTTTTGTCATTTTTGTTGAATTATCCCTGATTAGTAAATGATTATCTTTTGAGTAATTGTAATAAATAGACAATTACAAGGGTGCACTCCTCTTAGTGCACGAGGGTTGCACTTCTCTTAATGCACAACGAGCTATGTTCTAACCTTGTTCAAAAGGGGTTAGGGAGTGACATTATTGATTCACATAGCTTATCAAGTCCTACTATCGACGATGTCATCTTTACATCATCATCATCATTTTTTTCAATTTGAATTCCGGTAATTCAGCATATATAAAAACATATCCAAACTTACATGTTCAAAATTAAAAAAAACGTTAGTTATGTTAGAGCAAGCTATAATTTCATGTTTAAAACAACATAACTAGAAATTTTATAGTTAATTGCACTCTAGGTCCTTGTATCTCTTTTTATTATTAAGTCCCTATTTTATGCAAAAACAACAATCCTGGAAAGATAGTTTTAGAAGAGGGCGGAGCCATGAATTTTTTTGGTGTCCAAAGAGATTCCTTTATTTTGGTAATTGCACTATAAGTCCCTTTATTAGACAAAAAATGCACTATAGGTCCATTTATCTATGTATGTATATATATATAAAATGTTAGTGGTTCTGATAGTGTTTTCGTTGCTGTCATAGTTTAAATAAATTTTTCTTTCTTATCTTTTATGTAAAAATTCGTATTGTCGGTGTGTATGTTGTATTGTGTGAGTATTGATGGTCATTAGAAGTCATTAATGTCGCATGTGAAATCTCTTATTTATGATCGATGGTCTATATTTGTGTTGGTTATTTCATCTTCTTATCTTATTTTAGATGATAAAATTTACGTAAAATGATTGAAATGATTCCTCAAATACCAAAACCAGTTAACAATAATGTCATCAAAAGCCTCCAAAGATATACTAAATAACAAAAAAAAATTATATGATTTACCTTATCAACCATTCCTCCAAAAGACAACAACAATAGAGTACTTCTATGATAGCAAATTTTCATTAAAGTACACCTATGATAGCAATTTTTTGTAAATAAGTGGAATCAAATTTACAAATTATGAATAAGACATATAATTCATAAATAAGTAAAGAAGATATTATTTAGTTTTCAGAGTAAATAAAGAAAGACAGTAAGAGTAAAAGAAATCAACCACAAAAATCTCGACAAAGTAGCCAACATTAATAACCACTATGAAGATCCGCCATCAAATAACCTAGAAAAGCAATGATGGGAAGAGCTAATACTACACTTATATATTTTCTTTATATATAGAAGTTTCAACCCGTGGTCGCTTTTTTGGTACCATAATCTTACTCTTTTCATGTTTATCCCTAACCACTAAATCAACTGAGTTAGTGGTACTAGCTCGCGTTATTACTCCTATCATGTCATCAATTTCATTGGTATCCTATGGAAATTTTTAAATAAATAACTCAAATATGTAACTAAATCTATAATGTATTAAAATAATTTACTTTACATGCCTTAGACGGTTGACTATCACCAGTAAACAACTTAGACACAACCTTTGACTTTTGTTCTCGTTTGTTAATTGGGTCAACATCAACCTTCTCTTCATTTGACTTGGAGGGTGTAATAACTCTCTACGCTTTGGATTTAGGTCTCCTTTCATTTGGACTAACTACTTGGGTTGTTACCACAACATTACTATCTCTCACATCTAATTGCACATCACTTGACTCATTATCAACGTCAACCCTACTCTTAGATCCCGTAACACAAAGTTCACTCCTTGAAGCATCAACATTCACTTCACTATTGATAACGTCAATATTCACAAAAATCAACCACAAAAATAAGAGTAAAAGAAAGACCGTAAGAGTAAAATAAATCAACCACAAAAATCTCGACAAAGTAGTAACATTAATAACCACTATGAAGAGCCGCCATCAAATGACCTAGAAAAGAAAGATGGGGTGCGATGATGGGAAGAGCTAATACTACACCTATATATTTTCTATATCGATTCACACCCACCTTCCCACCAAAGACGGTTGAAGTGAGCAATTTGGTCTTATACTGTATTTTTTGAATTGTTTTGCAGTAAAATATCCATTTGACGCAGCTGCTAGAGATAGTCTAACATAACCCCGAAAAAGTCACTTTTTCTTTCGTAATTTCTGAACTAAAAGTTACAAAAAATTTGAACTACAAATTCCGAAAGAGATTTTTAAATTCGGGAAAATTTGGATCGAAATTGGAATAGAAATATTCTATTTTGAAAAAGATAAGAAAATTTCCGAAAGAACCTTTTTTTTTTACCATTCCTTCAGAATTCTACCCCTACCTATCATTCAAGGATTATATAGACTTTTTTTAGTCTTTGAGAATACAGGTGGCATTCTATACGTCAAAGCTATGGCAAGTTGAGCAGTCCTTTATCATGTAGTCTTTTTGCATATCCTATACTTTTTAGTGTTGTTAATGTACGATTTGCAGAATCAAATGGTGAATGAGAGATATGAAGCCTTTGATGGGCTAAGTTTATCTGATCTATCTTGTACCGAACTAAAGCATGTCCTTAAATGGCTTGAAGGTCGTGAAACTAATAGGTATTCATAAATGATATGATGATTGAAGATAAAACAATTAAGAATGAGACATCTGAGGATGAGATAGAAGAAGATTATTCAAGCTTCTTGTTGTTGAAGGAGGAACAAGAATCGCAAAGATATGAAGCTGTTTAATAAATGGAGCTAGAAACAACTCAAAGAGTGGATAGATTTAATCAAACATAGATGCGCTAACTAATTATCAATAGATTTAATCCTTTTGCTTCCTTTTATCGAGTCACACTAGACTTTCAAGATATGTATATGCACACAAATGTATCACTTAAATTAGAAAGACAATTGTTTAACGGCTGACAAATCTGATCCAATATTTTTCATTATCCATTTGAAGTTGGAAAATCAAATACTGGGAACCCAAAAAGGTTCTCAAAAGGTGTGAAGCTTAATTGTAGTGTGTGCTTGCACTTAGAAGTTCCAAGATTAAAAGCAAGAGTAGAACTGTCCTTGATCTTCCAATGCAAAACACCATTAGCATGGGCCTTCCCTGGTAATTGCAATTGCTTCAGCAATAACTTGTATATTAGATTTGGATTGTTTGTAATTTGTATTAAATTATACTTAAGGCTCTCAATCATCTAACACCATGGTATTGATACGAACTGGAATCGCATAACAGACTTCACGGAAAACTTTGATAGTCCCTCCACAACTAAATTGTTCGGAATAAAAACGTTTGTCATTGATCAAGAAATCATGCTTGTAAGAGAATTACCATGAGACTCGTTTTCTTTAAATGACTAAAAAGTAATGCAATATCCTCAGCTGAATCACATTCAAATATCATAAGATATATTTACATCACGATGGAAGACAAAAATACTACAAGATTGTCTCAAAAATACTCATAAGATATACTTTCGGCAGAGGAGTTAAAATTATCCAAGATTGCCAAGTTAAGGTTTTTTGATCATCAACGGATAATCTACAACAAAATTCCAGTTTGCTAATTGTGCACATATTCCAAACTACCACTGCTAAATCTCAGCTCATCAAACCTTCATTTTGAACACAATATCATTTTTAATTAACAACATATCCATGAATCAAATTTTTAGTCTTCATAACTCAGTACCAAAAAGAATTGCCTTGGCATGTTTCGAAAATAATATCCAACTCTTGAGAGTATTTTAATCATATAAATACTCAAGATTCTAAATATATCTAAGCAAAATTAAGTGAATATTCTGAAACCAACTTTCTTCACCAATAAATTACCAATAATTCAGGGACCATCTAGCAAATATACGCCTAGAATCAAACAATAACACACCTACAAAATTTCACCTTGCTTCACATTATGAGCAATAAGAACACCTATAGCTTCAGCGTTACCAAAAAAAAAAAACATCCCAAGTCTTTCATTAATTAAATACTCTGCCCAAATCTCGACTCAAGATATGAACACTAATTTTTTTTTCCAAGTCTCGGTCACCTTTAACGTTACTTGCAATTAGGTCCCTCACTTTACTTCTTGCACCAACCACACCCACAAGAAAATTGACACCATATTGAAAGCCATTATCAAACCTTTAATTGACACCTGGAGTAAAAAGGACTTACTGAGATTTTGAAGAGCACTAAAAGCTTGGAATAGTAATTCCTTCACTTCTCCACTTACTGTCTAATGATCAATATGATAAAAATTCATATCAAGATTCATGAACTGAACTAGCCCAAAGACTAGTATGATAAAAATAGAATTTGAAAAATAGTGCAACAAAATGATGAATGATCAAAGCAAAAGATCCAAGCCGTAAGAAATTCTAGTTTTGTCCTTACCCACAACCATTAACATGATTGAACCCCTTATCTGAGAGCATCTCTCCACAAGGAACCAACATCAACACTAGATTCAAGTTTCTCCTCCATACATTAAAAAAACTCTGTTCATTCTGAAGAAGTTTTTAACCATCAACAAATGCTCCATTTTTCGACGAGACAGAAAAGGTTACAATTTGAGATGTTTTGTGATTAAATTTTATAATTTAGAATGTGATATATAAAGGGGTATAAAAGTTGCTATGATTTGATTTCGGCTAAAAATTTATCGCAAGTGAAAGATCTTCTCATCAAAGGGGTATAATGAATGACCAAAATTTAATTTTATCTAAAAATATATATCATAGGAGAGGTTTAGATATATATAAAAAAAAATTAAAAAAAAATCTAAGATACTCCTACTATAAATATATAGCTTGCCAAAAAAGAAAATACTAAAAATAGAAACAAAAATTCCCTTCACTAAAAAACAAAAATCTCGACTTCTATCTAGGGATGGCAACAGATCGGATATCCTCGAAAAATTGCATAACCATATCTACATTCATTTAGAAAAACGATAACCAAATCCGCATCCAATAACCACCAGATTTTAGAATTATTTACCGAATCCGCATCCGCGACGGATACGATTTATCCACGGTTAATCCATATCCGCAATCGTTTAAAATGATTAAAATAAATAAAATTAATTAAATATTTTTACAATTTCAAAATTAGCTACAAAATTATTGAAAGATCATAAAATGATATTAAGCAATATACTCATAAAATAGATAATAATCAATAAGCTAGTTTATGTATAGAATAATTATATTTGGTCGATATAATGTATAAAATTTGTATATATAGAATATTTTTATATAGTATATATATTTTAATGTTTTATATTATATATTTTCATTCGGACTTCGGATTATCCGTCGGATTATTGTAAAATATCAAATCCTAACGGTTGATCTACCGGTTACCTTTTGTGAGAACCAAACTCTCATAGATGCACCATCGGTTCCACTAACGGATTTATTACTGGATCTAATATCCATCGGTTATGGTTAATATTTGAATCATTGTCATCCCTACTTCTTTTCTCTATTCCACAAAAACTCGGTCCAAAATCTTTCTCATTTATTTTACAAAAACTCATCTCCGTCACTTCACCGACGTCTTTCATTTTTCTATATTCGTCTTTGAATCCACCAATTTTCTTCACCACGCCGCTCCGAACTTACTCCACCACCAAGCCTATTCGAAGCCACCTTCGTACCCCATCGTCGATTCTTCAGCACAGTCAATGCTTTAATATATATTTACTTTAAATCAATATAAAATATCATGTGAGTCTCACATTAATATATTCATATGTAATATTGATATTAACTCATATTCTAAAATATAAGTGCTTTAAATATATCTAACCTTTAAAATAAATAACTTAAGCAAATCAAGTTTCATAAAAAAAAAATCAGAATCTATATAATATGCTATTCCTTAATAAGTTTAATCTTTGTTCACATTATATATATATATATATATATATATATATATATATATATATATATATATATATATATTTAGGAAGTAACATGAAATTTTATAATATTATATTAATTTAACATATATTTAGGAAGTTGAAACTTTGCATAAAATAATTTTAATTTATTATAAAAATGAAATGTCATTCTAAAAAGTAATTTAATTTTTTTCAATTATCTTATACATATAAAGAATATTAATATTACAAAAAAATTATTTATCCTTAGACCTTTGAACATCAAATCTTCTTAACCAAAATTTTATTGGTTTGTGATTAATTTACATTCTAAAATATCATCTATATTCCATCTAAATAAGATCTTTTTCACCCCCGTGATATTTTGTTAATTTTAGTATTTATATTCTATTAATGTAATGTATCTAAATTAAAAAATTCGTGCAAAACTTTCAAAATCATAACATCTGATATTGTTATATGTCATGGAAAATGGGTAAATACTATGTTATAAGTGTAAGCGTGGAGAAAATATTGGTGTTGCTAGCTTGAGTTTGTGAACAAATGAAGAAAAAGATAAATTTACGATAGGTTCAAATAATAAATTATTTTGTTTCGAAAATATTCTCTTGATCAAAATGACTTTTTTTATATAGTTTTTTGTTCTATTTTTAACAACTGAATAACACAAAGTATCTCTTTAATAATTAGCAAAGAAAGCAAATAGATTAGTTTTGTAAGTTCTTTTTAGTTCTTTTTCAGATTTGACCATGACTGATATTAATTAGAGGTTTTTTTGTCGGATATATTGTCTTATCTTTGTTTGTAAGTTATTTTTGTAGTTAGTTTTTTATCGATAAAAATCCTATTATTCTTATCCGTAAGGGTCCAAATCTCCTTTGCTAGTAGGTATGTTGGAAGAGTTCTAGTCGTCTTAGGTTTTGGATATTGTCGGAGGCGACAATATTTCATGTATGGAATCTTTCGTGGGATGCTAGAATTGCCTATCCCCATTGTTGTCTCAATTGCACGGGCGGATATGAGAAAATGTTTTAATTATTTGAGTATGATATCATTACATGATATGAAGTGATATTATTGTTATAGTCTACCTATTCGATATACTTGGGTGGTATAATTTTGAATGGTATATATCATTACTCTTTGTTTAATTTGTGTTGTAATTATTTTGTCTTTCTAATAGAATTATCTTACTTCCAACCAAAAAAAAAAAAAAAAAATTAAAACTATGTACAATTTTACACTTATTACAATGACATACATTGAAAGAGATAATCATTTATCAATTTAACTTTTCCATATACATACAATTCTCTCCTCTACCCGCATCCAATCCCGTCTTTGGTAATAGAGCACCATCACAAGAGATATTTCCTTTCCAAGGAGCATAGATACGCCATCAATGGCAGATTTGAGTGAAGTTTTGTAGCTTCAATGGCTTCAAATGAGTGGTAAATAGGTGGTTGGGGTGAAGAGTGGGTGGTGATAGAGGTTGAATACTTCTTAGAAATCACATAATCAACTATTTGAGTATATCCTTTTTTCTGTAAATTATAGAAAACTAAAAACTTTTTTGTTTTTTACTTTTTGTATCATCCAATGTTCGAATAAAAAATCTACTTTTAAGTTATAAATTTCAGTATCATTGTAAACCAACCCCAAGAACCTAACCAAACACCACCAAATTCCAAGGAAACGATCATACTAAAACGAGTCGTTCTACTCTTCTAATGGGCCTCTCTTTGAATGGGTCTCTTGGGCTAGCATGTCTATTTATGATGATTTTATCCATTTTTTTTTTCTTGAATTTAACTTAAAGGGGATCCAAATTTTTTTCGTTTCGACGTTTCATAAAATAGTCCAAAAACTAAGGCATGTAGTAGCCATAGTTTAAATTCATCCTCTTCCTCGTCAAGTTTCCATGAAAAATTCTTGAATTTGATCTCTGGGTTGATTTCTCAAATCCAACCATGTTAACATGGAAGTTTGTGTGATGCGTAACGTGCCTACAACCCATTTGGTTAATGGGGCTACAACTCTTTAGATAATAGAGAACTTGAGAATAATAGAAACTATTTTGCCTAGGTTTTATATTGGGGAGGATGGAAATATGGGGGCCCTATGGGAAATATGGACCAATTCATCAATTTTTTATAGAGTATTTGTTAAAAGAATTTTAATAAAAGTATTTAATTATTAAATTAAGTTTTTAATAATTTACTTTATAAAAAGATCTAATAAAATAATTATTTATATAAAATATTTTTTTTATTTTTTATATCTTTACTACCCTTATTATTAAATATATTATTTTATTTTTATATTACAATATTTTTATTTTTTAATATTAAATAAATAATATGGCACTTACATCACCACCACTACCACCACTATATATTTAACCACTGTTACAGCCACCACCATAACCACCACCACCTACTACTACTAATTTCATCACACGCGTGCGTCTGGGAATTATTTTTTAAATCGTCGTAACTAATTAAAAAAAATCAAAAAAATAAAACTTTACATTTTTGGATAAATCAAATCAATATTTACGTCTATGAATTTTTTTGTTTTTTTGTTTTTATATTTTTTGTTTTTTTTAGAACTTTTTTCGCAAACATGAAATTCACTGTTCGAAACAGTGAATTTTTTTTCCGCAAACATGAAATTTACTGTTTAAAACAATGAATTTTGTGTCTGCGAAAAAATAATTTAAAAAATTTAAGAAAGTCATGAAATTCAAAAAAAATCATAGACGTAAATATCAATTTTTCTCGTTCAACAATGCAATTTTTGTTATAAAAAAATTATTAGTGGCTATTATTATTATAGAGTAGTGGGGTGGTGTAACCTTCACATTTATCCTTTGTAACATCCTACTTATTATGCAATTAGTAGGGTAGTTGGATAGTCTCATATTGCCTATATAAAGGGCTTGTACATTCCCTCAAAGTAAGATGAAAATACATATATAATGATATACTCTTCTTATCCCCATATATCCTCTCATCAACTAGTTTCTTTTACATATTGTTTCAACAATTTTATATTTTTCTGATTTTTTTTGAATTAATTATAACGATTTAAAAAAAAAAAAAAATCAGACACACGCGTGTAATGAAATTAGTAGTATTAGGTGGTGGTGGTGTTTGTTGTTGTTGTGGTGGGGGTGCTTTTTAATGGTGGTTGAGGTTGTAGTGATGTGGTGGTAGTGGTGGCGGTGGTTGTTGTGGTAGTGGTAGTAACAGGGGGTGGTGGTGGTGGTAGGGTAATGGTGGGAAGTTGTAATAAGGTACTTAAATTTAAATAATAAATAATAAAATAATAATATAAGAGTATTTTTGTCAAAGATATTTTCAATAATAAATCTTGTTAAAGGTTGTTTTTAGTAAATAAGTTTTTTATAAACATTTATTGATTATTTTAAATTAATTGCATTATAGATCTCTATATTATACAAACATTTTACCATAAGTTCAATCATCATTTTTTTTCTGATAATTGCACTATAATTCCCTATATTATGCAAAATAAAATATGATAGTCTGTAAAGAAGAAGACTAAAGCAACCATGAGAATATAAAACTAACCTGACATATAGTCCATTCGTACACATCGAAAATCTTTCCCTCAGCACAAACAAAAACACGCGGTGTTTCCACCTAAATTGCAAGTAAAACACAAATTCAAGTCCGTTATAGTACAATTTTTGCATAACATAGAGAGGAATAGTGCAAATTTTGCATAGTAAGAGGAGAAGAACTGGTGTAGTAAGTCTCAGATCATCTGTGAAAAAGCTTTTCCAAGGCCATAAGGCCCGTAATGGCTTGATTATTGGCATAAACAAGAAATGAAACCATCTATTGATTGAATAAATATGGTCGGAAGAAATTAAAAAAAAAGATGATTTGTACAAAAATATCTTCGATATCTTGGCTCGTAACAAATTAAAGCAACTAAAGACCGAATCAAATAGAACACAAGGTATAAGTTCTGTTTAAAAACTACCCGGAATTCTACATCTGAGCTTACTCTTTTTTTAGCATTGGAGAAGTGTGAAGATAAAATGTTTTAACGGACAGAATCGGCATTAGAGAGAAGGGGCTATGGAACAATTACGCAAAGTTTGTTTGAGGAATCGAAGCGAAACGATATCTTTTTTTTTTTTTTTTTTGTCATTGTTGAAAAACATCATTAATTACACATTTGATTAAGAAGATTAATTTAAGTTGCATAGATTTTTTATACGATGATCGTGGTGAATATGCTACAGAGAAAATCATGGAACATATATAATGATTTTTCCATGTCTGGATCAGAAATACGAGAAACTAAAGTGAAAGTGTACTTATTATAATGGGCCAATTGCTAAAACACTCAAGAATCTTCATGCAAAACAAAGGATCTTAATTAAACAAGAAAAAGTACAAATTTAAGTTCAAAGTATCTGATTAAAAAAAAGAAACAAGAATAAAATAGTTGGACATGGATTACTATAACTAATTAGTTTCAATCGGTTCCAATTAAGTACCATACTGTTCAATAGATTTAGTCCTTTTGCTTCTTCCTTTTCTCTTCTTTCCTCAACTTGATTATCGAGTGGGACGAGACTTTCAAAATATGGATATGCACACGTATAACTTGTTATACCGTTAACTTGGGATTCTGCTACCTCAAACAATTGTTTTACAGGATTGTAAATTTTAATATCACGAGATAAAGACAATTGTCTAGCAGCTGAAAAATCCATTTCACTATCTTCAGTTATCCAATTCAAGTCGGATATCAGATAATGAGAACACTTTTCCAAAAGGTTTCCCCATCGAACCTTATTCGAAGTGTGAGTTAACACTTGAATTCTCTCAGTTGCAAGATTAAAAGCAAGGGTAGAATCGTCCTTTAACTGCCAATGCAAAACACCATTAACAAGAAATCCACCCAGAATACTCCTCCATGATAGATCAACTCCATATACAAAATCCTCCAAATTCCTCCATTTTTTAGATTTTAGACTAAATATATTAATTTCAAAGATATAGGTTTGAGCATTTAAATACCTTACAAACCGAACCACCTTGTAATCATCCGTGCTTTCATCGTATCCAAAACCATGAACGGAGTAATCATAGGTTCCCAAAGTCTGTTTATATTTATCGAAACAAATAGGTAACACAAGGTGTTTTTGAGTTGAAGGGTTCCATAGAACAAATTCCCCGTGTAGCTTTGAATAGACTATACAGATCAACCCATTGCAACATCCTACTAACCTACAACCAAATAACCAAAATCTCTCTGGGGATTCATCCCTTTTATAAGCGGGTATTTGATTTCCTTCATCGAAATTTCACCACCTAACTCATATAGCGTGGGATCTTCCCTGGTTATTGCTTCAACAATAATTTTCATATTAAATCTGGATCGTTTGTAATGTGTTTTAATGAAATTAGGGCTCTCAATCATTCTACACCATGATTTTGATACACACTTGCATCGCATAACAGACTTCACAGATAACCTTGATAATACCTCCTCAGCTAAATCGTGTGGAATGAAAACGTTAGTCATTGATCCAATGCTTGAATTAACTTTGCATATATTATGATGGTAAGAAACGAGACAATTTACCATATCTTTTAAACAAGTAAAACATATTAGGTGTTTGTATAAGCAAAGAACTCTACAAGTACAAAACTCTTTTCTTCTAAAAAAAAAATTACTAATTGAATTTTATTTTATTTTATTTTAATATATCTCAGAGCTAGCTATTTTAGCTCTAATAAAATTCGATCCCAACTAACTAAAGAAATTTTGTTTGCGTTTGATCTTAATTTAGTTCAATTGAATGAATAAGACAGTTTTCCTGACAAATTCAGATCGGGCTACAGACTAATCATTCAAACTCTGATTTTTAAAACAAAAGAGTCCCATGGCAAATGGTCTCGTCTCTTACAATCATAACTTAAGCGCAAAATTAAATCAAGCATTTGGATCAATGACTAACGTTTTAATTCCACACGATTTAGTTGAGGAGGTATTATCAAGGTTATCTGTAAAGTCTGTTATGCGATGCAAGTGTGTATCAAAATCATGGTGTAGAATGATTGAGAGACCTGATTTCATTAAAACACATTACAAACGATCCAGATCTCATATGAAAATTATTGTTGAAGCAATAACCATGGAAGATCCCACGCTATATGATGTAGGTGGTGAAATTTCGATGAAGGAAATCAAATACCCGCTGGATAATTGGCAAGAGGGATTTATGTTATATGATTGTAGGTTAACCGGTTGTTGCAATGGGTTGATCTGTTTAGTCTATGAAAATCTAGAGGGCAAAATTGTTTTATGGAACCCTTCGACTCAAAAGCACCTTGTGTTACCTATTTGTTCCAATAAATATAATCAAACCTTGGAAATCTATGATTACTCCGTTCATGGTTTTGGGTACGATGAAACAACAGATGATTACAAGGTGGTTCGGTTAGTAAGGTATTTAAATGCTCAAACCTATACCTTTGAAATTAATATATTTAGTCTAAAGTCTAATAAATGGAGGACTGTGGAGGATTTTGTATATGGAGTTGATCTTTCACGGAGGACAATTCTGGGTGGATTTCTTGTTAATGGTGTTTTGCATTGGCAGTTAAAGGACAATTCTACTCTTGCATTTAATCTTGCAACTGAGAGAATTCAAGTGTTACCTCATACTTCGAATAAGGTTCGGTGGGGAAACCTTTTGGAAAAGTGTTCTCATTATCTGATATCCGACTTAAATTGGATAAATGAAGATAGTGAAATGGATTTTTCAGCTGCTAGACAATTGTCTTTATCTCGTGATATTAAAATTTACAATCCTGTAAAAAAATTGTTTGAGGTAGCTGAATCCCCTATTAACGGAAGATATACGTGTGCATATCCATATTTTGAAAGTCTAGTCCCACTTGATAATCAAGTGAAGGAAGAACGAAAAAAGGAAGAAGCAAAAGGATTAAATCTATTGAACAATATGGTATTTAATTGGAACCCATTGAAACTAATTAGTTAGAGATTAATTTTATTCTTGTTTTTTTTTTAATCAGATACTTTGAACTTGAATTTGTACTTTTTCTTGTTTAATTTAGATCCTTTGTTTTGCATGAAGATTCGCCCCATTATAATAAGTACGCTTTCAATTTAGTTCCTCGTATTTCTGATCCAGACATGGAAAAATCATTATATATGTATTCCTTGAATTTCTCTGTAGCATATTCATTCACCACGATCATCGTATAAAAAATCTATGCAACTTAAATTAATAACAGTAAGATGATCATTTTGCTTCGATTCTTCACACAAACTTTGCTTAATTATTCCATAGCCCCTTGGAAAAGCTTCTTCACAGATGATCTGAGACTTACTACACCAGTTCTTCTCCTCTTAGTAGTCACGAGCTCGAGAAAATTGTTGTAGATTATTAGTTGATGATCAAGAAACCTTTCCTTGGTAATCTTGTAGAATTTTAACTCCTCTGTTGAAAGTATATCTTATGAGTATTTTTAAGACAATCTTGGAAAAAAAAAATCTTCCATTAATATTTAATACAGATTAAAAACAATCCAAATCTAATATACAAGTTATTGCTGAAGCAATTACCAGGGAAGGCCCATGCTAATGGTGTTTTGCATTGGAAGATCAAGGACAGTTTTACTCTTGCTTTTAATCTTGGAACTGAGAAATTCTAAGTGCAAGCACAAACTACAATTAAGCTTCACACCTTTTGAGAACCTTTTTGGGTTCCCAGTATTTAATTTTCCGACTTCAAATGGATAATGAAAGATAATGGATCGGATATGTCAGCCGCTAAACAATTATCTTTCTAATTTAAGTGATATATTTGTGTGCATATCCATATCTTGAAAGTCTAGTGTTACTCAATAATAAGTTGAGGAAGTAATAAATAAGGAAGCAACAGGATTAAATCTATTGAGGTACATGCTACTTAATCAGAATTCGTTGAAGATACTTAGTTAGAGCATCTATATTTGATTAATTTTATAAATCAGTTACTTTGAAGTTTAATTATACTTTTTTTTTCCTTGTTAAATTAGCTCTTCCCATCATAGTACAAATTTCTTTTCTGATCATTTGATGGTTGCTCTTCATAGTGGTCATTAATGTTGGCTACTTTGTTGAGACTTTTGTGGTTGATTTTTTTTACTTTTATTTACTCTGAAAAATAAATAATATCAAAATTCGTAAATTTGATTCTATTTATTAATGAAAAATTGCTATTATAGGAGTACTCTACCTTTGATGCCTATATTGAAATGGTCGATAAGGTAAATCATATAATTTGTTTTTAGTTATTTGGGATATCTTTGGAGGCTTTTGATGATATTATTGGCATACAACTGGTTTTGGTATTTGAGGGATCATTTGAATCATTTTACCTAAATTTTATCATCTAAAATAAGATAAGAATGCTATCTGAAATAACCAACAGAAATACAGACCCTCGATCATGAATCAGAAAATAATATCAAAGAATGAAAGACGGCGACAAACATTATGTAGGAGTAGTAGTGGAGAGAGGCGGTGCAGGAGTAAAGTGGCGGAGTTGAGTTTTTGTAGAATAGAGGAGAGAAATCGTGATGAGTTTTTATTTTTTGTTTTTTAGTAGAGGGAATTTTTGTTTTCTTTTTTTGCAATATACCTGTTGATAAGCAGCTATAACATCAGCACTTTGAACACTGTTAGCTTGTGTAGCACCAAGCTTATTCCATAAAGAGTAAGCTCGTGGTTTAAGGTTTAAAGCTGTCTGAAAAGACTCAATTGCCATGTCATACTCTCTATGTGTATATCAGCATCATCTAGTGACATTTTAGCTGCATCTTTAAATAACGCAGTAACAAGTTAAATCATTCATTACTGTAAAATACCAAATACCCCCTGTAGTTTGAGAAAATGTCAAAATACCCCTATGGTTTTTAAAAGGACAAATATGAAACATCACCCTGTGGTTTTCATATGTAACAGAAGGGATGAGTTGTCACGGGATGGATAAATTAATATTTTGACATTTTGTTATACTATAAAGATAAGAATGTAGAAGGATGATACTTACATCAGCTTGATATAGAGATTCTGAATCTTGTGGGGGGTAAAGATTAATGCCTAATTAAAAATCTTTTGGACAATTGTAAGTTTAAAAAAAGAACTTCTAAGTCAATATATATCAAACTCTACGGGATCATGCAATAGTGTAACTAGGTTTGATATAATTGAAAAGACAAGCAATCAATAAACTATAAGTATAGAGATAAGGGATAGAAAGTACACAACGATGTATAGTGGTTCGTTTATCCCTACATCCACTACCTAAGGATGCCACCTTAGGATTTCAAACCTTCTTAACCAAGCTCCCGTGTCTTTCTTAACCAGAGTGAGAACACAATACCCTTACAACCACTTCGATACCACGAAGTAAACTATTATGTTATCGCGACACAAGGAAACCGAGTATACTCCCTATACTCAAACTTTCTCTTTATCTATCTATTACAAAGACTAGATCTAAGAGGACAAATACAAGGGTTTGATTTGTTAAATGAATTTGCTAAACAAACTCCTAAAGAGTGGACATGACTTTAAGCTTGAATCTTCTCTTAAGTAGATAATAACTTTGAATCTTCTTGGATTCAACCTCTTTATCAAGCTTGAATGATTAACTATGATGGCTTGAGACCTCTAATTTTGTATGAGAGGATAATAAAAATAGTTGAATTTGTAAGAGGTAAGTTTTTCCTTGATAGAGGTCAAATATATAGTACAAGAAATTCTCATACGGTTATAAAGTTGATGGGAACATTTGTGCAAACCGAGTTCCTGGTTTAGGACAACCGGGTGCCTGGCTTCCTTCCCCAACGGCTCTTTTCCAAGTGGCAATGGTAATAAGTGGCGTGGCGTTGACTGGCGACTTTTTCATGCGAACCGGGTTCTTGGTTTCAAACCAAACGGGTACCCAGTTTCAAACTTACAAGGTACTTGGTTGTCTTCTTACCTCCGGATTTTGACATTATGCTACGATGCTCGGACAGAAAAACGTTCTTAACAAGATTTATTGGAAACATTCTAAGCAACTTTGTAGTTGATCATGAAGTCTAATTTTCAATGTACACAAAGATAAGGTTAAAAGTATTTGTATGAAAATTAACTTCTTAGCATATGATATTAAGGCAATGATAAGAATGATGAATGTAGTGTTTTTGATGAAATAAAGTAAAAGAGAGAGGATATATATAAAATGTAATTATCACACTTATCAGAAGAAGATTTGTCATATTAAAACAATCTATGAGGGAGGCTATATTCCAATAATATTTGAGGTTGAGTTGAATATCTAAGTGATACTATGTGCCTTTAATGCACAACATACACTAACCAAATGTATTCTTTTGCACGAAAAGAAAAAACAAAAAACCTTTTTTTTCCAACTTTTCATATTATTATCCAATGTACAAAGAAAGCATCTATTATAACAATAACTTTTCACTATCACCACCAAAAAAACCAAAAGAACAATCAAAGTAAAACGAGCTGTTCTACTCCATTTATGATGATTTTCTTGATTTTCCTTTTCTTGAATTTAACTTAAAAGGGCTCCAAGGTTTTCTTCGTTTTGAAGTTTCACAAAAGAGTCCAGAAGCTAAAGCATGTTGTAACCATAGCTCAAACTCATCATCTTTTTCATCAAGTTTCCATGAAAATCTACTTGAATTTGAGCTTTGACTTGATTTATCTCATCCAAACACATTAACATGGAAGATTGGGCGATGTGTATTGGGCCTACAACCCATTCCCTGCATTTAATGGGCCACAACTCTTAAGATATAAATATATAGAATTTGTGAATAATCGAAACTATTAAACTGAAGTTTTATATTGAGGGTAAAAAAATTTTGGGGGCTCAAAGGGGGCCTGGGACCAATTCCCCAATTTTTATTTTGAGTTAATTGTAGTATATGTCCCTATACTATGCAAAAATTGCAGTATAGGTCCCTATATTATGCAAAAAATGCACTGTAGGTCCCTATACACTATAGGTCCCTATATTATGCAAAAATTGCATTATAGGTCATGTATTAATGTATTTGAAAATTTAAAAAATAACGTGACAAATAGCCCATTCGGACACATCGAAAATCTTGGCTTTCGCGCAAACAAAAGCTTGTGGTATTTCCACCTGAATTGCAAGGAAAAATACAAATTTAAGTCCACGTGTTTTTCGAGTTAATAGCACTAAATGTCCCTATATTATATGTAAATTACACTTTGAGTACCTATATTATACAATAAAATAACATTATATGTCTTTATATTATGCAAAAATCGACTACAGGTTCATATAGTATGCAGCACTATAAGTTCCTATATTACCCAAAAATTGAATATAGGTCCCTATATTATGAATGAGATTTCACTAAAAGTCCCTATATTATGCATGAAATTTCACTATAGGTCCCTATATTATACAAAAGTTGAATATAGGTTCCTGTATTATGCATACAATTTCACTATAAGTCCCTAGATTATGCAAAGTTGCACGATATAGGTCCACATATTATGCAAAGATTGCATGCTAGGTCCCTATATTATGCAAAAAATGACTATAGATCCATATAGTATGCAAAATTTCACCCTATATTATGCAAAAATTGTATTATAGATCCCTTTATTATGCACAAAATTCTAATATAAGTCCCTATATTAAGCAAAGAATGCACTATATGTCCCCAATATTATGCATAGAAGTACTAAGATAATTTTGAGCAACGATTTTGTACTCTTCCTTTCTCAACTGCTCATCACAATCTCATTTCTTTGCAGTATTCAAAAGAACCTTAGTGCATGTTCATCATTAGGTTTCAGTATTTTACAAATATTTTGCTATATATGTTCCTCCCTATATTACACTTTTTGAGTTAATTTTCTTATAAGAGCCAAAAAAAAAATATTTTGGACCCCCTATTTTTTTTTTTTTTTTGAGTTAATTGCATAATAGGTCTTTATCTTTAACTTTTTGAATTAATTGTTCTATATAGCAAAAAAATCATTATAGGTCCCTAAATAGAACTATTTGATTTAATTGTTCTATAAGTCTCTATTATTTAATGATAATATGTTTTTAATGTTAATATAAATTATATTTATATTTATATTTGTAATTTATTTTATAAATATAGTAATTAAGTTAATGATATATAAATAAAAGATGTTACAAAATTTTATGATATTATATGAATTTCATATATGTTTTTAATAGATTATAAATTTAACATAGTTTTACCTTTTATTATTAATAAAAATGAAATGTCAGTAATTTAATATTTTTTATTCTATTATAAATATAACTAAATATAATGAATGTAAATAAGTTAGTTATCCTTAAACCATTCACGACTTTAAATACTCTTAACTAAAAAATTCATAAGTTTGTCATTAATTTATTTTTTAAAATATTATTTCACATCTTACTTAAATTTCTCTTTCATAATATTTATAACAATATTAATTCTTAATATAAATTCTCTCTTAATAAATATCTAATTTAAAAGATTCATCCAAAATTTTTAAATGTTTTATATTTAAAGAAATTCAATAAGACTAGGAAAGGTACTTGTTGTCCAAACTTGTACTTGTTGTCGGTCAATAAATAGATTAAATTATAAATTTATGTTGGGTTCAAATAGGAAAATTAATATTAAAAATTATTATGATGTAAAAAAGTTATTTCCATGAAAATAAAAACAAGTATTGATTTAATTATCTTTCTACAAAATTTCCATCCCCTCCCATATTTTTACCTTTTTCAGCACACCCATGAACCATTAATGGCATATTTAAGTGAAGCTATGTGGTTTCAATGGCTACAAAAGGTGGTGGTTTGGGTGGTTAGGGATGGAGAGTCAGTGGTGAGTGAGGCTAAAAACCTCTAATAATTCACAACATACACTAACCCAATATATATTTTTCTGCACGGAAAAGAAAAACAAAAAAACTTTTTTTTTTCCAACTTTTCATATCATCATCATCATCCAATGTACAAAGAAAACATCTATTTCAACATATACTTTTCACTATCACCACCCAAAAAAACCAAAAAAACAATCAAAGTAAAACGAGACGTTCTACTCCATTTATGATGATTTTCTCGATTTTCCTTTTCTTGAATTTAACTTAAAAGGACTCCAAGTTTTTCTTCGTTTTGTAGTTTCACAAAAGAGTCCAGAAGCTAAAGCATGTTGTAACCATAGCTCAAATTCATCATCTTCTTCATCAAGTTCCCATGAAAATCTACTTGAATTTGATCTTTGACTTGACTTTTCTAATCCAACCACATTAACATGGAAGCTTGGGAGATGTGTATTGGGCCTACAACCCACTCCCTGTATTTAATGGGCCACAACTCTTTAGATATAAATATATAGATTTGTGAATAATCAAAACTATTATACTGAAGTTTTATATTAAGGATGAAAAAATTTTGGGGGCTCAAAGGGGTCCTGGGACCATTTCTCCAATATTTATTTCGAATTAATTGCAGTATGGGTCACTATATTATGCAAAAATTGCAGTATATGTCCCTATATTATGCAAAAAATTGTACTATAGGTCTCTATATTGTGCAAAAAATTGCACTATAGGTCCCTATATTATGCAAAAATTGCAGTATAGGTCCCTATATTATGCAAAAACCCACTACGGGTCCCTATATTATGCAAAAAAATCACTACGGGTCCCTATATTATGCAAAAAAATCACTACAGGTCCCTATATTATGCAAAAAAAATCACTACAGGTCCATATATTATGCAAAAATTGCACTAGAGGTCCTACTATTAATTTTTGGAAAATATAAAAACTAACCTGACAAATAGCCCATTCGGACACATCGAAAATCTTGCCCTCCGCACAAACAAAAGCTCGTGGTATTTCCACCTAAAATTGCAAAGGAAAATACAAATTTAAGTCCATGTGTTTTTCGAGTTAATTGCACTATATGTCCCTATATTAAATGGAAATTATATTTTGAGTACCTATATTATAGAATAAAATAACATTATATGTCTTTATATTATGCAAAAACTGACTATTGGTCCATACATTATGCAAAATGCTCTATAAGTCCCTATATTATGCAAATATTGAGTATAAGTCCCTATATTATGCATGAAATTTCACTGAGTCCCTAGATTATGCAAAATTGCACTATAGGTCCCTGTATTATGCATGGAATTTCACTATAAGTCCCTATATTATGCATAAAATTTCACTATAGGTCCTTATATTATGCATAAAATTGCAAAAGTCCCTATATTATGCAAAAACTGAAGATAGGTCCCTATATTATGTATAATAGGTCCCTAAATTATTAAAAAAATTGCCTATAGGTCCCTATATTATGCATAAAATTGCACTATAGGTCCATATATTATGCATAAGTTCCACTATAAGTTCATGCAAAAATTGCATGATAAATCCCTAAATTAGACAGATAATGCACTATAGGTCCCTAAATAATATAGGACATATAGTGAAATATATGCGACATACAAGGACATAATCTTGAACATGCAGGTTCTTCTGATGTCCTATATGTCCTATATTATACAAAATATTACTACATAAAACAACATATTAAAAATAACGAGATAATACCTTTTGAGGGCGATCAAAAACGAGGGAGCCTTTATATTCAACCCAACCATCACCATCTTTAGCTTGATGATATTGACAACAATCTTGACACCATCTTGCTTTACCTTTACAACTTCTATTTGTATAAACCCAAATATGCCAATTCTTACATTTTGTGCATTCTATACGCCTTGATTCCGACCTTTCCTGCTATTTTTTTATTTATATTATTTATACTCTCAATATAATCTTACTTACTACCTTTTATATATATAGGTACTAGGAAAATTACCTTATGAGAAGTACTAGGAAAATTTTGAGCAACTATTTTATACTCTTCCTTTCGCAACTGCTCATCGTAATCTCGTTTTTTTACAGCATCAGAAAGAACCTGCATTTTCAAGATTAGGTCCTTGTATTTTGCAAATATTACAGTATGTGTCTCTAGCTATATTACATTTTTTAAGTTAATTGCACTATAGGTCCCTATATTTAACCTTTGAATAAATTGCTCCCAAATTTATGCAAAAAAATCACTATATAGGTCTCTATAGTTAACTACTCTATAAGTCCCTATATTTATTTTGAGTTAATTGCACGATAAGTCCCTAATTTATGCAAAAATATACTATAGGTCCCTAACTTTTTGAGTTAACCAAACTACAAGTTCCTATATTGTTTTCGAGTTAATTGCACTATAGGTCCCTATTTTATGCAAACAAAATCCCTATAAAATCCATATATTAATTTTTTTTAGTTAAATGCACTATAGGTCCCTAATATGTGCTAAAAATCACTATAGGTCCCTAATATATGCAAAAAATCACTATATGCCCCTATTATATGCAAAAAATCATTATAGGCCCCTATATCAAACTTTTTGAGTTAATTGCACCATGAGCCCCTATATTTTTTTTGTGTTAATTGCACTATAGGTCCCTATCTTTATGCAAAAAAAATCACTGTAGGTTCCTATATTTCACTTTTTGAGTTAATATTCCCTAAATTTTTTAATTAATTTGCACTACAGGCCCCTATATTAAACTTTTTAAGTTAATTGCACCATAAGTCCCTATATATTTAAAATTTAATCGCACTACAGTTCCTATCTTTAATGGTTTTTTCATATAAAATTAATTATGTCGGATGTTAAAAATCACCTCGTATGCACACTGTAATTTCTTAAAAGAATCACTCGCTAAAGGATTCCCCATATTCTTATCAGGATGAACAAGCATCGCTTTTTTCCTATATTCCTTCTTCAAATATTCAAAATCAATCTTCTTAAATCGTTCACATCCCAATGCTTCATAATGATTTCCACTACTCAAAATCCGCTTCACCTCAATTTTCGATTCACCATCATCTCTCACTTTCACCACCTCCGTAACCGTAGTTTCTTTTAAAATCGGGCTCGGAATTGTTCCTGGGCTCGGAATTGGGCCTGGGATCGGGATCGAGCCCGATCCTTCCTGGGCCAACGGTTTTTTTTCATTTATGACGTCACTCGGAATATTCCCAGAATATTCGCGATTAATGGGAAACTCATCTTCGTGAAAAGACGGCGGAGATTCGAAAGGTGTATTCTCGTTTAAATTATCGCACCAATTGAGTAAAAAATTCAATATATCGTTTGATAAAAACGCGAGATTTATCGAGAGGAAAAATCCGAACCATCCGACTTTAATGTTTACGTGATACATTGCGTATATAGCAGCCATTAATACTAGTAATCGAGCATGATTTGATGAAAATAAATAACCTGTGTATTAATTAAACAAAGAAATTAAATATTATACATATACATTTATTGGTATATAACTTATTTGGTCCTATAGAAATTAAAATCTCATGTTTGTAAGATGAAGGACTAACATTGTCAGGGCGGAGGATTTTCTGTGATTTTTTTTGAGTTAATTGCATAATAGGTCCCTATGTTATGATAAAATTGAACTATAGATTCTTATATAATGCAGAAAATAGCCTTGGTATTTCCTTTATTTATTAGTCACACTATAAATCCCTAGCTATATTTTATCATAGAAAAACAAATTAATCAGAGCTAAATAAAATAAATTTTAAAAGTTGGGGTCTAAGTGAAAGATTTTGAAAATTTGGGGGGCCATGATTAGGTAATAACATTAAAAAAATTAGGGGTCAAAAAACGGTTTTGCATAGTCAGGGGACTAAATTGTGAAAATATGAAAAGATAAAGGACCAAATGGGTAATTTATCATATAATAGATGAATTTATGATGTCATATACATACCTCCAATTATGAACAATGTACCAGTAATCCAAAAATTAGCATACATCCACAACATTAAAATTGCAAAAAGACCCACAATAAATAGTCCAGGGGTAAAACCGAGATTATGAACAGCAGCTCCTGCAGCTCCCTGGAAAAACATTTGAAAGTGTTAATTGCCTGTTTGGTCCTTTATCTTTCACCTTTTTGATAATTTAGTCCCTTATCTTGTAAACATAACATTTTAATCCTTTATCATCTGAAAGGGATTAGAATGTTATGTTTGTAAGATAAAGGACTGACATTGTCAAAAACTAAAAGATATATGACTAAAATAGTGAAGTGTATTTTTTGCAAGATAAAGGACTAAACTATCAAAATATACAAAGATAAGGGACTAAATGAGTTATTTGTTAGTCGCCTTAAATTATAAAACTAAATTAAAATCTGCTAATCTTGTATATATAGTAAGGCTCAATCTTGGGTTCGATTTGTGCAATTAAAATAACTCTAGTTTTGCTATAGGGATCTATAGTGCAATTAATCATAAAATAGAACTTAATTTGCATAAAACAGGGACCTAAAAAGAAACAAGGACCTATAGTGCAAACAATTAAGCAAGATCATACAAGAAAAACAAAAACAAACCACTAAAGATCAAAGAAAAAATATAAAACTAGATACATACCATAAGCAAAAGCAAGGACTAAACTATAATAACATACAAAAACAAAGGACTAAATGATAAATAACTAAAGAATGATAAAAAATACATACCATACTCAAAAGAACATAAACAAGGCATGAAATTGAAGTCAAACTAAGAAAACAACTCCACATAATCACGAGCAAAGCTGCTGAACCAAGACTAAAAAATGATCGAAAACCTCGGGTCCCACAATCTTTCCAATTTCGCAATAAAAATAATAAAACTCTCGCAAATCTTACACATCCATAACAAACCATAGGCCAATGCCTTTCGATAAAAATCCCGATTTTTTCTCTTACACAAGTTAAGGTTGTTCTTATTACTGAATAACAACTTTTCTTTGATTGTATCCATGTCCATCCTTGGTTAAATAATCCAATATCTTCCATTATTATAACTAAATGAAGTAATTTACATAAATGTGTGGCTTGTAAAAGTGAGAAGAAGATCTAGAAGATTCTATTCTCACGTAACATCATAAACAGTTCCGAAGATCCAGAAAAGGAAACTTAATACTAAATGCTTCACTTATACGTTTTTCAAAAAAGGAAACACCCCGTTCGAATATTTCGACTCATATAACTCGAAATAGAAAAATCATTTCTATTTTTAACCACTACCCAGTAATCAAAATACGATCTTTTTCACAAAAGAATTGTTTAATGGAAAAAAATTACAAATGATGAAAAACATCCATTTTACAGATTCATACCCAGAACACTTAATCCAAAAAAAAAAAAAAACTTTGCAATTTTTAACGACTACCCAGTAATCAAAATGCAATCTTTTTCAAAAAGGAATTATCAATTGCAAATTTTATACAAAAAAAGAAACATCTATTTTTTCGCATTCATACACAAAACACTGAATCAGTAGCTAAAGATGTGGGTGAATGAAGAGGATCATGAACTATTGATAAGGATAGTAGAAACCCTAAAGTGTATTTATGGTTTGTGGAGTAGTAAGTAGAGTAGCTTATGAGGTGAAAAAGATTTAAAAAGGGTTAAGAGAGATTCAGACAAAGAAAGAAGAAGAAGAACATTAGTGGAGAGGAAAAGATGACAAAATTGTGTTCTTTAATGCTTTTCTTTTATGGAGAGAGGAATTGGGAAGTGAATGAATTTAGTGGTGCGGTGATTATTGGAATAGAATTTCATAATGATGGTGGAGTGGGACCCATTAAGGTCTTGGTCGTATGGAAAACATAGCCACTTTGTTTCATTTATGTAAATAATAATATATAAAACGAAAATTAATAGTAGTAGACTATATCCTGTGTTATTTATGTAAAATAAATTAATATAATATATAAAATGAAAATGAATAGTAGTAGACTATACCCTGTGTTGTTTATGGAAAGTAAATCAAATATAACCTATAAATAGATAATTAATAATTGACTTTATCATGTGTTATTTGACTTTTATCACGTGTTATATTATTTTAAATATGTGTTATTTTATTTAGTCATATAACTTTTATTATTTTTCTATATTTTTTTTTAATATACATGGGAGTCATTTTAAACTCGACCTTTTGATTTCTACGGAGTAGTCTAACTATTATACCAACTATCCATTTTATATTTATATTTTTACTATAACATGTATCTTTTTATGATGTATATAATATATAAAAAGAAAATTAATAGTTAATTTTACAATTTGTTATTTAACTTTCGTATGTGTTATTTTATTTTTTTTCATATGTTATTTTACTTTTTTATTATTTTTCTTATGACATGTATTTTATAAAAAAAAAATTGTAATATAAAGAATCTGTTTGGAAATGTTTATTTTTAAAGTAAAAAAATATTTAAAAAATAAAATTAAAATATTTAAAAAAATTATTAAAAATAATTTTAAAATTTAGAATCACTTTAGATGTTTTTTTTCTTAGAAACACGTATTGGATGTTTCTCCTAAAAGTACTTTACAGGGTGTAAAACAGTTTTAAAGATCTAGAATACTTTTAAGTGTCCGTTTGGAAGTGTTTTTTTTTCTAAAAGCACTTAAAAGTGTTTCTAGAACTTTAAGTGCCCGTTTGGAAGTAAAATTTTTTGAGAACACTTAAAATGGTTCTAGATTTTAAAATTATTTTTTATAATTTTTCAAAATTTAAAATTTTATTTTAAAAGCATTTTTTACTCTAAAATAAGCACTTCCAAACAGACCCTAAAAGTGTTAAGATACTGAAAAACACTTTTAGAAGAAACACCAAATATGTTTTTCTTTAAAAAAAACATTTAAAATGATTCTAAATTTCAAAATTATTTTTGATAATATTTCAAATGTTTTAATTTTATTATAAAAGAACTTTTTTTACTCTAAAATAAAGACTTTCAAACGGGCACAAAATCTTTGAGATAAATTTTTATAATTAAGGTAGGACATTATAAATTAATTTTATTCTTTATATATTTTTTTTACTTTTTAAATTTGAATTGTGTTCACATGCATCGCAGGGGATTAGAACATAGTAATATATAAAGGAAGAATCAATAGTAGACTGTATCATGTGTTATTTGACTTTTGACACGTGATATTCTACCTTTTATGTGTGTCATTTTACGTTGTCATATATCTTTTATCATTTTTATATATTATTTTTCTTAATATGATATGTGTCTGTATTATTTTTATCCTCAAATTTGTAATATAAAATTTTTGAGATAAATTTTTACTGATTAAGGTAGCACATTACAATTTAATTTTATTCTTTTGTTAACTTGAATTGTGTTATCGTATAGGATCAGATCCTAGTAGAAGTTGATTTCTATATGTGTTATTTAACCTAGTTAAAAAATGATTAACTCAAAAGTTGAATAAATTAATTTTTGAATAAGATTCAAATCAATTGTCCATAAGCAAATAATTAAAAACTACAAGCGACGTATTAGAAAACACATGTGATTAGTTATAAAATACATAACCTATTAAACAAAATCGTAATTCATTAAAAAAAACAGAAGATTTTTACCTAACAGGTCTTGAATGCCCCTCCTCAATACCCAAAAATATCCATCCAAATCACAATTTCTTACTAAGGTTCAGTTAGAAGATTAAACACTATAAGCATATATATATATATATATATATATATATATATATATATATATATATATATATATATATATATATATATTAACTTACACACATAAGTCACAAATCCCAAAACACTATGTCACCTCTCTCCTCTCCCACCGCAACCTTGCAGCGATGGTGAGGTCCGACCTAGGGCGTATGCGGGAGAAGAGACGGCTTAGGCCCCTAATCTTTTAACATTTTTAGAGGGCCCCAATCATCTAAATATTTTATGTGTGTGTGTGTGTGTGTGTGTGTGTGTGTGTGTGTGTGTGTGTGTATATATATATATATATATATATATATATATACATCCTCGATTTAAGTAATTAAATAATAGTAGTATTGTTAGTTTAATGGTAATATTGTATGTTTTCATTCATGATATTTAGAGTTTGAACCATGCTAGTAGTAATAATATTTTATTTATGCTTGTGTTTGATTCAAGGAAGGAGCTCCAGTTGTTTGTGTTTGAGATCCAACTTCCTAGAACAACCTTTTCAAATTCATAAGCCACAGTTAGAGCTTCTCAGTATTATTTGTGATGTGCTTGAGATCCATGGCATGTGATTAACAAATTATTGGATAAACAACTGTTTCAGGAGATTCAATGTGGGTGGAGATCTACATTTCATCTGTGTTTCTGCCTAGTCCACGTGAAGACGAAGGCAATTCAAATCTTGTACTCAATGAATAAGGCTGGCGTCATGTTGTCGTCAGCACATGTTGTTTATTTTTTTATTTTGTGATTTTTTTTGTTAATTAGTGTAACAAGGTTTATAAAATTATTTTTAGGTAGAGATTTTTGTTTTGTTTTTCATTAAGTGTTATAATTTTTCCTTTTATATAAATAATTTTTGTGTTATTATTTCCTTTTTCTAAACTTTCATTAATCGAGTTTACTCAGTGTTTAACTATACATATTCATTTTTTCTTGTATCACTCAGGGAAATCATTGAGAATACTCGGTGAAAGTCTGAGTCTATGTAGATAATTTGTTGAGTTTACTTTGTGATTTTTTTTTTGCGTCCTTTGTGATTTTCGTATGAGTACTCAGTAAAATCTTTGAGTACGAAGCGTGTGGAGGCGCCGACTGTGGTTGGTTTGGTTGGTGGTGGTATTTAGGATTTTTTTTGTACTTGGTGATATTTGTCTGAGTACTAAATAAAATCTCTGAGTACTTCACAGGTGGCGGCACTGGCGGTAATCAGTTAGTGGTGGTCGAGGTTGAAGAGTACTATACTCAGTGACTTGATACTTAGTGGCTCTGGGAGTTGGTGATCCATGACTAGTACCACTTGTTTTTTGTTCTTTTATGATTTTTTCATTTCACGTTATTTTAGTATTTGGTCAGCCATAAGATTAGATGGTGGGTTCTTTGAAAAATAAACCTAGCTGTATAATCCCTATAGCCCATAAAACTTGTCTCAAAAACCCTATAAGCCAATCATTAAAAAAAACGCTAACTCGTTGAAAACTAGACTTTTGAGGGACAAAACAAAAAATAGACTTAATGAATGTGAAAAAACACATTTTTAAATCTTTTAAACAATTAACGCGAATTGGATGTATGATTCATGAAAATTTATATACACATATGTGTGTTCAATAGAAGAAGAAAAAACCAATAATTTGTATTGTATTTCAATATTTGTCTGGTTATATATCGTCTTAAATCTATCCCAAAATCTTAAATATGATAAATTATAAGAATAAGTGTATAAGATAATTGAGATATTTTTATTGTATAATATAAAGATTTATGCAATACAAATAATTATATATTACATAATTTGAATCTCAAGTAAAAAAGAAAATCTCTCTTAATCTTGTTACTATTCAGATAATTTTGTTTAATAACAAGCTCAGCTATTCTTTTATATACATACCTCTTACTATATAGATTTGCATTTTGGAATGCTCAAAATTGTGTAAGTTGCAAATTTATTGATTTTTAAATTGTTGAAAATGATTTGTTAAAGCAACTGTTTGAAAGAATTTGATAAACTACCCTCATAACTCATTAGGAGGATTTTAATAGAGTTGACTCAGCTGCTATCTTGGTTATTTAATTTTGAGCTTAATATATGGTGTAACTTCAAGTTGATCTCGTTAATCATTTGAAGATGACAAATTCGAGTTTAATTTAGTTGACTAACCAAGTTATGAAACTTCTCTATCAAGTACATCATAATGGAATACATCAATTCCCTTTACACATATAAGAAGATTTGTTTTTTTTGACTTTGATATGGTCTTGGAAATGTTTACTTAGTTGGAAATATCTTCACCAATTCTAAAACTTAAGTTGCATTACAAAATCATTTCTATCACATATTCTAATACTTAATTCAGTTAATTGGAATGTTGCGTATGGATAAAGTGTTTAGTCTTTATTCAGTAAAGTACATTTTTAAATTACTATCTTTTACAATTTCTTTTAAATTTGATATTTTTTCTTTAAACACATCGAGAATTTAGATTCAAAGTCATTGACTTAATTTGAATCTGTGCCGCTTAAAGGAGAATCATGGTATCGGCTAATTAAGCTAACCCCAAATTGTTATCATGTTTTTTGTCTTTCTAATTTTAAATGTCAAATTGGTAACTCAACTAAAATTTCGAACCGTTAAGAGAAAGCGAAGAACATATTATAAGAGATTTATACTCCAACACGCCCCCTCACGTGCAGAATTAGTAGAAGAGATTGATTAATCTAAGCAATACACGTGAGGATTACGAGTAGGTGGCGGTTAAGAGACTCGACCTAAAGACCTCAAATATCTTAAACTCTGGTATCATGTTAAATTGTCACCATTACTCCCTTCGTCTATTTTTATTTGTCTAAATTCCTAAAATAGGGTGTCCAATATTCTTTGTCCCTTATTCAATATCAATATACTTTTTTTCTACTCTTTCTAATATTATCTTTAATTAAATACTAGTAAAAAATGATTGAATAAATATAATATTAACTAAAGGTATTTGTATAAAGAAATAGTATATTAAAAAAAATTTAAATTTTTTTTACACAAAATAGGTGGACAAACAAAAGTGAATAAAAAAAGTAAAAATGTAAATGAACGAGGAGAAATGAGAATAAATGAGAAGAATAAAGTAGGGGTGTGCATCGGGTTAGAAAACCCGCATAACCCGACCAACCCGATTACACTAACCCGAAATTATGCGGGTTAGTTTATTATTGGGTGGGTTGCGGTTTACATTTTAGAAAAAATATAATATTTTTGCGGGTTGTGGATTTTAAACTCGAAACCCGCATACCCGATTACCCTATACTACAAAATTAGAAAAATTTGTATTGCTCATTTTATTCAAATAAAATAGTAGATCATATGTTTCTCACTCTACATTTCTGTCATTTTTGAAGTTTTTATATTCTTCAATATTTCAATAATATTTTATCAAATGAATCTTCTTTTCATTTCAATTATGATATTATCTTTATATTAGTTTAATTCATAAAATTATCTTCCTAAAATATTACTTTATATGTTTTTAAATTAAAAAAATGATTTGAAGTGTATACTAGTATCCTAAACTATTTTTTTTGTTACAACTTTCGTTTGTAATATAAATTTGACTCGTGGAATGAATATGGGATACAAATTCAACTCATTTATCAAACTAAATCACCCACAATGCACCCGCAACCGATCCAACCCGAAACTTAAGGGGTTATATAATGTATTGGGCGGATGCGGGTCTTATTTTTCAAAACCCGCACAAGAACGGGCGGTTTATGGATTGGACAATTTTTATCCAAAAACGACCCGCGCACACCCCTAGAATAAAGAAAAGGACTTAAAATCTTACAAATATACACCAAACCCAAACAAAACTCCACCATTTATGTCCCGATTATGTCCCTGTACATCTCATCAGTTCTCACTCTAATTGTCATAGTAAACCTTTTTTTATCATTTTTTTATTAAAGTTTGAATTTTTAAGTGGTAATGATTTATACTAATGGGAAACATAACTTTTTTTTTTTTTGACAACAAGAAACATAGTAATACTTGAACGAGAATTAACTTTTTCTCGTTAACAATTTATAACTTGAAACAATCATTTTTTGTGGTTGGAAATCAAGCTTCCAATTAAATACTACTATACTTACATCAGACCCTCCCCAACAACCAAATTTAAATACATGTGTTAACATTCGCCACTTGTATATCTCAGCTATTCCAATCCTTTTTACTAATTAATTTTCTATCCAAAAACAGTTGAATTATTTAAGAGATTATTGTTGAAAACATCTTCATTAAATTTTTTAATTGTTTTTTTATGCCTTCAATAATCTTATTTATAAAAAAATGCCTAATAAAGTAATTATTTATAAAAAACATCCCCTTTATATTTTCTATACCTTTACTAATTCCATCACATGCGCGCGTCCGTGAAATTTTTTTAAAATCGTCATAACTAATTCAAAAAAAATCAGAAAATTAAAAAAAATATATTTTTGAATAAATCTAATTAATATTTACGTCTATGAATTTTTTTATTTTTTTTGAATTTTTTGAATTTTTTCGAATTTTTTTAATTTTTTTTTTCGCGGACACGGAATTCCATTTTTTTTAAACCGTGAAATAAACATGAAAATCCATGTTTTAAACATGAAATTCCATGTTTTAAACATGAAATTTCGTGTCTGCGAAAAAAAAAATCAAAAAATTCAAAAAAATTCAGAAAATTCCGAAAAAAATCATAGACGTAAATATTAATTTGATTTATCCAAATATAAATTTTTTTGATTTTTTTGATTTTTTTGATTTTTTTGATTTTTTTTGAATTAGTTATGACGATTTTAAAAAAAATTCACGGACGCGCGCGTGTTTATTAGTTTTTTTTCTTATTTTTTAATTGTTAATTATAAGGGTAATTTGGGATGGGGCTGTTTTCAATAAATATTTTTTTCTAGGCACCTTTTTTAAATAAGTTTTTTAATAGGCATCAATCAACAATTGGCTCATTATTTAATGCTATATGTCGATTTTTTATTTTTTATTTCAGAAATATCGAATTATTTAATGCTATATATATTTTCAGTCCGAAAACATTTCAACTATTTTATTTTTAATTGGTTGGCTTAATTATCTACCATCTCCATTTCGTAATAATTGTTTTAAGCTTTGTAACCATATTAAGAAATTTAATAAATAAATAATATTTAATTTAAAAAATCAATATGTCCCTGATTATGAAAAAGAAAAAATTAAATAATTAAATGTTATGAGATTTTAGAAAAAAGGTAAAAATCGAAAATAGATTATTTATTTTGTATTAAAACTCCAAATATAACATATATCATGGAATAAATTTTTTTAGCTAAAGTATCTATTATTATGGAAGGAAGGTAATATGTCAAAATTCTCCGTATTAAATTGTGATAGAAATGATTACACTTAAAACTTAAAAACGATGGAAACTAATCTGATTAAAAAAACGACTATATAACCATGCTTAGAACTAGTATTAGATTATGATTTTGAAAAGTGTAACCGATAATTAAAAATCGTTAGGTTATAAATTTTGATACAAATAAAATCAAAAATCCGAATAATTGAAAACCGTTTAATATCATATATATATTTGCATATTTTATAATAATTTGTGTAAAAAATATATTTAAATTTTAAAACTAAATTATAAATAATTAATTTAACCAACTAAATGACAAATATTCAATTTTATCAAGACCCAACACAATTTTGTATATATTTTGGAGTTTTTCTTTTATGTGTGGCATTATTTTAGATAATTTTAATATATTTATAGTGTTATTGCTGGGTTATGGTAAAAAAAAAACGCATAACCGCTTAAAAAAATCAAAAGCTAATGGTTAAAAATCACAAAATCGATGATTAAAATCGTTAGGTTGCAATTTTTTATTAAATAAATAGTCATGGTTATCCCTAATATTAATGTGTCATTTAGGTGGTAACTACAATTTTCTTTTTACAATTAAGATGAATTCATTATTAATATGTAAAAATACATAATACCATATGAGATTTTTACCTAACGGGTCTTGGAGACCCCTCTATAGATCTACGCATCTCACCCAATCAACTTTTCTTACTAATGACTACAAATAAAATTGAGTACTATATGATTATTTTCTACAATTTCCCATGATCCATTATACTCCATTTATATTTTAATTACTATATATACTAAATTATACACATTAAATTTAAAACACTAAAAAAAATCATCCCTCCCCTCTCTCCCTCTCTCTCTCTCTCTCTCTCTCTCTCTCTCTCTCTCTCTCTCTCTCTCTCTCTCTCTCTCTCTCTCTCTCTCTCTCTCTCTCTCTCTCTCTCTCTCTCTCTCTCTCCTATATTTCAAAAAAACTTAAATCTCATTTTTAGATTGGCAACCATGGTGCTCTTTTTCTTCTCGGTAGCAAACTTTTTCCTCTCTTCCTTCTCGACAACAAGATTTCTCAATTCAAGTCATTAGATCCGTTCAAACTCGTTTGAGATACGTTTTGTTTTTTGTGGCTAATGTTTCACACAACAAGCTTTGAGTTTGTGGCTAAATTCTGCATCAAGTTTCGAGTTCGCAGAAAGAAAATTTTGATTTCATGAAGAAGACAAAGTGGAAGCTTCGGTTTTGCGTTATTACTTAGTAGATTTTGTGTAATATTAAGTGATTTTGCGTTTAGCCCTCATGATATTTGTGTAATATTAATTAATCAGTTGTGAATTCTGTGATTTTTAAAACTTAATGATTTGGGGTTATTGTTGATAACATCCTCATTAAACTCTCTAATTGTTTTCTTAAGCCTTTAATTATTTTATTTATACATATATACCTCCCTAATTACTTATTTGTAGAAAACATCCCTAATCCATTTTTGTTTCCTAATTTACCCCATATATATACTACATTTATTTAACAATTCATTAATTACTCCCATAATCTAGTGATCTCTTATCTCTCTTCCCATATTTCAGAGCTCACTTTCTCTCTCTTCTCTCTCTATAACTGCTCGACGTTCTTCTTCTCTCTTGTTGCGAATGAACAAAAAAATTCTCCCATAACAAGTCAGGTTCTCTTCTCTTCTAGCTTTTTCTAGCTCGGTTCATGAATTCACAACAATAATTTCACACCCTTTCTCTGTTTTTCCTTTTCTTTTTCTTCTAATTTTTTATTTCATTTATTCGATTTTTGAGTGCAGGTTTGTGTTACTGTTACGAATTCATATATTGAAGAGCTCGAGTGTTTGTATTGTTCATTGTTAGTGCAATTTGACTGAAGTTTCTTAGTTTTTCTCAATTTCCTTCAATTTCCCCTGTTTATCAAGGTTTGTACTGTTTTTAATGATTTTTGTTTGAATACTTACGAAATTTGATCATATACATGTTCTGTTGTGTTATCTTTGTGTTGTTCTTCCTTTTTTTGTTTGATTTTAACAGTTTATACGTTTTTGTGTTTTTTGATTATGTTTTTCTGTATTTTTATATGTATATGTAGTATATTCTTCATTTTGTTGATATGTTGCTTCAGTTTTGATGAATTTCGTGTTTAAGCTGCATTGATTTGAGTGGAGGTTGTTTTTCAGCTGTTATACTCTGCATTTGTTTTTGCAGTTGCAGATTTTCATGTTTCATACATGGGATTCCATGTTTGATACAATTACCAAAACATGGAATTCCATGTTTGTAACATGGAATTCTGAGACTGCACATACATTTTTTCCTTTTTCTTCTTCTTGATTAGTTTGTGTGGTCGTATTCTACTACTTTTATGTCATGACTTGTTTTCTGCAGATGGTTATGGTTGTAGTTAGGTTCGGCTCTCAACGTTCTATGCGTATGTTTGATCTTTTTCAGAACCTCGATGTGGACGTTGCCACACCCGAGGACACCATAACGCGAAATCCTGCCGAGCTCCTCTATGAGTGATGTTTTGTTTTTACGATCTTTATATTCTTGTAACGGTCGATGAATATTCACGTATTTAACATTGTTGACATTTGTATTGTTAAGTTTTTGAACCTTTTTGTGTTTATATTTGTGTTGTGTTTCATTATGTTAGTATTATTGTCTTTTTGTACAGGTTTCAAGCCATGTAGCTTAAGATCTTTTGGGTTTTCATGTTTTAAACATGGAATTCCATGTTTCAAACATGAAATTCCATGTTCAAAACATGAAATTCTGTGTTTGTTAAAAAAATCAAAAAAATCAAAAAAAAAATCAAAAAATTCCAAAAATTCCAAAAATTCCAAAACAAATCATACACGTAAATATTAATTTGATTTATCTAAATATATAAATTTTTTATTTTTTTATTTTTTTAGAATTAGTTATGACGATTTAAAAAAAAATCACTGACGCGCACGTGTGTTTATTAGTTTTTTTTTCTAATTTCTTTTTTCGTTTTCTTTTTCTTTTTAATTATTAATTATAGGGGTAGTTTGGGAGGAAGCTATTTTCTATAAAATATCTTATTGTAGGTACCTTTTTCTAAATAAGTTATTTAATATGCATTAATCTATAATTGGCTTTAATGACTTTTGTGTTAATACTCAGTAATTATGCGTAATACGTAGTGTTTTTGTGTTTTATACGCAGTGATTGTGGGTTAATACTCAAAAAAATTAAATGATACTCAGTGAGTTTAAACGATAATCAATGAATTTACTAAGTACTCAGTGAATTGACAGAGTACTCAGAGAATTTAGTAAATTGATTTTAATGAATATTTAGTAAAAACAATGATACGAGTATACTCTAGACATCAAAATACAATCATTAGTATACACTTGAGTTTATATACATTTATTATATAATTGGAATATAGCATTGTTTAATTCTCCCTCCACCCCATTTTCTTCATATTCCTAATATTAATTTTCCAATTTTCCTATTATTATTTTTCCAGCTAGTAGCCGATTTCCTATATATAACCTTGCAGTTATAATTGGCCATTTGATCGACCGCCGGCCTTATCCACCTTCGTCCCCCAATTTCTTAACCCCAGCACACCATATCTCCTTCACAACGCTGTCGAACACAGCCAATTAAAATCACCCTCACTCTTCTCCTTCTCCTGTGTGCATATCCCTTCACGAGGACCCCAAGTGCAGTGCTCACTTTATCGAATCAAGCGCCTCCAACAATACGTTAATATTTTCGTTTATTTGTAGTTTAATCCCTATAATTTGGGATAACAAGCAAACGTTCATTTACCGATGTTGGCTAGGTAAGTAAAATCTATATGAATTCTTATATTAGATTTTTATTGGGATTTGCACTTCATTTTAGCTTTTGATTAATTTACAAGTAACAATGGTGTAGCTTAATCAAACAACTTTTGAATGATTTATGGAAAAAGTAATAGTTGAAGGGAGTGGTTAAAATAAAAATAATCGAGGCTTATAATGAAAAACTCAAATTTATTATTAGGGCATAGCAAACTGAAGCCTAACCCGAAATTTAGGCCCAACCCGGGTAAAACCGATCCGGAAAAGACATTTTTAAATTTTATGTTTTTGGTTAGGTCGGACCCCATATTATAAATGCAAAACCGGTCAAAACCGGGTGGGGTGAAGATTTTACCTCATAAATATCGGATTAACCCGTGCAACCCGGCACTTCATTTATAAACAGGGTTTTTGAAGTTTTTCCTTCAGAAAATCGATGTGGGACAAATCATAATAACATTATGCGCAATAGCTGCGGGATTTCTCGGCATAGCAGCGCTCATTTTCGGCAGCAGCAGCAGCTGTGGGTTTTTTAACCTTTTTGTTATTCTCCCACATCGTTATATTACACAAAAGGCTTTCCAACAATTGTCTATAAATACTAATCTTCAAAACTCAACTTAAACTGTCTTCCACCACCTCCCTTTTCACATACTGATATATAATTGGTTGAGGATTTTAAGTTTTTTTTTTTACAATTTGATCCTTCATCTATTTAAATAGATATACTGGATTAATAATTTTACTATTTTAAGGTAGAATTGAGTATAATTATTTATAATTTGACCTTATGGTTAGATTGTTTTAGTATAACGTTCAACCCGTTTTTAAGCCGGTAATCCGGCTGTAACCCGACATAACCCGGTCTGTACGGTTTTTGCTGGGAATGTTAGGGTTAGTTTGTTAATTTTTCCACCCGGTCTTTACAGAATCGGGTTAAAAAAACTTACAAACCCGGTCTAAACCGGGTAATGCTCTAGCCTATTTATTATAATGGTAAATCAATACCTTATTGTCTATTCAAAAGTAACTAGAATAAGAAATTATTAAATATCAAAATTGAAATTCCGTATCATCTGATAACACCATAAACTCAATTTGTTGATTCCATTAACGGAATGCTATTCCCTGACCTTGCGTTAAGTTTCTGCGTTTGATGAATTCTTCCGTCCAAGTATAAAGTAATAAATATCTTATATATTCTCCACATTCCATATTAAGGACTATGGGCACTAGCTCATTTGTATCAACGTCATGAATGTTAATTGATAGAAATTTAGATGTCTGTAGGATTTGATATTGTTCATACGGCAAATTTTTGACGATGTATCTTCAAAATCTCTTTTTGGACGTAGTAATCTATTAGTTTTAACGTCACTTTGACTGAGGATCTTTACTACAGACCACATGCCACCGTTCATTGTGAGTATAACCTATACAAACAAACAAATAAAAAAATATATATAAGCATCTATCTTAATAGTAAACAATTTGAAAGAATTAGTTAAAATAAATCTCAAACCTTGATTTTTTTTAATTCAATAATATTTTCCCAATAAAACATGTTGATTAGTCGATGAAACTGAAGTGTATATATATATATATATATATATATATATATATACTAGTGTTTTAGGTCAAAAAGAGCAATATAATATACCAAATTGGTAAAGAAAAATAAAAGGTAATTGTTTCTATTTAAATTTTATTTACCAAATTGGTTAGACCACTTATGGAATTATTATTAAATAAGTAATTATTATGCACCAGAGGGAGCGGCCCAGAGTGGCACAAGATTTCTCTTTATGTAGAAGCTGAGTTCCACTGATTGTTCCTATCATCGAGATGAACTAAAGGAGATATAGACGTGCAACTCAAATTTGTAAGTTTAACTCTAACATATACATATGTATAGTTATAAACATATATATGCTTATGAATTGATAGAGCATGGTTTTTTGCTATAAAGTTTACATCTTTCCATTATATACATGTGGGGATAGAGATGTGAAAGTAAAAGTAAAGAGATATATGCTTATAAAGTAATAGAGTATGCCTATATATTTTTGTATTTCTGCTTTTTATAATTTTCACCTATATCCATGTGAAAGAGAACTGAGAATGAACAAATTAAAAGCTGGTCATAAGTTGTTTAGGTTGTTTGAATAAATAACATTATATATAATATTTTGGATATACTTTGTAGTTATTTCTTGGGTAAATTGCACCACTTATCCTTTGTTATGCTAATATATACACGCGTTTCATGAAAATAGCTGATGTACCCATGTGACATTGAGGTGCCTTGGTATATGCAGGTCAATTAGGCAGTATATATTAATTTATACTGTTTATAGAATTTAGTAAGTTCATCATGTTTCTGTATGTGATCTCTACTATTATGGTTCATTATAAGATAATCTCTTCTGACCAAATCTTTTATAAGATAGTTATCTTCAATTTGCAACTTTTTGCTACCTATTTTTCCGGTCTTAGCACAATAGTCCTTTTGCATATTTATGTCAAATTCCAACATTTTAATTAATCACTTGATATTCCCATGTTCAGATTCATATAAATCTGCCATGAGTCCTAGAAAGTTAAGTAAAATTGTACATGTTCAAATTGACGTGAATAAAATATTAGAGACTACATGAAAGATTAGAAAGTCCTAGAAATCCTTCATTTTTTGTCAAGTATAATAAAGAGAGATGCTCCACCAGAAGATTAAAGTAGAAAAATACTGGAAGATTAAAATTGAAAAGTAATAACTGTGATGTATTTGTATTGAAAATTCATCGTCTCCTTAGATAGAATGAAAAGTTTTACTTATACTCGATTCAAATAAACCCAGATCTGTTTAACAAACAAAAGGTACAACAAAGAACAAATAAAATCAAAATAGGTCTTGTAACTTCCCTACTTTTCTGATATGCGTATATTATTCCTTGTTCCATGCCTAGTTGGAATTTAATAAGCCATCTTGTTCACTGCTTTAGGAAGTTTAGTTGCTCAAAACATGGTGTTTTAGCATTGATAGGTAGCAATTCTATATCATTTGCGTCTGCTTGTAAACATTACTGAACATGTTGAGTCAACACATTTTCTGAGAGAACTTTAATCAACGTAATATTAGAAACAAAACAAAACAAAACTGAGTTTATTTTGTATTATAAACAGTTCATAAATAGGTACCATAGGGAAGCATGATAAAAGCAATCCACTTATTCCCCGACCAATTGAACTTGCTTAAGGTATGCATGAGGAGTATATGGTGCAACCTCGAAAACCACCTTCAACCAAGAACACGATTCTTTATCTCATAGGTAGCAGAAAATCAGAATCAGGTGAGTAACGGTTGCTACAAAATCGAAGTACTCGGGTTTAAATTGGTGTAGACAAATATTAATAAACAAATTATTTTATCATAAACAGTTTGAACCTATACTCTAACTAAAATATTTCATACTTATAGAGTTACCATAAATGGGTAATGAAAAGCTAGTCCAGATTTTCGGAGAATGGCTGCGCTATTGCACTTCAATCATATCTAGCTGCAAGTTTCCAGCTCCTAGCTCAATTAAAACTCTAGTGTTGTATCAATGCAAGAAAATTATAATTGAAATTGATATATAGATATCAAAATATAATAAGCTTAGGTGCCAGATGATTCTCCCAGCAATTTTCTCAAATACTCCGCTTTTTTGCGTGTGGCTAAGCACTGTTTAAAGACAAACGAGACCAAACATTAATTTAATTTTGAGAATAAAGAATCTTGATCAAGACAGTAGGCTAAACTAATTATTTTAACAACAACAATCCAAAAAATATTCTTGATATAATATCTCCTTTTAAAATAAGTCAAAATTATAAAACTGATAATCCTTATCTTTACACTAACTGGTCATGTAGTCTAATATTTTATTCACGTCAAAACATGTACAGTTTTACTTAACTTTCTAGGACTCATGGCAGATTTATATGAATCTGAAGATAGGAATATCAAGTGATTAATTAAAACGTTGGAATTTGACATAAATATGCAAAAGGACTATTGTGCTAAGATCGGAAAAACAGGGAGCAAAAAGTTGGAAAATGAAGATAACTATCTTATAAAAAATTTGGTCAGAAGAGATTATCTTATAATGAACCATAATAGTAGAGATCACATACAGAAACATGATGAACTTACTAAATTCTATAAACAATATAAATTAATATATACTGCCTAATTGAGCTGCATATACCAAGGCACCTCAATGTCACATGGGTACATCATCTATTTTCATGAAACGCGTGTATATATTAGCATAACAAAGGATAAGTGGTGCAATTTACCCAAGAAATAACTACAAAGTATATCCAAAATATTATATATAATGCTAATTATTCAAACAACCTAAACAACTTATGACCAGCTTTTAATTTGTTCATTCCCAGTTCTCTTTCACATGGATATAGGTGAAAATTATAAAAAGCATAAATGCAAAAATATATAGGCATACTCTATTACTTTATAAGCATATATCTCTTTACTTTTACTTTCACAGCTCTATTTCCATATGTATATAATGGAAAAATGTAAACTTTATAGCAAAAAGCCATGCTCTATCAATTAATAAGCATATGTAAGTTTATAACTATACATATGTATATGTTAGAGTTAAACTTACAAATTTGAGTTGCACGTCAATATCTCCTTTAGTTCATCTCGATGATAGGAACAATAAGTGGAATTCAGCTTCTACATAAAAGGAAGCAGTGGACCATTCTCGATGTGTTGAATAAGGGAAATCTTGTGCCGCTCGGGCCGCTCCCTCTGGTGCATAATAATTACTTATTTAATAATAATTTTATAAGTGATCTAACCAATTTGGTAAATAATAATTAAATAGGAACAATTACCTTTTTTTTTCTTTACCAATTTGGTATATTATATTGCTCTTTTTGACCTAAAACACTAGTGTATATATATATTTCAGCTTCATCGACTAATCAACATGTTTTATTGGTAAAATATTATTGAATTAAAAAAAATCAAGGTTTGAGATTTATTTTAACTAATTCTTTCAAATTGTTTACTATTAAGATAGATGCTTATATATATTTTTTATTTGTTTGTTTGTATAGGTTATACTCACAATGAACGGTGGCATGTGCTCTGTAGTAAAGATCCTCAGTCAAAGTGACGTTAAAACTAATAGATTACTACTTCCAAAAGAAGATTTTGAAGATTACATCGTAAAAAATTTGTCGTATAAACAATATAAAATCCTACAGACATCTAAATTTCTATCAATTAACATTCATGACGTTGATACAAATGAACTAGTGTCCATAGTCCTTAATATGGAATGTGGAGAATATATAAGATATTTATTACTTTATACTTGGACGAAAGAATTCATCAAACGCAGAAACTTAACGCAAGGTCAGGGAATAGCATTCCGTTATTGAAATCAACTAATTGAGTTTATGGTGTTATAAGATGATTCAGATTTTCAATTTTGATATTTAATAATTTCTTATTCTAGTTACTTTTGAATAGACAATAAGGTATTGCTTTACCATTATAATAAATTTGAGTTTTTTATTATAATCCTCGATTATTTTTATTTTACCTACTCCCTTCAACTATTACTTTTTCCATAAATCAATCAAAAGTTGTTTGATAAGCTACACCATTGTTACTTGTAAATTAATCAAAAGCTAAAATAAAGTGCGAATCCCAATAAAAATCTAATATAAGAATTCATATAGATATTACTTACCTAGCCAACATCGGTAAATGAATGTTTGCTTGTTATCCCAAATTATAGGGATTAAACTGCAAATAAACGAAAATATTAACGTATTGTTGGAGGCGCTTGATTCGCTAAAGTGAGCACTGCATTTGGGGTCCTCGTGAAGGGATATGCACACAGGAGAAGGAGAAGAGTAAGGGTGATTTTAATTGGCTGTGTTCGACAGCGTTGTGGAGGAGATATGGTGTGTTGGGGTTAAGAAATTGGGGGACGAAGGTGGATAAGGTCGGTGGTCGATCAAATGGACAAGTATGACTGCAAGGTTATATGTGTAGAAAATCGGCTACTAGCTGGAAAAATAATAATAGGAAAATTAGAAAATTAATATTAAGAATGTAAAAAAAATGGGGTGGAGGGAGAATTAAACAATGCTATATTCCAATTATATAATAAATCTATATAAACGCAGGTGTATACTAATGAGTTCAGAAGAATAATTTACTTTAGTCAAGTGTTAAAAAAGAAGACTGAGTAAGTAATTATTTTTTTATTTAAATGTATTTGTTTTTTTATTAAAATATAATTATTTTTATATGTAATTTAACAAAAAATTAAAGATAGTATGAATTTTTAAGTAATTTTTGTTAATAAATTAACAAATATTAAAATTAACTAATGGTAATTAAAGATAGGGATGAAAGGGTCTTTTTAGTTTTGTTCGGAAGAGAAATAGTATTTTTTTTCTTGAAGAAAAAGTTTATACAATTTATGACAAGTTCAGGAGAGATTTAAAATATTGATCTCCTTCAATTTTGAATAAATATAAACTCAATTATAAATGATCACTTGTATGAATAGAGATAATCCACAACTTAAAAAAGCTTATCTTTTTGTTACTACAAAATATCCTATTTTTTATCACCTTCTTGATTTTTTGGGGTCAAATCAAATCAAGGGAGGATAAGGAGGCAGCGGTTTTCACCCCTTCCTATTCCCATAACTCCAAGGTGCCCTGCAAATTATTTTAAAAGAAAGATGTGAAGAGAAATAACCAAGTAAAATGAAGTTAAAACCATCTTGGGGAAAGGTGAAGATTAGTCTTCAATTAAAAATCGTAATTCTGCCAACCTAATATGGATCACCAACTTTAACAAATTATAATGGTAACAATGTACAGTTTGGTTTTAGTCAGCTACGTCTCTGATATTCAATTAAAATGGGATGGAGAATGCGTTATTAAAACTCCAGGTGAGGTGACATTATGATTGCAACACACTACTAAGTTGCACCATTTATTACGCATGCATGTTGGCTATTCATAGACATGCATGCCCTTTTCTTTTCTCATCTAACGTTCTATTATTTGTTCAGACATTGTAAACAGTACACCCTTATTTAATCTTTTCTGAAAATACGAAATCTTTATGGGCATACACCTAAATCTTTTCAACATGCATTATAAAGGATTGTAGATAGTTGTAGTTACAAATCGGTAACTTATCTATCACCATATTCCAAGACCTGAATTGCAGGACGGATACCATAACCAAATTAGATAAACAGAGGACCACGGGTTATGGATTTTCGATTGATACTATACAACTGTTCTCCCGGTTAGGGATCGGCTAATTTGTAAATAATGTTTTACATGTTTCGTATAGTTTTTTCGACAAAAAAAAAACTAAATCTAAGAAAAAATTGAGTAAAGTCATTTTTCATTCTTTTGGTTAAAAATGACGAGTAGCAAGTGTTTAATTATCGTATTTTGGTAGAAAAAAATGTAAAAAGTTTAATCTTGTTAATATATAAAACACCACGATAAACTATTAATATTGTATCTGATTGTTTATATTTATGTACATAGATAAAAGACTGAACAACCAGGGGCAGAGTTGAGGTTTGAGCGTCCCTCCCAGTGCCAAGACACAAAGAGAAACTATCCGAATTAACTTTTTTTTTTTTTTAAATCTTCAAAATAAATAAATTTTCAACACCTGAAAGTTGCTGATTATTTTAGCTTTTCTCCTTCCGAAAACCTATTCTAGATCTTCCTGTGAATTAAATTTATGCCGTTTAAGAATGTGATAATGACAAAAAAAACACAACATCTACATATACAAATAAAATTCAAAAGATAAATTTTTCCTCTAGTTGATATTTTTGTATTGAAAATAAATAAATTAGAAACGTTACCCTTTTTCTTTCAGAAAATTAGAAACGTTATCCGAACTACAGTATATCCAGCTAGTCTACCTACAATTTTAGTTTATCGTTATAGGAATTGCCCATGTATGCAAGTGTTGTAATGAATGACAAGAGACTTTTAGTCAAAATCTTTTTTTAAGTAATTCAATCAAAGATAAAAAGAAGATCATATAGATACAAAATAAATTCTTTAAGAACCTTCTAGTTCCAGTATGAAGATTGAAGAGTACACACTTAAGAAAAAACAAAGTGATGAGAATTATTGAATAAAAAGCTGGCTTTAAAAATTATTGAAAATTATCAAATGTGAGCACATGCATATGTTTTACAAGATTGACACCTACGGCTCACAAGGAAATTATGCTTCCATTAATAAATAACTAAATATTAGTTGAGGTCATGCAATCTATGTAAAAGTTTTTCCAATCAAATTGTTTTTATTAAATTATAAATTTTGGAGAGTGATAATATAAAGATGACAATTATATACATATACATGAATATTTATATGTAAATAATTAATATTTAAACATTTATGTAAGTAATTAGGTTTTTTTCGTTTCTTAGTTTTTTCAATGTTATAAATTTTAAACTTTTTGTGAGGTTATAAACTCCTAAAATCTCATATTATACAAAGAGTTACTACAAATCTATTCAAGACCGATTCTAAAATTTGAAGGTCGTAAACAAAATTTTAAATTAATCCCTTATTAAAAGTAATGTTAAAAATTAACAAAGTGTAGTGAAAAAATTTCATTAGTTGAATAATAAATAAAAATTAAGAAAGAAAAATAATGACGATTTGGGAATTTGAGTTAATGAGACTTGATATTTATGTATGTTAATTGAAAATGTCTTTAATATTATTTTTAGTATTTGAATTTTTATTCATAAGGTGTTAACAAAATTTAAATTGCTCATTTACTTGACATATCATTCTTAATTAAAAATAAAAATTAAATTTGTCTTACATTCACAATTATTAAAAAAATTCTAAAAAAATATAATATTATAATCTCGTATCTTTTAATTATATATTATTCTTCTAAATTATTAATAAATTGCATCAAAGTTATATACATGAATAATGTTTATAATTATGATAGTAAAGTATTTTTATTTATACATATTAATCACGGGTATATATAAATTTTTTATTATACTTAAGAGGAATTTTTTTTATTAATAAACGTGAGGGGTGAATGTTATCGGGAACTAACAAGTTTTTTTCGCCGTTGTCATGTCAGTTATTACTTTCTATTAACATTTGTCGAGATTTTGTTCTTCAGGTTGAATACCAGTTTATTCTATTATCGACTTTATTAGGGCAAAAAAGTGGTTTAAGGCACGACTAAGAGTGAATAAAAAGATAGAGAAATTGTGAGAAACAATGTTCTTGAATAGGAACCACGAGTATATATGATAAAGAAGTCAGTTTGAGATTTGCCACACGACGAGAATAGATGAGATTGACTTTTGAAACTTGAAAACCAATGCATGTTGTGAACATGAATTAAAACCAGAATCAGAACCAGAACCAATGCAACGTCCAAAAAAAAAGAACCAGAACCAATGTACTACCACCACCACTGGCTAAAACATAACAAGTACATATGAGTAGATTTACATATGGGAGGTCAACCAATTTTATTAGACTAATATGTTCCTCCACATATTTTGCTACCAGGTTTTGGGATTCAACATTTAATTTTCAGTAAATTCGAGCCACGTGTCACTATGTTGCAAGAGGGGGTATTCAATGTCAAAGAACGACCAGGTCCCGTAGAATTCTTTAAAACAGTCATCCAATCGTGTGGCTCCTTCATATATCCATGAGTTGACAGAGACACTTTTTCTGACAAAAAGAAAGACAAAGACACTATGAGATTGATCATGTTTCTTTTTTATCCAAGTGATGGGTGCAATGGAATGGATATATATAAGTTATATCTAATATACACACCAAATTACATTATAGTAGTACTGAAAATCAATCTAGTGCTAATAGAATTAGAAGTAGAGTTTCTGATACCTAAGAAATAGTCCTAAAAGATAATGAAGGAGGACTATGAACAATTAACAAATCTAGCCCAACCAACCCAGTACAAATAACTAGATACACACAAAGAGCTATAATATATGAGTGTACACTATATATATAAGGCAATTAACATACAGACTTTAGTTAAAGATATCTAGTCAAGACTAAAGAGACAAATACTCAAATATCTATCATGTTTTTAAAGCTTAAAAGGTAAGCAAATATTTAGGCAATCAATAAACACTTCTTATGTAAGAAAGTAAAGAGTAAGGAATAAAATGATATATACGATTTAAAATGGTTTGACTCTGTAGGCTTAGTCCACCTAAGGTTTATTACTTTATTTTACCCTTAAGATTTCACAAGATCTTACACTAGAATCACTCGTGTCTCTTAAAGGTTAAAACAAGTCATTTACAACCACTTCGATATCTCCTTCAAAGCATCCTCTCGTGTTATCACCAACACAATTAAATTACAAACTTATAAAGTCTTCCACTGTGTATCACTAAATAACTAACGAGTATACAATCTATACTCACGATATTCTCTCAATAGACTCGTGAAGCCTTCACTCGTGTCTACACCTACACGAGATCTCAAATCATTCCATCCTAATCAATCGAAGATCACACTTGTCGCTAGAGCAAGTAGGATACTAGGGTTTAAGATTAATCCTAGACTACCTAACTTATATACTTCTTGATATGTAGATAAAATACTAATAAGGTCTAAACAAAGCAATTACAAAGCTAAAACTTGAGATTGAATTGCTTTGAGGCTCTTTTGAAGATATGCTTCTAAAAATTTCAAATTTGGTTTAGAAAAAAACCGATGTTCTTCACTTGAGAGCTCTTATTTATAGAAGGTAAGACCTCAAATGGATCTGTCCATGTTACAACATCTTATTGTCTGCTTCTCAAAGTGTCGGGTATCAAGGAAATCTACTTTAGGTATTCGACCTTTGTTTTATATTTGTCATTCTAACAAATCTTTTCTCAACTAATTGATTCCTTCATTTATATAGTCATATTTAGTTGTCGGATGTTTGGTATTTCATACTCGGGTATCTCCTTCAACATGCATTCATTCCATGACAACTTTAGCACATTGGGTACACAGGTTTTCTAGGTTTCTGGGGTCCGAACTTGAAGTTTCTTCCCAAAATGTTCAAATCTTTATAGCAGCTTGGTCTTCCGACCTATCAGACGTCTGGTGCTCTGAATATGATGTTCTTGCTTCCTTCATAATACAACGATCCAACTATATGATCTCTCTGAGTCTGGTGCTCTATTCTTATCATCTATTCTCAGTCAAATCTTAACAAGTTAACCCATATTTAGGGAGTGTTTCCGACCTTGTTCCTCTCACTTTAAACCCTAACAGTGCATACTAAATAACAAGGTCATCCCTATTATGGATATGTACCCATTTAAGAATTGTGATTATAATCCTAAAGCACTTTATTTGTTATAACATGAACGTGGATATATATATATATATATATCAATGGTAGCAACCACTGAAATGGGTATGTACCCATTAAAGAGTTATGGGTACCATGTGGTATATGGGAAAGCCCCCAAAATTGTCTCAACAATATAAAATGATTATGATATTGGTATATACCTATGGTAACCATTACATTAATTGGTATGTACCCTTTAAGTGCTACATGAATCATAATAATACACGTTATGGATATATAACCACAAGTCTATACAGGTACATACCCATATAGCCATCAAGCTCGATTAATTACATGCCTATGGTAGCCACTACATTAAAAGGTATGAACCCATCTAAAATTTGTTGGTATCATGCTATATGGTGAGATAGACTTGGACGGATACCATTGGCATTAACCTTACGATTATGAATATGGGAAATCCACCATCTTAATGTGTATGTACTCACTTAACAACACTATGCACACTTTTGTCTAAACATATCATTGTATCATACCAAATGTCCATGTTACTCTATATCCTTAGGCGATACTTTAACATGGATATATAACCACAAACTGATACGGGTACATACCCATTATAACCATCAAGCTCGAATAGGTATATACCCATGTTATAATCTACCTTAACCTGTATGTACCCATTTAACGGTACATACCCTTATAACAATCCCCAAATTATCACAACTACCTTAATGAGTATGCATTTGATAAATCTTTGGGTAAATATCGAAGCAAAGAAGCCTATAAGGAGAATTACTAAATACAGTTATAATTAATTGGTTTCATTTTGGGTATATACCCAATTCGAATCATTTAACACATAAAATACCCACAAAAAATTGTTGTTTATATGACTCTAAGGTATATACCCAATGAATTGTTTTTATTTTGGGTATATACCCAATTCTAGTTCAGTGAACATATAGTACAATGCTCCTTGGGACATACCTGATGAACTGGTTTTAATTTGATTGGTTTTAGCTTTATTTTTAAAAGTGATTGATGATTTGGCATATGTGGGAAAGTAATTCTAGTTTTAGCACATTGGTGGTATCCCGGTTACCGCCCTTAGTTAATTATGGAATTAGGGGAAGGGCGGTCCTACGTTGACCTCCCTTAGTGCGTTAGTTAAAAAAACTTATTTAAAAAAAGGTACATAGAATAAGATACTTTATAGAAAACAGCCCCACCCCAAACTATCCCTATAATTAAGAATTAAAAAAACTAAAGAAAAAAAAATAAACACGCGCGCGTGCGTGATTTTTTTAAATCGTCATAACTAGTTCTAAAAAAATCAAAAAAGTCAAAAAAATCAAAAATTTATATATTTGGATAAATCAAATTACTATTTACGTATATGTTTTTTTTGGAATTTTTTGATTTTTTTTCGCAGACACGGAATTTCATGTTTTAAACATAGAATTTCATGTTTTAAACATGAAAATCCGTATCCGCGAAAAAAGAATCGCTATTTAAAACAGTGAATTTCATGTTTTAAACATGGAATTAAACATGAAATTCCGTGTCCGCGAAAAAAGAATCACTATTTAAAACAGTGAATTTCATGTTTTAAACATGGAATTCCGTGTCCGCGAAAGAAGAATCACTATTTAAAACAGTGAATTTCATGTTTTAAACATGGAATTAAACATGAAATTCCGTGTCTGCGAAAAAAAAACTAAAAAAATAAAAAAACCAAAAAAAATCATATACGTAAATATTAATTTGCTTTATCCAAAAATGTAAATTTTTTATTTTTCTAATTTTTTCAGAATTAGTTATGAGGTTTTAAAAATAATTCACGAACGCGCGCGTGTGATGAAATTAGTAGTAGGTGATGGTGGTGGTGGTGGTTGTGGTGATGAAGGTGGTGATGGTTGTGGTGGCTATAGTAGTGGTGGTGGTGGTAGAATGGGTGATTTACCTATATAGTCCACGGAGGATGGCTGATTGCCCATCAGGTCCAACCCACCTAAAATGACTGTCCTGCCCTTAGTACCCCCATTAATTAGAATTTAGTTACCAAAATAATTTTTTTTTTTTGATCGGCAAATCGAACTATATATGAAGCTCATATTACAAGACAATTACTCAAATTAGACTAGCTATTACAAATTTTTCTCAATTAATAATCTAGCATAGCCAACAACCTTCTTTTAACTTTCTTCTGCCTTCGGGATTCGAACCTTGGACCTCATGGATGAGACAATAGAGCTCTGGCCAACAACCTTCTTTCTTTAACTTTCTTCCACCTTCGGGGTTCGAACCCTGTACCTCTTTAGTTGAGAGACAGGGCCCTGGCCAGATGAGCTAGCTCACCTGGTTTAGTTACCAAAATAATTTTCCCTGATTCTGTGCAATTAGTCAAAAATTAGTAACCCACTAATTAGAATTTAGTTACCAAAACAAGTTTTCCTGATTTTATGCAATTAGTCAATAATTAGTAACCCTTTAATTAGAAATTAATTGCACAAATATTCTGTATTGGGTAATAAAAACGGGGGTGGGTAATGTTTGTTTTTGTGATGGGTTGTCTTTAAAAAATGGTGGTACACGGAACACTATTTTGATGGTGTGTTTGAGCAAAATGATGGGTTACGCTTTTTGTCGAGTTAATAGTGGGTGGGTTACCTTTGTTATTTTGATGGGGTGTTTGAGCAAAATGATGGGTTACGCTTTTTGTCGAGTTAACAGGGGGTGGGTTACCTTTGTTATTTTGATGGTGTGTTTGAGCAAAATGATGGGTTACGCTTTTTGTCGAGTTAACAGGGGGTGGGTTACCTTTGTTATTTTGATGGTTTGTGCGTTAAGAGTGATGGTGTATGTAAGTTACCTATGTAAAAACTCAGCAAGTTTGAACAACTAAATATAAGCTCTAGATTCGTCAAATTCTTCGAAACCGCATTCAATCCGATTTGATTGGGGTTCGTGTTGTTGTTTAAGCATTTATCTATAAGACTTCGTTTGTAGATATCTTGGAAAAAAAATCGGATGCAATCCGCCATTCACGAACAGAAGAAGAACCATGAACAGATCGAGCACCATCGGATGCAGCAACAGTCTTTCCGGCGAGCACAAAAACGGATCACCACTGCAACGAAGGACCACCAACAACCTAACTGCGTCTTGCTCAATCCACCACTGCAACGAAGGACCACCAGCGACAGTGTAGCTCATGCGACAGAGTTATTTCACAATGCAGAAGGTACAGAAGGGCGGCTTGGCTTCGGGTAGATTGGAAGAAATGGGTGTCCTCGTTGTTGGAGGGGGTAGAAGAGAAGAAATCAGATTAGTAGCCATTAAGATATATGCTACTTAAATGAAATTAGTTAATTGCGATAATCATGGAAAAGATTTGATAAATATGGAAGAGATCACATATTATATTTAGTAATAGGGGTATGGATGGTATTAGTTTAAAAACGTTGGACTTTAGAAGGCAGAAATCCAGAGCAGGACTTGTTAGGGGTGGGTTATTGGATCTAAGGACTTTTTAAGCTAATAACTCGTGGTAGAAATACCTTATCATTTGTTTAATACTTAAAAATAAATATTGTATTAAAAATAAAATAATATATTTAATAATAAGGTAATAAAAATATAAAAGAAATATTTCTATAAATAATTGTTTTATTAAATATTTTTCTTATTAAATAAATAATTAAAAACTTAAAAAAAATATTAGGCTACTAAAAATTATTTTTATAATAACCCCAAAAGAAAATCATTTTCTAAATTCAATACTATCAATCCAAACAGACCCTTAGATTGAATTTAGATTGAGTCACTTTGTTATTTGTATTGTCTATATCTTCTAACATATTAAATTCAGAGTACGTGGCCAACAAATCTTCCACATACATGATACAATTACAAGTAATAAAACCATACATCACGAACCCATACAAACCATGATCATGGCTGCCGCCGTTACCACCAAGGTCGCCGTCATCGGAGCTGGAAGTAAGCTGAGCTCCTCCTTTGATCTTCATATAAACCTACATTTTTGATAAAATTCAATAAAATGATTTTATAAATCATTCTGCATTTTCTTAATTTTATCAGTATCCGGAGCTGTTTGTGCATCGACGCTGGCCAAGAATGGCATTTCCGTCACAGTTTTCGAAACTGCTCGTGGTCCAGGTGGACGCATGTCTCAAAGAAGGTGCACCTTTTTTCCAAGTTAATTGCACTATAGTCCTTATATTATGCAAACATTGCATTTTTAAGTCCCTTTATTTTTAGTTAAATCCACTATAGCTTCCTGTATGAATTTTTTTCAAGATAATTGCACTATAGATCATATTTTAAGCAAAATTGTAACTATAGTCCGTATATTAATTTTTTGAGTTAATTGCACTATAAGTCCCTATGCTATTTCTTTGAGTTAATTGCACTATATGTTCCCATATTAATATTTTTTATTTGTAATAACGGAAACAAATCAAGCATGCAAATATTGCATTTTTAAGTCCCATAGTTTTTATTGGTCCCTCCATTCTTACATAATATAGGGACCTATAGTGCAAAGAATTTACTTTTATCTTTTATAAAATAACAGAGAAGTTAGTGAAGATGGAAGGGAGCTTACATTTGATCATGGTGCACCTTACTTCACAGCAACTAACCCTGATGTGCTTAGTCTTATCCATGATTGGGAAAACAAAGGCCTTGTTAAGGAATGGAAAGAAAAATTTGGTTCTTTTGATTGTTCATCCAACAAATTTCTCGATATTGACGAGGTTAACTATTTTTAGTAATAGTTATTTCATTTATAATTAAAGTAACAACTTTCCATTTTAGGAAGGATTAAGTAAGAAATATGTTGGTGTACCGGGAATGAATTCCATTTGCAAAGCATTGTGTCGTCAATCCGGTAAGTAAATAATTTTTTTTTTTTTTTTGAGATTTCGATTCATAAAGTCGCAAATTAAATAATCCGGTGAGTAAATATTTAATGATAAAACATTATTTTTTGATTTATAGGAGTGGAAAATAGATTTGGAGTTGGGGTTGGGAGATTAGAGTGGTTGGAAAATGAAGACTTGTGGGCCCTCACTAGTGTGGCGGGAGAAAATCTTGGCCAATTTAACGGAGTGGTGGGGTCTGATAAAAGTACGATTTTACCCCCGCTAACTAGTGGTTCCGCTAGACCTCCAACTATAGGTATGTCTAGTCTTTGCTTTTATTACTTTGAAAGGCATTGAAGATTGAAAAAATTGCACTATAGGTCCCTATATTATGAGGTTGTTACTTTTTTCCTTCTAGATTTGAATATTGTTCCGGAAATTGCATCGAAGATTGAAAAGATCACCAGTTCTCCACGTTTCGCACTCATGCTTGCATTTGAAGAACCTTTAACATCGGTGAGTTAATTACACTATAGGTCCCTATATTATGCAAACTTTAACATTGGTGAGTTTATTACACTTTATTTCCCTATATTATGCAACCTTTAACCTTGGTGAATTTGTTACACTATAGGTCCCTATATTATATGCAAACGTTGTACTATGTACCCCTATATTATGCAAAAATTGCACTAGAGGTCCCTATATAATGCAAAAATTGCAGGTCTCAATATTAGAATTTTTTAGTTAATTGCACAATAAGTACCTATATAATTTTTTTTTCAGATACCACTAAAAGGCTTCTGGATTAAGAATTCTGATGTTTTAAGCTGGGCCCACTGTGACAGTAGTAAGCCAGGCCGATCGACTAGTAGGTGCGTGTTCATGTTGGAACACTCCGATCTTTTGAGTTAATTTCACTATAGGTCCCTATAATATACAAAAATTGCACCATAAGCCACTATGTTATTTTTGAGGTAATTGCATTATAGGTCCCTATATTATGAAAAATTTGCTTTATAGGTCCCCTATTTTAGGAAAATTACACTATAGGTCCATGTATTATGCAAAAGATGCACTATAGACCCTATGTTATTATCTGTTTTTGAGTTAATTGCACTATAGGGCCTTATATTAATGCAAAAATTGCCATATAGGTCCCTGTATTTGCAAAATTTCACCATAGGCCCCTATGCTATTTTTTTAATTTAATTGACTATAGGTCCCTATATCATGTAAAATTTGCACTATAGGTCCCTGTACTATGCAAAAAAAAAACCCTATAAGACCATGTATTATGCAAAAATTTCACTAGAGGTCCCTATGTTATTTTTTGAGCTGATTGCATTATAGGTCTCTGTAGTATGTAAAATGTCACTATAGGTCCCTATACTATGAAAATTGCACTATAGGTCCTTGTATAATGCAAAATTTGCACCATAGGTCCCTATACTATTTTTTTAGTTCAATTCATCATATGTCCCTATATTATGTAAAAACTGCTTTCTAGATCCCTATATTATGAAAAAAATGAATTATAGGTCCCTGAATGATGCAAATATTGCACCATGTATAATGTAAAAATTGCCATATAGGTCCCTGTATTATGCAGAATTGCACCATAGGTCCCTATGCTATTTTTTGAGCTAATTGCACTATATGTCCCTATAATATGTAAAAATTACTTTATAGGTCTGTATATTATGAAAAAAATGCACTACAGGTCCCTAAATTATGCAAAAATTGCATTATAGATCCCTTTTTAAGTTAATTGTGCTATAAGTCCCTATAAGTTTTGTAATTATGTTTTTCTTATGAAGTGAGCGCTGGGTTGTACATTCCACCTCAAAATATGCCGAAGCTATAATTACCGAAACAGGACTTCAAAAACTCTCTAATGCAACTTTATCAAGAATAGCCGAAGAATTATTTTCTAAGTTCAAAAGCACAACACTCCTTACATCTGTCCCATTTTTCAAAAAAGCCCATCGCTGGTTCGTATTTCCTTATTTTCTTTTAACTTAATTGCAATATAGGTCCTTATATTTTGTGTCTTTGTTATGTAGGGGAGGTGCTTTTCCAGTTTCAACTATAGTTAAAGAAGAGAAATGTCTTTGGGATGGGAAGAAAAGACTTGCTATTTGTGGAGACTTTTGTGTGGGTCCCAATGTTGAAAGTGCTATACTTAGTGGTTTAGTTGCAGCTGAAAAATTATCTGAAATTGTTAGTTCTTTATAGAGTTTTGGAGTTTATTGCACTATAGGTCCCTTTATTGTTTCGTTATAGTTGTGAGGATAAGTAATTTGTGTTGTAATATATTTGAGTAATTTAAAGTTGAGGTGTCATTTTTTACTAATAAGGAAGATATATGATTCTTGTTAACCCAAAATTTGATATTTGAATTAATTGCACTATATGTCTCTATATTTGAGTAAATCAAAGTTTGGGGGATATTTTTGTACTAATAAGGTAGATATCTTTTTTTTTTCCTTTTTCTTGGGAAAATAACACTTTATCTCCTTGAATAATGAGCATTTTGACACTTTACCCCTGATTTTTCAATCATTCCACAAAGGAGAAACGCCACGTATTTGTCACGGGACGGAAATTCAACCTACGCAATATCGATCTATTGAAGCCCTATCATCCCTCATTGAAAAGCCTCAATTATGGTTCTCGTGGAACATGTGAGTCATCTCCCACTTTGCTATGGAGTTCTAAGTAGACTACATGATCAAAACACTAACAATAGGGAATATTGATCCAAACCTAATTTTTTTCTTTGAATGATTCAAATCAAGTTCTCATTAGCTCGTTACCTTTCGAGAAATATGGAAACGTTGCATCCCACCGCTACAAAGTTCAATATTCATCTTCTATAGGTCGTACAAGGAGAGACATACCCTCTACACTCTCAACTACTACTCAGAATGGAAATCAGACTACAAAGGCTTTAATAACATGATATAGGGTGATAGAGAGTCTGACAAACATGCCTTATAAGAGCACATGTTTACACTTAACATTCCCGTAAATGATGGCTCTTGTGGAATAGAGAGGATGAAGATAATAAAAAAATCATTTCAAGATTTCCAAGATCTATATGAAGACGGCCCAATGATTGACAACAAGCCTTGGAAAGTTGGAAAAAAAGATACTGAAGATCCAGCTAGCTAGGGTTACATATATGGCCATATTGACTCAGATTCGTTAGATTACTTTAATTTCGATCATTAACCTAACCAAAACTCTTAATAAAGGATATACTCCCTCCGTCCCAAAAATAATGTCCACTTAGCATTTTCACACATATTAAGAAATGTCATTATTGAACCCTATATGTACAAAAGTGCCCCTAATAAATATCATCATTATTGATAATACACCCCTATTCCTATGCCTAGAAAAATGCAATCAAGTATAAAATAATAATTCAAATAATTATAAATTAAAAGAAAAGTAGGGTTAATAAAGGAAAAAGGTAGAAAAAGTTGTCTTGAAATAGTAAGTGGACATTATTTTTTGGACACCATATTTAGTAATGTGGACATTATTTTCGGCACGGAGGGAGTAACTACGTGGTTGGCCTTGTAAAAATCAAGAAACATAATTTCTTGCTCCACTAAAGTACAAGAAATAAAGAAAAGAAGAAAATATACTATACTTTTCACTATTCATATTACTATTTCATGTTTGGCTTTATTCCTACTTTATACTTTTTAGTCTTTTCAACTTCATGTCTTGTAATAAGTATGTACAATAATGAAAAGATATAGCCACGTAGTATTGTGTGAAGTTTGGCTATAAATAGTGGTGGGCCCAAATGTGTTATAAATAAACGAATAATAAAAGATAATAAAAGTACACGCACCAATGGAAATTCACGAGAAACTCTCTGCAAGTGCACAGATCGTTCGCAAGTAATAGTTAAATAATAAGAGTTCGTTCTCAGGGATTTAAGTAGTTTTTTCAATTTCGTGTTCAATATTAGAATAGATGGTTTTAAATGTTCTAATCAAATAGCAAGTAAAATAATTTGATTTTTAATTAAATAACAATAAATAATTATGCAAATAAGATAATGATTAAGGAGATGCAAGTATGAACCTATCCTATTGAATTAATGATTCCTAAGAATAATGGTGAATGGGTAATTTCATATTAGTCGGGAATCTAACGTCTTCCTAAATTCCGCCAGAGTAGATAGACTGATATCATACGGTATTGATGACCTCGTCAGAGTGACGTTAAATACTTTCAAACGATTGACTGTGTAAACCCTAATGACTTCGTGGTGTGTGTTAGTGAACCTGATATCATACAGTACTGTATCAAGACCATCAGGTTCACTAACGCACACCACATGTCTATGTCTTAGGTCCGTATTTAAACCCCCCCCCCCCCTTCCGGATGATCATTTTGCAACGAATAGCTTAAAGTATTAAATTCTATTACTAAATGGCTAGTAGAGTAATAGTGGATGATCATAAAGATATAGTCAATGGAAATTAATTAAAACCAATTTATTAAATATTTTAATCCCAAGTTTAGTTTAAACAGAAAAGCAATAATCAATTGTTCATATAATCACAATCCTAAAAGAGATATTGTGCATAATGGAATTTTAGAATAAATAGCTTAGAAAAAAATTATAGACAAAATAAATCTATTAGTTATTTACCCAAAGAATAGAGATGAAAAAGTGTAGAACTGATGTAGTGAATCTCTAGCTCTTGATTCTTTCTTCTCTAGATCCTTCTGATTGCTTCTATGATGAATTATTAATGAATATTAAGTTTTGGCAACCAATAATAATTCTCTAAGGTTAAGAACTGATATATATATATATATATATATATATATATATATATATATATATATATATATATATATATATATATATATATATATATATATATATAGGCGTTAGGTCGAAAACTCTAGTGATGTCCAAGTTTTCATGTCCAAATTCAACTCTATCTCGTTTTTCTAAATTGTGGGACTGGATAACCTTTCGAGTTTGTAAAATTCATAACTCCTTCATTACATCTCAAAATCCATTTATTTATTATATCGAAACGATCGCAATTTAAAGACCTTTTTAAATCTAAAAAGGACACCTTCAAATTTCATGTCAATTTTCTGCATTATTCAAAATACTAGACGTCTTTACAATTGGACAACAACTTTTGGTAGCTTTTCTACTTTCCTAAATCAGTTTTCTTTTGTTTTATCTTTTGATTTCTCCTTGGATCTTTTTCCTCAACTCATTAACATTGATTGTCATCTAATATAATCATTGTACCTAAGAGCTTCACATTTAACACACAAATTACACTAAAAACACTCTAAAAGTAACAAACTTTAAAGCAAGGTAAGAATTGAGAAACTAACAATTAATTGGGAAAAATCCCTCAACTAAGAACATAATTCACCTAAATTGACGTCTCATGAATATATTCATTCATCACAAATATAGAGAAATCAAATAGCTGTATGTTTTTCCTACCAATATATCATAATTGATGTCTCCTTATTTGTGATGAATTAATATTAGTTGGAGACATCATTTTTAGTGATTTAGGAAGTCTTTGAGTCGGTTTTCTTGAGAAATGCTATACTTTCCTATTTTGAGTCTTGATTTAGTAAATTATTGTTTTTAGAGCATATTGGGTTTAATTATTTATTTAGTGTGAAGCTTTAAAGATAATTATGGAGATTAATTAGATTCCAAGTCACAGACTACAAGATATGGAAAGAGATAAGCATGGTAATTGGAGATAAGGAAAGAAAAGCTAAAATCATGGAAAATGAAAAGCTGCGTTAAATCTGAATTTCAGCACCTACGACCACAAATCAGCTTATATCTCAAAATCGGTGTGGAATTTGGAGAAACGGTCAAGAGAAAAGTTGGAGATCTTTCCGAGACGATGATTTTCGACTACTAATGCGCGTCAAACGGATGAGTATTGAAGATGCTAGGACCAAAACAAAAATGGTTCTGGTTCCATGTTTTAGGGTTACGAATTTGAGTTGGGCTAGGAGTCCACTACTTACCTTCTCCTTCAAGAAAATGAATTAGGGTTCCTAAATACCTATAAATACACCCTTATACCATTGTAAACATGTCCTTGCTTAGTTTCAAGCTTAGGCTTAGTCCTTACTTGTATTTTCTCAGTCTTAAATAATAACTTAGTCTTTAATTAAATATTCATCCTTAGAATCAAGCTATTCATCCAAGAAGTAAGCTGACCTATAGAGGAAGACAAGAAGAAGAAGTTGGAGAGTGACAAACTACTCTTCTACATCTCACCTTCTCTATATTTAGGGTAATTAGCTATAGATTTATGCTACACCATCTTTCTAAACTTTTATTCTGTAAGTTTTACTTTTAATTGTTGGGTTATTATTTTGTCTTTAAATTCCATAATACTATTTGTTATTTTAATTGATTGAGCTTGGCGTATATTGTTATTATGTGTTTTGACTTATTGTTACATCCCTAGATTTGGCCAATCTTAGGATTATTCTTAGTTATTGACAACACCACATAATCGTCTAGTTTTGATCCTTTGCCTAACTAGATAGCCATAAAGGTTTGATTTAATCACCAATCGTTACTCAGGAATCCTTGGTAGTGGAGAGGTTGCTCCTAAGCCTAATAAAGGCTAGGTAGAATTTATAAGCCTAGTTAATATATAATGCTTAATCTGTGACAGGTTAGAATAACAACTTAGTAAAATAGACTCATATTAGTGACCCTAATCTATTAGACTTACATTCATATTTATTTATCTGCATTTGTATTTGTTTATTTCCTATCAGATAGTTATTCCTCTTATCTTATATTTTATTTTAAAACATCTAAATTCATCTGCGCTTGTTAAACATAAGTAGATCTAACGGATTAAATACCTGCAAACGAACTTAACTTATCATTAAAACTTGCAAACGATCTGTGATACTTGCAGTGAGTTCCGTGGTTCTCAAGAGTCAAGGGTGTGTGCTCTTTATTATTATCTTTATTTATCTATTTATTAATCACATCTTTACCCCCACCAATAATATATTTTCTTCCATACTATGTCTAACTAAACTTTTCTTTCCTCTCAAAAACCTCTTGAAAGTCTTAACTATCTTCCCCCTTCTACTTTAATGGCATAAATATGCTTTACACTTGCCTTTGTAAGGATCTTGTACATAAGAAATTGCTAAATCACTATTGGCATGAGATCATTTGCTACGGTCCTTTTCTGGCTGGAAGAGAAGAGATAATTTATCATTTTATTTTAACCCAAAAGACCTTATCCTATCTAAGTGTCTCTTAACGTTTGTAAGGCAAAGAGTTGGTCATAATGCGGGTTTATATTAGTCTTTATCAGGTCTCTTACGGTCTATGTGATGTTATAAACTCCTAAAAGTCTCATATTATACAAAGAGTTGCTACAAATCTATTCAAGATCGGTCTTAAAATTTGAAGGTCGTGAACAAAATTTTAAATTGGCCTTTTATTTAAAGTAATGTTTAAAATTAACAAAGTGTTATGAAAAGTTTTTATTTAGTTGAATGTTTAATAAAAATAAGAAAGAGAATTAATTACGAGTTAGGGATTTGAGTTAATGGAATTGATATTCATGTATGTTAGTTAAAATTTCTTGGGTATTATTTTTAGTATTACTATGTTCACTTATAAGGTGCTAAAAAAATAAATTGCTCATTCATATGACAAATCATTTTTAATTATAAATAAAAGATAGATTTGTCTTACATTCACAATTACTAGAAATAAATAGAATATTGTAAGTTTTCTAGTAATTTTTAATTATAAATCATTCTCCTAAATCACTATATCAATAGAACTATATCAACCGAATGCATTAAAACTTATATATATGAATATAATTTATAATTACGATAATAAAGTATTTTAATCTATGCATATTAATCACGGGTAAATTATAAACATATATACTTATATATGAAAAAAATTGAATGTATAATATTATTTAAATTTATACAATATATTTCTACCTAATCATTAATTAAAATTAATGTTAATAATATTTTTGTTAGATTTCAGAGAAAACAAAAAATTATTGAGAAACGTGAGAGGTGAATTTTGTCTAGAGCTAACAAGTTTTTTGTGTTGTTGTTGGGTAGTTTATTAATTTTGTTTGCATTTGTCGAGGTTTTGTTCTTCAGGTAGAATAACAGATTATTCCATTATCAACTTCATTGAGGTGAAAAAGTGGTTAAGGCACAACTAAGAGTGAAATAAACGATAGATAAATTGTTAGAAGCAATGTCTTTGAATGTGAACCATGAGTATGAAAAAGAAGTCATATTAATTTTGCCACATGACAAGAACATATGAGATTAAATTTTGAGACTTAATCAAAACCAATTTAATGTTGTGAATATGAATTAAAACCAGAATTAAAATCAATGAATTCCAGGTCATGTGCTACCGCCACACTGGAACATCAACAAGTACATATGAGTAGAGTCATACAAAATATGGGAGGTGAAGCAATTTTGTTGGAACAATATGTTCATATTTTGCTACCATGTTTTGGGATTCAACATTTGAATTTTAGTAATTTTGAGCCACGTGTCGTTATGTTGCAGGATTTTCAAAATAGAGGTGGGTATTCAATGTGAAAGAACGACCATGTCTCATAGAATTCCTTAAGATATACATCCAATTTTGTGGCTCCTTCATATATCCATGAGTTGACAGAGACACTATGAAATTGATCACTTTCCTTTTTATCCGAGTGAGGGAGCAATGGAATGGATATAAATATGGATCTATGCGTGGTCGCTACTTGAATTATAAAAATTGTGCTACAACGGTTATATCATATATACACACCAAATATACATGTTATTGCAGTCCTAGAATTGAAAGATAGAGTTTCTAATGCCCAAAAAATAATCCAGAAAAAGGATGAATAAGAACTATGCAAAATTAAAAAATCTAACCAACCAACTTGATGCGATTGACTAGATACACACAAAAAACTATGATATATGAGTGATACACATATCTATGATTTTTTTAAGCTTAAAAAGATAAGCAAATATTTAGGCAATCGATAAACACTTGGGGCCTAAGAAAGTAATGATATATACGATCTGAAGTGAGTGGACTACCGTAGACTTAGTCTACCTAAGGTTTATTTTACTCTTAGGATTTCACAAGATTTTCCACTAGAAACAATAGTAACTCTTAAAGGTGAAAGCAGGTCCTTTACAACCACTTCGATGTATCCTTCGAAGCAACCCTCTGTATTATCACCAACACAATTAAATCGAGTGTACCACCTACCCTCAGAATACTACTTTACAAGCCTATAAAGCCTTCAATTGTGTATCACCACACAACTAATGTGTATACAATCTATACTCACGATCTCTCCACAATCCCATGAAGCCTTTACTTATGTCTACACCTACACGAGATCTCAAATCACTCTCTCCTAATCAATCGAAGATCACACTTGTAACTAGATCAAGAGGGCTACTAGCGTTTGAGATTAATCATAACCTACCTAACTTCTATACTCATTGATGAGTAGATAAAATACGAATAAGGTCTAGATATAAGAATTACAAAGTTGAAAACATGATTTTGAATTGCTTTGAGATTATTTTGAAGATATGCATCTATAAATTTCAAATTTCGTGTAGGAAAAAATAAATGTTCTTCACCTGAGAGCTCCTATAGGTAGAAAGAAACACCTCCAACAGAACTGTCCATATGGCAACATCTTACTATCAGTTTTCAAAGTGTCGAGTATCAAGCACTTCTTCCGGACCCGATGGGTCCTTTTCTCTTGGGATCTCATTGGAGTTTTGAAATTTTACAAGCGGTGCGTGAATTTTTTGAGTTCGGTTTTTACTCAAACAATTAAATAGTACTATTATTCTCTCATTCCAAAGAAAGATAGTCCAACTAAGGTTGAAAATTATAGACCCAATTCTTGTTGCAATGTCATTTATAAATCTAATACCATGATTATTGTAGATCGTATGAAACCGGTGTTAGATTAATTAGTAGATAAAGCTCAAAATAAGTTTGTATATGGAAGATCGATTGTAAAAAATTATTCACCTTATGCAAAAAGTTGTTGAGGGATTATAATAATAATAGTAACTCTCCAAAATGCATAATTAAAATTGATTTATGTAAAACTTATAGTGCAATTACCTCAAAATTTAAACATAAGCTAAAAAATATAACCCAAATATTAAATATCTATATTACATAACACCAATTACCTAATTACCATGTTTTCACTTCTTCCCCGTTTAGATAAAAAAATTCCCATTAATCTGTTTGAATTTCTCAAAACTCATTCTCACCTAAACATAAAACCTACTAAAACTCATCTCGTTCATACTCGCATTCATTGGAACAAAAACCTTAAAAGAAAACTCTTCACATTCACATTCCCACCAAGATTTTCTCTTGCACAAGAAAATTGCCGCCACTTGGGAAGAATTGTCGCCACACGGTGACCATTCTCCACTATCATCAACCCGGCTTGGCGAACAACCAAATTAAGGTAAAAATAAGTTTTACCATTGAAACTCTAAAAAATTTAATTATTTTTAACCTAATCTCATCGCTTTTACAATTTTATTTTGTAGAATTATCTGATTTAAGTATAATTACAGTCGTGTTGTTTATTATATTTTTATACAGTCCTACAATGGTCATATTCATTGATAGCAGAATACACCCATACATCAAATGGGAATAGCTTTTAAGCTTCCATGTGTTACCGCCCTCTCAGAGCTCGTCGGTGACTTCCCCCCAACAAGGTACATCTTGCGCCTATGGGCCGTAACACATCCACTAAATGCAATAAGGAGAGATCCCGGGAAAGCGAAAGCTGTGCTTTCCTGTCACTACTATTTCATCCAATTCCTTATTTATCAAGTTGGACAGGGCTGACGAATGGTCATAGAAAGGCATTTATCGAGCAATCTTTTGGTCCCCCGTCACATCCTGTTCCCATGGAGTGGTGAGGTGGGCCCCTTCACTTTTTTAGGACGTGCTCTTTTTTATTTTCGTCAGGCTCATCAAGTTCCTAGCAAATCATCATAATATATTTTCTTTCGTATTATGTCTAACTAAACATTTTTTCCTCTCAAAAATCTCTTGAAGGTCTTAGTTATCTTTGTTTTTCTAATTTAATGTCATAAGTATGCTCTGCACTTGCCTCTATAAGAATCTTGTGCATCATAAATTGCTAGATTACTACTGACACGATATCATTTACTACGGTTCTTTTCCAGGCTGGAATAGAAGTGATAAATATCTAATTTTACATGAACCCAAAAGAGACTATACAAGTGCATCTTAACGTTTGTAAGACAAGGCATGGGCCATGATACAAGTTTACGTTAGTCTTTATCAGGTCACTTACGGTCTATGTGATGTTATAAACTCCTAAAACCTCATATTATACAAAGAGTTGCTACAAATCTATTTAAGACCGGTCCTAAAATTTAAAGGTCGTGAACAAAATTTTAAATGGGTCCTTTGTTAAAAATAATGTTAAAAATTAGCAAAGTGTTATGAAAAGTTTCCGTTTAGTTGAATGTTGAATAAAAATTAAGAAAGATAATTGATTACAGGTTAGGAATTTGAGTTAATTAAATTGATTTTCATGTATGTTAGTTGAAAATATCTTGGATATTATTTTTAGTATTAGTATTTTTACTAATAGGGTGCTGATAAATTGCTCATTCATGTGACATATCATTTTTAATTATAAATAAAAAAGATATTATTACCCAAAGAGTCTTGAACACACCACCCCAAGACCCAACAACACCAGCTGGATTTACTCTTCTTACTAAAGGCCACAAAGAAAAAATTAACACTATATGCCAAAAATCCAATTACCTTCTTACCCTCTTTTGTTTTTATTTCCCTATATATAATAATTATTTCAGCTATTATTTTAAAATACTAAATCCCATCCTCTCTCCTCTCTACCTTTCCAATCACACGTTCCAGCTTTTTCATGGCTTCTAGGGTTTCTCTCTCTTTCTCCACATGGATCCGGACGAGTGAAGACAACCATGAAATAGAGTTGGAGATCCGACAATGAAGATTTTGCACAAGGTGTTCGCCGGCGACAAAGCTTCATCTCCGATGTTGCAAGCGAGTTGGAGTTGTTGCGAGCTCTGACCATGGCGTGAGCAGCTTCTTGGTTCATTAATGGCGAGATCTGTCGCCGTGAAGACCTCTCCGTGAAACTTCGTCTAGCTGGTTCGCAGGTGTTCAAGCTTCGTGAAGTTAGAACTCAGATCTTCCATGGATTTGGTTTCTTTCATGTTCAAGTTTCGAAGGTGGACAAATTCAGATCTGCAGGTATCATGCTCAGCAAGTTCGAACCATGCTCGGCAAGTTTGAACCACGCTCAGCAAGTTCGAACCACGCTCAGCAAGTTCAAACCACACTCAGCAAGTTTGAACCACGCTCAGCAAGTTCGAACCACACTCAGTAAGTTCGAACCACGCTCAGCAAGTTCGAACCACGCTCAGTAAGTTCGAACCACGCTCAGCAAGTTCGAACCTCGCTCAGCAAGTGCGAACCACGCTCAGCAAGTCTGAACCACGCTCAGCAAGTTCGAACCACGCTCAGCAAGTTCAATTTCTTTTTCTTTTTTCATTTTTCTTATTCGATTAGGTCGTTGTAATTTTCGAGGCCATACTCAGGACATGTTAATACTCATAACTTTTGATGTATAGTTGATTTGTGATAATGTATAGCTGATTTGTGTTAATAACTAGCTGATTTGTTAATACTCAGTAAATTTACTGAGCATGCTCAGTAAATTTACTCATTAGAAACACTCGAATACTCAGCAACTATTTTCGATGCTTAACAATTTTTTCTGAAACTTAGTAAAATATGCTCAATTAAATATGCTCAGAAAAATATGTTCAATAAAATATGCCCAGTACTTTTTTCGGCGGTAGCCGATGGTGGTCGGTGGTTGTGGCCGGAACTGGAAATTATTGATTGTTAATGAAGGAGGAGAGAGAAAAAATGATAAGGCAGGTGAGAGATTAATGGTAATGAAGGAGATAGAATAATCTATTTTTTTGTCTTATATACACTATAAGGGTAATAATGACATTTGTCAATTTTGAGACCTCTAAGTAGGATAGAGGATTCACTTGGTTTCCATGTGGCACTAAGATGCTCCTCAAGTCCTCTTAGGTAATTGACATAATAAAAAATAGATTTGTCTTATATTCACCATTATTAGAATTTTTTACTAAAGTAAGAATATTATAAATTTTTTCTAATATCTTTTAATTTTAAATTATTCTCCTAAATCACTATGTCAATTAAAAATTATATATATGAATATAATCGATAATTACGATAATAAAATATTTTAATCTATGCATATTAATCACGAATAAGTCAATAACATATATACTTATATATTAAAAAAATTGAATGTATAATATTATTTAAATTTATACGGTATATTTTTACCTAATCATTAATTAAAATTAATGTTAATAATATTTTTGTTAGATAGCTTAAAACGAGATACCCTATTATTTGTAAAAAGTTATAAAAAACACTCTCCCTTCATATTCAAAAACTCTCCCAAACCCTAAGCTGGCCGCCATTGCTGGTGGTGTCCCGCTGGTTATGCCCCCCCTTCTCTCCTTTTCTTGCTTTCCTTTCGCTTTTCCTTTTGTGTGTTTGTTATCAGCTTGGTCTCTCCCCTCCCCCATCCCTCCCAGTCGCTACTCTGTTCGGTTTGGCCGAAATGAAAACTGCCTCTTTTCTTCATTGTTTGTCGTTTTCAGGCTGTTTTTCTTTAGCCTCTCATCTGGATTGTTTCTATTATAGGCAAATCCCATTTAGAATACTGCAGCTCTGTGTAATGGATGGAGGTACTTCTATTATCAGGTTTAGTCCTTTTGATATTGTTCTTTGTCTGTTCCTTGTGGTTTCATTGGTCCGGTGGCTTGAGATCGAGGAGGTATTAGATTTATTTGTTTGGCGGCGAGATGGTATAGGTTCTTGTGGGGTCTACAACTTGGTTTGTCTGTGTTTGTGTCTGTGGTTGGTCTTTGTCTTTGTTTTGGTGTGGGTCTGTAGTCGGCCTGGTGGCCTCTTCTCCAGATATGCTATCAAGAATTGGGTGGTTTTTTGTTGTGAGGTAACTTCCTCCCCTATTTCTTCTGGTTGCTTGGCTTGGGTTAGTTGTTGCCTCTTTGCTTTTCCTTTCCATATACGAACTGTTACTTTTACTAGTTACTTTTCGGTGAGTTCGGGTGTTTGTCATTCATTCGTTATTCACGTGATGCGGTAGTTGGTTGGGTGAGGTCTGTTTTGGTGGGAACCGGGTTGTACTATTTGTTTGTTGTGGTTTCCAACTCTTTTCGTGGCCTCCGGTCAGATGGTTTTTCATAGATTCTTTGATCCTTAAGTGTCGGAGCGAGAACAGGAGGTGTTTGTCGTTCACCCTCTGTCTGTTGCTCATTATCCCTGATATTTCACAAAAGTTTTGGAGTTTTCGTCTTGCTCTTAGCCTTCGATTGTTGTCTACTGGTTTTATTTTTGTGCATCTTGTTGCTTCAGGTTTTACTATGCTTTGCATTCTACCGCGACGCTTCTGGTTGAGTTTCCCCTTTCCACTATTCTCACCCTTTTGTGTGGTGACTTTCTCTCCCTCGAATTTTTTGTTCAAGATGCAATCTACAGAGTATGATTTGGCACATGGTTGCTTATTATGATCTTTGCGGGGTTTTCCTTGGTTCGTCGATTGTGGTGTGGTCTCGTGGTTCTTTTGGTGGTTGGTTTGTTGGTCTTGGTTGTTTTCTCCTAGGAAAGTGATTGGTCTCTCTCCAGTTGGGTGGTGGTGTCACCTAGGGTGTGATAAAAATTAGATAAATATAAGTCAGAAAACAACGCACTCTCACCCCTAGACAGACACATTACTGCAAGTATTACAGGACGTATGCAAGTTTTAATGATAAGTTGAGTTCGTTCTCAAGGACTTGGTGTGTTATACGAACGAGGAGAAATAACGAGTAAGAAGTAATTAATTAAAGGACAAGAAAATAAATAGAGAATAATTCAAAATTACTAATTGAACTAAGGAAAATAAAAGACAATAATTAAATACGAAGAAATATGAGATGATAAGTATAGCTTAGGTTTTGCTAGTATGCACTAATCCTTCTAAATCTTTCTATCAAATCTAGTTAATAAGGGAGATAATTAGCTCTTAGATATTTAGTCAGGATTCTAAATTCCCATACCTTAGACCTTGAGAGCGACTAAGGGGGCTACGGACACACCATGAGGCTGGTTCAAATAGGGTTATCAAGCGCAACCAAGGCCCTAAGCGATCAATTTCCATACATGGTGATAGTGATTAATTCATACCCTAATGACTATCTAGTTAGAATCAGTGTTGTCAGGACCAATATCGACACTAGACGTTATGTGGTATTTCAATAATTAGACACCCAGCTAAGGTGATCATCTAACTAATATTAAGGTAATTTCTAAACGTTGCGCACCTCAAGGAAAACAGTCATTAAATCAAAACACATAAACAAATATAAAGGTAAGCAACTAATATCAGATTAAAAGATGAAATTCCCAAAGAAGCTTAGATAGAAAGAAATTAGAATTCATAGATTATACATGATGCAAAACCCAAGCTATGTGAAGTTTAGTTCATACCTGAAGGAAATAAACTAAAGGAAATAATAAAAGACATCATCTTGCTCTCTACAATAACTTGGAAGAATAAAACCTTAAGAACTAATTACTATGAGGCAAGGATGATTTACAAGTGATATAAGGGTGTATTTATAGGTGTTTAGAAGACCTAATTCGTTTTCTTGAAGGAGAAGGTAAGTAATGGACTCCAAGCCCAACTCAAATTCGTAACCCTAAAACATGAAATCAGGCCCGTTGTTGTTTTAGTCCTATCAACTTCAATACTCATCCGTTTGACGCGTATGAGTAATCGAAATCCATAGTCTCGGAAAGATATTAAACTTTGCTCTTGACCGTTTCTCCAAATTGCACACCGATTTTGAGATATAATCTGATTTGTGGTCGTAAGTGCAGAAATTCAGATTTAAGACAACTTTTCCTTTTCCATGTTTTTAGCTTTTGTTTCCTTATCTTCAATTTCCATGCTTATCTCTTTCCATATCTTGTAGTCTCTGACTTGGACTCTAATTAATCTCCATAATTATCTTTAAAGCTTCACACTAAATAAATAATTAAACCCAATATGCTCTAAAAATATTATTTTACTAAATCAAGACTCAAAATAGGAAAGTGCACTATTTCTGAAGAAAAACGATTAGAAAGACTTCTAAATCACTAAAAATGATGTCTCATCCTAACATAAATCTATCACAAATGAGGAGACATCAGGTGGATTTCATAGCATTAGTATTTCTTGGGTTTGTTGTCTTTGTTTATTTTTTACTGTTTTGTATTGAGCGTGGTATACCACCTCTTCTTATGTAATGTACTGGTTTTGGTATCAATTTTATTTATCGATTTTGAAAAAAAATTGTTCGATTTAAGAGAAAACAAAAAATTATTGAAAAACGTGAGGTGTGAATTTTGTCTTGAGCTAACAAGTTTTTTACGTTTTTGTCTGGTTCAGTTTATTATTTTGTGCCTTTGTTTAGTAGGGGAGGTGCCTTTCCAGTTTCAACAATAGTTGAAGAAGAGAAATGCCTTTGGGATGGGAAGAAAAGGGTCGCTATTTGTAGAGACTTTTGTGTGGGTCCCGATGTTGAAAGTGCTATACTTAGTGGGTAAGCTGCTGCTGAAAAATTATCAAAAATTGTTTATTGCACTATATGTCTGTTTCATTTTAGAGATTATTACCCACGAGGTCTTGAAGACACCACTCCGGAACTTAACAAGACCAGCTCTATACCATCTTCTTACTAAAGGCCACAAACTAAATTTAACACTACAAGCCTAATTTCCCAATTACCTTCTTACCCCCTTTAGTTTTTATTTCTCTATACATACTATTTTTTATCAAAAGAGTTTTATAAACACTAATTATTCAGCTCTTTTTTCTCTCTCCTCTCTCTCTGTTTCTTCTCTCACGGCAAACATTTTCTTCTCTCCTCTTTTCAGCTTCGAGATCCGTTCTGGTGGTGAAGTCCGTTGAAGCACAGTTGGTGAGTCGAGCTATGGTGATGTTCATGAAGACCATGGAAGCACCGCTGTCGGATCTGACAAGAACCCCGTCGCCGGAGAATATCGGAGCTAGGGTTTGCCTTCGAACGGAGTGAGCTTTTACCATGGATCTGGAGTGAGCGCATCACCTGAGCGGCGCCGGAAGACTCCGGCGCGTGGTTCTTGCTCGATCTAGTTTTGGTGAGTTCTTGCGGTCTTATACATATGTTGAAAAATTAGTTCTGGACCTCAATTGAAGACGTTGAGCATTTTTTGTACAACCTCTTTCTTGCGTAATTGGTTCGTGAGCCTTATAGTTGCTCTCTAGAATCCTAGAGATGCATGAGTCATGTGACAAAGAAAAGTAATTGTATTGAAACAAGTGATATGTTCTTCTTTTTCTTTTTTGTTCTATTGTTTGAATATTGACGCGGAAGTGTTTGAATAATTTCTACTTTTTTGTTCCAAAGGTTGTTAATTACTTTCCATTTCCTTTCACTTACTCAAATTTTTGCCAATCTAATTTGTAATTATTGTTGTTTTATTATGTTGCACAGATTCAAACGAGAATTTTTTGGATGAATTTTACTTACTCAAATTTTTGCCAATCTAATTTTCCATTTAATCGTTGTTGGATGATTTTTTTTTTCTTTTTTTAGCAATCTTGTAATATTTGGGTGTGTTTTTTTTCATATAAATAAATTTGAATCATGAAAATAATTATACTCAATACTTTACCTTTGCACACTCAGTAAGGTTACTGAGCATACGAGCATGCTCAGAAAAGTTATTGAGCAAACGAACATGCTCAGTAAAGCGACTCAACAAAAAAAATCGAATAATTAGCAAATTTTTCCGATACTCAGCACTTTTTTCGATACTCAGTAACTTTTTACATGCTCAGTACTCTATGCTCAGTACTTTATGCTCAATACTTTTTCCATGCTCAGTACTTTATGCTCAAAACTTTTTCCGGCAGTGGTCGGTGGTTGTGGTCGGAGCTGGAAATTATTGATAATTAATGAAGGAGGAGAGAGAAAAAATGATAAAGGAGGAGAAAGATTAATGGTAATGGAGGAGAGAGAGTAATGGTAGTGGAGAAGAGAGAATAGTTCATTTTTTTGTCTTATATGCACAAGAAGGGTAGTTATGACATTCTTATTGTCCTCTAAGAAGGAGAGGGGAATCGACTAGCTCATGTGTGGCACTATAATATTCTCTAAGACCCCATGGGTAATTGACCCTTCATTTAATTGTGAGGATATGTAAAATGTCCCTTTATTGTTTCATTTTAACTGTGTGGATATGTAAATTGTGTTGTATATTTAATTAATTTACAGTTGAGGGTCAAAGATATTGTGATTCTCATCAAAGTTGAGGGGTCCTATATTTGAGTAAATCAAAGTTTGGGGGATCTTTTTCTTCAAATAGGAAGATATCTTTTTCTTGAGAAAATAACACTTTTATGGTTTTATCCTCTTGAATTATGAGGGTTTCACACTTCACCCCTGTTTTTTCAATCATTCCACAAAGTAGAGGCGCCATGTTTTTATAGATGCGATACATTGGAGTTGATTGCACTATAGGTCTCTGTATTATTTTATTAGTCGCGAGTATAGCTCATTAGAGTTTAGGTTATTAGTAATCAAAGCTTGGGGGTGTTTTTGTACTAATAAGGAAGATATTTCTTTTTCCCCTTTCTTCTTGGGAAATTAGCACCTCCTGACTTATGTTAGTCTTTATCAGCTTCTTACGGCCTATGTGAAATTATAAACTCCTAAAACCTCATATTACAATAAAAGAGTTACTACAAATCTATTCAAGACCGGTCTTAAAATTTAAAGGTTGTGAACAAAATATTAAATTCGTCCTTTATTAAAAGTAATGTTAAAAATTAACAAAGTGTTATGAAAAGTTTCCGTTTAGTTGAATGTTGAATAAAAATTAAGAAAGATAATTAATTACAGGTAGGAATTTGAGTTAATGAAATTGATTTTCATGTATGTTAGTTGAAAATGTCTTGGATATTATTTTTAGTATTAGTATTTTTACTTATAGGGTGCAGATGGCTTATTCACATGACATATCATTTTTAATTATAAATACAAGATAGATTTGTTCCACATTCATAATTACTATTATTTTTTACTGAAAAAGTTAAAATATTATAAATTTTCTAGTATTTTTTAATTTTTAATTATTCTCCTAAATCACTATGTCAATAGAATGCATTAGAACTTATATATAAAAATATAATTTATAATTATGATAATAAAATATTTTAATCTATACATATTAACCACGGATAAGTCAATAACATATATACTTCTATGTGAAAAGAATTGCATGTAAAATATTATTTTAATATTATTTAAATTTATACAGTATATTTCTACCTAAAAGTATGTTTAAGATTTAAGAGGTAACAAGTTTTTTGCGTTGTGGAGTTCAGCTTATTATTTTGTGTCTTCGTTTTGTAGTGAAATGCCTACAAATGGTGATTAGATACACCATTTGTAGGCATTTGTGATGGGAAGAAAAGAACCGCTATTTGTGAAGACTTGTGTGTGGGTCCAATGTTGAAAGTGCTATACTTAGTGGTTTAGGGGCTGCTGAAATATTATCGGAAATTGTTTATTGCTCCCTTTATTGTTTCATTTTAATTGTGAGGATAAGTAAATTGAGTCTGTATATTTGAATATTTAAAGTTGAGGGATCCCTATATTTGAGTAAATAAAAGTTTGGGGATCTTTTGCACTAATAAGATATCTTTTTTTTTTTCCCTTTTTCTTGACAAAAAAACACTTTGACGGTTTTACCCACTTGAATTATTAGGTTTTTGACACTTTACACCTGTTTTTTCAATCATTCCACAAAGTAGAGACGCCATGTTTATATTGATACTATACATTGGAGTCGATTGCACTATAGGTCCTTGTATTATCTATTTAGTTGCGAGTTTAGCTCATTGGAGTTTAAGTTAGTAGTAAATCAAAGCTTGGGGGTGTTTTTGTACTAATAAGGAAGATATTTCTTTTTCCCCTTTCTTCTTGGTAAATTAGCACCTCCTGATTTATAAGCATTTTGACTCTTTTACCCCTCCTTTTTTAATCATTCCACAAAATTGATATTAATATAGTTGTACACATCCATAAATCTCCGAATAAATTTCACAAAGCTTCGTTTTCTTTACCAAAATACGAACCACCTCTTCCACCACCACCACCACCTCCACCTCCACCTCCACCACCACCACCACCACCACCACCACCACGCTATTGCATCTCGAGAAAAGTATCTTCATCTTGATTTTGGTTAGTCGAGTTTTTATTATACGAAGCATTTACTAATCCATCTTCATCTACTCCCATTGATCGTACAATCTGCATATGCAAATAGATGAAAGATAAGGGATTAAATTGTCAACATGTTAATAAATAAGGGACCAAATAAGAAAATTTAATTAGTTTTGCATAATACCTTCTCGATTTCTTCAGAAAGATGAGGATTTTCTCTTAAGTACTGTAATGCTTTGTCCCTCCCCTGTCCCAACCTTCATTGGAAAAACAAATATTACACATATATTACTTTTAAGTCCCTATATAATGCAAAAATTGCACTTTAGGTCCCTGTACTAAAAAAATCAATTAATTGCACTACAAGTAGTACCTATATTATACAAAATAACACATATTAGATCATTAAGACAACAAAAGATAATTTTAAAAAGCTGGGGGCCAAGTGAAGATTCCGAAAATTTGAGGGACTATAACGCAATACATACCTTTGATCACCATAGCTATACCAAGAACCTTTCTTTAATACAACATCCATCATTTCAGCACAATCCAAAATACACCCCTAAAAATCAATAAACATTAAACCCGGGCCCACAACTAAAAGTAAGTAAAAATAATTAATTTTTAATCACTAAAACGTACCAGTTTGCTCACTCCTTCCCCAAATATAATTTCAAATTCAGCTTGCTTATATGGCCTAGAAACCTACAACAACAAAAAAATCATAATATTTAATAAAATAATTTCACTAATAATCCTTAATATTGTCACATATTTACAAATTTACCCTTACCTTACTCTTTTGAACTCTTACTCGTACTTTTACCCCTACATCCTCATCTCCCTTAACCTAAAACACGCATAACATTTCTTAAGCAAAAAAGTTTTAAAAAAAAAAAATTAAAAAAGAAAAAATAAATTGTGTGCTTACAGATTTAATTTTTCCAGTAGCGCGAATTTCGAGACGAACAGAAGCAAAGAATTTTAAAGCAATACCTCCACTTGTAACTTCAGGGTTTCCGTAATATACGCCGATCTAATTTAATTAAAGAAATTAAAAAGTTATTTATTTATTTGATCCCTTGTTTTTAGCCTTGTTATTAAATATACCCTACCTTGTGTCGTATTTGATTAAGAAAGATAAGTGTACATCCAGCTTTTGAAGCGTTTCCTGACATTTTACGTAAAGCTTGACTCATTAAACGGGCTTGTAAGCCCATTTGTTGCATTCCTATTTCCCCCTACGTTTGTGACAAATTACGATTAAGCCATAATATAGGGACTTATAGTGCAATATTTACGTACTTCGATTTCAGCCCTAGGAGTAAGAGCAGAAACGGAATCAATACAAATGAGATCAACGGCTCCAGATCTACACATACGATCCGCAACTGAGAAAAGAAAATATTTGGGGGTGTTAATTGAAATAGTAGGGACTTATAGTGCAATTAATAGAGAATTAATTACTTTCGAGTGCCATTTCTCCGTTATCAGGTTGACAAACGATTAAATTTTCAACGTCAACTCCTAAGGCTTTGGAGTAGGATGGATCAAAAGCATGTTCTGCATCAACAAGCATTGCATTGCCTCCAAATTTCTGTAAAAAGTGAGTTTATTGCATGATAGGTCCCTATATTATTCAAATATTGCAGTATAGGTCCCTAAGTTTACTGATATTCTTTTTTTAAATCGGTGTCTTTATATTCGTTACACTAGATATAGGTCTCTATTATGCATAGATTGCAGTATAGGACTCTATATTGTGAAAATATTGCAGTATAGGTCCCTAAGTATACTGATTTAAATTGTCTTCAGATTTTTTTTTTGGTTGGTGTCTTTGGCGGATTTATTGCATTATAGGTATCTATATTATTATGCAGAAGTTGCATTATAGGTCCCTATAGTATGTGGAAATTGCATTATAGGTCCCTGAATTATGCAAAAATTGCACAATAGGTCCCTAAGTATACTGATTAAAACTGTCTTTAGATTTATTTATTTTTTGGGTGGGTGACTTTGGATTCATTACACTATAGAGTTGTATTATGCAAAAATTGCATTATAGGTCTCTATATCATGCAAAAATTACACTACAGATCCTTAAGTATACCAGTCTCCAGATTCTTTTTTTTTTGTTGATCCAATACACTATAAGTCTCTATATTATGCAAAATTTTCATTATAGGTCCCTATATTTATGCAAAAAATGCAAGGGTAGGTCCTTAAGTATACTAATTAAGTCTCTAAATTCCTAAGTACATTGATCAAAACTGTCTCCAGGGTCTTTTTTTTGTCATCGTATATATTACAATATAGGTCTCTATATAATGCAAAAATTGCATTATAGCTCCCTATATTATACAAAAATTGCACTATAGGTCCCTAAGAAAATGTACCTGCACTTCCGCAATTGCATGGAGTGCCAAAGTGGTCTTTCCACTACTTTCCGGTCCATAAATCTGAAAAACTAACAAAATTATTAAATTTCTTTACATAATATTAAAAAATAAAAATAATCATAATTCTGTAAAAAAAAAATATTAACTAATTACGAATATAACCTCTATAATTCTTCCTTTTGGAAGACCACCCCCTAAAGCAAAATCCAATGTCAAAATGCCACTTGGAAAAGTTTCACTGAATTAAAAAAAAAGATAAAAATCAATAATGGTAATTACTATATATAAAACATAATATTAAAAAAAAAATTGAATTAAAAAACTTACACTAATGCTCCACCTGCACTTCCCAATCTTGTAACACTTCCTTTTCCAAATGAGTTGTTAATATCATTCATAGCTGCTTCTAATGCTTTTTGCTGAAAATATATTTTCACAATTTAGTCCCTTTATTTTGCTAAAATTGACGTTTTCAATCCCTTATTTCGTAATTTTGTAACTTTTATATGATATTAGCTCAAGTTATTACTCAATCTAAATGGTAACTTATAAATGAGTGACACAAATCATTACCAATTTAAGGATACTAATCTGTATACTAAAATATGCATATAAACAAACAGTAAGAAATTTTATACATATATACTGATTTACATACATAAAATGAGTGTAAAAGATTCAATACCCGGTCAAGAAAACTTGGGTCAGAGTCAGTTGAGAGAGCTCCATTGATTTTTCCATTGAATTCTGAGCTGATTTTTATCTTTTTAGCAGCTAATTTTGGTCTTAATCGGTGTTTAAATACTTGAAGAACTTGAAATGAAGAACCAGAAGAAGAAGATGAAGAAGAACTGGGTGAAAAGTAAAAATCTTTTTTGGAAAAATAATTTGTTTTAAGAGGGAAAAATAACTCCATTTTTTATTTACTGGAAATTAAATTGATGTTTTTGAATGATGAAGGAATTTTAGTAGCGAAGAGGAAGAAGAAAGGTGTTTTGAAGGTTAGGCCCGGCCCATAATAGAAGAATTATGGCCCGTATTTGGCGTATTGTTGATTTAGAGTTTGGAGATAGGTATCTTTATGCTTCAGCCCAGAGTTTGCCTGGGCTTCTTAGGACTTTGGCCCAAGTTCACTTTTGTAGTCAGGATTGCGTTTTAGCCCGAGATAGTTTTCTCAGGGTATTTGAAAAAAAAAAAAAAAATCTCAGGTTGGATTCTAAGCATAAGTATATTAGTTTTCAATTGATAAATTAGAATTAGGAGTCAAATCTGTATTTCATATCAAATTTTTAACTTTTAACATAATTTTGTTTTAAAGATTTTTAATTCAGTTTCCTACTTCTAAAAATATATCATGATTTTATTTCAAAAATATTTTAAATAGTTTTTTTATTTATAATTAATTTACAATTTTTTACAATAAAAATTAAATATTAGACATATTTATTTTTTTGAGATAAACTTCATACACTATATGGAACTTGTTAGAAGATTTATGCTTCAAAGAGTTCTCATAACTTACTAAACTATACTACTCTCAAATAAACCGAAAATTATAAGAAGACAAAAAAAATGACATTAAGCATGAATAACCTAAATAGTGAATTATTGAGTATCGAATCGTTGAGTATCAACGTATTGATAATCAAACCACCGACCACCATCAGTGTCGTGTGAAAAAAAACTGAGTGCTCAAAAAATTCTCTAAGTGTTAGAAAAAATTCTCTGAATGCGAGAAAAATCCCAGACTATACTCAGCGAAAATTCTTGAGTAGGGACAAAGGTTTTTTATATTTATGAACTTGGTACATTCTGGAGTTGCAATTTTATTTATTTTATAATTATCTAAATTTAAACTATTTATACTTTGTTGAATAAGGTGGATGAGGGCGTGGTTAGGGTAGGGTTGTAGGGTAAGGTTGATTTGTCTTGATAGATGTAGGTAGTTGGATTTGCGACTTCTCGCACGCGATAAACTTATCGTCTTAGCTAAATTTATAGTTTTACGAAATAGTTTAGTAATCATTTAGTCATTGAGTCGTTGAGAGTGTAGGTGTACTGATCCTCCAAGTAAAGGTAAATAGCAGCGTAATTCGTGATTTTGTATCAAAATTGGTGAAATGTCATCAAATACAAGTTGATTATTAAAAATTTAAGGAGTCCCATTAATAGGTTTGGTATGTAAATACATATATATACTATGAGTAGCACAAGAATAATGACATTTGCTGATCCCGAGTATTAGTAAAAAATAGTTTGTTATAACTCTTAAAACCATCGACTTCCTATGTATATAACATTTAACATATACATAGCATAAGTTTCCTTAGAACAATATAGTATATACATTGGATGAAAACATATGCAATTTAAGACAACAACATCCATATAGTTTATCTACACCACCAATTAGTAAGCGTCTTAATGATCAAAGACCAATCCAAGTTAACAATCCCAATTAATCAGCCTGCATTTTTTTGTTAAAATGATACTACATGTATTTAATTCAACTACTCGAGCATATAATTCCAGTGCATTCCAACTATCTTCAAGACAAGTTGTCTAATAATGGCTCCACATGGCATCCACCAAGCCTCCTACTTCCGAAAGAAAACTCTCTGAACTTCCTTCACCATAGCTATGGGAATACTCATTCATCACAATATGATCTAAAATAGCTTCCAATGCCTCATTATCACACGAGGAAGACATTGAATTATGCGTGTTTTGTGAGATATTAGTTGTAGGGGTGGTTTGATCTGGATTGAAAATGGAGACATGTGGCATTTGCTCATAATCATGGTTGAATATAATGTAAGGTTCCATTAATGGTGAGAGTGTTGAAGAAATTGTTTCACCATAGCATAAATTTTTTGTTTCTTGTTTTGCATGCATTTCTTTGTTCTTATTAAACATTCGGCATAAAACCCAATCTTCCTCCTGTTCATACACATAAAAAAACGTATATATTAGTATTAATATGAGAAATAGGCTAAGAATACGTAGATATGTTTCTTACTCAACCAAAAAAAAGTAAATAAATATTTATATGAGAAAATTGATATGTGGTAATAATAGTCAGATTTGAAAATTTCATTGACTTGGAACTATCATAAAAACTGTTGTGAATATTACTCTTTCAATCTAATTGTATTTTTCAACCTTTTTTAGTATACAATGATTAGAAAAAAATTAATACTCTTCTTCATAATAATCTTTAATTAGTATATATAAAATTATTTATTACAATATATCTTTTATTAGGTATTCTTGAAAAAAGTAACCTACATTAATATCGGAAAAAGAACCAATTAGAGTTATCTCTACTAGAAACTGGACAGAAAAATATTTCAAAATTGATATAAATCGAAATCAAATTACCTTGATGGAAGAAATTTTGGGTGCCCCGGGGGGCCCTGCAAGACGGAACTCATGGATGACCCAATCCGTTTTCTTTCCTTTGGGTGCTCTTCCTTGATAAAAGACCAAGGTTTTTCTCATCCCCACAAGGGTACCTTTGCTAAAGACAGCCCTATCTTTTCCCGTAGCTTTCCAGTATCCTGATATTGTTGCCCTATTTGTACGTAAACCGGTTGCATATTTCTTGTCTCGTTGGCTATAAAAATACCATTCTTTGCCTCCCACACATGCTATCACTGGATTAAATGATTATAGAATAGAATTAGTCAAAAAGATTTATATCAAATATTTCACTACGTTTTCATATATCAGAAACTGATAAAACTTGTAATTTTTCTCATTTTGTAAAGATTCTCCGCTCAAAATTTGAAGACACACGAACGATGATTTGTTCTTAGTAAGTCCCAAAAGACTCGATTTTGCATGAGTTGTTAATATATAAGGGTTGTAGCCTGCCTGATTTTGTGGGATTAAAAATAAATCAACTTTCACGAAATATAGATGTAACTCTTACAATTTCTTTAGCTCATATTCAACAGTGTAGATTGAAAATAGATAAAAAAACGGTGTGATGCCATAATATTTTGGTTTTTACTCTTTCGGTCCATTAATGTTTGTCATACTTTTTATTTCATACATATTAAGAAAAATAATTAATCTCTTCAATTTTTATTAAACTATCCTCACCTAACGAAGTAAATGAATTCTATGATGATAAACTTTTGAATATTAAATAAGGATAGAATTGGTAGAAAATGTAAAAAAAGTTGTTTGGTATGTTAAATAGACAATTTTTTATGAGTATTTATTTTTAAAAATTATGACAAACATTGAGGGACAGAGAGGTTTTAATCCTAAAAAAAGAAAGTGCAAAAAATCTAATCACATGTCTAAGGGTTCTTTATTTTTCACGCCCTAAAGGGCATACCACTTTATAAATAAAGGCATTGGGTAACCAAACCCATTACAACCCAACTAATAGCCAAAATATACCTAAACTACCCTCCCACCCTTCTATCCATATACAAAAGCTGAAAACCCAAAATCCATTACCCTACTAACCCTCCTCTCTCCTCCATTCTCTCTCTCTCTCCCGGAGCATTAGCTAAACCGCCGCCCCCACACCAGCATCACCATGGCCACCTTCATCACCTTCATCACCATCCCTTCTCTCTCTTTGCCGGCGAACCACCACCCACCTCCACCTTCACCATGAGAACACTCACAGCAACCCCAACAGCAACACCACCATCATCACCTTCATCTTGGAGTTGCAGCAAAGAAATCTGCACCAGAGAAGTTCGATGAAGCCGCCGCCGTGAAGGGAGGTCGATCTGCAGCGCGAGGTTGCCCTGCATCAGAGACGAAGACAGTTCATCACCAAAATCCATCACCACCACACCGTTCATCACCAAAATCCAGCACCACCTCGATCCATGGAAAACCGCCGCCGATCTGCCTTTATCTCGGAGCCCCACCTTCTCCACCACCACGCCAGATTCGCGCCACCATCGCCAGTGCAGATTCGCATCCTGTTGCAGCGGAAGAAAGCCCTCCTGTAGCAGAAGAAGAACGGCGTCCTGTAGCAGAATAATAACGCCGCTGCTGCACGCCACCGCCATCAACATTCTTCACCCTCTCTCCTGCAACTCCTCGCAGCACCGCCATCACGACGAAGAACATGAACCCTTCGCTGCTGCTTCACCATCGCTTGAACACTTCTGCTTCACTGTTCATAGATCCAAATCGTGTTTCATGGGCCAGATAGGTTTGCATTGCTGCTTGTTGGGTCTAACCCTATTTGGCTCAAGTTTGTTAGTGTTTATTTTTTGGTCGTTAAGGGTACGGCCCAAGAAGGTTTTGGGCGTATGGGGCCAGCCCAATGTAGTGTTTTGTTGGTAATGGGGCTGGCCCATTATAATGTAAAAAATGTAATTTTTTTTTGTTTTATCAGAATGGGTATTGGGGCCAGCCCAATATCCTGTTATATATCATGTGGCAGCCCATATATCATTTTATGAATTTGTTCCATGTTGATTTTTTTTTCCTGATTGTTGGTTAATGGGTGTTGAATTTTGTATTCTGCTCCAAATGTGTTTGGTGTTCATGGGTACAGCCTACTAATTTATTGACTTAACAAAACAATTTAATGACTTATTATAAAAACGTAAAACATGGGTTCGTACCCACGGTGAACAAAAATGTGAAGAAAGTGTTTGTGGGTACAGACCATATTAACAAGAAAAAAACAACAGCTTGAAAATTTCATTAGGGTCGTGGGTCTGTACCGCCGAAGAATAGTGGCTTGATAAGGGTAAAACGGTCAAAAAAGCCAACTAGAAAGTTAGAAGTTGGCTTTAATAGTATTTTTTTTTAGTTAGGGCTTTGTTTATAAAAGTAGGTTTTTTGAGGTCTTTAAAAGTATTTTCCTCCATGTCTAACTCTTGGTTAAATATCTTTATTTAAATGCGTATGGTTACCGCGTCCAAAAACAAAAATGCGTGTGGTTAGCAATAGTAGATGGTGTGGAAGATAAGAACTTTGGGTTTCCATTATTATACCAATCGCCCTCACTATCTTTTGGCTACAATTATGCCAACTCAAGAGTGTCTATTTCTTCAAAAAGCAATTGATTGAGAAATATCGTCTTTTACACTATTACGTGTATAACTTGAAATAAACTTTTGACACTCAAAAGATCGTCTTTTAAGGATTACTATTATTGCGGCTTGGAACAAAAAAAAAATGCGACAAAACTATTTTAGTCATTAGATTTAAAAAAGTTATAAAAAATGACCATGTCATACATTAATTGTCTAGGATACCGATTACAGTACATATACAAACCAGATTAATTCATGATTCATGGAATGTAATGGATTTTTTAGTGAATTTCATAAAAAAAGGGAAGAGTTCTAAATTTTACAAATTTCCTTTATAAATTTTAAATATCACATATGAACTCTAGCTCCTCTTCCAATTCTAGAACTAAACAAAAAAAATTACCCATGATCCACCCTATATAAAGTCTATTAAACAGTTTGGTTAAGTTGAATAACTCGATGAAAGTCTTCTTCTAGTAAGAACTTGAGATCTCTTCACTAGTTATTATGATGCACCCCTCCAATTCTTAATTGGAACAATGAAAGCATTGTTGTGGATCTAGGATGGAGTGAGTTTTTGGTGGTAGGATTTCAGAAAATTAAGAAAGAATTCGGGTAAAATTATGGAGAAAATATCCAAAACGGCTGGTAAAATTATTTTTAAATCGCATCTTTAAAAAAATATTATTATTTGAGTCATATGTTATTAAATATGTCATTTTTGGTCCGTTTATTAATTCGTTAAATATTTTATACATTTCGAAAGTAATTTAAATATTTTAAATAAAAAATTATTAAAAAGGTTTGTAGTGGTTAAAAATATAGTTTTATTCATTTATTCTAATATAAACATAAATAGTGACAAAATTTACTATATCTTAAAAAGTTATATATTGTTTACATGCAAATAGTGGTTTTTTTTTTTTTTTTGTCAACATGCAAATAGTGGTTTAAAGTTCAAACAAAGACTATCAATATAGTTTGTCGACTCCCTTTAAATAATTGTAAGTTTGAAATCTTAACCAAAACAATAATGTAACTATTAGTATTAGTATTACTTGGTTAATTTAATTCAAAATATAAATGAAACGAGTTTAAGCACGAGTCAATGTTTATATTTGGCACTTTAATTTATCGAACAAATTCAAAACACATTTTTTAGGGGTAAGACTTGAGTTGTTCAAAAAGAATTTAATTTATTTATATTCAAACCTAATTTTTCATGAATCAATCGATGATAGATGAACCTGAAATATTAAGGATGGAATAAACTATGCATTATAAATAAAAATGACTAAATAGATAAAAGATAATACCATAATATATATTTGAATCAAACTCGAGTTATTTAGAAATCAATAACATATTATTAGCTATAACATCCTTAATATCTTTAAGGGATCTAATAAATTGCCATAACAAAATTAATTTAGCCAATTGTAATGGTATATTTTACTAGGATGTAAGATCATTACTAAGAAATATGATGATCTCATATAACGATTTAATGTCTATAAGATTTACATGTGTCCATTTAAGAGTTTTCTAAAAATCAGAAAGGGAGATAGAGTGAAATTACCAGGTATATCCCAAGGTTCGGACTTGTTAAGGTCAACCTCGATCATTAAAGAAGGTTGGTTGGAACATGTGACCTTCTTCATCAAGTAATCGCACACTAATTCTTCATCTTTAGGGTGAAACCTAAATCCAGGTGGCAAATTTGATTCAACCATGCTCAAGCTACTCATCTTCAATACACCAGAGTTTGACAAAGAAAAAAAAGTCTTGAATACAGCAAAGAGAAAGAGAAAGAGGGAGAGAGAGATTTTTTTATTAGGTTCCAAAAATAGATAACGCTAATGGCTCCAAAAGTGGCTATATATAATACTTATAAAATGAAAAAAAAATGTACTATCGTTGTCTATGAATTAATTAGCGTTTAAATTTTACAAATAAATTTTAAATTAGACTTGAGCATTTTTTAGTACATGGATGATTTAATTTTTATTAAAAAATCATAATCCACTATTATCGTATCTATCATTGATGACAATTTTTTGTCGTCGTTAATGAGCTTCTACGTCATCATGAATGATATCAAGCTTTATTTGCGGCTACGAATTATACAAATGTATTCTCGCTAAAGATTTATTGAGAAAATCGTATAAAGTCGTCGTAATTGAACGCGTATTATTAAAGACAAAAGATATAGTGACTACTAACGCCGTCGCTATGACATATTTTCTCGCTAATGATACAAGATCATTATGGACGATAAAATTTCGTCGTTAATGATAGGGTTCTTTTGAGACGAATATTTTTTGTTTGCAAACGAACCCAATTATTTGCGAGTAAATATTATCGTCGTTAATGATCTAATATCATTAACGACAACCATATTTTGTCGTTAATAATTTTATTAGTATAAGGTAGCTAGATTTATGGTTAACAAATCAAAAGAATAGTGATGATCATCATCATGATATGGATTTAAAATAGTTCATTAACAAAACAAAAAAGAGAAAAAAATAATAAAAATAACATAATAATTCTAAATTTATATCATGTATAATATTTGGATAATTAATTTTTAGATAATCAATTTTTAGGATATATTCATCATTATTTATCAAAAGTAATCAACAAATTAACACTGAAATTTTGAAATTTTAATCTAAATGAAGTTAAAAAGAAAAGTAGATGAAAAATAATAAACAACTAGGTAATTAAAGCCAAGAAAAGTAAGTCAAATTTTTTACAACATTTGGAGTGTTTATCACATAAAAATAATAGAAGGCCGAAACCTTTGTTTGATTAGTATGTCTTAGATATGTAGTGACGGTGGGATAATTTATTTAATGTAAATACATTAGTTAAAGGTTATATATTACATATTGTTGTGGAAGTAGTTTGATTGGCGGAAAGTTTATGTAGTTAGTTTAAATTTTGAGAGGAATAAAAGATTATGTGTATGCTTGTTATCGTTAAAAATATGTTAGTAATTCTTAAGTATAAAAATGTCTAAGCTTAACATCATCGTTTTTAATATACTTGCGTTAAAAGAAAAGAAGAAATATATCATTATTATGGTGAACATTATTGTGACATTCAATTTCAAAGTTAGTAAAAAAAAAAACAAGTGGCTAATGTCAACCCAATAATGAGGTTCTTGGTCCTCTGCAATTTGTGGTTGAAACTTCGGAATGAGTTCTTTAAAGGGTAAAGCCTTCCTGAAGTCCTTTATCTTTCCCCAAAGTGCGCGATCCGCCCCTGATCTTCACTTTTACCCTTTCTGGCCCTCGATCTCAATACTTTGTGACGCCGTTAGCCCTTTTTTGAGTTTTCTGTTAATTGACCGTTAGTCAACGCCACATGGCACCAGGTCATCGCCACGTAAGCTCCATGTCACCGCCAACTAAGCATTACGTCATATTTTCACCATGCTGGAGTCTGATGTGGCGAGGGGTATTTCTGTCTTTTTACTTCGTTTTACCCAATTACCTAAACCTAAATTAACCCACCCCCCCGATTCATTTACCCTATCCTCTCTCTTATCTTCTTCGTCTTTGGTAATCATCGTCCCTCCTACCTTCCGATGGCCGGATCTAGAAACTCAACCGCTTCGTCTCCTCTGAGTGACCCCGGTAAGGAGGACTGGATATGCTACTGTGGATTACGGGTGAAGATCAGCACTTCTTGGACCGACTTGAATCCGGGTCGACGTTTCATCGGGTGTTCTAAGTACCAATCCACCGCGAGTAAGTGCTCTTTCTTCTGCTGGTTAGATCCTCCGATCTGTGATAGGAGCCGGGTTGTTATTTCTGGGTTGCTTAGGTCATTGTCGAGGAAAGACGAAGAAATAGAAGCGCTTAAATCTAATGAAGGTAATAAACAGAAGATTCGGTACATGGTTTTAGTCTTTGTTTTAGGTTTTTTAGTTTCCCGTTATTTCTAGTGTGTGTTCATGGTGTATTGTGTTTGTGTGTTCATGGTGTATTGTGTATGTGTTTGGGTTTTATTACGTCGTTCTATTTCAAAATGTCAATGGAAGTTATTTTCTGAGCTATGCGCGATTGTGTATTGTGTTTGGTTTAAGTTTTTGTATATGTAGCTAAGAAGGTGATGTTGTGGCCCCTAAAGTATTGAAGATGGTGACCCTATGGCCCTTGTTGTTTAATTAATGTTTATTTTAGCCCCTTTATTTTTAAGTATTGACCGGTAAGGGCCCCTTATTTTTATAATAATTTAATTAAAAGACCCCACTTAAGCGTGTTAGTTATACACGAAACCGTTTTTTTTTTTTTTTAATGGAAGACGAAACGGTTATGCATGGGGAATTAAAAAGGAACCCCAAAGGTTTTTCTCGGGGAATAGAAAAGTTGAATAGGGTCTAGTTTCCAGATAAGATGCACTTATGAGTTGCCTTGATTATATATTACGCAACCCCATCTTCTTATTTTTCTTAAACCGAAAACTGAGAGCGAGTTTGTAAATCACTTTGAAAAAACATGAAGAATCAAAAGGAGGTCCAACAAGCTGTGAATTCGAAGGGAAAGCAAAGTAAGTATTTTTTTTTTGTTTTCAATAAACGTAATGGTAATTAGTAAAGTAATAAATAAACTTATTTTCGTATTGCTCTACCTTCATCTTACGCTATTTTAATTTTACGTTATACCTTTAAGTTAATGTCAGGGTTTTAATTATGTAATAATGGTTGTTATCTGTTTCAGAAATGGCGTCTCAATCCGCGCCACTCAGAAACCGACCCCCCCCCCCCCCCCCCCCCCCCCCCGAAGACTTATAGGAGGCACGACCCAGGTTATAGATGGAGTTATCGAAAGGCGCCTGAAGCAGTTAATAAAAGGTTAAGACCAAGGTAGTCCCTTTACCATATGGCCAAGAGCTGATCATCGTCGAGTCAAGTTCTGAAGGTGAAGATACCCCGTCGCCGAAGAGGAGGAAGGTCGACCGTCCGGCTCCTATTGGTGTTTCGTCTCCCAGGTATTTCAAGCTTGAAGCCGAGGAAGACGAGGAAGACAGGGAAGGCGTTGAAGATGAGTCCATGGTTTGATGATTGTTGGTTTTGGCGTTGGTTGCTTTTTTTTTTTTTTTTTTTTTTGATTTTTAGTTAATGGACTTTTAAGTTTGGTTTTGGTTTAATGGACTCTGTATTTGGGTTATGGACTATATTTTGGTTTAATGGACTCTAATTATGTAATTCGGTTATGGACTATATTTTGGGCTCTCTTTTGGAACTTCTATGGATTTTGGACCGTATAACCTATTGATTATAATGAATTTATGAATTTATGTTGAACTTTAAAACTTTGTTTTATTATGTAATGTATTTTATCAAATTACTAGATAGCAGGAGTCTGTTGAACACTTCGTTTTTTTTGTGAAATAAAATGCTTGATTTAGTTGTCAAAAAAAATTAAACCCTTCCGATTGATCTACAAAAACGTAATAAAAGAAGCAACTGAAACAAATACCATTAACAATTTTAAAGAAACATGTGAACATCAGAGAACATCACGTAAAGTGAAAGAACTCCAACTTGCAAATGAAACAAATACTAGATGGTAGCAAATGCAATTACTTACGCTTCCCTAACTTTTTGGCTTGATCATCAGAGTTCGGAACATCCTTACTAGCTGAAGGTAATGGAAGGTCATCCGGACCAGGTAACCAAACGAAGAAATGACACTCTTTTTCAGGCAAATCTTGGTATCTGAAATCCTCAAAATGGCATCGTAAAGAACTAAATTTCTTATTACCACCCAAGTCAAAGGTTTGAATCAACGCCGGCATTCCACAATGGCAAACTTCTGTGATGGAGTAGTTCTCAGGCGACATGTTCATTAATGGTGATGGTTTGATTGTTAGGTCACTTGGGGTGAAGTCTGGAAAGAGTGGTGACCTAGTGGACCATTGGTCACTCCCACTTGAATTGTAGTCCGACATTAGTGGGTTTTTCCTTGAGTGGAAGTGTTTGTGTATCTTTGTATGTTTAGGTAGATAGATAATTATGAAAGTATAGTGTTGGTATTTAAGAAGGACATGTATTGAATACGACAATTTACTAGTCGTAAAGAAAGATTCCTCTTACAAACCCACATCATGCACGTGAATAAAAGTGTTCAGATTTCAACAACCAATGCATAGACTTGACTAAAAGAAAAGATAGATTCTTCTAACAAACAATGTAATTCAACACACAACTACAAATTAAAATACAAAAATTAAGATAATAGTGTTCAATACGTAGACATCAATAACCAACAACTAGAGTTCACATCCTTTCCTTCTTCACCTTTACTAACTTAACACACTTCGCCTTTGATTTGGATTCAACTTTTGTAGAATTTCCTTTCGTCACCTTTGTTGTTAACTTCCCTTTTCCCCTTATAATTTCTGCTTGCTCCTTGTTATCCTTATGTATTGCATTAACCTCTGGAATAATTTCTTTTGATTCTTGAGTATTTTGTGGGCATAGTTTATCGTCCTTAGCCTTTTCTTTGGTTTTTGAACTTGAACCTCTGTTGAAAAGGCCCTTCATGAAGCTTGACATGTTCATATCAAATTCTTGGAACGCTTTATTCACACCACTCATATCAATTGCTACTGTACTTTTACCCGCAGCTCTCAATGTTTCCAAACTAATACTTGGCTTACCTTTGTATGCAAACGAATTTCCATCTACCTTCTTCTTACCAATTGTAATAGAACCTGGGGTAGTTATTTTCGTAGGAGCTCTTGTGTATACCCCCATCCCAACTGGTCTAAAAGGAGGTCTTTTGGTCTTATCCTACAAAAAACAAAAAATTGTTTGAAGAAGGTAGATATTAAAATTATAATACCATAAGGACACTTACACTTGGCTGCCCTAGTTTCTTGACACCAATTGGTAGAAATCCTCCATTACCCTCAGGTGCAATAAATTTGGTTACCTCTACACAAGGCTTTTTATTTGGGGTAAACTAGGAAACAAACAAAAAGAAATTACAACCCTGAACAATAAAATAAATGTAAATTTTTACCTTTTCAGTTTTTGAGGGACCTTCCACTCTATCTCTCTTCTTTTGTTGACCCATCCACCCAACAGGTTCATTAGTACTCCCTTGAGTCAATATCACGACACGCTCCTTACTCTCAGAAGAAGCCTATTTAAAAAAACACAAATTCAGGAAAAAAAATTAATTATAAGTTTAAAAAGTAAAGAATACAGAAAAGAATTACCTTGGAACCTTTACTAATATCTTTATCTTTAGACAACTTTGACTCTCCCTTTGACTCTCCCTTTGACTCTAGTCCTTCTGTTTTATCAGTTTCTTTTTTAGACATGGTAGCTTTAAATCCTCTCTTAGCTCCAGATTTAGTTCTCTTACCCGAAGGGCTACCTACTTGGGTTGTTACAACTATGTTGCTATCATTCACATCTAGTTGAACGTCACTCGCGTCAATGTTTACATCAACCTTGCTCTTACACCCCTTTAGTTGTAGCTCACTACTTAAAGCATCAACATTAACATCACTATTCACCACGTTAATATTGACATCACTGTTTGTGGCATTAACGTAGACATTGTTCTCAAAAATTACTGGTTTTTTCCTTATTCTATTAGACCTTCTCTTATCATTCTTCACCACACTACTGCTCTGAGTCTGAGATTCAATTGTTCCCGTGTTTGGATTTTCCGTGCTTTGGTCTTCTAAACCCTTAACCTCCATTGGATCATTAATAACGCTTTCAGCAGCACTTGGACCCTGAGTTTTACTTTTACAGCTTCGTTTATTATGGCCCTGTTCTTTGCATGCACTACATCTACCCTTCATTCCCTGCCTACCTAATTTTTCTACATTTACTCTAATATCATCTTTTCCTTTACCTTTAGCTCTTGCTTTTTTCACCCTTTCTTCAACATCTTCCCCTTCTGCTCTATCTCTCTTTTTCTTGGGTCTACCTGCTAATTTAACCCCTTTAGGAGCTACAATTTTAGGACCATTAGTTTGGGGCCATAACTCGGGTCCATTAATTGGTTTAATAAATGGCTCGTATGCTTTTTTAAAGGTACTAGTCTTAAAGTACTGAGACGTGTAGTCCTCTGGCTCAAGTCCCGTTGAGGATAATGCCGAAATCACGTGAACACAGGGGATTCCCGACAAGTCCCACCCTCTACATGCACAATTAAATGTATTTAAATCCACCGCGAATTGCGCCCCGTTACTCCCCTTAACCTGGAAAGTACTTCCACCACAATGTAGTGGAATCCACTTGGATGACCACTTCTTTTTTAAGTTGATTATTTTCCGAATTTTGGGACAAATTTCACCTTGCCACCTATCTATCCACTTTCTCCTCTTCTCTAATCTCTCAACCAAATACAATCTGATACGTTCTAAACACACTAAAACAGACGAATCCGTAGCATCTAACAGTTGCTTATTCCAAGACTCACACATATTATTTAATAACACGTCACAATGCGTGTTGGTCCTAAAATGAGAGCGAGACCAATACCTTGGATGTTCTTTCGCTAACCACTCATAAGCTTCCAAGTCCATCACTTTAATCATCTCCATAACATTAGTAAACCTCTCAACATATGTCGCCCTAGCCGCTTCCCACATCTTGTCTTTCAAAGCAAATGACCCGTGTTTCTTCTTAAAATTTTGATGCAAATGTCTAACACAATGTCTGTGCTCGACATTTGGTAACAACTCCTCTATAGCTATACCTAACCCCTGCAAATTAACATTCCTTACACTTAGAAATTACAATTACACTTGGTACATAAACAAGTAGATGAATAATAAGCAATTACCTTTTGTTTATCCGTAATAAAGACCCACATCTCAGGATCATCAATATCTAAATCATCAACCAACAAACCAACAAACCATCTCCAACTGTCCAGATTTTCAGTCTCAACTAACGCGTAACAAACAGGATAGATGCAATTGTTAGCATCCATCCCAACTGCGGTCAAAATCACACCTGGATGAGGTCCTTTTAAATGACACCCATCCAACCCTATCACTTTTCTACACCCATTCTTAAACCCTCGTTTCAAAGGTTCTAAACAACAATATAACCTTAAGAACCTATGTTCACCTGTGACTTCATCTTCCTCAGATTTTAAAAAAACAGTAGAACCGGGATTAGTCCTTAACAACTCGGCACAGTAGTTGTTGAGCAAGCTATACTGATCTAAGAAGGACAATTCATCCAACGACTTACCCTTTTTGATTGTCCTATACGCTTGTCTCCGACTAATGTTTACATGAAGATCATGTAAAACTTGTTCTTGTAAATCAATGGCTTTCATTGACGAACTTAACTTCAGCTGATGTGCATATCTACTAGCTAAAACGGTTGAATTAACATGCCTACTGTTCAAAGCACAACCACAGGTATGAACAAGATTAAAAGTTCGTATTTGAAAACTACCATCTGAACGTTTAGTTGCGTACACAAACCAATCACAGTTCTTGCCTCTACACCTAGCTCTAACCCTGCCTGGTTCATTGCAGGGGAACCAAATGTTTCTCACATCTACAATAGCTTTTGATTTCACAGCTTCTTTGAATTCAACCCCGTTAGCAAATATCATTCCAATCTTCAATTTCGGCTCATCCTTATCAACCACTACATTGAACCTTGGGTTTCTTCTAATTCTAACACTATTCTGTTCACCATCTTCCTTATCCGTTGTCCCTTCCAAGCTTATCAAATTCTCAGACTCTCCACACGATCCCTCGTTAAAATCATCATCGTCTATTACAGGTAACTCTTTCGGACAGGGGAGCTCTAAACCATTTAAGTTAACATACGGAGATGAACCAACACCTACAAATTCTACGCCAATGTCAACGTTATTCTGGAACAATATGTCATCTTCATCGTCGTCTAAGTTATTGTCACTATCGTGGAAAGAAAAATCTGAACCGCTATTATCAACAGCGGATTTATTATTCAATCCTTCACCATTATCCGAATCTGCGAAATACAATACACTACCTTGTTAATAGGCCACTCACAATCGCTATTGTTAGAAGACTACTCGTATATTTGTCAAATCGTTAAACCCTAACTTTCTGGAATGATAAAATGAAATGGGTTAAGTAGAGTATTACCTGAATCGCTCTCGATTTCGCTAAGAAACGCCATAACGCAGCTTCGCCGACAATTTCTGCAGTTTTTACACAAGACACGGGAAGATCACGAAATGAAAAGCTCAACTGATATTGATTTGAATCGTTTTAGTAGGACGGGAATTGAAAGGCGTTGAAGGGTTAGGATGGTCGTTCAATTTGTTCAAGAAATTGGGGATTTTCTGAAACTTTTAACGATTTGGTGTGAAGAACACCAAGAACACGCACTAGTATGTGTTTTTTTTTATTTTTTCTTGAAGTGTTTTTATTCGTATACAGATGGGGTGTGGGTGGGTAATTGGGTAAAACGAAGTAAAAAGACAGAAATACCCCTCGCCACATCAGACTCCAGCATGGTGTAAATATGACGTAATGCTGAGTTGGCGGTGACATGGAGCTTACGTGGCGATGACCTGGTGCCATGTGGCGTTGACTAACGGTCAATTAACAGAAAACTCAAAAAAGGGCTAACGGCGTCACAAAGTATTGAGATCGAGGGCCAGAAAGGGTAAAAGTGAAGATCAGGGGCGGATCGCGCACTTTGGGGAAAGATAAAGGGCTTCAGGAAGGCTTTACCCTTCTTTAAATACGCGTGTCAATGAGGTGGATTCGCCTAATTTCTACTTCCAATTAGCATTTGAACTTTGAATCTTTCTACCTCTTAGTATATAATTTCTCGTATGAAACTTAAATATGACCGAAAGTTAAGTTTATAAAAATCAACTACCCAACAGTACTCCTTTTATTTTATCTTTCTATAGAAGAGTTTTTTTTGCCTTTGCCTTCGGATTTGAAAGTAATTGGTTATTTAACACCTGTTTAAAAGTATTTGTGAGTTTGGCACACGGGCTGAAGTCAGACTTCCGCCCTTAGTTAATAACTGGATTAAGAAGAGGGGCGGACTCCCTTTATCCGCCCCTAGTACAATCCTAAAAAAAATTAAGTTTTTGGTTTCGGATTCAACGCCATTCTTCTCCTCCTCCTCCTGAAGCAGCGGCAGCACATGATGATTCCCTCCACCTCCGCCTTCACCGCCACGTGATGACCACAACCTACCTACCGTAACAGAGCCTTCTTCCTTCTTCCTTCTTCTTCTTTTAAGATCAATCACTCGAATTTCTTATTGCTAAATTAGGGTTTATGAACTTTTGGAACTTCAAAGACAACCCGATGAGGTTAGTTTTATTATTTGTTTTTCTTTTTCCCCCTCATGAAATTGATTGAACTTCATATTAGATGATCCGATTTATAGTGCGTATTCACTGTTCTAGGTAATTAGAATTTAGGATCGAGTGAGGGAGAGAGGGTAATTGATTCTGTTTTTTGAATACATTGCACTTCTATCAATTTGTTATTTAAGCACCAGCCTGAATTAGAGGACAAAAGAGGACCAAGCAATTATACTTATGTTTTTACTTGAATGGGTTGCAGCCATTTGTAGACATAAAAAGCCATTTGCAGCAATTATACAACGGATGAAGAAGGTTCGCTAGAGATCAATTATACTTCGTTAAAATTAATTTTTTTTTTATTTTGTACTAGGGGCGGATAACGGGAGTCCGCCCCTCTCCCTAATCCAGTTATTAACTAAGGGCGGAAATCTTGACTCCGCCCTTCTTAGAAGGGCAGAAGTTTGACCTCTGCCCATGTGCCAGACTCGCAAATACTTCTAAACGGGTGTTAAATGGCCAATTACTTTCAAATCCGAAGCCAAAGGCAAAAAAAACTCATAGTTGAACTATTTTTCATAAGATTATCTTTCTTTAATTTTAAAATAAAAAATATATTACACATTTACACGAATTAATTTGATGATAATATTCATATTCATTATATAACAGTACTCAACCTTTAATGAATATATAATATAATTTTCTAAGGATTATAATAACATTTTTTTTTTGAATACATGGGAGAGCCACTTTGGACTCGGAGTCATTTCGACTCCAATGAGATTTGATCCCAGGACCTCTTGGTCTCTGCGGAGTAACCTAACCACTAGGCCAACTATCAATCTCAATAACATAAAATTCAAATTCTTGCATTGTAGTTTTAACTCCAAGATCCCAAATAACCGTCATTTGCAACTTAGTCCATCCAATATAAAAAATGATTGTGGAAGTGCAGCGAAGTACATGGAACCAATATCGTTCCACCATATCCTTAGATGCTTTAATGATCATCAAAGGAAGGGAGCTAGTACTACTTGATGTGCGATTCTCGAGATTATAAATAGGGTAATTAAATACACTCGATGTTAACATCGAGTCTATTTCCATCTAAAGAAAGTCTTTAACTTAACATCTTGACAAAGATTATACTAATTCTTATTTGGAGTTTCAAATTTAGTAAAAGAAGTTTGGGTTGTAATGTTTTGAAGATAGCAAAATTATTTGGGCCAAAAAACACTAAACATATATCAAGACCCTGGAAATGTAAAGTGATAGCTAAACTAAATCATAAAGATCATACCATATATCAAACCAAGAAAACATATATCCACATATGCAAAATGAGACGGTCTACGCATTCAGAGGTTTAAAGCATCGTCAAGACTCAACAAGAACATCTCGACACTTCAAAAATATTCTAGATTATTGTAATATCATAAAATATAACAGAATATTGTAGAATATATTAAAATAGTTTAAATTAATGTAGAAGATATGCAATGTAGTAGAATCTTCTAGATGTAGCTAGCATGGAAGGTTTCTAGAATTTTATCTTGTATTATAAATAGAGGTGCTAACCTCATTTGTAAATCGTCCAAGAAAAAGTATTATTTGGCCTCTCTTATTCTCTTTAGTGTTAGGGTATGCTCAAGAGTGATGCCTAAGGTTCCAAGGACTGAAGCAACTAAATGTTGGAAGTTTTGGTCTCGTAAGATGATCTCAAGTAAGGCGTTGGGGACTAGGTTCATACGAGATTTCTAGGTGGTGAAAATCTACTCCCATGACAAGTGGTATCATAGAAAGGTTGCGAAGACAAGTAACAATAGTGGTTGGAGTTATAAACACAAGGAAACTTAGCAGAAACTGTGTCGGCTGGCGCGAAGGAAATGAATAGCAAGTCTTGTGTTAGCTCGTGGTATGAGTTCACATGCTTGGAGCAAAGTTTGCAAAGGTTGGAGGTGGCATTTTCATCGGGTGGACCTTTGTTGGAGGACATAGTTGACAAAAGTGAAGGAATTCATTCTTAGAGATATCGAAATTATTCCGCATAAATGAATTTTATTGGTCGGAATAAGAAAATCATTTTTCGAAAAAAAGATTTTATTGTTAAAAAATATTGTTTCAAACAATGAATTCCTTGTTTAGAATAATGAATTCCTTGTTAAGAACAATAAATTATTTGTTCTGAACAATGAATTTTATTTTCTAATCGCAGAAGAAATTGGATAGGTTATTTAAGGTTGCAAATGAGACCAGTGGTGACGCCAGTTAACAAAAAACTGATCGACGGTGGTGGTGGTGGTGTTGGCTACAGCGGTGGTCACTGGTGGTGTCCGAATTCAGATAAAAAAATGCCCGAAGGTGGTGTGGTGGTGGTCGTGGTGTTCTAAACAAGGAATTATGAATTCCTTGTTTAGAATAATGAATTTCATTTTCTAATCGTAGAAAAAAATTGATAGGTTGTTGAAGGCTGCAAAAGAAACCAGTGGTGACGCTCGTTAACAAAAAACTGGTCGGCGGCAGTGGTGATGGCTACAACGGTGGTCGCTGGTGGTGTCCGAATTCTGATAAAAAAATGCCTAAAGGTGGTGTGGTGGTGGTCATGGTGGAGGCAGTGGTTGGTAGTGCTGTCCAATTTTATTTTTAAAATTTAAATAAAATTGACCGACGATAGTGGTGGTGACTGGTGGCGGCAGCTGTGGTCGTGCTTAAATTTTATTTTTTTTAAAATTGCTCGGAGGTGGTGGTATCGGCTATGGTGGTCTGTAGTGGTGTTAGAATCTATAAAAAAAACTAAAAAAAAAACTGGTAGTGGTGATGGTGACTGTAGCGGGAGTCGGAATTCTAGAAAAAATTATCCAGAGATGATTGTGGTGGTGGGGTGATGTTGGCGGTAGAGGTAATGGTGGTGATGGTAGAAGATTGTAGAGAGTTAGTCAAGTTGAAATAATAAATAATTAAATAATTAAATGGATCATAAGCAAATTTTTATCTATAAATAATTTTAATAAATAATTTTATTAAAAAGTACTTTTAAGTTTAACATATATATTTGGAAAAATGACCCAAAAAATCAAAATAATATTATTTTCAGCCCAATAACATCAATGACAAAATTTCTGCCCAATAACATCATTAACTAAATTTTGTCCTTGATGGGAATCGTCCTTGACGGGAATCGTCCTTGACGGGAATCGTCCTTGACGGGAATCGTCCTTGACGGGAATCGTCCTTGACGGGAATCGTCCTTGACGGGAATCGTCCTTGACGAGTAAACATGTAATCTTATAATAGTAAGTTAATGGATGATTCTTTGGGGCAAGTATAATATTATTTTGATTTTTTGGGTCATTGACCCTATATATTTTTAGGTGTTTTTAATTTATGATACGTATAATAATAATGATAAATAAAAGATGGTGACAGAAACACAAAAGGACGTCTAATGTCAAAAAACGGAAAGATGAAAAATTAAGATGTCACAGTTCAAAGATAAGAAAGGAGATTAATGATCGAATAAACATTTCTATCAAGAAAATGCATAATACAAATCAATCAGAGTTCAAATCAAGATTTTTTTTTAAGGCTTTATATTTTTCGTTTCTCTATACAAATTACTCATTATGAACTAAAAATTATTGGGCGTCGTCTAATAAAACTAAACAACACTATCAACCTAATATCATCCACATCCCTTATTGGCAAGACGTTAAAAGAAAAAGATGAAAGTTTAATTTGACCATGAATTAGGATATGGTGATCAGGTGGATGAAGTAGAGAGGTATGTTTGTCCTTTGTAGCAAATACTTTGAATAGTTTGTAAATCTCTTTTGAATGATAGCTACATTGCCCTTGTTTATCTTCATTAAAGCATTACCCCCCTTCACAACTCAAGGACTTGCCACCATTTGGCATAAAGACAACCATTATTCAAACATGACCACGTGTACCTTGGGTTAGTCTTTGGTTAATTTGTGACTAAGTTTATCTATACATAATTATTTTTCGTGTATTATTGTAATTTTGATATATTATCGGATAATTATGTAGAAGAATTGGAAACTTCATTGCTTTGGTCTAGAGATTGTTTCTTCTTAGATTAATAAACTCGTAGTTATTTATTACGAAACTGAAGTATTATATTCAATTTTTGTGGAGGATCAGTGAGACAACAAAATATCTATATTATTCGAAAATGATGTTATAGAACTTTAGATCGTTTCAAATAACATATGTTCTTTATGAGAACAATCTTATATGATTGTTTGACAAATAAAAAAAGTTGTTTATGATTGATGTAGTAAAATTAGAAAACTTTGTATGATATTTATTGGTATTTCGGTAACTTAAGTACTATCTAAGTACTATCTAAGTATCTAGTGGTCATCTTTTCTATGTAAACATAGAGTTTCTATTAGGGGAGAGCACGGGTCGGTTTTACCCGATTTTGAGGTTAGGGTAAACCAAGGGTAATATATTTCGGTTTAAGGAATTCCTTGGGTAACCCAAGGGTAGGGTAAAAAAATGTTTACCCTCGGGTTAATTCGGGTTACCCTTCGGTTTACCCACGTTAGTCAAAAAAATTTAACACATAAAAAGTTTATAATAATGACAAAATGTGAAAAAACCGGTCTTATTATACCTCTTAAGATCAAAGTTACAATTTTGACATTACAAATCAAGAAGTAGTGAACCGAATACTTCAAAATAAGTTATGCATGTTTGGAATATTCAATAAGCCAAATGAAAAGATTTCTCTAATATGCATGTTTTGTATTTTTTTATATAACACGGTTTTTCGGTTTGGGTAAATTCAACCCAATAGCTTGGGTAATATTTAGGTAAAATACATGGACCCGAAAAATCATAAGGTAACTCGATGGGTAAGGTTGGGCCTTGGTAAAATTAACATATATTTTGAGTCGGTTTAGTTAAAATTAACTCGGTTTTTCGGTTTTGTTAAAATTCTGCTCACCCCTAGTTTCTATGATGAATTAACTTTCCTCGAAGTAATGACACCAATATATCTAATTATAAAACATGCTTTTTCTTAAACTAAATTCTCTAGATAAAGAAGGATCTGAATTCACTAGATAAATAACGGCCATGATCATATATTATCCTAAATTTATTTAAATTAATATTTTATACCTTTTGTCTAAATTCAAGGTATTTGATTAAAATGTCTTTCTTGTAAAAAAGAAAAGATAAATTATTCCTCGTCGATAAAAATAAATTTGTAAACCTAATCTCCAATTCATTTCCTCTTCCTCACTCTCTTCTCTCAGCTCGCTGTTGCAACTTAACATCCAACAATTTCGATTTATAACTTCTCAACCCAACAAATACGTCATCGGTATTATATTAAAGATATATTGTCGTCGTCATTACTTTTTTGTCGTAACGCAAGCTAACAGTTATCAACATCACGCCTGATCCGCTCTAATCTCCTTTTGTACTACACCCAGCCCTCTACGCCATCAACGTCAAAATCGCCCCATCCATCGATTCAATATCAACCCTTTGCATTAGCTGAGAAGAAAAAATAATCAAAATACACCCCTTCAATCGTACTTATAAACTTTTCTGGAGAGGCTCGATGGATGGAATTTATTCCAGTTAGTGCAGTCTATTTCCACTTAGAATGACTACTGCCTTTATATGACAAAAGAATACTAATAAGCTATGGAAAATTATTTGGGAACTCAAGTGTGCTAATTGAATAGGAATTTTATATAAAAAAAAAATAATAACTAGTTACCAACATAAAATATACAGATACTAATAGATGCAAATATATGGAAAAAGACCAGAATATATGAAACACCTTTTGTTATATTGTGCATGGGATAAAGCAATATGGTTCTCTAGTCCACTCAAATTTGTAACCTTTAATGGGGCCATTAACTTTATAAAGCCTACCCACACCTTGGGTTTATAATAAACATCCCCCATCCCAAGTACAAGTTAGAAGCCAACTAATATAGGCAAAATGTCCAAACAAACCCTCTATGACCATTATATAAACCCCACCCCCATTCCCTTTCTTCTCCCTCGGCATACCCTACCCCCTCCCCTCTCCTCCCCTCCAGTTCTCTGTGACTGCACCACCGACCAACCACCGACCCACCACCTCTTCTATACTATTTGACCAAACCGACACCAACCCACCACCACCATCATCATCAAACCCGCCACCACCCCCATCTCGGCATCAAGCTCTCCAACCCATCTAACCACTGCTACACCTCCCACCAACCACCATCCACCGTCTTCACTCACCTCCGCTTCTGCATCTGCTGCCGGCATCCACCAACAGCCACCACCTCCCATCCCCACCAGAATCAACCCACCACCAACCCACTACCACATCCCATCCACCAGCAGCCACCACCACCACCCGAAACCAATCTCTTCACCTGCTCGAATTAATTTCATATTCATTTTGAAAAACACAGATATACCACCGTTCACCACCATCGCCACCGAGCATAACCGCTTCCCCCCATCGGCAACACCACCATGGGTCCATCCCAACGAAACCCGAATCAATTTTGCAGCCCACCCAGTCCGATATAGGTCCACAACAACCTGGGGCCACCAATTCACCATCGACACCCAACTGTTCATTGAATATACCAGCAACAGCAGCAGTCCAGATCAATTCTGCAACCAAATCTCTTCTTGAATCTGTATGAGGATCAGTTGTTAGTGAAGTGAAGTGAAGTCTACCCCCAAAGCAGTATGGGTCCAGCAATGTCGCGCTGCCCCATAGAGAACGTGGGTCCAGCCCGTTGAACTCCTTAAGTCGATGGTCCATCAGTAGATGAACGGTTTTGTTTTTTATTCTTTTTTTTCGCTTGAGGTTGTTTTTGAGAAACTGTGTTGATTTGTTTGATTCAATAGTTGTATATCCAGCCCTGGGATTTTAGTAATTCAGTGTTAATGTATGAAATTGTATTCCTATTTGTGTTGTTCATTCTTACTTTGTGTTTGTTGGTAAATGGATTGGTTAATAACAGAGATTGAATATATTGATTTTATTTGGTGTACACTGAGTTTGTGTTGGTTTGTAAATGTATTTGTTAATAACAGATACTGAATATGTTGGGTTTAGTTGGTTAATTCATGGAACGGCCAACCCCATTAACAGTGTTGGGTTTTTTTTGTGTTTGTTTGTGTGTGCCATATGTCCGTACCCACGGAGTTAATTATCAATATGGGGCTGGACCGTGTTGGAATGAGTTAATGAAGTATGTAACTTACGCGGGGGCTGTACCCATCACGTAGAGGGGTAAAAAAGAGATAAATCTAACCATGAAGTTAGAAATTGGATGTTTTTAGGATTGATATTCAGTTAGGATGTATAATATAATTGGGAGGGATTGTTGGTTGTATAAAGTAGTTTCCTCCCTTTAATGAGAGTACAAATAGACAGGATAATTGGTTGAGTAACATAAAAGAATATATGAAACACCTTTTGTTATATTGTGCATGGGATAAACCAATATGGTTCTCTAGTCCACTCAATTTTGTAACCTTTAATGAGAGTACAAATAGACAGGATAATTGGTTGAGTAACATAAAAGAATATATAACCAAAGTATATAGAAAAAACATTATGATTCTTGAGCTTGTTTGCACTATCTGTTGTTTCATATGGAAAATAAGAAATGAAAATATTTTTAAAAACTTAAGAACTGACCCTAAACAAACTCTCTAAAAAGATATGGACCATTGGAAGAAATACCCGTTATATATACATTCCAATAATGGCAATCCTCTGATTGAAAGGTCTAAAGAGGAAGCAAGAACAACCTTAACTACAAACCATCAAAGAATACAAGAAAGTAGTCAATAATGCTAAAACGAGCATAGTACATGACAATATAAAGATCATCACAACATTTAGAGATATAATTTTTATCTAAAACTATAAAGTTTGTAATATTATTAAAAGTCTTTATGCATTCTTTAGATTGTATAACCCTGCTATTTTGCAAAAGAAAAAAAAATGTAACTCGATCTCTAATTGGGTTGTTAAACAATAATTACTTAGGCAAATTATTTTACAATTGTATGATGTAATACTATCTAGAGGCAATTACCAATACCACCGTAGAGGGAGGTGATATTGCCCATAAAAGTCATGTCTAATATAAAAAACATAATTAGACAATAATACCCTTAACCAAATATTCCCACAAAAAAATTTCCGACCAACTTTTCCGGCCAAATTTTTTTCCCGCCAAAATTTTTCCGGCCAAAAATTTTTCCGGCCAAAATTTTTTCCCACCAAATTTTTTTTCTACCAAATTTTATGTTGTTATTCGGTGGGAAAAATCCCACCAAATTATATTTTACGAGTTTATTTTGTTTGGTGGGAAAAATCCCACCAAATTATATTTTAAGGGTTTATTTTGTTTGGTGGGAAAAATCTCACCAAATTATATAAAAAAAGTGTATATATTAGAGTGTATATAAAAATGGCTAGCTCATTAAATGGGGTCCAATATACAAATAAACGCACATTGATATATAACTCAAACAAAAAGGAAGAACCTTTCTCTCCTCAACCAATTAACAACACAACTACACGCTTCACCAAAAAAATATTCTTTACACCACAAACAGCAGAAAGAAGGAACATAGAACTATGAAAAACTCTGTTAGAAATATTACATGAAGATTTGAAACAAATTATCATAATCTAAATGTTCAAAATTTATTACAAACCATGAATTCAATACCAAAAAAAAATTGATATACCTCCAGTTGTATATTTCGCTTTTCTTCATTCAAATTTTGGAACTGAAGAGACTATCGATAAATGCTAGTGTCTGTTACAAAGATCACAAGAAGAACAACAAATGTAATACTACCACCATCATACCATCCTTCACTTAGTCCCTATAAAATCAAAGCAAGAAGATTATAATACTAAGAAAGTTAAGAGAATAAACAAGTAAAGAATCTTTTAAACCAAACTGACGTGTGTTTTAATTCTGAGTCCCAATGAAGCTATAGCAGCTACTATTAAATGATAAGGGTCAAGTCTTGCCATGCATCCCAAAGGAATTTTTACAGAACACGAATAAATAACAGTCAAAACTCAATTTAAGTATATATATACAAGAGAAATAAAATGAAATAAAAGATACCCAGAAGCTATGTCCTTTCTTCTAAGGATAAGTGTTTGACCCGAAGGCACTTCTTCGATGTGAGAGATCCTCCTCATCGCCGTAAATACCAGTTTCGGTATTTTCTTTTAGCAACTGTGATAAACCTTTTACCTAAAGAAAAAAATGAATATCAATATAAATAGTAGAGGTTGTGTACAATATAAACGAGGGATAAAAACGTTGTACTTAGCTCCAGCACCCTTGAAAAGAGACTTTGCACCTTCATTCTTCATGATTTGATTAAACGCTTCAAGTGAACTTTTGTACTTAACAGCTTCACCTAATGTCATCATCATTCTTCTACGAACAGTATCAATTGGATACGATGCTAATCCAGCACCGTTTGTGATTAACCAACCTAACGCAAAACTAGCAAAGAAGCTATCCTGTAAAAAGTAACAAATATGTAAATTTTCAAAACAAATAACACAAATAAAAAAATAATTATATATCTGAATCAAAGAATCATACATTCCAAAGTAAAGTCCACGGTAAACGATAATTCCAACACATGAAATATTGAATCCACGGTAAAGTCCAGCAACACCATCAGATGCAAGAGTCTTCTTGTAAACATCAACTAGACCGTTAAATTGACGTTCACCTCCTTTCTTAGCTGACTTGGAATCATTAGCCTCTTAGCTGACTTGGAGCGTAATCTAGAGAATATACAAATAGAAGAGATGATGCACCAGCAGCACCTCCTGATCTCAAGTTTCCCGCAAACCATTTCCAGTAACCATCTCTGTCTTTCTTGAAGTTGAAAAGCCTCTTGAAGTAATCCTTAAACGCAAAGTTTAAAGCCTGCATTCATTTATGCATTATAAATGAAAGAATTAAATTATAAATTCACGTAATTAATTGAAATGGTAAAAAGTTAACAACTAGCCTGAGTGGGGAAATAACGGATAACATTAGCAGTGTTCCCTCTCCACAAAGACATGACGCCTTCGTCTTTCATGGTTCGACCGAACAGTCACCAATACCTTTCTATGGTTCAGCAATTCTTCCGGTTTTGATCATTTCATCTTGATTTTGGATCAAAGCTTAACACGCTCAATTGGAGCAGCGGGGGCAGTTTTGGAAACAACAACTGAGACACCACCCATGAGGAAATCAATGGCAAATCCAGCGAAACCTTTCTCAGCACTGGGGAAGCATTTGAGGCAACTGAAGATAAGTCTGGCAACATTGGATACCATATCTGTACTACAGCTAATGAATGAGCGGAGTCTTTGATCTACAATTTTTCCTCCTCTTCTTCTTCATATTCATTATCTTCCTCTGAGTTAGAGTCCAACTCTATACACTCAGCCCAATCCTCATCATTATCAGCTTCTTCTTCATCCTAACAACTTAGAGTACCGTATTGATTCAATAAAATGCAAAAAAATTCATTAGAACCCTAATTGAACCATTAATTATTCAAAGCACTCCTCGATTGTTGCCTTGCTTCATCAATGGAGGAAGGAAGGATAATGTCGTGGATATACCATGGAGGAGCGATCTGAAATCGCAGGGGTTGTTTATATCTCTGTTGATGGCGGTGGTGGGTGGTGGTGGCTAGAGAGAGAGAGAGAAAGGGACGAAGAGCGTGTATGATAAAATATAATATATATATAAGATTAATAAAAAGGAAAAGAAAGTAAGGGTACAATTGGAAAGTTAAATTTTGTTTGGGACTTTCAAAAAGAATAATTTTAAGGGGATGTTACAGAGCTATTATTATTAGTTTTATGACTTAGATGGTAATTATTCCTACTATCTAAGTTGGCTAATATTTTGAAATGTAAAAAACCCTAGGATGGGGGTGGGCTAATTTTCGTACTTTTGTAACCGTGTTCTAAATTTGAACAAAAAAAAAAACCGTGTTCTAGTATTTATAATATGGGTCCCTTTGGAAAAAAAAAATAGAGGGTGCAGTAACTACAATATGTCCATTTAATTGCCGTAGACTAAAATATCAATATGTAACATTGTTTTATATCCCTTGGGCCAAACATTGTTTGTTTTACTTGGTCCAGGAACGCCCCCAGGACTATTTTCTAGTTTGTGTGCATCGTTGGGCTTTATAAGGTTAGGCCTTAACCAAAATATCATCTTTTCGTATTATATTGGCCCCGTTTTAAGAACTAGTTACTTTCTACAGGCAACACAGCCTTCATTTCAAATTTTTCTAACCCACCAATGAACAATATAATCGACCTATCGCAGAGTAGATCTTGATTCTTGTGAAAAAGGTGCCTAGAAAAAAATATTTATTAAAACAAAAATTAATAAACACGCGCGCGTCCGTGAAATTTTTTTAAAATCGTCATAACTAATTCAAAAAAAATCAAAAAAATAAAAAAAAGTTATATTTGGATAAATCAAATTAATATTTACGTCTATGATTTTTTTCGGAATTTTCTGAATTTTTTCGATTTTTTTAATTTTTTTTCGCAGACACGAAATTTCATGTTTAAAACATGGAATTTCATGTTTATTTCACGGTTTAAAACATAGAGTTCCGTGTCTGCGAAAAAAAAATTCAAAAAATTCGAAAAAATTCAAAAAAAATCAAAAAAATTCATAGACGTAAATATTAATTAGATTTATTCAAAAATATATTTTTTTTAATTTTCTGATTTTTTTTGAATTAGTTATGACGATTTTAAAAAAATTTCACGGACGCGCGCATGTGATGGAATTAGTAAAGGTATAGAAAATATAAAGGGAATGTTTTCTATAAATAATTACTTCATTAGGCATTTTTTTATAAATAAGATTATTGAAGGTATAAAAAAACAATTAGAGAGTTTAATGAGAATGTTATCAACAATAACTCCAATAAATAAAGTATATTATTTGATAAAATACATATTTTTTCAACATTTTAAATTTATCTTTAGTCTTCAATTATGTTACCATCTTTCTTAAAATTAAGGGTCACTCTCTTTTTTTTTTTTCTTAAACATCTTCTGTGAGAACGATTACTTCTTCTATAGATGGGAGATCTCTGTGTTGTAAAAATCATATATCTATAATCCGATGAATCATTATTATAGATTCGAATAGGTCAAAAGGATCTGCATATTGAGTCAGCTTCTCAGTCATCTCAAATTCTACTGTTTATCCTAAACAGTTCACATTAATATGCAAATAAGTTTCCTATCAAAAAGTACTCTTAATAATCTTTTACAAGTACATTATGCTTGATTCAAGTTTGTACTTGTATCTTTATTGAATTACTTCAGCCTTCCAGAAAGTGGGTATTAATAAATCTGATATTATATACTAACATTTAGTTTGATTCAAGACTTGAAGTACTAAGGTACACCTTTCGTCCTTGGGCCGGTCCAATTATAATGAAAAGAACTACTTGGACGGCGAGAAATCACTTAGTCATGAGAGGTGCTTCTATGACTAGAGAAATAGTAACCAAGGAAATTAAATGGTGTGTTTATTCAATCTTACTTTCCTTATTCCCTCAGCATTCTTTTTTGGATTTGAGTGGAAGGCTAGCTTGTATTAGTATAGTATGAGATAGTTGTTTTTATATTCCTTGTTGATAACTTAAGCTTTCGAGCCTAGGTAGGTAACACCCATGTATAGTGTACAGTTTTTTGATATTTTAATACAACCGTTTACCCAACCCAAAAAAAACTACTATTATATAATATTTTTTACGATCCTTTATATCACTTAAAGGATTGATTTGATCGATATCATTAATTTTAATATGGAAAGTTTTCCAGTGAATATCCACTCTTTTAAATTTCGACAGCTAAGTATTTAAGTTACAAAAATAACTAATGTTTTGCTTTTTGCCTCCAAAATGATGTACACAAGTACAAAATTTACGGTTAAATGTCACGTGTCAATATCGTGACTACATTTTTCTTCCAAAATGATGTACACAAGTACAAAATTGAACAAACATTAGCGTATGATTAGTGTCGTATTTAAAATAAATTAGCGTATAACGATATTTTAAAAAATTATTTTATTTTATTTTTAACACAACATTAATCATGCGCTAATTTATCATGATTATCAATCTGATTTATCCATACTAATACATAAATCGGTGGAGTTGTTCGTCGAAAATCGATGGCAGTTGTGACGATGAATTCTTTAGTGGTGGTTGGTTCCACGAGGGTCGGAGATGATGGTTTGACAGCGATGGTGGTCCGGTGATGGAGGTGGTAGTTGTAGTTGTAGTTAATTTCTAGTTATATACAAGTTTTATTTTCAATACCTATAATCATTTATTTTATAATATCTAATTTTAGTTCTTAATTATTATAATATTCTTTTTAATATTAAACAAATAGTTAATCGTAACTCTTCCCCGTCCATGACCATCATCGTCGTCCGACTACCATCTCCAACCACCATCACATGACCACAACCAACTCCGGCTACAACCACCACCTCTATCGTCGGACCACTACTATCGTTAAAATATTATAATTATTCTAATTTATCCACGCTAATATATAAATCCAAAACTTATTAAGTAAAATTATTTTATTTTAACTATTACATATATATAAACACATAATATAAACTTGGGTGGAAATTGGATCAGAATTTTTTTGATTTTTGACTTTTCTAATCCAAAAGTTTCGATTTCTGAACAGATTTTTAAGGTTCTGAAATTTTGAAATTCCGATTTCCGATTATCCGAAAAAATCAGATCGGAATTGAAACTACATATAAATTTCCGAAATTTCCAGATTTTCCGATTCGATATTATCTGCAAATTATATTTCCGTACTATAAATTATATTTCAAAATAATATTGTATGGATTATTTGAAACATGAAAATTAATGGCTTGTTTCTTTGGTCCTTCAAAAGTTTTGGAACTTAAAAATCAACTTGGCTTCCGTATCAACTGTCTAGTTATATTTCCAAACTTTTTTAAAGTATGCTTATAAATCAACTCATGTGTTGGTTAATCCAAAAAAAAACTTAAGTTTCTTCTAAATAGGTTCATCGATTAACTTCTCTTTTTCTTATACTATTGATAATGTAATGTAAGGAAACCTTCAACAAATGAACAGATTTATTCCTTTGCCAACAAATATTATATTGCTGAAGATGCCCGTAAAACCGTTGATGTTGTTAACTATTTTACCTCCATAACAGTTTCAATAATGCTTATGGTTGAAACAAAGACAATCCATCAATGCCTAGTGCAATGTGTTTGTATTTTGTCTATTAACTTATACAACACCGTTTTTGCACTTTTGTAACAACTTATAGGAAATTGCAGGATCATTTTGAGATTCGGAGGCAAGACTTCTTTGTAACAAAATTGCAAGATCATTTTCCGAGATTTTTTTACAATATTTTTTTTCAAGTAATTGGAAAAGTACCAGTGGTTTAGTATTGTTTTTTATATACTGGTACTTTGTTACTTCATGTAAATTTTAAGTTTAGTTTTTAAATACTGTTACTCTTCGTGTAAGTTTTATAAGTTTTGTTTTTAATTACTGTTATTCCTCGTGTAAGTTTTAAACAACTGTTTCGATTTATAACCCTTAGTTTCGCAATTTTCTAACCAAAAGTTCTGAACTTCTGAACCCAAAGTTCTGAAATTTCCGAATTTCTTGTAAATTCCAAAATTCCGAATTTCTTGTAAATTCCAAAATTCCGAATTTGGAATTGTTTTTCCTAGTTCTGAAAAATTGGATAGGAATTGGAATAGAAAACGTCTATTTCGAAAAAAAATTGAAATTTTTCAGAAAGATCATTTTTTCCGACCCGTTCCTTCCGATTTCCCACCCCAATATAAACACATAATATAAACGATCAATTAATTTAATTTAACTTGTTTTTTTAACAATTATATAATTGATTTAAGCAAAAACCTAAATTCTAAATTAATGTATTTAACTATTTAGTTTAATACAACAATTCAAAACTATAAAATTAATATATCCTTAAATATAATTAAACAATAATAACTTAAATATTTAAAACATACACAAGTGAATCTATAACAAAAAAATTAACTTTCTCATATTTTTTTGATACGCGGATAATTTGGGCTAGTTTACGCACACCATGACTAATTTTATAGAGAATATGCACCTCTCACCATACATACCTCCAAGTAAATCAAAACTAGGTTACTCATGTTTAGGGAGGGGATTCAAACCTTGTATCATTATTTCACACCTTTTAAGTGATAAAAAATAATAAGACCCTGACTAGTTAAGTTAACTCAACTAGTTACATGTCCATGTTTTGTTATAAAATTGTGAATAAAAGAGAAGGAAGTCAGTTTTGGAATCTCATTTTAAAAGCTTATGTTTCAAATCAGTATATTTGCAAGAACGATAGTCGGTCTACTGGTTAAACAATTCCGTCAAGACCAAAGAGGTACTGGGATCCAATTTTAGTGAAGTTGAAATGATTCCGTTAGAATTGAAATGATTCTAAATCTAAACTGGCTCTAATATATATTAAAAAAACAGTATACTTGTGAAAATATTTTTAACCATAAGCTTGAAGATTTTACTAATAACAAAGATCTAACCATTTTTTCTAAAAGTTTTTCAAAAGTAATGTCTCAAGTTCAAACAAGGACCTCCAAAGTTACGGGTCCTTTCATACCAATTCAAAATAAAATAATCGTGATCTTTTGAATTTAATGTTTAGACTAGTTTGTCTCTTGTAGTAATTGTTAGTAGTCTCAGTAATTTCAGTTTCAATTATCTCTGGCAGAAATTATTGATATGTTTTGTTTGCATTAATTTCTTGAGACCATAATAAATCGATATGGCCATGTGGAAATGATATAAATCTTTAATTTCTTTCACATGGAATACTCATATTGTACTCTGCAGTCTGCATAATTTAGATATAGAAAGTTGAATAATAAATAGAAGTAACTACAAATAAAAGACACTAACACAAATATTTTGCCTTTTGATTAGCTCAAGGGTTTTTTTTCCCAATGCAATTTAAGGATCTTTTATCTTAAACCGCTAAGATTAATAAAACTACCATACTGATGGATTTGTGCTCGTGGCCAACAAATCAAAGGAAATATTTATAATTTGTTCAATATTATAAAAACTTATATAATTAAGTTGATCATTTGGTATAGTATTTAATTTGTAGGGATAAAACCGAATATGTAATCAAGCAAATTGAAAGGTGTGTTCTAGACGCATAATAGAACTTAGCACTAGATTTTTTTTTTTGAATTTGTTAGAAGCACTAGAACATATATAAGATAGAAACAGGCAAGATCGAGTTGAGCAAGCAAACTTGTTGGGAAAAAATATAGCTATAATTATGATAATTAAAATCTAATCTTTAAACCAGGTAAGTATAATCAAGATGAACTTTATTCAAAAATATCACCTTAAGAAAGCAAACGAGGGATACCATATGTTATCGACTGACATTTTTCTCTCACTCGATATGCAAGTTGGGTCACTAAGGCACGCGGGAGGCACGTAATCTTGTGCGTAGCTGACATGTGATATCCTTGATACAGGTGTGTATGGTTATTATACTTTCTTAGTTCGGTTGTATGAAGCGTGAATGTGCTATCAATCCAGTGGATAGGCATGACCCCTTCCCAAACCTCGGGGAGAGGGGTGTCGGGCGGCGTCCGAAGTGTCGTCCCCTCTCACGTAACTTGCATGATCCCAAAAGGCTCAATAAAACCGATACACTAATCCTAACAAGGTTGGTATACCAAAGATAAGTAAGTGACTCGCTAACTAAAGTAATTATCATTTTGAGCACATAAAAAGTTGAGCACGATAAATTGAGGATAATAGAGCATCGATAAGGGTGAATTACACTTCTCTTCAATATGGTCTACTTTAATAGTACAAAAATCCCATATATTTAAAAATTGCAGAACACCCCACATGGTCTACCTTAATAGCACAAAAATCCCATTTGCTCTAAAAATTACAGTAAACCCATATATAGTCTAAATAATAAGCGCAACCCCCCCCCCCCCCCCCTTCGATCAATTTTCTTATAAAAATGTATTTCATGTGCATTAGTGACATTATATAATCAAATTAATGGATTTGCAACATATTTTTAAATTGAAAATTGATCGAAGGGGATTTCGTGCTTATTATATTAGATCACATGTGATTTTCTGCAATTCATAGAGTAGATATAGTTTTCGTGCTATTAGGATAGACCACATGGGGTTTCCTGCAATTTTTAGAGTAAATGGTGTTTCCGTACTATTAGGGTAAACCACATGGGGGTCGTGTGTAATATAACCCAACGATAATTCAAACCATCGTATTGCAAATCAGACTCTTCCACCTTTAATAATCAGACTCGGTTCTCAAGTTCAATGACAAGCAGTTCCTTCCCACAAACCCAAAATACATAAGACCATATTAGACCACCACTAAAAAAAGGTGCCCTTGCATACATTTGTCCAGGGGAAATATCATCCATATTTAAGAACCATAAATTAAAAAGGAGAATTCATGAACCAAGACCACTCATTGTGATTATGAACAAAATAAAGAAAATTAAATACATGGTCTTTTCGTCATGTTAAATATCAAAACCCTTAATAACATCTACAAAAAGTTATAGATGCACCATTAACCCATGCAAACCTCCACACAAAATGGTCACAAACTCAAGGAGGAACAACATTGAGGATAAAGTTGTCAAGTATGAAACTCTCTTAGGAAATTTAAAACATTGGAACTAAATGCAAGAACATCACAACTACTAAATCTACCACTAATTAAGCTTACTATAACCGAAATTAACCCACATGACATAGCTCAATTGGCAAAAACTAAGGGTATAAGTTGTAGTGTTTGCATTGTTGATGCCCTTATGCGTAGGAGTTTTAATCTTGTGAGAAAATTATCCTTTGTGGGATGAGATTGATGTGGGGAATTTTTGGTCCCTAATTAATTGAAACATACCCTTCGAATTACCTCTTTTACATTGTCTAGAGATGTCTTGAAGGCCGTCAATGTGAAGGATCCAACTTTATTATAACTGAAACAACAACACACAACATACACTATCGAGAGAGACTCAACCAATACCTTTCATCTAGATACAAATTTGATGGGTTTAAAATTAGTCCAACTTATTTTCTCTCTAGTCATTGAATACTTCAATAAAAAGAAAAACGTGTCATACAATAAAATAAAATATCTCTTAAAAAATTGCTAGTCTTGGACAAGGTTCCGAAATTAAAAGATGCCTAATACATCTAAATAGAAAGTCGATAAATTCAGAGAACAAGGAATATGAAAAAATCTCTATCTTTTTGTTGAAAAATGAAAAGTTTATGCCATTAGGAACCTAATATTCCATATAATTTAAATGTTTCTTTAAAGATCGATATGGGTTGTTACAAGTGTACAAGTCTACCGTCTACACGTCAATCTGGTTGCTTTGAAAGGAAGCGACTAACCGACTATGAAAATCACAAAGATATGTCAAATATTTGACGCATGTTGACTCAACATAGTAATGTGTGGGTAATTTTTTTTTTTAGTCAACAAATCTTGTATTAAAAAAGAACAATCAACCAAGAAGGAAAAACTCCACTCCAGTTAATTCATTGTAATTCATTGAGGTGTTATTTACACTCTTTCTTCATAAATTACTTTTTTCCCAAACATGGATATATAGTTAATTTTTTCTTAGGTGACTTGAAGTTGTTTAGTGATTTAATATATGTCTAACACAGAATATTTGATAATTCAATCCTTATGTAATAGGAAAAATCTTTCATCTAACGGAATCATTTCGGTTCACTTATCATTTCCCCCAGTAAACCCGGTATGAGATTCTGAATATAGCATTTACAAGCCAGGCTCCTTGATTATGATCATTCTCTCCCCTTTGACAGAAAAAAGAAAGATCATCTCCCCCCACAAATAGGTAGGCACTACTAGCTTTTAGTTGGGAGGTGGTAGTTAATAGTTATGATTTTTTTTTTTTGGTCAGTAAAAGTAAAACGATTAAAATACATAGTTGGAATTTTGTACTTTTTGTAGAAAACGAAACTTGAGACAAATACTGACTCCCTATCAAATGCTACTAATACTATTCCCTCTGTTAGTAGGGTGTGGCCGCAGTAGCCAATTTGGCAGCATGCATTACTCAAGCCATGGTGGATGTATCAGGCGCCTAGGGGGTATGTATTTCTAGTTTGATCTTAATTGCAAACTTATAGTAATTGAAGAACTTTGATCTCAAGATCTATATATTGAAATAAGTTCTAACTCATGTATATTTTTTTTTATTATAAATAACTATATTTTTTTATGATTTCCTTTTTTGCTTCCCATACCTGATGTTCCCACATCCCTTGGAAATCTTGTGATAAATCATCATAAGTTTATTATCTCTTTGACTCATTAGTTATAGAGTTGATTATCTTTATAGCGTTGAGTATTCGAGCTTGTTAATCATCTTCTATATTCCACTTATACAAACTTGTTATCCATTTAATCTAATCATCTTCTATGTTCCACTTATAAGCTTGTAACTAACGTTTTTACCAGCACAAACAATATATTTTATTTTTTTTGCTAAGCAGCACAAACAATATTTATATTAATTTGAGTTTTGTTTTCTTTTGCCATTTAAACTTGGAAATTAAATGTCAAAAGATTGCTGTTGGATTGTTTGTTTTTTGGTGGTTTCTTCTGTTTTTAGTTTTGTAATACTGTGTCGCGTGATTGAGAACAGCTGTGATTTGGACTTGTGTTTCACAAGAGGAACTTTGGAGTAGTATTTGTTATGGGAGTCTACTCACGTGACATTCTCTTTCTCGCCAAATATCATGAGAAGATTTTTTTTTTTTTGACATCATGAGAAGATTTTAAACACTAAATTATAGTGTTCTTTTCTTTTATAATAAAACATAAAATGTTTCATAAAATTAGGGCTGTAAATAAACCAAGTCGCTCGCGAGCAGCTCGAGCTCGGCTCAATAAAAGCTTGACTCGAGATCGTTCGTTAAACTAAACGAGCCGAGCTCGAGCCTAAAACCGAGCTCGTTTATTAAACGAGCCGAGCCGAGCCTATTCGCGAACTTTTCTGAAAAGCTCGTGAAAAATATAAATAAATTATAAATATCTATTACATATTGATATTTGACAATTCAAAAATTTTAAACCAATTACTATATTAAAAAAACTTATCTTATCCAAACACTTACATGTCACTCTCCCCCTCTACCTACTTAATTATAAAAGATCATTCAAAATTTAACAATCCAAAGAAAGAATACGTGATTGTATTTAGTGATAGTTTACAATAGTCAATTACGATCTAATTAAAAATTTATATAATTAAAAGATTTGCAACAATGTATCTTATAATTAATCCATAAAAGCCTAAGATAAAAGAAGGGATTTCTAACTCGAAATAGATTTAAACAAGCTTTAAGCTCGAGCTCGAGCTCGAAATAGATTTAAACAAGCTTTTGAGCTCCAGCTCGAGCTCGAAACACTTTTAAACGAGCTTTCGAGCTCGAGCTCTGTTATATTCTCACGAGCCGAGCTCGAACACTAACTTCAAAGCTCGGCTCGAGCTCGGCTCGTTTAAATTTATAAATAAATAAGCAAGCATGTACATCTACTATTCGGCTCGGCTCGGCTCGGCTCATTTACAGCCCTACATAAAAATGATAAAGGGTTAAAAAAAAGAAGATGATATAAACATTACCCCTTTTAGTTCATCTTTTTTTATAAAAGAGGTTCTAAAACTATGATAAAAATAATACTATATAGCACCAATAATATCATCCAAACTTGGTTTAATATCATTTTTTGTATATTCCAGCCATATATATCATATGTGAGTAAACTGAAGACTCCGTCTTGTGAATTGGTAAAACTAGATTATTAAGGTTCTTGACATAAACCTATTATATCATGTATTACAAGAATTCATATATTTGATACGGATAACGGTGATAGATTAATAATGATAATTATACTACAAAGACAAGTTATAATCTATTCACTAAAGAAAACATTAAAGAAAAAGTGTATCAGAAACCTCAGTCGACTAATACTCTAACAAGATACAATTATGTATCATGGAAAACTATCTGGAATTCTATTATTCCAAAAAAAATAAAAATATTCACATGAAAAGCTTACAATAATGTTGTACCTACTAAGAATAATTTATAAAAAAAAAACTCTGACATTTATTACTATTTCTCGTGTAATAATAGTACAGAAACGATTTAAAACCTTTTTTTAAGTTGCAATGTGTTGGATTAATGCTATACTTTTAGTATATGCTATTATCCATTCATGATCTTTAGGAGAAGCGGAAGAGACTTGGATTAATATGGAGGATTAACCAAGACTCTTCCTATTTCCTTTGGAAGTGGAAAAGTCATTTTTTATGAAGGATTTTGTCTCACATAGGAGGTGAGTAAAATAATTTTGCTGTATAAATATACTTACCCATGTATTCCTATCAAAATGACTAACCACTATGTAAACCAAGATTGGAAAGCAAAGCCCCACACGCGCGCACCACCACCACCACCACCACCCCGCCCGGCACCGGCGACGGCGTGGGCGTGGGCTCGTGTGGGAGTTGGGGTCGTGGGGAAGTTGGGGAGTTTGGGGAGTCAAAAAATGAAAAATGAAAAATGAAACACCTTTTCTGAAATGATTCAAGGAGAAATAAGCTTGTTCTTATAGTAATCGGATGGAGTTCAAATCCTATCATCAGAAATCAGAAAAGACACAACGTTTGTAACGTTCACGCATTCAAGACAGAATATTCTTCTCCAGCAGTTACAGAAAGGTGTAACATCTGTAACCTCCAAAAACGTCAGCCTTAATTATGCAATTGAAGACCCATTTATGGGGACGTTTGTGATAAGCCTTTGCTCTCCCCATTACCCTATAAATAGAGACTCCCCCTCACTTTCCAAAGCCACGAAATACACAAGAAAGAAAAACCACTCTGCCTCACCTTCTCTCTAAAAACTAGTTACGTTTTAGTTTTCCGTTAGAGATACCGGTCCGCCGGAATATTTTCTTAACGACCGTCGGTGACTTTGTTTTTTCTCTTCATTTCCGGGTAAGTGTATTTCAATTGAATTTTCGTGTAATTGTTATTCGATTTTTATTGTAATCGTAATTCAGTTTTCTGTTAATAGTTAGTTTACATTAAAATTGTTTTTTACTCCATTTGTTTTTCTTTGGAAACCATTTTTGTTGTGAATCCGGTGATTCTTTTAATCACAATTTAAAAAGATATTCAATTTCTTTTTCCACCGGTTATTTTTGAAATTGGCTCTTCCTATTTCGGCTGTTGGTTCTTCTTTGAACACAAAGCCACTTCTCGACGCGAACAAGTTGGAACCCCTTAATGGTTCTAACTACAAGCGTTGGGCAAAAAAAAAATTGATTTGCCTTGAACAGTATGAACTCGACTTTGCCATAGTCGAGGCTCATCCACTTTTGGAAATTGGAGCTCATACTGAACAAGAGCTAGCTAGGCATTCTTCCCTTGAATCCAAGTTCAAAAGAGTTAATACCATGGCTCGGGGCTGGATGTTGAACAATGTTACTAATCCCATATTTGATCTCCTTGCCAAAGAGAAATCGGCAAAGGTCATATGGGAAACTCTCGAGAAGAAGTATGGGGTTGATGATTCCGGTAAAAAGAAATACATCACCGGTAATTGGTACAACTTTACCTTGACTGATCAGAAACCTATGACTGAGCAACTTCATGTGTATGAAAACCTATGCGCGGAGGTGACCGCCGAAGGCATGAAGATGTGCGAAGTTTTCCAAGCCAACATCTTGCTTGAGAAATTTCCCCATCATGGAGTGAATACGTAACCACCTCAAACACAAGAAGAAGGAAATGACCCTCCAAGAGCTCATTAGCCACATGCAAGTCGAAGAAGCCAATCGACTCAAGGATTTGTCTCTTTCTTTCCTTTGTCATTCCTCGAAGGCTAACCTTGTCGAAAGTTCTGGGCATGGCAACAAGGACAGGTTCGAAGGTAATGGAAAACAGTAAGGCGCTAACAATTCCAAATCCGTGGGGAATAAGAACCGCAACAACTCCAACAAACAAAACGAAAGGTTCAAAACCTCTGGTAAGATTCAGAAACCTAAGGGTGATTGTTATTGTTGTGGTAAAGAAGGACATAGGGCTTTTGAATGTTCTCTTAGAGTTATTCCCGATCCAAAACCTGCGCAAACCTAACTGAAACCGAAGAGGTTATCGCCGCGGTAATGGTTGAGGTTTACTTGTTGGAAAACAAAAGCGAATGGATCCTTGACACTGGGGCGTCACGACACTTCTGTGCAAACAAAGCTCTATTCAAAAAGTTTAAGGAATCAACCAATGGTGAATGCGTGTACCTGGTTGACTCATCCACTGCTACAGTCTTCGGAAAAGGACAAGTTACCCTCAAACTCACTTCTGGTAAGATCTTTGAGTTAAACGATGTTCACTTTGTCCCCTCGCTCCGTAGGAACTTGGTTTCCGGAGCTCTTCTTAATAAAGTGGGACTCAAACTAGTTTTCGAGGGGGGGAAAATAATTATTACCAAAAACGATGAGTTTGTGGGAAAAGGGTATTTACATAATGGTTTGTTTGGCTTAAATATTGTATCCCATGACTAGTACCAATTGATGAGTATGTGGGGGAAGGGGGTTTTATTTTTCAAATAAGGTTTTGTGTGATTGAACCTTGTAACATCTAATAAGGACTTTCAAATTCTGTTTATCCACTAGAATGTTTAGATGTGTGGAACGGTAGATTTGGCTATCTTTCTTTTCTCTTCTATTAAAAGGCTAAAAAATCCCTTGGACTAATAAGGTCAATGAATTTATATATGTAGAGTCCAAACGTGTGGGAATACGACCCTTTAATATGAAAACCTCGAGGATTCTAAACTAACAGGATTAGTACGCACTTTTATAAATTCCACTAGTAAAGGATAAAACCCATACTTTTTAACCTTAACAGGGGACTATGTCAGGTTTATGAGAATATACCTCCTAATACTAAAAGTGAAACGGGACACGTGTTTATAATTATAAGTCTGAGGTTGAATCCCATCCAATTTGCTAAATCAAAGGACTTAGGGCACGAATATTGTTATAAATTCCTTATAATAGCTCTAACGGAACTATCAACAAAGTTAGTGCCATACACACCCCTACGTGATGACATAGCCGGTGGCTATGATAAACGGTTCTGGCCCACTAACTCAAATGTGGGGGTGATTAGCAAAGGTTACCCGAGCTCTAAATACGGTCATTGTTGGACCAAATACAATACACTCAATGGTCATGCGACATGACACGAATGTATAAACCGTCTTAAATGAATTCATAACCACTCGTGGTGGTCCTATTGTGAAAGACTTGATGAAATCACTTATAAGGCGTATCATTCTTGGGAGAACACGAGGATGAGTGTTCAACTCATACTGAATTCATGGCCAATATATGGTGGTCCTTTAGAGAAGGACTTGATGAATTCACGGTCAAAAGTGAGACTCAACATTCATGATAGAAATTAAGGAGACGTCCTTGATGTCTCCTCATTTGTGATAATATAATCTATTTCTGAGACATCATTTTAGGCTTATTTATTAGTTTATAGGTCGATCTTAGCTTAATTTAGTGCACTTTCCTATTTTGAGTCTTGATTTAGTAACATAATATTTTTAGAGCATATTGGGTTTAATTGTTTCATTTAGTGTGAAGCTTTAAAGATAATTATGGAGATTAATTAGAGTCCAAGTCAAAGACTACAAGATATGGAAAGAGATTTGCATGGTAATTGGAGATAAGGAAACAAAAGCTAAAAAGATGGAAAAGGAAAAGCTGCCTAAATCTGGGATTCTGCATACACGCCTAAAGATGTGCGTTTTTACCTAAGAAATAGGCCGATTTTGGTAATTTCCTTCTTCGGGGTCAAGATAATTCTGTTGCGATTCTTTTGGTATCTTATGGAGCTCAAACCGACCAATAACGAAGAAGATATGCTCAAAACGGTACAGCAGTGTTTATCTTTATTTCCATACGAATTTGAGTTGGACTAGGAGTCCATTACTTTCCTTCTCCTTCAAGAAAACGAATTAGGTCTTCCTATACCCTATAAATACAGCCTCTTGACACTCTAAAATCATCCTTGGCCAGACCCTAAGGCCAAGAGGAAGCTGCAACACAAGAGAAGAAGTCTGGAAGGAGCTGTGCAACAACTATGTCTCCTTCAACCTCTTATTCTGTAATTCTTTTCTCTTCTTTTCTTTGTATGAACTAATTCTATTAGCTTAGCTTTTGCATAATGTATAAACTATGAATTCTAATTCTTCTATCTAAGTTTCTTTGGGAATTATATGTTTTAATCTGATATTAGCTACTTACTTTATATTTGATTATGTGTTTTGATTTAATGTGTGTTTTCCTTGCGGTGCGCAACGTTTAGGATTACCTTAATAGTAGTTAGATGGTCACCTTACCAGGGTGTTTAACTATTAAACCACCACATAACGTCTAGTGTCGATATTAGTTCTGACAAAACATGATTCTAACTAGATAGTCATTAGGGTTTGTTTTAACCACCATATCACCAGGATTGCAGTATTTGCTTAGGGCTTTAGTGGCGTTTGATAACCCTAAGATAAAATACTTCTTGGTTGTGCCGTAGCCCCCTTAGTCGCTCTCAAGGTCTAAGGTATGGGAATTTAGAATCCTGACTAAGTATACCAAGAGCTAATATTCTCCCTTATGAATTAGATAGAATTAGAAGGATTAGTGCATACTAGTAAAACCTAAGCTATAACTTTCATACTATCTTCTTTTCTTTTCTTTTATTTATTTTATTGTCTTTAGTTTAATAGTTTATTATTTAAAAACCAAATAAAAATCTATTTTCCTTTTCTTTCTTTGCGTATTATCTTTCTATCTTTTATATCTGCACTTGATAATTTTCATAAGTTCTCTCTAACTTTCGTCAGTCCCTGAGGAACGAATCTTCTTATCATTAAAACTTGCATACGTCCTGTAATACTTGCAGTACTGTGTTAGCGTAGGGTGTTTATTTGCACTTATTTTATACATCTTTTTATCACACCTTAGGCCACACCAGTCCTTAAATGATATGATATGTATAAGTCCACATAGTTCATAACCCGTAAGGGGTGGTCCTTAGAGAAAGACCTGATGAACTGACTAAAAGGTGATGTTCGAGGGAACTATAACCTTTAGTAGGGTAGAGTATTTGCTGTGAGGGTCTCGATCAAAAACCGTTAAGTTCAAGAGTAAGTTCACTTAAACGGAATTTGGTGGTTGCCTCACTTCACTACGTGACAATTCAAATCGAAAGATATTGACACTTAAGTACAAGTCACCCAAATGCTGAAAGTCAAGGAAACCTGATCACTGTCTCTCCAAAAAACCCTGAGTGGGGGATTGTTGGATTAATGCTATACTTTTAGTATAGGCTATTATCCATTCATGATCTTTAGGAGAAGCGGAAGAGACTTGGATTAATATGGAGGATTAACCAAGACTCTTCCTATTTCCTTTGGAAGTGGAAAAGTCATTTTTTATGAAGGATTTTGTCCTACATAGGAGGTGAGTAAAATAATTTTGCTGTATAAATATACTCCCACATTTATTCCTATCAAAATGACTAACCACTATGTAAACCAAGAAGGGAAAGCAAATCCCCACACGCGCGCACCACCACCACCACCCGCCTGGCCCGGCACCGGCGACGGCGACGGCGTGGGCGTGGGCGTGGGTCGTGGGGGAGTTGGGGAGTCAAAAAATGAAAAATGAAACACCTTTTCTGAAATGATTCAAGGAGAAATAAGCTGGTTCTTATAGTAATCGGATGGAGTTCAAGTCCTATCATCAGAAATCAGAAAAGACACAACGTTTGTAACGTTCACGCATTCAAGACAAAATATTCTTCTCCAACAGTTACATAAAGGTGTAACATTTGTAACCTCCAAAAACGTCAACCTTAATTATGCAATTGAAGACCCATTTATGAGGACGTTTCTGATAAGCCTTTGCTTTCCCCATTACCCTATAAATAGAGACTCCCCCTCACTTTCCAAAACCACGAAATACACAAGAAAGAAAAACCACTCTGCGTCACCTTCTCTCTAAAAACTAGTTACGTTTTAGTTTTTCGTTAGAGATACCGGTCCGCCGGAATATCTTTTTAACGACCGCCGGTGACTTTGTTTTTTCTCTTCATTTCCGTGTAAGTGTATTTCTATTGAATTTCCATGTGATTGTTATTCGATTTTCATTGTAATCGTAATTCAGTTTTCTTGTAATAGTTAGTTTACATTAAAATTGTTTTTTACTTCATTTGTTTTTCTTTGGAAACCATTTCTGTTGTGAAACCGGTGATTCTTTTAATCACACAATGTTAGCAAAGCTATTTGGGCAGGTCATCTTTACAGTTAAGAGAGAAAACAACCTTGAGAAAGATCTAGGAGAACGAATAATGGATATAGTGAGAACCTATTCAGAGGAAGGATGGGGAAGTAAAAAAAATAATGAATTATATTATGATTCGCTTATGGAACATTTGGAAAGTAAAAATTAAAGTGTTACATTAAAAATTGAAGTATAGATGGGAATAGCCTAATCTATATCTTTAATAAACTATGAATGAAATTTATGGGATAGATTGGAGAAAAGTCAATAACCCTACAAATACTATAAGATTAGGATGTTAACCCAAATGATACAAAAATTAACATTTCTTTTCTATGTTCAGTAAAAAATATGTGCCAACCGGGATCGAAATTTTACAAATATATAAAGCCAATAAATGTACTGAGAAGATCAAGACAACAGTTTATTGTGTATCAAACGTACAAGGTGAAGCACGAGCGTACCTAAAAGCTACTGAAAAGTGCAAAGAATTACCCGAGGAGAGTAAAACAATTCTCTCTGCTGACCTTGAAGTAACTCAAGGTATTTGACAGGTTTCAGTCGCGAGTTGGAATATCCAACCGATCATCAAAAGGATCAAGCAGTTAGCCGTTGTAGCAGGCCCAATCTCTTTCATATTTATCCACAAGAGGCTCAACAAACAAGCAGATAAACTCGCAAAAGAGGCTAGGTTCGAAGCCACGGAAGGTTGTAGATGTAATAACAACATCAATAGGCTTATGGAAGATTTCAGAAGGTCCAAAATTGGTTAATTTTATTGTTTTGTTTTTTTGTGCTCTAGGCACCTTTCCTTGTAAAAAAAAACACTAAAACCGATAATGAGTATTTTAAATTTTATTAAAAAAGCTTATATAAAATAAATAAATATATAAATGATTTCATTTTCTGTTAACACCCTAAATAATTAAGACCAGGAGGAAAGGTGCAGGAAAATATGTATTCTCTATAATTGACATGTATATGGTTTTGTGCTCCATGAAATCCAATCGGTTCATAAACCATATTACTCATTACTATTCTACTTGCATTACACAAAATCGCATATATTCTACTCATTTGTTTTTGTTAAATTCAATATTTCTTACATATATTATCTCGCTTTCTCTTATATATTTAAAACAATATTACAAATCTATATATACGATTAAATTTCATAATCACATGTCATAACTAAGCTATATACACCTCCCTTAAACATAATTACACATATCCTCTATTAATATATACATAAGCTCCTTACGAAATATGAATGAAATATGTGTCTTCTGGCAATACTCACATGACTTGTATCTCTGTAAAACAAAAGCCTTTGTTTTTTGGAGTAATTGAAAAGGATGGAGAATCTAAGCAAGCAAAGAACCGACATTGAATGAGCACGTTGTTTTACTGTGTCGCCCTGATTCCAGGAACCCCACATTATTTTATTTCTATATTTAATATCAAGGAAATTCCTTAACCAATTCTTAACATTTTAGAAAAAAAAAAAATCTTAATCATTTTCCACTCTAAAATTTAAAATAAAAAAATCACTTTATTAGTGTTTGAAAGAAATGTTGTTCCGTTACCCATAGATCCGGCTGATGGACTTTCGATTTTTTAAATATTGTAGAAACGAAAGGAAAATCGAGAGAATTAAATAAATCAAAGTGATTTCAAATTTAAGGTTATCTAATACATAGACAAGAACCATGTGCTACTAACAATTAACTCTATTTGATTAAGGGTAGATGAATCCCTGAAACAAGATATCAATCGAAATCGTATATTTGATTTGTTCAGAAAGTTGATTAAAATATGAATTAAACTTATTAATCATGCAACTTTTTGTAATTAAACTCAAGTTTATTATTTTAGTCTAACCATTAGTATCCATAGTCTCATTCTCACGTTAAAGGTTTATATGTGACATATACTTTTTAATTCAAAAACAAAAGAAAAAAAAGACACTGATATATCAAGAAATTTAATAAAAGGAAAAGACAAATATATCAAAAAATTTGAAAATAGATAAACAAGTATCCAACAATTCTAAAAAAAACAATTAGATACCTATATCTTTACCAATGTAACACTTACCGACTGTATTGACAGTAGATATTGACGGTCTGACAATATCAAAAATATTGGATACTAGATTGTTCATATAAAAATAATTGGATAACTATATGTCTAAATTTGAAAAGATGAATAACCCTAATAGTTCCTCTAATTTAAAGATGTTTAGTATTTCCACTTATTTCAGATCTGATTCACCTCCATTGTATAGGAGTGAGCACTGTTCGCTTTGCCTTGGTTTTTGGAGAAATTGAAACTAAACCAGAAATGGTTTGGTTTTTAGGGGTGTTGTTACCGAACCGAAATGTTTTTATTAGTTTGATTTTTGTCGCCATTCGGTTTGGTACATTATTCGGTTTTGGTATGTGTTTGATTCGATAGTTGGATAGATTTAAAGGGCGTATATTTTGAGACGCTTTATTTTCTAGCATATCCATATATAAATGTTTGTTTTTCATGTTTTGAAAAACTTCTTATAACTCATTGTTCCTTTAAAACATAACTCATTCCTGAATATGCTAACCCTCTTGTATCTTACAAGAAGAGTATATTATGCAAAAAGTAGTCTCCCAACCACCGAATACTGGTTACCTTCAGGTACATTATGAAAGTTCTTGTTTTGCACTATCAACAAGGAATTGGTGAATGGTCATGTGTCTGCGTTGGTTAGAGGTAACACATGTTGTTTAATTAAATTTTGTTCTTACCATCTCACATTGTATCCATGAATGCAAATATATGTGTGAACTGAATGGAAAATTAAAATGTAACCAACATAAAGACATCAACCCAATTTAGAGACTAATAAACGAATTCACCCATTAAAATGGAAATGACCGACCAATACATGAATCTCGATAATCTCTCAAAAGAAAACTAGTAAACCTTTTTTTTCAGGATTTAAGGCAGATTGAATAAAATAACTCAGCATATCTGTTTTTGAAAAAAATATGCTTTTGGTTCTATTTACACAGTCTTGTACAACTACTCAAATCTAAATTGGTTAAAATAGGGTTCATCCAAGCATAGCTCTATTGAGTTTAAACCCCTTGTTTGGTTTACATCACCCAATCCACTCCACATGGTTACTAATCTTCACAGACTTACTCGGTGTGATCGCCAAGCAATTTTTCGCCTTTTCACACGACATCTCCATTCAAAAAAGAACCCCCATTAAATACAACGTCATTTCTTTCTTTCCAAATAACATTAACTAATGATGGAAAGAAAATTACCTAATTTGTTCGAGCAAAAAATCAGTTAGCCCCGAGGTTCTCATTCCACTAGTCCATATCTCCATGCTCCCTGATTCACAAACATCTTCATACATACTTACTAAAAACGATTGTTAGGTATTGTGTTACTAATATATCTTTTATAAGTATTTTAAAATTTAAACAACTTACTAAAAAACGTATATTTTAATATTTAAATAAAAATAGATATTGATATAAATAATGAATAAAATCTTACACTAATAAACCGACAATCATTTATATTCTCGGTCTTTCTCATATTTTGAAAATTAGATGTCTTAATTTTTTTTTACTTCGCCTCTGTAATTAGTGCATATAAATACTGGTGCACAAAAAAATTATCAAAGAGTAATTAATTTTTATCAATCACGTTACCAATTAGTATACTACTTCATATAGCTCACCTCTAATGGTGGTGAAAACAAACACAAACACAGTGATTTTCAAGAAGATGATTAAATGATTAATTATAGCCAAGAAGAATGGTTGGGTCAGAGCACAATTTCCAAAAGAAATGGGTGCTCTGTTTTGCTCTGCTCGCAATATCAGTGAAGCCACAAGCTCCCCCACTATGCCTTATTAACGACAAACAACGTTGGTCCCCAAGACAGACCAGATCAGACCGCTGGTCAAAATGACTCATCATTCAAATCATAAGCTTATTTGAATGAAATCAATGAAAGAAAGTAAATTCACATGTCATTTCTACCTATCTTATTAATTTGACTAAAAATCTATCTGAGTATAATGATCTTTTCAATCTTGGTCGATAGGGTCATAAGCATACACTTTATAGGCAATATTTCATATATCTTCTCACTACAAGAATCCTGGGATATTAGAGCATCGAATATCTTTAAATTCTGAATATTAAATAGTTAGAATCGAAGAATAGAATGAATAAAACACATAAATAAATAATTATCATTAGATTTATGTCAAAATTCGAGATATAAAAAGAGTTTATAAGAAGGATGGTATATTATAAGGTGTGAATAATAATATAAGGAGTATAACATAAATATATATACATATAGGTAAGTCAAAAAAATTAAGGTTATTAACTACATAGGCAAGTCAAACAATCTATATCTTGATACGAATTCGTTAATTGGGACCTAAAAATCTAACGATATCTTTATGTTGAAAAAATATTTTCATCTTGAACAAAAATCAGTTAAGAAGTCAAGAAAATAAGTCACCGATCTTTAAATATCTATTTTTTTCCAAAAAAATCTCGAAGGACTTAATTTAAACGGTAAATGTCAAGAAAATCACAACAATATATAAAGTTAGATATCTCATCGATTTAGCATCATATCAGTCGGATTGTCATAAGTTCTAATCAGAGTATTAGTAACCAAATCAGCTGCGACAAATACATGTGGGGAGATTAATATTTTTCTTGATCTATTTGCTGCAATAGAATACTATGGTTATAAGGGTGAAATGATATCGCCACCATTATGTATATTTGGATCATTCTGAGATGTAGTATTTGATATATGATTTGATTCTGTTGGCAAATTAACCTTAGTGTTTAATTTTTTTTTATCTTTATCACTAAAGGGTAAATTAAGAAGCTAACATTTTCATCAAAAATAAAATTTCTACTTATAACTATTTATTTAGTTTTTTGACACCATAATCTATACCCTTTAAGACTAGATTTATAACTGAGGAAATACACTTTCTAGATCTAGGTTCCAGTTTACCATTACCAATATGTGTATATGCTGGACAAACAAAAACTTTAAGATTAAAATATTTTGGAGGCGTTTCAGACTATGCCTCTTGCGGAGTTTTGTTGGCAAATTGCAGTTGATGGATAAATATTGATAAAATAATTAGTTGTAGAAGCGGTTTAGTCTCAAAACATCTTTGATAAACTAGAGTTAGAAAGCATGCAACCTACCTTTTCTATAGTCGTTCTATTCATACGCTCTACTATGCCATTTTGCTGAGTTAAACCTGAAATAGTTGAGTGTCTAACAATACATTTGAACTTACAAAGAGTATTAAATTCATTAAAGCAAAACTCTAAACCACTATCCATATGAAGGTATTTTATTCACTTTCCTATTTGTTTCTCGATCATAATATTCCATTCTTAAAAGGTTGACCATGATCATTCTTATTTTACAAGAAGAACAACTAAACTTTTCTAGAGAAGCCATTAATTATAACCAACGGCCATATCACCAATATATGTGAAACCCTGCAAAATGTATAAATATGTTATCCTCTTTCGTCATTTCATCACAACACAACTTCTATTGTAAATCTTTAGAACTCTACCTTCTAAAGTGTATGTGTACCCTTTTGAGTCCAGACTACTCAAAGAGATAATATTTCTTTTTAACGTTGGAACGTGTCTTACATTACCAAGTTTTCTTACATCTCCATCAAACATCTTAATTTTGAATGTACCCACGCCAATAATTTTGCATGAGACACGTTATTTCCCATTAGAACATCAATTTTTGATACTATTTCATATTATAAAAACTAATCCCGATTAGGGCACATATGAAAAGTGCAATCAAAATTCACTCTTCGTTTGAGTTAGGTTCACCATCACACGCAGATAAAGGTTCTCCATCACTGTCAATATGTACGATGATAACTTCACCAAATTTTTTGTGAGCATGAATGTGATCGTACATTGTGGAACAATTAATGGACTTCAAGCGGGGTAGGGGTGAGCTGAAGAGATGAACGGAGTTAGTGGGCTATTTTGTTTTGTCTCTGACGACGGTTATGGCCAATGAGTTTGGGTTTAGTTAAAAAAATTTTGAAAGAAGAAGAAGAATATGCGTGTGGGAAGGGTGGGGGAGGGGAGAAGGTGGGGTTTATTTTATAATTTATGTATTTTTAATAATAAATTATAATAATAAATTTTGTAATGTTTTAAAGAAATATATATTTGAAAATTTAGTTTTGTTTTTTTTAAACACATAAACTAAAATAATAATCTAATATAGTTTAAATTAATTAATAATGATTAGAGCATTAATTTAATAAATACATAATTGGAAAACTAACAGAATCTATTAATATGGGTGAATTGGTACAGATTCTTTTTATAAGAATAAAGAAATACATTTCAATTGTGAAATAGAGGGTAAACTGATAAACGAATAACAGTATCCAACACAATAATGTTATCGTAGGTAGATTGAACTAGGGTTGTAAATGAACCAAGCCGTTCACGAACAGCTCGAGATCAGTTTGAAGAAAAGCTCGTTCGAGATCGGCTTGAATATAAACAAGCTAAAGCTCAAGCTTCATGTTAAACTCTATAAGTAAACAAGCCTGCTCGAACTCGCTCGTGAGCTCGTTTAAAATTATAAATTAATTTATAAATATATTATTAAACTTTCAATATTAAATTGGATATTTTTTATATCTTTATACATTTATTTTCTTATTAATATTTTGTGACATATTTTCATACCACACATTTCATTAAATACCAACCTTTTATGAAAGTCCCATTTCAACTGTAATAAACAATTAAAAAAGATTATTCCAAGTTAAACAAACAAGTTTTAACATTCCTGATTTGGATCATTGAAAGCTCGGACTCTATTTGGTTTAATTTGAGTTCGGTTCGACCCGACTCGTTTAAAATTGAGTTCGGCTCGGATCGCCTCGAGTAATTAAACAAATAAAAATGTACATCTAATATTCGACTTGTTTATAGCCCTAGATTGAACATAAAAATTCTAGGAGTACTAATAATACTAATCTTATCCAATTAGGTGATGCTTAAGAAATTGTCGATATAAATAATTTTATTTCGTTAAAAAAGGGTATCAGATAAACATTGGCTTTAATTTATACGCAGATAATGCATTTTAACGTCAAATCAAGAATGGCGATAAGATGCTTTAGCCTTTATCTTCATAACTAAAAGGCATGAACCGCTATCTCTGGCATGCGCGCGAAACGGATGGGGTGATTATAGAGACGGACTAACGGTTTGATTAGTACATGTTCTCACTTGTAGCGGACTTTATGGTAAAAGGGACCACTAGCTATAAAAGGTTTGATTACTTTGCAATTATTTCATATGTAAGTATATCTTGGGTGAAAATTGTGCAATTATTTCATATGTAAGTATATCTTGGGTGAAAATTGTGTGAGAGGAAAGGTCACGAACTTTTGTGGAGTTTTTTACACTTTCATACTACTTTTGAAAACAATTTATACATTTATAACAAAAAAAAAACTTATTTGTAGAAGTATACCATTTCAGAACTTCCGAAATGAGAAATGAGCCACTTTTTGTCCCCATTTTCGTTCCACTTTCAAAGTCAAAGCATGAGCTTGGTTTTTTTTTTTTATAATTATTTTGCTTATATATCATATATATATATATTGATGATTTGTTTTTATTTTAATTATAATTAAAACTAGATTAAATTATATTTTGTATTGTTATATTAAATTAAAATTTATATTATATTAAATATATTAATTTAGAATTTAGGTTTTGTCTAGATTAATTAAAATTATTAAAAAGATAAATTAAATAAAGATATTAATCATTTATATTATAATTATAATCCAAATAAAAATAATTTCTGTTAATTATTTTTTATTTATGTAGTAGTGTTGATAAATTACAATAATTATAATATATTAGTTTATAATTTAGGTTGTATTTACAAAAATAGTATTTTTGTTACTCTAAATATAATAAAAATCGTAAATAATTTTCTTTTATTATTCACACTAATACATAAATTGGCAGATATGTTCGTCTTCGAGGATCAGCGACAATGGTGATGATTAATTCCCTTGTAGTGGCAGTCTTTGCTCTAAAAGGCGCTAGGTGCTACTAGGACGGTCGAGCACTTTTGAGCACCTAGATGGCTAGACGACCCACTAATCGAAATTTAGAAGGTTTTTATATTATTTTATATTAAATATATAATACTAATACATTGATTTGAATAACAATTACATCGTAATATATACTTAAAGTAGATAATTAAATATAAATTAAATATATATAAATAATTTATTATTATCAACCTACATTTTTTTCTTGCGTTTTCAAACTATAACTTAAATAGTATTTTATTTATATTTTGTTTATGTATTACGCGGATTATATTGAATTAGTTATTTATGAGTAGCATGCTAAGTAGTATTCAGATTGGGTGACCCACTAATTCAATTGAGTTGTTTATTAATTAGATTACGCGTAAACGAACTTTCAATAGTGAAGATCTGCTCTTTAGGGACAAATTTTTTAGCGGCGACCCGCATTTCGTCGCTAGATAACGCTATTAGCGACGACAAATGGTTAACGACGAAGAAATTCGTTGGAAATAATCTTTCTAGTTAGCGACGACATGCGTTCTATTTTTTCAGTTATTTTTAATTTTTTTAATAATTTAAACAAAACATAAATTCTAAATTAATATTTTTAATATAATATAAATTTTAATTTAATATAACAATTACAAAATATAACTTAATATATTTTTAATTATAATTAAAATAATAATAACTCATAATTATATATATATATATATGTGTGTGATATAAGCAAAATAATTAAAAAAAAACAAGCTCATGCTTTGACTTTGAAAGTGGAACGAAAATGGGGGACAAAAAGTGGCTCATTTCTCATTTCGGAAACTGAGGTTCCGAAATGGTATACTTCTACAAATATTTTTTTTTTTGGTATAAATGTATAAATTGTTTTAAAAATTAGTATGAAAGAGAAAAAAACTCAACTTTGTGATGATTAGAAAGAGAAAAAAAGATAAATAAGAATGAAATGTGAGTTAGGTTCTACGTAATTTTTTATTTCAAATATGATAAAACGTTAATTTTATATCAGTAAAAAAATCGTAGATATCTAAAAAAAATTCGTAACAAGACATATGAATATCTATATGACAAAAAAGAAGAAGTTATTAACCTATAAGGTATTGAATACTATTTTTATAGCATATATAGAAGGTGTGGTTAAGGTCGATTTTTATAAAGGTCACTAGTATCTTATAGATTAAAAGTATCCTTAAAACATATATAGTAGAATTAACTCTCTAGCTCAGCTTGGCAATCGTGCTGGTCTGGACCGGTTTGGTCCGGTTCTTGGCGTTTCGGTCCACCGATCCTGTCCATTAGCTTCGTGGGAGAAGTGGGGATGTACGAACCGGCAAGTAGAAATGATTGGACCGGTTCTGTTCCGATTCCGGTCTGGTTCTACCCGGTTCCTAACGGTTCTCGTTTTTTTTTATCTTTGTCTGTATTAGTTGATTTTATAAAATGAGTTTGAGGTTATTTTAAAACAGTTTATATTTATTTTATAAAGACAATTTGAGTTTAATATATAAAATCAGTTTTAGTTGATATGTATTGATTTTGAAAAAGTTTTAGTTTGATTTGGTTTAAAAAACATATATTGATTTACCGATCAAAAAAAATAGTTAGTTAGTTTGTTAAAAAATGGAGATATTTAAATTTTACAAAAAATTTGAATTTTAAATCATAGTTTTCATTTAAATAGTTGATGTTTGCTTTTTATTCTAATATTTGAGGTTTAAACATAGTAATCTAAAAGTCGGTGACCTGGTAATCTAGAAGCAACTTAAAAATCTAAAAGTCTACATTATTCAATGTTTCAACAATAGAAAAAGCTAAAGCATAAAAGTAAAATACAAAAATAAAATTCTTGACAAATGAATAAATTATTACAAACCATTTAAAAGAATTGAAAATAAATTTAAAAAAAACTCAAACTTCAGTATACCTGCTAAAGTTGTAGTGAATGCTTTTGTAGTACTGGATAAGCTTTGTAATCTAAGTAGTAGTGGATAAGCTTTTTAGTCTTTAAATAAAGATGGGGAAAAATTAGCATTTTTGAAACTTAGGGACATTTTTTATAGTACTTTTTAATATTTTTTAAGCACTTAAAGAAGTTGGGCATATATTATCTATTACGAAACATAGGGGCAAGTTTTAAAGTTGTTTTAAACAATTTTTAAGTCTTTAAAGAAGGTAAGGGGTATATATTATATATTTTAAAACTTAGGGGCATTTTTTATAGTACTTTTTAATATTTTGTAAGCACTTAAAGAAGTCTGGGGCCTATATTACCTATTTCAAAACTTAGGGTCATGTTTTAAAGTATTTTAAAGTAATTTTTAAGTCTTTAAAAAAGGTTAGGGGTCTATATTATATATGTCAAAAAGTTAAGGTCCATTTTAAGGGCATATCTACACTTTTAAAAAAGATTTGAACACTACATATTAGTCTAAATAGACTTTAAAGAAAAGTAACTAATATTTTGTGTAAAGAAAAATTGTTAGAAATTGTTTCTAAACAAATTCAGAAACCTTTTTAACGATACTAAGTAAACAAAGTACAAGAGTTGCATAAGGTTACCTCCTTGTGGTGTGTAGAAGATAAATTGTTGTATAAATTCTACTTGTATTCGAAACTATGAAGTAATGAGTAAAGAAATAGATTTGAGAACTTAGTAATAAACGTAATGCTTTAAGAGTGAAAGTGTATCAGATAGAGTTGTGAAAATAGAAGTAATAAACGTAATGCTTTAAGAGTAAAAGTGTATCAGATGGAGTTGTGAAAATTGAAGTAACGCAAGTCTTTATTTACAGGCAAATGGAATTGTAATTAAGATGGTAGTTGAGCTGTAACTGATTTGACCGTTATCCATAATCTTAAAGAGTTGCTATCAGAATATCTAAACACAATATCTCAATATCAGCTTTAGAAATAAATAACCCCATCTACCTTTGAGAAGACCCTTACTTACCAACCGAAAAACTTAGAGTCATATTCAACCCACCAAGCAAACATTCTGCCATGAACATCTTTACACATAAAAATACAAATTTTGAATTTTCACATAACACAAGACCTTAAATTTAGTGTGTAGTACCAAACATACATATAAAATTACCATCTTAAGTGCCAATATCCATACGCATCACAAGTAAGTAAACCATCCTATTTAAATTTTTTTACGAATGCAGGGACTAATTTCCAAATTTCGCATATCACAGTAGAGTAAACCAACTTCAAATTAGTAAAATTCGCTTATACCATATAATCCAAGCCAACTAATTTGCAATATTTGAAATATGAGTAATGATATATGTCACCCCTTTTCATGTCACCCTTTTATCACCTGTCTATATATATGTGTTGATTTCCTTGAATAGAAGATAGAGAAAAATTAAATAGGATAGAGAAATCAATTCATTGGTCCATGTAGGCATACACGTAGGAGGTGATAAAAGGGTGATACAAAAAGGGTGACAAATATCATTACTCTTGAAATATACAGTGACTAGTAAGCAAACTTCGCATATCACATGTAATAAAACCAAATACTATGCAAATTTCGCAAATCACAGGTACTTCAACAAACTAGATTGCAATTTTTAAAATATACATGGACTGTTTAGCAAATTTCGCAAATCACAGGTAATTGTACCAAATACTTTGCAAAATTCGCAAATCACTTGAACTTAAACAGTAAGTATTTTGCAATCAAGTACTAATTTTTTTTAACAGTTTCGAATACTACAGTGAATTCAATTAACACATTCCAAACACCCAGCTAACATAAATCAACATTATTCATGTGAACAACATCATTTTTAAGGCATCTAATAATATAATCAAGAATTTCAAAAAGAACAGGGCCTAGAATCAATAATTTTGAAACAAAAATCACCTTAACACCCACAAATCGTAGCCCATCCACGATTGGGCCGGTCAGTAAGGCAGGTTGACCTCTAGCATTTTATTTTAATTTTTTTAGATTTCTCTTTCTATTTGTCTCTCCTCTTTTCAAACAATTTTCATAGTTCTTTCTCTCTCTAAGATATTTTTTGCAAATTTTTGAGTTACTTTTTCGAAATATTTTGATCTCTATTTTGTAGATTTTCGAGCACCATTTTTGCTACACCTTCGAACTTCATTTTCGCACCATTTGGAACTCTACTTTCACAGCACTTTCAAACCATTTTCACGAAACTCGGTGATTAAGTGTAATACTAGATGATTTCATGTTATTACGTAGTGATTTTGTGAAATATTCAATTATTTTGTTTAATACTCAGTAATTTTATGTTAATACTTAGTTTTTTGTATAATAATTAGTGATTTTGCGTTGAACTTGGTGATACTCAATGATTATGCATTAATACTCAGTGATTTTGTGTTAATATTCATCATTTCAAAATATACTCAATAATTCCAAAATATACTCAATAATTCCAAAATATAATCAGTGATTTCATAAAATAGTCAGTGATTTCAAAATAATACTCAACAAAATAATTACTTAGTGAATTCACCTGTAAAATCACTACTCAGAGAATTCACTGGGTATTACACAAACATCACTAAGTGTTGACATAAAAAACTAAGTGTTACACAAAATCACAGAGTATTGATGCAAAACTCTCTGAGTATCACTGAGCATACACAAAATCCCCGAGTATTATGCAAAATCGTTAAGTATCATTGAGTATAACATAAAATTAATGATTATTACGCAAAATCTTTAAGCATTACGCAAAATCATTTATTATTACGCAAAATCGCTAAGTATGAACATAAAATCATTGAGTATTACACAAAAGTCACTGAGTATTACGCAAAATTATTAAGTCTTCACATAAAATGTTTAATTATTACACAAGAATTACTAAACATTATGCAAAAATAACTGAGTACTTTCTTGAGCTTTCTTCGTGAAACTTCGTGGACGAACCTCAATCGAAGCTTCACAAAACAAAAAGAAAGCTTCACGTAACGATAAAAAAGTTTCAAAAACCTTCAATCCATGGACGAAACCTTCACTTGACGAATTCATATAGTGCTTGGATTGAAACATTCACTCCATGCATGAGGGAGGCTACCTTAATGAAGTTTATTAATTGTACAAATCGGTAAGAGAGAGAGAGAGAGAGAGAGAGAGAGAGAGAGAGAGAGAGAGAGAGAGAGAGAGAGAGAGCTGCGGAAATGGATTAAAAAAAGAATATATAGTGGTAAAAAATCATTTTAGGAGTATAATAGGTAGTGAAAAAATAGGTGTGTATTTTTAAATTTTCTTAGTAACCTTTAGTAAGAATAGTATATAGGTAAGGTGTGGTTCGGACATAAAGGGGGGTCTACAAGACCCGTTGGATAATTATTTATACAAAAAATGATTTATGGGTACCCAACATTTCGATTTGGTCCACCTGTTAGTATATTCCATCAATTCAGTTGTAAAGTGTTGACATTTAAGAGTATGAACACCTATTTGTTCTTTTTAAAATTGGTTGGGTACCCCAAAGTCTTTTCTCCTTTTGTTTTTTAATCCAAAAGTATTTGTTACATAGACATTTAACGTAAAATATATAGTGGATATCAATTGTTGGACCAAACCGAAACGTTGGATACTCAAAATCTTAGTTTATAGTATGGATACTCTAATGTTCTTTCACAGATTTTGTGGACATCCACGATATCTTTTTCCAGTTATTTTATTTTAATATAATGTCAATTGCTTCGATAACAAAAATCTTTTGTGAGAAATGACCTTTTGTTAGTAATGGAATAGAAACGAATGTATATGTCATTTGATGATAAGAAGAAGAAGAATTTGTTCAATAATATAGATGGAACTTGGTTTGTCAAGAAATCTAATTAAGATGTCACTTAGTATTATATTAATTTACATCAATCGTGTGTGTAGTATAATAATCACGACTAGAATAACATTGAATAATGTGTGTTTACGATTTTTTTCATACGGTTCATAATTTAGCTAAGCATTTGAGAAATTGCGAAATGTTGGAACATTTTAAGGAAATTTGAATGCTATCGTGACAAAATTCGAATTTAAAGGAATTGTCAAATGATATCTTTCACATTAACCATCATATTGTAAGTTTTAATCTTAATTAAAATTGTAACACTAATGTGACGTGATTGTATGGTTACCAATTATATGGGATCATGACAAAAAATAAATTTTGAGAAATTAGCAATATATTTTAGTATGGAACTTCAGAAAATATACAAGAGTCAGTGGTACAAGAAATCCATATTGCATAAATAAATGATCTGGAAAACTATAGCTGGAAAATTCTTCAAAAACACAAAAGTATGGAAATCACAGCTTCTTTCAAAAGGAGGGAAAGAAGACTTGATTTAAGTAGTTCTTCGGGTTATTTCAGTTTATAGTTAGAGATGGCAATGGTTACGGTTAAAAAACAAATCTGATAATAACCGAACTGATTAAAAACCAAATTATATCATTGTAATTAAAACCATTAGGTTATGGTTTTGAAAAGTGAAACAAATTGTTAAAACCGTTAGGTTATGGTTTTACATAGAAATAAAACTGAATAACCGAAACTCTTTAATTATCATATATATTTTCAAATTATATAATAATCTTGGTTAAATTAGATATTTTGAAATTCTAAAACCAAAATCCAAATAATAGATTTAACAAACTAAATAATAAATATACATTTTGATCAACGACCAACACAATGTTGCATATATCTTGAAGATTTTTCTTATATGTGTGAATTTATTTGATAAAAAATAATATATTTATTAAATTATCATTGGTTATGGTTAAAAATCGTAAAATCGTTTATAATACCAAAACCGAATAATGTGGTTATAATTTTGAACGTGTGTAACCAATGGTTAAAACATTAGGTTATGGTTTTAATAAAATAAACGGTTATGGTTATACTTTTTGATATTTTTGTAAACACTGAACCGTTGCCATCCCTATTATACTATGTCTCTTTTCTCCTATCCTCTATTTTTTTGTAAAAAACTAATCTCAAAAATTTTGAATTTTTGGTGGAACTTGGAAGAACAAAATAGAATACATTGGTTAACGTGGTAAAAATTAGGTGTCATTAAATTACTAGGAGGACTTGGATTCAAGAATTTCAAAAGAATGAATACAGTTTTTCTAACGGCACAAGCATGGAGAATTCTCATAATCCCATACTCTCTAGCAACAAGAATGCTAAAAGGTATTTATTACCCAATAATGACTTTATGAAAATAAAATGAAGACAACGTCTGAACTTGATCCTGGGCAAGTAGCATAGAAGGAAGATTTTTTTTTTAAAAGATATGTTAAATACCAAATTAAAAACCGTCAAAATTTTATTATATGGAATGACAAATGGATCAATTCATATTGGAACCTAGAAAAATCTAGTGGAAAAAAATTACAAACGGTTAATCAGATTATGGAAAAAGGATACTCACTAATGGAATTTCGAAGTGTTAGATAATATTTTTCCACAACCGATAATACCAGATATTGTAAAAATAATTAAATTTCAACCTGAGATTGAATATAAATTCATTTGTCCATTTTCCAAAAATGGAGACTATGTCACTAAAATATCATACAAGATACTTACAAAGAATATATGATCCAAGAGTCACAGTTAACGGCAAAAAATGAATCATAAAAAACAGAAATTTGGGCTATGGTGTAGAAGTTTAAATGAACGAGGTTTCCATTAAGACGCGGAGAAATCTCACATGTATTGATCGCTCTTACAACAATCTTAGAGATCAACGGACCCATTGATTCCTAACATTTTTTATAAAACGCCGCTGGCATCCTATCTGGACCAGGGACTTTAAGGCTCCTATGCCAAAAGTAAAATGAAACACCGCTACCCGAATATCTTCGTCCAGAAATTATTCCTTTAGTTTTATTATTCTTTTTTCTGCAATTTTCCCCTTCGTCGTATTGTACCTATTTCCCAGTACATGAACCTACCCAAACACGGGAGCTACAATAGTTTTAACAACCGTTTACCCTAACTTCCTTAATTTTGTGAAATCCACCTCAACTATAGTCTTGTGCACCGATTTTTCCCATGTCTGTTTTTTGCATTATTCCTCTATCACCGTTGTGCTAGAATATAAATATTTATGCGGTGTAATTCTGTATGTGAAATTACCTCCTTTTGAAACCTCTTTAACCTGTCTATTCTTTTCATATACGTACAGAGATTCAAATCTCGAGGTTAATTCGACATTCCCGTTGTTTTTACCAATAGTTGTACATTGTAACCCGTTTTGTGACTACCCAATTTGTTGCCTCCTTTAATAACCGATATCCACTATCTATTGCGTGGTTTCTCTTCCATGTTTTCACCAATCTCATAGTCTCGTTTAAACCGTTGATCCAGCATTAACATTAACTGTGCACGTATATAAATAGGCGGACATTGATATTTCTGATGATCGAAACTACCACATTCGAAAAATATCATATGCAACCCGTCAGACTCTACATGACAAGTATACCCTCTTATTTCGATCTTCGGCTAACGGTTTGTTCAAGTCCAACTCCATTACTAATCGCGCATAATCCCCTCTCTTTCTTGTTTTTATTAATGGATGCTGAGGGACTTATTAAAGTGATTAAATTTGAAACTAAGTTACAAAACTTTAATAATTGCAACTTAAAGCAAAATCTCAACTACTCTTTTTCGTGGTCAATAAATCTCAACTACTTAATCTGTGCAGCAAATAGGTAGTATTATATTGTGGAAGAAATATGCTGACAGATTTTATACATTCAATGCCAAGTATAAAGTTTTAGATTCAGAAATAATTTGACATTCATTTATTGCTACTAACAATAATACTATTGAAAGTATTATTAAGGAGATTGGCTTTGTAGATTGGATTTCTGATTTTTATCAATTTCCATCAATCATAAATTATAAATTCCTAATTTTGGAAAAAACAATCATCAAAAGGAAAATTCATTGGTCATCTCCTCAATATTTACATAGAGTGAAAAAAAAAACTAACAAAAAATCTGTGGAGAAAAAAGCAAATGCCAACAATATTGTTATGAAGGCTTTACCTCAAACACAATATTACAAAAATAACCCCATTACAGAATCTCCAAAGAGATAAAAAACTTCGAAAAACATAATCTAGAATTAAAAAAACCTAAGCATTATCTAAAGACTATCGAAAACCTTAAATTGTTTAGTTAAGCTTAAATGTTTCGAAAACTGTTAACTTGCTGATGAGATTCCTTTTTGGGATGAGAGGAAGAGAATAACGGAAAGCCAAATACTCCGCCGGATTTGGAAGAGCTCCGAACAGAACAGACGTTAAGAACCGGCGTTACACGTACGACATTAGCTGATTTAGAACGTTCCATTGCTGCTCTATTTTTAACGTGTCTAGGACCTCCATTAAAGCTACCTGGACTACTTGAACTTCTCTCCAAGCTTTGAAACACTATCTTCCCTGATGAGTTCATTCTTGGACTATCAGCTGATACGCCGTATCCGATAATGGAAGAGTTTTCCGATGAAGAAGATGAAGATGATGATGATGAGGTTGATGAAGCTGATGATAGCCTTGGTTTTACTACACGAGATTTAGGTTTAGGGATTGATTTACGTGGGAGATTGTTACCTGAGGTGTCTAGAGATAGTCTTGGAAGATCCTCGTGATTGTTAGAAGATGATGAAAGAGATAAACGTGATAACGAACATTGTATAACGGTGTCGTTTTCGTTATCCTTTAGTAACGGTAAAGATAACGACGAAGAAGACGTTTTTGAACTACGATTAAGTAAGCCTTTGAGAGATTTAGTAGACGACGACGTTTCATGACTATTAATCTGCTTTGTATTGAATTTGAGTGATTTAATCACATTTGGTGACGATGAAGAAGAAGATGAAGATGACGTCTTGTTATCGTCATTGTGACGTTGTTTACCGTTTGAGTACAACTTTTTAAGTGCTAAAAGCTCCTTCCAACGAATCGAAGTACACGAAGGAGCTTTAGGTGAGAACAAATACGGATCCATGGCGGAAATCTCATTTCTCCGTTGTAAAGTCTTTGGCATATCAGTCGATCTAACCTCCGGTGTAGCGGGTTCCGACGCGGTGACAACAGTACGAACAGATGATAAATGCATTGGAACTAGCTTGCCGTCAGAGAAGAGTTCATCGGCGGGAAGCATATTAACCGGATCTTCGAGAAGGAACTCAAAATCACCAATAATATCTGTTTCCTCCGCCGTTGATGAAGCTTTTCCGTTTGTTTCCTCCTCTGGAAACTCACGACTAAATGAGATTCTCGGACTCAACCACCCGTACGACGAGCGTTTCGTCGGAGAAAAGTCCAGAAAATTCTCCGGCGACATTCCTATATTGTTCACGCATGCTGACGCCATTTTAATATAGACTGAGAGGTTGGTAAAGTTAGAGATAAAATGTTTGTATGTAAATATATACACAAAACTAGTGTATCTATAGAGAGAGAAGTATGGGTTGTGAAGGTACTAGATTATGCTCCATTGAAGTACCTTGAGTTGGAAATATATAACAGGAACATAAAGAGCTGGGTCCACAATGTCGAACCATTAGGGTGGTGACACGTGCTGTCTAGTCAAAGTATAATGACACGTTGGCATTAATATAGTTTAGGTGAGAGCGGGAAGGTGAAAGAAGATGGGATGGTTCCTGGAAACAACTTATTAAGGGGTTAATGGAGTGATTGTTTTTGTATGTGATGATAAAAATCGGTTAGTTTTAACTAACGAGGATTATTTATGTTAACTATTTTATGGAATTTATTGAACTTGTAAAAATGTTTGTCATGTAGTGAGATTTGTTGTTTTTTAACCACTAACCCATTTGATTTTAATTATTTTTCTAGATAGTTTTAATAAAGTACTGAATTATAAGTATATGGCGAAAAATTACGCTGCTTCGTTTGGCCGATAATGAAAAAAAAAAAAATCCCAAAAAATTGTTCGGGAGAAGACCCTTGATTGGTTTGATCAACTTTTTGCTTACATGTTTGGCAAGAACAAATAAAATTAAACAAAAACGTTATCACTCCAAGATTAGCCTTCAAAAGGTACTTGAACGTTCAAATCTATAGAGGTTTGTGGTGAAACCATCAAAATATTAATCTGGTGGAGAAAGATAATGGGAAGATTGTAAATTATTGAATATTAGTTACCGGACAAGCACCTGACCATTGAGCTAGCCCCAATGGTTTGTTCTTGCACGATATTGTTCCCACATGCGGATAATCACGTGCAACGACATGTCGAACACCATTGGTTATAGAGGAATACAACCAGAACCTCGTTATTGATCTAACTATGTTGGCTAGGGTTTGACCACACATACTAAGATCAACTAAGATCATGTTTAGAAACCCAATGACGTCGACATTATATAAGGGGCATGCACGAAGACGTTAACCTAAGTGTACGAGGTTCCTAGAAGTGATATTATTTGCAAATTGCACACAACTCACATAATGTTCAATTTCTCTTCATGATCCCTTGTTTGAAGAGCTGGTAAATTAAATCCACCTCTAATTTGACGGTCGAATTATCGTTAAGAGTTGTCTTCTCATGGTGTCATCGTTGTACTGCTTGTGCACGTCAGCAGTTTGTGTAACAAAACATACTATAATCAAACATGTAAGGACATACATATTTTTGTTATATCAATCCCCAAGTTATAACTCATAGCAACGTGATTAATTGTTTACAAAAGTGTATGTAATTACTCTATCACTACGTACTCTCATGTTTTTTAAAGAATTGTCCAAAATAATACCGAAAACACCCCACCTACCTGCCTACCGTCCACGTATAAAAGGTTTCATCACAAATAACACAAACTTACGAGAAAAAGGTGAATGAAATAACTGACAGAGCTACAACGCATTTTCTCTAAATGGCGTGATAAGTAATAGTCATGTTCATTGTATGGATTAGGGTTGTCTATGAACCAAGTCATTAGCGAGCAGCTCGAGCTCGACTCAAAGAAAATCTCATTGAGATCGGCTCAAATATAAACAGTATCAAGCTCAAGCTCCAATTTAAGCTCGTTAAGTAAACAAGTTTGCTCGAACTTGCTCGTGAACAACTCATTTATATTTATGATTTACAGATTAATATATTATTTACTTATAAATATATTATTAAACCTTCAATATCAAATTGGATAATTTTAATTTCTTTAGACTTTTAGTTTTTCATTAATATTACGCATCATATTTTCATACCACATACTCCATCAAATACAAACTGTTTATGTTTCGACCATAAGAAAACAAATTGTTCATGAGTAACTCGAGACCGGCTCTAAAAAGATTGTTTTATAAGTTAAACAAACAAGTTTTAACATCTATGCACTGAATCGTTGAAAGCTTGGCTCGACTCGTTTAAATTTGACCTCGGCTCGACTTAGATTGTTTAAATATGAGTTTGGCTCGGCCTGACTCGAGAAGTTAAACAACCAAGCATGCACATTTGGTATTCAGGTCGACTCGATTCGTTTACAACCCTAGTTTGGATAGAATTCGTTCGACTACATGTAATGAAATTTGAACCTATAAAACACAACTTTAATGTTAATGTACCTGGGAACAACGCACTCAAAAGACACTTTGATGTTCAAGTCACTAAAGTACTAATAGTTAGAGTCCCGATATAGAAAACATGAAAAAGTTATAAGGACAATAAAAATGAAAACTAACTGAAAACGAACGGGATTATACATTGCAGTGTGAGAGAAAATAATTAGTTCTTTCAACTGTAACCTATGTGATGGTATTATGGGACGTCAGATAATCGTTAAGCAATTAATGAATTATGTGTCAAGATGGTTGAGGACCAAGTTTATTAGCTTTATAAGCAATTTTTTTAGTAGACATTTTTCAATGTGTTTAGATTAGTGTTCTAAAAATCGGCTTAGACGGCCGCCTAGGCGCTAGAAGGTAGCTGGACTTTAAGAAATGACCCAGGCGGCCTCCAGGCGGTCCTAGAAGGTCCTAGGCGGGTTTAGGCGGCGTTTAGGCGGTCTGAAGCTAAAAAAAAGTTAAAAAAATCTATTTTTAATACAAAAAATTTAATTTTTTTTAACACAAAAAATTATATATATTTATTTTAAAAATTATATAAATTTAAAAAATATTTAAAAAATATCATAACCGTCTAGCAAGAAAACGCCTAGGCTCCGCCTAGACGCCTGTTTAGTACTTTGGACGTTCGAATGTGGTCGACCGTCCGCCTAACGCCTTTTAGAACACTGGTTTAGATAGTCTCAAGATAGTTGAAGCGTTCAAATAGAGAGAACCTTGTGAAAACATTTGAAACATGAAAGTTATTTATAAGAATCAATTGCTAATTCAATTTGTTAAAGAGTCATGTTACCCTGATTTAACCGATGTATAGTATATTTGAGGTTATATCTAAATGTTTAAGGTGGGTGACCGTTAGACCTTTTACACATTATCTATCTTTAACTAATCTTTGGTTTATCTTACTGTCTTGAGATGTGTTAGGGAAAAAGTGGCTTTTCAGTATTAGATTAGAGCGTTTATAAGATACTATTCGATTTGATGTGGTAATTAAATAGTACTACTAGTAATTAGAGAGTTGTTATGTTTGTTGTCTTGAGATGTGCAACTTGGGTGTATAATTAAATATTTGATTGAATTAAAAGAGACACTGCACACACTGATCCTTACCATTAAAACAAAGGGTAGTCTGTCTCACAGATGCTTTTTGATGGCTTCAAGGGCTACAACACCCGGCTTTGATCATTACTTGTAATTCATCTCCTTCTTCTTTTCTTTTATTTTCTGTATTCTCTCGTGTATCAATCTATATAGATTCGTAATTGCTAATTTAAATAACGAGTACATGTGTTATTCAATTACATCCAATCTTTTTTTCCTATACATATAAGACAAAAGGACGATAAAAATAAAAAATTCTATATGATCATTCAAAACAATCTTTAAGTGTGAATCAATTATTGTTGTTTGTGGTGATATTAGTATCTCTTACTAAATTAGTAGTATATGGATCTAAATATTAGAACGATCTAATCAATGACTTTCTTGTCCAAAAAAAAATGAAATCAAAAGACTATATTTTTCATAACCGGTCGATCATTTAAAACTAGAGCAAAAATCTAGGATATTAGATTTGAAACTAATCTACTGAAAACTGTACTTCTAGTGTACTTCTTGATGAATATAAACTTGAATAACAATAAAAGATGATGTGCGTCCAAAATAAATTAAAAATTAATAAAAATAAAAATAAAAGATGATGTACTCGTTTAAAAATGTTATAGATCTTTAAAAAAAAAAATATGTGATTTAAAAAAAAAATAGATTTTCTGTTTAGTAAATTTTTAAAATATTTCTATTTTATTCAAAAAAAAAAAAAATTAACTCTAAAACAATCGGTTCAAAACAGGCCTAATATCTAGTTATATTTGATTAATAGTGAAATAATGGTGCTTTGCTCTTGAAAATGTAATCTTTAAGGTTTTAATAGGGTTATAAATGAACCCAACCGCTCACGAGCAGTTTGAGCTCGACTCGGAGTAAAGCTTGTTCGAGATCGACTAGAATATAAACAAGCCCAACCTCAAGTTCCGATTTACTCTTGTCACGTAAACAAACTCACTCGAACTCATTCGTGAATAGCTCGTGTATATTATGAATTATACATTAATATATTATTGACTTGTAAATATATTATTAAACCTTCAGTATAACTTGGATATTTTCTATCTCTTTAGACTTTTATTTTTTCATTAGTACTACACTTCATATTTTCATACCACACACTCCAACAAATACCAATCATTCATGGAAGTTTTGTTTCAACCATAAAAAAATAAATTGTTCATGTTAATCTCGAGTTTGGCTCTAAAAGGCTTGTTCTATAAGCTAAAGAAAAAAGTTTTAACATCTTTTACTTGGATCGTGGAAAGCTTGAATTGACCGTTTAAATTTGAACCCGACCCGATTCAACTCATTTACAGCCCTAGGTTTGAAGAATGATGATTATAAGAGTTGATTTTTCTAAATAAGTTAACCTTGTCTTTATAATAAACATGAATTTTGTTGGTCATATTCTACGCGCAAATAAGATCGAAATCTTGGCTCGAAAGTCTATTTTGTGAATATCGGATTTTCGATCTTCAAGCTGCATACGTACTTCGATGGTCTAAGTATTTGGTATGACAGAGTTCCGTGGTAGCTGTTTTCATAATCCAATGTTCAAATGACACTCACGTAAGTATACCAAATAAAATGAGAAAATTTGACACAATATACCAATCAACGAAAGGTTCAAAAAAAATGTTTATGTAATCAAATTTTCAAATGACACTCACGTAAGTATACCAAATAATAGGAGAAGATTTGACTCAATAAATCAATCAATGAAAGGTTCATAAAAGAAATAAGATGTGGCTACTGGGATTCGAGCCTAGGTCTTCACAACCACAATGTGGAATTCTTACAACAATGCTCCAATATCTGATGTTCAGTCTTCAACACTCGCGTAAGAACAAAAAAGGAGAAGATTTGAATAATAAATCAATCAAACAAAGGTTTGGAATAAAATAAAATGAGGATTTTAAGCACATGTCTCCACATCCACAACGTGAAAATCGTACCACTAAACTGGAGCCACATGTCCGTTGTTTGATTTTCAACACTCACATAAGTAAACCAAATAAAAAGAGAATATTTGACATAATAAATAAATCAACGAAAACTTTGAAAAAAAATAAGATCGGTTGCTGGGATTCGAGCCCAGGTCTCTAGGGCCATAACGTGGAATTCTTACCACTAAACTACAGCCACGTGTCCAATGTTCAAATGTTTCATGTTCGGTCATCAACACTCACGTAAATAAACCAAAAAAATGGAGAAGGTTTGACATAATCAATCAATTAACACAAGGTTTGGAAAAAAAATAAGATGTGGCTGCTGGGATTCGAGCCCAGGTCTCCACGGCCACAACGTGGAATTCTTACCACTAAACTACAGCCACATGTCAAGTGTTTGATGCTCGAATGTCCAATGTTTCGTATTTAACATTCGCGTAAGTATACCAAATAAAAGGAGAAGATTCGACACAATAAATCAATCAATGAAAGGTTTCAAAACAAAATTCGGTGTGGCTGCTGGGATTTTTGCCAAAGTCTCTACGACCATAACAATTAATTGTTTGATGTGGCTACTAGGATTCAAGCCTAGGTCTCTACAGCTACGAAATCAAATTCTTACTACTAAACTACAATAACATGTTCGATGTTGAGTGATTTAATGTCTAATGTTCAGTCTTTGTGGTCTTGAACAAAAAAAATGACGTGGTTGCTGAGATTCGAGCCCATGTCTCCACGGCCACAAAGTGGAATTCTTACCATTAAACTATAGCCACATGTCTAACGTTTAATGCTCAATATTCAACACTCATGTAAGTATACCAAATAAAAGAATAAGATTTGACACAATAAATCAATCACGAAAAGGTTTGTAAAAAAGAATTAGATGTGGCCGGTATGATTCGAGCACAGGTCTCCACAGCCACATCATGGAATTCTTACCACTAAAATACATCTACATGTTTGATATTCGAGGGTCTAATGTTTGATCTTCAACACTCACGTAAGTAAACCAAATAAAAGAAGAAAATTTGACGTAATAGATCAATCGATGAAAGGTTTGAAAATAAAGATGTGGCTGCTGCGATTCAAGCCCAGGTTTCCATAGAATTCTTACCACTAAACTCAGCCATATGCCCAATGTTTGATGCTCTAATGTTTGATGTTTGGTATTCAACACTCGTGTAATTCAATCAGGATTTTAAGAAATCTATTAAAATCTTGGTGTATTCGGTTAGAATTTTAAAAAGTCTTTTAAACTCTGGGTGTATTCAATTTGGAGACTTTTAAATCCTTTTAAATCTGGTGATATTGGAATGTTTTTTATCTCTTCAAACCATTAGACTCTGTAGAAGTTTAGTACGTGAGTATAAATAAAAGTCTTATTCAGAAATATCTATGTAAAAGTAGAGATTTTATAATATCCAAGAGTCGGAGAAAAAAAAAACTTTAATCGTGCTCTAATTTGTTCAAGGATGGTTTTTTTATACTATATATTATCTTCTTCCTATACTATTATTTTGGATTTTTTATTATTTAATTAACAATAGTAAATTTTAGAGTTCGGTGTATTATTTTTTTTTCCGACAATATTAGGTTTTTAAGTTTATATATTAGATTTTTTTGGTAAATAAATATAATATACTATTTATGATTACTGGTGAATTCCATTAACACATATGATATATTTGTTTAGGTCACTATGGATTGAAGAAGTATATGATTTATGTTGTGAATTTGGCTAGTAAAAAGATGTGTTTTACTTTCATTTTGACACATCTTTGATCTTCCAAATTTTCATATTTTTGCTATGTAAATTTTAAATTAGTGGATCAGAATTAATAATGGCGAACACTATGTTGTGAACTTTAGAAATGTAGTATGGAGATACAATGTGCATGATAAAGCATATATATTTTTTGTTATGGGTAAATCTTTTCCATTCTTCCTATTTCATGTTTGATTTTTATTTAAATAAGAGAAAGATAATTACAATATTTCTTAAGGTTTTTTGCAGTTAACTTTCCTATGTTTTTTGGTTTTTCATCGTGTTACTGTAAAATTCGTAGGCACCCACCCTTAAATGAGTCCATCCATATGCTAAAGTTCATCCCTCCGAATTTGAATTTCCGTCGCACCTTTGTTTAGCACTTGCAACAGTCTGAGCTTCTCGGGTGTCCCGTTGTGTCCAGAAATCAGCAATTCCTAGTATGGAGATTTGTTGCCCATAGTAGCTTCTCGAACTGAGCATTGTGGCTTATGATCAACCGATTGAATGAGGTTATGTAGTTTGCGATCAACATCTAGACTAGGCATTCAAAACCTGCAACCAACTCCTTCCGGTGTGACTTGTCGCCTGTAGAAGTTTACAAAATCTGCGGGTGTGTATATCGACACTTAACAGACTGAACTCAAGAACCTGTGATCAACGCTTATGGAGTCTAGGATGGTATCTAGACATAGTCTTTATTACTGATTGTTAGTTTGATGTTTTTTGATATCATACATATGTTAAAATTGTATTACTTATGTTTCTTTTTATGAGACAATAACAAGTTACACCAGAAAAAAGAAATGACAATTTGATGAGACAATTTGAAAGTTTGCAGTCTTGTTTTTTCTTGTTGTGTCAACAACAACTTTGTCCTAAGTCCAGCAGTTTTGGTGCAAGAGTTACAATTATGTAAAAGACTGACCATTAATAATTGTTGACAAGATGGAAATTTATCAAAATATGAATATGATATGGCGAGAATCTGTTAATTCATATAGTTCAGGAAAAATAAAAGAGTTCATATATTTATTAAATCCATTAGAATCCATTTAAAATTCTGTCAAACACTATGTTGAATAAAAAATGATCTTTTAAATTTCACATAGAGTTAAAACAATCCATGAAATTTTTTAAGTCTATAAATTATATAGACTATTACAAAGCCTTTCAAAATCTCAATTGAATACACACCCCTAAATCAATCAAAGAAAAGTTTGAATACATAATTAGATGTGGCTGCTGGGATTTGAGCCCAGAACTCCATGTCCACAACATGAAATTCTTACCACTAAACTTCAACCACATGTCCAATATCTAATGCTCAAATGACCATTTTTTAGTCTTCAACACTCACGTAAGTATACTAAATAAATAAGGAAGATTTGATATAATAAACCAATCAACGAAAGGTTTAGAAAAAAATTATGTTGTGGCTACTAAGATTCAAGCCTAAGTCCCCACGACTACAACATGGAGTTCTTACCACTAAACTACAACTACATGTCATATGTTTGATGATCGAATGTTTGATATTTAGTCTTTAAGGTTTGAAAAAAGAATTTGATGGCTGCTAGTATTCGAGCCCAAGTCTCCACAGGCACAACGTATAATTCTTACCACTAAACTACAACCACGTGTCCGATGCTCAATGCTCGAATTCTGATGTTCAGTCTTCAACACTCATGCAACTATACCGAACAAATGAAAAATATATGACATAATAAATCAATCAACGAAATGTTTGAAAAAATTGATTTGGCTGCTGAGATTCGAGCCCAAGACTCCACAACCAGCCCGTGAAATTCTTGCCACTAAAGTACAACCAAATGTTCGATGTTCAATGCTCGTATGTCCAATGTTCTGTCTTCAAATTTTGGAAAAAATAATTGATGTAGTTACTGGGGTTCAAGCCCAAGACTCCACGGCCACAACGTAGAATTCTTACCACTACAATAAAATCACATGTCCAATTTTTAATGTTCGAATGTCTGATATTTAGTCTTCAACACTCACGTAAGTATACCAAAAAAAATTGAGAAGATTTGACATAATAAATCAATAAACGAACGGCTTGGAAAAAAACTTGATGTGGCAGTTGAGATTCGAGCTCAAGTTCCACGGCCACAACATGGAATTCTTTAATGTGACTGATGAAATTCAAGCTCTGGTCTTCACGGCTACAGCGTATAATTTTTACAACTAAACTACAACCACATGTTTAATGTTGAATGGTCAAATGCCCAATGATCAGTTTTCAAGGTTTGAAAAAAAAATGATGTGCCTGCTGAGATTTGAGCCCAGGTCTCCATAACTACAACGTAGAGTTCATACCACTAAACTACAACCACATGTTCCATATTGTGATGCTCGGTATTTAACACACACGTAAGTATACTAAATAAAAGAATAAGATTTGACACGATAATTCAATCACCGAAAGATTTAAGAAGAAGAATTAGATATGGCTGCTGGGATTCAAGCCTAGGTCTCCACAACCACAACGTGAAATTCTTACCACTAAACCACAACCACATGTCTGATATTCAAATATCTGATGTTCGGTTTTCAAAAATACGTAAGTAAACCAAATAAAAAGAAAAGATTTGACGTAATAAATCAATCAACGAAAGGTTTGAAAAAAATTAAGATATGGCTGTTGGGATTCAAGCCCAGGTCTCCATGGCCACAACTTGGAATTCTTACCACTAAACTACAGCCACATGTCCAATATTTGATGCTCGAACTCAGATGTTTAATATTCATCACTAGCGTAAGTATACATAATAAAATGAGAAGAAATCAACGAAAGGTTTAAAACAAAATTAGATGTGGGTGCTGGGATTCGAGTCCAGGTCTCCACAGCCACAACATGGAATTCTTACCACTAAACTACAACCACATTTTCAATGTTCGATGCATAAATTCTGTTGTTCAGTCTTTAATACTCACGTAAGTATACCAAATAAATGGAGAAGATTTGACAATATAAATCAATCAACGAAAGATTTGGAAAAAAAATTGACGTGGCTACTAAAATTTGAGCCCTAGTCTCCACGGCCACAACGTGAAATTCTTACCACTAAATTACAGCCACATGTCTAATGTTTTGATACTCGGTATATAACATTCACGTAAATATACCAAATAAAAAGATAAGATTTGACAAGATAAATCAATCACTGAAAGGTTGCAGAAAAAAATTAGATGTGGCTGTTGGGATTCGAGCTCAGGTCTCCACGGCCACAAGGTGGAATTCTTACCACTAAACTACAACCACATGTCCAATGCTTGATGTACAAATGTCTGTTGTTCAGTCTTCGACGCTCACGTAAGTATACCAAATAAAATGATAAGATTTAACAAGATAATCAATCACCGAAAGGCTTCAGAAAAAAAGTTAGATGTGGCTGTTGGGATTCGAGCCCAGGTCTCCACGGCCACAACGTGGAATTCTTACCACTAAACTACAACCACATGTCCGAGATTAAAATATCTGATAATGGTCTTCAACTCCACGTAAGTAAACCAAATAAAAAAATTGACGTAATAAATCAATCAACCAAAGGTTTGGAAAAAAAATTAAGATGTGGCTGCTGGGATTCGAGCCCAGGTCTCCACGGCCACAACGTGGAATTCTTACCACTAAACTACAGCCACATGTCCAATGTTTGATGCTCGAACAACCGATGTTTCGTATTCAACACTCTCGTAAGTATACCAAATAAAATGAGAATATTTGACACAATAAATCAATCACTTTGAAAATAAAATTAGACCTGGCTCCTGGGATTAGAGCCCGGGTCCCCACGACTATAACGTGAAATTCTTACCACTAAACTACAATCACATGTCCAGTGTTCGACGCACAAACGTTCGATGTTTAGTCTTCAACACTCACGTAAGTATATCAAATAAATGGAGAAGATTTGACAATATAAATCAATCAACGAAAGATTTGGAAAAAAATTGATGTGGCTGTTGGAATTCAAGCCCTAGTCATCACGGCTACAACGTGAAATTCTTACCACTAAACTACAACTACTGTCCTATATACGATACTCGAAGGTACGATGTTCAGTCTTCAAGGTTTGAAATAAATGATGTGGCTGTTAGGATTTGAGCCCAAATCTCCATAGCCATAGTGTGACATTCTTACCACTAAACTATAGCCACATGTCCGATTCAATGCTCGAATGTCCGATGTTAAGTATTCAATACTCACGTGAGTATATCAAATAAATGGAAAAGATCTGACATAATAAATTAATCAACTAAACGTTTGGAATTTATTTTTATGTGGCTGTTGGGATTCGAGCCCAAGTCTCCACTGCCACAATATAGAATTCTTACCATTAAACTAGAACCACATATCTGATGTTCAATGCTTGAATGCGCAATATTCAGTCTTTAAGGTTTGGAAAAAAAATTGATGTGACTGATGGGATTCAAGCCAAAGTCTCCACGGCCACAACGTAGAATTTTTAACACTAGACTACATCAACATGTCTGATGTTCTATGCTTAAACGTCTGATGTCCAGACTTCAACACTCACGTAAGTATACCAGATAAATGGAAAAGATTTGACATAATAAATCGATCAACGAAAGGTTTGAAAAAAATTGTTGTGGTTACTGGGATTCGAGCCCAGGTCTCCACAACCACAACTTGAAATTCTTACCACTAAACTACAACCACATATCCAAAGTTTGATGTTCGAATGTCCGATGTTTGGTATACAACACTCACTTAAGTATACCATATAAAAGGAGAAGATTTGACACAATAAATCAATCAACGGAAGGTTTGAGAAAAAAATTGATGTGGTTGTTGGGAATCGGGCCCAAGTCTCCACGGCTACGACGTGGAATTCTTACCACTAAACTACAACCACATCTCCAATGTTTAATGCTCAAATTTTTGATGTTCAGTCTTCAACACTCACGTAAGTATACTAAATAAATGAAGAAAATTTTGACATAATAAATCACTCAACGAAAGATTTGAAAAAAAATTGATGTGGGTCCTGGGATTCAAGCCTAGGTCTCCACTAACACAATGTGGAATTCTTGTCACTAAACTACAACCACATGTCTAATGTTGAATGCTCAGATCTCTACGACCACAACGTGAAATTTTTACCACTAAATTATAGCCACATGTCACGTAAGTATACCAAATAAAAAGATAATATTTGACACAATAAATCAGTTACCGAAAGGTTTAAAAAAAAATAGATGTGGGACCTGGGATTCAAGACTAGGTCTACGCGGCCACAATGTGGAGTTCTTACCACTAAACTACAACCACGTGTCCAATGTTGATTGCTCAGGTCTCCACGGCCACAACGTGAAATTTTTACGACTAAACTACAACCACGTGTCACATAAGTATACCAAATAAAAAGATAATATTTGACACAATAAATCAATTACCACAAGGTTTGGAAAAAAGAATTAGATGTGGCTCCGAGGATTCAAGGATATTTCATGGACACAACGTGGAATTGTTACCACTAAGCTATAACCACATGTCCAATGTTGAATGCCCAAGTCTCCATGACCATAACGTGAAATTCTTACCACTAAACTATAGCCACATGTCACGTAAGTATGCCAAATAAAAAGATAATATTTGACAGAATAAATCAATCATCAAAAGATTTTAAAAAAAATATTACAACCACATGTCCAATGTTGAATGCTCAAGTCTTCCCGTCTACAATGTGAAATTCTTACCACTAAACTATAACCACATGTCACGTAAGTATACCAGATAAAAAGAATAATATCTGACACAATAAATCAAAAACCGAAAGGTTTGGAAAAAAGAATTAGACGTGGCTCCTAGGAGTCAAGCCTAGGTCTCCACGGCCACAATGTGGAATTGTTACCACTAAGCTACAACCACATGTCCAATGTTGAATGCTCAGGTCTCCGCGGTTATAACGTGAAATTCTTACCACTAAACTATAACCACATGTCACATAAGTATACCAAATAAAAAATTAATATTTGACACAATAAATCAAAAACCGAAAGGTTTGAAAAAAAGAATTAGATGTGGCTTCTAGGAGTCAACCTTAGGTATCCACGACCACAACGTGAAATTTTTACGACTAAACTATAGCCACGTGTCACATAAGTATACCAAATAAAAAGATAATATTTGACACAATAAATCAATCACCGAAATGATTGGAAAAAAGAATTAGATGTGGCTCCGAGGATTCAAGGATATGTCACGGACACAACGTAGAATTGTTACCGCTAAGCTATAACCACATGTCCAATGTTGAATGCTCAGGTCTCAACGGCCATAACGTGAAATTCTTACCACTAAACTATAGCCATATGTCACGTAAGTATGTCAAATAAAAAGATAATATTTGACACAATAAATCAATCACCAAAAGGTTTAAAAAAAATTACAACCACTTGTCCAATGTTGAATGTTCAAGTCTCCACGTCTACAACGTGAAATTCTTACCACTAAACTATAACCACGTGTCATGTAAGTATACCAAATAAAATAAAAAAATCTGACACAATAAATCAAAAACCGAAAGGTTTGGAAAAAAGAATTAGATGTGGCTCCTAGGAGCCAAACCTAGGTCTCCACGGCCACAACGTGGAATTGTTACCACTAAGCTACAACTACATGTCCAACGTTGAATGCTCAGGTCTCCACGGTTATAACGTGAAATTCTTACCACTAAACTATAGCCACATGTCACGTAAGTATGCCAAATAAAAAGATAATATTTGACACAATAAATTAATCACCGAAAGGTTTGAAAAAAGAATTAAGTGTGGCTGCTGGGATTCGAGCCCAGGTCTCCACGGCCACAACGTGGAATTCTTACCACTAAACTACAGCCACTTGTTGATACTTAATCTATAATATTATTGTTATTAAATATATCCTTTGATGGAGAAGAAAATCAATTATAATATGAAATTTATTCTTCTTTAATTTAATTTAAGGGCCATACTATTTTATAGCAAATTTTACACGTTTTTTTCAATATATTGAAGAGCTATTCGAATAAGATTCAATCACAAAAAAAATTAGTACACACATGCAATAAAGTTAGATAGTAAACCTTATTTGATCTCGGTAAAGTTTGATCCAGGATCCATTAGAGATAACATACCCTTGGAAACAAATCATCATCAAAAAAATCAAAAAAATTACAATATACGATTAAACAAGACCTTAAGATATTTTAGGTAGAGGGGTAAAGATGTAATTTACATTTCTAGTTGCATTTACACCAATTACTAGAAACAAACCAATTTTCGTTACACTCTCCAAATAAAATCATTCCTGACCATGTTATGATCAATGAGCATCCTTCATTTCTCAAAAATTGCACTATAGGTCCCTAATTAACCAAAAAGTGAGTCGCAATTGTATGAAGCATGTTACTTTTGTCCACTGGTTTCTCTAGCCACCACTTTTTCTGACATAAAGAAAACACAAAGTAAGAAATAAATATAGGGACCTATAGTGCAATTAATAAAAGAATACCTTGCAATAATCCAGCAGACACAACTCGATCAATATTATCAATACGTCTTTGAATTGATTTCAATACTAAATTTAATGATATAACTCTTTTTCTAACAGTAGAAAGCTTTGTAGCATGTTGTATAATAAAAGGCAATGGTGCTGCATCTAGTAATTGATCAAGCTCTGCAATTATCAAACACTCATTATCACATTATCACTCAAGAAAGATTGACGACAATTCGAGATTAATTTCAACTTGAATTGTATTTCTTATTTAATAACTCGATGAATGTTGTGAAAAATAGTTGAGAGTACTATTATCAAACACTTTAAGTGCAATTTTAATTAGTGTCTGATAAGGAAAAAGGATGTCGCTTAACGATGAAACAGTGAAGACCCAGAAATTATGATGGGATAAGGATGATGAATTTACCTCCGGTGAGGCGATCGAGGGAGGAAGCGAGCTGATCTTGGCCAGTAATGGTGGATTCAGCTGCGGAATCAAAATCTGTAATCACAGACGATAATAAAGTAGATAAACCCTTGGCTATAGCAGCTGAAGAAGGAGATGAATTTGGATTTTCATCGTCAATGGTGGTGGTGGGATCCACATGATCGTTTTTTGTTATTTCACCGGACATGGTTGTTTTTTGGTAAGACGAGAAGGAAAAAGGAGTTTCAGTTGTGGAAAATTCAAAGGCAAATTGAATGTTATGAATGAGGGTAAAACGGGGATTTAATAAAAGAGTCAACGAGTCAACTTTATTCTACCGAGTTTGCTGCTTGCTATAGTACTCCTTTATTTATTTTTTGACATAAAAAGGTGCCTAAGCACCAAGGAAAGAAACATGAAAAAAACAACAAAAAAAAAACAGAAAAACAACAAACAAAAAAATTGGAAGACCATAATTATTATTCAATCTCTGATCTGCTAAAATTTTCAGCAAATTGAAACAAAGAACTAGACGTTCTAAATGTTTTAGTAGCCCCGTGCCTAGTCTCCCTTGCGAGCTTATCCGCATGACTGTTGAGAACCTTTTTGATAAAATGAAAGGAAACTGGACCAAACTCAACATCTTTTTGTTTGATCTTTTCAATAATTAGACGAATTTTCCAGTTTGCGGCTTATACCTGCTTAATACCTTGAATGATCTCAAGGTTATCTGATAGGATAAACTTTCCGTCTTCCGGGTAATCTTCACATCTTTGTACCGCTTTGAGAACTGCGAAACCTTTTCCTTCAAGAGTCGACTCACATATTAAATCTATTTTGAAAGGAGTTTTGTTTCCTAATCTCTTATGTTGTTGAATGAGCCCTATTATAGTTGGTTCATATTTATATTTGAAGGATGCATCGCACTTTAGAATACTCATATTCAGGTCCATTATCTTGTTGCGGTATTATATTAGTAGTCATCTTGGTTAGATTGTTGATTATTTTCCAATTTATCCGATGGATCTCATTCAAAGCTTACGCGTATTAAAAATAGTAACCTCTCCCGCTATTAGCGTTTCTTCATGTATCGCTTTCATCTTTCCTTATTATATGTTTCAAATGTTGATCATCAAATAATCTCTAATAATATTATCATTCCATCCTCTCTCAATATATATTCTTATAATTTTAATTATCCATTCCATAAGAGTTAAATTCTCTGTTTCGTCAATTCTAATTTGTAACGAGGTACCTGCCCAGATTTCTTTACACATCTTACATTGTAGTAATAAATGTTCCACCGTATCTATCGCATATCCACACCATATGCATTCCCTTGCATATGCATATTTTCTTTTATATAGATTATTTCTTGTAGGTATTGCATTATTACAAACTTTCCATGTGAATATTTTTATTTTTTTCAGAATGTTAGATTTCCATATGATTCGCCATATCTCAGAATTATATTTAGATGGGTCCTCCACTTTTTGTGATTTGTTGAGTACTTGTTCTTCGACAAGTTTCTTGTATCCAGTCTTTCTATTATATTTTTCATCATTAGCATATGGACAAATGAATCTATCTTCATTTTTTATATCTATAACATGTATTCTAGTAATCGATGGGACAATAGGTGTAGAAAATATATTATAAATAGTTTCAAGACTCCAAATATTCGAGTCAGGATATAATAATTGACTAACCTTAGTAAGGTTGCAATCCTTAGGTTTCTCCAATTTCCATTCAGTATCTATACATCTATCATTCCAAATATCAATACTTTCTCTATTCCTAATTTGGTGGATACCATAATTCCTAATGAAATCTCTTCATTCTATGATACTTGCGTAACTCCATGTTCTTGATTGTCTCAATTTAACATTCATGAATTTGTTACTATGATAATATACTCCTTTAAGTAATTTTGCCGCTAATTTATCCGGATTTTTCATTATTCTCCATGACTGTGCTGCTAAAAGAGTTGTATTCATTTTTTTTAAATCTTTAAAACCAAGTCCTCCTATAATTTTCTCCATTGCTAGCTTTTCCCACGCCATCCAGTGAATTCTGTTTCTTTCTCCTGAATTGCACCAAAAGTTAGAGATTGCAGATTGAGTTTATTACAAAAAGAGATAGGAAATGAAAAAATAGACATATAGTAATTAGGGATAGCTTGAAGTATAGCCTTGATAAAGACTCTTTCCCTCCTTCCGACAATAGCCTTGCTTTCCAACCCTCCGTATTTTTGAATAGTTTCTTCGCTATCCATGTAAGGGATTCCACCTTGGACCTCTTATGACATAATGGGATTCTAAGATAGTTGCCTTAAGAATCATTTGTTTCCTTGATGTTTAGGTTTGTTGTTACATTTTCTCTTATTTCTTGTGGTGTTTCTTTGCTAACGAAAATTGCCAATTTATCCAGGTCAATCCTTTGTCCTGATCCTTTACAATAAATATTAAGACACTCCTTAAACATCTGCATATTCATTTTATCAATAGTAATAAAGAAAAGTGAATCATCCGCAAATAAAAGGTGAGATATATCGGGGCAATTCCTATTTATTTGAATTCCCTTAATAAGTTCATTAAGCGTATTTAATTCCATAATGCTAATAAAAGATTATGTCATAATAGTAAACAGAAAAGATGATAAGGGATCACCTTGCCTGACACCACGCCCTGGTAAAAACTTCTAAAGTCTTTATCCATTAAGGTTAACGTTAAAAGAGACTGACATAATACAATTTCTAATTCAAAGATCCATTTATCACTAAATCCTAATTTGTTAAGAACTAAAAGTAAAAAAACCCAATTTTCCTAGTCATATGCTTTTTCCATATCAATCTTAATAGCTGCCATATGCTTTTTATTCTTCCTCTTCCTGCTCATAAAGAAAGATATTTCTTGCGCAATTATTATATTGTCATGTATAGCCTACCCTTAATGAAAGTCGGTTGTGTTTGAGACACAATCTTATCCATGAATCCCTGTAATCGATTAGCCAATATTTTCGATATAATTTTATAAATGAAATTTACATAAGATATAGGTCGGTAGTCTCCAAAATTTTCTTGAATGTTTCCTTTATGAATAAGTGTGATAAGAGTATCATTAATATCAGGCTCCCATTGTTAGCAAAAAAAATCTCTAACTATCTCAAAAATATCAAGTTTACTAATATCCCATTGTTCTTTTTAGAATTTCCTATTCAGGCCATCAGGGCCAGGTGCTTTTGAAGATGATAATTCCATAACAGCTCTCTCTACTTCTTCCATATTGGGTTCTTTAGTCATTTCATAATTCATTTGTTAGTTTATTTTTGGTTTTATGTATTTTGTTGCATTTTCCATATTCTCCATTTCAGTGTGTTGTTCTAAGAAAAGATTTTTGTAATAATTATTGAAACAATTTTTAATTTCATATGAGTCTTCTTGCCATTCTCCTTGCTCATTTTTAATTCTCGTGATTCTGTTGAGTTTCATTCTCTGGATTGTAGATAAGTGAATTTTTTTTGTCTTTTTATCTTCGTAAACTAACCAGTTTTGTCTCAACCTGTCTCCCCAATATTTTTCTTCGCAAGCATATTCATATTTAATATTATCTTTAATCTCTTTTTTTCTTTAATCAAGTCTTCATTGGGAGTGCTTTTATTAATTTTTGTAAGTCTATCTTGTAAGATTTTGATTTGTTTCTCATGGTTTTTGTAGGTTCCTGTACTCCATTGTATTAACTCTTTAATTCTATTATCCCTTTTATTAGTATAGCTAATAATATGTGGATTAATCTTTGGTATATTACATCCCATTTCCACAATTAGATGGCAATTCTCAGCATCTAACCAAAACGATTTGAATTTAAAATGTTTAATTTGGGGAGTTATATTAATATCATAACTAAGAATAAGAGGAGAGTGATCAGAACCGATTGCCAGGGGCACATAAACTTGTGTTGTATGGAAGAGATTGATACATTCGTATGTTGCCATAACTCTATCAATCCTAGTTTTGACGTGTTTGTCTCCCGCCATCCTGTTAAACCAAGTAAAGAAAACCCGTTAGTTTTAAACTCTATGAGAGAATTACTATAAGTGAAATTCTTCAATTCATTGATATGGTTAAGGTCTGCAGGGTTGTACTACATTTCTCTTTAGTGCTAAGGATGTCATTAAAGTCTCCTATAATAGTCCAAGGTTCATCTATGTCCTTGCTCCAATTTGAAATATCATACCAAAGTTTCATCATGTCCTTGAAGTCATTAGGGGAATGAATACAGATAACATAATAACATAATAACATAATAACATAATAACATAATAACATAATGAGATTTCATTGATTTTAAGGATAACAAACGAAGAACAAAAAAACAAAACATTAAGATCAATGCACGACCACAACAAAATCATAAAACCAACGGAATGATAAGTTGTTCCTGTGGGATCCACAAAAAACTTGTTATCAAACCCTAGTCGTCTGACTATGTCAAAGGAATCTGCTTCGCGTAACATAGTTTCACAAAACACCGCAATAGACGAACGATAACGAGCCACCATAGATTTGAGATGCGAAGCTGTCAAAGGAGCCTGAATCCCTTGACAGCTCCAGAAAAGAGTGCTCATGGGTCATTTGCGGCTTTCCGATGGGAGTAGCTGCCTCCACTTTGAATGTTATTGGGTTTGCATTCGTCTTTTCCAACATCATCAAAAGTGTTCTTTAAATCATTGTCCACATTTTCTAGTATACCCTGATTATTTCGGCAATATATACTTTTACTTTTGAGACACATGTAAAACTCCTGATTAAAAAATATATTTGAGCCTATTAACATAAGAAGTATCTCAAGAAAACAAGAAGTCTTAAAATTGTGTTTCTTTGTCTTCCAGTAGTTGCATAGCTTCTTTGGGACAGTCCTTATATCCCTTTATGGCCAACTATCATATCGGTCAATATTTGAATTCAATTCCAGATGTCTATGACTTATGTTAGTAACTACCTTAGGGTATGTTTGGATTTAAGGTATTGAGAAGAAAAGAAAGGAAAAGAAATGATATTTGATATATTCAATCGTTTGGATTGGAATATTTTTTGAAGGAAAGTAATTTGAGTGATTATTAAAATCACCTATAAACCCCTATATATAATCACTCCAAATCGGAGTCAAATGGAAGGAAAGAATTTTATTAAATAAGCCAGAGAAAAAAAATAGCATTGACACCTTACAAACAATGATAAAAATGGAAATAAAACATTATTTCCTAATTTTTTTCTAATCCAAATAAAAAAAATATTCAAACTTTTTAATGAATTTTTTATTTGTTAAAATTGTCTAATCCAAACAACATTTTTCACTCCCTTTCTTATCTTTTATAATTATTCTCTTCTTTTCTTTTATTATTTTTTTCCCTTGTGAATACAAACACACCCTTAAGTTGAGCGTTATTTACTTCTTTGGGATTTCCTTTCTTATGTCAAATTTATGCATTCATGTCCATGTCTCTTTCACTCCCAAGTGTTAGCTTAACAAAAATGAGAAAAAAAGATTTCTTAAAAGGAAGCCAATTGCCCTACGTGTCTGACCCACTCACCCTTGAGTATCTCCCCTCACTGCTCATTTCCTTATAAACAGTATTTTCCCTAAGGCTAACTCCAATAGGAGCCCAATTCTAGCTAAAAACTAGAATTGGGAGTTGAATCTTTGCAAAATAAGCTCCAAGAGCTTCCCAATAATAGGGTACCCAATTTTATGTATTTTCAAGCCATATGTGGCTAGCTTTTTGGCTAGCTACCCAATTGATAAAAATATTTTTTTAATTACTCATAATTTATAAATATATTTATTTTTAAAATTTTATAGTAAAAAATCATATATCAAATTTTAGTAAAAAAGAAATTAAGTTCTAAAAAATAAATTATTCAATTATTAATATTATATATGTAAACATTTTTATTATTAGTTAAACAAAATCAATAAAAGAATTATTAATTAAACGATTTATTTAACAAATAAGTTAATAATTAAATTAATTAAAATAAATAAGTTCCAATAAATCGAAGGATTTTTATTATTAGTTAATGATTTTTTTTAATTAAGTAAAAACTAATAATTAAATTAATAGACAAAAAATGATACCATCATAATTTATAAATAGTTTTTATATATTTTACATTTTAATCTTTAATTTTTTAAAAATTATAATTTAAATATTAACATTTATTTTTTATTTCGCATATTTACACAACAATTAAAAAACAAAATAAAAAATTTGTGAGAATTTAAAAAATTAACTAATTAATTAAAATATAATATTTTTTGAAATTAGGAAATTGAAATTGGAAAGCTGTTGGAGCAAAACAGTTTTAAGGAGTTAATATTTGATAGGAAATAAGTGTTTGACTCCCAATTGTATCAATACAATTGGAAGGCTGTTGGACTTAGCCTAATATGTTCATAGTCATCAAAGCTATAGTACTCTACAGATACTGGTCCACTTACTTTTTCTTTTCTACTGATATATTTTTAAAGGTCTTAGGTCTATCAGTAATAATAATAATAATAATAATAAAAGCGTCTATCTAACTATCTATTATAATCTAATTAGAAAGAAAAAATAGACCAAAACATTCCTCTTTTTCCTCTATTCCCATTAGACATAATCTTAAAACAAAATACCTATATGAGATTTTATTTTACGTTTTATTTATGTTCCTTATTATATTTTTTCCTTTTCTTTCACACACCGATAAAATAAAAATTTCTTCATATGTCACCTTCGTTACCAGGCTTCGTACTCATATTGGAAATAATAACAAAAATAAATCTCTTCAGATCTCACCTTCGCCACTCTTCTGCACAAGAAAACCGTCATCACACTTAGTTCTGACCTTCCCGCTCAGTCTCTCTCCCTTACTGATAAACACCGCCTTCACACTTAGGTCTCACCTTCTAGCTCGACGTCTCTACTATACAAGAAAACCGTTGTCATACTCAGATCTCACCTTTCCACCACCTAGGTTCGAAAACCGCCCCGCATGGACCATTCTCCACCATTATCATACCGGCTTGCACGAAAAACCCAAAATAAGGTAAAAAGTAGATTTATTTTTAACCTAATCTTATTGTTTTTAACTTCATTGTTTATTTTCTTTTATTTTTATGTGAGCAGTGATGCGTTGAAAAGTATGAAAATATTTTGTATTTGTTTTCTTGTTTCACTCAGTGTGAAGAGATTTTCTTATCGTATTTTTTTCCAATGCGTGTGTGAAGAGAGATTCTATTTTGTTTTTTTGGTTCACCATAATATGTTAGTGAAGAGATTCTTTTTTTTTTAATGCGAGCTTGAAGAGATGTGCTTTTTGTGCTGGTTTATTTTTTATATACTATTTTATTGAATTGTTTTTGCAGTAAATATTTATTTGGAACAACTGTTGGAGATGACACCATTTGTATGGGTACGTACCCAGTGGATTTGTATAGGGTACGTACCTAAGTTGTTATAATTCTACTTGGGTATGAGCTAATTTGTAACTAACTTGAAATTCTTGTCCTTATTTGCATCTACGCTTCATATACTTTGAATTGGGTATATACCAAATATGGATATGGACCTTGACATGGACAAAAACTAATCGGGTATATACCCAAATGATAGTAGGGACCTATAATGCAATTGTATAAAACATGACTTCATAACAATAATGAAACGGGCATGTGTACGAACCCAACTAGAAAATAGGTAGGTACCCAAATAGAATTGTAACCTAGAAAGCAATCAACAAAGGCACACCCAATGGGTACGTACCGAACTAGAATATTATACGTGTTGTATAATGAATTGGACTTAATATCTAGTGGGCACGTACCCACCATAATTTACAAAAGGGAGTATAGACATTAATTGGGTACGTACCGAATGACAACTAAAAAAAGTATAAGGATAAAAAACCAAACATAGAAATTGGATTTAGGCCTTTTATAGAATTTTTAAGTATATGTTAGCATTGTTTACAAAAGAGATCTCTTTACACCAAGTCGTTCTATTGCACAAGAAAACCGTCGCCACTAGTATCTATTCTCCACCATCATCAACCGGCTTGGCTACGCCATCAACAATCGAAAAACCCAGGTAAAAGACAAAAAAAATCTCTTCAAACTCACCTCCCACACCAAGATGCTCTTCTGAACATGAATTCCGCCGCTGAAGAACACAAATATAGTTAAAGAATTGAATTATTTTTTACCTAATCTCATTACTTTTACAATTTTTCACAATTATTTGAATTATGTATAACTGTTTATTATATTTTTATACAAATCCTACAATGGCCATCTTAAGACCGTTTGAAACCTTTTACCATGCAACAGTAATGCGCTGAGAATAACCTTTTTCTGTTGGAGTGAGCAATTTGTTCTTATGCTGCACTTTTTGAATTGTTTTGCAATAAATATCCTTTTGGCGCAACTGCGTAAGTATGATTACAATCGTGATGTTTATTATATAATTAAGCCTTTTACCATATGAGAAGTGATGTGCTGAGAATAACCTTTTTCTGTTGGGGTGAGCAATTCGGTCTTACACTGCATCTTTTGAATTGTTTTCCAGTAAATATCCATTTGGACGATGCGTTGGAGTAAGCAATTAAAACACGTGATAATGGACTGAAAAAAGGGAGTGATGTCAGCAAGGATAGTAAAGGCTATATGGTGGTGGCTTCGACCTTTGATGATGAGTCAACGGCGGCATACAAGTGAACACTGGCGTGTGAGCTTTTGTGGATCCCATGAATTTCCATGCCTGTTGGAGTGAACAATTTGGTGTTGTAATGAATTTTTTGAATTGTTGCACATTGGCAGGGGATTGAGCAATTTGGTGTTATATTACATCTTTTGAAAGTTGTGGAGTGAGCAATTTGGTGTTATACTACATTGTTTAAATTGTTTTGCAGTAAATATCCATTTTGGGCAACTTGGTGTTATACTGTATTTGGTGGACTGTGACTATTAAAGTGAGCAATTTGGTGTTATACTGTATTTTTTGATGTCGTGACGGTTGGAGTGAGCAATTTGGTGTTAAACTCTATTTTATGAATTGTAATGAAGAACACCAAATACTACTTAATGTGTGTGTTTTAGTGTGTTAGTGTGTATATGTTTTGTGACTGTTGGAGTGAGCAATTTGGTGTTATACTGTATTTTTTGAATTGTAATGAAGAACACAAAAAACACAAAGAACACCAAGAACTACTTAATGTGTGTGTTTAGTGTGTTAGTGTGTGTCTTGGTATGTATGTGTAAATGTGTTATAAGGGGAAATGGCAAAAAAATGCCCCCGCCACATAGGAGAAAAGAGGTTAGTTGGTGATGATGTCATGCTTATGTGGCGTTGACGTGGCGCCACGTGACGTTGACTAGCGTTCAACTGACAGAAAATAGGGAAAAGGGATAATAGTGACACAAAATACATAAACAATCTCGTGATATTTTGTAGATCGGGGTTCATTCAGGCACAAAGCGTAAAGATAGAGGGCCGCCCATGGTCTTTACCCTTTTTTCTATCTAAACAAGACTAAATCCTGAATTCTCGACTAAAAAAGAAATAAATCATAAATAAAAGTTGAATAATAACTTAATCATATAAAAACATCCAGTAATAACAAAAATTACTCATATATGCAAAATAATATACACAAGATACACCTACTAAATAGCGAAATTAGAATAAAATAAATATATTGATAATGTATATTTTAAATGATCAAGGCTATATATGTTCTCTTTTTGTTTCGCCATTATATCACCTTTTATGTGTTATCTTATGTGGTATTAAACAATAGAAAGAGAAACTATTTGATTGGTGTTTAAAACCTCTACCTAGGAGGTGATCTCTCCTTATGTGATAGATTAATCTAGTCATGCCATATTTTTAGGGTTATATTGTGCTTATTGGAGGGATTATTCCCCCTATATTTAGATAAGTTCTCATTCTTGGTTAGTGATTTGGATAATTGTTATTTGTGCGTAATCTATGTGTTAAGCGTGCATCTATTAGGTACTTGGACGATATTAGATCCCAAAACAAGAATAAGAAGTCGAGAAAGGAAGGTCAAACCCATAGTAAGGCGTTAAAGGACTGAAAATCCACTTCTAAATAGCGAGAGCATTTATTGGCTAACTTTGGGAATCAACTAGATAGAGTTACCACGTGCAAATTATATGGATTTTGGAGGATAACTTTGGGTTCTAGATAGTAATTGGAGTCAGGAGAGGGTGAGAGTTGACGGTTGGTGATTTGGAGTTAAGATGAAGAAGTTATTAAAGTTGCAGTTGTTGTGGCTCGAACCAGTCCACTCCTTCTTGAAAACGTTTTTAGGTTGACTTGGGTAATTTAAAAGGGCCCCATAACAACTAAAATGTAATTGGACCTTTATATATCATATTTTTATTATTAGAAAAGAGTCATTAGTAAATTATAAGTCAATTATTCAGCCAAAGAAGAAAGAAACACTTGAAAGAGAAGAAGTAGAAACTGGATCCTTACCGCACCACTTCTACACCATCCCACCTCTATTATTAGGGTAAGTTGTATTAGTTTCTTGTCTTAAACATGATTTTAACCCTCTTACCATCTAGTTTTATTGCTTGTAGTATGAACTAATTCTATTTTAGGCTTTTAGCTTGAGTTTGCAATTATGTATGAAACTTGATTACTAGTTTGATGACTTCATGATATTTGGGACCATTAGTTTTCAATTGATTCGTTTGATGTTTATCATTTGTTTATGAATTGAATTGATTTATCTTTCAATATCATGATCAAATTTAGATTGGCCCTATTACCTTGCACTGTCACCTTGGTGGGGATTTGGGAGCATAACTAGTTCATTTACATCAAGTATGCATTAGTGGTCCTAATAGGATTGACTAACCAGATAATCATATAGGTTAATTCTTGTAGCGTCGAGTTTTTACGTAGAAAACCTCACCCGATTACTTTAGTAATAGTTAGACATCTTTCTAAGCTACTCTGGTTGAAGTTAGAAGGAAGATAGAATACCGATTAGCATAACGACCCAATTCGCTCTTATACCTGGAATCATCGACTCAGTAGGATAGGGGAATACTACTAAACTCGAGCTATACTCTCATAATTGTCTCTCTTTAATATTTAGTTATTTGTTTTAGTAGTTTAATTCGTAATCTAATTTAATTATTTGTATCTTAGTCTTTAAACGAAAACCAAACCAACATTTTTATTTTTAAAATGTGTTTTAGTTATAGCAATTAATTTCATCTACGCTTCTTCAATAAACAAGTTTAAATTTAACTTTTTAGTCCATGTGGAGAACAATATTATTACTTACTTATTACTTGCAAACGACCTGTACACTTGATGGGAATGATCTCTCGAGGTGTTGATTTGTTAAATATTCTATCACACCTTGGGAGACAATAAGAGGTGATATAAGAGTGAAATAAAAATGGGTGATATATATCTTTACTCATTGACCACCCATATTTTGATTAATGGTCTACTGAGTCGCTTAATCTCTCGAGGCGCTCGATAGCCCACAACAATCTAACATTTTATTGAATCTTGATAATGATATTATCTCTATTTTTATAATTTTTTTATTTTAATTATCTTAAAAATCGCATATTATATTTTCCAATCTCAAAGTGTATATCGAGACTAAGATTTGATTTTAGTATTACAACTTTAGTTTTGCGGGTCGAATTACTCTTGCTCAATCAGTATTGAGCGTGGTACCAACTTATCAAATGCAATTTATGAAGTTACCGGTATATGTTTGTGATGAGATAGACCGTATAACGCGGAATTTTATATGGGGTTCATCGGAAGAGAAAAAAAGAATCCACTGGGTCGCTTGGAATTAGGTTTGCACGCCAAAGTCAAGTGGTGGTTTGGGGTTTCGAGGCGCAAAGAATTTTAATATAGCTCTACTAGCGAAACTCGAGTGTAAACTTCTCCAACCAACGAGTTGCGTGGGTGGATGTGTTTTGACAAAAATACTTCAAAAATGGCTTGTTAAATTGAGATATTAAAACAAGTGATTCGGGAATGTGTAAAGCGATAATTACGGGTGATAGTATCCTTAAAACTGGAGTACTAGAAGAGAGCAATTCAAATGGAGTGAAACACAAATGGTTACATAAATCCTCTGGAGCTTATTCTGTCAAATCGGGTTTTGCACATGTTACTGGTGTAGATCATGAGTCGACATTTAACTGGAAGTTAATTTGGGATTTGAAGTGCTCCCAAAAAATAAGAGTACTTCTTTGGAGGTTGCCGAAAGATCGTTTACCAACTGTGTTAAATATGTATAAAAGAAGCGTCATTGAGTTAAGAGAGTGTGGTATATGTGAAGCGTAAGTAGAGGATGCAAAACCCATATTTTGGGAGTGCAAAGTAGCTAGAATTCTGTGGCGCGAGTTGGGGCTTTCGTTAACATATCAGAGGGGCAGAACAACAAATATTTTACCCCCGGTTACTGGTGTTGTTTCGCACTGTAATGTTGCAGCAGAGTCTCCCGATCAGTGCCGCTGTCCAGGCCCCAAGATGCGGTCAGGTACACAGCCTGTAGAGGATGAACTACCTGCAAGCCTGACACAATTCCACCAGCTGCTGTCTAGGCGAGAGGACCTGAATTTAAACAATTACAGTGGTCCACAGCGGCGCCAATTTCAGGCCCAACAAGAGTGCGATATGAGAAGATAGATCGAAGCTAATCTAAAAGTCAAGGTTCGAATTGGCGGGTTGGAGTGGAGAACTATATTTGCTGCAGCAGTCAACGTTATATGGACGAGGCGAAAGGAAGTGCTTTTCGAATCATGTACAACAACTCCACGGTTAGATGGCTTAAAGAGAGATACTGTGAGGCTAGCAAGTGAATGTGTGGCGGCTTGGGGAGTTGAGTGTGATGGTGGCATCATAAAGTCCGCCAGGAGCGAGCTAATTAAATGGGTAAAACCTCAAACTAAGATCAAATTGAACGTGGATGGGAGTTGCGATTTAGCTTGGGTTAAAGAGGGTATTGGTGGATTGTTAAGGGGATTTGACGGAGAATATATTGCAGGGTTTTCTGGTTCTTGTGTAGTGGAGTCACCACTTTATTCGGAAAGGTTAGCTTTACACTATGGCTTGCGTTGGGCACTAAGTCGAGGTATTAATGAGCTACATGTCGAAACCGACTCGAGAGAGCTACACGCGCTAGTGAAGGGCGGTGGTAGTTCTAAGGGTTGGGTTTGTCATGTTAGTCGGGATTGCTATGAGATATTTAAAAAATACCCGGGCTTCGAGTTACATCCTATTTATCGTGAGGCCAATACTTGTGCGGATTTACTTGCGGAGAAGGGAGCGGAAGCTTGCGATGGACCGTGCAATCTTGAAGATCCTCCGGACTATCTATGGGACAAGTTAACTAGTGATAGGAGTGGTATTGCGATTCCTAGACTAGTCTTAAACTCTCAATGAGAGTCTCTTAGTTGAGTTATTTCAACTTCGTCGTGTTAACGCCTCAGATGTATGCAAAAAAATAAATAAAGTTGACACGCCCAATGAACCAAGATATTAATCAGACCCATTTATTGATCAAAGTCATACCATAGTACTTCTGAAACCCTGTGATTTATGTAATGTATTAAGGTGGTGTGGGTATTAGTTTTCAAATCCAACATAAGAACAAACATTTTATAGATAAATTTATCTTTTTCAAATCGTCTTGCTCACACTTCTAACCCCGATAAATGAATAACGTGGATAGTATTACAGGTTATCACGTTGCGAAAAATCTAGGCGGACTGACAGAGGGCTGGAGTTCGTGGTTTGGACTTAGAGTTGATGACACAAATTTCAAAAGTTGAGATCGACTTATTGTGCGAGTATCAGTAACTTTAATTTTCGTAAAAAAAAAAGCCAGACTTAAATCCCCCTAAGCGCCAATACATATCTAATCTTAATTTCCTAATTTGGATTCAATATAAAATTAAATAATAAAAGAAAGAAGGCCAGTATTTAGGGTTTGGTCTTCAACTCTAATACATTGGCCTTTCTTCTTCAATTTTCCGAGAGTGATTACGGAAAGAGTCCAAAACGATGATTAAGGCGGGCTATGTTTCTACGATGCCAAGAGACTTCTTGTATGCACTCCCGACATCGTTTCAATCTTTAGCACCTCCACCAGTTGGTAAGTATTCTCAATTAATTTTAGTTTAAAGGTTTTGGATGAAATTTTAAATATTATATTTTTTTAAGAATGTGAAAGTACGTGTCATATTATTTTTGACAAGTACAATATTTCTAGTCATATTGTATTTGACTTTGACCAATCTATTATATTTTTCGACTTGTTAAATAAAAATAATAAATATGACAAGAATTATGAAAAATAATTTCGTTCAAATTTGATGGAGAATGAATTCGGAAAAAGAATTAGTATCAAGACTATAAAATTAGAGTCTAGTATAATTGATTTTCCTAAAATTTCGACAACAACATCTTCCAATTTATTTTTGTACTTGGATTAATCCTATTTATGATTTAATTGGGTTCTTAGACTATTCTTTAAAATGACACTTCATTATTGTTTAAAATTATTATCAACATTGTCATTCAATCTTACTAGTTACTATAAAATTGTTTAAAAACAAATATAACATAGTAAAATTAAGCTTTCTTTAAATTGTATTTAATTATTATAGCTATAAATTATATTATTAATATAACATTCTATGAAATTTATATATTTTAATAAAATTTTATTGCATTATTTACCGTATATACATCAAGGCTCAAAGTGTTCAGAACCCAATCGTTTTTATCCAACAAGTTAACCTCAATTTTTGTACAAAAAAAAAATGACCAAGGTACCCATATATGTTAATGCCCACGTTGCATTAAAAATTCAAGTGATTCATCAAGCAAATTCGTACAAACCTATGTTTAGAAAGTCACAACAATAATCAAGGATATTGTGTAGATTATTTGCGTTTAGATTAATAAAAAAAAGTGAGATTATATAGCCGTTTTTAGCGACTAAAAAGCAAAAAACACACACTATAAAAACTCATTAATGTTGGAAACTCCGTTAATGTTCAAACTCGACGAACTCCATTTATGTTCATCACACCCGAATGGTTAAAGGCACACAATCTATATGTAAAGTCGGAAACTCAATTGATATTTAAAGTCCATTGATATTCATCTCACAACCCGTTTATAAAACCATATATGATTGTTTTTAGTGGGTTGTATTGTGGTACACATATTGTAACGGGTTGTTTGTGTGGTTATTGTTAATTTTAGGGTCGTGTATGAAAAATGAATGAGTTGTGTACACTATTTAGACGGGTGAAAAATGAATGGGTTGTGTGCACATTTGAATAAGTTGCTAGTAAAAATGGTTGAGTCATGTGCATAAGATGAGATACCGGTGAAAATTGACTAAGTCGTGTCAAGATTGAATGGATTTCCAGTGGAAATGAATAAATGGTGTTCGATGTTGTCCACTTGTTAATTGTGGTTTGTCTTATATATGAGAGTATTTTGGTTCTTTTGTATCTTGGAGGCCCTGTTGAAAAATTATATAATGTTCTTACATTTTTACCATTAAAATTATCTTACAAGATCCTTTGCTTTGAAAATCCTTTGTAAAAATAGTTGTTGAGTGTTCCATGGCTATAAAATTGACTTGCTCTAGGTACAAATAAAGACCTCAAGAGATCATATATGGAGCTTGCTCAGTGTGTCATACTTAGTGTTTTGCTACTTATTATTGACAAAAAATGTGGTTCTTGCTTGATCTGGTGGCTTCATTATGTTTGTAAATAGTAGGTTGAGCTCGAGTTCGTTTAATTAATGGCGCTCAAGCTTAGATCAGAGTTCGTGTTTGCTTGAGATCAGAGATAAAGTTCCAAAGGCTGGTTGGAAGTGATGACACCACCTACGTGATTTTTTTTGGTTAATAAACGATTGTATTAATAGAGAGGAATACAGAGGGGTAATCTATTTACCAGCGGGAGAGATAAGAAATTGCGTTCGTGTGAGAGTCATAAGGGAAAGACAATAGTATCCTTGCAATGTGATTATGACTATGTGTTAATATTATTTGCTTTTGTATATAGCTTGCTGGGTAGATGTGCTGCTTAGTTTGTGATATACACTTTTCTAATTTATATATCGCCTTATGAATGTTTAATTTATATTTTGAAATATATCAGTTCAATGACATTGCCTAAAATATGATTAATTCCCCTGAGAGGTTAAGGTCCTCATATGGACATAATTTACTTTCTCACTGAGCCAGTGGTAGCTTACCCCCCTTTCCCCCACCCTTTCAGGTAGGAGATAATTCAGGGACTTGGGTAGTGGTCGGTAGCACATGATCCACTGTAGAGGAGATTTGCAGTTACTAGTTTGTATTTATTAATTTTAATAAGTGTAATGTAATAAAGTGTTGTTTATTCAATAAAATGTATTTTGTCAATTTTGAATTAGGTAGAGTAGACGTGTTTTTCGGAGCGTGACAAATGGTATCAGGTTTGTCTTGTATATGAGAGTATTTTGGTCTTTTTACCTTGGAAACCCTGTTGAAAAATTCTATACTGTGAGATTATTTGCTAGTAAAAAATGATTTTCCAAGACCCTTTGGATCGAAAATCATTTTAAAAAACAATTTTTGTTGCATATTCAATGGCTCGAAAATAGAGGTTGCTCAGTGTGCGAATGGAGAGCTTAAGAGATCATATATGGAGCTTGCTCAGTTTATCATACTCAGTGTTTTCCTACTTAGTTTTGACAAAAGGATATGGTTATTGCATGATCTGGTGGCTGCGTTATGTTTGAAAATTGTGGGGTTAGCTCGGGCTCGTTTAATTAATAACGCTCAAAACTTTAGCTCAGAGTTCATGTTTGCTTGAAATCGAAGATAAATTTACCATAGATGTTTGGAAATAATGATGCTACCTGCGTGAAAATAAAGTTGAAAAAGATATGTACAAAATTTTTGGGCCTTTCTTTACACTGATTGGCGAAAGATTTTTGTATGTTTTTTATTTATTAATTTAATATTATTTTACAATTTCTTGTAATTTAATTTGTTGAGTCTCGAATTCAAATTTTGTCAATGTATTTTTCTTTTTGTCCATACTTTATTGATTAATAATCATCGATTTTGTGTGTTGCATTTTAAGGAAACTTGTATTAGTTTTTTTTTGGTCGGGGGAGGGGGTTGAAAATCCCGGAAGAGAAAAAAAGATTTCAACTAGTTTACGAAAGAGAAATTGGAAGATGAGAAATTTTCAATGTTGCTAAATTTTATTATTATTACTCCATCCCTTTATAGTACCATATTAAAGACATAGTTTTTTAGTCTTTGATTAAATGTAAAATTATTATAACCGATGTTGCAATCTTAAGGGGTGCACCTGCTACGTGGAGTAATGGGCCTGAAAGTAGAAAAATTGGGGCTTTTAGCTCGATACCTAACAGTTTTGAGTCGAAATTGGGGGGTCTGGCGGTTTTATTACTAACCAAGCAGGGACCAATCCTCCAAATATTGGATTATTGGTTTTTTATATAACTCTTATGCTATTTCTCCATCTTTTTGAGTACTCAAGCTGTAATTTAATGTATTATTGTGCAGTTTGAGTTATATAATTTAAGGACTTGTGATGCAATAACCTTTTATGCGAAGACTATTTTTTTTTGGTACATGGGTTCCGGGATTGCTTGCGCGCACCCGACTAATCCCACGGGGATATACATGCCTCCCCATGTATATTCCCAGGTAAATCAGAACTAGGTGACCAATGTTCAGGGAGGAGTTCGTGTTGGAATTATGCCCTAGCCCCGATCGTCTTGTAATGAATTGAACACAAGTGTTTACTGTACACGATAATAGTTATCCCTACAGTTTTGATTAAAGAAATTGTTTCCTTGAATCTATGGCAAGCCTTTATGATTATGGTATTAATCTTCATAATATAAAGGCAAATCCTTGATTAAGTTACGAACTAGATATCATAAGGTGTTATGATAATGAGAATCTAGCTTATAGGACTTAATCTAAACTTGTTCTTAATCGTAGGATCATCGAGTTAGGACCTCGATGATCCAGTTAGATTAATATGTAGCTAACAAGTATTTATTGGATAAATATCGGTAGTTCTCGTTTACCGAGTTAGGTGCATAGATAATGCACATAGAGATGTGATTATCGAACTGACTAAAAGTAGAGATTCCTAATGGTTAATTACCTTGAACTGTCAAGTAGGTTAATCTCTAGAAGGAATTTTATGCTTGTAATCCTTTGACCTGAGATCATCACTACTGTTGTGTATATGTTTGTTGTGTTTTGATACTGGACTACTAGTGTGTCACAATGCTAGTCGAAAGGATATTGGACACGACTAAGTATATATGCTCCTAGGGATGAGTCAAGATGGAATCTATCAACTCTAGGTAAAGAGTTTGAGCTCTACGATGTCATAAGATTATAACGATTGTATCAAATCCTTGGCCAAGGTGATAGAATGAATGAAGAAAGGGGTTTCTTAGGTCATTCGTCAATCGTTGATAATCGACGTGTAACGTAGTTGATTTTCTAATGGGATTTGACAGTTGTACCATATCCCAGGATGATCCGGAGCTGTAAAGATAGAGGGAATAAGTGTATGATCCTTTACCGGGTTCTTTGTACAGAGTTACTTCACGTTATCCGGTCGTTGAGGAGTGTTGTTAGACGCCAACCTCGATTAGTAGTTAATTAAATTAACTACTACCGGTTTAACGATGAACCCACGTAGTCGCACACTAACGAGTGTATTGATCTTGCTTCATGTAGTTAATTAATTTTATTATTAGATAATAAATATTAATTAAATATATATTTGGAATATTGGTATATTAATTTGCTAGCACAAATTAATATTCTAATAAAAGACCGGACTAAGACAAAAAGGAAAAAGAAAAATTGACAAGTTTGTGGATCGAACCGTAGACCTCTAGTAGTGTGAAATGTGTCACTAACCGCTAGGCTAGTCAATGGTTTTGTATAATGTAGAAGGTCTAAGTCCACTTCACAAGTTGTAATGGACTAGATTATTAAGATAATCAATTTCATTATACGTTCCTGACTTTTCCATTCTTGTCTTTTCATTTTCTTCTCTTGAGTTATAAGTATAATGAGTTATCATTATACATAATAACTTTTCCATCAGTTTTTCTTCTAAGAAAAAAACCCACAAGAAAAAAGTCTTTTCGTCTCCAAGCTAGAATTGTGATTCTGGAAGTAAGGCTCAAGCTCGGTGTGCAAAGCGTGGAGGCTTCAAACTTTTGAAGCTGGGCAATTCGATTCTCATACAACGGCTTAAGGTATGTAATCGTTATTATACTTTAATTTTAAATTCTTAAATCGCAACTAGATTATCTATTAGGATTGCAATTTTTTTTCCGCTGTATTATATGTGATATAATCGTGATTGCTTTCCTTCAAGTGGTATCAGAGCAGGCTTGTTGCGTTTTAAAGAATTTAAATATAATATTATTTGATAATATTTGTGTTTTGTTTATAAGATTTATATGAAAATCATGGTTTTTTATATTGTATAATACATGAGATTCATAGAGGTGTTAAAGAAATTGTTTATTGAAAATAAGTTTCGATGCAATTATAAAGGAAAAGGAAAGAAAAAGAAATTTGTATGTTGTCAGACAACATTTGTTCAGATTTTTTTTATTCAGGCAGTTTGTTTTCTTTTACGTTTAATTTGGAACAGCATTTCTATAGCTGTTGTGGCTTTTATTTTTCATTTGGAACGATTATGTGGCACTGGTTTTTTTTTTTCTTTTTGTTTGGAAAACGTTAAATTGGATTGAGAAATTTTAGTGGTTGACGGGTGTATTGTGTTTTTTTATCCACTAAGCTTTGATGTCTCCATGTGATGTTTTTGAACATCACTTTTCCGAGAAAAAAAAAAAAGGAAAAAGAAAAAAAAAAGGCTATACTGTGTTGTCTTTATGTGATGTATTGTACATCACTTTGAGAACAGTTTTTTTTATCAAATGCGTTATATTTATAAAGACGGTTTGCATGTCAAATACTTTACATCACTTTGGAAATTTGCACTTGAAAGTCAAGCTTTTTCTTTATTGCTTTCTAATTAAAAAAAAAAAGGAAATAGTAACGACTGCCGAAAGTAATGTTGGTGAACATTACTCTATCTTTGACATGTTACCATTTTTAATTTTGTTATTAAGGTAATGTGTTAATTAATTTTTTATCTTTTACTTTTATCTATTGCTATTGTAGTTTTGATAAGGTAATTTTTATTTAGTACTAAAAATGGTTTTAGTAATAAAATAAATAATATCATGGTTTTTGAAACAATAGACTTAAATCGTTCGATTAGATTGTCTGATTTTCGTCTCAATTCTTAGATTATGAATCTTAGGCTATTCCCACTTGTCATTAAAATTATTGAGTTTATTAAGACGAAATATTAGATATTTCGTGAGACTTGTCCATCGTAAATAGAGTTTCAAATTTGTTAAGTTTATAAGTTTTGATCTGACTACCAGGTGGACTTGTAGTTCGAGTACAAATTATAAAACTCTAGATTGCTTGATAATAGGATTAACTTATTAATTCACGTTTTTAGTCTGGACTACCCAGAGGATGTGAGATTGATAATATTCTATTATGGGATGGATTAACTCAACAAAACTTATTAGAAACGACCTGACTACCAGGGGGCTAAATAGTTTTGAGTCTCGCATTTTATTTGATAAAATAGGTAATGTACCACACTTTAATTATGAGTGAGAAACGACCTGACTACCAGGGGGCTCATTCATGTTTTAAAGTTTCATTATTCACTTTAATTATGCGTGAGAAACGACCTGACTACCAGGGGGCTCATTCATGTTTTAAAGTTTCCAATTATATATCTCTTAGATAACAGTCCATATCTTTGACAGTTATATAATAGTGTTCTTAACGCATTGTTTCCTATACCTTCCAATGATTAGATTTCTCAGTATTTCTGCTAAATCACTTCTCAAATCATCCCAAGTTGGTTAAGTAATCTCAAGATTTGTGACCGCAACTTGCGAGTCTTTCTTATGCACATGAGACTCATTGATATGCTCAATGAGCTATTGACTAAAGTGTCTCTTGAGGATGAATAGAATGTATATGATGCATGTCTAAAGTAATATGAACCTAGTAATGGTACTAAGTTTATATTCTTGTATCCATGAGTTATGAACTCCAAAAGATATTTTTAGCATGATAATCCCATGAATCCTTAGATATCTTTAGAAGATGTATAAGTAACTTAGTATGACCTTTAGATACCAGTTATCTAATACCAAGAAACAAGGTAAGGGCATTAATGGAAATTGTTTCCTTAATTTCTTGAACTTCTATTAATTACTCGAAAAGGGTATTGGATACTCGTAGTAGTTTAGAAATATGCAAAATGTTGCATACTCTAAAGATTAATAGACAAACAAGAATAAGAGAAGTTAAATTACAATTTCGGTAATGGAGCAATTGTTGTAACCACAATTGTAATAACTAATTCTTTAAAGATGCATATGGAAAAACATATTGTAAGAAAACTGTATTATTGTTCGTAAACTTGTTTTCGAACAAAATAGTCATTTGATCATAAGATGGTTATGATTTATTAATGTAATATAAAATGACCAATGGAGTTTTTCATCTTGATGAATTACACCCCATTGGATACTTACAATATGGTGATTATAATTGCCTAAGTAACTACGTGATTATGTTATAGTTGTTTCTGGTCATAAACCGAAATAGATAATCGTACTAATCAAACCTTATCTTTGGTGTTATAGACTAAGTCATAAATTGTGAGAAAAAGTTTACTAGTTTCACAAGGAAGATTTCCTTGTAGAATATGATTTTGAATCATATGAAACTTGTGAGACTTATCTCAATGAAATATGACTAAATCTCATTTTGATGAAAATTGAGACAATGTTAATGAGTTCTTATGTCCACTATATATTGATGTATGTGGTCAGTCTAAACTTTAGCCAAAGATAGATATTCTTACTTCATCTCCTTCACAAACTATATAACAGATATAGATGTGTTTACAAACGTAACACCAATATAAATAATTTGAAATGTTCAAATTACTATTGAGTGAAGTTGAAAGCAAGTATATAAGAGTATGAAGGAAGTAAGATATCAACCTGTATAGGTGAATATCTTAGCAAGGAATTAATAGATTATCTATGACAAAATTAGATTTTGTCTCAGTGATTTTCTAGGTTTTAAATATTCCTATGGGATTATGTTTTAAAGTCAATTGCATATTTAATGAACTCTTAGGTCCCACTAAACAGTCGATAAAATCCATATGTGGTATGGAGATGATATAAATCAAACCTTAAAATGTAGATTTTGAAATGTTTGATTTATACTAAACGACTTATGATGGCTAAGCTTGAGTTGATATCTTTCAAATATAGATTTGTTGGATACCCAAATAAAATAACGAGGTAATATTTCCACACCATTCTGAACACAAAGGGTTTGTGGTAAGGTAGACAACCTTTATAGATTGGAATTCCATAGTGAAGGAATTCATAATGTGGAAATAGATCATAATGAAATAAAGGTTTCAGAGTTATTTATACAAGCTAAAGAGCATCCGATGCATGCCAGTCTTTCTTTCCTTGACGAGTTAATAGTTTCATTTAAGGTTCAAGTCTCACACTTTGAGGAATTAGGGACGATTCATGAACCTTTCTTGGAAAAAGATAGTTAACAAATCAAGAGAAAGAAGTATTTATTGTACACAAGCCTCCTATAGGTTATATAGATATCATCATACACCAAAATCAATTGTAATAATGGTGATTGTTTGATGAGGAAATCATATAGATGAAAACCCCATCAAGTGATGATCCTATGTCCCTATGAAGAGGCTATGACTAGTCTAGATAGTGACAAGTGGTTAAGAACCATAGAATCTGAATTGATATCTATAAGGATCAACAAAGTGTAGTACTTTGGTTGAATCTTTAATAGATATAAGATCCATTTATAGTAAATGGGTGCTAGGGAAATGATTGGAGTAGACGGTAGGGTAGAGACCCATAACGTCCTTCTAATTGCTAAGCGTTTAAATCAAAAGGAAAACATCAGTTATGGTGAATTCCTTTTCTCATAGTAATGCTTAGTTCATTTCAGATTGGTAACTACATACTATTATTTTGAGATATGGTAATATCATGTGAAAAATAGTTTTCACTAAATGGGAGTTTATGACGTCCTTAAGACCAATCCTAAAGGTCTAATATTTCTATTTACTCATAATAAAATATGTAAGTTCCAAAATACATTTAATGGGTTCAGCAAATGTCACTAAGTTGGATTATTCTCTTTCATACAATCAAATAGTTTGATTTTATGATTTTAGAATAAGAGTCATAAGAGTACAAAGGACTAGTGGGAGTACACTTATCTTCCTAATGTTATATGTAGATGACATATTATCACATAGGGATATGATATACCAACCAAGCAATTAACCAAGTTTTTGAATTTTAAATAGTTCTCCATGAAATATTTAGGATAGTAGCTTATATTCCTTGAATTGGGATCTACAGTGATAGATCAAAGAAGCTACTTGACCTATATCAATCTTACTACATTTATACTTTTTTAGAAGTATCGCATGGAAATTCCAAGAGTATCTATTCGACAATAGGCTTTGGAGTTACTCTTAATGTTAGGGTTTGTTCTAGGACCCTAAAAGTAAGAGAATGAATGTGTATAGTCCTATTTGTTAAAACAATAAGGATCTATCTAACACACCATGAAAAATGTATAAGACCTAAAGTACACTACACGCTAGGAGTAGCGAGTAGGTATGAAGGTAACCTTGATGAGAAATGTTGGAAAGTAGTAAAGACTATCCTTAAGTACTTAAGAAGTATTAAGGACCAATTCCTCATATGTGGAGAATATAAGTTGAAGCTAATTGGGTATATAGATGCTTGTTTTGCTTCAAACGTGGATGATAGCAAATCAAAATATGGTTGTGTCTATATAGAGGAGAAGTAAATTGGAATAGTTCCAATCAAGACACTGTAGCAGATTTCGGTTACTAGAAGTAGAATACATAGCAGCATAAGATGCAACTATGCCAGTGGTTTGGATAAAATAGTTCTTTATATATACATAGTGTGGTTTCACAATGTAGATATTGTTTCTTTATACGATGACAATATTTGAGATATTGTATGATTAAAGAAACCTAGAATAAACTATAGATCCAAACAAATTCTGCAGTACTACCGCTTGATTCGAGATATAATTGAACATGAAGATGTTCACATTCAATAGGTAGAGGGAAGGAACACGATGTATATCTATTCATTTAAGTGTGTCTATCAGAAGAGACTGATGAGAACAAACTGTTTATGAATTATGGTACTTGAACGATTGGGTCTAGGCCAAGTGGGAGATTGTTGGAATTATGCCCTAGCCCCGATCGTCTTGTAATGAATTGAACACAAGTGTTTACTGTACACGATAATAGTTATCCCTACAGTTTTGATTAAAGAAATTGTTTCCTTGAATCTATGGCAAGCCTTTATGATTATGGTATTAATCTTCATAATATAAAGGCAAATCCTTGATTAAGTTACGAACTAGATATCATAAGGTGTTATGATAATGAGAATCTAGCTTATAGGACTTAATCTAAACTTGTTCTTAATCGTAGGATCATCGAGTTAGGACCTCGATGATCCAGTTAGATTAATATGTAGCTAACAAGTATTTATTGGATAAATATCGGTAGTTCTCGTTTACCGAGTTAGGTGCATAGATAATGCACATAGAGATGTGATTATCGAACTGACTAAAAGTAGAGATTCCTAATGGTTAATTACCTTGAACTGTCAAGTAGGTTAATCTCTAGAAGGAATTTTATGCTTGTAATCCTTTGACCTGAGATCATCACTACTGTTGTGTATATGTTTGTTGTGTTTTGATACTGGACTACTAGTGTGTCACAATGCTAGTCGAAAGGATATTGGACACGACTAAGTATATATGCTCCTAGGGATGAGTCAAGATGGAATCTATCAACTCTAGGTAAAGAGTTTGAGCTCTACGATGTCATAAGATTATAACGATTGTATCAAATCCTTGGCCAAGGTGATAGAATGAATGAAGAAAGGGGTTTCTTAGGTCATTCGTCAATCGTTGATAATCGACGTGTAACGTAGTTGATTTTCTAATGGGATTTGACAGTTGTACCATATCCCAGGATGATCCGGAGCTGTAAAGATAGAGGGAATAAGTGTATGATCCTTTACCGGGTTCTTTGTACAGAGTTACTTCACGTTATCCGGTCGTTGAGGAGTGTTGTTAGACGCCAACCTCGATTAGTAGTTAATTAAATTAACTACTACCGGTTTAACGATGAACCCACGTAGTCGCACACTAACGAGTGTATTGATCTTGCTTCATGTAGTTAATTAATTTTATTATTAGATAATAAATATTAATTAAATATATACTTGGAATATTGGTATATTAATTTGCTAGCACAAATTAATATTCTAATAAAAGACCGGACTAAGACAAAAAGGAAACAGAAAAATTGACAAGTTTGTGGATCGAACCGTAGACCTCTAGTAGTGTGAAATGTGTCACTAACCGCTAGGCTAGTCAATGGTTTTGTATAATGTAGAAGGTCTAAGTCCACTTCACAAGTGGTAATGGACTAGATTATTAAGATAATCAATTTCATTATACGTTCCTGACTTTTCCATTCTTGTCTTTTCATTTTCTTCTCTTGAGTTATAAGTATAATGAGTTATCATTATACATGATAACTTTTCCATCAGTTTTTCTTCTAAGAAAAAAACCCACAAGAAAAAAGTCTTTTCGTCTCCAAGCTAGAATTGTGATTCTGGAAGTAAGGCTCAAGCTCGGTGTGCAAAGCGTGGAGGCTTCAAACTTTTGAAGCTGGGCAATTCGATTCTCATACAACGGCTTAAGGTATGTAATCGTTATTATACTTTAATTTTAAATTCTTAAATCGCAACTAGATTATCTATTAGGATTGCAATTTTTTTTTCCGCTGTATTATATGTGATATAATCGTGATTGCTTTCCTTCAGTTCGAGCCTTGTACCTCTTACTTTACATCCGTTAGGGAGGGCGAAGACTATTTTTATTTATGTATAAGATGCTGACGGAACTCATATAGGTTCCTATTTGGGGGATGAAAATATGTTCCTTGAGGCTAATTAAGATGCTATATGTTGGTTTTCTCAGTTCAGTTAGTTGTGGTTCTTGGGTTCTTGATTCGGCTATTCGAGGTTTCTGGGGCCTTGATTTGGCTTTTCGTGGTATTTGGGGTCTCAGGTTGGTCTTCATCGTATTGTGAGACCTAGAAAGGAATACCTTTGTGGGTGTAACCGGCGAGACATTCAAAGGTAAAATACCAAATATACCCTTTTAATTTGCTATTTATTAACACAACAAATCGGTACACTATCGTTGATTGGAAAGTCATAATATCTTATGTCTGTATCACAAGGCTTGAACCCACAAGTTTGCTTAAGGAGTATGTCTAAGTTATCACTATCCTGATCGTACAAACTTCATGCACACGACTTGTCTTTTTGTTCTTTGAGTTAATTGCACTATAGGTCCCTAAATTATACAATATTTCTCTCACAGCTGTTGCATGTTTTGTGGATGGTGCTTCTTTTGCTATTTTTGCAATATTACAAGGTACGAATGGGGTAATTTTGTTATTCATAGTAAAAAATCCAGTTTCTATCGCCACATGGTTTGTGAAAGAGGTAAATATATAGTAAATGCAGGGACTAAAGTGTAATTTATACGTGGATGTACTAATTTAGAGGAGATATGTAGTTTATTATATGCTAATGGTGGGAAGGTAGCTTTTATTTGTACAGTTTTGAAAGTTGAAGAGAATGTGAGTAATGAAATGCTTGTGTATGTGAATAACGAGCATGAGTATGTTTTGTTTGATCCATGTGGCGAAGAAGCTATTAATCGAAGTATAATTAATCAAAATGGACATGTGGCACATGAAGAGATAGGCAAGTGGTTAATTTAATTGTTTATAGTTTCGATAATTGTTTTGTGTAGTCCCTCAAATTTTTAGAATTTTCACTTGGCCCTTCTCTCCTCTTGGATTTGTTTATATACTTTTGGAAATGAAAATCTACATACTTGAAAATTAGTAGGGTTCTTTAATGCGTTTAACAATAACCATTGCAATCCTAACCGCAGGGTGTTCTCTAACGATGCTAAGCTTCCCCTCTACACTTCAGAGACCTTTTCCATCTTCAACAACTCCACAGTTTACTGGTTAATTTCTCTATTAATTTTACTTCTTTTGTAAACAAGTCGTGTATCCAGGGCCTCACGTGCAAATTCAACTAAATAAGTGTCTTTTTTTGCAAATTACGTTGAGATAAATGATTAATGAGTTTCCGAACCGTTTGTTTTCCCACCCGGGGTATTTTTTTCATCCCATAGGCTATTTCAGAATAATATTCATTCACATACCTTATAGTGTACCAATTTTTCCGATCATTAGTTTTTCTTTTACGGATACTAGGCCCAAAATAAAATAAATTAACAACTTAAAAGTCAAAACATATAAGTTACTAAGTGCCCGTTTGTGATTATTTTTTAGACACTTAAAATGTTTCTAGATACTTAAAGGTGGTTCACTCCCTAAATAACTCTTTTAAAAGTAACACCTAATATGTGCTTTTTAGAAAAAGTACATAAAATAGTTTTAGATTTCAAAAATATTTTAAATAATTTTATAGAATATTCTAATTTCATTCAAACAATGCTTTTAACTCTGAAATGCTTTTATCATAAATATCACATATTTTATTTTCAATATAAAAGTGTGTATGAAGATTAAAAGTTGATTTTAATATTACAATTTTAGTATGGAAAATAAAATTAACACACCTGAAGAACTTAGATATAAATCTGGCCTGTATAGTTTCTAATCTTTATTAATATAAAGCATTTGACAAAAAAAAAAAATTCTGTCCGGTTTAATATTAAAACCATGACCCCGCTTGTAGTTATGGTTTACTTAAAAAATTTCCCACTTGAAACCCCATAATTAATGCAAATGTATATTAAATTTGTATGGGTTTATTTTCCAAAACCCATAGAATTAGTGATAGATATAAAGGTTTTTTAAAATGAAAGGAACCATTAGATTTTTTAATTGATGCTAGCAAAAACATAGTCTTCTACTAAGTAACTAGAAATACCTAATAACTTATAGGAAACTAGAAATACCTTACCTAAGAATACTATTAAAAACACATAATTATATTAATTACATGAAAAAATATTTCCTATAAGTTACTTCAAACTATTTTATCAAAATTATAAGCTCCCCATACTCAAACTAAATATAAAATTAAGTAAGCAAAGCCCAATAGTATATGATATACCCGGCCCATCTTTTGTAACTTAATTTTAAAAAAAAACTAAAAACCCAAATTTAGGGTTTAGTCTTCAACTCAAAACATAAACCCAGTCTTTTCTTCAAGCCCCTTTCTCCGACGAAAGAATGATGATTAATGGCGGAAAAAGCTACGTTACTTCGCCGCCTGTGTTCTCTAACGACGCAAAAAAGCTTCTCGTCTGCACTTCCGACACCGTTTCAATCTTCAGCACCTCCACTAGTTTACTTGTAAATTTCTCTATTAATTTTCCTTATTTTTTAATCAACTCATGCTTTTCAGTATCTCACGTGCAAATGAAGCTAAATAGAAGCGTTTTCGTATGAAAATCTATTTACTGTTAATTTTAATCGAGTTTTTTAAGGGTCCCAAGTGCAAATTAACCTAAACATAAGTGCTATTTTGCAAATTACTTCGAATTTCAACTAATTTTGTTACGTGTTTGATGTTTAGATAGCTGAACTCGAAGGTCACAAAGCACCTGTTACATCAGTTATAGTAGTTCCTGCTACTACTCAAGCTAGTAAGATCTTATGTTATTGTTACACTTCTTCACCCCCTTCGATAATTTCTCATTCTTGGTTAGTTTTGGATAATTGTTACTTTTAGAGCTACTTGTGCGTAGTTTCTGTGTTAAGTGTGCATCTCTTAGGTACTTGGCGATATTAGATCCCAAGACGAGAATAAAAAGTCGAGAAAGGAAGGTCAAACCCATAGTAAGGCGTTAAAGGACCAAAAACCCACTTCTAAAAAGCGAGGACATTTACTGGCTAACTTTGGAAATCGACGAGATAAAGTTATCATGTGCAAATGATGAAGATTAGGGAGGTTACCTTTGGGTTCTAGATAGTAATTGGAGTCAGGAGAGCGTGAGAGTTGACATTTTGTGATTTGGAGTTAAGATGAAGAAGTTATTAAAGTTGCAGTTGTTGTGGCTGAAACCAGCCCACTCCTTCTTGGAAACGTTTATGGGTTGACTTGGGCAATTTAAAAGGGCCCCATAACAGCTAAAACATAATTGGACCTTTATATATTAGTATTTTTATTATTATAAAAGAGTCATTAGTGAATTATTAGTCAATTACTCAGCCAGAGAAGAGAGAAACACTTGGAGGAGAAGAAGACTAGAAGCTATAGCCCTACCACGCCACTTCTACACCAACCCACCTCTATTATTAGGGTAAATTATATTATTTTATTGTCTTAAACATGATTTTAATCCTTTTACCATCTATTTTTATTGCTTGTAGTATGAACTAATTCTATTTTAGCTTGAGTTTGCAATTATGTATGAACCTTGAATATTATTTTGATACTTCCATGATATTTGGGACCATTAGATGTTCAATTGAACTCGATTGATGTTTATCATTTGTTTATGAATTGAATTGATTTATCTTTGTATATCAATATCAAATATAGATTGACCCTATTACCTAGCACTGTCACCCTGGCGGGGATTTGGGAACATTACTAGTTCACTTACGTCCAATGTGCGTTAGTGATCCTAACAGGATTGACTAGCCAGATAATCATGAAGGTTGATTCTTGTAGTGTCGAGTTTTTACGTAGAAAAACCTCACCCGAGTACTTTAGTAATAGATAGACATCTTTCTAACCTACCTTGGTGGGAGTTAGAAGGAAGATAGAATCCTGATTAGTATAACGATCCAATTCGCCCTTAAACCTAAAATCACCGACGTAGTAAGATAGGGGAATACTACTAAAGTCGAGTTATATACTCATACTTGTCTCTTTTTGTTATTTAGTGATTTGTTTTATTAGTTTAATTCGTAATCTAATTTAATTATTTGTATCGTAGTCTTTAAACGAAAATCAAACTAATATTTATATTTTATTTATGTATTTTTGTTATAGCAACTAAATCCATCTACGTTTCTTCAAAAGACGAGTTTAAATTTAACCTCTTAGTCCATTGGAGAAAAATATTATTACTTACTTATTATTTGCAAACAACTTGTGCACTTGCGGGGAATGATCTCTCGAGATGTTGATTTGTTAGTTTATTTTATCACACCTTGGGAGACAACAAGAGGTGATATAAGAGTGAAACAAAAATGGGTGATATATATCTTTACTCATTTTTAATCTGATTAATGGTCTGCTGAATTGCTTAATCTCTCGAGGCGCTCGATTGCTCACTACACTCAAACATTTTATTGAATCCTGATAATGATATTATCTATATTTTTCTAAAATTTTGGATTTTAGTTATCTTAAATATCACATATTATATTTTCAAATATCAAAGTATATGTGGAGACTAAGATTTGATTTTAATATTACAACTTTAGTTTGCAAAGTAAAGTTAACACACCCAATGAACCAAGATATAAATCAGACCCATTCATTAATCAAAGTCATACCATAATACTTTTGAAACCCTATGATTTATGTAATGTATTAAACTGGTGCGGGTTTTAGTTTTCAAATCCCATACAAGAACAAACATTTTATGGATAATATTATTTCTTTCAAAACGTCTTGCTTACACTTCTAACCCCGATAAATGAATAGCGTGGATAGTATTAGAGTTGATCACGTTGCGAAAAAAGCTAGGCGGACCGGCGGAGGACTGGAGTCCGTGGTTTGGATTTAGAGTTGATGACACAAATATAGCAAATTGGGATCGACTTATTGTGTGAGCATCAGTAGCTTTAATTTTTGTCAAAAAGAAAAAAATAGTCTTAAATTTCCCAAAGCGCCATCACATATTAGTCTTAAATTCCTAATTTGGATTCAATATAAATTAAGTAAGAAAAGAAAGCCTAATGGTATGACCCCGCCTATGTTTTGTAGCTTAACAAAATAAAAAACTAAAAGCCCAAATATAGGGTTTAATCTTCAACTTGAAATCTGTGGCCCTACTTTAAGCCTTTTTTCGAGATTAATTACGAAAACAATCCAAAATGGTGAGTAAGGCGGAAAAAATTATGTTTCTTCGCCGCCGGTATTCTCTAACGACACCAAGAAATTTCGCATTTGCACTTCTGACACCGTTAAATCTTTAGCACTTCCACCAGTTGGTAAATTTTCTCAATTAATTTAAATTTAAAGGTTTTGGATGAAATTTTAAATATTTTATCTTTTTGAGAATGTGAAAATACTTGTCTAAAGTTTGTGTCATTTATTATAATTTTTCTCAATTGAAATGGAAGAATGATATCATGTGTTGTATTTTTGACAAGTATAATATTTCTAATATGTCATATTATATTTGACTTTGAGCAATCTATTATTTTTTTCGACTTTTATATAAAAATAATAAAATATTACAAGAATTGTGAAAAAGAATTTTTGTTCAAATTTGATGGAGAATGAATTCAAGAAAAGATATAGTATCAAGACTATAAAATTAGAGTTTAGGATAATTTATTTTTATAAAATTCTTAGAACAATGTCCTCCAATTTATTTTTGTATTAGATTAATCATATTTATGATTTAACTGGATTTCTAAAATATTCTTTAAAATGACATTTCATTATTATTTAAAATTTCTGTCAACATTGTCTTTCAATCTTACTGGTTACAATGAAATTGTTTAAAAACAAATATAACATAGTAAAATTTTAGTTTTCTTTAAATTGCATTTATTATTATAACTATAAATTATATAAAATTTATATATCATTTAGATATTTTAATTAAATTTTGTCGTATTAATTACTATATATACACCAAGGCTCAAAGAGTTCAGAAACTAATCGTTTTTACCCAACCAGTTTACCTCAATTTTTATAAAAAAGAATGACCGAGGTACCCTTATATGTTAATACACACGTTGCATTAAAAATTCAAGTGATTTTTCAGGTAAAATCATACAAACCTATGTCTGGAAAGTCACAACAATAATCAAGCATATTGTGTAGATTATTTGCGTTTACATTAATAAAAAATAAGAGATTATAAAGCTGTTTTTGAGCGAATAAAAAAGCAAAAAAAAAAAACACTATCAAAACCCATTAATGTTGGAAAATTAGTTGATGTTCAAACTCGAAAAATTCCATTTATGTTCATCTCACATCCCATTGGTAAAAGTCACACAATTTATATGTAAAGGCGGGAACTCCATCGGTATTCATCTCACAACACATTCATAAAACCATGTATGATTTTTTTTAGTGGGTTGTTTTGTGGTACACCTAATCCTTATTTTGCTTTCAAACTGAAGCTAGGTCGTTGGATTTAGAGGTCCTATTGTAACGGGTTGTTAGTGTGGTTATTGTTAATTTTATGGTTGTGTATGAAAAATGAATGAGTTATGTACACTATTTAGATGGGTAAAAAATGAATGGGTTGTGTGCATATTCGAATGAGTTGCTAGTAAAAATGGTTGAGTCATGTGCATAAAATGAGATACCAGTGAAAATTGACAAAGTTGTGTGCAAGATTAAATGGATTTCCAGTGAAAATGAATAAATGTGTTCAGTGTTTTCCACTTGTTAATTGTGGTTTGTCTTACATATGAGAGTATTTTGGTTCTATTGTACCTTGGAGTCCATGTTGATAAATTATATAATGTGAGATAATTTTTTAGAAGTAAAATTATCTTTCAAGACCCTTTGGATTGAAAATCCTTTTTAAAAATAGTTGTTGAGTGTTCATGGTATAAAACTGAGCTTGCTCTACGTACAAATAAAGAGCTGAAGAGATCATATACGGAGCTTGCTCAGTGTTTCACACTCAGTGTTTTGCTACTTATTGTTGACAAAAAATGTGGTTGTTGCTTGATCTGGTGGCTTCGTTATGTTTGGAAATAGTGGGTTGAGCTCGAGCTCGTTTAATTAATGGCGCTCAAAGCTTTAGCCCGGAGTTCATGTTTGCTTCAGATCAGAGGTAAAGATCCCAGGGCTGGTCGGAAATGATGACGCCACCTACGTGATTCTTTTTGGTTAATAAACAATTGTATTAGTAGAGAGGAATACATAGGGGTAATCTATTTACCAGTGGGAGAGATAAGGGATCGTGTTTGTGTGAGATTCATGAGGGGAAGACAACAATATCCTTTGCAATGTGATTATTATTATTTACTTTTGTATATAGCTTGCCAGGTAGCATAGGCTGCCTCGTTTATGATAAGCACTGATCTGGTTTATTTATCGCTTTATGAATGTTTAATTTATATTTTGACATATATCAGTTTAATGACATCGCCTAAAATATAATTAATTCCCCTGAGAGGTTAAAGTTCTCATATGGACATAATTTATTTTCTCACTGAGCCAGTGGTAGCTCACCCCCCCCCCCCCCCCCTTTCCCCCACCCTTTTAGGTAGGAAATAATTTAGAAACATGGGTAATGGTCGGTAGCACATGATCCACTGCAGAGGAGATTTGTAGTTACTAGTTTGTATTTATTTAATTTTAATAAGTGTAATGTAATAAAGTGTTTATTCAATAAAATGTATTTTGTCTATTTTAAATTAGATAGAGTAATCTTGTTTTTCGGGACGTGACAAATGGTATCAGGTTTGTCTTGTATATGAGAGTATTTTGGTCTTTTTTACCATGGAGACTTTGTTGAAAAATTATATAATGTGAGATTATCTTTTAGTAATAAAATTATCTTCCAAGACCCTTTGGATCTAAAATCATTTTTAAAAATAATTGTTGCATCATATTCAATGGCTCAAACATGGAGCTTGCTCAGTGTACGAATGGAGAGCTTAAGAGATCATATATGGAGCTTGCTCAGTTTATTATACTTAATGTTCTGCTACTTAGCATTGACAAAACGATATTGTTATTGCATGATCTGGTGGCTTCGTTATGTTTCAAAATTGTGGGTTAAGCTCGAGCTCGTTTAATTAATAACGCTCAAAACTTTAGTTCAGAGTTCATGTTTGCTTGAGATCGAAGATAAATTTACCATAGCTGGTTGGAAATAAGGACGTTACCTGCGTGAAAATAAAGTTGAAAAATGTATGTACAAATTTTTTAGGCCTTTTTTACACTGATTGGCTAAAGATTTTTGTATGTTTTTTATTTATCAATTTAGTATAATTTTTACAATTTGTTGTAATTTAATTTGCTGAGTCCCAAATTGAATTTCGTCAGTGTATTTTCCTTTTTGTCCATACTTTATTGATTAATAATTATCAATTTTTTGTGCTACATTTTGAGGAAAATCGTATTAGTTTTTTTTTGGTCGGTGGAGGGGGTTGAAAACCCCGGAAGAAATTAATTGATTTCAACCAATGCCAAGTTTACCAAAAGAGGAATTTGAAGATGAGAAATTTTCAATGTTGCTAAATTTTATTATTATTACTCCACTCCTTTATAGTACCATATTAAAGACATAGTTTTTGAGTTTTTGATTAAGTGTAAAATTATTATTACCATTGCTGCAATCTTAAGGGGTGCACCTGCTATGTGGATTAATCGGCCTGAAAGTAGAAAAATTGGGGCTTCTTGCTCGATACCTGGCAGTTTTGAGTTGAAATGGTTCAGGGTCTGGCGGTTTTATTACTAACCAAGCAGGGACTAGTCCTCCAAATATTGGATATTGGTTTTTTTATATAACTCTGATGCTATTGCTCCACGTTTTTTGATTACTCAAGCTGTAATTCAATGTATCATTGTGTAACTCGAGTTATATAATTTAAGGACCTGTGATGCATTTACCTTTTATGCGAAGCCTATTTCTATTTATATATAAGATGCTGATGAGACTTGATGTCTCCTCATTTGTGATAGATTTATATTAGGATGAGACATCATTTTTAGTAATTTAGAAGTCATTATAGTCGATTTTCTTGAGAAATGCTACACTTTCCTATTTTGAGTCATGATTTAGTAAAGTAATATTTTTAGAGCATATTGGGTTTAATTATTTATTTAGTGTGAAGCTTTAAAGATAATTATGGAGATTAATTAGATTCCAAGTCAAAGACTACAACTTATGGAAAGAGATTAGCATGGTAATTGGAGATAAAGGAAAGAAAAGCTAAAAACATGGAAAAGGAAAAGCTGCCTTAATCCTGAATTTCTGCACCTACGACCACAAATCAGCTTATATCTCAAAAACGGTGTGGAATTTGGAGAAATGGTCAAGAGCAAAGTTGAAGAGCTTTCCGAGACGATGAATTTGGTGTACTCATACGCGTCAAACGGATGAATATCGAAGCTGTTAGAGCCAAAAGAAGATCGGACCTGATTTCATGTTTTTAGGGTTACGAATTTGAGTTGGGCTTGGAGTCCATTACTTACTTCTCCTTCAAGAAAACGAATTAGGTCTTCCTAAACACCTATAAATACACCCTTATACCATTGTAAACATGTCCTTGCTCAATTGCAAAGTATAGCATTAGTCTTTACTTATATTTTCTTAGTTTTAAACAATAGCTTAGTCCTTTAGTTAAATATTCATCCTTAGAATCAAGCTATTCATCCAAGAAGCAAGTTGACCTATAGAAGAAGACAAGAAGAAGAAGATTGGAGCCTGACAACCCCTCTTCTACATCTCACCTTCTCTATATTTAGAGTAATTAGCTATAGATCTATTCTCAACCATATTTCTAAGCTGTTATTCTGTAAGTTTACTTTTAATTGTTGGATTATTATTTTGATCTTTAAATACTATTTGTTATTTTAATTGGTTAAGCTTGGCGTATATTGTATTATGTGTTTTGACCTATTTCCTAGATCTGATCAATCTTAGGATTATTCTTAGTTATTGACACACCACATAATCGTCTAGTGTGACTAGATAGCCACTAAGGTTTGTTGCAATCCTGGTTAATATATAATGCTTAATGTGACAGGTTAGAATAACAATTTAGTAATAGACGTAGTAATCCTAATCTATTTGACTTACTTTCATATTTAGTTATTTGTTTTGTTTAATTGTTTTATTTATTTATTCGCGTCAGATAGTTATTTATCTTTTCATATTTTATTCAAACATCTAAATTCATCTACGCTTGTTAAACATAAATTGATCTAACGGATACAATCCCTGCGAACGAACTTGACTTATCATTAAAACTTGCATACGATCTGTGATACTTGCAGTGAGTTCCGTGGTTATCAAGGGTGTGTGACTCTTTATTATTATCTTTATTTATCTATTTATTTATCACACCTTTGCCCCCACCAAGACTCATATAGGTTCCTCGTCGGGAGATGAAAATATGTTCCTGGAGGCTAATTCAGATGCTAGATGTTGGTTTTCTCAGTTCAGTTATTGTTTGTTCTTGGGTTCTTGGTTATTGTTTGTTCTTGGGTTCTTGATTCGGCTATTCGAGGTTTTCGGGGCCTTGATTCGGCTTTTTGTGGTATTTAAGATCTCAGTTTATTCTTCATCGTATTGTGGGACTCGAAAAGGAATATTTTTGTGGGTGTAGTTGGCGAGACACTCGAGGTATTATTTTTATCTCTTGACTGGTTTTTCAAAGGTAAAATACCAAATATATATCTTTTCAATTGCTATTTTTTAACACAACAAATCACCCCTCTTGCTTACCCCCTTTAAGGGCTCAAGAAATAACAAGACTGAAGGGATTCGAACCCTGTACCTCCTAAATGACAGACAAGGTCCTGGCCATTGAGCTATAGTCCCAATGGTTAAGAGATTTGTAATTTATTATAGGCTAATGGTGGGAAGGTAGCTTTTATTCGTACAGTTACGAAAGTTGAAGAGAATGTGAGTAATGAAATGCTTGTGTATGTGAATAAAGAGCATGCATATGTTTTGTTTGATCCATGTGGGGAAGAAGCTGTTAATCGAAGTATAGTTAATCGAAATTGACATGTGGCATATGAAGAGACAGGTGAGTGGTTTATTTTATTGTTTATATTTTGTATAATTGCTTTGTGTAGTCCCTCAAGTTTTAGAATTTTCACTTGGCCCTTCTACCATCTTGGATTTGTTTCTACACTTTTGGAAATGAAAATCTAAAGGCTTGAAAATTAGTAGGGATCTTTAATGCATTTAACAATAACCATTGCCATCCCTAGCCGCAGGGTGTTCTCTAACGATGCCAAGCTTCCTACTCTACACTTCAGAGACCTTTTCCATCTTCAACAACTCCACCAGTTTACTGTTTAATTTCTCTATTAATTTTACTTCTTTTGTAAACAAGTCGTGTATCCAGGGTCTTACGTGTAGATTCAACTGAATAAGTGCCTTTTTTTTTTTGCAAACTACGTTGAGATCAATGATTAATGGGTTTCCTAACCGTTTATTTTCCCACTTGGGGCATTTTTTTCATCCCTATATTCATTCACATTACCTTACAGTCTACCAACTTTGCCGATCATTAGTTTTACCTTTACGGGTGCTAGGCCCAAAATAAAATAAATGAACAACTCGAAAATCAAAACATATAAGTTACTAATTGCCCGTTTGTGATTGTTTCTTAAACACTTAAAATGTTTCTAGATACTTAAAGGTGGTTTACTCCCTCAAAAACTCTTTAAGGAGTAACACCTAATACGTGCTTTTTAGAAAAAGTATTTAAATTAATTTTAGATTTCAAAAATATTTTTAATAATTTTTTAAAATATTATAATTTTAATCAATCATTGCTTTTAACTCTGAAATGATTTTATCAGAAATATCACATATTATATTTTTAGATATAAAAGTGTGTATGAAGACTAATAGCTGATTCTAATATTACAATTTTAGTATGAAAAATAAAAATTAACACACCCAATGACCTTAGATGTAAATCTGACATGTTCAATAATCAAAGTCATATAGCAATATACTTGAAACCCCATGATTAATTCAATGTATATTAAGTCTGTATGGGTTTATTTTCCAAAACCCATAAAATTAGTGATAGACATAAAGGTTTTTCAAAATGATAGAAACCACCTTATGAAAATATAATTTACCACTAGTTTTTTTTCAAAAACATAGTCTTAAGTAACTAGATATACCTAACCTAAGAATACTAAACAAAAATAAATTACATGAAAAAATATTTCTTAATATAAGTTACTTCAAACTATATTATCAAAATTAAAAGTTCCCCATACTCAAACTAAATGTAAAATTAAGTAAGCAAAGCCCAATAGTATATGACCCGGCCCATATTTTGTAACTTAATAAAAAATAAAAAAAACTAAAAACCCAAATTTAGGGTTTAGTCTTCAACTCATAACATAAACCTTGTCTTTTCTTCAACCCCTTTCTCCGACGAAAGAATGATGATTAATGGCGGAAAAAGCTACGTTACTTCGCCGCCTGTGTTCTCTAACGACGCCAAAAAGCTTCTCGTTTGTACTTCCGACACCGTTTCAATCTTCAGTACCTCCACTAGTTTACTGGTAAATTTCTCTATCAATTTCACTTATTTTTAATCAATTCATGATTTCAAGTCTCTCACGTGCAAATTAAGCTAAATGTATTTGCTTTTTTGCAAATTAATTCGAATTTCAACTAATTTTGTTACGTGTTTGATGTATAGATAGCTGAACTCGAAGGTCACAAAGCACCTGTAACATCAGTTATAGTAGTTCCTGCTACTACTCAAGCTAGTAAGATCTTATGTTATTGTTACACTTCTTCACTTGATAGAACAATTAAATATTGGGATTTTTCAATACCTGAGTTAATTAAAACCATTGTTCTTCAATACCCAATCCATTCTATGGTAAGTTAATTCATTAAAACATACCGTTTATTCAAATTAATTCAATTTCAAACTTATTAATAGGCTTACAATTTACAGGTAATTCCTGGATTAATAAATCAACCAAAAGAAGAAAAAGAGAAATCTTCTGATTTATTCGCGTATATTTACTCAGCAGCTAAAAAAGAACAGAAAAATACTGTATTTGGACATCTTCATAAGTATAATCTAACTTTATCTCGTATAAGTGGATTAACTTTAGCACAGGTGAACTTACTTTTTAAATTTTTTTAAATGTTTTAGCTGAAATGACTAAATTACCCCTCTTTACAGTCTGAAAACCCGGGTACAATAACATTAAGTCCATGTGGAAAATACATTGGAGTACACGAAAAACGAACAATTAGAATATGGGAAATTCCAAGTAAAGATAATGATCGAGTTTCATACAAGAAAATTAAATTACATCATACAAAATCTTTTACGAAACTAGCCTTTCATCCATTTGAAAGAATTGTAGCAGCTGGGGATAAAACCGGAAGAATATTATTATACAGAGGTATTGGACAAAGGGGTAAAAAAGACAATTTCGAAGAAATGCCAGGTGTTAGAGGTGATGATGATGCTGATTCATGTGCCACCTGGCATTGGCATTCTGGACCTGTTTCTGTTCTTTTTTTCTCTTCAGATGGAGCTTATTTATATTCTGGTAAGTTTTATAAGTTCTTTTATTTTCGTTTTTAGTCCTTTGTATTAACATTCTAGTCCTTTATAGGTGGAAAAGAAGGTGTACTTGTGGTGTGGCAATTAGATACTGGTAAAAAAAGATTTTTACCGAGAATTGGATCTGAACTTTTATATTATATTAATTCTCCAGATCCTACACTTTCATCTGTAAGAATATTATATTATTTAATTATATTATATTACTTTTTACTGATTATATATATTTATTTATTTTTAGATTTCTTGTGCTGATAATAGCATTCATTTACTAAAAATGCCTTCTATGGAGATTCTTAGGTCTATTTCAGGGATTAAGGTTATTTTTTTACCCTATTTCTGTTTTTATTTAAGATTAATTATATAAATTAATATATATATATTTAAATTGATGTATGTTTAAATTTCAGCCTCCAATGTATGAAAGTTCATTAAGTGGGGTCCATTTTGATCAATCATCTGGTTTAGTAGCTGTATGTGCTGAAAATTACTGTATACAGTTATATAGTTTGTTTAATGACCGTGAAATATCCAAGGTAAGTATTACACTATTTTGTAATTTACCATTTTACCCTTGTATGAGTAAAAGTAATTTTTTTACTGTAAAAACAGGTTCAAATATGTGAAAGAAATTATCAACCTGGTGAAGAAGTTACAGTAATAGTAAATTTAGTAGCTTTATCATCTGATGGATCGAAAATGAGTACTGTTGAAACTAGGTTATCTGAAGAAGGAATTGGAGGGTATTTATGTCTTAAATTTTGGACATGTAATTCGCAAAGTAAAAGCTTTAGTTTATCTACTGTTATATATGAGCCTCACAGGTTTTTGACCTTATTACCCTTTATTTATTGAATTGTTACACTTGGTTTTTGAAATGCTAATACAGTTGTGTGATTTTTCAGGGATAAGGGTATTTCTGGTATTGCGTTTCATCCTACTCGTAATATGGCTGTTACTACTTCTTATGGCGCTGAGTTTAAAGTAAGTTTAGTAAAATACCAAATATACCCCTATGGTTTTCTAACTCACCCCTTTTGTTATATTTTTCATTAGTTGGAAAACTATAGGGGGTGTTTTTGACCTTTTTCAAACTATAGGGGGTTTTTGACCCTTATCAAACTATAGGTGTATTTTTGACCTTTTTTCAAACTATAGGGGTGTTTTTGACCCTTTTCAAACTATATGTGTATTTTTGACCTTTTTTCAAATTATAGGGGTGTATTTTACCCTTTTCAATCTATAGGGGTGTTTTTGACCCTTCTTCAAAATATAGGGATTTTTTCGACCTTTTTTCAAACTATGTGGGTGTTTTTGACAGTTTGACAAACTATGGGTTTTTTTTTGGCCTTTTGTCAAACTACAGGGGTGTTTTTGGCCTTTTGTCAAATTACAGGGGTGTATTTTACCTTTTGTCAAAATTATAGGAGAGTTTTTGGTCCTTTTGTCGAACCATATGGGTGTTTTTGTCTGTTTGTCAAACTATAGGGGTGTATTTGACACTTTATCAAACTATAGGGGTTGTTTTTGACAGTTTGTCAAATTATAGGGGTGTATTTGACACTTTATCAAACTATAGGGTCATATTTGTAACACATCTAAATTTGCAGATTTGGGTAAAAGATCAAATAGCTGAGAATTCTGGTTGGACATGTCATGCTATTGGTTCATACAAGTAATTACTTATTTAATTTCAATTCAAAACTAATAATAATAATAATAATAAAATATAATGTATCTTTAATCTTCTTATAGAAATAAACAAATGGTGGGACCCACCTTTTCTGGAGATGGTTCAGTTCTAGCTGTTGCAGCCGAGTCTGTAATCACATTGTGGGACCCAGAAAGGAATATTCTCGTAGGTGTAATTGGCGAAACACTCGAGGTATTATTATTTTTACTTTTCTTTCACTAATTTTTCAAACGTAAAATACCAAATATACCCTTTTAAATGCAGCAAATCAGTACACTCTCATTTATTGGAAAGTCAGAATATCTTGTATCTGTATCACAAGGGCTAAACTCTCAAATATGCTTATGGAATATGTCTAAATTATCTTTATCTTGGTCATATAAGATTCATGCACAAGGTTTGTTTCTTTGTTTTTTTTAGTTAATTGCACTATAGGTCCCTAAAGTTTTCTCTTAACAGATGTTGCATGTTCTATGGATGGTGTTTCGTTTGCTGTTCTTGCTATGAATGGGGTAATTTTGTTATTTACAGTCGAAAATCCACTTCCTATTGCTACATGGTTTGTAAAAGAGGTAAATATATTGTAAAATACAAGGACTAAAGTGTAATTTATTTATGGAAATACTAATTTAGTTATTTATTACAGGCTAATGGTGGGAAAGTAGCTTTTATTAGTACAAAAATTGAAGAGAATGTGAGTAATGAAATGCTTGTGTATGTGAATAAAGAACATGAGTATGTTTTATTTGATCCACTTGGTGAAAAAGCTGTTAATCGAAGTATTATTAATCGAAATGGACAGGTGGCAGATGAAGATACAGGTGACTGGTTGATTTTATTGTTTATATTTTGTGTAATTGCTTTGTGTAGTCCCTCAAGTTTTGAAATTTTTCACTTGGACCCCTCTCCTCTCTTGGATTTGTTTCTACACTTGTGGAAATGAAAATCTGAAGTCTTCAAAATTAGTATGGATTTATAGTGCAATTTTTGTATAATAATATAGGGACCTACAGTGCAATTTTAGTATAATATAGGGACCTATAGTGCAATTTTAGTATAATATAGGGACCTATAGTGCAATTAACTTAAAAAATAAAATAAAAAATGAATCTCCTTGGCTATTAAAAAAAGGTCTGACCTTTAAAAAAATAAAATTTGACTCCACCTCTTCTACAATTATCTTTTCAAGATTGTTGTTTATAGTGCAAAAGAAAAAAGATAGAGGGACCTGAGTGCAATTAACTAAGAAATTCCTGTCTATTGTGTTAAAACTGCAATTATAGGGATGTGCAATTTTTGCTTAATATAGGGTCCTAGATTAACTAAGAAATTACTGTCTATTGTGCTAAACCTGATATTATAGGGACGTGCAGTTTTTGGATAATACAGGGACCTATAATGCAATTAACTAAGAAATTCCTGTCTATTATGTTAAACCTGTAATTATAGGGATGTGCAATTTTTTCATAATACAGTGACCCAATAGTGCAATTACCAAAAGGAAAGAACCTCCTTAGACATCAATAAAAAAAGTCTTGACTCTGCCCTCTCCTAAAATTTTCTTTTCAGGATTGTTGTTTTTGCATAATATAGGGACTTAAAAGTGAAAAAAGATACAGGGACCTAAAGTGCAATTAACTAGAAATTATAGCTCGCTCTAACATATGTATTGTTTTTTTTTTAAATTTTGAACAGGTAAGTTTGGATATGCATCTATATATGGTGAATTACCGGAATTCAAAATGGAAAAAGATGACGATGATGATGTAGTGATGACATCATCATCAGTAGCACTTGATAGGCCATGGGAATCGATATTTAGTGGGCCCTCTCATACTCTTCCTCCTCTCACCAAATTATGTTCAGCTTTTCTTGAATCATTACTCGAGAGAAGAATAACTATAGTGGAGTAACTCAGTGTCGAATAATTGTGCGCCAAAAAAAAAAAAAAGAAAAAAGCGAAAATTCAGTTACTCGAATAGAAGAAACTACACGAGAGTTATAGAGTTGTTGTATGTTAATCGGTTTCGCTTGAAATATTAAATTTTTTATTGGTTTTGAAACATACCCGGATCTTTCGATTTTGTGTAGAGGAAAATTGTATTGATTGAATATGAGAAATTCTCAATGTTTCTTAATTTTATTACTATTAGTAGCACCTTGGAAACTTTATAAAATTGAGATCAGTTTTGGATAATGAAAATATCTTTCAAGACCTGTAATGATTAGGTTGTTGATTTGTTGATCTTTACTTGTTTAAGTTCTATTTAGTTATTAATTGTGAATTTTGTTTTTACTCAAACCTTTAAATAATGAATAAAGATAAAAAAAATTTAGTTTTTAAATGGTAGTAAAATTATGAAATGTAATTTGGAGTGAAATCACATGTTGGCAATTTTATCTTAATATAAATGTAAATAAAACTTATAATGAATTAAATACTGTACTATGCAATTATATTATATATTAAAGGATTGATCAATTAGTTATTACTCTTGATATTTGGTTAAACTATACATAACACTATTTCTTTTTTGGTTGGGTTTTTTTTTTTTTTTTTTTGTTACATGAGAGGTCTATAAAGACCGGGAGGGGAACCTCCAATTATTGATTATCTAAAACAGTTCTAGGCACAGCCCAGCCACACCTATCCAATGTTAGTAGGCGCCATAAACCATCTGGGGGGTCCTTGAGTGTGATTGACCCCTCTTCCCTGTTCATACCATGCTTAGCTAACCAGTCTGCACACCCATTTGCTTTCCTGTAACACCACACCAGCTCGAAATGACTATTTGCCCCCATAATATCACGGCAAGCCCTTACCTTATCATCCACGGCAACCCTTGAGTTCGCACCGCCCTTCACTAGCGCGTGCAACTCACTCGAGTCCGTCTCAATAAGAAGGGATGTAATGTCCTGTTCCAATGCCAAGCGTAACCCAAAAAGAAGCGCAAGAATCTCCGCTTCAAGAGGTGAATTCGCAATACACTGACCCGCAAAACCATTGAAATAATCTCCATTGCTATTACGTAATAGACCTCCAATACCCGCTTTCTTTCTATCCCAACTAATCGCGCCATCAATATTCAATTTTAGGCCTCCCTTAGGTTTATCCCATTTGATAAGGATGCTTTTCGCGGAGACGATTAAACCCCCATCTCGTTCCATACCCCAAGCTCGAACATAATCACAGGCCGAATTCATGATAATTGCACTTAGGTCCCTGCTAGACTTTTCTTTAGTAGTTGGGTCGAAAAGTCTTTTATTTCGATCAACCCAAATATTCCAGATATATGCCGCAAAGATATTTCTCCGTTCGATCCCATTTACACGCTCTTTTTTAGACAATAATTCCTTCCACCACTCGAGCTCATTCAAGTGCGCAAATCTGTCCAGACTGCTATTGGAATCCCCGTGCTGCTGCTGATTTTCGTCCCTGGAGTACAGGTTCGCCTCAGCTGAACCACGCTGATCATTGCCGTCCCTGTGAAGCCGAATAGCTGCTGCTGTGGATTGCTGGCGTGGCGCTGCAGGTACCCGAAGCCGGCGCTGCTGTTCTTGTAATTCCAGTTCAGAAGCCTGTTCCGAAGCCCCTGTCCAGGAGCTCTCAACTTGCTGCGCTGGAGTTCTATTTCCAATCTCCTCACCACGCGCTGGACCATGATCATCTCCAGCAGCTCTTCCACGCGCCGCGCTCCTACCACCTGCGATACAAGAAAAGAACGTAGCAGTATACCCACTACAGTAACGAAATAAATGTAAAGAGGATTCTTCCCTTAGCCCACATCTGCCGCACATCGCATCATTTATGACTCCTCGCAACTTGAGATTAGCTCGAGTAGGTAATCGATTCCATATTGCTCGCCAAATAAGGTTCTTCACTTTCTGAGGCCATTTTAAGCTCCAAACCAAATCCCAATTGAAATTCACCTCCCCTTCCTCAGTTGTAAGTTTCTTATAGGCGGATTTGACCGAAAAAACCCCGGAAGGTTCATGATTCCACTTAAAGAACCTCTCGGTACCAGCATTAACTTCACTAACACCTTGCATCAAAACGTCCTTCCCTTCCAATATAGCCTTGCACATCCTCGAATCGGAAGATTTAAACTCGCGATTTAAGAACCCTTGACGGAAATATTTTTGACTAATTGCACGGACCCACAAGGCTTGATCTTTAGCGAGTATCTTCCATCCCAACTTGGCTAGAAGCGCCCTATTGTATTCCCTTGCGCTTCTTAACCCCAGCCCTCCTTGTTTTTTAGGCTTACACAACATCTTCCAAGACAACCAATGAATTTTCCGTCCCTCTTCCGACGAACCCCAGATGAAATTCCGTATAATCTTGTCTATCTCCTCACAAACATAAATAGGAAGTTTCATCGTTTGCATCACATAGGTAGGCATAGCTGAAAGAACTGATTGGGCTAATGTTATTCTCCCTGCCATAGATAGGTTCTGACTTCTCCAATTAGGTAACTTATTCTGCATTTTAGTCACAACCCCACGGAAAAAGCCACGGGGTAATCTTTGAGAACGAATTGGCGTTCCAAGGTACTTTCCCAAAGAGTCACTAAGTGTAAATCCACTCCGTTCAGCGAGTTCTGAAGCTCTATCTTCCGTGACATTCGCCGAAAAATAGATTAATGATTTTTCCTCGCTCACGGTTTGTCCAGCTTCACTACAAAACACCCTCAACACCTCCTTAATTAGATCAATTTGGACTTCGGAAGCCTCCGCAAAAAGTAGTAAATCATCTGCAAAGAAAATGTGTGAGATCGGCGGCCCCTGTTGGTGGAGCCGAATGGGTAACCATTCATTTCCACCACATAGGTCCTGAATAAGCATAGAAAGTCTTTCAATACACAAAACAAAAAGGTAAGGGGCTAGAGGGTCTCCCTGACGAATTCCACGCTGAGGCACAAAACTCTTTAATTGCTCCCCATTCCACAACACACTCATAGAATTGGTGGCCATAGTGGACATGATCAACTTTATCCAATTATCCGGAAACCCAAAATGTGCAATTGTATCTTCGATAAACCTCCAGTTTAACTTATCATAGGCCTTCGCAAGATCAATCTTAATAGCCATATAACCTGTTTTAGACACCATATTTTGCATCCTATGATCAATTTATTGAACAAGAACAACATTATCAATGGTGGATCTTCCCGGTAAGAAGCTGCTCTAATTCGGACCAATCTTCTCGGCTAGGAACGGACGAATTCTGTTGACCATTGCTTTCATTGTGAATTTAAACGGAACGTTGATGAGACTAATGGGTCTAAGTTCCCCAACCACCTCCGGATCCGGAACCTTCGGAATTAAATGAACAAGAGTATGATTTAATCCTGGAGGCCCCTCTCCTTTGTTGATTGAGTTTCTCACCATATCACAGACATCCGACCCAACAGTATCCCAACATTTTTGATAAAATAAAACTGAGATCCCATCACTCCCTGGCGCCTTATTCGGATCCGATTGAAAGACGGCAGCCCTAATTTCTTCATTCGTAAAATCCTCCTCTAGAATACCTCTCTCCAGCAAGTCCAAATTTCTCGCATACGGTAATGAAAAAGGACCCACAAAACGCAAAGGTTCCGAATAAATATTCATAAAAAAGCCGCGGACCAATTCTCCCAAAGCTTCCTTATCGTATACCCAAATTCCATCATCACCTTTAAGCTGAAGGATGTGAGCCGATTTACGTTTCTTCATAGTCGCCATATGATAATACCTGGTATTCCTATCACTAGAGCATATCCATTTCTCCTTAGAGCGTTGGAACCAAAGATGTTCCTCTTGTTTCAGGACACTTAAATATTCATTACGAAGCCTTTTACCCAAATCAACAAGAGACGAATTATACGAATTCTGTAAAGATCTCTGAATCCCCTCGAGGCGTGCTAAAAGCTCCCGTTTCTTCTTATTTATATCCCCTAAAACTGAATTCCTCCAATCCGAAAGACCCTCACGCAACCTAAGAATACTATTGCCTATGCCGCCATCTTCCATACTTCATTTTTTAACCACAAAATCTTTAAAATCTTTGTGCAAACACCAAGCCGATTCAAAACGAAATCTCCTAGGTAGCTGAGGCCTTTGCGGAACAACCTGAATTAAAATCGGCGCATGGTCTGAATGTCTTCTATCCAAATGCTTCACCTTAGCGAACGGAAAAAGATTCAAACCTTCTGAATTAGCATATGCACGATCTAAACGACGGAAAATCCGTTGCCCCGTGTTCCACGAGTCACACCAAGTATACCTTGGACCTTCGAACCCCAAATCCGTTAAATCACAACCATTCCGCCACTCTTCAAACTTAATCATCCGGCGAGTAACCCCTGGTTCACCTCCTTTTTTATCAATTTCTTCCCCAACCTGATTAAAATTCCCCGCAATAAGCCATGGCCTCTGAACATTGCTAAACGCGTGTGTAAGAGCAGCCCATAGCGGTTCTCTATTAGCACGCGGAGCTGCATAAACGGCTGAAAAAATCCACGATTCACAATCCACTTTAGACACTTCTATATTTATAACCTGATCCCCGGCTGATAAAACGCGAACACCAATCTCCGAATCATCCCAAAGAAGCCAAATACCTCCTTTAAAATTATTAGCTTCAACTCTAGCTGAATTAGATTTGCCTATTCTCTGTATAATCTCACTAGCTCTATCACCACTAATCCGCGGTTCTACAATAACTGTCAACCATACTTTATGAATGCGAATCATTTCTCTCACAACCCGTTGAAAATTATCCGCTGCTGCACCATGGCAATTCCAAACAAGTATATTCGGTGTTAAGGAGGCTCCTCCCCAACCGCCGCTTCCACTAACCTGTGTACACATAAAACAAACTATTAAATAGAAAGGACTAGAGATTTAGGAGTGTACCTGGACAACTCCCGTGTCGCCATCTGAATCCTCTCCCATATGCTCATCATAATCCGCTCTTTCCGGTGGTGTTTCTGGTACCGAAGTTTGCTCGCAATCCCTTGGCTCTGGCGGAGTAGGCGCCATGATCTGTGGTGTAACCCCAACATTATCCGTAGTAAAAACCTGTGATTCGCTTTGGCCAAACACCATAGGAAAATCCCAGCTTCCCCGGACAATATTACTACTACCAGCGCCTCTCTCCGTATTCACACAAGACCTGTTCGGCACCTGCTGAAATTTTTCGAAAATTGCAGGTACAGTCCCTGGCGGACCTGCTGTACCCTCGGCACCAGAAACTGCAGGCCGAGCTGCTGGAGTCTTCTCGGAATTTGTAGTGACCTGCTTCGCGGAATTTTGCTGCTCATTACTAGTGATCAATTCTCCTTCGTCCTCGCTACGGATCGTGATAGCCCCTGTAACATTCTTGCTTCCCTTGCGCTCACCATTGCTCATCTTACCTTTGCCCTTTCCTTTCTTACTGTTACTTGTTTCGCCCTTTTCCATGTTCGATTTTTTCTTACCATTCTTCAAAGCCATGCTCTCCACCTCCGGAATGGAGGTTAGCTTTTGTCTCAGCTCAAAATCAGGAGAGATAATTATTCTATGTCCCCCACCATTTTGCACCTTACCCCTTGCTACTGGAGCGCTATTGCTTGCTCTCATGTTTTTATCACCCCAAATACCTGTTGTCTTTTGCACGCCTCCAAGATTAGCATTAAACTCACCCGAGAATTCACTACCATCTTCCAAGAGGAGGGCACCATACCTTGATTCGTATCCTCTATTCCTATTATTACCCGAAACAGAGTTATTAGTTCCACCCCTAACGTTATTAGCTCGTCCGTTTCTACGCACAGTCATCCACTCACCGTATGTGGACTCTTTAACCAAATTCTCTTTCACAATAGGTGTTTCATTAACCACAGCAATGGTGGCGTTAATATCCTCCGTATTTTGAATCCTATTCTTATCACATTTGTCCTTCTGATGGCCAAATTTCCCACATTCAAAGCAAATCATATGGAGTCCCTCGTATTCAACCAGACAAACTTCTCCACCTATATGAATCTTAGGAGTGAGGGGTTTCTGTAAATCAATTTCAACTGCCAGTCTCGCGTAATTTCCTTTCTGTCTCGCTTTAGTTAAAGGGTCAATGCGGATTGTCTTTCCTATTTGGTCCCCCATTTTCCGTAGTATCCGCGCCGTATAATTATGCATTCCAACATTCGAAATACGAACCCAAGCTGTTGTGGTAGTAATCGAATCAATATGAGGCTTGAACATAGGGGTCCACTCTCTAACAATTAGATAGTGATCAAAAATCATCCAGGGACCCCCACTTAGTGCGAATTCACAATCGTCTGTGTTACCGAACTTCACCATAAAGTAGCCATACCCCACATCAACCAATTCAATTAAACCTTTAGGATTCCAAATTTTTTTTAGCTTATTAGTCAAATAACCAATTCCTACACGATAACCCAAAAGCCTAACAACAACCGTGTTCTTCCATAAATTAATTCCCTCGATAATCTCTTCCCTAGACCTCAATACTTGCGGAAATTCACAATTTTCAATATGTATATCATCTTTAATTGAAGCAATAAACTCCTCATTCAACCCATTAAACTTGTTTAATTTACTTTCCTCACTATCGATAATTAACGGAATGATTAAATTCTTACCCGTAAGCGCGCTTCGCCAGTCTGTTGTTTTCTTTGGCGGGTTACCCAATTGAGTACCGCCCATTTGTTGTGCTGGTGGCTGTGGAGAGCTCGGACCATTAGGATCAGGTATGTTGATTACTTCTCTCGCACGCTTAATTGGTTTGTTGCCGGCTTCTTCGAGTGGTGGAAATTCCTCCAATGAAGGCTTCTCAACATCTGCGTCCATAGCTGTTGCCTCCGTGTCATGGCCACTGATCAGCCGCGGCCGAGGAGCGCCTGAGATATCCGGCGGCGCCGGTGGTTTTGGATCTCCGGGAGATGCCATCAATGATAACGGCTAGTTTCTGTATTGGCTTTTTTTTTTCTTTTTTCCTTCAAAGCGTTTTCTTTTTTGAATTTTGGGGTTTTTTGTTTTCTCATCAACAATTTACATTTTATTAAGGAGATATTAGCTTAGAAAGTCCAATTGCCCACACACCAACCTTTATCAAGTCTACAAATTTTTTCTCCCCTAATAAGGTCCAAGTTTTTTTTTATATTCCATCCTTACCCTTTTATTACAAACTAATAATAAATCATTATTAATACATTTACATTAATGCCGATCAAAAAAAAGCAAAAAATAAAATAAAATACATTTACATTGATTATATATGGTAAAGATTACCAAATTAATTATTCTTACATTTACTAATCCAATCCGGAAGAATCACCATTTTCTGTAACGGTTCCTCAATTAGTGTCAATCAAATCAAGAATTATGAAAGAGAAGGGATCAAAAAAAATTTGGGTAATCTCCATCGATCTAATTCTTCTATATATTACTTTCAATACCATTCCGTTAAGTTCAAGAAACATTACAAATATCAATTTCTTTCATTCGAATTCCAGTAGTTTTGATATAAATAAGGTTAGTTCTACTATTTTTATCCTATATTTTTTATTCTCTTGTTGTAGATGATTTAGAGTTTTCAGTAAATTATTATAGTTATAGTTAAAAGAACATCTCACAAAGACATCAAATTTAAATACAATAAACAAATAACTAATCTAATTTAACTGTACATTATAATGATTTCAAGCCAAAGGAAAGGCTACTCAATCTTTCTGGTTGGATTTATCATATGAATTTAAAAGTTTTAGATGAAATTTCAAATATTTAATTTTTATAGAATGTGAAAGTATGTTTATAAAGTATGTGTCAACTAAACGTCCTTGTTGACCAATCTATTTTTTTTCTACTTATTATGTAAAAAAAGTGAAAAATTACAAGAATTATAGAATTAAAAGAGTTTTTGTTCAAATTACTGTAGAATAATTTCGAGAAAAGAATTATTACTATAAATTGGGTATACAATGTCCGATTTTCTTTTAAGAAAATGGTTGAATTAATTCTATTTATGATTTAATTGGAATTTTTTCTAACTATCCTTTAAAACGACATTTATTATTATTAAAAATTATTATTGGTATTGTCCTTCAATCTCACAAAGGTACTATAAATTTGTTTAAAAATAAATATAACATAATAAAATTTTAGATTCCTTTTAAATTGTATTTTATTATTAAAACTATAAGTTATAAAAAGTTAATATAACATTATATAATATTTATATTTTCAATCAAATTTTATTCTATTAATTATAATATATATATATATATATATATATAAAAAAATAAACCAACGTACCATATATGTTAATGCACGCGTTGCATTACCCCAAATAGGATTATTACCCAAGAAATACCTCAAGTTAGAATTAATTCCCACTCACCTCAACCATCATTTTTTGCCCATAAAAGACACATATATTTTGTTTTTTTCTTTTCTTTCTCTTAAAAAGAGTCGTTTAAGTTATGGGAAACTTCCCATAACTCAAACTTTGAGTAATGGGAAGCTTCCCATAACTCAGATTTTGAGTGTTGGGAAGTTTCCCATAACTCAATGTTTCTTTAAAAAAGACAGTGCCTTCGGGCAAAAGAGTAAGGTGGCAGGTGCCTATGGGCATTAACCCTTACAAATACAACTGATTCATCAGGAAAATCATACAAACCTTCAAGGCAACCTGAATTAATCAAAATGGGTTACAATTTCTTAAACTGAAATATGTAACCCTTCATCCTAACCTCTAAACCATGTAGAAGAGACTAATAATCAAGGATATTGTGAATATTATTTGCATTCAGATTAATAAAAAAAATGAGAGATACAAAGCTGTTTTAGAGCGGCTAAAAAGCAAATTAAGAAAAAACAATGTCAAAACCTATTAATGTTGGAAAATGTTCAAACTAGCCAAACCCTTTTTGTGTCCATCTCACATATCATAGGTAGAAGGATGCACAACCTATTTGTAAAGGCAGGAACTCTATTTATGTTTAAACTCTATTCGTATTCATCTCACAATCCATTCATAAAGTCATGCATGACTGTTTTTAGTGGGTTGTTTCGTGGTACAAATTGTAATGTGTTGTTTGGGTAGTTATTGTTGATTTTAGGGTTGTTCTTGGAAAATGAATGAGGTGTGTATACTATTTAGATGGGTGAAAAATAAACCGGTTATGTGCAAATCTGAATGAGTTGTGGTTGAGTTTTGTGCATAAGATGAGATATCTGTGAAAAATGACTAAGTTGTGTGCAAATTTGAATGAGTTTCCAGTAAAAATGACTAGATGGTCCTCAGTGTTTTCTACTTGTTAACTGGGGTTTGTCTTATATATGAGAGTATTTTGGTTCTTTTGTACCTTGGAGGCCCGGTTGAAAAATTACATAACGTGAAATCATTTTTGAGCAATAAATTATCTTTCAAGACCCTTTGGATCAAAATTCCTTCTTAAAAATAGTTGTTCTGAATGTTCCATGGATAAAAATGGAGTTTACAAATGGAGAGATTAAGAGATCATATATGGAGCTTTATCACCTGATGGATCTACTATGAGTACCGTCAAAACTAGGTTATCTGAGAAAGGAATAGGAGGGTATTTATGTCTTAAATTTTGGACATGTAATTCACAAAGTAAAAGCTTTAGTTTATTTACTGTTATATATGAGCCTCACAGGTTTTTTCCTATATTACCCTTATATAATTTATTATTTTACTTGGTTTTTGAAATGCTAATAAGGTCGTGGGATTTTAGGGATAAGGGTAATTCTGGTTGGTATTGCTTTTCATCCTACTCGTTCTATGGCTGTTACTATTTCTTATGGTGCTGAGTTTAAAGTAAGTTTAATAATATACCACATATACCCCTGTAGTTTGATAAAAGGTCAAAAACATACCTATTGTTTTCTGGCTCACCCCTTTTGTTATGTATATATCAAGAATTGGACAACTGTAGGGGCATTTTTGACAGTTTGTCAAACTATAAGGGTGTTTTTTACCTTTTTGATACGTATAGGGTTGTTTTTTACCTTTTGTCAAACTATAGGGGTGTTTTTGACACTTTGTTAAACTATATGTAAGTTTTTGACACTTTGTCAAAATCTATGGGTATTTGTGACCTTTTGTCAAACTATAGAGGTATTTTCAACCTTATTTCAAACTATAGGGGTGTTTTCAACCTTTTTTCAAACTAACAGGGTGTTTTTGACCTTTTTCAAACTATAAGGTGTTTTTGTCAGTCGTCAAACTATAAGGTGTTTTTGTCCGTTTGTCAAACTATAGGGGTGATTTTGACATTTTGTCAAACTATATGGGTGTTTTTGTTGGTTTGTCAAACTATATGGGTGATTTTGACATTTTTTCAAACGATAGGGGTGATTTTAACCTTTCATCAAACTATAGGGGTATATTTGTAGCACTTCTGAATTTGCAGATTTGGGTGAAGGATCATATAGTTGTTGAGAATTCTGGTTGGACATGTCATGCTATTCGTTCATACAAACAAGGATGCCATATTTAATTTTAAATTTAAAAGTAATAATAATAAATAATAGAAATATATATTATACTATATCTTTTCTATCCTCTCGTAGAAATAAGTAAATGGTGGGTAATCAGAAAGGAATATTCTCGTAGGTATTATTATATTTTCTTCTCTTTGATTAATTTTTTAAATGTAAAATACCCTTAAACATTTTAAATTGCAACAAATCAATACACTCTCGTTTATTGGAAAGTCAGAATATGTTCTGTATCACAAATTTACAATGGTTAAACTCACAAATTTTCTCATGGAATATGTCTAAGTTATCACTATCCTGGTCATACAAGCTTTACCCGCAAGGTTTGTTTCTTTGTTCTTTTTAGTTAATTGCACTATAGGACCCTAAAGTATACATTATATCTCTTCACAGATATTGCATGTTCTATCAATGGTGATTCTTTTGCTGTTCTTGCTATGAATGGAGTAATTTTGTTATTTACAGTAAAAAATCCAGTACCTATTGTTACTTGGTTTGAGAAAGAGGTATATATATTGAAATTATAGGGACTAAAGTGTAATTTATACATGGAAATACTAATTTAGAAGATATTTTTTATTATTTATACAGGCTAATGGTGGGAAAGTAGCTTTTATTCGTACAAAAGTTGAAGAGAACGTGACTAATGAAATGCTTCTGTATGTGAATAAGGAGCATGAGTATGTTTTATTTGATACATGTGGTGAAAAAAGCTGTTAATCGAAGTATTATTAACAGAAATGGACAGGTGGCACATGAAGAGACAGGTGAGTGGTTGATTTTATTGTTTTGATTTTGCATAATTACTTTGTGTAGTTCCTTAAATTTTTGGTATTTTCACTTTGCCCCCTCTCCCCTTATTGGATTTGTTTCTACACTTTTGGAAATGAAAATCTAAAGATTTGAATCTTTTTAGGGATCTATGTGCAATTTTTGCATGATATAAGGACTTTAGTGCAATTAATTCAAAGATAAATTTAAAAAAATGAACCTCCTTGGATACCAACAAAAAGTCCCTAGGTTTTTAAAAAATAAAATCTGACTCCATCTCTTCGATATTTATCTGTTGTTTATAGAGCAAAAGAAAAAAGATACAAGGACCTAGAGTGCAATTAACTAAGAAAATTCATGTCTATTGTGTTAAACCTGCAATAATAGGGGTGTGCAATTTCTGCATAATATAGGAACCTATAAGGGCAATTACCAAAAAAAAAAGAACCTCCTTGCACACCAACAAAAAATCCTGGCTTTGCCCTCTTCAAAAGACATCTTAGTGAAGAAAAAGATAAAAGGGACCTAGAGTACAATTAACTATGAAATTATAGCTTGCTGTAACATAAGTATTTTTTCTTTAATTTTGAACATGTAAGTTTGGATATGAATCTATATATGGTGAATTACCGGAATTCAAATTGGAAAAAGATGATGATGATGTAATGATGATCATCAGTAGATAGACCGCGTGAATCGATACTTAGTGGGATCTCTTATACTCTTCCTCCTCTCACCAAATTATGTTCAGCTTTTCTAGACTTATTACTCGAGAGAAGAATAAATGTAGTTGAGTGACAAAAAAAAGCGATAATTGATACTCTCAATCAATTGAAGAAACTACACGAGAGTAATAGTGATGCTGTATGTTAATGGGGTTCTCTTGAAATATAATTTTTTTTCTAGATATAGGTTTCAGAAATTATTACCCGGATCATCCAATTTTGTGTAGAGGAAAATTGTATTGATTGAATATGAGAAATTCTCAAATTTTATTACTTTCCTTTGGAGTAACAGTTCAAAGCTATAGTTTTTGACTATTTTATATTATTAGAACAATGAACCACATAATCAGTAAAATATACTAGAAAGATATTTAGATCCTGAAGGTCTGAAAAGGACTTGCTCTAATATAGTTACTAATTTCTTTACTAACCATAACAAACTGTATATGAGGATATTTTGGTTATTTTGCATTATCTTGGAAGCCTTAAGAAGAATTATATAATGCGAGATTAGTTTTTGGGTAGTAAAAATATCGTTCAAATTCCTTTGGTAGAATGACTAAGTTGTGTGTAGATTTATATAACTATGATCGACACAAGTTTAGTCGATAGACCCTTTATTTGTTTAAGTTCTTTATATTTTTTACTCAAACCATGGTTTCTTTATATTTTTTACTCAAACCATCACTTGGTTCATATAAATTACAAATATCAAGTGAAATAACTCTTTATATCAATGTTATAGTTTATAACGAAGATAAAAAATGTTTTGTTAATGATAATTTAAAGTGAACTTTGTCCTAGTTCTACCTTAATATAAATGATAACTTATTACCGTTTATAGTTTATATAAAATTAATAACGGAATATAAACTAAATACGGAATCCAAAATGATAATACATTAAAGAATAATCAACTAGCTAATTATTGACAAAAATACAAAACAAAAAATGTTTATTGATATTGAATTTAAGATAAATATAAACCAAAAAATATACCGTTACCGATGGTTATAAATTTAAAGATTTTGGATAAATTTTTTAAATATAATATTTTTTTATAAAGTGAAGGTAAGTCTCTAATTCATGTGTCATTTATTTTGGTTTTGCTCTATTGGAATGGAAAATACAAAAATTATGAAAAAGAGTTTTCGTACAAATTAGGTGTAGAATAAATTCGAGAAAAGAATTAGTATAATTTAGGGAAATTGATGTCCCTGAAATTTATTAAAAAAAATATTCGGATTAATTCTATTTATGATTTAATTGATTTTTTTAAAACTATCCTTTCAAGTGACATCTCATTATTATTTAAAATAAATTGTTAGCATTGTCTCTCAATCTCTTAATCTCACAAGTTACTACAAATTTGTTTAAAAGAAAATATAATATACCAAAATTTAAGTTATCTTTTAATTATATTTTATTATGAGATATAAATTGAAATAACCTATTGAAAATTTTATATATTAAAAATAACCCCTAATAAGATTCTTAATTAAAAAATAGCCCTTGACCTAATATAATTATTTTAATCATTTTATTATTTATCATTTAAAGTTACCACCCTATTACAACCTCCCACCACCACCCCACCACCACTACCACTACCCCACTACCACCAAACCATCCTATTACCACCACCACAACAACCACCACCACCACCACAACTACAACCACCACCATCACCTACTACTAATTCCACCACACGTGCGCGTTATGGATATATTTCTAAAATCGTCATAACTAGGGCTGCTCAGAATATACCCAAACCCGCCCTACCCGCAAACCCGACCCAAAATGGGCCCGTAAAAATCCAAACCATTCCCCACCCGAGCCCATTGGGTTAATATATTATATTGTTTGGGTATTGGGTCGGTTGATGGGTTTGGCTTTGCCAAACCCGCGGGTAACCGAACCCGACCCGTGCCATAAGTTTTTTGGATATATTATATATCCATATCACACCGCGTATTACATACGCTTCCTTTGTTCCTTTTTGTCTTTTGGTTTTGGCCTTTCATTACACGAAACGCCACACTCTCTCTTACTCTCTGGTTTCTCTCTGGGTCATATCGAAAACCCTATCCGCCGTAGCCCTGCTTCTCTCCTTCCCCGTCTAATCTCGCCGGCGTTTTGAGCGATAATATACACCGCATTAAGTATGGCACGGTGGTGGGTTATTATGGGTTATAATCTCTCCTTCTCTGATAAAGCTCGTCCTTTTGGGTTCTGGGTTTAATCATCTAACCATGGTTAGAGCCTAGAGGTGTAGATCGAGGGTTGGATTATAAAGAAGCCTATGTCACGGTTGGGTTCGAGATGTTTTGGATCTTCAAAACCCTAAGGTTTGTGTTTTTATTTTCTATAATTCCGATTGTGTTATAAGTTATTTCATGTGTAAATCTTTTGATTTAGAAACAAATAATTGTTTTATTGGAGGATTTTAATTCGATAACAGATATTGGCTAATAGACTGTTTATTTTGTGTTTTCATGGTCTCGCTAATGTTCAATACTTCAATTGGTGTTGGTGTTTGTCGTGTACTTGCTTTGTTAATCAACTTAAAGGTAATTTCCTGATTACATGTCAATAATCAACTTCATTTGAGTTATGAATATTGAATATTGGCTAATAGATTGTTCTCTTGATTTACTTGCATGATTCGCAAATGTTGTTAACATTAATGGACCTTTTCTGGATTTGATTGTTCAAAACTTGATTTGTTTCTCCATTTCAAATTTACAGGTATTAATTTACATTTCTGTAACTTCCAAAACAAGGTTACATGGATGACTTTGTCACCATTCTAAATAACAGTCAATAAGTTATTGTTACTAAGAATGGTGGCAAGGTTGTCTATGTAACCTTTTTAATTAAAAGAAATGGATATTGGGTTTAATCTTGGATACTGAGTTAGGTAACAACTTTATGAATACTTGGTTTGTGACTTTTGTTGACTAGTTAATTTTACATACTAATTGATCTTTTGTTGTTTTGTGACATTTGACAGGTTATTTTGGCTTAGACGAGTTAAGTGAGTCCTCGCAAGACTCATCTTTGACAAGTTAGAAACCAATAACCTAAGTCCTAAGGTATAAAGCTGAATTCTTATAACTTACAAGTTAACATTGTTAATCATCACACTTTGTATGCATCTCCCAATTAATTTGACCTAACTACAATGATTAAGTTAAGGTTAATGAATGAGTAAATATGAGTTGAATAATTGGTTGAGTTGGCAACAAGTGACTTGATTGTTGTTTCTTGTAAGTTATTTGATAAGTCCCTTGTCCCTAAACATGTCCCTAAGGTTTTAATGCGAATGAAGATTTAAAATCTGAGGCAATAATTGTTTGTAGCCAATGATGAGACTCCTTCTGAGGCTCAAACAATCTGACTTCATTCTTCTATCCAGATTTTGGAAATTTGCAGTTATTTTAAAGTTGGAAGGTGGTTTTTGGAGTGTTTTTGGACAGATTTTGGATTCACAACAACATTTGCACCCAATGTTGTACAAATTGTTGATTTTGCACAAGTTATGGTTACAATATGTCAATCTGTGATGATTTTTGATTTACTTGTTTGGTTTCTAATTCTATAATTCAGTTCAATGATATGTAATTTTGTAATTCAATTCAGTGTGATGTAATTCAATTCAATCAATGAGAATTAAATTATGTAATAGCTGAATTATGTATGAGAAACTAAAAAAAACAATATCAGATGATTTATTTAAGTTAATGAATCTTTTTTTAAGGTAAATCAGATGGTTTAGTTAAGTCCCCTAATTACCCGAAACCGACCTAAACCCAACCCAACCCGATGATTTCAATTAAAAAAAATAGATATTGGGTTTAATAAATTAAAAACCGAAAATTAAGTTTGGGTATTGGGTTTACCTCTACGGGTCGGTTAACCGACCCGTGTGCTGCCCTAGTCATAACAAACAAAAACTAAAAAAACTGCATTTCTTGACGAGTGAAAGTAATATTTACGTCTATAATTTTTTTTAATTATTTTATTTTTTTAATTTTTTTTGACATACATGAAATTCATTGTTCGAAAAATGAATTCATTGTTTCGAAAAACGAATTCATTGTTTCGAACAATGAATTTCACGTTTGCAAAAAAAAATTATAGACGTAAATATTAATTTTCCTTGTCAAAAAATATAAATTTTTAATTTTCTGATTTTTTTAGAATTAGTTAAGATATTTTTTTTTAAAATTTTCTAGACCCGCGCGTGTGATAGAACTAGTAGTAGTAGGTGGTAGTGGTAGTGGTGGTGGAGATGGAGGTGGAGGAGGTGGTTGTGGTGGTGGTGGTTGTGGTGGTGGTGATGGTAATGGTGGTGGAGGTGCACCATTATTTGTTTAAAATTAAAAAATAAATATTATATTAAAAATAAAAATAATATGTGTATATGTATAAAAAGATAGAAGTTATTTTCTACAAGTATTTATTTAATTATGCATTTTCTTATACAGTAAATTATTAAAAGTTATTTTTAAAAATTAAATATATTCATTAGACATTTTTTTTAGCAAAAACCCCTTTTATAAATATATATAAGGCTCAAAGAATTCACAACCTAATCATTTTTACCTACCAATTTCATCTTTAACTTTCAAATAAAAAAGACTAACATACCTCTGTATGTTAATGCACGCGTTGCATTAAAAATATAAATGATTTATCTGGCAAATAAAAACCTACGCTTGAAAAGTCACACCAATAATCAAGGATATTGTGAAAATTATTTGCGTTCATATTCATTAAAAACAAAAAGAAATTATAAACCTATTTTTTAGCGGCAAAAAAGCAAAAATAAAATAAAAATGGAGCACTATCAAAACCCAATAATGTTGAAAAATTTATTGATGTTCAAACTCGACAAACTCTACTTATTTCATCTCATATCCCACTTGTAAAAAGCGCACAACCTATGTGTAAAGGCAGAAACTTCATTGATGCTTAAACTCTATTGAAATTCATCTCACAACTCATTCATAAAGCCATATATAACTGCTTTTAGTGGGTTGTTTTATGGTACACATATTATAATGGGTTGTTTCTGTAGTTATTGTTTGTTTTAGGACTGTGCGTGAAAAATGAATAGGTTTTGTGCACATATGAATGAGTTACTAGTAAAAATGGTTGAATTGTGCGCATAAGATGAGATACTTTTTGAAAAATGACTAAGCCGTATGCAAATTTGAATGGGTTTTCAGTGAAAATGTAAATGGTGCTAAGTGTTCTCCACTTGTTAATTGTGGTTTGTCTTATCCATGAGATTATTTTGGTTCTTTTGCGCCTTGGAGGCCTTGTTGAAAAATTATATAATGTGAGATCATTTTTTAGCAATAAATATTGTCTTTCAAGACCCTTTGGATAAAAAAATCCTTTTTCAAAATAGTTGTTGTTGAGTGTTCCATGGCTTAAGAAGGGAGCTCATGAGTGTACAAATGGAGAGCTTAAGAGATCACATATGAAGCTTGCTCAGTGTTTTATACTCAGCGTTTTGCTACTTAATATTGACAAAAAACATGGTCATTGCTTGATCTGATGGTTTCGATATGTTTGGAAATAGTGGGTTGAGATCGAGACCATTTAATAATGGCACTCAAAACTTTAGCTCAGAGTTCATGTTTGCTTGACATCAGAGCTAAAGTTACCATGGCTGGTCAGAAATGATAATGCATGAATTTTTTTTTGGTCAGTAAAGTATTGTATTAAAAGAGAGGAATATAGAGAGGTTAACCGATACCTGTCCGGTTACCAAAACTTATCACCATCTTGGCCATGTCGTTGATAGAGAACGACGACCAATTAATTAGTAGTGAATTACATCTGTATCTAAATGCCATGCACCAAACTTCTGTTGGTAAATGGGAGTAAACTATCGTTAGGAGCAATGAAGCATCAGAAATGATCATAGAAATGGTAGTGAAGACACCGTGATCAAGGGGTTAGTACCACAAACTATTCAAAGTTTTTAACGTGTACAATTAATAATAATTTGATGGGATGAGAAGCTATGACTCAAGTTCGATTAATATTGTAATTTGGGATTGCAATGGTGCGGTAAGTTTGAGGTTTCATGGGGGTGTTATCTATGTTGATGAGAAGTCACCGAGTTTGCCTAGCTATCATAGTAAAACTAAGGGTTAGTGGAGTGAAGGTGAATCAAATTATTTGGTGACTTGAGGTGGAAAATTCAACCAGAGTGGAAGCGATCACTTATAGAGGAATTGTTATTGTGGAACGGTTAGGATATTGAGGTACGTTTATTATTAGCTGGTCAACGTCTTATAAATATGGATGTTATGAAACAGGGTTTTGAGCCGTTGGTCTTCTTAACTGTTTATGCTAGGACAAACTATAGGGGTGTTATTGACAGTTCGTTAAACTATAGGGGTGTTTTTGACAATTTGTAAAACAATATGGGTGTTTTCGGCCTTTTGTCAAACTATAGGGGTATTTGTAGGTGTTTTTGACCTTTTGTACAACTATAGGGGTGTTTTTGACCATTTGACAAACTATAGGGGTATTTTCGACCTTTTGTCAAACTATACGGGTGTATTTGTAACATATCTGATTTTGCAGCTTTGGGTGAAGGATCAGATAGTTGAATATTCTGGTTGGACATGTCATGTTGTTAATTGGTTCATGCAAGTATGTACTTATTTAATTTAAAATTTAAAAGTAATAATAAATAAAAAATATATATTATATATCTTTCATCTTCTCGTAGAATTAAGCAAATGGTGGGCCCCAGTTTTTCTGGAGATAATTCAGTTCTAGCTGTTGCAGGAATATTCTCGTGGGTTTAACTGGCAAAACACTAGAGGTATTATTATTTTCTTCTCTTTGATTCTTTTAAATGTAATATACCAAATATACCTTTTTAAGCATTGTAAATTGCAGTAAATTAGTACACTCTCGTTTATTGGAAAGTCAGAATATCTTTTATCTGTATCACAAGGGTTAAATGTCACAAATTTGCTTATGGGATATGTCTAAATTATCACTTTCCTGGTCATACAAGCTTCATGCACAAGGTTTGTGTTTTTTTTAGTTAATTGTACTAAAGGTCCCTGAAGTATACATTATTTCTCTTTACAGATGTTGCATGTTCTATAGATGGTGCTTCTTTTGCTGTTCTTGCTATGAATGGGGTAATTTTGTTATTCACAGTCGAAAATCTAGTTCCTCTTTCTACTTGGTTTGTGAAAGAGGTAAATATGGTTTAATTACAGGTACTAATGTGTAATATATACGTGGAAATACTAATTTAGAAGAGTTTTTTATTATTTATTACAGGTTAATGGTGGGAAAGTAGGTTTTATTAATACAAAAGTAGAAGAGAATATGAGTAATAAAATGCTTGTGTATGTGAATAAAGAGCATAAGTATGTTTTATTTGATCCATGTGGTGAGAAAGCTGTTAATTGAAGTATTATTAATCGAAATTGACAGGTGGCAGATGAAGAGACAGGTGAGTGGTTGATTTTATTGTTTATATTTTGCGTAATTGCATTTGTAGTCTCTCTAGTTCGTAGAAATTTTACTTGCCCCCTCCCTCTTGGATCGGTTTGTACACTTTTGGAAAGGAAAAATCTAAGGACTTGAAAATTAGTAGGGATTTAAATTGCATTTTTTGCATAATATAGGAACATATTATGCATTTTTTGTATATTACAGGGACCTATAGTGCAATTAACTCAGAAATTAAAAATAATGAACCTCCTTGGCTACCAACAAAAAGTCCCTAGGTTTTCAAAAGATCATATTCGACGCCGCCTCTTGTAAAATTATCTTTTCAAGATTGTTGTTTATAGTGCAAAAGAAATAAATACAGGGACCTAGAGTGCAGTTGACTAAGAAAATTCCTATCTATTGTGGTAAACCTGCAATTGTAAGGATGTGCAATTTTTTGCATAATATAGGGACCTAGAGTGCAATTAACTAAGAAATTCCTGTCTATTGTGCTGAACCTGTAATTATAGGGACGTGCAAATTTTGCATAATATAGGGACCTATAGTGCAATTACCAAAAAAAATGGAACCTCCTTGGACGCCAACAAAATGTCCTGGTTTTGCCCTCCTCTAAAATTATCTTCTCAAGATTGTTGTTTTTACATAACATAGGGACTTAATAGTGAAAAAAAAAAATATAGGGACCTAGAGTGCAATTGACTAATATTTAATATATTAAACTCCAACTCCTCTTTTATTCAAAATATTTGATATATTAAAGTTGCCAAACGTTTTTGGAAAGTGTGAGAACCATTTAAGTGGTTAAAGTCAACCCAAAAATGCTTTCAATGAATCTAAATTGTTCGAGCCACCGTGGAAGTAATATCATAACTTTGTCATCTTAACACTAAATTATGAACTGTCGTCTCTCACACGCTCTTGATTTCAAGTACTATCTCGAACCTAAATGTTTTTTCATAATCCTTGGCGAATGTGCATGGTGACTCTCTTAACTTGACTTCAAAGTTCTACTGGTAAAAGCATTATATCTTCCAAAGGGACTTTTCGGTCCTTTTACGCCGTGACTTGGGTTAGTTTTGACTTTTTTACTTATCCGCTTAATCTCGGGGTCTCTTATAATTCCCGTACCTAAAATTTCCACACCTAAGTCACTTTGGTACTCAGATTAACAACTCTAAATTCCTCTACAAGTATAAGGTTTTCTTGTATATCAGATAGCTCCGCTTTTTCCAGATCCACACAAAATTATTGTAAAGCTCAAATAAACGTTGGAGTACAAATCTTGGTTGAAGTACAACATATAAAGAATGGGTTAATGCTCAATAAACCTGCAACCTTGGCCACGAACGACAACATTTGTCATTGGCAGTGAAAGCCGGCTTGGTGGAGTAAGATCGGAGAAGACGGTTTTTTTTTTGTGCAGGAGAAGGGTTTGGTGCGAATATGGACTGATGATGGTGAAGAATGGTCCACGATGGCGATGTGAAGTGATTTCTTTTTGTTTTTTTGTTCTGATACGAGAGAGAGAGAGAGAGAGAGGAGAGATGAGAGAGAGAGAGAGAGAGAGAGAGAGAGAGAGAGAGAGAGAGAGAGAGAGAGAGAGAGAGAGAGAGAGAGAGAGAGAGAGAGAGAGAGAGAGAGAGAGAGAGAGAGAGAGAGAGAGAGAGAGAGAGAGAGAGAGAGAGAAGAGAGAGAGAGAGAGGAGAGAGAGAGAGAGAGAGGAGAGAGAGAGAGAGAAGAGAGAGAGAGAGAGAGAGAGAGAGAGAGAGAGAGGGAGAGAGAGAGAGAGAGAGAGAGAGAGAGAGAGAGAGAGAGAGAGAGAGAGAGAGAGAGAGAGAGAGAGAGAGAGAGAGAGAGAGAGAGGAGAGGTAGTGAATAATATGATCTTCTAACCTAATGGGGTTTTTGTTTTGACTTTTTTGTTTTTCACTGTGAATACAAAGGAAGGGGTGGGGGTGGGTTTTGGTCTTGTGTTTCCTTTCTAGTTGGATTATAACAATAGTTAGATGGGGCTTTTGTGAGTATTCTTTAGTGGCCTAAGGCCGTATAAACTCATTGTCCCAAATAAAAACTAGTAACAGAAATTCACTTTTTTGACATTCAAGTCTATTATTTTGCAAAAAGGTCCTATTTTAATCCTTTAATTTTTTATTTTGTCAATATTAGTCGTAACATTTTAGTTTATTATTTTTTGATTGAGCGATAACTTAATATTCTTTTTTAATTTTCTATATTTTAATAAGAAAAAAACGCTGAGGATATTCACAAAATTCATGAAAGGACAATTATTTTTCTAAGAAATATATCCTGAAGAAGAATAAAAAAACTGAATCTTAAAACTAAAAAGTTGGAAGGCCTACAGACTGATCTATTAGAGGGGATTATTATAACTATTCTAGTTAATTTGCAACATTAGTCCCTCTATTATCCAAAATATACAAATTTAAGATAGACGTAGCATATACCATATGTTGGTATCTAGGATGTGTTCGTTTCAAGCGATGTAACCTGGACAACAAACGTCTTGCAAACAACGCTTCAGGTGTCTCTTTTGTTTCTCGTTTTGTCGAGTAATGGAATTTTCAATTTCTCCAAGAACCTCTAGACTTGAAGGTATCTCTTTTGTTGTCATCTTGAGCATTTCTGCACCCTCATTCTGAACACAAACATACGAGGACGAGATTTTCATAAGCAACAAATACAAATAATTGCAACGAATGTCTAAATCCCATCACCTAATGTAACCACATTAACTATCTTAAGTCTCATTAAAAAACCTCACCCCCACCAGCTATCTAAATACCAATTCACATCTAAAATCCCTTAGATTGTATAAATCCCATCATCAAAAGTTTAAAATCCCATCAACTAATGTAATTCTATTAAATATCTTAACTCCCATCAAATGTTTCATCAACCAACTTAACTCCTATCACACTTCTAAAATCCCATCACAAAATCTCACTGAACGGGAAAATTATAATGAACAGGAAAATTAACCAACTAAATTGGTTGTAGCTATATATATTAATTGGGGGAAAATATGGAGAAAGACGAAGAGAAACCCTAACCGGAGCAGGAGGCGTCAGGGAAGTGCTTATCGGCGTAAGAGTCAACGCTAGTGATGCAAAGGTTGTTCCGGCACTTTTGGCAAACGTATTGAGGAAGGTTCGGGTCCACGTGGATAGTCCCGCCCCTTTTTCTCCTATGTTATTAATGATGTTGTTGTTCTTCATCGTCAATTCAGCGATTCACGTGAATAAATCACATCAATTCACAGGTGCTCCGATGATGAAAATGAGGGAGAGATGAGAGAGAGTGTGCTCATCTGATTGGAATGAGGAAAAGAGAAATAAATAAAATGAATTGTTTTAATAATTAAGGTATATATATTAAGTAGTTTGTAATATATAAAATAAGTAGGGACAGTTTAGTCAAATAATCTCTTAAACAATTCAGTTAATGATGTTATCGGGAAGAATTTTGTTCATTGAGGCATTAGGGCTGAAAATTTTATAATTTGATTTTTTGGGGCATTTTTTCTAAAAAACTATTTATTAAAAAGTTATCCAAAAAATTATAGAACTAGTGTATTATATATATTTCTATTTTTAAAAGATATGAACGTAAATAATAGAGATAAAAGTTTTTTTTGTCTGAATTATATTTTTAACAAATAGAAAGTAATTCAATCAATTGTGTAATATATTGAATTTTAAAAAAATATCAGTTTTAATTCTTTTATTTAGAATCATTTCCTTTGAAATGAAATAATTACTTCCAGTAATGTTATAACTTTAATGCTTTACATAATATAAAAAAAAAGTATAAAAATATTTTACGGAAAATTATCTTTTTATTTTCTTTAATTATATAAATTCAAGCAAATAGTAATTTTTTATTCAATTGTTTTTTTCCTTTATGGATATTTTTATAAATTAAAAACGTGTCTTTTCATTCCTTTCCTGTTTTGTTATTTCTATGAACTTTTTCGTTTTGACAATGAAAATTTAAACTATGCATATTGAATTACTCTTCCTCTATTAAAAGTTCAATCCAAATAAAAAAAAATAAAGATTTATTCGAATCATTTCCTTTTATTTTCTTTAATTAAACGAATCCAGACAATATATCACGTAATATTATGGAAAACAATTAACCTGGTGTAGTTTACCGTTTACACGATCAAATCAAGTAAGAGTTTACAAGAAAAGAAGTTTTATGCATGCTTGTAAAGTCCTTTGGCTTATACAAACACCTATATATATCTTACTTGTTGAAAGAAAAAGAATCCTCTAGCTAATTCTGTCTTCTCTTGTACAAAACATATAAAACCTGCAAAGTTAAATAAAGCATTTGAAACAATGTCTAATGTTAATATTCCATAAGATTCAGTTTTTGAGGTACTATCAAGGTCATCCGTCAAGTCTGCTATACAATTCAAGTGCGTATCGAATCATGGTGTCAGACGACTGAGAGCCCTCACTTGATTAAAACACATTCCGAGAGATCCAAGTCTAATATGAAAGTTCTTGCTAAGGTAATAACCCCGAGAGGGCGCACCAAGCTTTATTATGTAGACGGAGAAAACTTGATGAAAGAATTTGATTTATTGAAAGCATTTTTTGGTTGACATAATAAAGCTTGGTGCGCCCTCTCGGGGTTATTACCTTAGCAATAACTTTTATATTAGACTTGGATCTCTCGGAATGTGTTTTAATCAAGTGAGGGCTCTCAGTCGTCTGACACCATGATTTCGATACGCACTTGAATTGCATATCAGACTTGACGGATGACCTTGATAGTACCTCAAAAACTGAATCTTGTGGAATATTAACGTAGACATTGTTTCAAATGCTTGATTTAACTTTGCAGGTTTTATATGTTTTGTACAAGAGAAGACAGAATTAGCTGGGATTCTTTTTCTTTGAACAAGTAAGATATATATAGGTGTTTGTATAAGCCAAAGGACTCTACAAGCATGCATAAAACTTCTTTTCTTGTAAACTCTTACTTGATTTGATCGTGTAAACGGTAAACTACACCAGGTAATTGTTTCCATAATATTACGTGATATATTGTCTGGATTCGTTTAATTAAAGAAAATAAAAGGAAATGATTCGAATAAATCTTTATTTTTTTTTATTTGGATTGAACTTTTAATAGAGGAAGAGTAATTCAATTATGCATAGTTTAAATTTTCATTGTCAAAAGAAAAAAGTTCATAGGAATAACAAAACAGAAAGGAATGAAAAGACAGGTTTTTAATTTATAAAAATATCGATAAAGAAAAAAACATTTGAATAAAAAATTACTATTTGCTTGAATTTATATAATCAAAGAAAATAAAAAGATAATTTCCAGTAAAATATTTTTATACTTTTTTTTATATTATGTAAAGCATTAAAGTTATAACATTACTGGAAGTAATTATTTTCATTTCAAAGGAAATGATTCTAAAATAGAAGAATTAAAACTGATATTTTTTTAAAAATTTAGTATATTACACAATTGATTGAATTACTTTCTATTTGTTAAAAATATAATTCAGACAAAAAAAAAACTTGTATCTCTATTATTTACGTTCATTTCTTTTAAAAATATAAATCTATATAATACATAAGTTCTATAATTTTTTGGATAACTTTTAATAAATAGTTTTTTAGGAAAAATGCTACAAAAAAATCAAATTATAAATTTTTCAGCCCAATTACCTAAATGAAAAACACTCTTCCCAATAACATAATTAACTAAATTGTTTAAGAGATTATTTGACTAAACTGTCCCTACTTATTTTATGTATTACAAACTACTTAATATATATACCTTAATTATTAAAACAATTCTTTTTCTATATTTCTCTTTTCCTCACTCCGATCAGATGAGCACCCACACACTCTCTCTCATCTCTCCCTCATTTTCATCATCTGAGCGCCTGTGAATTGATGGGATTTATTCATGTGAATCGCTGAATTGACGATGAAGAACAACAACAACATGAATAACATAGGAGAAAAGGGGCGGACTATCCACGTGGACCCGAACCTTCCTCGATACGTTTGCTAAAAGTGACGGAACAACCTCTGCATCACTGGCGTTGACTCTTACGCCGATAAGTACTTCCCTGACGCCTCCCGCTCCGGTTAGGGTTTCTCTTCGTCTTTCTCCATATTTTCCCCAATTAGTATATATAGCTACAACCAATTTAGTTGATTAATTTTCCTGTTCATTATAATTTTTCCGTTCAGTGAGATTTTGTGATAGGATTTTAGAAGTGTGATAGGAGTTAAGTTGGTTGATGAAACATCTGATGGGAGTTAGGATATTTAATGGAATTACATTAGTTGATGGTATTTTAATCTTTTGATGATGGGATTTATACAATTTAAGGGATTTTAGATGTGAATTGGTATTTAGATAGCTGGTGGGGGTGAGGTTTGTTAATAAACTTAAGATAGTTACTGTGACTACATTAGGTGATGGGATTTAGACATTCTTCGCAATTATTTGTATTTGTTGCTTATGAAAATCTCGTCCTCGTATGTTTGTGTTCAGAATGAGGGTGCAGAAATGCTCCAGATGACAACAAAAGAGATTCCTTCAAGTCCAGAGGTTCTTGGAGAAATTGAAGATTCCGTTACTCGACAAAACGGAAAAACAAAAGAGATACCTGAAGCGTTGTTTGCAAGACGTTTGTTGTCCAGGTTACATCGCTTGAAACGGACACATCCTAGATACCAACATATGGTATATGCTACGTCTATCTTAAATTTGCATATTTTGGATAACAGAGGGACTAATGCTGCAAATTAACTAGAATAGTTATAATAATCCCCTCTAATAGATTAGTCGGTAGGCCTTCCAACTTTTTTAGTTTTAAGATTCGGTTTTTTTATTCTTCTTCAGGATATATTTCTTAGAGAAATAATTGTCCTTTCATGAATTTTGTGAATATCCTCAGCGTTTTTTTCTTATTAAAATATAGAAAATTAAAAAAGAATATTAAGTTATCGCTCAATCAAAGAATAATAAACTAAAATTTTACGACTAATATTGACAAAATATAAAATTAAGGGATTAAAATAGGATTTTTTTGCAAAATAATAGACTTAAATGTCAAAAAAGTGAATTTCTCTTACTAGTTTTTATTTGGGGCAATGAGTTTATACGGCCTTAGGCCGCTAAAGAATACTCAGAAAAACCCCATCTAACTATTGTTATAATCCAACTAGAAAGAAACACAAGACCAAAACCCACCCCCACCCCCTTCCTTTGTATTCACAGGGAAAAACAAACAAAACAAAAACCCCCATTAGGTTAGAAGATCATATTATTCACTACCTCTTCTGTCTCTCTCCTATCTCTCTTGTGTCCCTCTCTCTCTCGTATCTAAACAAAAAACAAAAAGAAATCACTTCACATCGCCATCGTGGACCATTCTTCACCATCATCAGTCCATATTCGCACCAAACCCCTCTCCTGCACAAGAAAACCGTCTCTGCCGATCTACTCCACCAAGCCGGCTCTCTCCACTGCCAAAGACAAACGTTGTCGTTCGTGGGCCAAAGTTGCCGGGTTTATTGAGTATTAACCCATTCTTTATATGTTGTACTTCAACCAAGATTTGTACCTCAACTTTTCTTTGAGCTTTACAATAATTTTGTGTGGATCTGGAAATAGCGGGGCTATTTGATATACAAGAGAACCTTATACTTGTAGAGGAATTTAGAGTTGTTAATCTGAGTACCAGTGTGACTTAAGTGTGAAACTTTTAGGTACGAGAATGATAAGAGACCTCGAGATTAAGCGGATAAGTAAAATAGTCAAAGCTAACCCCAAGTCACGGCGTAAAAGGACCGAAAAGTCCCTTTGGAAGATATAATGCTTTTACCAGTAGAACTTTGAAGTCAAGTTAAAAGAGTCACCATGCACATTCGGCAAGGATTATGAAAAAAACATTTAGGTTCGAGATAGTACTTGAAATCAAGAGCGTGTGAGAGACGATAGTTCATAATTTAGTGTTAAGATGACAAAGTTATGATATTGCTTCTACGATGACTCGAATAATTTGGTTCATTGAAAGCAATTCTGGGTTGACTTTGACCACTTAAATGGTTCTCATACTTTCCAAAAACGTTTGGAAACTTTAATATATCAAAATTTTTGAATAAAAACACAATATTAACACAATATCAAATCATCTGGCTAGTGAAGGGCTGAGGAAATTCCGGGATCCGCTTGGATACTATGCTTCAGTTATACAAAGATATATTGGTGATAGATAGAGGTTTTGAGTTTAGTCATGTGTATCGATAAGTGAAAATGTGTGAGGATCGGGCCCACATTTTCTAAGGATGGTTCAGTTCTGGCTGTTGCAGCAGAGACTGTAATCAGATTGTGGGACCTGGAAAGGAATATTCTCGTGGATGTAATTGGCGAGACGAGATATTATATTTTCTTCTCTTGACTGATTTTTTATATGTAAAATACCAAATATATCCTTTTAAATTGCTAATTTTAACACAGCAAATGAGTACACTCTCGTTATGGAGTATGTCTAAATTATCTTTATACTGCTCATACAAGCTTCATGCACAAGGTTTGTTTCTTTTAATTTTTAGTTAATTACACTACAGCTCCCTAAATTATGCAACATTTCTCTTCACAGCTGTTGCATGTTTCATGGACGGTGCTTCTTTTGCTGTTCTTGCTCTTCTTCCCATATTATCTAAACCAATTGAGTCTACTGAAGCAATATTACAGGGTATGAATGGGTAATTTTGTTATTAACAGTCGAAAATCTAGTTCCTATTGCCACATGGTTCGTGAAAGAGGTAAAATACATTGTAATTACATGGACTATAGTGTAATTTATGCGTGGAATTACTAATTTAGAAGAGATTTATTATTACAGGCTAATGTTGGGAAGTTAGCTTTTATTCGTACAGTTTCGAAAGTTGAAAAGAATGTGAGTAATGTAATGTTTGTGAATGGGAATAGAGAACATGAGTATGTTTTATTTGATCCACGTGGTGAAGAAGCTGTTAATCGAAGTATTATTAACCGAAATGGACAGGTGGCACCTGAAAAGACAGGTGAGTGGTCGATCTTATTGTTATATTTTGCATAATTGCATGGTGTAGTCCCCCAAGTTTTTAGAATGTTCACTTGGCCCCATCCCCTCTTGGATTTGCTAATGTTGATTTGTTTCTACTCAGTGTTGTTTCTACACTTTTGGAAATGAAAATCCAAAGACTCGAAATTTGTAGGGATCTATAGGGCTTTTTTTGTATAATATAGGGACTATTGTGCAATTAACTTAAAAATAAAATAAAAAATGAACCTCCTTCGCTACTAACAAAAAGTCCTGGCTCCATCCTAGGTTTTCGGAAAATAAATTTTGGCCCCACCTCTTCTAAAATTAACTTTTCAGGATTGTTGTTTATAGTGCAAAAGAGAAAAAGTACAAGGACCTATAGTGCAATCTAACTTTATCTCGTATAGGTGGATTAACTCTAACACAGGTACACTTGATTTCTTAATTTTTTTCAAATATTATGCATTTTAGTCAAAAATGACTAAATTACCCTTCTTTACCTTCTGAAACCCCGGGTACAATAACATTAAGTCCATGTGGAAAATACATTGGAGTATACGGAAAACGGACAATTCAAATATGGGAAATTCCAAGTAAAGATAATGATCGAGTTTCATGCAAGAAACGTACAAAATCATTCACAAAACTAGCTTTTCATCCATTTGAAAGAATTGTAGCAGATGGGGATAATACAGAGGTGTTGGACAAAGGGGTAAAAAAGGCAATTTCGCAGAAATGCCAGGTGTTAGAGGTGATGATGATGCTGATTCATGTGCCACCTGGCATTGGCATTCTGAACCTGTTTCTGTTCTTTTTTTCTCTTCAGATGGAGCTTATTTATATTCTGGTAAGTTATAAGTTTTTTTATTTGCAATTTTAGTCCTTTTAATTAACATTCTAGTCCTTAATAGGTGGAAAAGAAGGTGTACTTGTGGTGTTGCAATTAGATACTGGAAAAAAAGATTTTTACCGAGAATTGGATCTGAACTTTTATACTATATTATTTCACCAGATCCTACACTTTCATCTGTAAGTATATTATACTATTTAATAATATTTTATAACTATTTACTGAATATTTATTTTTATTTTTTAGATTTCCTGTGCTGATAATAGAATTCATTTACTAAAAATGCCTTCTATGGAGATTCTTAGGTCTATTGCAGGGATTAAGGTTATATTTACTCTTTTTCTGTTTTTATTTATGATTAAATATATATATATATATTTAAATTAATGCGTGTTTAAATTTCAGCCTCCAATGTATGGAAGTTCATTAAGTGGGGTCCACTTTGATCAAACAGTTATATAGCTTTTTTGATGACCGTGAAATATCTGAGGTAAAATTACTAAGTTACCCTTGTATTAAACTATTAATAGCTAGTAAAAGTAATTTTTACTGTGGTTTTACAGGTTTAAATTTGTGAAAGAAATTATCAACCTGGTGAAGAAGTTACAGTAATAGTAAATTTAGTAGCTTCATCATCTGATGGATCGAAAATGAGTACTGTTGAAACTAGGTTATCTGAAGAAGGAATAGGAGGGTATTTTTGGACATGTAATTCACAAAGTAAAAGCTTTAGTTTATCTACTGTTATATATGAGCCTCACAGGTTTTTGCACTTATTGCCCTTTTTTTATGAATTATATTACTTGGTTTTTGAAATGCTAATAAGGTTGTGTGATTTTGTAGGGATAAGGGTATTTTTGGTATTGCTTTTCATTCTACTCCTTCTATGGCTGTTACTACTTCTTATGGCACTGACTTTAAAGTAAGTTTAGTAAAATACCAAATATAACCCTATAGTTTGATAAAAGGTTAAAAACACCCCTATTATTTTCCAACTCCCCCGTTCTGTTATATATTATATATATATATATATATATATATATATCATGAGTTAGAAAACCATAGGGGTGTTTTTGACAGTTTGTCAAACTATAGAGGTGTTTTTGACAGTTTGTTAAACTATAGGGGTGTTTTTGATAGTTTGTCAAAATATAGAGGTGTTTTTGACAGTTTGTTAAACTATAGGAGTGTTTTTGACAGTTTGTCAAACTATAGGAGTGTTTTTGATCTTTTGTCAAACTATAAGGCTGATTTTGACTTTTTGTTAAACTAGAGGGTTTGTTTTTGACAATTTGTCAAACTATAGGTCTGTTTTTGCCAGTTTGTCAAAGTATAGGGGTGTTGTTGACATTTTTCAAACTATAGGGTTGTTTTCAACCTTTTGTCAAACCACAGGGATGTATTTTGACCTTTTGTCAAACTATATGGGTGTTTTTGTTAGTTTGCAAACTATATGGGTGTTTTGGCCCTTTGTCAAACTGTATGGGGTATTTTTGACAATTTGTCAAACTATAGGAGTGTTTTTAACCGTTACTCAAACAGTCAAACTACATGGCTGTTTTTCACAGTTTGTCAAACTAGTCCTAATCCAACCTCATCATTTTACTTATCTTATTAAAGACTTCTATAAGATTTTAACACTGTAGCCTAAAATCCAATTTATAATATTACCTCTTTTTGTTTTTTCATCCTATATATAATAATTTTATCAATTTTTTATTATCAATTCTCTTCACACTCTCCTCTCTCTATGGTTGCCATCGCCCAACTTTTCCCATTTTTACTCCAGCGAGCTCTGCCATTGTTACTCTGGCGAGCTCTGCCATTTGTAAAACCTTTCCCCGGAGTCACAGAGTGAAGAGAAGCCACGACAAGCCATTCGTGAAGACCAGCTCCGCCAGATCTGAAGATCCAGGCGGTTTTCGTGTGCAGAGGAGAAGAGATCGTGAGTTGTTTCCTTTTGCCGGAGTTAGTGTCGATGGATTTCGTGGCCATGACTCGAATGGTGGTCCCTCCCTTCATCTCCGTCAGCTTCTTCAGCCGGAGTAACTCTTCACATATCAGCCTCTCTCTCTCCTGCTCGTGAAGCGAAGCAAAGCAAAAGTGAAGGATAAATGGAGCTGGTCTTCTTCAGCCGGAGCTGGTCTTCACGAGCCGGAGTAAGCTTTGAGATTTGAAGATTCACAGTCTCGTGATGAAGTCGTTCAAAGACCAAACCGGAGCTGGAAGATTCGCTGCTGCACATGGCCACCTCCGGCGCTACTGCACATGGCCACCTACGGCTCTGCTGCACATGTCTACCAAACCGGAGCCGGTAGGATTTGTGCTCTGAGCTCCGACATTCGAACTCTTCCGTTCGCAAGGCACTAATGGAGTCACGAACAAGAGCTGCTTCGAAGATCTGGAGCCAGTTTTTTTTTGTAAGATTTGGGTCAAACCATAATTTTTTTTTTTAATTCTTTTGTTGTAATTAGGCTTTTTTTTCTCTTTTTGTTTTGTTCTTTTTCTTTTTGTTTTTGGGTTGATAGCTGGTGTAGTTATTTTTTTCTGATGTAATATATGTGTTGTAAAATTGATACTCAACTTCTTTTAATAATAATTAGTTTTTTTTTATTGAATACTCATCTTTTTTTGTAGTAAACTCATATTTTTTTTTTTGTAGTAAACTCATTTTTTTTAGAAACTCATTTTTTTAGAAACTCATCATTTTTAGTAAGAAACTCACCATTTTCGTAAAAAACTCATCAATTTTTTTTAAACTCATCAATATTTTTAGAGTATTTATATTTTTTTTGAAACTCATCAATTTTTTCCGATACTCTACATTTTTTCTAGCAGCCGGTGGTCGGAGGTAGGAGGTAAGAGGTAGGAGGTAGGTGGGTAGTGGAGAGAGATGAACAGTGCCATCAATTTTTTTTGTCTTTTAGTGTTAGTAAGGGTATTTTAATATTTGGTCAATTTTGAGGTCTCTTTAAAGAAGTAAGATTCCTACTAGTTCCCTTAGGCGAAAAAACTAGTCTCCAAGACCTTATGTGTCAATCATCCTAACAATATTGTTCAAATTCTTTTAGGAGAATGACTAATTTGTGTGTAGATTTATATAACTGTGATTGACTTTTTTTTGTTCAAATAAACACAAGTTTGGTCGATTGACCCTTTATTTGTTTAAGTTCTTTATATTTTTTACTCAAACCATAAGTTTTTTATATTTTTACTCAAACCATCATATAATTCATATAAATAACAAGTATCAAGCGAAATAACTCCTCATATTAAAACTTTGTCATAATTGTACCTTAATATTGATGATAACTTATTACATTTGATAGTTTATATAAAATTAATAACGAAAATATAAACTAAATAAGAAATTCAAAACGATAATACATAAAAGAATTATCAACAAGCTATTTATTGGCAATAATTACAAAACACAAAACATCTATTGATATTAAGTTTAAGATAAATATAAACGAAAAAAAAATCTTGTTGATGGTTGATCATATAAATTTAAAGGTTTTGAATAAAATTTTAAATATACTATTCTTTTGACAATGTGAAGGTACGTCTCTAATTCACGCGTCATTTATTTTGGTTTTGCTCTATTGGAATGGAAAATACAAGAATTATGAAAAAGAGATTTCATTCAAATTAGGTGTAGAATAAATTCAAGAAAAAAATTAGTATGATTTAGGGTAATTGATGTACATGAAATTCCGATAACAACATTCTCTGATTTTAAAAGAAATATTTGGATTAATTCTATTAATGATTTAATTGATTTTCTTTAACTATTCTTTATTTGATTAAAAAAACAATCCTTTAAAATAACATCTCATTATTATTTAAAATAAATTGTTAGCATTGTCTTTCAATCTCACAAGTTACTATAAATTTGTTTAAAAACAAATATAACATACATGAATTTAGTTTATCTTTTATTATATTTTATTATGAGCCATTAATTGAAAATAACCCATTGAAAAACTTATATATAAAAAATAACCCCTAATACGATTCTTTATTAAAAATAGTCTTTGACAAAAATACCTCAATATAATCTTTTTAATCACTTTACTATTGATCATTTAACGTTACCACCCTATTACAACCTTCCACCACCACTACAACTATCACACCACCACCACCAAACCACCCTATTACCACCACCATACCACCACCATCACAACCACCACAACCACCACCACAACAACCACAACCACCACCACAACTTCAACCACCACAATCATCTACTATAAATTCCATGACATGCGCGTTATGGATATATTTTTAAAAACGTCATAACAAACAACAATTTTAAAAATTGCATTTTTGGACGAGTCAAAATAATATTTACGTGTATGATTCTTTTTGAATTATTTTGAATTATTTGATTTTTTTGAAATTTGACAGACATGAAATTCATTGTTTAGAAGAATGAATTCATTGTTTCGATCAATAAATTCATTGTTCCAAACAATAAATTAACTGTTTCGAACAATAACATTTATGTTTGCGAAAAGAATTCAAAAAAAATCATAGACGTAAATATTAATTTGTCTTGTCAAAAAATACAAATTTTTTAATTATCCGATTTTTTTAGAACTAGTTATGATTTTTTTTTTAATTTTTTTCTTAGACGCACGCGTGTGATAGAACTAGTAGTGGTGGTGGTGGTTATGGTTGTGGTGGTGGTGGTAGAAGTAGAGGTGGTGATGCCGGCTGTAGCGGTGGTTGAATTTTTTTAAATGGTGGTTGTGGTGGTGGTAGTGGTAGTTAAATTTTTTTAAATAGTGGTTGTGGTGGTGGTAGTGGTGGTAGTGGTGGTAGTGGTAATGGTAATGGTGGTGGAGGTGCCCCATTATTTGTTTAACATTAAAAAAAATATTATATAAAAAAAAAAATTTAATAGTAAGGGTAGTATAGGTATAACTAATGAAGTTGTTTTGTACAAATATTTATTTCATTAGGCATTTTTTTATAAATTAAATTATTAGGGGCTACTTTTAACAATTAGGTATTTTCTATAGGCATTTTTTTAGAAAAAAACCCTTTTTATAGATTTAAGGCTCAAAGAGTTATCAACCTAATCGTTTTTACCCATCAATTTCATCTTTAACTTTTGAATAAAAAAGACCAACATACCTCTGTATGTTAATGCACGCGTTGCATTAAAAATATAAATGATTCATCTGGCAAAATCACAAAAACCTACGCTTGAAAAGTCACACCAATAATCAAGGATATTGTCAAGATTATTTGCGTTCAGATTAATTAAAAACAACGAGAAATTATAAACATATATTTGAGCGGCTAAAAATAAAAAATTAAATAAAAATGGAGCACTATCAAAACCCAATAATGTTGAAAAATTCATTGATGTTCAAACTCGACAAACTCTAGTTATTTCATCTCATATCCTACTTGTAAAAAGCGCACAACCTATATGTAAAGGTGGGAACTTCATTGATGTTTAAACTCTATTGAAATTCATCTCACAACCCATTCATAAAGCTATGTATTGATTGTTTTTAGTGGGTTATTTTGTGGTACATATATTGTAATGTATTGTTAGTGTAGTTATTTTGTTGATTTTAAGGTCGTGCATGAAAAATGAATGAGTTATGTACACTATATAGATGGGTGAAAAATAAATGTTTTATTTTGGTTGGGTAAATGGTTGTATTAAAACAAAAGGAGAATCTGTACACTATACAATATATCACCTACCTAGGCTCGAAGGTTTAAAGTAGCAATTGACTATGCACTAATATCTAACTCATAGAGTTACAAAGTAGACTCCCACTATCATCCAAGAAGGCATGATCAGGGAAAAAAGATAAAATCATATAAATAGTGCACCACTTGATCTCTTAGACAACCACTTCTTTTGTTGAAAACTCACTTCTAATTGCAAGACTATTTCTCGCCTTCCAAATACAATAAATAGTAGCTCCAAAAGCCGTCCTTCAACTTTTCTTCTACAATTTCCACGTGACTTTAACTTCTTTATCCACTTTAAAACACTCAACAAAGTACTCATATCCTTAACAATACCCAACCACTTTTTAATCTTATCCCAGATAAATTTAGCGAAAGCACATTCAAAGTAAAAGTTTGATTCAAAATTCTCATCGCACAATATACAAAGTGGATCCAATTCCATGTAGGTCACCATATTCTTTGTCTTGAGCCTCTCATGTATCTCCATCCATAGAAAATATATCATATGGTTTCTTATATAAAGCACAAAACTTACCACTAGAAGTATAATTAATAATATGAAGATCATTTTCAGAGGAGAACCACCAAGTTAAATATTCTCTCTACCCTCACTCCCAAGTGAAACCTCGATCTCAACCTTCAATTTCCAAATATTCTTCGAAAGAGCAAATCCAGTTTATATACTTTAAACACCCAAATATTAACATTCTTGAGATATTCTTCATGAACCCATTTGATCCAAATCGAATCTTTTTTGTCAACTATCTTTTAATGAATTTTTATAGGTAAGGATTTATTCAAAACACCTAATTATTTAAACCCAAGTCCACCTTTATTTTTTGGAGTACATTTAATTTGCAGTGCTTTTTCATCCCAATAAAAATCTCTACAAATACTTGTAATATGATTCTTCACACAAGCTGAAAACTGAAAGATAGAAACCCAAAAACATATTACCTCTTGAAGAAGTGATCTAATTAGTTCTAATTTTCCTACAAATAAAAAAGAAGTTGTATTCCAAACTCTTATATACCTTTCCAATATATCTATGAGAGGCTTATAATCTCTCGAAAGCAAAAAGGAAGTACCAAGAGGCACACCCAAATAACAGAATAGTATGGTCCCTTTTTTCAATTGCGTTGATCCCAAAATATTCTCAAGCACTTCTTTTTAAAAAATGAGTGGGTTGTGTGTATATTTGAATGGGTTGCTAGTAAAAATGGTTGAATTGTATTGCATAAGACGAGCTACCTATGAAAAATGACTAAGTTGTGTGCAAATTGGTTCTAGTGAAAATGACTAGGTGGTGATCAGTGTTTTCCACTTGTTAATTGCGAGTTGTCTAATATATTTAAGAGTATTTTGGTTCTTTTGTACATTAGAGGCCCTGTTGAAAAATTATATAATTTGAGATCATTTTTAGTAATAAAATTATCTTCCAAGACCCTTGATCGAAAATCATTTTTAAAAATAATTGTTCCTAAGTGTTCCATGACTTGAAAATGGAGCTTGCTCAGTGTACGGATAGGGAGCTTAAGAGATCATATAGGGAGTTTGCTCAGTGTTTTGCTACTTAGTTTTGACAAAAAAATGTGGTTATATCACGATCAGGTGGCTTGGTTATGTTCGAAAAAGGTGGGTTAAGCTCTAACTTGTTTAATGAATAACGCTTAAAACTTTAGCCCATAGTTCATGTTTGCTTGAGATCGGAGCTAAAGTTACCATAGCTGGTTGGAAATAATGACTTGAGTGCCTGAAAATAAAGTTGAAAAAGATATGTACATATTTTTTGGGCCTTTCTTTACACTGATTGGCGAAAGATTTTTGTATTGTTTTTCATTTATTAATTTAGTATTTTTTTTTTACAATTTGTTTGATTTGCCGAGTCTCGAATTCGAATTTGGTCGTGTATTTTCCTTTTTGTCCATACTTTATATATTTATAATCATCGATTTTTTGTGCTGAAATTTTAGAAAAATTGTATTAGTTGAAGATAAAAAAATTTCAATGTTGCTAATTTTATTATTATTACTCCATTGTTTTATAGTACCATATTACAGACATAGTCCTTTAGTTTGTGATTAAATGTAAAATTATTATTACCGATGCTACAATTTTAAGCTGCAATCTTAAGGGCTGCACCTGCTACGTTGATTAATGGGACTAAAAATTGAAAAGTTGGGACTTCTAGCTTGATACCTAGCAGAGTCAAATGGTTTGGGGTCAGGCAGTTTTATTACTAACCAAGCAGGGACCACTCCTGCAAATATTGGATAATTGTTTTTTTATATAACTCGGATGCTATTGCTCCATGTTTTTTGAGTACTCAAGCTGTAGATTCAATATTGTGAAACTCCTGAGGTTGTTTTTAAAGGCGCATAATTAAGCTTCAGCCCTTATTTTCTGGAGTTATGTAATTTAAGAACCTGTGATGCAATAGCCCTTTATGTGAAGCCTACTTTTTTTTAATTTATATATAGGCTCCTCTTCGGATGAATTTAAAGGTTTTGAATGAAATTTTAAATATTTTATTTTTTTAAAATGTGAAAGAACGTTTTTAAAGTATGTGGTCATTTATTTGGATTTTGCTCTATTGAAATGGAATAATGATATCAAATTTACCTTTTTCTACTTGTTTTATAAAAATAAAAAAATCACAAAAATTATGACAAAGTTTTCCGTTCAAATTAGGTGGATAATGAATTTGAATATAATTAATATCAAGACTATAACGATAGTTTAGGGTAATTGATGTCCATGAAATTTTGAGATTTTTTTAATATTTGGATTAAAACTATTTATGTTTTGATTGGATTTTTATAATACCTTTTAAAACAACATCTCAATATTATTTTACATTATTGTTAACATTGTCTTTCAATCTCACAAGGTACTATAATTTGCTTAAAAACAAATATAACATAATACAAGTTATATTTTATTATTATAGCTATAAATTACATACAATTAATATAATATTGTATAATATTTATATTTTTTAATTAAAATTTATTCTATTAATTATCATATATATATATATACACATCAAGACTCAAAGAGTTCACAACCTAGATGTTTTTATCCAAAAAGTTTACCTCAATTTTTTCAAAAACATAAACCAGCGTGACCCGTATATGTTAATGAACGCGTTACATTAAAAATACAAGTGATTCATAAGCAAAATCACATAAACCTATGCCTGGAAAGTCACATTAATAACCAAGGATATTGTGAAGATTATTTGCGTTCAGATTAATAAAAGACTAGAGATCATAAAGTGGTTTTGTAGCGGCTAAAAAGCAAAAAAAAAAAAAAAAAGCACTATTAAAACCCATTAATGTTGGAAATCCATTGATGTTCAAACTAGACAAACTGTGTTTATTTTCATCTCATCTCCCATTGATAAAAGGCGTACAACCCATTCATAAAGCCATGTATGACTGTTTTTAGTGGGTTGTTTTATGGTACACATGTTGTAATGGGTTGTTTCTGTAGTTATTGTTTGTCTAAGGATTGTACGTGGAAAATGAATAAGTTTTGTGCACATATGAATGAGTTGCTAGTAAGAATGGTTGAATTGTTTCTGACTATTGAAGATAAATATAAAACACGAAATCCTTCTTTGATTTTTGTTTTAAGATAAATATAAATCATGAGGTATCTACTTATAGTTTGGTTAAATCGTACCAGATATAAAGAATTTTGGAAGGGATTGATGGGAAATAAAATGGAGATAGTAAATGGGGTTACTAAAGTGGGGCGAAACAACTCTTTGATAGCTAAATGGGAAAAAAAATGCAGCACTAGGAACTAATATTGAGGTGGAAACAAGAGTGAATCAAGGGAGGTGGTTAATGGAGTTATGGGGCAGGAAGTTAATTAAGAATGTAAAAAGGAATATTCTCGCGGTTGTAATTTGCAAGACACTTGAGGTATTATATTTTCTTCTCTTGACTGGTTTTTTATATGTCAAATACCAAATATACCCTTTTAAATTGCTAATTTTAACACAGCAAATGAGTGCACTCTCGTTTACTGGAAAGTCAGAATATCTTATATTTGTATCACAAGGCTTAAACCCTCAAGTTTGCTTATGGAGTATGTTTAAGTTATCTTTATCCTGGTCATACAAGCTTCATGCACTGTGTTTGTTACTTTGTTTTTTTAGTTAATTGCACAGTAGATCCCTACATTATGCAATATTTCTCTTCACAGCTGTTGCATGTTCTATGGATGATGTTTCTTTTGCCGTTCTTTCTCTTCTTCCCATATTATCTAAGCCAATTGAGTCTACTGAAGCAATATTACAGGGTAGCTATGGGGTAATTTTGGTATTCACTGTCGAAATCCAGTTCCATGGTTCGTGAAAGAGGTAAATATATTGTAATTACAAGGACTAAAGTGCAATTTTTTCCTGGAATTATTCTTATCACAGGGTAATGGTGGGAAGCTAGCTATTATCCGTACAGTTTCGAAAGTTGAAGAAAATGTGAGTATTGAAATGCTTGTGTATGTGAATAAAGAGCATGAGTATGTTTTGTTTGATCCATGTGGTGAAGAAGCTGTTAATCGAAGTATTATTAATCTAAATGAACAGGTGGCTCATGAAGAAACAGGTGAGTGCTTGATTTCATAGTTTATGTTTTGCATAATTGCATGTTGTAGTCCCCCAAGTTTTTTGATTTTTCACTTGGCGCCCTGCCCTCTTGGATTTGTTTCTACACTTTTGGAAATGAAAATCTAAAGACTCAAAAATTTGTGGGGACCTATAGTGTAATTTTTGCATAATATAGGGACCTATAGTGCCATAAACTCAAAAATAAAATAAAAATTGAACATCCTTGGCTACGAACAAAAAGTTCTAGCTCTGCCCTAGGTTTTCAAAAAATAAAATTTGACCCCATCTCTTCTAAAGTTATCTTTTCAAGGATTGTTGTTTTTGCATAAAATATGAAAGAAAAAGATACAGGGACCTATAATGCAATTAACTAAGAAATTCCTGACTATGGTGTTAAAACCTGGGAATTTCTGGTCAGTGTTGTTTCTACACTTTTGGAAATGAAAATCCAATGACTCAAAAATTTGTAGGGATCTATAGGGCTTTTTTTTTATAATATAGGGACCTATTGTGCAATCAACTCAAACAAAAATGTACATTCTTGGCCACGAACAAAAACTCCTGGCTCAGCCCTTGGTTTTCAAAAATAAAATTTGACACCACCTTTTTATGATATTATCTTTTCAGGATTGTTGTTTATAGTGCAAAAGAAAAAAAATACAGGGACCTATAGTGCAATTAAACCTGAAGTTATAGCTTGCTGTAACATAAGTATTGATTTTTTAATTTTGAACAAGTAAGTTTGGATATGCATCTATATATATAGTGAATTATCGGAATTCAAATTAGAAAAAGATGATAATAAAGATGTAATGATGACATCATCAATTTCATTATCATACTAGCACTTGATAGGCCATGTGATTTTCAATACCTGAGTTAATTAAAACCATTGTTCTTCACTACCCAATCCATTATTTGGTAAGTTAATTCATTAGAACATACTGTTTATTTGAAATAACTCGATTTTAAACTTATTAATAGACTTTAAATCACAACTTTCAGGTAATTCCTGGATTAATAAACCAACCAAAAGAATTGGAAATGAAAAATCTTCTAATCATTCGCGTATATTTACTCAGCAGATCGAAAAGTACATAAAAATACTGTATTTGGACATCTTCACAAGTATAATCTAACTTTATCTCGTATAGGTGGATTAACTTTAGCACAGGTACACTTGATTTCTTAATTTTTTCAATATTACTCGTATTTAGTCAAATGACTAAATTACCCTTCTTTACCGTCTGAAAACTCGGGTACAATAACATTAAGTCCATGTGGAAAATACATTGGAGTATACGAAAAACGAACAATTAGAATATGGGAAATTCCAAGTAAAGATAATGATCGAGTTTCATACAAGAAAATTAAATTACATCACACAAAATCTTTTACGAAACTTGCTTTTCATCTATTTGAAAGAATTGTAGCAGCTGGGGATAAATCCGGAAGAATATTATTATACAGAGGTATTGGACAAAGGGGTAAAAACGTCAATTTCGAAGATATGCCAGGTGTTAGAGGTGACGATGATGCTGATTCATGTGCCACCTGGCATTGGCATTCTGGACCTGTTTCTGTTCTTTTTTTTCTCTTCAGATGGAGCTTATTTATATTCTGGTAAGTTTTATAAGTTATTTTATTTGCGATTTTAGTCCTTTGAATTAACATTTTGGTCCTTTATAGGTGGAAAAGAAGGTGTACTTGTGGTGTGGCAATTAGATACGGGAAGAAAAAGATTTTTACCGAGAATTGGATCTGAACTTTTATATTATATTAATTCTCCAGATCCTACACTTTCTTCTGTAAGTATATTATATTATTTAATAATATTTTATTACTTTTTACTGAATATTTATTTTTATTTTTTAGATTTCTTGTGCTGATAATAGAATTCATTTACTAAAAATGCCTTCTATGGAGATTCTTAGGTCTATTTCAGGGATTAAGGTTATTTTTTACCCTTTTTCTGTTTTCATTTAAGATTAATTATATATATTAATATATATATAGTTAAATTAATGTATGTTTAAATTTCAGCCTCCAATGTATGAAAGTTCATTAAGTGGGGTCCATTTTGATCAATCATCTGGTTTAGTAGCTGTATGTGCTGAAAATTACTGTATACAGTTATATAGTTTGTTTAATGACCGTGAAATATCCGAGGTAAGTAATTCACTATTTTGTAATTTACCATTTTACCCTTGTATGAGTAAAAGTAATTTTTTTACTGTAAAAACAGGTTCAAATCTGTGAAAGAAATTATCAACCTGGTGAAGAAGTTACAGTGATAGTAAATTTAGTAGCTTTATCCTCTGATGGATCGAAAATGAGTACTGTTGAAACTAGGTTATCTGAAGAAGGAATTGGAGGGTATTTATGTCTTAAATTTTGGATGTGTAATTCACAAAGTAAAAGCTTTAGTTTATCTACTGTTATATATGAGCCTCACAGGTTTTTGACCTTTTTGCCCTTTATTTTATGAGTCATTTTACTTGGTTTTTTGAAATGCTAATAAGGTTGTGTGATTTTGTAGGGATAAGGGTATTTCTGGTATTGCGTTTCATCCTACTCGTAATATGGCTGTTACTACTTCTTATGGTGCTGAGTTTAAAGTAAGTTAAGTTAAATATTAATTATACCCCTATGGTTTGACAAAAGGTTAAAAATACCCCTATTGTTTTCCAACTCGCCTGTTCTGTTATATGTATATTCATAGGGGTGTTTCTGAGAGTTTGTGAAACTATAGGGTGTTTTTTACAGTTTGTCAAACTATATGGGTGATTTTTACACTTTGTCAAACTATATTGGTGTTTTTGACATTTTGTCAAACTATAGGGGTGTTTTTGACCTTTTTTAAACTATAGGGATGTTTCGACCCTTTGTCAACTATAAATGTGTTTTTTTACAGTTTGTCAAACTATATGGGTGTTTTTGACCTTTTGTCAAACTATAGGGGTGTTTTTGACCTTTTTCATACTGTAGGGAAGTTTTTGACCCTTTGTCAAATTATAGGGGTGTTTTGACCTTTTGTCAAACTACAGAGGGTGTTTTTGACCTTTGTCAAACTACAGTGGGTATTTTTCTACAGTTATGGGTGTTTTGATATTTTTTCAAACTATAGGGGTGTTTTTGACCTTTTGTCAAACTATAGGGCTTTTTTGTCAGTAGTCAAAATGCATGGGTGTTTTTAACAGTTTGTTAAACTATAGGGGTGTTTTTGACCTTTTGTCAAAAAACTATAGGGCTTTTTTGACAGTAGTTAAAATGCAGGGGTGTTTTTAACAGTTTGTTAAACTATAGGGGTGTTTTTGATAGTTTGTCAAACCATAGGGGTGTATTTGACCTTTTATCAAACTATCGGGATATAACCATATCTGAATTTTGAATTTTGCAGATTTGGGTGAAGGATCAGATAGTTGAGAATTCTGGTTGGACATGTCATGCTATTGGTTCATACAAGTATGTACTTATTTACTTCAAAATTTAAAACTAATTATAATAAAAAAATAAATATATAATATATCTTTTATCTTCTTATAGAAATAAGCAAATGGTGGGACCCACCTTTTCTGGAGATGGTTCAGTTCTAGCGGTTGCAGCAGAGTCTGTAATCACATTGTGGGACCCAGAAAGGAATATTCTCGTAGGTGTAATTGGCGAAACACTCGAGGTATTACTATTTTCTTCTCTTTAACTAATTTTTCAAACGTAAAATACCAAATATACCCTTTTAAATGCAGCAAATCAGTGCACTCTCGTTTATTGGAAAGTCAGAATATCTTATATCTGTTTCACAAGGGTTAAACTCACAAATTTGCTTATGGAATATGTCTAAATTATCTTTATCTTGGTCATATAAGCTTCATGCACAAGGTCTGTTTCTTTTATTTCTTCGTTTTTAAGTTAATTGCACTATAGGTCCCTAAAGTTTTCTCTTAACAGATGTTGCATGTTCTATGGATGGTGTTTCGTTTGCTGTTCTTGCTATGAATGGGGTAATTTTGTTATTTACAGTCGAAAATCCACTTCCTATTGCTACATGGTTTGTAAAAGAGGTAAATATATTGTAAAATACAAGGACTAAAGTGTAAATACTAATTTAGAGGAGATAATTTTTGTTACAGGCTAATGGTGGGAAAGTAGCTTTTATTAGTACAAAAATTGAAGAGAATGTGAGTAATGAAATGCTTGTGTATGTGAATAAAGAACATGAGTATGTTTTATTTGATCCACTTGGTGAAAAAGCTGTTAATCGAAGTATTATTAATGGAAATGGACAGGTGGCACATGAAGAGACAGGTGAGTGGTTAATTTTATTGTTTATATTTTGTGTAACTGCTTTGCATGGTCCCTTAAGTTTTTAGAATTTTCATTTGGGCCCCCCTTCCCCTCTTGGATTTGTTTCTACACTTTTGGAAATGAAAATCTGAAGTCTTCAAAATTAGTAGGGATTTATAGTGCAATTTTTGTATAATAATATCGGGACCCGCAGTGCAATTTTAGTATAATATAGGGACCTATAGTGCAATTTTAGTATAATATAGGGACCTATAGTGCAATTAACTTAAAAAATAAAATAAAAAATGAATCTCCTTGGCTATTAAAAAAAGGTCTGACCTTTAAAAAAATAAAATTTGACTCCACCTCTTCTACAATTATCTTTTCAAGATTGTTGTTTATAGTGCAAAAGAAAAAAGATAGAGGGACCTGAGTGCAATTAACTAAGAAATTCCTGTCTATTGTGTTAAAACTGCAATTATAGGGATGTGCAATTTTTGCTTAATATAGGGTCCTAGATTAACTAAGAAATTACTGTCTATTGTGCTAAACCTGATATTATAGGGACGTGCAGTTTTTGGATAATACAGGGACCTATAATGCAATTAACTAAGAAATTCCTGTCTATTATGTTAAACCTGTAATTATAGGGATGTGCAATTTTTTCATAATACAGTGACCCAATAGTGCAATTACCAAAAGGAAAGAACCTCCTTGGACATCAATAAAAAAAGTCTTGACTCTGCCCTCTCCTAAAATTTTCTTTTCAGGATTGTTGTTTTTGCATAATATAGGGACTTAAAAGTGAAAAAAGATACAGGGACCTAAAGTGCAATTAACTAGAAATTATAGCTCGCTCTAACATATGTATTGTTTTTTTTTAAAATTTTGAACAGGTAAGTTTGGATATGCATCTATATATGGTGAATTACCGGAATTCAAAATGGAAAAAGATGACGATGATGATGTAGTGATGACATCATCATCATCAGTAGATAGGCCATGGGAATCGATATTTAGTGGGCCCTCTCATACTCTTCCTCCTCTCACCAAATTATGTTCAGCTTTTCTTGAATCATTACTTGAGAGAAGAATTACTATAGTTGAGTAACTCAGTGTCGAAAAATTGTGCGCCCAAAAAAAAAAGAAAAAAGCAAAAATTCAGTTAATCGAATAGAAGAAACTTCACGAAAGTTATAGAGTTGTTGTATGTTAATCGGTTTTGCTTGAAATATTAAATTTTATTGGTTTTGAAACATACCCAGATCTTTCGATTTTGTGTAGAGGAAAATTGTATTGATTGAATATGAGAAATTCTTAATGTTTCTAAATTTTATTACTATTAGTAGCACCTTGGAAACTTTAATGAAGAGTTATGAAATCGAGATCAGTTTTGGATAATGAAAATATCTTTCAAGACCTTTTAGAAGAATGATTAGGTTATTGTTTGATCTTTTACTTGTTTAAGTTCTATTTAGTTATTAATTATGAATTTTGTTTTTACTCAAAACCTTTAAATAGTGAATATAGATAAACCTAAATATGCTAACCGGGACAAGCCAAATTCCCCACGAGTATTGACCAAGGATCATGTGGGGAATAGTAGCCAAAATCCTAAGTCCAGCACTATGCAGATTGTCCATTATGGAGGCTCCTTTCCAATAGCACTTCCTGTCTTTTTTAAATCTCTTCGCTTATAGTTGATAAATTTTTTATAGTTTGTAATAAAGATAAAAAATTGTTTTTAAATGGTAGTTAAATAATGAATTGTAATTTTATCTTAATATAAATGGTTGGTTTTTTTTTTCTCATCAACCGTTCACATTTTATTAAACACAGCAAATATATAATTATAACTAAAGAAAATTTGTTACAACAGATTGAAAAAGTGATCTAACATCTCAATTAGAGATATCAAAATAGAATAGAATAGAGAAATAATAGAAGAGAATGTTATCATCATTCAAAGGAAAGGCTATTCAATCTTTCTGGTTGGGTTTATCATTATGAATTTAAAAATTTTAGATAAAATTTTAAATATTTTATTCTTATAGAATGTGAAAGTATGTCTATAAAATATGTGTCAACTATGCGCCTTTGTTGACCAATCTATTATTTTTTTCTACTTATTATGTAAAAAAAAGTGAAAATGTAAAAAAAGTGAAAAATTACGAGAATTATAGAATTAAAAGAGTTTTCGTTCAAATTAGTGTCGAATAATTTTGAGAAAAGAATTATGACGGATATCTATTAAATTGGGTATACAATGTCCGATTTTTTTAAAAAAATGTTTGAATTAATTCTATTTATGATTTAATTGGAATTTTTTTTAACTATCCTTTAAAACGACATTTATTATTATTAAAAATTATTATTAATATTGTCCTTCAATCTCACAAGTTACTATAAATTTGTTTAAAAACAAATATAACATAATAAAATTTATAAATATTATTTTAGTTACCTTTTATTTTATATTTTATTATAAAAGCTATAAGTTATATAAATTTAATATAACATTGTATAATATTTATAATTTCGATCAAATTTTATTATATATATATATATAATAAAAAAAAATAGACCAACGTACCCCTATATGTTAATGCATGCATTACAAATACAACTGAATCATTAGGAAAATCACACAAAATTCAAGGCAACCAGAATTAATCCGAGAGTAATTTTCTTTTACTTTACCCATGGGTTACAGTTTCTTAAAATTAAACTGAAATATATAACCTTTGATTTACCCTAACTTCTAAACCAGGTAAAAGAGACCAATAATCAAGAATATTGTGAATATTATTTGCATTCTGATTAATAAAAAAATGATATATATAAAGTTGTTTTAGAGCGGATAAAAAGCAAAAAAATAAAATAAAAGCAATGTCAAAACCTATTAATGTTGAAAAATCAAGAGTGAATGAGAGATAGGGTCTTGGAGACCATCTTTCTTCTCTATAGAGTATGGTCCAGGAATTTCTTCTTATTAGAGACCTCTGTTTTGACAATTGTCTTTCCTACCCTTACTAACACTAAAAGACAAAAAAGTGTGATGTTACTGTTTCTCTCTCCACTACCTACCACTACCAACCTACCTCCGACCTCCGACCACCTACCACCGACCACCGACCTCCGAGCACCGACCCCTGATCTCCGACCACCGACCTCCGACCTCCGACCACCAGTCACCGGTCACTGGAAAAAACATAGAGTATCGGATAAATTTGATGAGTATCGGAAAAACTGAGAGTACTCTATGAATTTGCTGAGTACTCTATATATTTTAATGAGTACTCTATATAATTTAATGAGTACTCTATATATTTTGATGAGTACTCTGATAAATGTGATGAGTACTCCGTAAATTTGATGAGTACTAAGTTAAATTGATGAGTATTATTAAAAAATAAAGCATAAATAGTAAAAAAACCTTTATTCATATTTATTACACATTTTTAAATAAATTACAAATCAATATACAATTAAAAATAATAAAATTAACCTAGCTACTTTTTTGTTTGACCAGATCTAGATCTGAAAAAAAGGGAACGAAATCACAGCTTCTTCTTCTCGTCGAGCACCACCACCTGCCATGGACGAGCAGATCTGCTCGAGCACCACCGCAACATCTTAAAACCCGAGCACCACCACCTGGATTTGATAAAAGACCAAGAACCACCACCACCAGTCTCCATCTTCGTTCCCCCGCAGCTCACGGTGCTTGCCATGGCGTTTCATGGATCTACGAAGAAGACAACCATGGAATCCAGCAATTTCCGAGGTGAAGCTCCACTGCAACCTGTTCTCCTTCTCGTCGGAGCAGCATTCCCTTCTTCTTGTCGGAGAAGTGTTGCAGAGAATCACGAACGAAGCTGCAACCACCACTGACAACCACACCAACACCACACCGGAGCTCCTGAACCAGAAGCAGCATCCTCCGGCGAGCAGCGTGAGGATCGTGAGAAGCTCCATTGATGCACCATCATCGAGTAGCGTGAGAAGCTGGAACAGATCTGAACTCACCTAGCATCCTCCGGCGAGCTCAAACGGCGGTTTAAATACCACACCACCACCACCGGAGTCACAACAGCAGCACCACTGGAGATCTGGAGCTGAATCTTCACGCGAAATCTGGAGCTGAGCTGAATCTTCAGGCGAGTTCTTCATGGACATGGATGGAGGCGCGATCGGAGGTTCATGAGGGAGGAGGGAGGTGGTGGTGCTATGGTGGAGGTTTATGAGAGAGGAGAGAGCTTTTGGGAAGAGAAATAAATGATTCACGTAAAATGAATGAGAATTAGGTTTAGAAATAAAATATTTATTATATATAGAAAAAATAAAACAAAAAAGGGGTATAAATGTAATTGGTCTTTTGGATTTTAGTGTAAAATTAGATTTGAAGTCTTTAGTAATAAGAGAAGGAAAGAGAGGTTTGGATTGCGAAGAGGGGGGGGGGGGGGGGGGGGGGGTGTGTTCAAGACCCTAAGTGGCATTTTCTCGAAAATCAATTGATGTTCAAACTAGACAAACACTTTTTATGTTAATCTCACATCTCATTGGTAAAAGAACGCACAACCTATTTGTAAAGGCGGGAACTCCATTAATGTTTAAACTCCATTTGTATTTATCTCACAATCCATTCATAAAGTCACGCATGACTGTTTTTAGTGGGTTGTTTTGTGGTACAAATTGTAATGTGTTGTCTGGGTAGTTATGTTGATTTTAGGGCTGTTCTTGGAAAATGAATGAGGTGTGTATACTATTTAAATGGGTGAAAAATAAAAACGGGTTATGTGCATATTGAACGAGTTGCTAGTAAAAACGGTTGAGTTGTGTACATGAGATACCTGTGAAAAATGACTAAGTTGTGTGCACATTTGAATGGATTTGGTGCTCAGGTTTTCTACTTGTTAATTGTGGTTTGTCTTATATATGAGAGTATTTTGGTTCTTTTTTACCTTAGAGCCCTGTTTAAAAAATTATATAACGTGAGATCATTTTTGAGCAATAAAATTATCTTTCAAGACTCTTTGGATCAAAATTCCTTTTTTAAAAATAGTTGTTGCCGAGTGTTCCATGGCTAAAAAGTGGAGTTTTCTCAGTTTACAAATTGGAGAGATTATATGAAGCTTTATCACCTGATGGATCTACTATGAGTACCGTCAAAACTAGGTTATCTAAGAAAGGACTAAGAGGGTATTTATGTCTTAAATTTTGGACATGTAATTCACAAAGTAAATTTTTTAATTTATTTACTATTATATATGAGCCTTACAGGTTTTTGCCCTTAAAATCCTTATATAATTTATTATTTTACTTGGTTTTTGAAACGCTAATAAGGTTGTGTGATTTTAGGGATAAGGGTATTTCTGGTATTGCTTTTCATCCTACTCTGTTACTATTTCTTATGGCGCTGAGTTTAAAGTCAGTTTAGTAATATACCAGATATACCCCTTGTAGTTTGACAAAAAGTCAAAAACATACCTCTTATTTTCCAGCTCACCCCTTTTGTTATATATATATCAAGAGTTGGAAAACCGTAGGGGTTTTTTTGACAGTTTGTCAAACTATAAGGGTGCTTTTGACCTTTTCTCAAACTATAGGGTTATTTTTGACCTTATGTCAAACCATAGGGGTGTTTTCAACCTTTTATCGAACTAACAGGGGTGTTTTTCGACAGTTTGTCAAACTAACGGGGTGTTTTTGACAGTTTTCAAACTACTAGGGGTGTTTTTGACGTTTTGTCAAACTAGCAGGGTGTTTATGACCTTTTGTCAAACTATAGGGTGTTTTTGTCAGTTTGTCAAACTATAAGGTGTTTTTGTCATTTTGTCAAACTATAGGGATGTTTTTGACATTTTGTCAAACTGTATGGGTGTTTTTGTTATTTTGTCTATATGGGTGTTTTTGTTAGTTTGTCAAACTATATGGGTGATTTTGACATTTTCAAACTATAGGGGTGATTTTAACCTCTGAAAGTAATAATAATAAAGAGTAGAATATACTCCCTCCGTCCACAAATGTTTGTCATACCTTTTTTCACATAGATTAAGAAAAGCAATTAATGTCTTCTACTTTTATTAAATTACCCTCAACCAACTATTTAATGATTGAGAAAAGCAATTAATGCCTTCTACTTTTTGAAAATTAAATAAGGATAAACTTGGTAGAACGTGTAAATAAGTTTCTTGATATTTTAAAATGACAACCTTTTGTGGACATCCATTTTTAGAAATTGTGACAAACATTTGTGGACGGAGGGAGTATATTTTTTATATCCTCTTGTAGAAATAAGCAAATGGTGGGTCCCACCTTTTCTGGGGATGGTTCAGGTCTAGCGGTTGCAGCAGAGTTTGTATTCACATTGTGGGACCCAGAATGGATTATTCTCGTAGGTGTAATTGGTTAAACACTCAAGGTATTATATTTCCTTCTCTTTGATTAATTTTATTAATGTAAATACTAAATACACCCTTAAAATATTGTAAATTGCAACAAATCAATACACTCTCGTTTATTGGAAAGTCAGAATATGTTATATCTTTATCACAATGGTTAAACTCACAAATTTGCTTATGGAATATGTCTAAGTTATCACTTATCACTATCCTGGTCATACAAGCTTTATGCACAAGGTTTGTTTCTTTGTTCTTTTTAGTTAATTGCACTATAGGACCCTAAAGTATACATTATTTCTCTTCACAGATATTGCATGTTCTATCAATGGTGATTCTTTTGCCGTTCTTGCTATGAATAGAGTAATTGTGTTATTTACAGTCGAAAATCTAGTTCCTATTGTTACTTGGTTTGTGAAAGAGATAAATATATTGAAATTACAGGGACTAAAGTGTAATTTATACATGTAAATACTAATTTAGAAGAGATTTTTATTATTTATTACAGGCTAATGGTGGGAAAGTAGCTTTTATTCGTAAAAAAGTTGAAGAGAATGTGAGTAATGAAATGCTTGTGTATGTGAATCATGTGGTGAAAAAGCTGTTAATCGAAGTATTTTTAGCTGTAATGGACAGGTGGCAGATGAAGAAACAGGTGAGTGGTCGATTTTATTGTTTATATTTTGTATAATTGCTTCGTGTAGCTCCTCAAGTTTTTAGAATTTTCACTTGGTACCTTTCCCCTCTTTGATTTGTATTTACATTTTTGGAAATGAAAATCTAAAGGCTTGAAAATTAGTAGGGGTCTATAGTGCAAATTTTCCATAATATAGGGATCTATAGTGCAATTTTCGAATAATATAAGGACCTACAATGCAATTTTTGAATAATACAGGGACCATAGTGCAATTTTTGCATAATATAGGGACCTATAGTGCAATCAACTCAAAAATCGAATTAAAAATGGACCTCCTCGGCTACCAACAAAAAGTCCTGGCTCCGCCCTAGGTTTTCAAAAAATAAATTTTACCCCACCTTTTTATAAATTTATCTTGTCAGGATTGTTCTTTATATAGAGGGACCTAGAGTGCAATTAACTTAGAAAGTCCTGTCTATTATGTTTAATCTGCAATTATAGGGACGTGTAATTTTTGCATAATATAGGGACCTAGAATGCAATTACTAAGAAATTCCTGTCTACTGGATTAAACCTGCAATTATACCGACGTGCAATGTTTGCATAATAGGGACCTAGAGTGCAGTTAAGTAAAATATTCCTATCTATTGAGTTAATCATGCAATGATGGTGATGTGCAATTTTTGCATAATATAAGGACCTATAGTGCACCAACCGAAAGTCCTGGCTTCACCCTCTTCTAAAATTATCACTTCAGGATTGTTGTTTTTGCATAATATAGGGACTTGATAGTGAAAAAAATGATACAAGGACCTAGAGTGCAATTAACTAAGAAATTATAGCTCGCTATAAGATAAGTATTGTTTTTGGTTAAATTTTGAACAAGTTTGGATATGCATCTATATATGGTGAATTACCTGAACTTAAATTGGAAAAAGCTGATGTAATGATGACTCATCATCAGTAGATAGGCCATGGGAATCAATATTTAGTGGACCCTCTCACACTCTTTCTCCTATCACCAAATTAAGTTTGTCTTTTCTTGAATCATTACTCGAGAGATGAATAACTATAATTGAGTAAAAAAAATAGAAAATCCAGTTAATTAATACTCTCTCGATTCGAATAGAAGAAACTACACGAGAGTTGTATGTTAATGGGTTTTGCTTCAGATATTAAGTGTCCGTTTGGGATTGATTATTTTTGAGTTAAAAGTGTTTTTCGATTAAAATTGAATTATTTGTAAAAAATATTAAAATATATCTAGACATCTAAAATCACTTTAAGTGATTATTTTATTAATCACCTATCTAGTGCTTTTCCTAAAAGTGATTTTAAAGCTCTAAAGTGATTTTATGGATCTAAAATCACTTTAAGTGATTATTTTAAAAAGCAATCCCAAACGGGCACTAAGTGCCCGTTTGGAAGTGCTTTTTTTGAGAAGCACTTAAAAGTGCTTTTAGCATTTTAAAAGTTTGAAAAGCACTTTTTTGAGAAGCACCAAATATGTGCTTCTTGAAAAAAGCACTTTCAATAATTTTAGATTTCAAAATTATTTTTAATAATTTTTTAAAATTTTGAATTTTATTCCAAAAGTGCTTTTTTACTCTAAAATAAGCACTTCCAAACGGGCCATAAATTTGATTGGTTTTTGAAATTACCCGGATCTTCCAATTTTGTATAGAGAAAAATTGTATTGATTGAATATGAGAAAATCTTAATGTTTCTAATTTTTATTACTATTAGTAGCACCTTGGAAACTTTAATGAAGAGTTATAAAATTGAGATCCGTTTTGGATAATAAATATATCTTTTAAGACCTTGTAGGATTAGGTTGTGTGTAGATTTACATGATTATGGTTGATATGAGCTTGATTGAATGATCTTTTACTTGTTTAAGTTTAATTTTGTTATTAATTATAAATATTGTTTTTACTAAAATTATCAATTAGTATATATAGATCACAAATAGCAAGTGAAATAACTCCTCAATCATGAATATTGTTTTTAATCTAACCATCAAAAAGTGAAATATAGATTACAAATTATGCGGTGATATGTTATGGTTTATAATGAAAGATAAGAAACGTTTTAAAATAAATTTTTATTACATTTTGTAATTCAAATAAAATTAGGATTGCAAATGTTTTGAAGTATAAATTATCATGATTTCTTTCCTTTTGATGGTTTATCATATGAATTTAAAGATTTTGGATATAATTTTATTTTTTTTTAAAATCTGAAAATACGTGTCATTACTATGATTTTGCTCTATTGAAAGGAGAAATGATATCATATGATATATTTTTCTATATTTCTAATATGTTATTATATTTGACTTTGACTAATCTATTATTTTTTTCTACTTATTATATTAAAATAATAAAATAATACAACAATTATAACAAAAGAAATTTTGTTCGAATTAGAAGTAGAATGGATTCGAAATATAATTATTTTTATGGAATTCATAAAAACTGTCTTCCAATTATTTTAGTATCTGGATTAATCCTATTTATGATTTAATTGAATTTTTCTAAATATCTTTTAAAATGACATCTCATTATTATTTAAAATTTTCAATTTCACAAGTTACTATAAATTTTTTCAAAAACAAATATAACATAGTAAAATTTAAGTTATATTTAATTGTATTTTATTATAATATAAATTATATAAAATTAACATAACATTGTATAATATTTTTTGATTTAATTTTATTGTATTAATTACAATATATTCCACAACCTAATCATTTTACCCAACAAGTTTATCTAAATTTTTGTAAAAAAATGACCAACATACCTCTATATGTTAATGCACGCGTTGCTTTACAAATTTAAGTGATTCATCAAGCAAAATCAAACAAACCTATGTCTAGAAAGTCACACCAATAATCAAAGATAATGTGTAGATTATTTATGTTTAGACTAATAAAAAAATGAGGCATTATAAAGTTGCTTTGAGCGGCTAAAAAGCAAAAAAAACTGCAATATCAAAATCCGTTAATGTTGGAAAATTCATTGATATTCAAACCCGAGAACTCTATTAATGTTCATCTCACACCCCATTGGTAAAAGACCCACAACATATTTGTAAAGGTGGAAATTACATTGATATTTGAAGTCCATTGATATTCATCTCACAACCCATTTATGAAAGCATGTATGACTATTTTTAGTGGGTTGTTTTGTGGTACAAATATTGTAATGGGTTGTTTGTGTAATTATTGTTAATTTTAGGGTTGTGCGTGAAATTGAATGAGTTGTGTACATTAAATGAGTGAAAAATGAATGGGTTATGTGCACATTTGAATGAGTTGCTAGTAAAAATGGTTGAATTGTGTGCATAAGATGAGTTACGAGTAAATAATGACTAAGTTGTGTGCAAAATTAAATGGATTTCCAAAGGAAATGAATATATGGTGCTTAGTGTTTTCCACTTATTAATTGTGGTTTGTCATATTTATATATGAGAATATTTTGGTTCTTTTGTACCTTGGAGGCCCTGCTGAAAAATTATATAATGTGAGATAATTTTTTAGCAGTAAAATTATCTTCCAAGACCATTTGGATTGAAAATTCTTTTTAAAAATGGTTTTTGCCGAGTGTCCTATGGCTAAAAAAATGAGTTTTATCTAGGTACAAATGGAGAGCTTAAGAGATCATGTATGGAGCTTTCTCAATGTTTATACTCAGTGTTTTGCTGCTTAGTATTGTCAAAAAATGTGGTTGCTGCTTGATCTGGTGGTTTCGTTATGTTTGGAAATAGTGGGATGAGCTCGAGCTCGTTTAATTAATGACGCTCAAATCTTTAGCTTAGAGTTCATGTTTGCTTGAGATCAGAGCTAACATTACCATGACTGGTTGGAAATGATGACGCCACCTACGTGATTTTTTTGGTTAATAAACGATTGTATTAAGAGAAATGAATGCAAAGGGTTAACTGATACCTATCCGGTTACCAAGACTTACCAACATCCTAGCCAGGTTGTTGATTGGGAATGTTGACCAATTAATTGGTAGTGAATTACATCATAAACTCCTAGCTAGAAGATCCACCTTTTTAATTCTATTCCTAGAAATATATGCCTAATAGCAATAAAGGGCCTATTGCAAAAAAAAAAACTCCTTAATTATACCCATAGGAGGTGACTCTCCATTCTATTTAGATACAAATGTTGAATTTAGGCCTCGGGGAATACCAAGGCAGTATGTGAGAATCATAACCGTCCTAATAGTGAAGCGGCCTTCTGCAACGAAAGCCTTCAACATTGCTGCCGCCTTTCCTTCCATAGGGCAATTACTCCAAAGAGCCTCCCTGTATTTGAAAAATAGGGACCCCATGCTCGTCTTTACCAATAACTTCAATTCTAGTGGGCTCCCCCTAATAAGGAGGCATCACAGAAGTTATTGAGATCTAATGGGCATGAAAGAGATGTGTTAGGGGGAAATCACCCCTTCCTTCCCAACTCGTCAGGCAAATTGTCTTTCTGAAACATTACACAGTCTACTTCAATTTTCTCTTTCATCAAGTTATCCACCAGACGAAGGATAACTTTTGTGTTCCAGATAATTCCTTCAAATAAATATTTCATTCCAGCAATCCAAATATTCAGAATAAAATTAAGATCCACGCTACCAAACTTTTCCTATCCAAATCCAACATTTCCGCCCTAAGGAATTTCATGATCTAGTTCTTAACTTCACATTCTTCTGGTCTAAGGATATTAGTAGTCTTAAAAAAGACATCCCATACTTCAGCACTATTAGGAATTGCAGAAAGATATGTTCAACTGTTTTTACCAGAACATTAAAAACTTTGCATTGAGAAGATGGAGCATAATTCCTTTTTTTAACAGAGAATCTCCATAAGGGATGACACTATTTACACACTTCCAAAATAAAGCCTTGACTTTCAATGGAGCTTTTGCACGCCATATTGTATTCCATAGGTCCGGGTCTTTCTTAGAGTCCGAGGATGAGGCTGCTATGGAGTTTTAGCTTTTCATGACTTCATGAAAGGATAACATGGTAAATCAAAATGGACAGGTGGTACATGATATAATATTTCTATAGAGTATTATTTCTGTTAGAGATAACCGGCACAATCGGAATATCGTTTTAACGCTATTTTACATGCCCTGAAACAGTTCTTTTTTATTTTTTCGGTCTAAGTTTTGTTACTTTCAATTTATTGTAATAGTATAGTGTTACTTTAATTGAAAAATATCTTTTGTTTTTCTTTTTTAACTCCATTTATCTAGTTTTACAAATAAGTGATTGTTATTTTTCCAACAGTGTGAAAATTTGAATGGGTTCGGGTGAAAATGACTAGATGGCGCTCAGTGTTTTCCACTTGTCAATTGTGGGTTGTGTTATATATTTAAGAGTATTTTGATTCTTTTGTACCCTGTTGAAAAATTATATAATGTGATATCATTTTTAGTCATAAAATTATTTTCCAAGACCCTTTGACCGAAAATCATTTTTAAAAATGATTGTTGCTGAGTGTTCCATAACTCAAAAATGGAGCTTCCTCTCACTGTACGGATAGGGAGCTTAAGAGATCATATATGGAGTCAGTGTTTTGCTACTTAGTTTTGATAAAGAAAATACGGTTATTTTACGATCAACTGGCTTCGTTATGTTTGCAAAAGGCGGGTTAAGCTCGAGCTCGTTTAATTAATAAAGCTTAAAACTTTAGCCTAGAGTTCATGTTTGCTTCAGATCGGAGCTAAAATTACCATATCTGGTCGAAAATAAAGTTGAAAAAGATATGTACAAATTTTTTGGACCTTTCTTTACACTGATTGGTGAAATATTTTTGTATCGTTTTTCATTTATTAATATAGTATTTTTGTACAATTTGTTTAATTTGAGTTGCCTCCGAGTCTCAAATTCAAATTTGGTCAGTGTATTTTCCTTTGTGTCCATACTTTATTGATTAATAATCATCGATTTTTTGTGCTGAAATTTTAGAAAAATTGTATTAGTTGAAGATAAAAAAATTTCAATGTTGCTAATTTTATTATTATTACTCTGTTGCTTTAGAGTATCATATTAAAGACATAGTCTTTTAGTTTGTGATTAAATGTAAAATTATTATTACCGATGCTGCACTCTTAAGGGCTGCACCTGCTACTTCTAGCTTGATACCTAGCAGTTCTGAGTCGAAATGGTTCGGGGTCTGGCTGTTTTATTACTAAACAAGTAGGGACCAGTCCTGCAAATATTGGATAATTGGTTTGTTTATATAACTTGTATGCTATTGCTCCATGTTTTGAGTACTCAAGCTGTAGATTCATTATTGTGCAACTCTTGAGGTTGTTCTTAAAGGCGCATATATAAGCTCCAGCGCTTATTTTCTGGAGTTATATAATTTAAGGACCTGTGATGCAATAGCATTTTATGTGAAGCCTACTTCTATTTAATTTATATATAAGATGCCGACGGGACTCATATAGGCTCCTCTTCGGAGGCTAAAAATAGGTTCCTTGAGGCTACTTTTGATGCTATAAGTGATATTGGTTTTCTAGGTTCAGTTAGTCAAGGTTCTTGAGTTCTTGATTCGGCTATTCAAGGTTTTGGTGGTCTTAATTCGGCTTTTTGTAGTATTTAAGGTCTCAGTTTGGTCTTCATCATATTGTGGGACCTGTAAAAGAATATTCTTGTGGGCTCGACGTATTATTTTTATCTCTTGACTGTTTTTTCAAAGGTAAAGTACCAAATATAACTTTTTAAATTGCTATTTTTAAGACAGCAAATCAGTACACTCTCGTTTATTGGAAAGTCAGAACATCTTATGTCTGTATCACAAGGCTTGAACCCACAAGTTTGCTTATGGAGTATGTATAAGTTATCTGTATCCTGGTCATACAAGCTTCATGCAAAAGGTTTGTTTCTTTGTTCTTTGAGTTAATTGCACTATAGGTTCCAAAATTATACAATATTTCTCTTCGCAGATGTTGCATGTTCTATGGTGCTTCTTTTGCTGTTCTTGCAATATTACAGGGTATGAATGGGGTTATTTTGTTAGTCACTGTCGAAAATCCAGTTCCTATAGCCACATGGTTTGTGAAAGAGGTAAATATATTGTAAATACAGGGACTAAACTGTAATTTATACGTGGAAATACTAATTTTGAAGAGATTGTAATTTATTACAGGCTAATGGTGGGAACGTAACTTTTATTCGTACAGTTTCGAAAGTTGAAGAGAATATGAGTATTGAAATGCTTGTGAATATGAATAAAGAGCATGAGTATGTTTTGTTTGATCCATGTGGTGAAGAAGCTCTAATAGAAGTATTATTTATCGAAATGGACAGGTGGCACATGATGAGACAGGTGAGTGGTTGACTTTATTGTTTATATTTTGTATAATTGCTTTGTGTAGACCCTTAAGTTTTTAGAATTTTCACTTGGCCCTTCTCCCCTCTTGGATTTGTTTCTACACTTTTGGAAATGAAAATTTTAAGACTTGAAAATTAGTAGTGATCTTTAGTGCATTTTTCGTATAATATAGGGACCTATATTGTAATTAACTCAAAAATAAAAATAGTGAACCTCCTTGGCTACCAAAAAAAGTCCCTAGGTTTTCAAAAAATAAAATTTGACCCCACCTTTTCTTAAATTATCTTTTCAAGATTGTTGTTTATAGTGCAAAAAAAGAAAGATAGAGGGACCTAGAGTGCAATTAACTAAGAACTTCCTGTCTATTGTGTTAAACCTGCAATTTACGAATAATATAGGGACCTATAGTGCAATTACAAGAAAAAAAGATCCTCCTTGAACACCAACAAAAATTCCTGGATTCGCCCCCAAGTATCATCTTTTCAGGAAACTTTTTTTTTTTTTGCATAATATAGGGACTTGATAGTGAAAAAAAAATACAAGAACCTATAGGTCGATTTTTTGCATAATATAGGGACCTATAGTACAATTACAAAAAAAAGAACCTCCATGGACACCAACAAAAAGTCCAGGCTTCTCCCTCTTCTAAAATTATATTTTTAGAATTGTTGTTTATAGTGCAAAAGAAAAAAGATAAAGGGGCCTAGAGTGAGTGCAATTAACTAAGAAATTTCTGACTATGGTGTTTAAACCATAGATTATAGCTTGATCTAATCATAAGTATCTATTTTTATTTTGTTTTGAACAAATAAGTTTGGATATGTATCTATATAGGGTAAATTATAGAAATTCAAATTTGAAAAAGATAATGATAATGACTCATCATTAGTAGCACTTGATAGGCCATGTGAATTGATATTTAATGGGTCCTTTCATACTTTTCCTCCTTTTACCAAATTATATATAGCTTGTCTCAAATCATTACTCAAGAGAAGAATAACTATAGTTGAGTGACAAAAGAAAGAGAAAATTCAATTAATCAATTATAATGTTGTTGTATGTTCATGGGGTTTGCTTGAAATACTGAATTTTAATTTTGTTATCGGTTTTGGAAATTACCCGGATATTCCAATTTTATTTAAAGAAAAATTGTATTAGTTGAAGATGAGAAATTATCAACGTTGCTAAATCTTATTACTTTGTTCTTTTTTTTTTTGGACTTTATTACTTTATGTCTTTGGAGTGACAGATTAAAGCTATAGTTTTTTATTCTATATATAATTCTTTTTGCCACCTCTTCCCGATGAAGAAGAAAGCATATTTAGGGTGTCTTGGTTGCACGAGCTCGGTATTTAAAGGGTAGTTAAATAATGAATTGTAATTTTAAGTAAAATCACATGATTTTTGGACAATTTTATCTTAATATAAATAATAACTTATTGCAGTTTATAAGTTAAATAAAATTTATAACATTTTATATCGCAAATCCTAGATTCTGAACCTTGAAAGCTAAACCAAAATGCTAAATTCTGAACCTCGAAAGCTAAACCATGAGAGGTTATACTTATGTCAGATGGTTGATTATATGAATTTAAAGATTTTGAATAAAATTTTAAATATTTTATTTTTTTAGAATGTGAAAGAACATTTTTAAAGTATGCGATCATTTATTTGGATTTTGTTCTATTGAAATGGAAGAATGATATCAAATTTACTATTTTCTACTTTGTTTTATAAAAATAAAAAAATTACAAAAATTATGAAAAAGTTTTCCGTTCAAATTAGGTGGATAATGAATTTGAATATAATTAATATCAGGACTATAACGATAGTTTAGGGTAATTGATGTCCATGAAATTTTGAGAAAAACGTCTTTCGATTTTTTTAATATTTGGATTAAAACTATTTATGATTTAATTGGATTTTTGTAATACCTTTTAAAACGACATCTCAATATTATTTAAAATTATTGTTAACATTGTCTTTCAATCTCACAAAGTACTATAATTTGCTTAAAAACAAATATAACATAATACAAGTTAAGTTATCTTTTAACTATATTTTATTATTATAGCTATAAATTACATACAATTAATATAATATTGTATAATATTTATATTTTTTAATTAAAATTTATTCTATGAATTATCATATATATATATATATATATATATATATATATATATATATATATATATATATATATATATATATATATATATATATATATATATATATAAGGCTCAAAGAGTTCACAACCTAGATGTTTTTACCCAACAAGTTCACCTCAATTTTTTCAAAAACATAAACCAGCGTGCCCCCTATATGTTAATGAACGCGTTACATTAAAAATACAAGTGATTCATAAGGCAAAATCACATAAACCTATGCCTGGAAAGTCACACCAATAACCAAGGATATTGTGAAGATTATTTGCGTTCAGATTAATAAAAGACGAGAGATTATAAAGTTGTTTTTTAGCGGCTAAAAAGCATAAAAAAAGCACTATTAAAAACCATTAATGTTGGCAATCCATTGATGTTCAAACTTGACAAATTGTATTTATTTTCATCTCATCTTCCATTGGTAAAAGGCGCATAACCCATTCATAAAGCCATGTATGACTGTTTTTAGTGGGTTGTTTTATGGTACACATATTGTAATGGTGTTTCTGTAGTTATTGTTTGTTTTAGGATTGTACGTGAAAAATGAATAAGTTTTGTGCACATATGAATGAGTTGCTAGTAAAAATGGTTGAATTGTGCGCATAAGATGAGATACCTTTTGAAAAATGACTAAGCCGTGTGCAAATTTGAATGAGTTTCCAGTAAAAATGTAGATGGTGCTAAGTGTTTTCCACTTGTTAATTGTTGTTTGTCTTATACATGAGAGTATTTTGGTTCTTTTGCACCTTGGAGGCCTTGTTGTAAAATTATATAATGTGAGATCATTTTTTAACAATTAAAATTATCTTCCAAGACCCTTTGGATTAAAAATCCTTTTTCAAAATAGTTGTTGTTGAGTGTTCCATGGCTCAAGAAGGGAGCTCAGCGTACAAATGGAGAGCTTAAGAGATCACATATGGAGCTTCCTCAGTGTTTTGCTACTTAGTATTGACAAAAAACATGGTCATTGCTTGATCTGATGGTTTCGTTATGTTTGGAAATAGTGGGTTGAGATCGAGACCATTTAATAATGGCACTCAAAACTTTAGCTCAGAGTTCATGTTTGCTTGAGATCAGAGCTAAAGTTACCATGGCTGGTCGGAAATGATGATGCGTGAATTTTTTTTGGTCAGTAAAGTATTATATTAAAAGAGAGGAATATAGAGAGGTTAATCGATACTTATCACCATCTTGGCCATGTCGTTGATAGAGAACGACGACCAATTAATTAGTAGTGAATTACATCAGAAGCTTATAGGTAGAAGATCCACTTCTTCAATTCTATTTCTAGAAACACGCCTATTAGAAATGATCGTAGAAATGGTAGTGGAGACTGTGATCAAGGCTATGTAGTACCACAAACTATTCAAAGTTTTTTAATCTGTACAATTTATAATAATTTGATGGGTTGAGAAGCTATGACTCAGTTCGATTAATATTGTAATTTGGGATTGCCATGGTGCAGTACGTTTGAGGTTTCATGGGGTGTTATCTGAGTTGATGAGAAGTCACTGAGTTTAACTAGCTATCATAGTAGAACTAAGAGTTAGTGGAGTGAAGGTGAATCAAATTATTTGGCGACTTGAGGTGGAAGCAATCAATTATAAATGAGGAATTTGGTTATTGTGGAATGGTTAGGATATTGAGGTACGTGTATTATTAGCTGGTCAACATCTTATAAATGTGGTTGTTATGAAACAGGGTTGTGAGCCTAGGTCTTCTTAACTGTTTATGCTAGGACAAACTATAGGGTTTTTTTTGAAAGTTCGTTAAACTATAAGGGTGTTTTTGACAATTTGTCAAACAATATGGGTGTGTTTGGCCTTTTGTCAAACTATAGGGGTGTTTATTACCCCTTTTCAAACTATTGGCGTATTTGTAGGTGTTTTTGACCTTTTGTACAACTAGGGGTGTTTGACCTTTTGACAAACTATAGGGGTATTTTTGACCTTTTGTCAAACTATACGGGTGTATTTGTAACATATCTGATTTTGCAGCTTTGGGTGAAGGATCAGATAGTTGAGAATTCTGGTTGGACATGTCATGTTGTTGGTTCATGCAAGTATGTACTTATTTAATTTGAAATTTAAAAGTAATAATAAATAAAAAGTATATATTATATATCTTTCATCTTCTTGTAGAATTAAGCAAATGGTGGGCCCCACTTTTTTCTGGAGATAATTCAGTTTAGCTGTTTCAGAAATATTCTCGTGGGTGTAACTGGCAAAACATTAGAGGTATTATTATTTTCTTCTCTTTGACTAATTCTTTTAAATGTAATATACCAAATATACCCTTTTAAACGTTGTAAATTGCAGTAAATCAGTACACTCTCATTTATTGGAAAGTCAGAATATCTTTTATCTGTATCACAAGGGTTAAAGTCACAAATTTGCTTATGGAATATGTCTAAATTATCACTTTCTTGGTCATACAAGCTTCATGCACAAGGTTTGTGGTTTTTTTAGTTAATTGTACTAGAGGTCCCTGAAGTATACATTATTTCTCTTTACAGATGTTGCATGTTCTATAGATGGTGCTTCTTTTGCTGTTCTTGCTATGAATGGGGTAATTTTGTTATTCACATTCTAAAATCTAGTTCCTATTGCTACTTGGTTTGTGAAAGAGGTAAATATGGTTTAATTACAGGTACTAAAGTGTAATTTTTATGTGGAAATACTTATTTAGAAGATGTTTTTATTATTTATTACATGCTAATGGTGGGAAAGTAGGTTTTATTAGTACAAAAGTAGAAGAGAATATGAGTAATGAAATGCTTGTATATGTGAATAAAGAGCATGAGTTTTATTTGATCCATGTGGTGAAAAAGCTGTTAATCGAAGTATTATTAATCGAAATTGACAGGTGGCAGATGAAGAGACAGGTGAGTGGTTGACTTGTTGTTTACATTTTGCGTAATTGCTTTTGTAGTCCCTCAAGTTCGTAGAACTTTTACTTGCCCCCCTCCCTCTTGGATTTGTTTCTACACTTCTGGAAATGAAAATCTAAGGACTTGAAAATTAGTAGGGATTTAAATTGCATTTTTTGCATAATATAGGAACCTATTGTGCAGTTTTTGTATATTATAGGGACCTGTAGTGCAATTAACTCAAAATAAAATGAAAAATGAACCTCCTTGGTTACCAACAAAAAGTTGCTGTGTTTTCACACGATCAAATTCGACCCCACCTCTTGTAAAATTATCTTTCAAGATTGTTGTTTATAGTGCAAAAGAAATAAATACAGGGACCTAGAGTGCAATTAACTAAGAAATTCATTTCTATTGTGTTAAACCTGCAATTATAAGGATATGCAATCTTTGCATAATATAGGGACTAGAGTGCAATTAACTAAGAAATTCCTATCTATTGTGTTAAACATGTAATTACAGCGACATGCAATTTTTGCATAATATAGGGACCTATAGTGCAATTATAAAAAAAAGAGGAACATTCTTGGACACTAACAAAAAGTCCTGGCTTTGCCCTCCTCTAAAATTATCCTCTCATGATTGTTGTTTTTACATAATATAGGGACTTAATTAAAAAAAAGATTTAGGGACCTAGAATGCAATTAACTAAGAAAACTAAGTAAGTTTTTTTTATTTTGAACATGTAAGTTTGGATATGCATATATGGTGAATTACCGGAATTCAAATTGAAAAAAGATGATTATGATGATGTAATGATGACATCACCATGAGTCGTGACACTTGATAGGCCATGATGCATAATATTTAGTGGGCTCTCTCATACTCTTCCTTCTCTCACCAAATTATGTTCAGCTTTTCTCGAATCATTACTCGAGAGAAGAATTACTATATTTAAGCAAAAAAAAGGAAAAAGCAAAAATCCAGTTAATTAACACTCTCTACTCGAATAGAAGATACTACACAAGAGTTATAGCATTGTTTGTTGTATGTCAATGGTTTTGCTAGAATTGAATTTTATTTTAGATATGGGCTTTGTAAATTCTGCATCTTCCAATTTTGTGTAGAGAGAATTGTATTAGTTTTTTTTTGGACAAGAGAATTGTATTAGTTGAAGATGAGAAATTCGGAGTATTGCTAAATTTTATTACTTTGTTCCTTTGGAGTAACATATTAAAGTTATAGATTTTTATTATATGCGGGGGTGGAGACATAATTTGTTGTTAGGGGGCAAGGAGAATTGGGGACAATGTCCTTGATTTTTCTTGACGTATTGACCATGTAAGTATATAGATTATGCAAAAATTGCAAAATAGGTCCTCATATTATGAAAAATGCACTATATGTCCCTATATTGTATAAAAATTGTAATATAAATTCTTTATATTAATTTTTTTAATTAATTATCTTATAAATTCTTATTTTAATACAAAATAACATATATTTTGTTGTAAAAGAACAAAAAAAATCATATTGATAAAGTAAATTAAAGTCTAACAAAATAAATTTTAAAAGTTAAAAGGAGAACCAAATAAATATTTTTAAAAAATTGGAAGATTACTTATTATTTTTTAAAATACTTTTTTTTAACAGGGGGCATGGACCCCCCCCCCCCCCCCCCCCAAGACACAAGGTGCCTTCATCCTCTTTTCAATGTAGAAGAAAGCAAAAGAAATCATAGAGTTTTGGAGTTAAATTTGATTCTAGCATGGGAGAGTTTATTGATTAATTTTACATGATTAGAATAACGAATTGCATAATCATTAAAATGTATTAGTAAGCGATTTAAATCTTGAAAGTTTTCAAAAGACTTGTTTTAATAAAATTACTAATTTCTTTCCTAAGAAACTTTTATTTATTTTATATATAACTATTACAAATTATATGAAGGTATTTTCGTTATTTTGATTAGAACCTTTAATGAAAAATTATATGATGCGACTAGTTTTGGATAGTATGCAAAAACAATTTTGATCGGCACGAGCACACTGGTTGATTTTTTTAGATATGAATTTAAAGATTTTGAATGAAAATTTAGATATTTTATTCTTTTGACAATATGAAAGCATGTCATTATATCCGACTTTGACCAATTTATTACTCTTTGAAAAGAAATTAGTATTAGGATTATAAAATTTTAGTTTAGGATAATTGATGTTCTTGAAATTCTGACAATGTCCTTCAATTTGGATTAATTTTATTTATGATTTTATTGGATTTTTTTAAACTATTCTTCAAAATGACATCTCATTATTATTTTAAATTATGGTAACATTATCTTTCAATCTCACAAGTTACGATAAATTTCTTTAAAAACAATATTATATAGTAAAATTTAAGTTATTTTCTACTTATATAATATTATTATAGTTATGAATTTATATAAAATTAATATAATATTGTATAATATTATATTTTTTAATAAATTTTATTCTATCAATTACTCTCTATATATACTAAGGTGCAAAGAGTTTACAACCTAATCGTTTTTACCCAACAACTTTATCTTAATTTTTGTAAAAAAGACCAATGTACCCTTATATGTTAATGCACGTGTTGCAGTAAAAATACAAGTATTCATCTAGCAAATCACAAAAGCCTACGCTTGGAAAGCCTGGCCAATAATCAAGGATATTGTGAAGATTATTTATGCTCGAATTAATTAGAAACTACGAAAGATTATAAAGTTGTTTTTGAGCAAAAAAAAAGAGCATTACCAAAACCCAATAATGTTGGAAAGTTTATTGATGTTCAAACTCGACAAACTTCATTTATTTCATCTGGCGTACACACTATTTGTAAAGGCAGAAACTCCATTAACGTTTAAACTCCATTGGTATTCATCTCACCCATTCATAAGGTCATGTATAACTGTTTTTATTGGGTTGTTTGGTGGTACAAATTGTAACGGGTTATCTCTGTAGTTATTCTTGATTTCAGGGTTGTGCATGAAAAATGAATCAATTGTGTACACTATTTAAATGGGTGAAAAATGAATGAGTTGTGTACACATTTGAGTGGGTTGCTAGCATAAATGATTGAGTTATGTGCATAAGATGAGATAACTATGAATTTTTTTAAGTTGTGTGCAAATTTGAATGGTTTTCCTGTGAAAATGACTAAATGGTGATTAATGTTTTCCACTTGTTAATTGTGGGTTGTCTTATATATAACAGTATTTTCGTTCTTTTGTACCTTGAAAGCCATGTTGAAAAATTATATAATGTGAGATAATTTTTTAGCAATAAAATTATCTTTAAAGACCATTTGGATCGAAAAAATAGATGTTGTTGAGTGTTCCATGGCTCAAAGATGGAGCGTGCTCATTGTACGAATGGAGAGCTTAAGAGATTATATACAAAGCTTGCTCAGTGTGTCATACTAAATGTTTTGCTACCTAGTATTGACATAAATGTGGTTGTTGCTCGATCTTGTGGCTTCACTTTGTTTGAAAATAGTGGGTTGAGCTCGAGCTCGTTTAATAAATGGCGCTCAAAGATTTATCTCAGAGTTCTTGTTTGGTTTTGATCAGAGCTAAAGTTACCATGGATGGTTGGAAATGATGTCGTCACTTGCGTAAATTTTTTTTCTGGTCAATAAACGATTGTATTAAAAGAGAGCAATACACAGGGGTTAACAGATACCTGTCCGTTACCAAGACTTACCAGTATCCTGGACAAGTCATTGATAGGGAGTGACAACCAAGACTTACATTAGAAGCTCATACTAGAAGATCTGCCTCTTGAGTTTTATTACTAGACACATGCCTAATAGAAATAAATGGCCCATTACAAATAAATTCCTTAACTACACCCATAGGAGGTCTAACTCTCCATTTAGATACATATGTAGAAGCCAAGCCCTGGGTAATACCAAGGCAGTCTGTGAGAATCATAATTGTCATATCAAGAGGTCCGCTGCCACGCAAGCCTTCAGCACTACTGCCGCCTTTCCTTCCATAAGTCCATTACTCCAAAGAGCCTCTCTGTCACAGATAATAGGGACCCCATGCTCGTATTTACCAATAATTGCAATTCCAATGGGCTCATCCTCCGACAAGAAGAAGAAATCACAGAAGATACTGACATCTGCTAGGTAGTGTGAAGATATATTAAGGGGTAAAACATCTCCCTTCCTTCCCAAGTCCACGTCGGGTGGATTGGTTTTTTTGAACGTTTCCCAGCCTGCTCCAATGTTCGCTTTCATCGAGTTATCCACTAAACGAATGATAAATTTTGTGTTCTAGATGATTCCTTCGAATAAGCATTTCATTCTAGCAATTCAAATATTCCACAAGAGAATTAAGATCCACGCTACCAAACTCCTCCTATATAAATCCAGCATTTCCCCCCTTTAGGACTTTCATGATCCAGTCCTCAACTTCACATAATCATCACTATTAGGGAATTGCAGAAAGATATGTTTAACTGTTTCCAACGGAATATTACAAAATTTGCATTGAGACGATAGATCAAATTTCTTTTTCAACAGAGAATTCACGCAAGGGATGGATTTGTTTACACACTTCCAAAAGACCTTTGTAGGAGTTTTTGCATGCCAGTTTGTTTTCCATAGGTCCAGGTCTTTCTTAGAGTCCAAGGATGGGGAAGCTATGGAGGTTTAGCTATATGCGAGAGGATAATAGGGTAACCAGATAATGGTAGTGTACTTACCTTTCCCCTTGAAAGGCCAGATGATTCGGCTACGCTTGATTGCTTCCCCGAACCTCAGATGAAAGATTTCAGCAATCAAATTCGAGTTTTAGGATCCCGATTCTAAGAACATACGTTCATTTACGGTTAAACGATGCTCCCTATTTGGTTTCCAACTTAATGTGAGGCGGCTACCACTTATCTTCCCAAATATCTATATTGTTCCCATTTTCAATTTGCATGATGCAACCTCTAATGAGGATATTCATGCCTTCCATAATACTTTCCAAAACTCAAGACCTAACCTTTTATATAGGAGTATACCAAAAATATTGAGCTGGGAATAGATCTCTTTCAGGACTTTAAAGACTAGTGAATTTGTTTTATAGAGCAGTTTTCATGCTGGAGCTGCCAATAAGGCAAGTTTCATAGCTTTAAAACCACTTTATCTTTAGCCCTCACAAACTTATCCCATGCCTTCCATTGTATCCTCTTCCTGCCTCCAGATTGCCACCAGAACCTTGCTATCATATGAAACAACTCCTTACAAAAGGTTTTTGAAAATTTAAGGACCGACATAGCTTAGTTCGGCAGAGACTGAAGCACGCACAGACTTAATTAATGGCAGAGACTGAAGTACTGACTTAATTAGAGTAGTGTGTAAACTTGGGCATTTATTTTTGTCAATTTTTGAAACATTGGGTATCAATAGGACATTTTTTCCTTTAAAATAAAGATTAAGAAATATTTTATAATGGTAGTTAAATGGACAAAAAAAACAGTATTTAGTTGAAAATTGTAGTAAAATCACATATTTATGTCGACAATTCACCTAATATAAATGATGACTATCCAATTTATAGCTTAGATAAAATTAATAAGGAAAATATAAATCAGATTGAAAGAATGACAATTGCATAAGAAAATTATCATATTTCTTATAATTATAAAAACAAAGGTGTTAACTGATATTTGATTTAAGATATATATAAACAATGAGAAGCTCTATTGATGTCTGGTTATTAACTAGCTGACTATTGAAGATAAATATAAAACACGAAATCCTTAGTTGATATTTGGTTTAAGATAAATATAAATCATGAGGTAACAGATATAAAGAATTTTGGAAGGGATTGATGGGGTTACAAAAGTGGGGCTAAACAACTCTTTGATAGCTGAATGGGAACTAATATTGAGGTGGAAACAAGAGTGAATCAGGAAAGGTGGTTAATGGAGTTTTGGACCTCACAAAGAATGTAGAAAGGACCACCAGGATGCAACAAGGAGACCAACAACAAATAAAATGGACAAAATTGGACCAGGAAATTGACAAATGGGAGCAATGAAGCATCATGTGATCAGGGGTTAGTACCACACACTATTCAAAGTTTTTTAATGGGATGAGAAGCTATGACTTTTCCGATTAATATTGTAATTTGAGTGGCGATAGATTGAGATTATGAGATAGTGTATATCGAAACGGCTCGTGTAAGTTACATGTGCTAGTGAAGGGCTGTGGAAATTCCGGGATCCGCTTGGATAAGATGCTTCAGTTATACAAAGATATATTGGTGACCAATGGAGGTTTTGAGTTTAGTCATGTGTATCTATAAGTGAATATGTGTGCGGATCGGACCCACATTTTCAAAGGATGGTTCAGTTCTAGCTGTTGCAGCAGAGTCTGTAATCAGATTGTGGGACCTGGAAAGGAATATTCTCGACTGATTTTTTATATGTCAAATACCAAATATACCCTTTTAAATTGCTAATTTTAACACAGCAAATGAGTGCACTCTCGTTTATTGGAAAGTCAGAATATCTTATATTTGTATCACAAGGCTTAAACCCTCAAGTTTGCTTATGGAGTATGTCTAATTAAGTTATCTTTATCCTGGTCATACAAGCTTCATGCACTGTGTTTGTTACTTTGTTTTTTTAGTTAATTGCACTGTAGATCCCTACATAATGCAATATTTCTCTTCACAGCTGTTGCATGTTCTATGGATGATGTTTCTTTTGCTGTTCTTTCTCAACTTCCCATATTATCTAAGCCAATTCAGTCTACTGAAGCAATATTACAGAGTATGAATGGGTAATTATGTTATTAACAGTCGAAAATCTAGTTCCTATTGCCACATGGTTCGTGAAAGAGGTAACATACATTGTAATTACAGGGACTATAGTGTAATTTATGCATGGAATTACTAATTCAGAAGAGATTTGTTATTACAGGCTAATGTTGGGAAGTTAGCTTTTATTCATACAGTTTCGAAAGTTGAAAAGAATGTGAGTAATGAAATGTTTGTGTATGGGAATAAAGAACATGAGTATGTTTTATTTGATCCACTTGGTGAAGAAGCTGTTAATTGAAGTATTATTAACCGAAATGGACAGGTGGCACCTGAAAAGACAGGTGAGTGGTCGATCTTATTGTTATATTTTGCATAATTGCATGGTGTAGTCCCCAAGTTTTTAGAATGTTCACTTGGCCCCATCCCCTCTTGGATTTGCTATTGTTGATTTGTTTCTACACTTTTGGAAATGAAAATCCAAAGACTCGAAATTTGTAGGGATCTATAGTGCTTTTTTTTTTTGTATAATATAGGGACCTATTATGCAATTAACTTAAAAAAAAAATAAAAATGAACCTCCTTGGCTACTAACAAAAAGTCCTGGCTCCATCCTAGGTTTTCAAAAAATAAATTTTGGCCCCACCTCTTTTAAAATTAACTTTTCAGGATTGTTGTTTATAGTGCAAAAGAAAAAAAATACAGACCTATAGTGCAATTAAACCTGACATTATAGCTTGCTGTAACATAAGTATTATTTTTTTAGTTTGAACAAGTAAGTTTGGATATGCATCTATATATAGTGAATTACCGGAATTCAAATTGGAAAAAGATGACAATGATGATGTAATGATGACATCATCGATTTCATTATCATACTAGCACTTGATAGGCCATGGGATTTTTCAATACCTGAGTTAATTAAAACCATAGTTCTTTACTACCCAATCCATTCTATGGTAAGTTAATTCATTAGAACATACTGTTTATTTGATTTAAATCGATTTTAAACTTATTAATAGACTTAAAATCACAACTTTCAGGTAATTCCTGGATTAATAAACCAACCTAAAGAAGGAAATGAAAAATCATCTGGTTTATTCGCGTATATTTACTCTACAGATCGAAAAGTACATAAAAATACTGTATTTGGACATCTTCACAAGTACAATCTAACTTTATCTCGTATAGGTGGATTAACTTTAACACAGGTACACTTGATTTCTTAATTTTTTCAAATATCACACGTATTTAGTCAAAATGACTAAATTACCCTTCCTTCCCGTCTAAAAACCGGGTACAATAACATTAAGCCCATGTGGAAAATTCATTGGAGTATACGAAAAACGAACAATTAGAATATGGGAAATTCCAAGTAAAGATAATGATCGAGTTTCATACAAGAAAATTAAATTACATCACACAAAATCTTTCACAAAACTTGCTTTTCATCCATTTGAAAGAATTGTAGCAGCTGGGGATAAAACCGGAAGAATATTATTATACAGAGGTATTGGACAAAGGGGTAAAAACGTCAATTTTGAAGAAATGCCAGGTGTTAGAGGTGATGATGATGCTGATTCATGTGCCACCTGGCATTGGCATTCTGGACCTGTTTCTGTTCTTTTTTTCTCTTCAGATGGAGCTTATTTATATTCTGGTAAGTTTTATAAGTTTTTTTATTTGCAATTTTAGTCCTTTGAATTGACATTTTAGTCCTTTATAGGTGGAAAAGAAGGTGTACTTGTGGTGTGGCAATTAGATACTGGAAAAAAAAGATTTTTACCGAGAATTGGATCTGAACTTTTATATTATATTAATTCTCCAGATCCTACACTTTCATCTGTAAGTATATTATATTATTTAATAATATTTTATTACTTTTTACTGAATAATTATTTTTATTTTTTAGATATCTTGTGCTGATAATAGAATTAATTTACTTAAAATGCCTTCTATGGAGATTCTTAGGTCTATTTCAGGGATTAAGGTTACTTTTTTTTACCCTTTTTCTGTTTTTATTTAAGATTAATTATATATATTTAAAATTGATGTATGTTTAAATTTCAGCCTCCAATGTATGAAAGTTCATTAAGTGGGGTCCACTTTGATCAATCATCTGGTTTAGTAGCTGTATGTGCTGAAAATTACTGTATACAGTTATATAGTTTGTTTAATGACCGTGAAATATCCGAGGTAAGTATTACACTATTTTGTAATTTACCATTTTACCCTTGTATGAGTAAAAGTAATTTTTTTACTGTGTTTTTACAGGTTGAAATATGTGAAAGAAATTATCAACCTGGTGAAGAAGTAACAGTAATAGTAAATTTAGTAGCTTTATCATGTGATGGATCAAAAATGAGTACTGTTGAAACTAGGTTATCTGAAGAAGGAATTGGAGGGTATTTATGTCTTAAATTTTGGACATGTAATTCACAAAGCAAAAGCTTTAGTTTATCTACTGTTATATATGAGCCTCACAGGTTTTTTTCTCCTTATTGCCCTTTATCTTATGAATTATTTTACTTGGTTTTTGAAATGCTAATAAGGTTGTGTGATTTTTTAGGGATAAGGGTATTTCTGGTATTGCTTTTCATCCTACTCGTAATATGGCTGTTACTACTTCTTATGGTGCTGAGTTTAAGGTAAGTTAAGTAAAATACCAAATATACCCCTATAGTTTGACGAAAGGTTAAAAACACCTCTATCGTTTTCCAACTCACTCCTTTTGTTATATATATCATGAGTTGGAAAGTATACGGGTGTTTTTGACAGTTTGTCGAACTATAGGGGTGTTTCTGACAGTTTGTCAAACTATATGTGTGTTTTCGGCCTTTTGTCAAACTATATGGGTGTTTTTGATATTTTGTCAAACTATAGGGTTTTTTTGACAGTTTGTCAAACTATATCGGTGTTTTTGACCTTTTGTCAAAGTTTATGGTGTTTTTAACCCTTTTTCAAACTATAGGGGCGTTTTGGACCCTTTTTTCAGACTATAGGGGTGTTTTTGACCCTTTTGTCAAACTATAGGGGTTTTTTCGGCACTTTGTCAAACTATAGGGGTGTTTTTTTACCTAAGCCAATTTATAGGGGTATTTTTGACAGTTTGTCAAACTATAGGAGTGTTTTTGGCATTTTATCAAACTATATGGGTGATTTTGACCTTTCAATACATTACAGGGGTGTTTTTATCATTTTGTCAAACTATTGGGGTGTTTGTGACCTTCTGTCAAACTATATGGGTGATTTTAACAGTTTGTCAAACTATAGAGGTGATTTAGACATATTTTAAAACTTTAGGGGTGTTTTGGACCTTCTGTCAAACTATATTTTGACATTTTTTTAAAACTATAGAGGTGTTTTTGACCCTTTATCAAACTATAGGGGTGTTTTTGACCTTTTGTCAAACAATAAGTGTTTTTATAACATATCTGGATTTTGCAGATTTGGGTGAAGGATCAGATAGTCGAGAATTCTGGTTGGACATGTCATGCTATTGGTTCATACAAGTATGTACTTATTTAATTTCAATTCAAAACTTATAATAATAAAAAATATAATATATCTTTAATCTTCTTATAGAAATAAACAAATGGTGGGACCCACTTTTTCTGGGGATGGTTCAGTTCTAGCTGTTGCAGCAGAGTCTGTAATCACATTGTGGGACCCAGAAAGGAATATTCTCGTTGGTGTAATTGGCGAAACACTCGAGGTATTATTATTTTTACTTCTCTTTCACTAATTTTTCAAATATAAAATACCAAATATACCCTTTTAAATGCAGCAAATCAGTACACTCTCGTTTATTGGAAAGTCGGAATATCTTGTATCTGTTTCACAAGGGTTAAATTCTCAAATTTGCTTATGGAATATGTTTAAATTATCTTTATCTTGGTCATATAAGCTTCACGCACAAGGTTTGTTTCTTTATTTATTTGTTTATTTAGTTAATTGCACTATAGGTCCCTAAAGTTTTCTCTTAACAGATGTTGCATGTTCTATGGATGGTACTTCTTTTGCTGTTCTTGCTATGAATGGGGTAATTTTGTTATTTACAGTCGAAAGTCCAGTTCCTATTGCTACTTGGTTTGTGAAAGAGGTAAATATGGTTTAATTACAGGGACTAATGTGTAATTTACTTATGGAATTACTAATTTAGAGGAGATAATTTTTGTTACAGGCTAATGGTGGGAAAATAGCTTTTATTAGTACAAAAGTTGAAGAGAATGTGAATAATGAAATGCTTGTGTATGTAAATAAAGAACATGAATATGTTTTATTTGATCCACTTGGTGAAAAAGCTGTTAATCGAAGTATTATTAATCGAAATGGACAGGTGGCAGATGAAGAGACAGGTGAGTGGTTGATTTTATTGTTTATATTTTGCATAATTGCTTTGTGTAGACCCTCAAGTTTTTAGAATTTTCATTTGCCCCTTTCTCCTCTCGGATTTGTTTCTACACTTGTGGAAATGAAAATCTAAAGACTTGAAGTTTTGTAGGGACCTATAGTGCATTTTTTATAATATAGGGACCTCTAGTGCAATTAATTGAAAAATAAAAAATGAACCTGCTTGGCTACCAAGAAAAAGTCCTGGCTCAGCCCTTGGGTTTGAAAAAATAAAATTCGACCCCACCTCTTGTAAAAAGATCTTTTCAAGATTGTTTTTTATAATGCAAAAGAAAAAAGATAGAGGGACCTAGAGTGCAATTAATTAAGAAATTATAGCTCGCACTAACATAAATATTGTTTCTTTATAAATATTGAACAGGTAAGTTTGGATATGCATCTATATATGGTGAATTACCGGAATTCAAAATGGAAAAAGATGACGATGATGATGTCATGATGACATCAGCATCAGTAGATAGGCCATGGGAATCAATATTTAGTGGGCCCTCTCATACTCTTCCTCCTCTCACCACATTATGTTCAGCTTTTCTTGAATCATTACTTGAGAGAAGAATAACTATAGTTGAGTGACTAAGTGTGGCAAAAAAAAAGAGAAAATCCAGTTAATTCTTAATACTCTTAATTCGAATAGAAGATACTACACGAGAGAGTTATAGAGTTGTTGTATGTTAATGGGTTTTGTTTGAAATATTGAATTTTATTTTAGAAATGGGTTTCGGAAACTACCTGGATCTTCCAATTTTGTGTAGAGGAAATTTTATTAATTGATTATGACAAATTCTCAATGTTTTTAAATTTTATTACTATTAAATTGAGATCAGTTTTGGATAATAAAAATATCTTTCTAGACCTTTTAGGAGAATGATTAGGTTGTGTGTAAATTTACATAACTATGGTTGACTCCTCATATGGTGATATGGTGAGGATAAGAAATGTTTTTAAACAGTAGTTAAATGATGAATTGTAATTATTCCAGTTTGTGTATCTCGGTCATAAACTGAGCACATTTTGTTATAATTCTTTGAGCAAGAGAGCGCTCAAGGAATATATGATCCCGATCCTCAATCAAGTTGAGACAAGTTTTGCATAAGCTAGTAGTTTGTAAGCCCCACTCGATCATTCTTCCTTTTGTTGGCAATCTATCCAAGCATTTTAACCAAGAACGAAAAATGAACTTAGGAATGTTTTTTTTGTGCTATACTATTCTTGTCCATCCAAGAATTTGCCCTCGTTCTTTGATTTCAAGCATAGTTTTTCCTAAACGAAAACTCGTTCTTTATGCTACCAGCCTTCCACTCCATCTAATTATATATGCACCCAAAAAGTAGTTTTTTACAGTCTTGTTCATCCACAAGTTTTTTTGAATAACGTTTCTATTTAAAGCAACAGTTACATTCTCTCCATTTATTCATCTGTCCCAAAACATATATATGAGTAAACTATCTTTTACTTCATGACTAATGAACGGGTAAGCCAAGTCTGCATGCATATGTGAGTAAAACATCTTATACTTCATGACTAATGCCAAGTCTCTGAGCTTTAATATCTTCTTCCACATCCATGTAAGATCCTATTAACTATATTTTTTTTCTATTGACGGTTTATCATATGAATTTGAAGGTTTTGGATGGAGTTCTAAATAGTTTAGTTTTTTGAGAATGTAAAAATACATGCCTAAAATATGTCATTTACTATGATTTTGTTCTATTGAAATGGAAGAATGATATCATATGCTATACTTTGATCAATCTATTTTTTTTCTACTTGTTATTTAAAAATAATAAAATATTATAAGAATTATGAAAAAGAATTTCCGTGAATTCGAGAAAAAAATTAATATCAAGATTATAAAATTAAAGTTTAGGATAATTGATTTCTATAAAATTTGAGAACAACGTCCTCCGTTTTTTGAAAAAAATATTTGGATTACTCCTATTTATAATTTAATTATGGCGTTTTTCAACTATCCTTTGAAATAACATCTCATTATTATTTAAAATTATTATTAATATTGTCTTTCAATCTTACAAATTACTATAATTTTTTTTTAAAACAAATATAACATAACAAAATTTAAGTTATCTGTTAATTATATTTTATTATTATAGCTATAAATCATATAAAATTAATACATTGTATAATATTTATATTTGTTAATTAAATTTTATTTCATTAATTATGTTAGATATACGTTAAAATTCAAAAAGTTCACAACTAGCCAATTAGTTGGGGTTAGCTCAACTAAGTAGAGCCTTGATTCTTTTTCTAAGCTATAAGATTTGAAACTTAATAGTCTTTACCCAACGAGTCCACCTCAACATTTGAAAGAAAATTAAATTAGCGTACCATACCTATATATGTTAAAGCACACGTTGCATTAAATATACAAGTGATTCATCAGGCAAAATCACACAAACCTATGCCTTAAAAGTCACACATATAATCAAGGATATTGTAAATTGTTTACGTTCAGATTAATAAAAAACATCTAGACATTATAAAGCTGTTAATGAGGGGCAAAAAAGCAAGAAAAAGGGCGCTATCAAAACCTATCAATGTTGGAAAGTTCATCGATTTCAAACTTGACAAACCCTATTAATTTCATCTCATATCCTATTAGTAAAAGGCGCACAACCTATTTGTAAAGGTGAAAACTCCATTGATATTCATCTCACAACCTATTCATAAAGTCATGTTTGACTGTTTTTAGTGGATTGTTTTGTAATACAAATATTGTACTCTTTCTGTCCATTTTTATTTGTCCTTCTTTTTAAAAGGAGGTGTCTAACAATATTTGTCCTTTTTATATTATCAAAACATTTTTTTCCTATTTTTTCAATATCACCCCTAGTTAATTAGTTAAAAGCAATGGTGCATTAAATAACATTCTACTTCATGAATAAAAGCAATATAGTAAAGAGAGAGTATATTTAATGTCTTTTTTAATCTTTGTACCATAAAAAGTAGAACAAATAAAAATGAACGGAGGGAGCAGTGGGTTGTTTGTGTAGTTAATGTTGATTATAGAATTGGCGTGAAAATTGAATGAGTTGTATACACTATTTAGATGGGTGAAAAATGAACGGGTTGTGTACAAATTTAAATGAATTGATAGTAAAAATGGTTGAGTTGTGTGCATAAGACTAGCTACCTATGAAAAATGACTAAGTTGTGTGCAAATTTAAATGGGTTTTAGTGAAAATGACCAGATGTTGCTTAGTTTTCCACTTGTCAATTGTGGGTTGTCTTATATATTGAAGAGTACTTTGGTTCTTTTGTACATCGGAGGACCTATTGAAAAATTATATAATGTGAGATCATTTTTAGTAATAAAATTATCTTTCAAGACCCTTTGATCGAAAATTATTTTTAAAAATAATTGTTGCTGAGCGTTCCATGACTTGAAAATAGAGCTTGCGCAGTGTTTTGCTACTTAGTTTGACAAAAAAAGATATGGTTATTTCACGATCAGGTGACTTTGTTATGTTCGAAAAAGATGGGTTAAGCTCGAGCTCGTTTATTTAATAACGCTTAAAAATTTAGGCCATAGTTCACGTTTGCTTGAGATCGGAGCTAAAGTTACCATAGCTGGTTGAAAATAATGACTTACGTGCGTTATAATAAAGTTGAAAAAGATATGTACAAATTTTTTGGGCCTTTCTTTACACTGATTGACAAAATATCTTTGTATTGTTTTTCATTTATTAATTTAGCATATTTGTACAATTTGTTGTAATTTGATTTGCCGAGTCGTAAGATTTTGGACAAAAAAAAAAAAAAAAAAAATATTGGCCGAGTCTCGAATTCAAATTTGGTCAGTGTATTTTCCTTTGTGTCCATACTTTATTGATTAATAATCATCGATTTTTTGTGCTGAAATTTTAGAAAAATTGTATTAGTTGAAGATAAAAAAATTTCAATTTTGCTTATTTTATTATTATTACTCCGTTGCTTTATAGTACTATATTAAATAAATAGTCTTTTAGTTTGTGATTAAATGTAAAATTATTATTACTGATGCTGCAATCTTAAGGGCTGCACCTGTTACTTTGATTAATGGGACTAAAAATTGAAAAGTTGGGGTTTCTAGCTTGTTACCTAGCAGTTCTGAGTCGAAATGGTTCGGGGTCTGGCTGTTTTATTACTAACCAAATAGGGACCAGTCCTGCAAATATTGGATAATTGGTTTGTTTATATAACTTGGATGCTATTGCTCCATGTTTTTTGAGTACTCAAGCTGTAGATTCATTATTGTGCAACTCCTAAGGTTGTTCTTAAAGGCGCATATATAAGCTTCAGCCCTTATTTTCTGGAGTTATATAATTTAAGGACCTTTGATGCAATAGCATTTTATGTGAAGCCTACTTCTATTTAATCTATATATAAGATGCCGATGGGACTCATATAGGCTCCTCTTCGGAGGCTAAAAATAGGTTCCTTGAGGCTAATTAAGATGCTATAAGTGATATTGGTTTTCTCGGTTCAGTTAGTCGAGGTTCTTGGGTTCTTGATTTGGTTATTCAAGGTTTTTGGGGCCTTGATTCGGCTTTTTGTAGTATTTGGTGTCTCAGTTTGGTCTTCATCGTATTATGGACCTGGAAAAGAATATTCTTGTGTTGTTATTGGCGAGAGGCTCGAGGTATTATTTTTATCTCTTGGCTGTTTTTTCAAAAAGGTAAAGTACTAAATATACCTTTTTAAATTGCTATTTTTAAGACAGCAAATCAGTACACTCTCGTTTATTGGAAAGTCAGAACATCTTATGTCTGTATCACAAGGCTTGAACCCACAAGTTTGCTTATGGTGTATGTCTAAGTTATCTTTATCCTGGTCATACGAGCTTCATGCACAAGGTTTGTTTCTTTGTTCTTTGAGTTAATTGCACTATACGTCCCAAAATTATACAATATTTCTCTTCGCAGATGTTGCATTTCTATGGTGCTTCTTTTGCTGTTCTTGCAATATTATAGGGTATGAATGGGGTAATTTTGTTAGTCACTGTCGAAAATCTAGTCACAACAAGAAATATGACATTTGGCGACTCTTTTTTCCCCACCCTTCATAAAATAGTTGTTAAAAAAATTACAATTTAACATTACCCTACCCTATTTTCCAAGAGTTGGCTATTACTACACGCTATTACTACAAAAAATTTCTACTTGGCATATTTTTTCTTTAAACCTATCTAAATTACTCAAAACATATATAAAATTACATTTTTTTATTTAAACTATAATAAAACTAAAATTTTAAAAAATTACAGTATAACATTTAACTTTTAAATCAATATTTGAATTAGATAAAAAAAATTAGATATATATTTTAATTATATTCTAATATATATAAAAATTTACAAAATTACAAACCAGCCCATTCTAAAATTTTAGTTACAAAAATTTTCAATTAAAAAAAATAATAATTATATATATCAAAGTTATATATAAAAAAACTAAATAAATATGGCTAAGAAAATATCCTACTAGATTTTTAGTTACAGTTTTCTTTCGATGATATAAGATATCCTACTAGAATTCACAATTAACATTTTCTATTTCTAAATTACATCATCTTCATTAAACAGCCCTAAATTCTTCGTTTTTTATCCCCAATTTTAATTCTTTCAATCCAAAAGCTTTAGTTTAATGTATCTTCTTTCCTCTCTTTCTCTCAACAGTGTAAAGCTCTATTAATCATCATCAAATGTAGATGAAGAGATTACAATCGGAGTGTATGTGATTAATATCGTAAATGCAAGGTATTTGATAAAACGCTACAAAGAATTGAAGAATTGGAGTATAGTAGCTATATCAGAGAAACTCTCTTACAAAAGCTGTACGATGTGAAGTGTGAGTCAAAACGTAAGCGTGATGGTCTAACTGACACGATCAAGGATTTGAGAGCTCAGGTAAGCCTATACGCACCACTAGATTAATCCTATATAGTGTTAATTTAGTTTGATTGGCGTAATTCTGTGTTTTTTTGGTAATGAAGTCACATTCCGTGTAATCCTCATAGTAGATTCGGTAGGTGTCTTGAAGTCACTGACCTTATATGTTTTTGTTCAATAATTTAATAGGGAAATACTAGTTTGGTGTCTTTTATGGTGCTCATTACATACAGGTGATTTCTTTTTCTAAAATTAGATTGAATTTATTAATTTCATTGATGTTAGTTGCTTACTGCTCTTCCTATGTGCCTGGAAGAGAATTTTGATGGACAATTGTATTATAGAAGACTTGTTTAAACTTTTGCCAATTTTTTCCTTCCATCAATTAAATAAAGCTCTCCTATTGTTTTTGTTGCTTTATCGAACTGGATTGAATTTTGTGAATTAAGCTGAATTAGGTCATTCTTGTACAAATTGGGTTTCATTAACTGAATTGTTTTGAGGTGGTTTAATTGCTATAAATCTTTTACCTAAGGCTATCATATATTTCCGCTGATTTGGCTTCAATGTTTTCAAGAATAGAGAGAAATTTCAAATAAGCAGAAACAGTTTTGATGTTTGATTGTGTATGATTGAACAATTCAGTATGTATCCTGAGTGTAAACACACGATAGTCTAGTATAGAAGTGAGTTTGGATGTACTTCCAATTATACTAGCTTTCTTCTCTTGCTCAAAGTTATTCTTGATTTATATTATAGGCAATGCGAAGGTTAAAGCTCCTGGCTGGACCAAATGATACTGCAGGACTATTTTCAGGTATGCCTCAAATCAGCAAGTGACTACTTGTCATTTAGGTAGTGATTTTTTGTCCATTTAGCTCTTTATATAGTTGGATTAACTGTTTTGCTCTTTATATTCCTGCTCAAGGAGTTTTTTTCTATTCTAAATGGTACAATAATTTGCAGGTTATGCCCTTAGTTCTGTCAAAGGATGTGTAGCTATGGATTTCTTTGATCTTTCACCCTTCCAGGGTATCCTAAATCTGTTCAGAAAACACTTTAGTTTGTTTTTTGAAGATTTAGTTACAGCTATCACGTGCCTTTTTTGCTAATTAGATTTATTTAATTGTTGTTGCAGATATATATCGCATTATCAGCTCTTTACATTTGGAAAGTTGTTTTGTACTAATGCGATTAGATTCTTGTTTAACACAATTTGAATTTCTTGTTTAATAATTTCTGAACAGATGAATTCAAGATTATATGAGAACTCAGTTATAATCAATCATGCCAGACAACTGCTACAATTTTCCAAGTTTTAATCTATCTAATGAATTATGATCTCTTGTGCATTTACTTTGTTTTAATACATGCATTTTCCTTCTATTTTTAATAGGAAATTTGTATAAAGAGAAAGCATACTCTCAGCAAGGAAAAAGTAAGTATTTTTCTTTGGTATTTTCGATATTTCATGTTAGAATATCAAGTTATGCAGTTGTTTCTTTGAGTTTGGATTATGAATTGATTATTGTATTATCATCTCTTGTCAGAGACGTGTGAAATCCGAGAACATGAGATATGGCGAGAATTTGGTTGATTCCATGTTTAAAGTTTGGTGGCCTGCTGATGAGATGTAAGAAATTTTTCTAGCTTATAATAATTCACAGAATGGTTAATTCTGTTTGTTTATGTACAGGTATTATGTGGGTCATGAGTCTTCTGTTTCTGCAAAGAGGAAGCATAAGGTAAGTTCATTTCTTCACCCAAAGAAAATAGAAACATAAAAAAATGGTATTGATTAGCAATATACTATGATGAACCACATATACTGATGGAGATATAGAGATACTAAATCTCAGGAAAGAAAAGTGGGATTTCGTTAATGATGATTCTTCACTTGATGTGGTGTGTGCCTAACTCTTTTACTGTTATTACTAGATATTTTGCTTCATCTTTTCGCTAATACATTATCTCATTCACTCACAGGAGCCTAAAGTTGACCCTGCAACAAACATTTTTTCTCTGATATGTATTTCTTTTGCTAATCTCACTTTACTTGGAACATAAATGGTAATCTTCGTATTTTGTAGAAACTAGGCATGTGTTTAAATAACTATAATTTTTGCATAATATAGGGACCTATAGTGCAATTACCTGAACATTTTGGAATATACCATTGGTCTGTGTGTTAATAGTCTAATATACCCCTAATTTATAAATTATTTATTTGAACATAGCTCATAACTTAGAAATTTTCTTGATGCTTCAGACTTGTATTTAAATAAGGAAAAGAGGATATTATAGGAAGACACGATGCACCTGTTCGGTTCGTTGAATACTCATAAGCAAGAGCTTAGTCAGAGGAAACGTGTTGTTGTTATTCGAGAGAAAGGTTTCTCTCGAATATAGGGACCTATAGTGCAATTATGATTTACATTTCCAGTGTCGTTTTTGCACCCTTGTGAGAAAACACAAGGAGAAAATAGCAAAACTAATCTTTTGACCATGTAAAAAATATTATATTATTGCACTGTGTTAGGTAGGCAAAGCAAAGGTCTTCTCTATTTCCAAGCCTTAACCGAAAATTTTCAGAGAATCAAACGCTTACTTGATGGTTTACAACATAAACTTGATAAGGTGAAGTGATTCAGTTTTTTGTTTCTTTTTCTCTTTGGGTGTCTTTTAATTTTTCCCAGTTAAGGTCTTGTTGATTCTGAGCCTTAACAGAGTAAACTACAGAATCAAGTTGCGAGCTGGGATGAAAAATTCGAATGAAACGTGCGTTACTTCAGCCTTTTTCACCAGTAGTTGTAGCTGCAGATAACAATGAAAGGATCAGGTGAGGATTGAGGAATACTTTTTACTCTTTTTACCCTAAACTATATATTAATTGCAAAAGACCCCCTGTGGTCTCTTTTCAAATAGGGTGTGTAATTACGAGGAAGCGGTTATACTCAATTAAGAGATTTTAAAGCTTTTTCTTGTGAATGTACTCAGGAAGCAGGGGCCAAATCAAATCAACAAATATTCTTATTATTGTAAGTCTACTGATTAGTCAATTGTATTGCTCAATTTAATAGTAAAAGACAATTTCAAAATTATATTTGGTATTGTCATTTTTGAAACTATAGGGGCATATTTGGTATTTTAACCTAAAAATTATTATATATTCAAAAATCTCTATTTGCAGTCTTTGAAAAGTCATCTATTTTATGATTTTTTCGATTATTATCCTGATGTTTTAAGATATTAACTAGATTAAAACATGTGTTCTCATTAATTATATTTAAGTAAAATATATTACATTTTTTCCCTCTTATTTTCAAGTTCTTACAAATTTACCTTACACTTGTGAACATTGCTTATGTATTCTTTAGAAAAGATTTCTCAAGGCAAGCCATTTATTATCTTTCATCATACAGAACTATTTCATTAGCCCTCCACAGGGACCTATAGTACAATTATCTGGATATTTACTTTTTCGTTAGCTTATTATTTTGTAGGCCTGCTTTCTGGTGCAAGCAAACCATCAATAGGCGACTCCTTTCAGAAGGAAGCTGGAAAATAAGGGTTTAATAGCCGACTCTATTTAAAAAATGAGCTGGGAAAGGGGTTCTCAATAGCGACTCTAATTTGGAAGGGAGGCAGGAAAGGGGGTCTTAATAGCCACTGTTTGGGAAGAGAGTCGGGAAAGGTGTTTCAATAGCCGACTGTATGGGAAGGGAGGTGGGAAAGAGAGTCTCAATAGCCGACTGTTTTGAAAGGAAGGCGGGAAATGGGTTCTCAATAGCCGACTGTTTTGGAAAGGAGCCGGGAAATGGGGTCTCAATAGCCGACTGTCTTATCAAACTGTAGTCATAACATTGGCAACACGAGTATAGGCCACTATGGGATAAAGTGCAGGTAAAGATAAGACAACAGTTTGAAAGGGTTGTTAAATGGTCAAAACGAAGTTGGCAAAAACTGATTTTCTTGTAGTGAGTTCCTACTGCCACATGGTTTGTGAAAGAGGTAAATATATTGTAAATACAGGGACTAAACTGTAATTTATACGTGAAAATACTAATTTTGAAGAGATTGTAATTTATTACAGGCTAATGGTGGGAACGTAACTTTTATTCGAACAGTTTCGAAAGTTGAAGAGAATATGAGGAATGAAATGCTTGTGAATGTGAATAAAGAGCATGATTTTGTTTTGTTTGATCCATGTGGTGAAGAAGCTGTTAATCGAAGTATTATTAATTGAAATGGACAGGTGGCACATGATGAGACAGGTGAGGGTTGATTTTATTGTTTATATTTTGTATAATTTCTTTGTGTAGATCCTCAAGTTTTTAGAATTTTCACTTGGCCCTTCTCCTCTCTTGGATTTGTTTCTACACTTTTGGAAATGAAAATTTCAAGACTTGAAAATTAGTAGTGATCGATAGTGCATTTTTTGTATAATATCGGGACCTATAGTGTAATTAACTCAAAAATAAAATAAAAAGTGAACCTCGTTCGCTACCAACAAAAAGTTCCCTAGGTTTTCAAAAAATAAAATTTGACCACACCTCTTTTGAAATTATCTTTTCAAGAATGTTGTTTATATTGCAAAAGAAAAAAGATAGAGGGACCTAGAGTGCAATTAACTAAGAAATTCCAGTCTATTGTGTTAAACCTGCAATTTAGGGACATGCAATTTATGAATAATATAGGGACCTATAGTGCAATTACCAAAAAAAAAATCCTCCTTGGACACCAACAAAAATTCCTACCTTCGCCCTCTTTTTAAGTATCATCTTTTCAGGATTGTTTTTTTTTTCCCATTATATAGGGACTTGATAGTGAAAAAATAATACAAGGATCTATAGTGCAATCTTTTGCATAATATAGGGACCTATAGTGCAATCTTTTGCATAATATAGGGACCTATAGTGCAATTACAAAAAGAAGAACCTCCATTGACACCAAGAAAAAGTCCAGGCTTCGCTCTCTTCTAAAATTATAACTTTAGAATTGTTGTTTATAGTGAAAAAGAAAAAAGATAGAGGGGCCTAGAGAGAGTGCAATTAACTAAGAAATTTCTGACTATGTTGTTTTAAACTATAGATTATAGCTTGATCTAAACATAAGTATTGATTTTTATTTTATTTTGAACAAGTAAGTTTCTATATATGGTAAATTATAGGAATTTAAATTAAAAAAAGATACTCCCTCCGTTCTAAAAATAATGTCCACCTTACTAAAAATGTTATCCCAAAAATAATGTCTCTTTAAAATTTCAAAACACTTTATTCCACCTTTTTCCACTATTACCCTTATTAAAATATTTAAATTTATGTTTCTAATGATTATTTTAAATATCAAGACACTTTATTAGGAGTATTTTAGTAATAAAGAAGATAATAATTGTGTTTCTTAATTTATGTGAAAAGCAAAGTGGACATTATTTTTGGGACATAAAGAGTAATGATGACTCATCATTAGTAGCACTTGATAGGTCATGTGAATTGATATTTAGTGGGGTCTCTCATACTCTTCCTCCTTTTACCAAATTATATATAGCTTTTCTTGAATCATTACTCGAGAGAAAAATAACTATAGTTGAGTGACAAAAGAAAGAGAAAATCCAATTAATCAATTATAGTGTTGTTGTATGTTAATGGGTTTTGAAAATTACCCGGATCTTTCAATTTTGTGTAAAGAAAAATATATTAGTTGAAGATGAGAAATTCTCAATGTTGCTAAATTTTATTACTTTGTTCTTTTTTCTTGGACTTAATTACTTTATTTCTTTGGAGTGACCGATTAAAGCTATAGTTTTTTTATTATCTATAATTATTTTTGCCACCTCTTTTCAAGGAAGAAGAAAACATATTTAGGGTGTCTTGGTTGAACGAGCTCGGTCGGTTAATCTTTTACTTGTTTAAGTTTTATATAGTTATTAATCATGTGATTTCAAAGAATAGTTAAATGATGATATGTAATTTTAAGTAAAATCACATGATTTTTGGACAATTTTATCTATTATAATAATAACTTATTGTCGTTTATAAGTTAAATAAAATTTATAACACCTTATATTTTAAACCCTAAATTCTGAACGTTGAGAGCTAAACTTTGAGAAGTTGGTATATATGTCAATGGTATAAATTTAAAGGTTTTGAATGAAATTTTAAATATTTTATCTTTTTAGAATGTGAAAGAACATTTCTAAAGTACGTGTCATTTATTCGGATTTTTCTCTATTAAAATGGAAGAACTATATCAAATTTACTTTTTTCTATTTGTTTTATAAAAATAAAAAAATTACAAAATTATGAAAAAGTTTTCCTTTTCAAATTAGGTGGATAATGAATTCGAAAATATAATTAATATCAAGTCTATAACGATTAAATTTTAGGGCAATTGATGTCCATAAAATTTTGAGAAAAATAGTCTTTCGATTTTTTTAAAATTTGGATTAAAACTATTTATGATTTAATTGGATTTTTTAATAACTTTTAAAACGACATCTCAATATTATTTAAAATTATTGTTAATATTGTCTTTCAATCTCACAATGTACTATAATTTGCTTAAAAACAAATATAACATAATAAAAGTTATGTTATTTTTTAACTATATTTTATTATTATAGCTATAAATTACATACAATTAATATAATATTGTATAATATTTAATTAAAATTTATTTTATTAATTATCATATATATATATATATATATATCAAGGCTCAAAAAGTTCACAACCTGGATGTTTTTACCCAACAAGTTCATCTCAATTTTTTCAAAAACATAAACCAGCGTACCCCCTATATGATAAAAGACGAGAGATTATAAAGTTGTTTTTTAGCGGCTAAAGAGCAAAAACAAAGCACTATTAAAACCCATTAATGTTGGAAATCCATTGATGTTCAAACTCGACAAACTATGTTTATTATCATCTCATCTCCCATTGGTAAAAGGCGCACAACTCATTCATAAAGCCATGTATGACTGTTTTAGTGGGTTGTTTTATGGTACACATATTGTAATGGGTTGTTTTTGTAGTTATTGTTTGTTTTAAGATTGTACGTGAAAAATGAATGGGTATTATGCACATATGAATGAGTTGCTAGTGAAAATGGTTGAATTGTGCGCATAAGATGAGATACCTTTTGAAAAATGACTAAGTCGTGTGCAAATTTGAATGAGTTTCCAGTAAAAATGTAGATGGTGCTAAGTGTTTTCCACTTGTTAATTGTGGTTTGTCTTAAGTATTTTGGTTCTTTTGCGCTTTGGAGGCCTTTTTGAAAAATTATATAATGTGAGATTATTTTTTAGCAATTAAAATTATCTTCCAAAACCCTTTGGATAAAAAATTCTTTTTCAAAATAGTTCCGTGGCTCAAGAAGGGGGCTCAGTGTACAAATGGAGAACTTAAGAGATCACATATGGAGCTTGCTGAGTGTTTTTCTACTTAGTATTGACAAAAAACATGGGCATTGCTTTATCTGATGGTTTTAATATGTTTGGATATAGTGGGTTGAGCTCGAGACCGTTTAATTAATGGCACTCAAAGCTTTAGCTCAGAGTTCATGTTTGCTTGAGATCAAAGCTAAAGTTACCATGGCTGGTCGAAAATAATGATGCGTGGATTTTTTTTGGTCAATAAACGATTGTATTAAAAGAGAGTAATATAGAGAGGTTAACCAATACCTGTTCGGTTACCAAGACTTACCACCATCTTGGCCATGTCGTTGATATAGAGCGACGACCAAATAATTAGTAGTGAATTACATCTGTATCTAAATGTCATGCACCAAACTTCCGTTGGGAGATGGGAGTGAACTATCGTTAGGAGCAATGAAGCATCAGAAATGATCATAGAAATGGTAGTGAAGACACCGTGATCAAGGGGTTAGTACTACAAACTATTCAACGTTTTTTAATGTGTACAATTGATAATAATTTGATGGGATGAGAAGCTATGACTCAAGTTCGATTAATATTGTAATTTGGGATTGCAATGGTGCGGTAAGTTTGAGGTTTCATGGGGGTGTTATCTATGTTGATGAGAAGTCACCGAGTTTGCCTAGCTATCATAGTAGAACTAAGGGTTAGTGGAGTGAAGGTGAATCAAATTATTTGGTGACTTGAGGTGGAAAATTCAACCAGAGTGGAAGCGATCACTTATAGAAGAATTGTTATTGTGGAACGGTTAGGATATTGAGGTACGTTTATTATTAGCTGGTCAACGTCTTATAAATGTGGATGTTATGAAACAGGGTTTTGAGCCGTAGGTCTTCTTAACTGTTTATGCTAGGACAAACTATAGGGGTGTTATTGACAGTTCGTTAAACTATAGGGGTGTTTTTGACAATTTATAAAACAATATGGGTGTTTTCGGCCTTTTGTCAAACTATAGGGGTATTTGTAGGTGTTTTTGACCTTTTGTACAACTATAGGGGTGTTTTTGACCATTTGACAAACTATAGGGGTATTTTCGACCTTTTGTCAAACTATACGGGTGTATTTGTAACATATCTGATTTTGCAGCTTTGGGTGAAGGATCAGATAGTTGAATATTCTGGTTGGACATGTCATGTTGTTAATTGGTTCATGCAAGTATGTACTTATTTAATTTAAAATTTAAAAGTAATAATAAATAAAAAATATATATTATATATCTTTCATCTTCTCGTAGAATTAAGCAAATGGTGGGCCCCAGTTTTTCTGGAGATAATTCAGTTCTAGCTGTTGCAGGAATATTCTCGTGGGTTTAACTGGCAAAACACTAGAGGTATTATTATTTTCTTCTCTTTGATTCTTTTAAATGTAATATACCAAATATACCCTTTTAAGCATTGTAAATTACAGTAAATTAGTACACTCTCGTTTATTTGAAAGTTAGAATATCTTTTATCTGTATCACAAGTCACAAATTTGCTTATGGGATATGTCTAAATTATCACTTTCCTGGTCATACAAGCTTTATGTACAAGGTTTGTGGTTTTTTTAGTTAATTGTACTATAGGTCCCTGAAGTATACATTATTTCTCTTTACAGATGTTGCATGTTCTATAGATGGTGCTTCTTTTGCTGTTCTTGCTATAAAATGGGGTAATTTTGTTATTCACAGTCGAAAATCTAGTTCCTCTTTCTACTTGGTTTGTGAAAGAGGTAAATATGGTTTAATTACAGGTACTAATGTGTAAGATATACGTGGAAATACTAATTTAGAAGAGATTTTTATTATTTACTACAGGTTAATGGTGGGAAAGTAGGTTTTATTAATACAAAAGTAGAAGAGAATATGAGTAATGAAATGCTTGTGTATGTGAATAAAGAGCATTTATGTTTTATTTGATCCATGTGGTGAGAAAGCTGTTAATTGAAGTATTATTAATCGAAATTGACAGGTGGCAGATGAAGAGACAGGTGAGTGGTTGATTTTATTGTTTATATTTTGCGTAATTGCATTTGTAGTCTCTCGAGTTCGTAGAAATTTTACTTGCCCCCCTCCCTCTTGGATCTGTTTCTACACTTTTGGAAAGGAAAATCTAAGGACTTGAAAATTAGTAGGGATTTAAATTGCATTTTTTGCATAATATAGGAACATATTGTGCATTTTTTTAATATTACAGGGACCTATAGTGCAATCAACTCAGAAATTAAAAAAAAATGAACATCCTTGGCTACCAACAAAAAGTCCCTAGGTTTTCAAAAGATCAAATTCGACCCTGCCTCTTGTAAAATTATCTTTTTTTGAGATTGTTGTTTATAGTGCAAAAGAAATAAATACAGGGACCTAGAGTTCAATTGACTAAGAAAATTCCTGTCTATTGTGGTAAACCTGCAATTATAAGGATGTGCAATTTTTTGCATAATATAGGGCCCTAGAGTGCAATTAACTAAGAAATTCCTGTCTATTGTGCTAAACCTGTAATTATAGGGACGTGCAATTTTTGCATAATATAGGGACCTATAGTGCAATTACCAAACAAAATGGAACCTCCTTGGACGCCAACAAAAAGTCCTGGTTTTGCCCTCCTCTAAAATTATCTTCTCAAGATTGTTGTTTTTACATAATATAAGGGCTTATTAGTGAAAAAAAGATATAGGGACCTAGAGTGCAATTAACTAATATTTGATATATTTAACTCCAACTCCTTTTTATTCAAAATATTTGATATATTGAAGTTGCCAAACTTTTTTGGAAAGTGTGAGAACCATTTAAGTGGTTAAAGTCATCCCAAAAATGCTTTCAATGAATCTAAATTGTTCGAGCCACCGTGGAAGCAATATCATAACTTTGTCATCTTAACACTAAATTATGAACTGTCGTCTCTCACACGCTCTTGATTTCAAGTACTATCATGAACCTAAATGTTTTTTTCATAATCCTAGCCGAATGTGCATGGTGACTCTCTTAACTTGACTTCAAAGTTCTAATGGTAAAAGCATTATATCTTCCAAAGGGACTTTTCGGTCCTTTTACGCCGTGACTTGGGGTTAGTTTTGACTTTTTTACTTATCCGCTTAATCTTGGGGTCTCTTATCATTCCCGTACCAAAAAGTTTCACACTTAAGTCACTTTGGTACTCAGATTAACAACTCTAAATTCCTCTACAAGTATAAGGTTTTCTTGTATATCAAATAGCTCCGCTATTTCCAGATCCACACAAATTTATTGTAAAGCTCAAAGAAACGTTGGCGTACAAATCTTGGTTGAAGTACAACATATAAAGAATGGGTTGATGCTCAATAAACCCTGCAACCTTGGCCCACGAATGACAACTTTTGTCTTTGGCAGTGGAGAGAGCCGGCTTGGTGGAGTAGATCGGCCGAGACGGTTTTCTTGTGCAGGAGAGGGGTTTGGTGCGAATATGGACTGATGATGGTGAAGAATGGTCCACGATGGCGATGTGAAGTGATTTCTTTTTGTCTTTTATTCTAATACGAGAGAGAGAGAGAGAAAGGGACACAAGAGAGATAGGAGAGAGACACATGAGAGGTAGTGAATAATATGATCTTCTAACCTAATGGGGTTTTTGTTTTGACTTTTTTGTTTTTCACTGTGAATACAAAGGAAGGGGGTGGGGGTGGGTTTTGGTCTTGTGTTTCCTTTCTAGTTGGATTATAACAATAGTTAGATGGGGCTTTTGTGAGTATTCTTCAGTGGCCTAAGGCCGTATAAACTCATTGCCCCAAATAAAAACTAGTAAGAGAAATTCACTTTTGTGACATTCAAGTCTATTATTTTGAAAAAAGTCCTATTTTAATCCCTTAATTTTTTATTTTGTCAATATTAGTCGTAACATTTTAGTTTATTATTTTTTGATTGAGCGATAACTTAATATTCTTTTTTAATTTTCTATATTTTAATAAGAAAAAAACGCTGAGGATATTCACAAAATTCATGAAAGGACAATTATTTCTCTAAGAAATATATCCCGAAGAAGAATAAAAAAACTGAATCTTAAAACTAAAAAAGTTGGAAGGCCTACCGACTGATCTATTAGAGGGGATTATTAAAACTATTCTAGTTAATTTGCAGCATTAGCCCCTCTATTATCCAAAATATGCAAATTTAAGATAGACGTAGCATATACCATATGTTGGTATCTAGGATGTGTTCGTTTCAAGCGATGTAACCTGGACAACAAACGTCTTGCAAATAACGCTTCAGGTGTCTCTTTTGTTTCTCCTTTTTGTCGAGTAATGGAAACTTCAATTTCTCCAAGAACCTCTGGACTTGAAGGTATCTCTTTTGTTGTCATCTTGAGCATTTCTGCACCCTCGTTCTGAACACAAACATACGAGGACGAGATTTTCATAAGCAACAAATACAAATAATTGCGAAGAATGTCTAAATCCCATCACCTAATGTAATCACATTAACTATCTTAAGTCTCATTAACAAACCTCACCCCCACCAGCTATCTAAATACCAATTCACATCTAAAATCCCTTAAATTGTATAAATCCCATCATCAAAAATTTAAAATCCCATCAACTAATGTAATTCCATTAAATATCTTAACTCCCATCAGATGTTTCATCAACCAACTTAACTCCTATCACACTTCTAAAATCCCATCACAAAATCTCACTGAACGGGAAAATTATAATGAACATGAAAATTTAATCAACTAAATTGGTTGTAGCTATATATATTAATTGGGGAAAATATGAAGAAAGACGAAGAGAAACCCTAACCGGAGCGGGAGGTGTCAGGGAAGTACTTATCGGCGTAAGAGTCAACACCAGTGATGCAGAGGTTGTTTCGGCACTTTTGGCAAACGTATCGAGGAAGGTTCGGGTCCACGTGGATAGTCCGCCCCTTTTCTCCTATGTTATTCATGTTGTTGCTGTTCTTCATCGTCAATTCAGCGATTCACGTGAATAAATCCCATCAATTCACAGGCACTCCGATGATGAAAATGAGGGAGAGATGAGAGAGAGTGTGCTCATCTGATTGGAGTGAGGAAAAGAGAAATAAATAAAATGAATTGTTTTAATAATTAAGGTATATATATATTAAGTAGTTTGTAATATATAAAATAAGTAGGGACAGTTTAGTCAAATAATCTCTTAAACAATTCTAGTTAATGATGTTATTGGGAAGAATTTTGTGCATTGAGGTACTATCAAGGTCATCCGTCAAGTCTGATATGCAATTCAAGTGCGTATCGAAATCACGGTGTCAGATGATTGAGAGCCCTCCCTTGATTAAAACACATTCCGAGAGATCCAAGTCTAATATGAAAGTTATTGCTAAGGTAATAACCCCGAGAGGGAGCACCAAGCTTTATTATGTTTTTAATTGCACTGAGTATGTTTTTTGCTGTTCTTTCTCTCCTTCCCATATTATCTAAGCCAATTCACTCTAGTGAAGCAATATTACAGGGTAGGAATGGGGTAATTTTGGTATTCACCGTCGGAAATCCAGTTCCACATGGTTCGTGAAAGAGGTAAATATATTGTAATTACAAGGACTATAGTGTACTTTATGCCTGAAATTACAAATTTAGAAGAGATTTATTATTACAGGCTAATGTTGAGAAGTTAGCTATTATTCGTTTGAAATGTTTGTGTATGGGAATACAGAAGCTGTTAATCGAAGTATTATTAACCGAAATAGACAGGTGGCACCTGAAAAGACAGGTGGCACCTGAAAAGACAGGTGAGTGGTCGATCTTATTGTTATATTTTGCATAATTGCATGGTGTAGTCCCCCAAGTTTTTAAAATGTTCAATTCGCCCCATCCCCTCTTGGATTTGCTATTGTTGATTTGTTTCTACTCAGTGTTGTTTCTACACTTTTGGAAATGAAAATCCAAAGACTCGAGAATTTGTAGGGATGTATAGTGCTTTTATTTTTGTATAATATAGGGACCTATTGTGCAATGATCTCCAAAAAAAAAATGAACCTCCTTGGCCACTAACAAAAAGTCCTGGCTCAGCCCTTGGTTTTCAAAAAATAAAATTTGACACCACCTTTTTATAAAATTATCTTTTCAGGATTGTTGTTTATAGTGAAAAAGAAAAAAATACAGGGACCTATAGTGCAATTAAACCTGAAGTTATAGCTTGCTGTAACATAAGTATTGTTTTTTTAATTTTGAACAAGTAAGTTTGGATATACATCTATATATAGTGAATTATCGGAATTCAAATTAGAAAAAGATGATAATAATGATGTTATGATGACATCATCATTTCATTATCATACTAGCACTTGATAGGCCATGGGATTTTTCAATACCTGAGTAAATTAAAACCATGGTTCTTCACTACCCAATCCATTCTATGGTAAGTTAATTCATTAGAACATACTGTTTATTTAAATTAAATCGATTTTAAACTTATTAATAGACTTTAAATCACAACTTTCAGGTAATTCCAGGATTAATAAACCAACCAAAAGAAGGAAACAAAAAATCTTCTGATTTATTTGTGTGTATTTACTCAGCAGATCGAAAAGTACATAAAAATACTGTATTTGGACATCTTCACAAGTACAATCTAACTTTATCTCGTATAGGTGGATTAACTTTAACACAGGTACACTTGATTTCTTAATTTTTTCAAATATCACACGTATTTAGTCAAAATGACTAAATTACCCTTCCTTCCCGTCTAAAAACCGGGTACAATAACATTAAGCCCATGTGGAAAATTCATTGGAGTATACGAAAAACGAACAATTCGAATATGGGAAATTCCAAGTAAAGATAATGATCGAGTTTCATACAAGAAAATGAAATTACATCACACAAATTCTTTCACAAAACTTGCTTTTCATCCATTTGAAAGAATTGTAGCAGCTGGGGATAAATCCGGAAGAATATTATTATACAGAGGTATTGGACAAAGGGGTAAAAAAGACAATTTCGAAGAAATGCCAGGTGTTAGAGGTGATGATGATGCTGATTCATGTGCCACCTGGCATTGGCATTCTGGTCCTGTTTCTGTTCTTTTTTTCTCTTCAGATGGAGCTTATTTATATTCTGGTAAGTTTTATAAGTTTTTTTTATTTGCGGTTTTAGTCCTTTGAATTAACATTTTAGTCCTTTATAGGTGGAAAAGAAGGTGTACTTGTGGTGTGGCAATTAGATACTGGAAAAAAAAGATTTTTACCGAGAATTGGATCTGAACTTTTATATTATATTAATTCTCCAGATCCTACACTTTCATCTGTAAGTATATTATATTATATTACTTTTTACTGAATATTTATTTTTATTTTTTAGATTTCTTGTGCTGATAATAGAATTAATTTACTTAAAATGCCTTCTATGGAGATTCTTAGGTCTATTTCAGGGATTAAGGTTATTTTTTACCCTTTTTCTGTTTTTATTTAAGATTAATTATATATTTAAATTAATGTATGTTTAAATTTCAGCCTCCAATGTATGGAAGTTCATTAAGTAGGGTCCATTTTGATCAATCATCTGGTTTAGCAGCTGTATGTGCTGAAAAGTACTGTATACAGTTATATAGTTTGTTTAATGACCGTGAAATATCCGAGGTAAGTATTACACTATTTTGTAATTACCATTTTACCCTTGTATGAGTAAAAGTAATTTTGTTACTGTTAAAACAGGTTCAAATCTGTGAAAGAAATTATCAACCAGGTGAAGAAGTTACAGTAATAGTGAATTTAGTAGCTTTATCATCTGATGGATCGAAAATGAGCACTGTTGAAACTAGGTTATCTGAAGAAGGAATTGGAGGGTATTTATGTCTTAAATTTTGGACATGTAATTCGCAAAGTAAAAGCTTTAGTTTATCTACTGTTATATATGAGCCTCACAGGTTTTTGACCTTATTGCCCTTTATCTTATGAATTGTTACACTTGGTTTTTGAAATGCTAATAAGGTTGTGTGATTTTTTAGGGATAAGGGTATTTCGGGTATTGCATTTCATCCTACTCGTAATATGGCTGTTACTACTTCTTATGGTGCTGAGGTTAAGGTAAGTTTAGTAATATACCCCTATGGTTTGACACAATGTCAAAAACACCCCTATTGTTTTCCAACTCACCCCTTTTGTTGTATATATCATGAGTTGGAAAACCATAAGGGTGTTTTTGTCGGTTTGTCAAACTATATCGGTCTTTTTTTCAGTTTGTCAAACTATAGGGGTGTTTTTGACATTTTGTCAAACTATAGGGGTGTTTTTGACATTTTGTCAAACTATATTGGTGTTTTTGACATTTTGTCAAACTATAGGGGTGTTTTTGACTTTTTTTAGACTATAGGGATGCTTCTGACCCTTTGTCAAACTATAGGGGTGTTTTCTTTACAGTTTGTCAAACTATATGGGTGATTTTTACCCTTTGTCAAACTAGGGTAAATGTTACTAGGGGCCATTAAACTATCTCAGCGGTCCTGTTTAGACCACTTAACTATTACGGGTTCCAAATAACCCATTAATATATTAAAATCGTTCCAAATCAGCCACACCATTAAACTAACTTTTAAAAATGAACAACTATCAATCTCATAGCCATCACCAGATATAGTTTTGTGAAGTATATTCATTGTAATCCTTAATCCTAGCTGCTGAGATTTGATAATCTCTAAAATACTAGTTCAAAAGATATAGAAACAATCCAAATATATAAGCAAAACTCAAATCCTTTTAGATAAACGTAGTAAAAATTAGTTATTGGGTCCATGATCTGTTATCAAAAGCTGCTAATAAAGCTTTAGGTATAATTTAAGTTGCTGCTTTATTACACTCAAACGCTGCTAAATATTCCTTGCATTGTAGTAAAACTGATATAGAATGTAAAAATAGATCCTTTAATTATGCACTTAGAGATTCTTGGATCATTGAAATGTGTCATAAGTCATAACTAGTGTTACCTAATTGATTATTCAAAAATAAAAAATTTAATTAACTCCAAATATATAAAGTGAAGGGTAAAAAAACGGGACATGCAAATGATGCAAGTCCTTGTTTAATAAATACTATAGTAGGAACAAACGGTGGATCACTTTTGAGGGTGTCTGCTACAGCATGATACTGCTCAATGCGTCTTCGTATGGTAAAAAAGAATATTTGATGAAGTGGCTGATTTGGGACGATTTAAATACATTAGTGGCTTGTTTGAAACCCGTAATAGTTAAGTGGTCTAAACAGGACCGCTGAGATAGTTTAGTGGCCCCTAGTAACATTTACCCGTCAAACTATATGGGTGTTTTTGACATTTTGTCAAACTATAGGGGTGTTTTTGACCTTTTTAAAACTATAGGGATGTTTTGAACCTTTGACAAACTATAGGGTTTTTTTTTGCAGTTTGTCAAACTATATGGGTGTTTTTGACATTTTTCAAACTGTAGGGATGTTTTTGACCCTTTGTCAAACTATAGGGGTGTTTTGACCTTTTGTCAAACTATATGGATGTTTTTGACAGTTTATCAAACTATAGTGGGTGTTTTTGACCTTTTGTCAAAATACAGTGGGTGTTTTTGACCTTTTGTCAAACTACAGTGGGTGTTTTGACATTTTTTTCAAACTATAAAGGTGTTTTTGACCTTTTGTTAAACTATAGGAATGCTTTTGATAGTTTGTCAAACTATATGAGTGTTTTGATATTTTTCAAACTATAAGGGTGCTTTTGACCTTGTGTCAAACTGTAGGGCTTTTTCGACAGTAGTCAAAATGCAGGGTTGTTTTTAACAGTTTGTTAAACTATAGGGGTGTTTTTGACAGTTTGTCAAACCATAGGGGTGTATTTGACCTTTTATTAAACTATCGGGATATATTTGTAACATAACTGAATTTTGCAGATTTGGGTGAAGGATCAGATAGTTGAGAATTCTGGTTGGACATGTCATGCTTAGGGGTGAGCACGGGTCGGGTTTACCCGGGTTGGGGTCTAGGGTAAGGGTAGGGTAATATTGGAAAGTGGTAAATGTTGGAGGGTAAACCCGTGTTAATGGTAAAATAAAAATTACCACGGGTTAAGACGAGTTAACTAACGGGTTACCCGGGTTTTACCCTTGGTAAAATTCATAATTTAATCACAATAAAAAACATAAAACCAAATAAAGTTTAAATGCTACTATTCAATTAAAAGAATTTTTGTTATTCAAAATAAAGTACATATTAGGTAAAATTTAAAGAAGAGACGAGGATAAGATTTCGGTGAACGAAGTAGCCAAATGTGTCAAATGGCCAGGTCTTGACCATATACACACACATATATATATATATATATATATATATTAAATGAACAGTATACGGGTTGGACGGGTCAACCCGTGTGGTAATGTATAGAAGGTAAACCCGTGGTAAAAAAATTAACATGCCCAAAATTGAAGGGTAAGGTATGTTATAAAATGGGCTAGGGTAATTTTTACCCTGTTTTAGGTCGGTTTTTATTAACCTAACGGGTCGGTTTACCATTTACCACTATTCTGCTCAACCCTAGTCATGCTATTGGTTCATACAAGTACGTACTTATTTAATTTCAATTCAAAACTAATAATAATAATAATAATAATAGAATAAAATATATGTTTTATCATTTATAGAAATAAGCAAATGGTGGGTCCCACGTTTCTGGGGATGGTTCAGTTCTAGCTGTTGCAGCAGAGTCTGTAATCACATTGTGGGGCCCAGAAAAGAATATTCTGGTAGGTGTAATTGGCGAAACACTCAAGGTATTATTATTTTTTCTTCTCTTTGACTAATTTGACTAATATTTCAAACGTAAAGTACCAAATATACCCTTTTAAACATTGTAAAATGCAGAAAATCAGTACACTCTCATTTGTTGGAAAGTCAGAATATCTTGTATCTGTATCACAAGGGTTAAACTCACAAATTTGCTTATGGAATATGTCTAAATTATCCTTATCTTGGTCATACAAGCTTCATGCACAAGGTTTGTTTCTTTGTTCTTTGTTTTTTTAGTTAATTGCACTATAGGTCCCTAAAGTTTTCTCTTAACAGATGTTGCATGTTCTATGGATGGTGTTTCTTTTGCTGTTCTTGCTATGAATGGGGTAATTTTGTTATTTACAGTCGAAAATCCAGTTCCTATTGCTACTTGGTTTGTGAAAGAGGTAAATTTATTGTAATTATAAGGACTGAAGTGTAATTTAGTTATGAAAATACTAATTTAGAAGAGATTTTATTTATTTATTACAGGCTAATGGTGGGAAAGTAGCTTTTATTCGTACAAAAGTTGAAGAGAATATGAGTAATGAAATGCTTGTGTATGTGAATAAAGAGCATGAATATGTTTTATTTGATCCACTTGGTGAAAAAGCTGTTAATCGAAATGGACAGGTGGCAGATGAAGATACAGGTGAGTAATTGCTTTGTGTAGTCCCTCAAGTTTTTAGAATTTCATTTGGCCCCCCTCCTCCCCTCTTGGATTTGTTTCTACACTTCTGGAACTGAAAATATAAAGACTTGAAAACTTGTAGGGATATATAGTCTTTCTTTGTATAATATATGGACCTATAGTGCAAATAACTACAAAATAAAATAGAAAATGAATCTCTTTGTCTACAAACAAAAAGTTCCTAGGTTTTCAAAAAATAAATTTTGACACCATCTCTTCTAAAGTTATTTTTTCAGGAGTTGTTTTTGCATAAAATAGGAAAGAAAAAGATAGAGGGACCTATAGTGCAATTAACTAAGAAATTTAATGTTAAAACCTGACTTTTCTTGTCAATGTTGTTCCTACACTTTTGGAAATGAAAAATTTATCAAATGACTTGTAATAGGTTTATGATGCAATTTTTGTATAATATAGTGACCTATTGTGCAATTAACTCAAAAATAAAATAAAAAATGAACCTCCTTGGCCACCAACAAAAAGTCCCTAGGTTTTCAAAAAATAAAATTTGACGCCATCTCTTCTAAAGTTATCTTTTCAGGATTGTTGTTTTAGTGAAAATAAAAGATAGAGGGACCTAGAGTGCAATTAACTAAGAAATTATATCTCTTTCTAACATAAGTATTGTTTTTTTAATAAAATTTTGTACAGGTAAGTTTGGATATGCATCTATATATGGTGAATTACCGGAATTCAAAATGGAAAAATATGACGATGATGATGTAATGATGACATCATCATAAGTAGATAGGTCATGGGAATCGATATTTAGTGGGCCCTCTCATACTCTTCCTCCTCTCACCAAATTATGTTCAGCTTTTCTTGAATCATTACTCGAGAGAAGAATAACCTTTTCTTGAATCATTACTCGAGAGAAGAATAACTATAGTTGAGTAACTCAGTTTCGAAAAAAATTGTGTGCCAAAAAAAAAAGAAAAAAGCAAAAGTTCAGTTAATCGAAGAGAAGAAACTACACGATGAGTTATAGAGTTGTTGTATGTTAATCGGTTTTGCTTGAAATATTAAATTTATTGGTTTTGAAACATACCCAGATCATTCGGTTTTGTGTAGAGGAAAATTGTATTGATTGAATATGAGAAATTCTCAATGTTTCTTAATTTTATTACTATTAGTAGCACCTTGGAAACTTTATAAAATTGAGATCAGTTTTAGATAATGAAAATATCTTTCAAGACCTTTTAGAAGAATGATTAGGTTGTTGTTTATATATTACTTGTTTAAGTTGTATCTAGTTATTAATTATGAATATTGTTTTTACTCAAACTTTTAAATAGTGAATATGGATAAAAAATAGCAAGTGAAATACTTATGGTTTATAATATAGATAAAAAAATGCTTTTAAATGGTAGTTAAGCTATGAATTGTAATTTGGAGTGAAATCATATGTTGACAATTATGAAATATACTAAAGACTTGATTAATTAGCTATTACTATTGATATTTGGTTCACATTTTATTAAGTTCAACAAATATATCATTACAACTAAAAAAATCTCAACTAGTGACATCAAAATAGAGACTTGTTTCATCATTTTTTTTGGTTTTTTTCTTCGGTGTCATTCTGCTCAGTTTTTTTATCTTCTACTTGTTTCTCTGCTTTCTTAGTATCCTGTTTTCCCCCCTCTTAGTTCTTATGTAATCTATGTCTGATGCAGGAATCTCATAACTTTTTTTTGATTCTTTTGCATCTTTATTTTCATTTAATTTCTTTTTCTAAATTACATTTTCAGATTTTACTCAATCTTTTTTAGTTGGATTTATCATATGAATTTAAAAGTTTTAGATAAAATTTTAAATATTTTATTCTTATAGAAGGTGAAAGTATGTCTATAAAGTATGTGTCAACTAAGTGCCTTTGTTGACCAATCTATTTTTTTTTCTACTTATCATGGAAAAAAAGTGAAAAATTACAAGAAATATAGAATTAAAAGAGTTTTCGTTCAAATTAGTGTAGAATAATTTCGAGAAAAGAATTATGACTATAAAATAATAGTTTTAGGGTAATTGATATCTATTAAATTGGATATACAATGTCTAACATTTTTAAAAAAAATGTTTGAATTAATTCTATTTATGATTTAATTGGAATTTTTTCTAGCTATCCTTTAAAACGACATTTATTATTATTAAAATTTATTATTAATATTGTCCTTCAATCTCAAAAGCTACTATAAATTTGTTTAAAAACAAATATAACATAATAAAATTTATAATAAAATTTTGGATACCTTTTAATTTATATTTTATTATTAGAGCTATAAGTTATATAAATTTAATATAACATTGTATAATATTTATATTTTCAATCAAATTTTATTCTAATATATATATATATATATAGATACACAAAAAACTAGACCAACGTACCCGTATATATTAATGCACGCGTTGCATTACAAATACAACTGATTCATCAGAAAAAATCACACAAACCTCCAAGGCAACCTGAATTAATCAGAGGGTAATTTTCTTTTACTTTACCCATAGGTTATAGTTTCTTAAACTGAAATATATAACCCTTGATTTACCCTAACTTCGAAACCAGGGAAAAGAGACCAATAATCAAGGATATTGTGAATATTATTTGCATTCAGATTATTATAATTCTTCCATCCGATATTGGCTGAACCTACACCAATTATATTAATACACCAATTAGATGGACTCGGGAAAGTTCCACGCGCTAGTGAAGGGATATGGGAACTTAGGTAGTCGCAATATTTCAACTCTAAGAGATTGCTGCACAATACTGAAGGATTACCCGCTTATTGAATTTAATCTCATCTTTCAGGAAGCGAACTTTTACGCTGCCAAATTAGCAAAAGAAGGTGCTTTTATGAACACTCAACTCGTGACTTTTGATGGACCTCCAGAGTATCTATCGAATTTAATTATGAGAGACAGATGTGAGCGTGCAACTGTTAGAGTTGTACTAGAATCATAATAAGAACTTTGTTCTTCTGGTAATTTTTATTCTTAACGGCTTTTAAAGCCTTTATGTATGCAAAAAAAAAAAAACTTACAAAAGTAACTGACTAATTAATCTAACAACATGTGTTTTGTTATAATAATCAATGAATGTGATGTGAATATTGGACAATCTAATATTGGACGAAAGTTTTACTTTTCAGATTAATAAAAAAAAAGAGAGATATAAAGCTGTTTTAGAATGTCAAAACCCATTTGTAATGTACGGATAATATTCTTATAATGGTTTTTTTGTTATTATAATAGTTTAGTGGATTATATTAATATTAATGGAAAGTAAGGGATCTCTGATTAAATAAATAAGTTTAACTCAAATAAATAAATATGTGTTTTATATGTACGTGTAAACTAACTATACTATACACCATTCACTATATTTGATAAGGTTGCAGTACACTTACCAAAGTATGACAAAGAAAAAAAAAGATAAAATAGATGATATAAAACAAAACGTGAAACCCATAACTCAGAGGAGAAAACCTAAATAAACCGTAGGTAGAAGAAGAATAGTAGAAAATAAGGCGATCTTTTTGCCGAAACAAAGGTATTAAAATTCGTTAGTTAATATTTTGTAGCCATATGAGTATATTTTCAATCATGTTGTTAACGTGTAAGGTGTTATGTGTGTGTATCTATGTTCTAAGAAAATGAAATTATAGCTTGCTGTAACATAAGTATTGTTTTTTTTAAAATTTGAACATGTAAGTTTGGATATGAATCTATATATGGTGAATTGTCGGAATTCAAATTGAAAAAAAGATGATGATGATGATGTAATGATGACATCATCATCAGTAGATAGGCAATGGGAATCGATATTTAATGGGCTCTCTCATACTCTTCCTCCTCTCACCAAATTATGTTCAACTTTTCTTGAATCATTACTCGAGAGAAGAATAAATGTAGTTGAGTGACAAAAAAAAGGCGAAAATCCAGTTAATTGATACTCTCAATCAATAAAAGAAACTACACGAGAGCAATAGTGTTGTTGTATGTTAATGGGGTTCGCTTGAAATATTGAATTTTTTTTCTAGATATGGGTTTCAGAAATTATTACCCAGATTTTCCAATTTTGTGTATTGATTGAATATGAGAAATATTACTAAATTCCTTTGGAGTAACAAATTAAATTATAGTTTTTGACTATTTTATATGATTAGAATAATGAACAACATAATCGGTAAAATATACTAGAAAGATATTTAGATCCTGAAGGTCTGAAAAGGACTTGCTCTAATATAGTTACTAATTTCTTTACTAACCATAACAAAATGTATATGAGGATATTTTGGTTATTTTGCATTATCTTGGAAGCCTTAAGAAGAATTATATAATTACAAGCTTAGTTTTTGGATAGTAACAATATTGTTCAAATTCTTTTGGAAGAATAACTAAGTTATGAGTAGATTTATATAACTATGATTGACACAAGTTTGGTCGATTGACCCTTTATTTGTTTTTCTTTATATTTTTTACTCAAACCATAACTTCTTTATATTTTTTACTCAAACCATAACTTCTTTATATTTTTTACTCAAACCATCACATAGTTCATATAAATCACAAATATCAAGTGAAATAACTCCTCATATCAATGTTATAATTTATAAAGAAGATAAAAAATGTTTTTTTAATGATAATATAAAGTGAACTTTGTTATAGTTCTACCTTAATATAGATGATAACTTATTACCGTTTATAGTTTATATAAAATTAATAACGAAAATATAAACTAAATACGGAATCCAAAACAATAATATCAACTAGCTAATTATTTACAATAATTACAAAACGCAAAACGTGTATTAATATTAAACTTAGAAAAATATAAACCAAAATATATACCGTTACTGATGGTTGATCATATAAATTTAAAGATTTTGGATACAATTTTAACTATAATATTTTTTTACAATATGAAGGTACGTGTCTCTAATTCATGTGTCATTTATTTTGTTTTTTTCTCTATTGGAATGGAAAATACAAGAATTGTGAAAAAGAGTTTTCGTACAAATTAGGTATTGAATAGATTCGAGAAAAGAATTAGTATAATTTTAGGGAAATTGATGTCCATGAAATTCCGGTAACAGCATCTGCTATTTTCGAAAAAATATTTGGATTAATTCTATTTATGATTTAATTGATTTGTTAACTATCCTTTCAAATGACATCTCATTATTATTTAAAATAAATTGTTAGCATTGTCTCTCAATCTCACAAGTTACTATAAATTTGTTTAAAAGCAAATATAGCATACCAAAATTTAAGTTATCTTTTAATTATATTTTATTATGAGCCATTAATTGAAAATAACCTATTAAAAAATTTATATATTAAAAATAACCTCTAATAAGATTCTTTATTAAAAATAGCCCTTGACAAAAATGCCCTAACATAATCCTTATAATCACTTAATTATTTATCGTTTAAATTTACTACCCTATTACAACCTCCCACCACCACCACCCCACTACCACTACCACTACCCCACCACTACCACCAAACCACCCTATTACCACCACCACAACCACAACCACCACCACAACCACAACCACCACCACAACTACAACTACCACCATCACCTACTACTAATTCCACCACACGTGTGCGTTATGGATATATTTCTAAAATCGTCATAATAAACAAAAATTAAAAAATTGTATTTTTAGACAAGTCAAAGTATTATTTACGTCTATAATTATTTTTGAGTTATTTGACTTTTTTTAAATTTTTTTTGGCATACATGAAATTCGTTGTTTTGAAAAACGAATTCATTGTTTCGAAAAACGAATTCATTTTTTCGAACAATGAATTTTATGTTTGCGAAAAAAATCAAAAAAAAATCTAACACGTAAATATTAATTTGCCTTGTCAAAAAATATAATTTTTTTAATTTTCTGATTTTTTTAGAATTAGTTATTATTTTTTCTAACAAAAATTTCTAGACGCGCGCATGTGGTAGAACTAGTAGTAGTAGGTGGTGCTTGTGGTTGTGGTAGTGGTGGTGGAGGTGGAGGTGGTGGTGGTGATGGCTGTAGCGGTGGTCAAATTTTTTTTAATGGTGGTGGTGGTGGTTGTGGTGGTGGTGATGGTAATTGTGGTGGAGGTGCCCCATTATTTATTTAATATTAAAAAATAAATATTATATTAAAAATAAAATAATATATTTAATTATAAAGGTAATATAGGTATAAAAAGATAGAAATTGTTTTCTACAAATATTTATTTCATTAGGCATTTTCTTATACAGTTAATTATTAGAAGTTGTTTTTAACAATTAGGTACTTTCATTAGGCATTTTTTTAACAAAAACCCCTTTTATATATATTTAAGGCTAAAAAAGTTCACAACCTAATTGTTTTTACCCATCAATTTCATCTTAACTTTTGGATTAAAAAAGACCAACATACCTCTGTATGTTAATTCACGCGTTGCAATAAAAATATAAAGAGTAATGATATATACCACCCAAAATCATACCAGCCAAGTATACCACCCATGACGTGGCATGAATTGGTTGGTTAAAAGTTATTAATCAATTTATTTTCTTGATTTGATTAAAAATTTACTTCCAACCAATTCACGCCACGTCATGGGTGGTAATTGGGTAGTATGAATTTGGGTGATATATATCATTACTCAAATATAAATGATTCATCTGGCAAACAAAAACCTACGCTTGAAAAGTCACACCAATAATCAAGGATATTGTAAAAATTATTTGCTTTCAGATTAATTAAAACAACAAGAAATTATAAACCTATTTTTGAGCGGCAAAAAAGCTAAAATAAAATAAAAATGGAGCACTATCAAAACCCAATAATGTTGAAAAATTTATAGATGTTCAAACTCGACAAACTCTACTTATTTCATCTCATATCCCACTTGTAAAAAGCGCACAACATACGTGTAAATGCGGAACTTATTGATGCTTCAACTCTATTAAAATTCATCTCACAACCCATTCATAAAGCCATGTATGACTGTTTCTAGTGGGTTGTTTTATGGTACACATATTGTAATGGGTTGTTTCTGTAGTTATTGTTTGTTTTAGGATTGTGCGTTAAAAATGAGCGGGTTTTGTGCGTATATGAATGAGTTGCTAGTAAAAATGGTTGAATTGTGCGCATAAGATGAGATACCTTTTGAAAAATGACTAAGACGTGTGCAAATATGAATGGGTTTCCATTGAAAATTTAGATGGTGCTAAGTGTTTTCCACTTGTTAATTTTGGTTTGTCTTATACATGAGAGTATGAGAGTATTTTGGTTCTATTGCGCCTTGGAGGCCTTGTTGAAAAATTATATATGTGAGACCAGTTATAGCAATTAAAATTATCTTCTAACACCCTTTGGATAATTTTTAAAAAAAAATAGTTGTTGTTGAGTGTTCCATGACTCAAGAAGGGAGCTCAGCGTACAAATGGAAAGCTTAAGATGTTAAATTGCCAACTCAACCAAAAGTCCGAACTGTTAGGAGAAGGCATTCTATTAATGAGATTTTTATATCTCCAACACGCCCCCTCACGTGCAAGCTCTCAAGAAGCACGTGCAGATTTTTAAGTGGGTGGCGGTGGAGAGACTCGAACCCGTGACCACGGTCTACCGTGGAGCTCTGATACCATGTTAAATTGCCAACTCAACCAAAAGTCCGAACTATTAGGAGAAGGCATTCTATTAATGAGATTTTTATATCTCCAACACCCCCTCACCTGCAAGCTCTCAAGAAGCACGTGCAAATTTTTAAGTGGGTGGAGGTGGAGAGACTCGAACTCGTGACCTCTCCAACATAAGAGATCACATATTGAGCTTGCTCAGTGTTTTGCTACTTAGTATTGACAAATAACATGGCCATTGCTTGCTCTGATGGTTTCGTTATGTTTGGAAATAGTGGGTTGAGCTCAAGACCGTTTAATTAATGGCACTCAAAGCTTTAGCTTAGAGTTCATGTTTGCTTGAGATCAACGCTAAAGTTAGCATGGTTGGTCGAAAATGATGATGCATGGATTTTTTTGGTCAATAAACTATTGTATTAAGAGAGAGGATTATAGAAAGGTTAATCGATACCTGTCCGGTTACCAAGACTTACCACCATCTTGGCTATGTCGTTGATAGAGAACGACAATTAATTAATTAGTAGTGAATTACATCTGTATCTAAATGTCATGCACCAAACTTCCGTTGGTAAATTGGAGTGAACTATCGTTACGAGCAATGAAGCATCAGAAATGTTCATAGAAATGGTAGTGGAGACACCGTGATCAAGGGGTTAGTACCACAAACTATTCAAAGTATTTTAATGTGTACAATTAATAATAATTTGATGGGATGAGAAGCTATGAATCGTTCGATTAATATTGTAATTTAGGATTGCCATGGTGCGGTAAGTTTGAGCTTTCATGGGGTGTTATCTGAGTTGATGAGAAGTCACTGAGTTTGGCTAGCTATTACAGTAGAACTAAGGGTTAGTGGAGTGAAGCTGAATCAAATTATTTGGCGACTTGAGGTGGAAAATTCAACCAGATTGGAAGCGATCAATTATAAATGAGGAATTTGGTTATTGTGGAATTGTTAGGATATTGAGGTACGTGTATTATTAGCTGGTCAACATCTTATAAATGTGGATGTTATAAAACAGGGTTGTGAGCCATATGTCTTCTTAACTGTTTATGCTAGGACAAACTATAGGGGTGTTTTTGACAGTTCGTTAAACTATACGGGTGTTTTTGACAGTTCGTTAAACTATAGGGGTGTTTTTGACAATTTGTCAAACAATATGTGTGTTTTTGGCCTTTTGTCAAACTATAGGGGTGTTTATTACCTTTTTCAAACTATAGGGGTACTTGTAGGTGTTTTTTACCTTTTGTACAACTGTAGGGGTGTTTTTGACCTTTTGACAAACTATAGGGGTATTTTCGACCTTTTGTCAAACTATACGGGTGTATTTGTAACATATCTGATTTTGCAGCTTTGGGTGAAGGATCAGATAGTTGAGAATTCTGGTTGGACATGTCATGTTATTGGTTCATGCAAGTATGTACTTATTTAATTTAAAATTTGAAAGTAATAATAAATATAGAATATATAGTATATATCTTTCATCTTCTTGTAGAAATAAGCAAATGGTGGGTCACACTTTTTATGGAGATAATTCAGTTCTAGATGTTGCAGCCGAGTCTGTAATCACATTGTGGGACCCGGAAAGGAATATTCTCGTTGGTGTAACTGGCAAAACACTAGAGGTATTATTATTTTCTTCTCTTTGATTAATTCTTTTAAATCTAATATATAAAATATACCCTTTTAAACATTGTAAATTGTAGTAAATCAGTACGCTCTCGTTTATTGGAAAGTCAAAATATCTTTTATTTGTATCACAAGGGTTAAAGTCACAAATTTGCTTATGGTCATACAAGCTTCATGCACAAGGTTTGTGGTTTTTTAGTTAATTGTACTAGAGGTCCCTGAAGTATACATTATTTATCTTTACAGATGTTCCATGTTCTATGGATGGTGTATCTTTTGCTGTTCTTGCTATGATTACAAGGACTAAAATGTAATTTATCTATGGAATTACTAATTTAAAGGAGATTTTTATTATTGATTACAGGCTAATGGTGGGTGGTGGGGGCAAAGGTGTGATAAATAAATAGATAAATAAAGATAATAATAAAGAGTCACACACCCTTGATAACCACGGAACTCACTGCAAGTATCACAGATCGTTTGCAAGTTTTAATGATAAGTCAAGTTCGTTCGCAGGGATTGTATCCGTTAGATCAATTTATGTTTAACAAGCGTAGATGAATTTAGATGTTTTGATAAAATATGAAAAGATAAATAACTATCTAATGCAAATAAATAAATAAAACAATTAAACAAAACAAATAACTAAATATGAAAGTAAGTCAAATAGATTAGGATTACTACGTCTATTACTAAATTGTTATTCTAACCTGTCACATTAAGCATTATATACTAACCAGGATTGCAATAACTACCTAGCCTTTTCTAGACTTAGGAGCAACCTCTCCACTACTAGGGATTCCTAAGTAATGTTTGGAGATTTAAATCAAACCTTAATGGCTATCTAGTTACACTAGACGATTATGTGGTGTGTCAATAACTAAGAATAATCCTAAGATTGGCCAAATCTAGGGAAATAGGTCAAAACACATAATACAATATACGCCAAGCTTAATCAATTAAAATAACAAATAGTATTTAAAGACAAAATAATAATCCAACAATTAAAAGTAAACTTACAGAATAACAGCTTAGAAATATGGTTGAGAATAAATCTATAGCTAATTACTCTAAATATAGAGAAGGTGAGATGTAGAAGAGGAGTTGTCAGTCTCCAATCTTCTTCTTCTTGTCTTCTTCTATAGGTCAACTTGCTCCTTGAATGAATAGCTTGATTCTAAGGATGAATATCTAACTAAAGGACTAAGCTATTGTTTAAACTAAGAAAATATAAGTAAAGACTAAGCCTATACTTTGCAATTGAGCAAGGACATGTTTACAATGGTATAAGGGTGTATTTATAGGTGTTTTGGAAGCCCTAATTCGTTTTCTTGAAGGAGAAGTAAGTAGTGGACTCCAAGCCCAACTCAAATTCGTAACCCTAAAAACATGCAATCAGGTCCGATTTTCTTTTGGCTCTAACAGCTTCAATATTCATCCGTTTGACGCGTATGAATATACCAAATTTATCGTCTCGGAAAGCTCTTCAACTTTGCTCTTGACCGTTTCTCCAAATTCCTCACCGTTCTTGAGATATGAGCTGATTTGTGGTCGTAGGTGCAGAAATTCAGGATTAAGGCAGGTTTTCCTTTTCCATGTTTTTAGCTTTTCTTTCCTTTTATCTCCAATTACCATGCTTATCTCTTTCCATATCTTGCAGTCTTTGATTTGGAATCTAATTAATCTCCATAATTATCTTTAAAGCTTCACACTAAATAAATAATTAAACCCAATATGCTCTAAAAATATTATTTTACTAAATCAAGACTCAAAATAGGAAAGTGTAGCATTTCTCAAGAAAATCGACTATAATGACTTCTAAATCACTAAAAATGATGTCTCATCCTAACATAAATCTATCACAAATGAGGAGACATCAGTGGGAAAGTAGGTTTTATTAGTACAAAAGTAGAAGAGAATATGAGTAATGAAATGCTTGTGTATGTGAATAAAAAGCATGAGTATATTTTATTTGATCCATGTGGTGAAATAGCTTTTAATCGAAGTATTATTAATCGAAATGGACACGTGGCACATGAAGAGACAGGTCAGTGGTTGATTTTATTGTTTATATTTTGCGTAATTGCTTTTGTAGTCCCTCGAGTTTGTAGAATTTTCACTTGTCCCCTCCCTCTTGGATTTGTTTCTACACTTTTGGAAATGAAAATCTAAGGACTTGAAAATTAGTAAGGATTTAAATTGCATTTTTTTGCATAATATAGGAACCTATTGTGCATTTTTGTTCTTATATTTTAGGGACCTATAGTGCAATGAACTCAGAAATACAATGAAAAATGAGCCTCCTTTGTTACCAACAAAAAGTCCATAGGTTTTCAAAAGATCTAATTCGACCCCACCTCTTGTAAAATTATCTTTTCAAGATTGTTGTTTATAGTGCAAAAGAAATAAATACAGGGACCTAGAGTGCAATTAACTAAAAAATTCCTGTCGATTGTGTTAAACCTGCAATTATAAGGATGTGCAATTTATGCATAATATAAGGACCTAGAGTGCAATTAATTAAGAAATTCATGTCTATTGTGTTAAACCTGTAATTACAGGGACATGCAATTTTTGCATAATATAGGGACCTATAGTGCAATTATCCAAAAAAAGAACATCCTTGGACACCAACAAAAAGTCCTGGCTTTGCCCTCCTCTAAAATTATCTTCTCATGATTGTTGTTTTTACATAATATAGGGACTTAATAGCGAAAAAAAAGATATAGGGACCTAGAGTGCAATTAACTAAGAAATATTTAACTTTTTTTTTGTCGACAAAGAAAGAAATCTTCTCATGATTGTTGTTTTTACATAATATAGGGACTTAATAGCGAAAAAAAAGATATAGGGACCTAGAGTGCAATTAACTAAGAAATATTTAACTTTTTTTTTGTCGACAAAGAAAGAAATATTTAACTAAGTAAGTTTTTTTTGTTTTGAACATGTAAGTTTGGATATGCATCTATATATGGTGAATTATCGGAATTCAAATTGGAAAAAGATGATGATGATGATGTGATGATGACATCACCATCAGTCGTAACACTTGATAGGCCACGGTAATCAATATTTATTGGGTCCTCTAATACTCTTCCTCCTCTCACCAAATTAAAGTCAAATTTTCTCAAATCATTACTCGAAAGAAGAATTACTATAGTTGAGCAAAAAAAAGAAGCAAAAATCCAGTTAAGTAATACTCTCAACTCGAATGGAAGATACTACACGAGAGTTATAGCATTTTTTGCTATATGTTAATAGGTTTCGCTTGAAATATTGAATTTTATTTTAGATATGGGCTTCATAAATTATTACCTGGATCTTCCAATTTTGTGTAGAGAAAATCGTATTAGTTGAAGATGAGAAATTCTTGAGTGTTGCTAAATTTTATTACTTTGTTCCTTTGGAGTAACATATTACAGTTATAGTTTTTTATTATATGCAGGGGGTGGAACTAGGATTTGTTGTTAGGGGTCAAGCAAGTTCGGAGCAAGTCTCTGAATTTTTTTGACTTATTTACATACAAAAATTGCAAAATAGGTCCTTATATTATAAAAATATTGCAAAATAGGTCCTTATATTATGCAAAAATACACTATATGTCCCTATATTGTATAAAGATCGCAATATAAGTCCTAATATTAATTTTTTAATTAATTATTTTATAAATTTTTTTTTAATACAAAATAACATATATTTTGTTGTAAAAAAATCATATAAATAAAACAAGTTAAAGTCTAACAAAATAGATTTTAAAAGTTAAGGAGGATCAAATGAATATTTTCAAAAAATTGAGGGATTAATTACTTTTTTTTAAGTAGTTATGGCTTTTTAAAAAAAAAAAAGAGTAGGGGCATAGACCCTCCCAAGGCACAAGGTGCCTCCGCACCTCTTTTCAAGGTAGAAGAAAGCAAAAGAAATCCTAGAGTTTTGGAGGTAAATTTGATTCTATGGGAGAGTTTATTGATTATTTAGAATAACGAATTGCATAATCATTAAAATGTATTAGTATATTTTAAATCCTAAAGGTTTTCAAAGGACTTGCTTTGATAAAATTACTAATTTCTTTCCTAAGAAACTTTTATTTTTTTATATATAACTATTACAAATTATATGAATGTATTTTCGTTATTTTATTTGGAACCTTTAATGAAAAATTATGTAATAGGATTAGTTTTGGATAGCATGCAAATATATACAATTTTGATAGACACAAATACAATGTTGAGTTTTTGAGATACGAAATTTAAAGATTTTGGATGAAATTTTAGATATTTTATTTTTTTGACAATATGAAGACATGTTATTATATCCGACTTTGACCAATTTATTATTCTTTGAAAAGAATTAGTATTAGGATTATAAAATTATAGTTTAGGATAATTGATGTTCTTGAAATTCTGACAACTGTCCTTCGAATTGTTTTATGTATTTGGATTAATTCTATTTATGATTTAATTGTATTTTTGTAACTATCTTTTAAAATGACATCTCATTATTATTTCAAATTATTGTTAACATTATCTTTTAATCTCACAACTTACGAAGTTGTTTAAAAACAAATATTATATAGTAAAGTTTTAGTTATTTTTACTTATATAATATTATTATGGTTATGAATTATATAAAATTAATATAATATTGTATAATATTATATTTTTTTAATAAATTTTATTCTCTCAATTACTCTATATATACACTAAAGTTCAAAAAATTTACAACCTAATCGTTTTTCACCCAACAAGTTTACCTTAATTTTTGTAAAAAAGACCAACGTACCCTTATATATTAATGCACGTGTTGCAGTAAAAATACAAGTATTCATCTAGCAAAATCAAAAAAAAAAATCTACCCTTCGAAAGCCTGACCAATAATCAAGGATATTGTGAAGATTATCTGCGCTCGATTTAATTAGAAACTACGAAAGATTATAAAGTTGTTTTTGAGCGGCAAAAGAAAGAGCATTACCAAAACCCATTAATGTTAGAAAATTCATTGATGTTCAAACTCGACAAACTCCAATAATTTCATCTAGTGCACACCCTATTTGTAAAGGCAGAAACTCCATTTATGTTTAAACTCTATTGGTATTCATCTCACAAACTATTCATAAAGTCATGTATGACTGTTTTTAGTGGGTTGTTATGTGGTACAAATTGTAATAGGTTGTCTCTGTAGTTATTGTTGATTTTAGGGCTGTGCGTAAAAAATGAATCAGTTGTGTACACTACTTAGATGAGTGAAAAATGAATGGGTTTTATGCATATTTGAGTGAGTTGCTAGCAAAAATTATTGAATTGTGTGCATAATATGAGATAACTATGACTTTTTTTTAAGTTGTGTGCAAATTTGAATGGTTTTCTAGTGAAAATGACTAAATGGTGATCACAAATTTCCACTTGTTAATTGTGGGTTGTCTTATATATAAGAGTATTTTTGTTCTTTTGTACCTTGAAAGCCCTGTTGTAAAATTATATAATGTGAGATCATTTTTGAGCAATAAAATTATCTTTAAATACCATTTGGATCGAAAGTCTTTTTAGAAAATAGATGTTGTTGAGTGTTCCATGTCTAAAAAATGGAGCGTGCTCATTGTACAAATGGAGAACTTAAGAGATCATATACATAGCTTGCTCAGCGTGTCATACTAAATGTTTTGCTACTTAGTATTGACAAAAAAATGTGGTTGTTGCTCGATCTTGTGGCTTCACTTTGTTTGAAAATAGTGGGTTGAGCTCGAGTTCATTTAATAAATGGCGCTCAAAGATTTAGCTCAGAGTTCTTGTTTGATTTTGATCAGAGCTAAAGTTACCATGGATGGTTGGAAATGATGTCGTCACTTGCGTGAATTTTTTTCTGGTCAATAAATGATTGTATTGAAAGAGAGGAATACATAGGGGTTAATCGATACCTGTCTGTTACCAAGACTTACCAGAATCTTGGACAAGTCATTGATAGGGAATGACAACCAAGACTTACATTAGAAACTCATACTAGAAGATCTGTCTTTTTAGTTTTATTACTAGTAACATGCCTAATAAAAATAAATGATCCATTACAAATAAATTCCTTAATTACACCCATAGGAGGTCTAACTCTTCATTTAGATACAGATGTAGAAGCCAAGCCTTGGGGAATATTAAGGCAGTCTGTGAGAATCATAATTGTCATATCACTGAAGCGGACCGCTGCCACACAAGCCTTCAACAATGCTGCTGCCTTTCCTTCCATAGGGCCATTACTCCAAAGAGCCTCTCTGTCACAGAGATTGGGGACCCCATGCTCGCCTATACCAATAATTGCACTTCTAGTGGGCTCATCCTCCGACAAGAAGAAGGAATCACAGAAGATACTGACATCTGCTAGGCAGTCTGAAGATATGTTAAGGGGTAAAACATCTCCCTTCCTTCCCAACTCCACGTTGGGTGGATTGGTTTTTTTGAACGTTTCCCAGCCTGCTCCAATGTTCTCTTTCATCGAGTTATCCACCAGACGAATGATAAATTTTGTGTTCTAGATGGTTTCTTCGAATAAGCATTTCATTCTAGCAATTCAAATATTTCACAAGAGAATTAAGATCCACGCTACCAAACTCCTCCTATACAAATCCAGCATTTCCCCCCTTTAAGACTTTCATGATCCAGTCCTCAACTTCACATAATCATCACTATTAGGGAATTGCAGAATGATATGTTTAAATGTTTCCACCAGAATATTACAAAAGTTGCATTGAAATGATAGATCATATTTTCTTTTATTACAGTTTTTAATTCAAATAAAATTAGGATGCAATGCACGCACGTATGATCAACTAGCTATTAGTATTTATATTTAGTTTAAGTATATATAAATTATCATGATTTTTTTCCTTTTGATGGTTTATCATATAAATTTAAAAGTTTTGGATAGAATTTTAATTTCTCTTTTTTAGAGTCTGAAAGTACGTGTCATTACTATGATTTTGCTCTATTGAAAAAAGAAATGATATCATATGCTATATTTTTCGATAAGTTTAATATTTCTAATATGTTATTATATTTGACTTTGATTAATCTATTATTTTTTTCTACTTATTATATAATAATATAAATTAGATGACAAAAGAAATTTCGTTCGAATTAGAAACAGAATGGATTCGAAAATATAATTAGTATCAAGACTATAAATTAAAGTTTAGGATAATTTATTTTTATGAAATTCTCAAACATTGTCTTCCAATTTTTTTAGTATTTGGATTAATCCTATTTATGATTTAATTGAATTTTTCTAAATATTTTTTAAAATGACATCTCATTATTCTTTAAAATTTTCAATCTTACAGGTTACTATAAATTTGGTCAAAAACAAATATTAACATATAGAAATTTAAGTTATTTTTTAATTGTATTTTTTTTATAGCTATATATTATATAAAATTAACATAACATTGTATAATATTTTTTGATTAAATCTTATTGTATAAGTTACTATATATAATTATATATACATCAAGGCTTAAAGAGTTCACAACCTAATTATTTTACCCAACAAGTTCATCTAAATTTTTGTAAAAAAATGACCAACGTACCCCTACATGTTAATATACGCGTTGCTTTACAAATGTAAGTGATTCATCAAGCAAAATCAAAAAAACCTATGTCTAGAAAGTCACACCAATAATCAAGGATAATGTGTAGATTATTTACGTTTAGATTAATAAAAAAAATGAGGCATTATAAAGTTATTTTTGAGCGGTTAAAAAGCAAAAAAAAAAATGCACTATCAAAATCCATTAATGTTGGAAAATCCATTGATGTTCAAACCTGAGAAACTCTATTTATGTTCATCTCACACCCCATTGGTAAAAGACCCATAACATATTTATAAAGGCGGAAACTACATTGATGTTTGTAGTCCATTGATATTCATCTCACAACCCATTCATAAAAGCATGTATGACTATTTTTAGTGGGTTGTTTTGTGGTACAAATATTGTAATTGGCTGTTTGTGTAATTATTGTTAATTTTAAGGTTGAGCGTGAAAAATGAATGAGTTGTGTACACTATTTAAATGAGTGAAGAATGAATGGATTATGTGCACATTTGAATGAGTTATGGTTGAGTTGTGTGCATAAGATGAGATACCAGTAAATAATGACTAAGTTGTGTGCAAAATTAAATGGATTTCCAAAGAAAATGAATATATGGTGCTTAGTGTTTCCACTTGTTAATTGTGGTTTGTCTTATATATGAGAATATTTTGGTTCTTTTGTACCTTGGAGGCCCTGTTAAAAAATTATATAATGTGAGATAATTTTTTAGCAGTAAAATTATCTTCCAAGACTCTTTGGATTGAAAATCCTTTTTACAAATGGTTTTGCTGAGTGTCCCATGGCTAAAAAATTGAGCTTGATCTAGGTACACATGGAGAGCTTAAGAGATCATATATGGAGCTTTCTCAATGTTTCATACTCAGTGTTTTACTGCTTAGTATTGACAAAAAATGTGGTTGCTGCTTGATCTAGTGGTTTCGTTATGTTTGGAAATAGTGGGATGAGCTCGAGCTCGTTTAATTAAGGATGCTCAAATCTTTAGCTTAGAGTTCATGTTTGCTTGAGATCAGAGCTAACATTACCATGGCTGGTTGGAAATGATTAAGCCACCTACTCGATTTTTTTGGTTAATAAACGATTGTATTAAAAAAAGGAATGCAAAGGGTTAACAGATACCTATCCAGTTACCAAGACTTACCAACATCTTAGCCAGGTTGTTGATTGGGAATGACGACCAATTAATTGGTAGTAATTTACATCAGAAACTCCTATCTAGAAGATCCACCTCTTTAATTCTATTCCTAGAAACATATGCCTAATAGTAATAAAGGGTCTATTGCAAAAAAAAAACTCCTTAATTATACCCATAGGAGGTCTAACTCTCCATTCCATTTATATACAAATTTAGAAGTTAGGCCTCGGGGAATACCAAGACAGTATGTGAGAATCATAACCGTCCTAATAGTGAAGCAGCCTTCTGCAACGAAAGCCTTCAACATTGTTGCTGCCTTTCCTTCCATAGGGCCATTACTCGAAAGAGCCTCCCTGTCTTTGAAAAATAGGGACCCATGCTCGTCTTTACCAATAACTGCAATTCTAGTGGGCTCCCCCGCCAAGAAGGAGGCATCACAAAAGTTATTGAGATCTAATGGGCATGGAAGAGATGCGTTAGGGGCAGCGCGGTCCTGGGGAGAGGCCAAGGAGGCTATGGCCTTGGGCCCCTTCCCAACTTATATAATTTTAGGGGCCCCTTTGAAGTATAATTTATTTTTTATTAAAAAGGACCAGTTTTACTCATAATTTTGGGCTCTTTCCTAACTCATATAATTTTAGGCCCTGAAGTATAATTTTTTTTATTACAAAGGCCCAGTTTTAGCCCACCTGAAATAAAAATATTAGATTACATTTTTAGTTACAAACATATTTAATTAAGTTATTTTTTTAATTTTAATATTACTTGTTAACTTAAAAGAGACCTAAATATATTTTTCCTTTAAAATTTATTTGATTATTTTTTTAATCATATTTTGAGTTTTGTATTGTATTTTATATAACTTGTAATTTTTTAGGGGCCCATTTTTTAAAGTTTGCCTTAGGCCCCCGAAATGTCAGGACCGGCCCTGGTTAGGGGGAAATCACCCCTTCCTTCCCAACTCGTCAGGCAAATTGTCTTTCCGGAACATTACCCAGTCTACTTCAATTTTCTCTTTCATCAAGTTATCCACTAGACCGAGGATAGCTTTTGTGTTCCAGATGGTTCCTTCGAATAAATATTTCATTCTAGCAATCCAAATATTCAGAAGAAAATTAAGATCCACGCTACCAAACTTTTCCTATCCAAATCCAACATTTCCTCCCTAAGGAATTTCATGATCTAGTTCTCAACTTCACATTCTTCTGGTCTAAGGATATCAGTAGTCTTAAAAAAGACATCCCATACTTCAGCACTATTAGGAATTACAGAAAGATATGTTCAACTGTTTTTACAGGAACATTAAAAATTTTGCATTGAGAAGATGGAGCATATTTCCTTTTTTTAACAGAGAATCTCCACAAGGGATGACACTATTTACACACTTCCAAAAGAAATCCTTGACTTTCAATGGAGCTTTTGCACACCATATTGTTTTCCATAGGTTCGGTCTTTCATAGAGTCCGAGGATGAGGCTGCTATGGAGTTTTAGCTTTTCATGACTTCATGAGAGGATAACATGGTAAATCAAAATGGACAGGTGGCACATGACATAATATTTCTATAGAGTATTATTTCTGTTATTTTACATGCCGTGTAAAAGTTTTTTTTTCGTATTTTCCGTCTAAGCTTTGTTATTTTCAATTTATTGTAATAGTGTAGTGTTACTTTAATTGAAAAATATCTTTTGTTTTTCTTTTGGAACTCCATTTTTCTAGGTTTACAAATAAGGGATTATTATTTTTCCAACAGTGTGCAAATTTGAATGGGTTCCGGTGAAAATGACTAGATGGGGCTCAGTGTTTTCCACTTGTCAATTGTGGGTTGTGTTATATATTTAAGAGTATTTTGATTCTTTTGTACACCGGAAACCCTGTTGTAAAATTATATAATGTGATATCATTTTTAGTAATAAAATTATCTTCCAAGACCCTTTGACAGAAAATCATTTTTAAAAATGATTGTTGCTAAGTGTTCCATAACTCAAAAATGAGCTTCCTCTCACTGTACGGATAGGGAGCTTAAGTGCTCATATATGGAGTCAGTGTTTTGCTAAAGAAAATACGGTTATTTCACGATCAGCTGGCTTCGTTATGTTTGAAAAAGGCGGTTTAAGCTCGAGCTCGTTTAATTAATAAAGCTTAAAACTTTAGCCTAGAGTTCATGTTTACTTCAGATCGGAGCTAAAATTACCATAGCTGGTTGAAAATAAAGTTGAAAAAGATATGTACAAATTTTTTGGACCTTTCTTTACACTGATTGATGAAATATTTTTGTATTGTTTTTCATTTATTAATTTAGTGTTTTTGTACAACTTATTGTAATTTGATTTGCCGCCGAGTCTCAAATGTAAATTTGGTCAGTGTATTTTCCTTTGTGTCCATACTTTATTGATTAATAATCATTGATTTTTTGTGCTGAAATTTTAGGAAGATTGTATTAGTTGAAGATAAAGAAATTTCAATGTTGCTAATTTTATTATTATTACTCTGTTGCTTTATAGTACCATATTAAAGACATAGTCTTTTAGTTTGTGATTAAATGTAAAATTATCATTACTGATGCTGCAATCTTAAGGGCTGCACCTGCTACGTTGATTAATGGGTCTGAAAATAGAAAAGTTGGGGCTTCTAGCTTGATAACTAGCAGTTCTGAGTCGAAATGGTTCGGGGTCTGGCTGTTTTATTACTAACCAAGTAGGGACCAGTCCTGCAAATATTGGATAATTGTTTTTTTATATAACTCAGATGCTATTGCTCCATGTTTTTTGAGTACTCAAGCTGTAGATCATTATTGCGCAACTCTTGAGGTTGTTTTAAAGGCGCATTTATAAGCTTCAACCCTTATTTTCTGGAGTTATATAATTTAAGGACCTGTGATGCAATAGCCTTTTATGTGAAGCCTACTTCTATTTAATTTATATATAAGATGCCGACGAGACTCATATAGGCTCCTCTTCGGAGGCTAAAAATAGGTTCCTTGAGGCTAATTTAGATGCTATAAGTGAGATTTGTTCTCTCGGTTCAGTTAGTCGAGGTTCTTGGGTTCTTGATTCGGCTATTCAAGGTTTTTGGGGCCTTGATTCGGCTTTTTGTAGTATTTGGTGTCTCAGTTTGGTCTTCATCGTATTGTGGGACCTGGAAAAGAATATTCTTGTGGGCTCGAGGTATTATTTTTATCTCTTGACTGTTTTTTCAAAGGTTAAGTACCAAATATACCTTTTTAAATTGCTATTTTTAAGACAGCAAATCAGTACACTCTTTTTTATTGGAAAATCAGAACATCTTTATGTCTGTATCACAAGGCTTGAACCCACAAGTTTTCTTATGGAGTATATCTAAGTTATCTTTATCCTGGTCATACAAGCTTCATGCAAAAGGTTTGTTTCTTTGTTCTTTGAGTTAATTGCACAATAGGTTCCAAAATTATACAATATTTCTCTTCGCAGATGTTGCATGTTCTATGGTGCTTCTTTTGCTGTTCTTACAATATTACAGGGTATGAATGGGGTAATTTTGTTAGTCACTGTCGAAAATCTAGTTCTTACTGCCACATGGTTTGTGAAAGAGGTAAATATATTGTAAATACAGGGACTAAACTGTAATTTATACGTGAAAATACTAATTTTGAAGAGATTGTAATTTATTACAGGCTAATGGTGGGAACATAACTTTTATTCGTACAGTTTCGAAAGTTGAAGAGAATATGAGGAATGAAATGCTTGTGAATGTGAATAAAGAGCATGATTTTGTTTTGTTTGATCCATGTGGTGAAAGAAGGCAAGAAGCTGTTAATCGAAGTATTATTAATCGAAATGGACAGGTGGCACATGATGAGACAGGTGAGTGGTTAATTTTATTGTTTATATTTTGTATAATTGCTTTGTGTAGACCCTCAAGTCTTTAGATTTTTCACTTTGCCCTTCTCCCCTCTTGGATTTGTTTCTACACTTTTGGAAATGAAAATTTCAAGACTTGAAAATTAGTATTGATCTATGGTGCAATTTTTGTATAATATAGGAACCTATATTGTAATTAACCTAAAAATAAAAAATAGTGAACCTCCTTGGCTACCAACAAAAAGTCCTTAGGTTCTCAAAAAATAAAAATTTGACCCCACCTTTTCTTATATTATCTTTTCAAGATTGTTATTTATAGTGCAAAAGAAGAAAGATAGAGGGACCTAGAGTGCAATTAACTAAGAAATTCCTGTCTATTGTGTTAAACCTGCAATTGTAGGGACATGCAATTTTTGCATCATATAGGGAACTATAGTGCAATTACCAAAAAAGAAAAGATCCTCCTTGGACACCAACAAAAAGTCCTGGCTTTGCCCTCTTTTACAAAATCATGTTTTCAGGATTTTTTTTTTTGCATAATACAGGGACTTGATAGTGAATATAAATAAATCAGGGACTTATAATGCAATTTTTGCATAATATAGGAACCTATAGTGCAATTAAAAAAAAAAAAGAACCTCCATAGACACCAACAAAAAGCCTTCGCCCTCTTCAAAAATTATATTTGTAGGATTGTTGTTTATAGTGCAAAAAGAAAAAAATATAGAGGACCTAAAGTGAAATTAACTAAGAAATTCCTGACTATGTAGTTGTAAACCATAGATTACATGTCGCTCTAATCATAAGTATTGATTTTTATTTTATTTTGAACAGGTAAGTTTGGATATGCATTTATACTGGAATTCAAATTAAAAAAAGATTTCTCGAATCATTACTCGAGAGAAGAATAGTTATAGTTGAGTTACAAAAGAAAGCGAAAATCCAGTTAATCAATTATAGTGTTGTTGTATGTTAATGGGTTTTGCTTGAAATACTAAATTTTATTTTTGTTATGGGTTTTGGAAATTTCCCGGATCTTCCAATTTTGTGTAAAGGAAAATTGTATAAAGTTGAAGATGAGAAATTCTCAATGTTGCTAAATTTTATTACTTTGTTCCTTTGGAGTGACAGATTAAAACTATATCTTTTTTTATTATATATAATTCTTTTTGCCACCTCTTTTCGAAGAAGAAGAAAGCATATTTAGGGTGTGTAGAGAGTCCCATAACTTTGGTTGAATGAGCTTGGTCTGTTTATCTTTTACTTGTTTAAGTTCTATATAGTTATTAATCATGAATATTGTTTTTACTCAAACACTCATATAGTGAATATAGATCACAAATAACAAGTGAAACGACTCCTAATAAAGTTTATAATGAAGATACGAAATGTTTTTAAAGGTAGTTAAATAATGAATTGTAATTTTATGTAAAATCACATGATTTTTTGGACTATTTTATCTTAATATAAATAATAACTTATTGAAGTTTATAAGTGATATAAAATTTATACCACTTTACATCTTAAACCCTAAATTCTGAATTTTAAATCCTTAAACCTTAAATTCTGAACTTTGAATTCTAAGATGATTTGAGAGGTTGATAATCATGTTGATGGCTGATTATATGAATTTAAAGGTTTTGAATGAAATTTTTAGTTTTTTTTTTTTAGAATGTGAAAGAACATTTTTTTTTGTATGTGTCATTTATTCGGATTTTGTTTTATTGAAATAGAAGAATGATATCAAATTTATATTTTTAGACAAATATAATATTTTTAGTATGTTAATTATATCTTGACTTTGACAAATCTATTACTTTTTTCCTACTTTTTTAAGAAAATAAAAAAAATTACAAAAATTAAGAAAATGTTTTCCGTTCAAATTAGGTGGATAATGACTTCGAAAATATAATTGATATCAAGACTATAACGATTAAAGTTTAAGGCAATTGATGTTCATGAAATTTTGAGAAAAACGTCTTTTTATTTTTTTAATATTGGATTAAAACCATTTATGATTTAATTGGATTTTTTAAATACTTTTTAAGACGACATCTCAATATTATTTAAAATTATTGTTAACATTGTCTTTCAATCTCACAAGCTACTATAATTTGCTCAAAAACAAATATAACATAGTAAAAGTTAAGTTATCTTTTAATTATATTTTATTATTTAGCTATAAATTACATACAATTAATACAATATTCTATAATATTATATTTTTTAATTAAAATCTATTCTATTAATTATCATATATATACATCAAGGATCAAATAGTTCACAACCTGGTCGTTCTTACAGAACAAGTTCACCTCAAATTTTTCGAAAACATAAACCAGCATACTCCCCCCTATATGTTAATGAACACGTTACATTAAAAATACAAATGATTCATAAGGCAAAATCACATAACCTATGCCTGGAAAGTCACACCAGATTAATAAAAGACGAGAGATTATAAAGTTGTTTTTTAGCGGCTAAAAAGCAAAAGAAAAAAGAACTATCAAAACCCATTAATGCTGGAAATCCATTGATGTTCAAACTTGACAAACTGTATTTATTTTCATCTCATCTCCCATTAATAAAAGGCGCACAACCCATTCATAAAGCCATGTATGACAAGTGATTCATAAGGCAAAATCACATAAACCTATGCCTGGAAAGTCAAACCAATAACCAAGGATATTGTGAAGATTATTTGTGTTCAGATTAATAAAAGACGAGAGATTATAAAGTTGTTTTAAGCGGCTAAAAAGCATAAAAGAAGCACTATTAAAACGCATTAATGTTGGCAATCCATTGATGTTCAAACTCGACAAATTGTATTTATTTTCATCTCATCTTCCATTGGTAAAAGGCGCACAACCCATTCATAAAGCCATGTATGACTGTTTTTAGTGGGTTGTTTTATGGTACACATATTGTAATGGGTTGTTTCTGTAGTTATTGTTTGTTTTAGAATTGTGCGTGAAAAATGAATGGGTTTTGTGCACATATGAATGAGTTGCTAGTAAAAATGGTTGAATTGTGCGCATAAGATAAGATACCTTTTGAAAAATGACTAAGCCGTGTGCAAATTTGAATGGGTTTCCAGTGAAATTGTAGATGGTGCTCAGTGTTTTTCACTTGTTAATTGTGGTTTGTCTTATACATGAGAGTATTTTGGTTCTTTTGCGTCTTGGAGGCCTTGTTGAAAAATTATATAATGTGAGATCATTTTTTAGCAATTAAAATTATCTTCCAAGACCCTTTGGATAAAAATCCTTTTTCAAAATAGTTGTTGTTGAGTGTTCCATGGCTCAAAAAGGGAGCTTAGTGTACAAATGGAGAGCTTAAGAGATCACATATGAAGCTTGCTCAGTGTTCCATACTCAAGTGTATTGCTACTTAGTATTGACAAAAAACATGGCCATTGCTTGATCTGATGGTTTCGTTATGTTTGGAAATAGTGGGTTGAGCTCGAGATCGTTTAATTAATGGCACTCAAAGCTTTAGCTCAGAGTTTATGTTTGCTTGAGATCAAAGCTAAAGTTACCATGGCTGGTCGAAAATGATGATGCGTGGATTGGCTTTCCGAAACATTCCCCAGTCAAATGTCGTGCACCAAACTTCCGTTGGCAAATGGAACTAAACTATCATTAGGAGCAATGAAGCATCAGAAATGATCGTAGAAATGGTAGTGGAGACACCGTGATCAAGGGGTTAGTACCACAAACTATTCAAAGTTTTTTAATGTGTATAATTAATAATAATTTGATGGGATGAGAAGCTATGACTCAGTTCGATTAATATTGTAATTTGGGATTGCCATGGTGCGGTACGTCTGAGGTTTCATGAGGTGTTATCTGAGTTGATGAGAAGTCACTGAGTTTGGCTAGCTATCATAGTAGAACTAAGGGTTACTGGGGTGAAGGTGAATCAAATTATTTGGCGACTTGAGGTGGAAAATTCAACCACAGTGGAAGCGATCAATTATAAAAGAGGAATTTGGTTATTGTGGAATGGTTAGGATATTGAGGTACGTTTATTTTTAGCTGGTCAACATCTTATAAATGTGGATGTTATGAAACAGGGTTGTGAGCCATAGGTTTTCTTAACTGTTTATGCTAGGACAAACTATAGGGGTGTTTTTGACAGTTTGTTAATTTATAGGGGTGTTTTTGACAATTTGTCAAACAATATGGGTGTTCTTGTCCTTGTGTCAAACTATAGGGGTGTTTATTACCTTTTTTCAAACTATAGGGGTATTTGTAGGTGTTTTTGACCTTTTGTACAACTATAGGGGTGTTTTTGACAATTTGTCAAACAATATGGGTGTTTTTGGCCTTTTGTCAAACTATAGGGGTGTTTTTGGCCTTTTGTCAAACTATAGGGGTGTTTATTACCTTTTTTCAAACTATAGGGGTATTTGTAGGTGTTTTTGACCTTTTGTACCACTATAGGGGTGTTTTTGACCTTTTGATAAACTATAGGGGTATTTTCGACCTTTTGTCAAACTATACAGGTGTATTTGTAACATATCTGATTTTGCAGCTTTGGGTGAAGGATCAGATAGTTGAGAATTCTGGTTGGACATGTCATGTTGCTGGTTTATGCAAGTATGTACTTATTTAATTTAAAATTTAAAAGTAATAATAAATAAAAAATTATATATTATATATCTTTCATCTTCTTGTAGAATTAAGCAAGCAAATGGTGGCCCCCATTCTGGAGATAATTCAGTTCTAGCTGTTGCAGGAATATTCTCGTGGGTGTAACTGGCAAAACACTAGAGGTATTATTATTTTCTTCTCTTTGACTAATTCTTTTAAATGTAATATACCAAATATACCCTTTTAAACATTGTAAATTGCAGTAAATCAGTACACTCTCGTTTATTGAAAAGTCAGAATATCTTTTATCTGTATCACAAGGGTTAAAGTCACAAATTTGCTTATGGAATATGTCTAAATTATCACTTTCCTGGTCATACAAGCTTCATGCACAAAGTTTGTGGTTTTTTTAATTAATTGTACTAGAGGTCCCTGAAGTATACATTATTTCTCTTTACAGATGTTGCATGTTCTATAGATGGTGCTTCTTTTGCTGTTCTTGCTATGAATGGGGTAATTTTGTTATTCACATTCGAAAATCTAGTCTTTATGCGTGTTGTAAGTTTTAAAAGTGTTCATCATTCACATTCTAGTGTTCTACAACTAAGATACATATGACCAGACTCCACGATACTCTCAGTTGGCTGGAATACCTTAACCTTGGAGCCATTTATAAAAGTATACCTCATTAAAGCATTTTAACAAACAGATGGATGGAATCCGACTTTATCTAACAAAATTGATCAAATTCACTTAACCTTTGAGTACATTGATGATATTACAACTCAGTATAGCTATTCATCGAACACTTGGATGACACAACTTTAGCTAACGACATTTATCAAAATAATAGGTTTTAAGTTTCTAAATTGAGTCACATATATAATTATATTGCCAATTATTAAGCAGGTTTATCAGTTCAACATAACAACAAACACTGTCCAATTTAACCTAATTACCAAATTACACAGACTTTAATCCAATTATACGTACAAATAAGTTCAGATACTTACTCAGATGTTGAAATCTTTTCTCTGAGAACTGAAAGTTACAGGTTTGGAAGAGAAAATTTAAATCAAACCGACCGATTCTCAGGGAAATTGTAGCCGAGAAATGTAGCCGCCATTTTTTGGGAGACTTATTGTCTATGACCGGAGTTGTACTAGACTAGCCTCGCTGGCACCATGGATCCTCGCTGGCACCGTGGATCCTCTCATCTCATGTCTTTCGAGCGAAGAAATAAATTTAAGGCACTGATGTATACTGTATCGGTCAAAGAGAGAATAGAAGTGAGAGGTTTAATAGAACAGAAAAAAATAATTAAGAGGATATGATATTTATTGAGATAGTAATAGCCGACTCGACTCAGGTAGGAAGAAGTGGGTAAAGATAAAATTAAGATTTTTTTAATAACTTGTTATTTGGGTGTAGGGAAAGAAAGGTGGCTAAATGACACATTTCTTGTTGTGTTGGTTTGTGAAAAAGGTAAATATGGTTTAATTACAGGTACTAAAGTGTAATTTTTATGTGGAAATACTAATTTAGAAGATGTTTTTATTATTTATTACATGCTAATGGTGGGAAAGTAGGTTTTATTAGTACAAAAGTAGAAGAGAATATGAGTAATAAAATGCTTGTATATGTAAATAAAGAGCACGAGTTTTATTTGATCCATGTGGTGAAAAGGCTGTTAATCGAAGTATTATTAATCAAAATTGACAGGTTGCAGATGAAGAGACAGGTGAGTGGTTGATTTTATTGTTTATATTTTGAGTAGTAATTGCTTTTGTAGTCCCTCGAGTTTGTATAATTTTCACTTCCTCCCTCCCTCTTGGATTTTCCACGATAATCAATATTTAGTGGGCCCTTTCATACTCTTCCTCCTCTCACCAACTTATGTTCAGCTTTTCTCATATCATTACTCGAGAGAAGAATTACTATAGTTGAGCAAAAAAAAAAAAAACAAAAATCCAGTTAATTAATACTCTCAACTCGAATAGAAGATACTACACGAGAGTTATAGCATTGTTTGTTGCATGCTAATGGGTTTTGCTTGAATTGAATTTTATTTTAGATATGGGTTTTGTAAATTATGTAGAGAAAATGTTATTAAGATGAGAAGTTCGGAGTGTTGCTAAATTTTATTACGTTGTTCCTTTGGAGTAACATATTAAAGTTATAGTTGGTGATTATATGCAGGGGTGGAGGCAGAATTTGTTGGTAGGAGGGTCAAGGAGGTTTGGGGGTAACGTCTTTAAATTTTTTGACGTATTTACTCTGTAAGTATATAGATAATGCAAAAATTGAAAAATAGGTCATTTTATTATGAAAAATGCACTATATGTTCTATATCGTATAAAGATCGCAATATAAGTTTCGATATTAATTAATTATCCTATAAATTCTTATTTTAATACAAAATAACATATATTTTGTTGTAAAAGAAAAAAAATCATATAAATAAAGTAAGTTAACGTCTAACAAAATAAATTTTAAAAATTACGGAAAAACCAAATTAATATTTTTAAAAAATTTGGAGATTAATTTTCTGTTTTAAGTAGTTATGTTTTTTTTTTCTTAAGCCAGGGGGCATGGACTCCCCAAGACCCAATGTGCCTTCGTCCCTAATTATATGTAATTTTTTTGCCACCTATTTTCAAGGTAGAATAAAGCAAAAGAAATCCTGGACTTTTGGAGGTAAATTTGATTCTAACATGGGAGAGTCTTTTGATTAATTTTACATAATTAGAATATGAATTGCATAATCATTAAAATGTATTAGCAAGCGATTTAAATGCTGGAGGTTTTCAAAGGGCTTGCTTTAATAAAATTACTAATTTCTTTCCTAAAAAACTTTTATTTATTTTATATATAACTATTACAAATTATATGAAGGTATTTTCGTTATTTTGATTGGAACCTTTAATGAAAAATTATATGATGCGACTAGTTTTGGATGGATAGTATGCAAAAACAATGTTGATCGACACAAAAACAGTTGATAATTTTTTTAGATACGAATTTAAAGATTTTGAATGAAATTTAAGATATTATATTCTTTTGACGATATGATATGAAGGCATGTTATTATATCCGACTTTGACCAATTTATTACTCTTTGAAAAGAATTAGTATTAGGATTATAAAATTATAGTTTAGGATAATTGATGTTTTTGAAATTTTGACAATGTCCTTCGAATTGTTTTATGTATTTGGATTAATTCTATTTATGATTTAATTGGATTTTTTTAACTATTCTTTAAAATGACATCTCATTCTTATTGTTAACATTATCTTTCAATCTCACAAGTTACGATAATAAAAACAAATATTATATAGTTAAATTTAAGTTATTTTTTACTTATATAATATTATTATAGTTATGAATTTAAATAAAATTAATATAATATTGTATAATATTATAGTTTTTAATAAATTTTATTCAGTCAATTACTTTATATATATACTAAGGTTCAAAGAGTTTACAACCTAATCGTTTTAACCCAACAAGTTTATCTTAATTTTTGTAAAAAAGACGAACGTACCCTTATATGTTAATGCATGTGTTGCAGTAAAGATACAAGTATTCATTTAGCAAAATCACAAAAACCTACGCTTGGAAAGCCTGACCAATAATAAAGGATATTGTGAAAATTATTTGCGCTCGAATAGAAACTACAAAAGATTATAAAGTTGTTTTTGAACGGCAAAAAAAGAGCATTACCAAAACCCATTAATGTTGGAACATTATTGATGTTCAAACTCGACAAACTTCATTTATTTCATCTGGCGCACACCCTATTTGTAAAGGAAGAAACTCCATTAATGTTTAAACTCCACTGGTATTCATCTCACCCATTCATAAGGTCATGTATGACTGTTTTTAGTGGGTTGATTTGTGGTACAAATTGTAATGGGTTGTCTCTGTAGTTATTCTTGATTTTAGGGTAGTGCATGAAAAATGAATCAGTTGTGTACACTATTTAAATGGGTAAAAATTGAATGAGTTGTGTGCACATTTGAGTGGGTTGCTAGCAAAAATGATTGAGTTATGTGCATAAGATGAGATAACTATGAATATTTTTAAGTTGTGTGGTGATCAATATTTCCACTTATTAATTATGGGTTGTCTTATATATAACAGTATTTTCGTTCTTTTGTACCTTGAAGGCCCTGTTAAAAAATTATATAATGTGAGATCATTTTTGAGAAATAAAAATTATCTTTAAAGAACATTCGGATCGAAAGTCCTTTTTAAAAATAGATGTTGTTGAGTGTTACATGGTTCAAAAATGGAGCGTGCTCATTGTATGAATGGAAAGCTTAAGAGATCATATACAAAGCTTGCTCAGTGTGTCATACTAAATGTTTTGCTACTTAGTATTGACATAAATGTGGTTGTTGCTCGATCTTGTGGCTTCACTTTGTTTAAAAATAGTGGGTTGAGCTCGAGCTCGTTTAACCAATGGCGCTCAAAGATTTAGCTCAGAGTTCTTGTTTGGTTTTGATCAGAGCTAAAGTTACCATGGATGGTTCGAAATGATGTCGTCACTTGCGTGAATTTTTTTCTGGTCAATAAACGATTGTATTAAAAGAGAGGAATACATAAGGGTTAACCGATACCTGTCTGTTACCAAGACTTACCAGAATCCTGGACAAGTCATTGATAGGGAATGACAACCAAGACTTACATTAGAAGCTCATACTAGAAGATCTGCCTTTTCAATTTTATTACTAGAAATATGCCTAATAGAAATAAATGGCCCATTACAAATAAATTCCTTAATTACACCCATAGGAGGTCTAACTCTTCATTTAGATACAGATGTAAAAGCCAAGCCTTAGGGAATATTAAGGCAGTCTGTGAGAATCATAATTGTCATATCACTGAAGCGGACCGCTGCCACGCAAGCCTTCAACAATGCTGCTGCCTTTCCTTCCATAAGTCCATTACTCCAAAGAGCCTCTCTGTCACAGATAATAGGGACCCATGCTTGTATTTACCAATAATTGCAATTCCAATGGGAGTGTGAAGATATATTAAGGGGTAAAACATTTCCCTTCCTTCCCAAGTCAACGTCGGGTGGATTGGTTTTTTTGAACGTTTCCCAGCCTGCTCCAATGTTCTCTTTCATCGAGTTATCCACCAGACGAATGATAAATTTTGTGTTCTAGATGATTCCTTCGAATAAGCATTTCATTCTAGAAATTCCAATATTCCACAAGAGAATTAAGATCCACGCTACCAAACTCCTCCTATACAAATCCAGCATTTCCCCCCTTTAGGACTTTCATGATCCAGTCCTCAACTTCACATAATCATCACTATTAGGGAATTGCAGAAAGATATGTTTAACTGTTTCCACCGGAATATTACAAAAGTTGCATTGAGATGATAGATTATATTTTCTTTTGAACAGAGAATTTACGCAAGGGATGGCCTTGTTTACACACTTCCAACAGAAAGCCCTGACCTTTGTAGGAGTTTTTGCATGCCATCTTGTTTTCCATAGGTCCAGGTCTTCCTTAGAGTCCAATGATGGAAAGTTATGGAGGTTTAGCTCTATGCGAGAGGATAACAGGGTAACCTGATTTGGTAGTGTGCTTACCTTTCCCCTTGAAAGGCCAGATGATTCTATCTTTTTCGTCAAGAGCATAATGTCTAATACGCTTGATTGCTTCTCCGAACCTCAGATGAAATATTTCTGCAATCAAATTCGAGTTTTAGAATCCCTATTCTAAGAACATAAGTTCATTTACGGTTAAAGGACCCTCCCTATTTGGTTTAACCAACTTAATGTGAGGCGGCTACCACTTATCTTCCCAAATATCTATATTGTTTTCATTTTTAATTTGCATGATGCAACCTCTAATGAGGATATCCACGCCTCCATAATGCTTTCCAAGACCTAACCTTTATATAGGAGTATACCAATAAGGCAAGTTTCATAGCTTTAAAACCACTTTATCTTTAGCCCTCACAAACTTATCACATGCCTTCCATTGTATCCTCTTCCTGCCTCCAGATTGCCACCAGAACCTTGCTATCATATTAGACAACTCCTTAGAAAAGGTTTGAAAATTTAAGGAACGACATAGCATAGTTCGGCAGAGACTGAAACACGCACTGACTTAATTAATGGCAGAGACTGAAGTACTGTTAGAGTAGTGTTTAAACTTGGGCACTTATTTTTGTCAAATTTTGAAAAACTTGGGTACTAACGAAAACTCCACGTGGTAGTTAACATCAAAAGTATCGGTGGGTACTAACGGAAGATATAAAAAAAAAACGTTGGATACTTATTTGTCATTTTTAAATTTTTTTTTTATTTGTCGATTTTTTAAACATTGGGTATAAATGGGTATTTTTCCTTTATAATAAAGCAATCTTTTACAATGGTATTTAAATGGACAAAAAATTTAAATGAAAGCTTTTAGAACAAAAAAAAAATGGACAAAAAAAAAAACAGTATTTAGATGAAAATTATTGTAAAATCACATATTTTTGTCGACAATTAACCTAATATAAATGATGACTATCCAATTTATAGCTTAGATAAAATTAATAACGAAAATATAAATCAGATTGAAAGAATGACAATTGCATAGGAAAATTATCATATTTTTTATAATTATAAAAACAAAGGCGTTTACTGATATTTGATTTAAGATAAATATAAACAATGAGAAGCCTCTATTGATGTCTGGTTATCAACTAGCTGACTATTGAAGATAAATATAAAACACGAAATCCTTGTTGATATTTGGTTTAATATAAATATAAATCATGAGGTATCTACTTAAAGTTTGGTTACATGGTACCAGATATAAAGAATTTTGGAAGGGATTGATGGGAAATAAAATGGAGAGAGTAAATGGGGTTACAAAAGTGAGGCGAAACAACTCTTTGATAGCTAAATGGAAAAAAAAAAGCAGCAGTAAGAACTAATATTGAGGCCGAGTGTACGAATGGGACCCACATTTTCTAAGGATGGTTCAGTTCTGGCTGTTGCAGCAGAGACTGTAATCAGATTGTGGGACCTGGAAAGGAATATTCTTGTGGGTGTAATTGGCGAGACAGTCGAGGTATTATATTTTCTTTTCTTGACTATTTTTTATATGTAAAATACCAAGTATACCCTTTTTAATTGCTAATTTTAACACAGCAAATGAGTGCACTCTCGTTTACTGGAAAGTCAGAATATCTTATAATTGTATCACAAGGCTTAAACTCTTAAGTTTGAGTATGTCTAAGTTATCTATATCCTGGTCATACAAGCTTCCTGCACTGTGTTTATTACTTTGTTTTTTTAGTTAATTGCACTGTAGATCCCTACATTATGCAATATTTCTCTTCACAGCTGTTGCATGTTCTATGGATGGTGTTTCTTTTGCTGTTCTTTCTCTTCTTCCCATATTATCTAAGCCAATTGAGTCTACTGAAGCAATATTACAGGGTAGGAACGGGGTAATTTTGGTATTCACAGTCGAAAATCCAGTTCCATGGTCCGTGAAAGAGGTAAATATATTGTAATTACAAGGACTAAAGTGCAATTTATTCGTGGAATTACTTATTTAGAAGAGATTCTTATCACAGGCTAATGGTGGGAAGCTAGCTATTACTCGTATAATTTCGAAAGTTGAATAAAATGTGAGTATTGAAATGCTTGTGTATGTGAATAAAGAGCATGAGTATGTTTTGTTTGATCCACGTGGTGAAGAAGCTGTTAATCGAAGTATTATTAACCGAAATGGACAGGCGGCACATGAAAAGACAGGTGAGTGCTCGATTTATAGTTTATATTTTGCATAATTGCATGGTGTAGTCCTCCAAGTTTTTAGAATTTTCACTTGGCCCCCTTCCCTCTTGGATTTGTTTCTACACATTTGGAAATAAAAATTTAAAGACTCAAAAGTGCAATTTTTGCATAATATTAACTCAAAAATAAAATAAAAGTTGAACATCCTTAGCTACCAACAAAGTTCTAGCTCTGCCCTAGGTTTTCAAAAAATAAAATTTGATCCCATCTCTTCTAAAGTTATCTTTTCAGGATTGTTGTTTTTGCATAAAATAGAAAAGAAAAAGATACATGGACCTATCGTGCAATTAAATAAGAAATTCCTAACTATGGTGTTGAAACCTGAATTTTCTGGTCAGTGTTGTTTCTACACTTTCGAAAATGAAAATCCAATGACTCGAAAATTTGTAGGAATCTGTAGTGATTTTTTTTATAATATAGGGACCTATTGTGCAATTAACTCAAAAAAAAGATGAACCTCCTCGGCCATGAACAAAAAGTCCTGGCTCAGCCCTTGGTTTCTAAAAAATAAAATTTGACCCACCTTTTTATAAAATTATTTTTTTACTATTGTTGTTTATAGTGAAAGAAAATAAAAAATACAGGGATCTATAGTGCAATTAAACCTGAAATTATCGCTTGCTGTAACATAAGTAAGTTTGGATATGCATCTATATAAAGTGAATTACTGAAATTCAAATTGGAAAAAGATGATGATGATGATGTAATGATGTCATCATCAATTTCATTATCATACTAGCACTTGATAGGCCATGGGAATTTTCCATACCTGAGTTAACTAAAACCATTGTTCTTCACTACCCAATCCATTCTATGGTAAGTTAATTCATTAGAACATACTGTTTATTTGAATTAAATCAATTTCAAACTTATTAAATATTAATAGACTTCAAATCACAACTTTCAGGTAATTCCTGGATTAATATATATAGACTTTGATAATTATAGGGTTGTTCAGTTTGTGCATAATATATATATAGACTTGATAGTGAAAATAATAATAATACAGGGACCTATAGTGCAGTTTGTGCATAATATAGGGACCTATAGTACAATTACCAAAAAAATGAACCTCTTTTGACACCAACAGAAAGTTCTGTCTCTGCCTTCTTCTTTCAGGATTGTTGTTTTTGCATATTATAGGGACTTAATAGTGAAAAAAGAAGATACAGGGACCTAGATTGCAATTAACTAAGAAATATTTAACTAAGCAAGTCTTTTTGGTTTTGTACAGATAAGTTTGGATATACATCTATATATGGTGAATTACCACAATTCAAATTGGAAAAAGATGATGATGATGTAATAATGACATCATCATCTGTAGTAGCAATTGATAGGCTATGGAAATCGATATTTAATGGGCTCACTCATACTCTTCCTTCTCTCACCAAATTATGTTTAGCTTATTTTGAGTCATTACTCGAGAGAAGAATTACTATAGCTGAGTGAAAAAAAAGAAGCAAAAATTCAGTAAATTTTTTATACTCTCAATTAGAAGAGAAGATACTACACGAGAGAGTTATAGAGTTGTTGTATGTTAATGAGTTTTGTTTGATATATTGAATTTTATTTTAAATACGGGTTTTGGACATTATTACCCAAGTCTTCCAATTTTGTGTAGTGGAAAATTGTATTGATTGAATATGAATTTTTTTCAAATGTTACTAAATTTTATTATTATGTTCCTTTGGAGTAACAAATTAAATCCATAGTTTTTGGTTAAATGATATTCTTTGAGTAATTCTCCAAAAAGACAGGTGGTCCAATTATACATTGTGATAATTTCATCATTGTCATCTTTTTTTAAATTGAATTCCAGTAATTGATCATATAAATTTAAAAAATTTGGATAAAAATTTAGATATTTTATTCTTTTACATTGTGAAGGTATGTGTCTAAAGCATAAGTTATTTTACTTTTTTTTTTTACTTATTACGTAAAAAAGAGTAAAAAAATTACAAGAATTATGAAAAAAAAGTTCCATTCAAATTTGGTGTAGAATAAATGGAAAAAAGAATTAGTATCAAAATTATATAATTAAAGTTAAGGTAATTGATTTTCATGAAAATCTTGACAACTCTGTCCACCGCCAATTTTTTTTTTTTTTTGGGGATTAATTCTATTTATGATTTAATTGAATAATTTTAATTGTTTTACAAAATGACATCTCACTATTATTTTAATTATTGTTAACATTGTCTTTTTATCTCACAAGATACTATACAATTGTTTTAAAAGAAATGTTACAAAGTAAAATTTAAGTTACATTCTATTATAATAGCTGTACATTATATAAAATTTATATAACATTATATAATATTTATATTTTTAATCAAATTTTATTCTTTTGATTACTATATATACTCGTTATCTTTTAATTATATTTTTTTTATTATTATTATTATTATTATTATTATTATTATTATTATTATCACTATTATATATATGGTAAGGTTTAAAGAGTTCACAAAACCTAATCATTTTTGCTTAATAAGTCCATCCAAATTTTGAAAAAAAAAACCAACATACCCCTATATGTTAATGCACGCGATGCATTTAAAAATATAAGTGATTTATAGGCAAAATTACATAAATCTACGTTTGAAAAATCACACTAATAATCAAGGATATTGTAAAGATTATTTGCGTTCAGATTAATTAAAAACAACGAGAAATTATAAACTTGTTTTTAAGCGAAAAAAAAGCACATTATCAAAACCCGATGATGTTGAAAAGTTCATTAATGGTTAAACTCGACAAATGCTATTTATTTCATCTCATATCCTACTAGTAAAAGACGCACAACATACTTGTAAATGTGAGAACTTCATTCAGGGACGGAACTATGCATAAAGATTCGGGACCCAGGCCCTCCAAAATTATCAAAAACAATTTTTTGACCTTTATAAAAATAAATTAATTTTTTTATAAAGGTATGCCCCTCCAATTTTTCATGATTTATCACTGGCCTTTTCAAATATTAATTCCTAGTTTCGTCCTTGACTCCATTGATATTCATATCACAACCCATTCATAAAGCCATGTATGATTTCTTTTAGTGGGTTGTTTTGTAGTATAAATATTGTAATGTATTGTTTGTGTAGTTATCGTTGATTTTAGGGTTGTGGTAAAAAATGAATGAGTTATGTATACTAATAGATGATAAAAATTGAATGGTTTTTTTGGTTGGGTATATAGTTATTTTAAAATAAAAAGATAAACTCTTAACACTATATAATGTATCACCTACTAAAATAAAGAGAAAAACATAAATAAAAAAAAAATGCACCAATTGATCTCTTTACAATCATTTTCTTTGTTGAAAACTCACTAATGACAAGATTATTTCTCACCCTCCAAATATAATAATAGTAGATCCAAATGTTATCCTCCAAACTTTCCTTCTACAATTTCTACATGCCTTTAACTTCTTTAGTCACCTTAAAACTCAAAAGAAATATTCATATCCTTAACAATACCTAACAATACCTACTGATTTAAGTGTTTCAAAACACAAATTCAGTGTTATTGTGTAACTGTCTAGTGTTTCTTTGTTCAGTGTTAATTAAATGTGTTCAGTGTAACCACCTATCGTACTTAGTAAATTTCAGTTATAAATTATGTTTTATCTTTATTAAAATAAGAAAGAGAGACAAACATCAATTTTGATGGCCACCAGACCTATATTGTACTTGTTAATTATTCCTACATGCTACATCTTTAAAAATCAAATTCAATGTCGGATCCCACAGGGTCAGCTACTCCGTCACATTATAGTTGGATACCTCATGGATGGAGGTGGAGGAGACCTTTACTTTCGGCCACTCTCTGTTGTGCATGAACAAGATAGGCTAAACAAAAGATCACATACTCAAGCGATGGATCCTCCAAACACATAATTACCAGTACCGCTGCCACACTGTAATATTAGGGGAAAAAAAACTACTGGTGGGCATAACACCCTCATGGGAGTGAATTTGGTCATCCCATATATATATATATAGGATATGGAGGAAGATTCATATAAGAACTACATATAGGATTGGGTAAAAAAAATGTGAACAAGGCTGTTGCTGACGTTTTCATAGTGGACTGCCATATTCCTCAGGTTTTGCGATCAAAGATCTTAAACTATGGAAGAATAGAGTGGTAATCAGTCTACTGGGTTCTAAGGTAGGGTATAATTATCTATCAATGAAAATGCAACAAATTTGGAGGCGTATGTTTGCGTTAGTATGATTACTTTATGGTGAAATTTAAAAATCTAGGAGGCTTTAATATTGCATTGAGGGGTACCCTGGATGAAATTTGGATCATTGTTTGGTTGTGTGTGAGTTGACCCCAAATTTCAATCCTCAATATACTCTGATTACAACTACTACGACCTGAGTTAAGATATCAAAACGTAGAATTGAGCTGAAGGCGATTAGAATTGAACCAATAACCAAGCACGTTTAGCTGTAGAGCTTAATCTCAACAAACCTCTAGATCCAAAAATTCTTATTGGAAAGGAGACTTATAAAGTCGAATACAGAGGATTACATTTAATCTGTTTTGAGTGAGGAAGGTTAGGATATCAAAAGGACAATTGGCCTCTGAACATCCTGAAAAACGATAACCCAGGAAAAGGAAAGTTGGTGGAGGCGAGTGTGCAATTAGAAATGGTGGATAGGGCCGTAATTAATGAAAAATTATCGCTATATGGAGAATGTGTGACTAGTAAATAGACAAGGTAGTCATAAGAGTGGAAAAGGGAGTTATAATGGTGGAAAAAATAGGATCTCGAAATATTTGGGCTCTAGGTTGGAGTACTAAATATAGAAGAGGATAATACGGAGGTTCTAGAGACGAATTTAATGGATAAATATGGAAATTGGGAACTGAGAAGGCTGGGGGGATTTTGGAAACCAAAAACAAGCTATAACTGGACCAAAACAAACAAAAAGGGAAAGAAGGACAGAATATATCATCTTACCCCCTACGTCTGAACTATCAAATGACTTATCTATGGTACCAGAAGACTTTTGGAATGGATAAATCGAAAATATAATGGAGAGCGTAAATAGGGTACAAAAGTGATATTGAGGCAGAAACAAGAGTGAATTATGGGGGGAGATAATGGAGTTATGGGTCAGGGAAGTTTTTAGACCACACACAGAATGTAGAAAGGACTACCAGGAAGCATTGAGGAGTGATGGAAAAGGGAGACCAGCAAAAACAAATTAAATGTTTTAGCCGTGAACCCGAAGATAAGTTTTTGACTAAACAAGAGAAGGGAAACGATAGCACATGGACGAAATTGGACCAAGAAAGTGACAATGTGCTCACCAAAATTCTACTGGTAAATGGGAGTGAACTATCATTGAACAGGAGCATTGAAACATCCAACATGGATGTGAAGACGCCATGATCAGTGGTTAGTTCACACACTATTCAAACTTTTTTAATGTCTAAGTTATCTTATATCTGTATCACAAGGGTTAAACCCACAAATTTGCTTATGGAATATGTCTAATTTATCTTTATCTTGGTCATACAAGCTTCACACACACTGTTTGTTTCTTTTTTTTTTAGTTAATTGCACTATAGGTCCCTAAAGTATACATTATTCTCTACACAGATGTTGCATGTTCTACGGATAATGCTTCTTTTGCTGTTCTTGCTATGAATGGGGTAATTTTGTTATTTACAATCGAAAATCCAGTTACTATTGCTACATGGTTTGTGAAGTTAAGAGGTAAATATGGTTTAATTACAAGGACTAAAGTGTAATTTGTTTGTGGTAATACTAATTTAGAAGAGATTTTTATTATTTATTACAGGCTAATGATGGGAAAGTAGCTTTTATACGTACAAAAGTTTAACAGAATATGAGTAATGCAATGCTTGTGTATGTGAATAAAGAGCATGAGTATGTTTTATTTGATCCATGTGGTGAAAAGGCTGTTAATCGAAGTATTATTAATCGAAATGGACAGGTGGTACATGAAAAGATAGCTGAGTGGTTGATTTTTTCCATTTATATTTTGTGTAATTGCTTTGTGTGGTTCCTTAAGTTTTTAGAATTTCTCACTTGGCCCCCTTCCCCTCTTGGATTTGTTTCTACACTTTTGGAATGAAAATCTGAAGACTTGAATTTTTTTAGGATCTATAGTGCAATTTTTGCATAATATAGGGACCTATAGTGCAATTTTAGTATAATGTAAGGACCTATAGACTATAGTGCAAATTTTTTATAATATAGGGGACTATTATGCATTAACTCAAAAATAAAATAAAAAATGAAACTCCTTGACTACCAACAAAAAGTCCCTAGGTTTTTGAAAAGAAAAATTTGACCCCATCTCTTCTAAAGTTATCTTTCTAGGATTGTTGTTTTTCATAAAATAGGGGAAAAAAAAAGAGACAAGACCTGTAATGCAATTAACTAAGAAGTTTCGGTCGTGTGTTATTTCTACATTTTTGAAATGAAAATCCAATTACTCAAAAAAATTTAGGGATCTATAATTCATTTTTTGCATAATATAGAAACCTATTGTGTAATTAACTCAAAAATAAAATAAAAAATGAATCTCCTTGGCCACCAACAAAAAGTCCTTAGGTTTTCAAAAAATAAAATTTGACTCCACCTCTTCTAGAATTGTTGTTTATAAGGCAAAAGTAAAAAGATAGAGGGACCTAGAGTTTAATTAACTAAGAAACTCATGTCTATTGTGTTAAACCTGTAATTATAGGAACGTGCAATTTTTGCATAATACAAGGACCTAGAGTGCAATTAACTAAGAACTTCATGTATATTTTGTAAAAGCTGCAATTAACAATTTAGTCAACTTTGAAATAAAAGACTTGTTATTTTTTGGAGGAAAAATTCTCGTATATATACAAGAATAAGATGATATTAAGCCTAAATATAAGCTTGCAATATATACAAGAATAATATATTATACCTAAATATAAGCTAGTCTATGAATATAGACTTTGACTAATTTAAATTTACTTATTACATAAATGTAACTCATAAATCAATTTGTAATTTATAGATCAGTCAAAAGCTAAACTTAAAGAAATAATAAAATATGAATAATAAAATTGATTCTCCATGAATTAAGCTCCAAAAATATCTTCTTTGACATCCCTTTTTTCCGATAACTTCAAAACAAATATCACCCAAATTATTACAATACTTCACCTGATGGTCTCAAACAAAGCAAATTATTCAAAATTCTTAAAAGTAAACAACCGTCACACATTAAATGAAAATATATATACATGTCTACTTGTCTAGGGATGATGGTGATGACCAAGCATCTTCTCCTTGATTTTCTCAAGCATACTCTTCTTCTCGTGCTGGTGGACCATCCATGTCTTCCCTGGAGTAGTGGATGTCTTAGTGCCAACAGTGGTGATGTTGGTTAATCTACAAGCATTAATTTGTTGACTAAAAAATTATGACGTTGACATGTCATGGACTTGGTGAGAATATCTGATATCTGCAAGTTAGTGGATATATGTGGAAGTGTGATTATTTGGTGATCAAATACACGTCGAATAGAGTGACAATTTTGACAACTTTGAAATAAAAGACTTGTTATTTTTTAGAGAAAAATTCCTCATATATATACAAGAATAATATATTATGCCTAAATATAATATAGTCTATGAATAGACTTTGACTAATTAAAATTTACCTATTACATAAATGTAACTCATAAATTAATTTGTAATCTATAGATTAGTCAAAAGTTAAACTTAAGGAAAGAATAAAATATGAATAATAAAATTAATTCTCTATGAATTAAGCTCCAAACATATCTTCTTTGACATTTTTTGTAAAATTGATTACCTATAGTGCAATAACCAAAAAAAGAACCTCCATGGACACCAACAAGAAGTCTTGGCTTTGCCCTCTTTTAAATTTTTTTCAGGATTGTTGTTTTTACATAATATAGGGTCTCAAGATACAGGGACATAGAGTGCAATTAAACTTGAAATTATAGTTTGGTGTAATATAAGTATTGTTTTTTTTTTTTTGAACATGTAAGTTTGGATATGCATCTATATATGGTATATTACTGGAATTTAAATTGAAAAAAGATGATAATAATGTAATTATGACACCATTATCCGTAGATAGACTATGGAAATCAATATTTAGTAGGCCCTCTTATACTCTTCATTCTCTCACCAAATTATGTTCAGCTTTTCTCGAATTATTACATAAGCGGAGAATTTCAGTTGAGTAAAATTTTGTGGCAAAAAAAAAAAAAAGAGAAAATCCAGTTAATTAGTACGCTCAATTCAAATAGAAGTAACTACACTAGAGTTATAGAGTTGTTGTATGTTAATGGGTTTTGTTTGAAATGTTGAATTTTTTTTAGACATGGGTTTCAGAAATTACCTGGATTTTCCAATTTTGTGTAGAGAAAATTTTTATTAATTGAATATGAGAAATTTTCAAACGTTATTACTATGTTCTTTTGGAGTAACAGATTAAAGCTATAATATTTGATTATATGTAATTTTTTTTGCCACCTCTTTCCTGAAGTGAAGTAGAAGAAAGCTAAAGAATCCTGGAGTTCTCGGGGTAAACTATATTCTAGGAGGGAAGAGTTTATTGACTAATTTTACATAATTCGAATAATAAATCTTTTTTTAGGCAAATAAATAACGAATCTCATAATCAGTAAAAAAGTACTGGTAAGTGATTAAAATCTTGAAGGTCTCAAAATAACTTGCTTTAATAAAATTACCATTTTTCTTCTTGAGAAACTTTTATTTATTTATATATTAATTATTACAAACGTTATGATGGTATTTTGGTTTTTTTCATCATCTTGGAAGCTTTAAGAAGAATTATATAATGCGAGATCAGTTTTGGGTAATAAAAATATCGTTCAAAACTTTTTGGAAGAATGACTATGTTTTGTGTAGATTTACATAATTATGATCGACGCAAGCTTCGTTGATTGACCCTAAATTTGAATAAAATTTTTAATCAAACATCATATAGTTCATATATATTACAAATAAAGTGAAATAAATGCTCATATGGTGATATGTTATAGTTTATAACGAAGATAAGAAATGTTTTTTAACTATAATTTAAAGTGAAATAACATGTTTTTGTCTTAATATAAATGATCCTAATTATAAAACACGAAAGATTTATTAATATTTTGCTTAAGGTAAATATAAACTAACAGGACAGTTGCTGATGTTTTTTTAATTATCAATAAGTATTATAGATGGAAAAGGAATATGTCTCAGAGATACTTGAAGACCCGCTATACAAGTTATCTTAGAGAGTCTTTTGGCATGGAAGGATTTTTTGATCTTCTATAAGTAAAATCGAAAATAGCCTCTTTAAGGTGCCCATTATATCATTAAAATATATTGTTTATGGTCTGAATGAGTTTATAGGCTTTCTGAAAGGAAAAATATAAACCCAAATATTGGACATATAAAAGTCCTAAGTAGCTTAATCTTATATAAATTTAAAGGTTTTGGATGAAATTTTAAATATATTATTCTTTGAAAATGTAAATGTGCGTCTCTAAAGTATGTATCATTTATTTTTGTTTTGTTCTATTGAAATGGAAAAATAATATCACATAATATACTATAGACAAACATAATTTTTCTAGCATGTCATTATATTTGACTTTATCAATCTATTACTTTTTTCTTCTTCTTATGTATAAATAATAAAAATTACAAGAACTATGAAAAAAAGTTTCAGTTCAAATTAGGTGTAGAAATATTTCGAGAAAAGAATTATGTCTTTGATTTTTCTTTCTCGAACTATATGGATTAATTCTAATTACAATTCAATTGATTTTTTTAACCACTATTTAAAATGACATCTCATTATTATTTAGAATATTTTTAACATTATCTTTCAATCTTACATGTTACTATAAATTTGTTCAAAAACAAATATAACATAATAAAATTTATGTTATCTTTTAATTATATTTCATTATTATAGCTATAAATTAAATAAATTTAATCTAACATTGTATAATAGTTATATTTTTTAATTAAATTTTATTCTATAAATTCCTATATATATACGCTAAGGCTCAAAGAGTTCACAATCTAATATTTTTTACCCAATAAGTTCACCTCAGTTTTTAAAAAAAGACCAACATACCCAATATATTAATGCACGCGTTGCATTAAAAATATAAGTGATTAATCATGCAAAATTACACAAAGCTACACCTGGAAATTCACACCAATAATCAAGGATATTGTGAAGATTAATTGCATTCTGATTAATTAGAAACTACGAGAGATTATAAACTTGTTTTTGAGTGGCAAAAAAACCTAAATCGTGAAGCGCAAGCCCACGGTTATCTTTTGGAGTACATATTTTACTCTATTTAATTTTTGGTGCTTTTCCATCTCGAAAAATCTCTACAAATACTCGTAATACGATCCTACACAAAAGATGGAAACCAGAAAGATAGGAAACCAAAAACATAGTATCCCTTGAAGAACCGATCTAATTCGTTTCAATCTTAACAAAATTGAAATATAAGTTGCATTCCAAGATCTTCTATACCCTTCCAATCTATCGATTAGAGGCTTATAATCCCTCAAAAGCAAAACATAAGCACCAAGAGGCACACCCAAATAACAGAATGGCTTGGCTCCTTTTTCCAATTGCGTTGTTCCCATTATATTCTCAAACACTTAATTTTCAAAAATGAGTTGTGGTCACATTTGAATGAGTTGCTAGTAAAAAAGTTTGAGTTGTGTGCATAAAATGAGCTACCTGTGAAAAATGACTAAGTTGTGTGCAAATTTGAATGGGTTTCTAGTGAAAATTACTAGATGGTGCTCAGTGTTTTCTACTTGTTAATCATGGGTTGTCTTATATATATAAGATTATTTTAGTTCTTTTGTACCTTGGAGGTTTTGTTGAAAAATTATATAATGTCAGATCATTTTTAGCAATAAAATTATCTCCAAGACCCTTTGGATAAAAAATTGTTTTTAAAATAGTAGTTGCTAAGTGTTCCATGATCCAAAAATTGAGTGTGCTCATTGTATGAATTTGTTCAGTATATTTTCTTTTTAGTCCCTTATAATTCTTTGACTACGCTGTCAAAAAAATTCAAAAAGAGGGATTAAGATGCTATCTTTTGTAAGACAGATGACTAAACTGTCTAAATATGAAAAGAAAAAAAGATCAAAGGGATAATAAATTAGAATATTAGGATACAATCCATAACAATATGAAGTCATTCTTTAACGCTATAATAAAGACTAAAGTGTCAAAAATTGTTATGCTCTCGATTGGAAAATTGTTTGAAATGTGCTTCTCGGGAGATAAGTTATTGATTTTTTGAGTTAACTTGTAACAATAAGCACAAACAAAAATTAATTAGGTATAGTAGAGTTTGAAAAAGAAATCAAGAAAAGAAAAGAAAAATTAGTAACCTCAAGTAACATTTTGGTAATTATATGCAAAAGTAGATCCAAAGTGATTCATAAATCCTTGTGTTTGTATAACAACTCACCCAGACTTGCCCATAATCTCTTGCACAACCAACCAATCATTTCTTGTTCATCAAGAAATATGTACTTATTATTTATTATTTAACTTAACTTGGCGCCACTTTGTGTTGGGTTTAATAGTGCTTTTGGAGTTATCCACATCCTGATGAAATGACCCACCATCTATACAAAGTGTTGTACATAATTATTAGATAAAAAAGGTCTTATTAGAAAATGGTTGTTTATGAATTTACTTTATAAAGTATAGATAACAAAGTTGTGTTCGATGTAGGAATTAAAATCTGAAGGCCCAGGATAGTTAGTATGTAGAACAAACTTCTTGATTTTGTGACTCTACAAATAATACAAATACAAACATTTAATATGGAAAAAACTGAAAATAATGGGAGAATAAATATACCAGTCCATCAAATAATATGTTTAAGCCTCGAGTTAATTAATTGTAAAAGTAGTAATCATATAGAATCCAAAGCTGAATGAATAACCATTTGGTCAACCTGTAATATAAAACCAAATCAGTTTGAGTAATGCTGGATATCACCCCAAATCGCATCACCTTTTTATCGTCTCTTAGGTGGACCAATCATAACGGAAAGAGAAAATAATAAATCAGGAAAGAGAAATTATATGATTGGTTAATTTAAAATCCACATAGGAGGCGATGAAAAGGTGATGCGTTTTGGGGTGATATCCAGCATTACTCAATCAGTTTTTCATGTAACACAAAAGAATAACAACCCATAAAGAAATGCATAATTAAGGACATTTCACTTTGGTCCAAAAAGTATTTCCTCATTAACCCTATTTAGGCTGCAATTTCCAATTTCTAGCAAGGCCAATATCATCTCCATTACCTTTAAGGGATCCTTAACAATCAAATTCATTTTCCTACAAAAAGATCAAAATAATGACATGTAAGAAAAAATATTACTAAACTCTGATTGAGTGATAATTAGATATGGGAGGAATCCGAATTAAACAAAAAAGCTCACCTTCTCTATCATTTTTCAAGAAAATCTCTGATACCTTGGAAATAAAAAACAAAAACTTGTGAGTCTTATAGTAGATTCTAGAAAACAAAATTAATCTATAACGAAACAAATTGTATGTGTCTATGCTTATACAAAATCAGAATCAGATTGTAAACCGACTTCGAATAGTGTTTTCCAGAGCGATGTTTGATGCACAAATTCTGAATTATTATCACCAACGGGGGTATTTAAAAGATCTTTCCAGACCAGTCCTCGTCTTGGTATATGATCTCAACTGAGTTCATATATGAAGTTAGACTTATGAATACTAATAAAATTAGGATGTGGCTGAACTTGTCCAACAAGTGCCCATCTGTATAGTATTGTACCGTAAGTTGGTTCAGATTTGGGTGTCTAGCTAAGTTTACTTGTTGGTAATGTACCTTAGCAAGCTTGTTACCATTTTTTTTAGCATGTAAACTGAATAATTATATCATTATACTAAGTTTCCACACTCGTTAAAAGAGATTTTATTTATCATACATCAATGAATGACACAATTAAACAATAAGGACACATTAACATTTTACCACTCCGAAGAAATACGTCGAATACTTAATCAATTACATGACCATTTGCAATTGGTGCTCTTAAATTTTATATTTTAGATATAAAACAAAATAAAATCCAATAAATAAAAATGGAACCTAAACGAGAAAAGAGGAATAAAAACGGCAGTTGCAGACATTATGTGCTGCCATTACTTCTACGTCTTCCATAAACTCCTGGACATACTTATTACTATGTTTTAGGTAAATTGAATCGTCTTAAGTGCAAGATATTTTATCGCGTTAAATGTGTTAGAAAACTTTGTAGTTTCTCAAGACTTACATCATAATTAGTTGATTGATCTGAAGGCAATTTGAATGAGTATAAATAAGCCATAACATCCCTGTAGGATATTGGGCGAGCTTTGGAACATTTTCTCACCTAAATATATCCCAAACAACACCTCCTTTGCTAGCTCATATTTACTCAAACCATCTTCTTCATCTATATTATGGTTAACCAAATTCAAGCTAGATGGCTTAATCAACCGTTCAAAATATTCATTACCAAGATTACAACGAACAAAAGATTCGATGAATTCCTCACCAAGATATAACGATTTTTTATCACAAATTCACAATCACAATAATTTCTCTAATCATAAAATTTTATACAGCCATGTACCTGTGAAGTTTTATACCTACTCCCACTTGCCTTTTTTCTATGTTTTAGGGCCGAAGTTACTTCCAAATAATCATAAAACCTTTTAGTGATACTAGCTAAAGTGAAAAAATTGGTGCTTAATAAAATAACTGAATACCGATGAAATTGCCTTTTTAACTGTTAAATCCGTGAACAACGGTTAATTACATCATACTAACATCATATGAACATCATCGAACAAATGGTGGAAACATTAATCTGAAACCAAAAAAACAAAATTATCATCATACAAACACCAAAACTTATCAAAATTAGGGTTTTTATTGTTTTGAGGGGGTGATGCCGGTACAAAGAGAGTTAGGTTTTGTGGGTGGGAAAGGGAAAGCAATGGGAGTGTTAGTATGATGTAATTAACCGTTGTTCACGGATGGAAAAGGGTTAGGTGTGATTGTCTTTTTTTTATCTTTTTTTTTAAACTTTAATGGACGGTTTTATTTGTTTGTTTAAGAATTGTATGTTTAGGATTTTTGTTTAAAAATGAGTAATATTGATTAATTAATGATATTAATGGATGTGAGGCGAGAAAAGATCATGGCCACCACTTATGTAGACGATCTGGACCATTAGGTTATTTGTTGTATAATATAGATATATCATTACAAACTCTATCACTAAACACATTCAATCTCTCAAAATCTCCTATCTCTCACATCAAAATGGAGTTGTGAGGTCCACTGGTCGATTTGAAACTGAGCTACATAGTCTTGGAGTATAAATCTCCTATAATGTTTTCTCTGCCTTCTTCTAACAGTTTGAATTTAGTTGAATTGACAATTTAATATGGTATCAGAGCTCCAGATACTTGAGGTCCTGGGTTCGAGTCTCTTCACCGCCACCCACCTCAATATCTCCAATTGCATTGCTTAGATCAATACATCTCTTCTACTAAGCCTGCACATGAGGGGGCGTGAAACCCCATGTTTGATGTCATCTTGAAAAGAGATTATTACTCAAAAGGGACTTAGAACCTCTCCCGTTGATTTTTAGAAGTTATAACTACCACAATGTTCTCGTTAGAAGTCTCAAATCAACACCATTTTGTATAACTAAACTAACATTTCCAATCCCAGTGCATATCGTTTAAATATATAAACCCTAATATATCTGGAAACACTTTCTTATTAATTTTTATGTATCTTATCTTTGATTTTCAGTGAATTTTCATTACGTAGTATTATACACGAACTTACTAACTTTTAAATACACTTGGTTATTGTGAAAAATAATTTGTCCAGTTTTAGAAATTGGTGGCTCAACGTAAAAGATTATGTGCTCACTGTCTTGATTATTATTAGAATCATGCTCGGTGTGATCACTTGGTGGCTAGACGGTGGTCAGTAATGTGTGTGTAACCATCGCCATGTTCATTGTCACCACATATAGTGTTTTGTACTTGTTAAATTTATTTTGTCTTTATATATGAGGGTATTTTGGTTCTTTTGTACCTTGGAAGCCTTAATGAAAAATTATATAATGAAAAATTGATTTTTGGTGAAAAAAATATCTTTCAAGACCTTTTGGAAACATGACTTAAGCTATGTGCAAATTTACATAACTATGGTTGACCTGAGCTCGGTCAACTGATCCTTCATATTTATAAGTTTTGTTCATAGATATAAATTATGAATATATTTTTTACTCAAACCATGGCATAGTTCATATAGATCACAAATAGTCAGTGAAATGACTCTTCATATGGAGTAGTTTATAATGAAGATTGATAATATTTTTTTAATGGTAGATAAATGAAAAACAAAAGAAAAGTAGTTAAATGAAGAATTGATATTTTTACTGAAAACACATGTTTTTTTCTACAATTCTTTTAATATAAATAATAATTTATTTAATATATAGTTTACATAAAATTATAACGGAAATATAAATCAAAGATTGAAAGAATGACAATTGCGTGAGAGAATTATTATACTGAAGAATATCATAAAACTTAAGTGGTTCATTGATATTTGATTAATAAACCATGAAAAATCTATTGATGATAGTTTATCAACTTGCTTACTATTTAAGATAATTATAAAACACGAAGTTCTTCATTGAAATTTGGTCTAAAAAATGAGGTGTATTCAATTGGGAGTCTGTTGGATTTTTTTTGGATTTTCGAAGTCCAGGTGTATTCGATTAAAATTTTAAAATGTCTTTTAAAATTTAGGTGTATTCAGTTGAGACTCTTTTAAAATCTTGGTGTATTCAATCAAGATTCTTGTAAATCTCTTACAATTTTAGGTATTCAAAAATCATTGTACTCTACAAGTCATTGGACTCTGTAGGAGTTTAGGTTTTGAGTATAAACAAAATAGATTTCTACAAATTCTTCTGAAAAAACAGAGATTTATAAACTCCAACGACGGAGGTAATATTTTTCCATAAACAATTTTATAATTATTCAAATAATAAATTTCTTTGTATGACTGGATACTAATTTTAGCTATTTTTATTAGTCCTACTTTTTGAGTTGGAATCGCTTCTGTAACACCCCTTCAGCTCAATCTTTTGGGACAATTCTCTTTCTTTTTGCAATCGTAACACTTGTGTTTCTCAAATTAGTCAAATGTAGAGCTGTTATACTATTAGGAACTAATTAATAAAATTGATTTGCAGCCCTTTTTTTCGAAATTTTTGGGCAATCATTATATTATCTTGCTTAATAGCCTTCTCAATCAACTTCAACAATTTCTTGGATATTGGTAAAACGTCACTAGTTATAACTTATCAAGTTTTACCTCATTTAAAAACATGCATTGTACTTAGATTTGGTTAACCTCTATTACACGATCCTTTCACATCAAGAAATAGTTTTGATATATTAATTGGCTAATTGCTATGATTGGAATGGTCATGTACTCTTATTTTTGCACCTATGAAAATAGAAACAACATAATATCGCAGGTAAACTTTTTTACATTACTTGCTCGCCTTTATATTACATTAATCACTTGTTATATATTATCATATCAATAATTTTAGTTAAAGAATGTATATTTTCTTTTAAAAAAAAAAATCAAAATCTATTAAATTTCATTAATATCTTTAATATAAGAATCCATCAATTCTATATAGAATTAGAAAGAATCTTTTAAACTCTATATAGAAATAAAACAATCCGTAGAGTTTGCAATATCTATGGATTTTAAAAGGCTAAAAAAATCGAACGAACTCGCAATTAGATATAAATGACATGTCATTATTATTTGAAAATAGAGATATTAGCTTAAAATGTCCACAAACCCAATAACCCACCTCCAAAGAGTCCAACCTATTATTTCACCTCAGGAAGGTCCAGCATTTTAATAAATATACCATCCTTACCTATGTAGTTAATAGATTTTATCGGATTTCTTCCATAATTATCTCAATCCATATATACCATTTATAACTGATTCCACATTTATCATATCTAATTAATCCCACAAGCTCACAATAAAAAAAAATCCATTCATATATTCAAATCTCTCTCTTTTTCTCTGCCATATAAATCTCCCATTTTTGCATAATCACACATTGTTATATACAAACATGGCTGTTCAACACAATCATCAGCATTCAATCCCACCATCTTTGTACAGCGCCACCACAACAATGGCGGAGATAAAGCTCTCAGAAATGCGTGACTTAACGACGCATAGAAAGAATCGAAGCACACTCCCAAATCTGCGTCTGGGACTAGACTCAACTCTAGAAGCACGTCAAGTATCTGAAGGTATGGTGGACCAAACCTCCGACGTGATAGTTAAAATAGTCCCGGACGGCGAAATCGCCGGTCGAGGAGTCCACTTAGCTAGTCAACCCAGAACCATAAAAACAGCTATCGTAATGGGAATGGCAATATCGAAGGAGAGGATGTTGAAATACAAATTGACCGGCCAGCTGTCGCCAACGCAGCTTCAAAGACCGGGAAATCGTGATGGTGTGCTTTTTAACTTGTGATGGTGTAACAAGAAAAAACAAACTATACACATTGCACATGAAATATTCAATGTTCTGTTTCTGATGGGTTATGTGTGGAATATTAGTGGTGTGCTAGTTAAAATCGGTGGGTTGTAAGTAACATGAAATATTCAATCTTCTGTTTCTGATGGGTTATGTGTGGAATATTAGTGGTGTGCTAGTTAACATCGGTAGGTTGTAATTAACATGATATATTCAATCTTCTGTTTCTGATGGTTTATGTGTGAAATATTAATGGTGTGCTAGTTAACATCGGTGGGTTGTAATTACTAGCGTTTTAGACAGTATGAAAAAAGGACGGGTTCGAGGTAGTTGTGGTGGTGTGTGTATAGAGTTGAATAGGTTATATACGACAGATTGGACTTTGATTTGATTACCACGATTACAATAAAAAAATATTAAAGATATATAATCACTGATTTCTATTCGTTTTATTTGTTTTTTTTTTTTTGTACTTTAATTTAATGTTTTTGGCAATTTTTTTATTTTTGTTTTGATATTAATTGATTGGTTGTATATATAATTAGGAAATTAGTGTTCGTAAGTCAAAAAATATTAATTGAGTAGAAGGGTAATCCAGACTTTTTGGGTGGGTTAGACCTGATGGGCAACTGACAATAGTCCGTGGACTCTATCAGTCAATCACCTTTGAAAGTATTGTTAAAATTGTCTTCTAATCTCACAAATTACAACAAATTTGTTTAAAAACAAATATAATATAGAAAAATATAAGCTATTTTTTAATTATATTATTATAGCTATAAATTATATAAAATTAATATAACATTGTATAATATATATATTTTTTCATTAAATTTTATTCTATTAAATTAATATATATATATATATATATATATGTGTGTGTGTGTGTGTGTGTGTGTGTGTACGTTAAGACTCCAAGAGTTCACAACCTAATCGTTTTTGTCCAACAAGTCCACCTCAGTTATAAAAAAAGACCAAAGTACCCCTATATGTTAATGCACGTGTTGCATTAAAAATACAAATGATTCAAGGGGCAACATTACACAAACCTACACCTGAAAAGTCACACCAATAATCAAGGATTTAGTGAAGCATATTTGCGTTCATATCCACAAAAAAATCACTATCAAAGCCGATTGATGCTAAACAATTCATTGATGTTCAAACTCTGAAAACTCTATTTATGTTTATCTCACATCCGATTGGTAAAAGGCGGGCAACCCATTTGTAAAGGAGGAAACTCCATTAATGTCTAAACTTCATTTATATACATGTCATAACCCATTTGTAAGTTTATGTACTATTGTTTTTGATGGTTTGTATTGTGGTACACATATTGTAATGAGTTGTTTGTTGATTTTAGGGTTGTGCGTGAAATATGAATCAGTTGTGTGCACTATTTAGATGTGTTCAACTGAATGGGTTATGTGCATATTAGAATGAGTTATTAGTGAAAATCATTGAGTTGTGTGCATACAATGAGCTACATGTGAAAAATAACTAATTTGCATACACATATCACTAGATGATGCTCAATATTTGTTAATTGTGTTTTGTCATATATATGGAAGTATTTTTATGGTACCTTGGAGGCCTTGTTGAAAAATTATATAATGTGAGATCACTTTTGGGCAATAAAAATATCTTCCAAAACCATCTTTTTTATATAGTTGTTGCTGAGTGTTCCATAACTCGAAAATGGGGCTTACTTAGAGTTCGAATGGTGAGATCGAGATATCATAAACGGATCTTGCTTAGTGTTCCATACTCAGTATTATGGTTGTTTCTCGATTTGGTGACATCAGTATGTTTGGAAATGGTGGGTTAAGCTCGAGCTCGAGCTTTTTAAATTAATCATGCTCAAAGATTTAGCTCAGAGTTCATGTTTGCTTGAGATCGAAGTTAAAGTTACCAAAGATGGTTGGAAATGGTGACATACCTTGAGTTAAAATGAAGTTGAATAAGTTGTGTACAAATTTTTTGGGCCTTCTCTTTTCACCGGTTGACATTTTTTTGTATTGTTTTTCATTAATTAATTTAGAACATTTTTTTACAATTTGTTGTAATTTATTTTTTTAAGTCTCGCGTTCAAATTTGCTTAGTGTATTTTGCTTTGTGATCATACTTTATTGATTAAAAATTCTGTATGAGTTAAAATGAAGTTGAATAAGTTGTGTACAAATTTTTTGGGCCTTCTCTTTTCACCGGTTGACATTTTTTTGTATTGTTTTTCATTAATTAATTTAGAACATTTTTTTACAATTTGTTGTAATTTATGTTTTTAAGTCTCGCGTTCAAATTTGCTTAGTGTATTTTGCTTTGTGATCATACTTTATTGATTAAAAATTCTGTATTTTTCTGTGCTCAATCTTTTTTCTCAATGTAAGACTTATTTAAACTTATTTGCTCAATTTTTAGTTACGAAAATTCTAGATAATTCAGGTATTTTCCATTTCAATTCTAAGTGTTCATCATAATATTGATTAAGAAGTTTGTGCTCAGTTATTTTCTTGCAGTTCCAGTGTTATACAAATGTGCTAAGTGATTCAAAACACAAATGTATTCAATATTGTTGTGTTTGTGTCCAATGTTTCTTTCTTCAGTGCTAAACGAATGTGTTCAAGGGTCCAATCGTACTTAGTGAATTTCAGCTATAAATTAAAATTTATCTTTATTGAAAGTATTTGGAGTCTTTTGCAACCTCAACTTCTCTACAAAATTAGTCTTCTTTGCCCATTAAAATAAGAAAGAGAGACGAACATCCATTTTGACGGCCACCAAGCCTATATTGTACTCATTAATCATTCCTACATCCCTAAAAATCCAAATCAAGGTCGAGAGATACGATCTTCAAATGGAAGACAGTTTGGACGTTAAAATGCCCCCAAAAAATCGCAAGTTTTTATTTGGAAAGTGGTGTGTGTGGGAGTGGCTTCTAGTGAACAAAAATTTATTTACAATGGGCGTGGCTATATCACCACTATGTAGTTGGTGTAGGGTAGAAGAAGAGACGGCTATCCATATTGCTCGAGACTACATGGGAACGAGGGGGCTATGGCAAATTTTGACTACAACATAGATGATTATAAAACTGGTTGTAGGGCCTTTTCGTTGCCTTTGTTGGACCTAGAAGAAACTCACAGGGGGAGGCACAATCCAAAAGCATGGTGATAACCAACCTAGACAAAATCAGTCAGTACAAGGCTCTGAACATCATCAATTTTGATGTTAAAGTAGACGACTCGTTGCGATAGGATCCAAACCGAAGATGGTGGAGTACGCTTCTTAGAGTCAATGAGAAAGTTGAAGGAATACAACTTGAGTTAGTCATTGCAGCAACGTTGTGGTTGGTATGGTGTGGTACGAATGATCGAGTGAGGGGGGGCAAAAACCAGCTAACAAAATTCTCTTTTCAAACCAAGTTTAAGAATACAGTTAATATACAAGCACGGGGAAAGAAAAGTGATGGTGGTCAATTTTGCTGACTTCGATGTGTTAGTTAAATGGGTGATACCACAGTTGAGAGTCAAACTAAACGTTGACGGGGATTATGGGGACACAAAGGAGATCAAAGGAGTATTTAGAGATGGAAATGGGCACTATTTATGTGGCTTCAAGGGGGTAAGTAATGGCATATTACCGCATTATACATAATTACAAGCTCTCTTATATGGATTAAGTGGCGGCCGATAGAGGATATGAGATAGTGTATATAAAAACTAACTTGTGGGAGTTACATGCGCTAGTGAGGGACAATAGAAACTCCGAGATCTTCTTGGATACATTGCTTCAATGATGCAAAAATATATTGGAGTCATGTGTATCGAGAAGCGAATATGTGTGCGGGTTGAATGACAAAAATAAATGCAAAGTCGGCAATTGAACCATAAGTGTACAAAATCCCACCAAATGAATTTTAGCAACAATTAACTAGAATACTGTTAAAAATTGTTAATCGATAATCCTTTAGTAAGCTTTATCCCTTATCGACCTATTGGGCTCATATGTATAAAAAAAATCTTTAAAAATATATATCTTTCTTAGTTTTTTGGACAAAGAAATCTTTCCCACATCTTTTGGATTGAAAACCCCTTAACTATTGTTCCAAAAAAAAAATAACAAATACTGTTCCATAAAATAAAATTAAAAATGAGTATTGGGCCTTCATATATCGGATTTGAAATTCAGAACATTGGCCCAACTTGATCTATTCTTTTCCCCTAACTTTTGGATAACATATGAGATAATTGGATGAGACAGTCCTTAGCCAAGTCTTTTTTCAATCCAAAATATAAAATAATTAAAAAAACAAAACAAAATGAAAATTCTACAGAGAAACCATGTCCGATGATGCAATTTGTGTCCACATTTCAAATGTTTGAGTTTCGGTTTCACGTGAGTCCGTACCAGGGTATCATGATCCGTGCATAGTGCTTCTTCTATCGACCTTAGAGAGAGAATTTCGTAAGTTGTCTTTTCAAATTATTTTACCTTTCTCTGTTTCAGATTTACCCAAATGTCAGTTTCTTTCTATGGATTTTCAAACCAGATACTAAATTTTCAATCTTTACCATCAAACAAAGGTTTAACCAGAGCCTCAGTTTCGCCATCGCCACAGTTAAATTTAACCACAAAAGGTAGTAACTTTACATTACCCAACTGGAGATCCAGTAAAGATGATCCAAGAACCAAAGAGATTCGACTTAACGATGCATTCTTATATCTAGAATACATGGTAGAGAAGGGTCAAAAACCTAATGTAATCGACGCTACTCAATTACTATACGATCTATGTAAATGTAATAAGCTTCGAAAAGCAATCCGAGTAATGGAGATGATAATTAGTTCAACTTGTATTCCCGATGCAGCTTCATGTACATTCCTCGTGAATCAGTTATGTAAACGAGGAAATATCGGTCATGCGATGCAATTAATCGAGAAAATGGAAGAATATGGGTACCCAACAAATACCGCTACTAGAAATTCCCTTGTTCGAGGTCTTTGTAAACGAAGAAAACTAAACGAATGTTTCAATTTCGTCGAGAAATTAATGGAAAAAGGAATGGTTCCAAATGCTCATACTTACTCAATTTTACTCGAAGCTGCGTATAAAGAAAAAGGCGTAGATGAAGCGATGAGATTATTAAACGATATAATTTCAAAAGGAGGAAAACCTAATTTGGTAAGTTATAACGTTATATTAACTGGATTATGCAAGGAAGGTCGAGTAAACGAAGCGATTAAATTGTTTAAAGAGTTACCAGATAAAGGATTTTACCCTAATGTGGTAAGTTGTAATATTTTATTACGAAGTTTATGTTATGAAGCTAGATGGGAAGAGGCAAACAATCTTTTATCGGAAATGATCGGAGATGATCGTGAACCGTCGATTGTTACGTACAATATTTTAATCGGTTCGTTAGTTTTTCATGGTCGTATAAATCATGCACTTGAGGTTTTAAACGAGATTTATAATCGAGGTGAGTTTAAACCTAGTGCAGCTAGTTATAATCCGATACTTGGACGTCTTTGTAAAGAGAAACGAATAATAGAAGTGATGAAAATTCTCGATCAAATGGTTTATCGAAAATGTGAACCGAATGATGGAACGTATAACGCGATTTCTCTTCTTTGTGAGGAAGGAATGGTTGAAAAAGCGTTTTTAATTATTAAAAGTTTAAGAAATGAAGAATATAGCGGTTCGGATCATGAGTTTTACAAGAATGTGATCTCGGGTTTGTGTAAGAAAAGGAATACATATCCTGCGTTTCAACTTTTATATGAAATGGTTAAACATGGGTTTAATCCGGATTCTTATACTTACTCGTCTTTGATTAGAGGTTTGTGTTTAGAAGGAATGTTGAAAGCTGCTATGGAAGTGTTTGTAATTATGGAAGAAAGTGGGTATAAAGCGGATCTTGATAATTTTAATACGCTTATACTTGGGTTTTGTAAAGCTCGAAGAACGGATTTATCTTTGGGTGTTTTTGAGATGATGATTGAGAAAGGGTATATGGGTAATGAGACTACTTATGCGATTTTAGTTGAAGGGATGATACATGAGGGAGAGAAGAAATTGGCTGAAGAAGTTTTGAAAGAATTGTATACGAGACGAGTTGTGAGTAGAAATACAATGGAAAGACTTGTTATGCAATTTGAACTTGATGGCTTTTGAAAGGTTAAATTAATAAAATCAAGAGATTTTGTGTTTTTTATTTAGCATTTTGTAGAGTAGTGGTGACTGTATAAAACGAGTACATTTATTAATACATACACCTTTCTTAATGTAGCCGTCACTATTAGGGATGTTAATGTAAGGGTTTACCTTCCCTATCCCACCGCATTCTTTAAATTCCTTTAAATTTCAATTTGATCGTTCAATTCTTTTTTATTAATACAAATTTTACTGTTTTCAAATTTTTAAATATTTCATTATTCAGAATTTTGATATAAAAAATTAGAAATAGTAAGATTTCTCTTTTTTGTTTTTTATCAAGTGACATAATAAAAAGAATGGATCTAATGCTTAGATTCTTTGTAGAACGGTTAAAAATTTAAAACAATGAATAGGTATTTACTATTTTTTGTCAATTTTTTTAACTTATATTATAAACACAGGACAGGTTTGCGGAAATGAAGAATACTTATCTCCATAATTTCCTTCAGTGTTGCATGAGTTTTAAAAATCCATCTCCTCTATCCACTCTAAACTTCATGAAATTCGTTCCGTTTAAAATAAAGTGTGACGGACACCCTTAAACCGTGTTCCATTGACATTTATAATTTATTTCATTTGCTTTAAGAAACTTACATACATAAAGAATCATGACCTGTACTTAGTTTGAGGTCGAACTGTTAACCCTTCATTTGTGTAAGTTTGATTAACCAATGGTTGGTTATACAAATTTAAAAAATTTGAACAAAATTTCGTATTATCTTATTCTTTTAAGAAAGTGAAGGTAAGTATGTGTCATTACTTTGGACTTGTATTTTGTTTTTTGTTTTTTGTTTTTTATTGGGACATGCTCTTTCACTTCAGAATAGAAGAATGATATCATATAATATATTAATCGATCTTTTTTTTTCCTTCAAATTATAATATAGTAATCGATCAACATTATATGTATCCAAACTTTCAAGGAAATGTCACAATATATGAATGAAAAGTGTAACATAAAGATTTAAAACTATTTTTTAAATTGACATCTCATTATTTTTTTAAATTAAAATTATATTTGTCTATTAATCTTCTGATTAACTAAAACTTATTTACAAATTAATATAACATTATATAATTATCTTTAAAAATATTAAGATAATTCTCGTTGTATTTTGAAACTGAAAGGGAAGAGTAGATTCATTTTTAAAGGTATACATTACTTAATACAATATAATATAATTAAAAGATATAAAAGTTATATAAAATATTATATAATTTTATATAATTTATAGCTATAATAATTAAAAATATTTTTAGAGACACTTACCAAAATCATCCTAGAAGAAGGTGGTTTTGTTCATAAAAGTCATGTCTAATATAAAGACATAATTAGACAATAATACTCCTGCTAAATATTCCACCAAACTAAATTTTCCCGCAAAAAAAATTTTGACCAACTTTTCCAGCCAAAATTTTTTCCGCCAAATTTTTATGTTGTTATTTGGTGGGAAAAATCTTACTAAATAAGTAGTCAAATTTTTTCCACCAAATTACATTAGTTTATGTTGTTTTGGTGAACGAATCCCACCAAACTAGTGTTGAATTATGTTTTTATTTGGTGGGAAAAATCCCACCAAATTATATTTAAGGTTTATGTTGTTTGGTGGAAAAAATTCCACTAAATCCTAATTGTATAATATAAGTCTTTATATCTTAATAGAATGATCTATATTTTATTACACAATAAAATAAATTAAAGTTTAACAAAACAAATTTCAAAAGTTGGTGTAGACAAGTGAAGTTTCTGAAAAACTTTGGACCCGTAAGGGTAATATATATTTTTTTGAGGGTCATAAGAGTAAAATAACAATTTCTAGTCCAATTCAAGACTCGTATATTATACAAAAATTGCATAACAGGTCCCTATATTATGCCAAAAACTACATTAAATTTATCTTTGAATTACTATATTAGGGTTTATGTTGCTGTTTGGTGAATCGAATCCTACTAAACCACATTTAGGGTTTATGTTTTTGTTTAGTGGGACAAATTCCACCAAAATATTTTTGATTTTTTGTAATGTCCAAAATTTCGATTTTTGATTTTTGTAATTAGAATAACTTATAAATTTTTGAAATTTTTAGTTTCCGATCCGATTTTACATTCCAAAAATGAATAATAAACTTTAAGATAAAAAGAAGTATATAGCTGGAAACGTTGAAAAGTTTCTCAACAAAACAAAGAAAAGAAAAAGTAAACATTGAAATTGTCCAAAAAAAGAAAAAGTAAACATTTTTTTTTGGACGCGGAAGAAAATACAAAGTTTACATCGAGACTTATCCTATTCCTATTCTGGAAAGTTGACTAACTATCGTTGTAAGTGATTGATATTTCTCAAGTGCCCTGTGCCTGGCTTGTTATGCTAGAGCGTCTGCTCGACCATTGAACCGTCGTGGAATGTGTTTAAAGATAACCCGCCCGCCACCTGTGGCAAGGTTCCTAATTTGTGTTACCCATGGTCTGAGCCTCCATCTAGCCGCCGACACCTACTTGAAAAAAAAACACGAAACATGTCTTATGTTCCAAAACAAAGAATGAAACATGATAAAAAGTAAACAAATCTCTTCACAATCAAACTGGAACAAAGGTAAAAAGAAAAAATCTGCACTCACCTTTCCACCAAGCCACTCTTCTGCCAAATTTAATTTAAACTGTATTTTTTGAATTGTTAATATCCATTTGGACAATGAAACGTGATAAAAAGTAATACAAATTTCTTCACGGTCGAATTAGAACAAAAAATAAAAAAATATCTCTTCACAGTCACCTTCCCACTAAGCTACTCTCTTGCACAATTTAGTCTTATAAAAGCTACAGGCATATTCATCGAATTAGAGTCCCCTTGAAAAAGAATCAAGAATTAGGGACTTATAATGCAAATAATACAAGGAACTATATTGAAAATACCTATAGCATCAACAAGATAACCAGACAAAACAGAGATACACAAAGTCAATATCGAAAAGCCCTGTAATACATTCCCATTGAGTAATCTGCAGTACTTCACCTTCTTCATTTTCTTCACCATTATTTTCACTCTCCTACAAACAAAGAAACAAAGTTAATTACACTTTAGATCCCTATATACACATTACACACTTACTCCTTACCTCACCAATAGAACTGTACAAAGTATTTTGAATCTCAAGCTGAAAGAAAAGATATATCGCATATGCAATAAGCATAATACAACTACTAAATCTCGATGCGTTACAGCATACTACCCTTAAATTAAAGGAATAATTTATTGATTGTGTTAGATATTTAACTCTCTACTCTCATGTATTTTATTCTTTGGTCAGAGGTCTAACCACATTCAAATCAGTTGTCGACTTAGCCATCTAATCGATCTTATTTTCTATAGTAGCCGCTGTTTTTTCACAAAGACTAAGCACATTCGAAATAACTGTTTTCTTTGCCATCAAGCATTCATCAAGCACCATCATAAGATTAGAATCATTTATCTTGGGAAATAAATCAAACATCAGACAGGAGCTTAAATTGTTTGTGCAATTCTTTTCTAAAGGTACAACTAAAATATTCAAATCATACGTACTTGAGCTGATTCTTGCAGTATGATCCAAGTATTCACTCCCATAACATTTATCGAATAAAAAAATAGTGTTTAATCGAACCCTTCTATTTGCAGAAGCGTGAAGTTAGCAGCATCCTTAGTATCGATCAATTTTATAAATAAAATCAGGGACCTGTATTTGCAAATTATCTCCACGCTTAAAACTTTGAAACTGCAATAATGAGGTGCTATTAACAACATATATTCATTGCATTGAATGATAAAATTACAAAGCCTCATAACTCATACAACTATGTATAGTATTCAATTAACCATTGGGGCTAGCTGAATAGCCAGGACCTTGTCTCTCATCTAGGAGGTACAGGGTTCGAATCCCCTCAGCCTTGTTATTTCTTGAGCTCTTTAAGGGGGTAAAACAAGAGGTGGAAGGTTCGAGTCCCCTCCCTGAACATGGGTAACCTAGTTCTGATTAAGTGGGAATATGCATGAGGATGCGTGTATATTTCCTATGGGAATAGCCGTGGTGCGCGTAAGCTGGCCCGGACACCCATATAACAAAAAAGAACTACATGTAAACCATGTTTCAACAATTTGGGGCAAAGGAAAAAAATGCTTCCAACAATCCGAAAAAGTTGGTATTTTCAAGATACCTCGAAGTATTAGGAATTATATCGCAAAGATCTTCACACATTATGAGGGTTGCGTGTATAATCCTCCTTCCAGATTAGACAATTTGATCTTCTCACACATTTTCTCAGGCTGATTCAGAGTGATCTTCCCATTTCGACACTGTCTGGGGCGGTGTTGATGGCCATGTTGACGACAGTGTTGATGGCGATGCTGACGGCAGGCGGTTCTTCAGAGTAAAGATGAGAAGTAGAGGTTTTATCTTTGTTTGTTTAGTACGAGTTATGAAAAGAAAAAATATTTGGCTATTTATATTAAATTAAAACAGGGGTATTGTCGGTATAGTAATATTATTTTAGGACTTTTATAGACAATTTTATATTGAAGGGTGGGAGAGGGCTATCAAAGTTAAAAATCATGACTTAAATGGTAAAAATCTCAGAAAATAATATATTAATAAAAATAAATATTAGTCCCAATCTTAAATATAGGCCTCCACCACCATCACCATCACCATCACCACCTCTTCCAGTCACCATCTCCTCCGATCACTACCACCACCACCATCTCCAATCACCCATTTCCGATTATCAACATCTCCAAACACTATTTCTACACACCACCTCTTATCAATTTTAAAAGGAACATTCATAATTAAGTAAAAAAGAGTCAAAAGAATTTTTTTATTGGATTTAAACTTGTAATTATAATATCAATCACAAAATAAAATTTTAAAAAACTCTCGAAACAAAAAATCAATATGATTTTAAAATCAACAATTTGGTAAAAACATGAACATGAAATATCATGTTCGAAATAGTTTCAAACATAAAATTTTATATTCAAAACAATTTATTAATTATAAAATTTCAAACAAGTAATTCCATGTTTAAATGAATAATTTTATATTTGAAATAATTTTAGATATAAAATTCCATGGTTTAATATTGTAGAAAGTTATTAGCCATGCATAATCCGGGTAACAATGCTCCTTTAATCAAAGCTACATCTGACCAATAACACCAACTTCTTTCACCACTCATCTACTATTTTTATAAGGGTAAAGCCCTCCCGTGGCCCTCTATCTATACCCAAAGTGCGCGGTCCGCCCCTGATCTTCAAAATTACCCTTTTACGCCCCATATCTTCACCTTTTATGACACCGTTAGCCCTTTTTTCATTTTCCTGTCAGTTGACCGTTAGTCAACGCCACATGGCGCCACCTCACCGCCAACTCACCGCGTCATCATCGTCCCTAACTTTTAATTAAAAAAAAAACCCTTTGAAGGTTTGAATGCTTCAAACCTTCAACAATGGAGTTGTTTAGAAATCAAAAAAACATTCTTGAACACCCTGCATAATCCAACTTGGTAACACGCTGCATAACCTATAATGTTAAATAAAAGATAATTATCACACTCAAAAGATGAATTCATGAGTAGTAGCACAGCAGATTACAAATTTCTCAATCAACCTATTTTAACCCCTGACCCTAAAACACTCAAAGTTAACACTAATTCAATGAAATATGGAAGAAAAGTCATATCGCAAGCCTTTAGAACATACTGAAGCAAAGGAATCAAACATGAGTTCTTCATCAAATACTTCAAAAGTAAATTTCGGTGTTCTTGATTGGAAAAGCCTCGAGAAATGGAAGTATAACAAACGTATATGCCCCGAAAACTTCACCGAAAAACACCACCTAATTAGGTCTCAAATCTTCGTAGACATCCAACATTTCATTTTCTTCATATCGAGTCTCGGGATTTTCCTCGTTCTCACCATGCTTTGTCTGAATCTCATACATGGACAAAAACCCAAATTGTAAAAGATGTGCCCTAACTTTGGCCAATGTAAACCGACGATAATTCGAACACCCATTACACGGACAAAACATAATTTCTTCAGGATCTTTATTTTTTTTAGCAAAAGCGAGAAATTCTTCTATCCCCTTAATAAATTCACGCGAAACTTTATGAGCGGTAGCAATCCAACTTTTAATAATACCCGAAGCCATAATCAACTACTCCAATATAAAAGAATACAACATAAACATCTCATAAATATAATGAAAATACATCACCAATTAAATACATAAAAATAAAATGAAAAGGAAGATTATTACATCACCAATTAAATACATAAATATAAAAAAATTTATTACATCACCAATTAAATACATGAATATAAAATGAAAAAAAATTATTACATCACCAATTAAATAAATAAATATAAAATTAAAAGCACACAAATTATTACATCACCAAATAAATGCATAAATATAAAATTAAAAGCATACAAAATATAACATCACCATATAAATACATGAATATAAAATGAAAAGCATACAAAATATTACATCACTAAATAAATATATATCCCATTTATGCATTTATTTCTCATACAATAATATATCATATATATATATATATATATATGTGTGTGTGTGTGTGTGTGTGTCATATAAAATTATAAGATGATTAGAGATACGTAGTGATACTATATATTTAGCATTAACTATACAATTGTAATCAAATAAAAAAGAGATGAAAAAAGTTTTATAGAACAAAAAATACCTACTTTTGGGCAAATTTAGAAGGAAAAATTGATAATTGTAAAGGTCCCACGTTGTTGATTGACCCGGAAAAGTTTTTCCACGTGTTGAAATACCTAATAATTAATACTATTTACCATTAACTACACAATTGTATGCAAATAAAAGAAATTTAAAAGAGTTTTATGGAACAAAAGATACCTACTTTTGGGCAAATTTAGAAGGAAATATTGATAATTGAGGTCCCACGTTGTTGATTGACCCGGGAAAGCTTTTCCAAGTCTTGAAATACCTAATAATTAGTACTATTTAGCATTAACTACACAATTATATGAAAATAAAAGAAATTTGAAAAAGTTTTATAGAACAAAAAATACCTACTTTTGGGCAAATTTAGAAGGAAAAATCGATAATTGAGTAGGTCCCACGTTGTTGATTGACCCGGGAAAGCTTTTCCACGTCTTGAAATAATATTTAATGATGAATTGTGGAAAAAATTGGAAGAGTTTTGAGAGAATAGTTGAGAAATTATAAAATAATGGTGTTTTGAGGATCCCAATTCGCAACTTGATGTAATAAATACGCTACCACTAATCGCGACTACACGAGTAGTCGCCAAAGACTCAGAAGTAGTCGTTAGTAATACCTTCAAACGACTACATGAAGTAGTCGTTAAGAAAACCAAACACTAACGACTACTTAATGGCGGTGGAAAAATAATAAAAAAAATTAAAAAAACACTAGCGACTACGTACGACGTTTTAACGACTACCTCATGTAGTCGTTAAAGACCAAAATTACTAACAACTACTTTGTAGTCGAGAAACAGATCAGGTAGTCGTTAAAGAGAAGTAGTCGCGAATGCATATTGTTTTTAGCGACTACAACACGTAGTCGCTAGAAATTCGCACTGTAGTAGTAATAATGGTCTTAGTATCTGATTTTTAAAGGTTTGGCCAAAGTCTTCAAATTATCGTCCGGTAATGATAAAAAATATAGTTCCTGAAAATAACGAGGCATTAGAACGACATTGAGCTTGTTGTCGTTATTAGCAACTAAATAATAAGGACTATACATTAGCAATGACATATCGTCCATAAAAACAATCACGGTTGCAAGATGAGAATCGTAGCACTGACATTACACTTTTTGGCTTTTGTTGTATTTTTAATATAATTTTTCATGTTTAATTAAGAGTATTAATCAATCTTCCAAATTTATATAGTTAATTAATCAAACGTATTAAAATAAGGAATAAAATCTACGACATATAACTCATACAATAGATAACTCAAATTATATAGAGCCAGACAGGATTCATATTAGTAAAATATAGTTGTAACAAGGTCTCATACTCTGCTACTTAAACACATCTCCATAGAGAGTTACTCAAAAACATTCAACTGATACAAAATACAAGAAAAACCATGAAAACGCAAACCAATGATGTTATACTGTTCCCCTTGAAATATGATAAGGTCAACGTCGTTTCCACCAGGAAACAATGCAATATAATAGAGTTACTTGAAATAATTTATCGGTCAGCGACTTTCACTACTCCTCTTTATGTCCAAAAATCTCTCTTTACTTGGATCTTTGTCTCATCTTTCGGCGTTTTCTCTTTAGTCTTCTCATTCGCTTCTTCTTCCACTGAAACAATACATGAAAAAACAAACATATGAGCTCATTTTCATTTCAAAAAATCATAAGTTATAATAATACGATTTAGACCATGAAGATGACAAAAAACACAATAAAGGTCACTACATTATGCAAATATTACGCTATTGTTCCCTATATAATGCAAAAATTGTCTTATAGGTTTTGATATTAATATTCTTGAATTACTTATCTATCTTATACAAGATAAGATATATTCTATTATTAAAAAAACAAAATAAAATAAAATAAAATAAATAAAGGCGTAGGTAAATTTTTAAAAGTGAAATCTGAAAATTTTGGGGGGAGCTATAAGGTTAAAATATCATGTTTTTTATAAGAATTTTTTTTTCTAGAAAAATATGGAGGGCAAATATAAGAGGACAGATCGAAGAAGATCCAAGAATTTTCTTCATGGTAATAGTGATAATTTAAGCAAGGTTTAAGTTATAATTTGATTTGTAAAATCATTTTTGTTGGGCTACTCAAATTTGTTAACTAGATTAGAAAGAAATATCACAATACGGAATTCCAATTCTTATCTTCGGATCAAACAGATTAAAATCATTAACAACATGGAAAAAAGAATGAATTTTTTTTAATGAAGAAGATCAACCTTAGATCTCATATTTGATGAACTCGTTGAATAAACAGGATTAAAATCATTCACAAAATGAAGATAAAATGAAATTTTTCCAATGAAGCAATCAAACCTTAGCTCTCATGTTTGATGAAACCGAGGTTGTTGATCAACAAGCCTTTCCGAGCCGCCGACGCCGTAGACTCCAGAGATTTAAAAGGAGTGACAAATCGAGTTGTTATATGATATTTAAATGAGGAGTACGAAACCCTAGCATTTTTTGGGTAAAAGCTGGAGATAATAAACAGAATAGACCCTTCACTATAACTCTTTTGATGTAATGACCCCAAAGCTTCATAACACAACTAATTTGGTCCCAATAGTGGTTTGTTATGCTTTTATTTCAAATTAATTAAGAAAAATAATTAATTTCTTTTATTTTTATTATAAACTACACTCCACGTAAATAAATTTAATAATAATAAATTTTTGAATATTAAATGAGAATACAATTGAAGAAAATATAAAAAAGTTTCCTGGTATCTTATACAATTGATAGAATATAAAAAAGTTCATTAGTATCTTAAATAAACAACCTTTTATGAACATCTTACTTTTAAAAATTGTGATAAATATCAATGGACGGAAAGAGTAGCTTAATAAAAATAATAATGGTAGAGCCATATTTAATGCTTAAAAATATTTCCAGACCAAATATTTTAAAAATACTGCTTAGGTAAAACATATTCAAAAGTATTATTTTTAAGTTATTTTTTATTTCGTGAAATATGTTTCGTTTTTAAGGGTAATTTGGACAACTTTCTAATTTATAAGGTTACGAAATACAGATATAGTTTATTTGAAATACTCATTATTTTTAAAATTTTATAAAATATCTCATGAAATTAAGGTAAATGTTAGAGCTAAAATTGATATTTTATAAACGTTTAGTCAAAAAATATATTAAATCTTCGATAATAGTTTAAAAATGGAATTTGCTCAATATTGATATTTTTGGTATTTTATTAATTTACACAAAATATCTAAAAATAACTTTTTAGATTTAACTCAAATTTCTTCTTTGTTAATTAATAACTTCCAATCACATGCATCATCTTCGATCACCATGAACTTTTGTTGGAAATTTAGTTTTGAAGTTAAAATAAGATTGATGTTATTGAAGGTTTTTTACATTAAACTCTAAGCTTAAAAGATGGTCGGAGACAAATGATTATTTTGAGGTCATGAAAAAAGAAATTAAGTTACGAAGATGAAAAAGACAAGATGACAATTATTGAATAAATGATTTTAAAAAACAATTTTTTTATTCTTTGAAAATACAATTTTTTTTTTAAACTTAGCTTGTGCTCTTATACGACCATGGGGCAAAGAATTTGCTGGCAGTATATCATGACGGTTAAATATCAATTGATCAAATGGTTGAAATCTCCAGAGGAATAAAGCTAAATGGTGATGGTTGTTTTAATTAACCAAGAAAAGACACACAAAGGTAGAAAGTGGTTTGCAGGTTCGTGCATAGTAAAATCGTCTTAAATGTTGGCACTTTATTCTGAGTGTGAGTATTCTGAATATTAACCGTGGGAATTTTATGAGTTAGTAAAGAATGGTAAGAATGGTTGTAATTCTAGGAGGCCAGGGTCGGTCCGAGATATAGGCTTAGAAAGCAACCGCTTTGGGTTCTTATCTTTTTCTGAAAAATTAAATACTCACTCCGTTTCTAAAAGGTTGTCACTTATACTAAAATTAGTTGTTCCAAAAAGATTGTCACTTTAAAAAATCAAGACACTTTTTTATTCTTTATACCACTATTACTCCTAATTAGATATTAAAATATATGTTTCCAATGCATATTTAAGATATCAAGACATTTTATGTAGGGCGTTTTGGTAATCACATGGATAATAAATGACATTTCTTAATTTATGTGAAAAAACAAATGTAACAATATTTTAGGAACGGAAGAAGTATTTATATGTGTATATAGTTATATATTTGAATTCAATAAAATAGTTAGCTCATTGATGAAATGATATATTTTTTTATGAAAGATTTAAAGTTCGAGTCTTGTTTTAAAATAATTTATTATAAAAAGTTCATGAATTATTTTTATAAATATTTTTAATGTAAATATATAGAAGCTTTTACTATGAAATTAGCTTTAGGCCCTAAATATGTCTACATTAATAGGAATTGCTTGAATATTATAAGGAGAAATCTGTCGTTTGTGGGAAGTCTTATCTAATCGTGAAACTAATAGTTATGCTGATTTATTGGTAAAGAAGAAGGATGAGGAGAACTCTAGTACAATGAAGTATTCATAGTTATGGCATCATACTGACATCTCTAAGAATATTTCACTTTGGATTATTTAATTTAAGAAAGTTGCATGAGTTGGAGTTGAAACTTTGAACTGGCGTAATACAATATAACAAGTTGATATTGCATATCAACTTAATATTGCATGATTGTACATACTGTATTTTACAGTACATAAAGAGTCTAATACAACTGTCTACACATGTATCATGGCATTAGACAAACATATCTCTTGACTAGCTCATTCTGAGACACTTAAAAAACAATCTAACCTTTTTGGAAGAAATTTTTTTGGCACCGGAATTAGGGTTGTTGTTGGGGAGCCGTGAACGATTGGTGTTTACGAGAAGGATGAGGTTGCCGGATTAATGAGCATCGTATCACCACCACTATGTGGAGGAGTCTGCCATGATAGCCCACTAAAGAAGGAAAGGCGGAAGAAAGGAAGGCAAGTTTTGAAATAAATAAGGCAAGTTTTAATGTCCAACTTTTGATTGTGGACAACTTTAGTTTATCTTTTTCTTTCCAAACATTATAATATTTGACCCAATAAGTCCCACTAATAAAATGACATTTTTAAAGGGAGTAATGATATATACCGCTTAAAATCATACCATCCAAATAGCATTCAATGACTTGGCGTGAATTGGTTGGTTACAAATCTTTAATCTATTGGTTGGCTACAATTCATGACTTTTCACATATCGATGAAACAAGCATTTTACGCTCGTAACTTAACTTCACCAAACCCGATATATATTAAAGAGTAATGCTGAATCCGCAGCTGAATCACATTCACATATCATAAGATATATTTATATCACAATGGAAGACAAAAATACTCCAAGATTGTCTAAAAAATACTCATAAAATATACTTTCAGCAGAGGTGTTAGAATTCTCCAAGATTGCCAAGGAAAGGTTTCTTGATCATCACCGATAATCTACAACAAAGAGCTCGCAACTACTAAGAGGAGAAGAACTCATGTGAAAAAGTATAATTGGCTTAAACAAGCTCTTGCCACGTCTCAAGAGATCCCCTGAAGAAATCGAGTCATCTTAGCTCGTATCCAAGCAAGAAAAGACCCGAATCAAATAGAACATGAGGTATCAGTTCTGTTCAAAGACTACCCGGAATTATACATCTTAGTAGTTTACTCTTATTTTAGCAGACGAGTACCAAGGTAGTGAAACCATCGGATAAGTGTGAAGACAAAAATTTTAATGGACAGAATTGGCTAAAAGGGGAGGCTATAGAACAATTACGCAAAGTTTGTGAGAAGTGGAATTAACAAAAATAATCATCTTACTGTTATTAATTTAAGTTGCATAGAGTACGATGATCTGGTCTTGATGTAGTGAATATGCTATGGAAAAAACCAGGGAATGCATATATACTAATTTTTTCCATGCCTGGATCAGAAATACGAGTAACTAAAGTGAAGCTCACATAATACTATCAAGAATCTTCATGCAAAAGAAAGGACTCGACAAATTAATAAGAATAAATGTTGATCACAAGTATTTATGGATAAGATCTGGTTAACCTAGGCACAATATCTAGCACAACATGATTAAATCTAACCAAAAGAAAATACTATCTATTTAATGCCCATGCTTAACCAACAACAACATTAATTCATAATTTAAAATTCGTGTAAATATAGCAAACACAAATATGCACAATATCTACTCATTATGTAGTCAAACAGAACTCGCTACACAGAGGGATAAAATGCATGAGATATTTAAATAAAAGGAGGAGAAAAAATAAAAAATAAGAAATTACATATTAATAATGTGAAAGTCATAAAAGCTAAGAGAACAAAAAAGATTTAATCACTACATTGCGAATATATTGTTATGTGTTCTAATACAATAGAATGAAACTTTACTTATAGAATTAATAATTTGGTGAACAATAAAGCTAATATTGTACTAACAAGAAAACAAATATAATATGGAAATAAAGTAGTCTAATAATGTAATAATATATTTAACAACCCCTCTCAAACTCAAGTAGGTCGGACAGATACCAACTTGAGTTTAAAACCTGGATCGTTGATGACGTGTCTTGAGCGTTGACGTGTTGACAATGTTGATGTGGTGGTGTAGCAGTGAGATGGAACGGTGACTCGAGCGTTGGAAATTGTAAACCAAGAACGAGTGTTGATCGGACTACGAGATGAGATCATTAGATGGTCTAACGAGATTTTGAATCCTACAAGAGAATTAATCTTAATGTGGCATGCATATTAATCAATTAAAAATGAAATTTTGCAACATTAAGAAATGTGATCGTCGTATGAGTGACTATTTAGCTAAGATTCAAGACATATGTGATGGTCTTGAAATTGCATCTTCTTCATTACCACTTGATAATGTGATTATGTATACGCTCAAGGGTTTACCTCATAAATATAATCAGTTCAAATCAAGTATTCGAATCATGAATGCTCATACTTAAACTCTTAGCTTCCATTCTCTTGGTAGCTTGCTAGTATATATATGAAGAATTACATATGAACTTGAGTGATTCGCGTAAATTTGAGTTCCTCTCACATGACTCTGTTATCTCCTTCAAATAATTCACCATTTCCATCCATACTTGTGGGCGTGGTTACTTCAATAGGGTTCATGGTAGAGGTCGTGCTCAGGGCTTTTACTCAAATTAACCTTCTATTTTGGGTGTACCACCACCAAATTCATCCTCTACAACTAATTTTGGTTTGAATTCTTCTTTGACTGGTGTGCCTACTTGTCATATTTGTTCGCGCTCTGGACTCTCTGGATTTGATTGTTTGTGGTATTAACAGATTTCATGCTCTTTTCCACCTTCTAAAGCTTCGAATAGAGTTGCTCTAGCTGCCCAGTCTACTCCTTTTTCAAGTTATGATCCTGAGCTTTGGTATTTAGATTCAGGTGCGAATAGTCATGACACTCATGATCCATCCTTACTTCTGCAATCTACTTCGTATAATGGTGCAAATTCTGTAATTGTTGGTAATGGCTAGTCACTAGACATTGCAAATATTGGACATAGTAAGCTTACTTTATCTTCTTCTTATTATACCTTGAAATATATACTTCATGTACCTAAAATTGCTTCTAATCTTTTGTCTATTTCAAAGTTTACTAAAGATAATCATTGTTATATCACATTTTCCTCTAATTCAGTGTCAATTTATGATTCAACTACTCATCATGTCATGTTTCAGGGCTCCTGTAAAGACAGCTTGAACCCAATTCATTTTGGTGGTAGTTTGTTATCTTCTTCACCTAACTCTCCCTCTTCATTGTTGTGTCTCTCTTCTTCTGTGGTGTCTTCATTAGCTCAACTGTGGCATTTTTGCTTGGGTCATCCATCCACAAGTGCACAGCTTCTTTATCTCCCATTTTAAACACTAAACTAAAACTATATGGTGTTCTTTGTGATGCTTGTGCTTCCTATAAAGCACATAAGCTTCCTTTCTCTTTGTTCGTAACTCGTAGTAGTTCTCCTTTTGGATTAACCATAGTGATGTTTTGAGCCCATCACCAATAGCTTCTTGTTCTTCATTCAAATACTATGTTATTTTTATGGATGATTATAGCCGATACACTTGGGTTTTTCCTCTTGCTCTTAATCTATGTATATGATTTTTTAAAAGTATTTTATGCTATGATTCTCACCTAGTTTAATGTCAAACTTAAGACCCTACGTTCTGATAATGGGGGAGAATATACTAGCTCATTGTTCAAATATTTTCTTCACTGTAATGGTATATTACATCAAAAATCATGCCCTTATACACCTGAACAAAATGGTGTTTCTGAACGCAAACATAGACATCTTTTAGTAACTACACAATCCCTTCTTGCTCGTAGTTTTCTACCACCTAAATTTTGGCCTGAAGCTCTACCAGATTCCATTTATCTTATTAATATTCTTCCTGCACATTTACTGTCTAATTTGTGTCCATATTAGGTTCTATATGATACTAAACCATCTTATTCACATCTTAAAGTATTTGCCTGCTTGTGTTATCCGTGGCTCAAACCTTACAGTGCACATAAACTAGAGTCTAAATCCAAGTTATGTGTCTTTCTAGCTTCTGAACGAGTGTTAGTTTCACGTCATGTTGTCTTCAGTGAAGGTGTTTTTCCATTCGAATTAATTGGTTCTCCTGATATATCTACACTTGACAAAACTTGCTCTACTTTTGTTGATCTTTTTGATTAATCTATTTACCCTAATTCAATATATCAACCACATATTCTCACTATGTCGCCAACTTGACCAACCTCTTCTGACTCTACTTGTTCTCTTCCTATTAACCCTAATTCAATTATATATTCACCTATCCCTAATCATCCACCTCCTTCACCACCACCTCCTAAACATCATATGATGATTACTCGTTGTCAAACAGATTTTCTTATGCCTTCATACTAGTGTCAAAATACAATTCTTACACCTTCTCTCATTGATCATACTTCGTATAAAGAAGCTGCTAAGTCTCAATGTTGGCAATTGGCTATGACTGAAGGATATAATGCACTTATCAGTCAACATACATGGGAGTTAGTAACTCTAACACATGGTTGAACTCCTATAACTTGTAAGTGGAAATTTTTACTCAAAAGACATGTTGATGGGTCTATTGCTTGCTATAAAGATCGTTTAGTTGTTAGAGGATTTCTTCAAGATTTCGTCCTGGACTATACAGAAACTTTTACTCCAATTGTTAAATATCAAACAATACGAGTCGTTTTATCTCTTACAGTTACTTTTAAGTGAAAATTCATAAACTTGATATGTCTAATGCGTTTTTGCATGGTGTTTTAGATGAAGATGTGTACATGGTTCATCCTACTGTCTTTGTTGACAAGAACCCTAATTTTGTTCGTAAAATTAAATGCTCATTTTATGGACTGAGACAAGCTCCACGAGCATGAAATCATTTGCTCACAACTTTTCTTGAATCATATGGTTTCGTTTTGTGTACTACTGAAACCTCTATCTTTACTCAAGGCACTCATGACAATCTCACGATTTTTCTAGTTTATGTTGATGATATTCTTATCACATGTGTAGATTCTTCTACTATATCATCAATAATTTCAACTCTGAAGATGCGCTTTGCTATGAAGGAATCATGTTCACTTTCTTACTTTCTTGGTTTGGGGATTCTTTCTTCTAATGATAATATCATTGCGTCTCAAACTAACTATGCTTATTCTATACTACAAGGAGTTGGTATGAGTGAGTGTAACGTTGGTACTACACCCACACTTAACAAATATTCAGTTAAATCAACTTTTGCTTTAGAATTGTTTGAAGAACCTTTCTTATGTAGGAGTTTGACTGGAGCTTTATAGTATCTCACCATTTCTAGGCCCGATATTGCTTTTGATGTCAATCAAAATTGTCAAGCAATGCATAAACCTACTAATTCGGATAATGATTTGCTGAAGAAATTACTATATATTAAAGGAACATTACACTATGGCTTGGTTTTCTCTGCATCTTCTTCTATTCTTAAATCCTTTTTTTTCAGATTCAGATTGTGCTAGTAGTTTAGTGGATCGACGCTCCACATCTGACTATTGCATTTTCTTGGGATCAAACCTTATTTCATGGGGTTCTAATTAAGAAGCAATACACAGTGTCAAGATCTTCCATTAAAGCTGAGTATAAGGCAATGGATTACGTGTCAGCAGGATTAAAATGGCTTACTTACTTATTAAAAAGCTTACATATTGATCTTAATACACCTACTTTAGCTTGTGATAGTGAGTCCACGATTGCTTTAGCTTCTTATCCGAGTTTTGATACTCGTACTCGTCATATTGATATAGATTTTGTTCGTGAATAAGTTAAAGCTAAACTATTGAATCTTTCACATGTTCCTTCCCATCTTCAATTAGCTTATGTACTTACTAAGGTACTTACAACTGCTTTGTTTACGTCCTTGGTCTCCAAGCTTCCACTCTTACATGTGCTCATCTTGATAGGGGGTGATAAGATACATAGCAAGGCAATTCTACATGAGGAATAATGCACATCATATACACTAGAGTAGTGCCTCATATAAGTCACACAAGATGACAAACTTAGATAAAAAAATCTATTATATTATAAGTAAGCATTGTGTAAGTATTACATCACTAATTGTGTGTTTCATCTTCTATATAAACTAGCTCATTGTAACACATTACATGCAAGGAAATATATATATATATATATATATATAGAAGTTCATTCTGATTCTTACGAAGCAAAAAGCATTATATATATATATATATATATATATATATATATATATATATATATAAACTTCTCTTTCTATTCTGTATCTATTATTGACAACTTATAATTTGCATTATCTGATCTTTATGGAAAGTAACCCCTTGAGATATTTTAGTGATAATATCCCGGGGATTTTGACTTAACGAATCGTTATTTTGGGAGGTTTGGAGGTGGTTTAGTGGATCTTGGCATCGAGTAAAGTTTAAAGTTGTGTTTAATCCGGTTGGACTTTACGTATAATGGAGATTTTCTTGTACATAATTGTGTTCTTTTAGATCTTTTAAATAAGTTGTTAAGTGGGAATCTAAGTTATCTTGTTAAGGTTAACGAGGTTTTGAAGTCTTGTAATGTGTGAAGAAATAATTGGGTTTGTAAAATCTTCTTAAATGCTTCGATCATTACTAATTAATACTTAGTATATGTTGTAAATGGTAATATGATGTTTTATCCTTTTCTTTACACGCACGAATATCTATTATTTCTTGTAAATTTAAATTTTATCTTAAAAAATTGTATATTCTTAATCCATTTTTATTTTTCTACCTTTTTTCTTTATAAAAATAAAAATAGAAAATGTAATACTCTTTCTTCTTTACAAGATTAATTTTAATTAAAATACATAAAGTTATTTATATACTATTTAATCAAGAATAATATTGAAAATAGTAGATAAAAAATGTCTTGGTATTAAAAGAGACAAATAATATTGGACACTTTATATTGAAAGTTGAACAAATAAAATTAAATATAGAAAATATATAGTTGTTGTTGGCATATAGCCTCCCTTAATAGGTTGTTTTAATGTGACAAATCCTCTTATGATTAGTGTGCTAATTACTCTTGTTATATACATCCTTACTTGCACTATTGTTCATCAAAAACACTTTACATACCATTCTTATTATATCTCATTGCATTTACTTTTATTCATATCTTTATATACTTTGAGATATAGCCTTAATGTTCAACTACAATGTTTATAAGAATGATGTTATCCACAACTTTCGTGAAGAAGATTTATTGATCCGAGCATCAAAGCATAAGTCAAATTCTATCAAAGATGTTTGGTGCGGTACACCGGACCTATGGCGCGGTACACCGGACCAAGAATGCGGACCAGGGCACGGTGCATGGCTAGCCCGTCAGAGAGATAGAAAATCTAACCGTTGAGGTGCGGTACACCGCACGATACTTGCGGTACACCGCAAGAAAGGTTTTTCTGCACAAAGTTAAGTCATAAGAAATATATCCGTTGGGAATTTAATAGATCCGTTGGACCCAAACCTTATGACCGTTGGAAGCTATTTTCTGCTATAAATTGAAGCTCTTTGAAGGCTACAACTACACCAACTAATTACAAACATTAAGGAGCTTAATTGTTATCATTCAAGAAGGTGTCAAGAGCTATACATAGTCAAAATCAATCTTAGTGAGCTTATAAGTCCTTTCAAGGAGTTAATCAAATAAGCCACAAGGTTCTATCTACTCAAGAGGAGTTTACATGCTTATAGTTATATCTACTCTTTAGGAGATTATCTAGCAAAGTAGTTTCACCCCTTTTAAACACTTTGTTTCTATCCTCTTAAATCTAGGTCTTGTAATAGATAGGTTAAGAGAGAATTCAAGTATAGGGAGTATACTTGGTGTCCTTGTGTTGTGATTACACAAGAGTTTGTCCTTCGTGTTATCGAAGAGGTTGTAAGGGTTATTGTGTTCTCGACCCGGTTAAGAGAGACACGGGAGCTTAGTGAAAAGCTTGAAATCCTAAGGAGGCTTCCTTAGGTAGTGGATGTAGGGAAACCGAACCACTATAAATCGCATGTATCTTTCTATCCCTACTCTTTTTACTTTCCGCACTTTATATGTTTGATAATATGCTAGCATGAATATTGTGATATTGATTATCTAGTTTATCTAACATATAGTCTTCTAGAGTAGTAAGAAATTAGATTGTCGATTTACTTGTTAAACTTATATATCGAACCTCTAACTTATCCGTTGCATGATCCTATAAGTGTTTGATATATTAAGTTGACTTAGAAGTTTTCTCTTAAACTTATAATTGTCAAAAAGATTTTTAATTAGGCATTAATCTTATTAGTAATCCTATTCACCCCCCCTTTAGGACTTTCAATTGGTATCAAAGCCTAACTCTACGTGAATAGCTTAACCGTTAGTAGAGTAAACGATATGGAATTTAATCTTTTGGAAAAGTCGTCTTCTACCCGACCTCCACTTTTTGTAGGAACTTACTATTTTGCTTGGAGAACAAAAATGGAGGAATTTATCAAAGCCGAAGATCCCGATCAATGGAGAATCGTTATGGAAGGTCCATTCGTTCCATATAAAGAAGAGTTAAATGAAGCGGGAGTTCTTAAGCTAAATCAAGAAGAAAAAGATTATGATGAACTCACCGTTGAGGATAAGGCTAAGCTCACTCAAAATGCAAAACCGATGTACACTCTAATTCGTGAAATTTCCGAAGAAATTTTCTCACAAATGTTAGATTGCAAATCCGCAAAAGAGCTTTGGGATCGTTTGGAGTTTTTATATGGAATTGTCGAAAATGACGAAGAAGAAGAAATCTTAATCCATGATGAATCTCATGACAATTCTAAAACAAACCATGAGGTAGCAATCTATCCTAACTCTTTATCTCTTCCTTATAATTATGATGATATTAGACAAATTTCATCCCTTCTCAAAATTCTTGATTCTCAAATCCATTTGAATAACCTTATGTTAAAAAAGGCTAAAGTTGAGCAAAAGAATTGTTTTAAATGTTGTATCACTTTAGATGATATTCTAGGTAATACTAAAAACCCTTGTTTTGAAAACATTTTTTCTTCAAATAAAAGTCAACATCCTATGAAGAAAAATATAGAAGGTTTTAAAAAATTGGATGAAGCTTTTTCCCTCGCTCTTAAAACTTTAGAAAATCATCCCTTTTCAAATGTCACTCCTTTTGATCCAAATAGTCTTTTTAAAGAAAAATTGTATTTGAGTGATAATTTGGATATTGAAAAGAATGAGGAAAATTCGTGTTCAAAACCCTCACATAATAGTTCTATTCGAAAAAGAAGTTCTTGCAATTATTGTGGTAAACCCGGTCATCATGCTTCTACGTGCCATTACCATGAACAACTTGAAAGCGGATCTTTGATACCCTCGTGGGAAAAGCCAATATGGGTCGTGACAAATGCTAACAACATTTCCGGATCCATTCCACCTCGGTTACCATAGTAATATTCATTGAAGGTGTTGAGCGTCAAGAAAATGGAATTATATGCAAAAGGACGTTCAAACCTCGTAAAAGGAAAATACGGTGAATTCTTTCCTTTCTTCTTTTTATTTTTATGTATTATTATGTGTTTATGTGCTTTATCCTCTATGTGCTAATATCTTGTGTATCTTGACCTTTTCATGCTTAACATTGCTTTGTTTTTACATTGGGTCTTTTTGTACTTTTAGAAAACATAGGGGTATTTGTGAAATAAACTGTTTTATGTGTTTTCGGGATTTCCTTGTTGTTTCTTTTCAAAACAAAAAATTTCTTATAAGTTTTATACCATTCCGAATCTTTTGGGGAAGTTTCGAATGTGTTTCGAGTGTTTTTAAAAGAACCAAAAAATTCCTTCTTAGTGTCTAAGTCGAACACTTTTGCGGTGCACCGGACCATTCCGCGGTACACCGCGATCCAGGGTTTCATCGTTTTTATTTTCCCTTTATTTTTCGCCCAGTTTATTTTTGCAGTGCGGTACACCGCACGGTTTCCGCGGTACACCGCGAGTTAGGTTTTTGTCAGCATTTTAAACCCGTTAGTCTTCATTTCTTCCTCATTCCCCTCTTTTAAACAAAACCCTACCCGTTTTCTCCCCACTGCAGCGATTTCCGGCGACTCCTACGCCCGTTTTCCGCCGCCTAGTGCTCCATCTTCTCCACCAAATCAATCCTCTCTCTCTCTCTCCTTCATTACCCACCTATTTTCACCATGAGAGAAAAGAAATCTGCTCCAAGGAAGAAAGCCACCACCGGAGCCTCCTCCAGCCGCCGCCGTGCACCATCTCCGGCGAGGTCACCAACACCACCTCCACTCCGGCCATTCGATCCTCTCCCGGGCAGAACCTTTAGTGCTTCAGCTTTTCCATCGGGTGATAATTCTCTTTTTGAACTCCTTTCCTTCCAAGGTTGTGATAATATCTTTCAATTTTCGGGTAGTCAATTAGCTAGTGAATTGATTGAAGAATTTTACTCTAATTTTGAATATGATTGTGCTAACAATTCGGTTAAATCAATAGTTTCGGGTACTCCTTTACGATTAAAGTTAAATGTTTTGTGTGCTCGATATCATATTCCTTCGGATGGGTTTAGTGGATTTTGGTCTAGTGGTTGGGATGGTTCTAGCCTTGATGTGGTTGGTCAAAATGAGGTTATTGAATTCGTTAATAGTAGAATGCTTATTCGTGATGGAAATTGGAATTTACGTAACTTTGATCCGGAGTTCATAGTGGCTCACAAATTTCTTATTTCGGCCGTGATTTCAAAGGATAAACATGATGCTAAATTAATTCCTTATGAAGCTTATCTCCTATTTTTTATCTTTGCTAAACAACCGATTAACATTATTGCGATAATGTTCAAATGGATGAACCATGCTAGAGCATCGAGGGATAAAGTCCCATACGGTATTTTTCTAACTAAAACCTTTGAGGCAAGTGGAATCTCTTTAGGAGGAACTAATGTGAAACCAATAGATAGAGCTTGGTGTTTTGATTATAGCACGATTAAGAGAATGAAATTTGCTATCTATAATTACACCTATGTTTCGCACTCACTTATTAATCGTATTTCGGATGCTTCAATTCGTAATCGTATCTTACAAGCAAGAGAAGGAACTTTTGGTCCGGAGCTTAACACACTTGAACTATTGGATAACCCGGCCCAACAAAATCCTATCCCAAATGAGCCCACTCAAAACCAACCCACTCATGAGGATCCTCCTAATCCATCTCGTTTTGAAAGCACAATTACTCGTTTTATGGATTATATGGGTAGAAAATTCGAAGTTTTGGAAGAAAAATTAGAAAGGAAATTTGGGGTTTTAGAAGAGAAATTAGGACATCTTGCTAGTGAGTTAACTTGTGTGAAGAACGATGTCTTGTGTATTAAAGATGATGTGTCACATTCTCGCCACCGTTCTAGAAGCCGCTCTCCCCGGGAAAATCGTTAATTGGTCGTGTTGGGTGTTTTTAAATCTTCATTTTATCCTTCTTGGTGTTTATGTGTTTTATTGTGGTTGTTTTGAACTAAGTATGTGTTGTTTATGCTTTAATTGTTTGTGGGTCCGTGTTTTGTACATTTAGGATATTATTGCTACTTGGTTTTATTTGGATAATGTTTTTAGGATGCTATGTGTTTTATTTGGATAATTGGTTAAGTTTGCTTTGTTTTTATCTTGAATGTTAGATGCTTAAGTTTTATGCTTTGGATATTGATGTTGCTAACATTTTCTTTGATGATATAGGTACTATTGCATCTAATCCTTGATCTTACTCTATATTGCTCTTTAGTCCCTATAGTTTGTTCTATTTGTCTTAGTTCTTAAAATGATTGAAAATTGCACTTAGGTCCCTAAAAGATTTTTTCAAATTGTTTTTGAGTCCCTAAAACTTTTTTGTAAAATAATTTTTATCACCTACTTTTCAAAAATTACTTTTTACCCCTAAAATTCTTAAAAATGATTTCAAATATTTTTTAGGGAGAAATTGTAGATCAAACTTTTACAAAATTGAAACAAACTCTATGCATTATGTAAGGGGGAGTTTTTGTTATATCATATTTAAAAACTCAAATGCTTAGACTAATCTTTTATCTCATATATTGCTACTAATCGTTTGTGTCATTAGAAAGCATATGAAATGAAAATCTTTCGATCAAGGAGTTGGTAAAATGTCTCTATCTCTTAGCTCTTGCCTTACGATTATCTATCTTTGTGCATCTCCTTCTAAAAAAGTTTTTATCCCTAAACTCTTGCACACTCTTAGAATCGTTGTTTAAAATCTATTCACTTGAGTTTTAGCTCTTCTATCTTTAGTTGTTTTTAACCCCGTCTTTTTGATGAAGACAAAGGGGGAGAAATATGTGCACTAAAACTTTCAAAAATTGCACTTTTTATAATCTCACAAATGCATCTCAAAACTTATATGCTTATTGTGAGGGGGAGCTTAATTTCATTAGTGCTTAAACTTTCATATCATTCCTAAGGTGTTTTAGTGAAGGATTTGTCATCATCAAAAAGGGGAAGATTGTTGGCATATAGCCTCCCTTAATAGGTTGTTTTAATGTGACAAATCCTCTTATGATTAGTGTGCTAATTACTCTTGTTATATACATCCTTACTTGCACTATTGTTCATCAAAAACACTTTACATACCATTCTTATTATATCTCATTGCATTTACTTTTATTCATATCTTTATATACTTTGAGATATAGCCTTAATGTTCAACTACAATGTTTATAAGAATGATGTTATCCACAACTTTCGTGAAGAAGATTTATTGATCCGAGCATCAAAGCATAAGTCAAATTCTATCAAAGATGTTTGGTGTGGTACACCGGACCAAGAATGCGGACCAGGGCACGGTGCATGGCTAGCCCGTTAGAGAGATAGAAAATCTAACCGTTGAGGTGCGGTACACCGCACGATACTTGCGGTACACCGCAAGAAAGGTTTTTCTGCACAAAGTTAAGTCATAAGAAATATATCCGTTGGGAATTTAATAGATCCGTTGGACCCAAGCCTTATGACCGTTGGAAGCTATTTTCTGCTATAAATTGAAGCTCTTTGAAGGCTACAACTACACCAACTAATTACAAACATTAAGGAGCTTAATTGTTATCATTCAAGAAGGTGTCAAGAGCTATACATAGTCAAAATCAATCTTAGTGAGCTTATAAGTCCTTTCAAGGAGTTAATCAAATAAGCCACAAGGTTCTATCTACTCAAGAGGAGTTTACATGCTTATAGTTATATCTACTCTTTAGGAGATTATCTAGCAAAGTAGTTTCACCCCTTTTAAACACTTTGTTTCTATCCTCTTAAATCTAGGTCTTGTAATAGATAGATTAAGAGAGAATTCAAGTATAGGGAGTATACTTGGTGTCCTTGTGTTGTGATTACACAAGAGTTTGTCCTTCGTGTTATCGAAGAGGTTGTAAGGGTTATTGTGTTCTTGACCCGGTTAAGAGAGACACGGGAGCTTAGTGAAAAGCTTGAAATCCTAAGGAGGCTTTCTTAGGTAGTGGATGTAGGGAAACCGAACCACTATAAATCGCATGTATCTTTCTATCCCTACTCTTTTTACTTTCCGCACTTTATATGTTTGATAATATGCTAGCATGAATATTGTGATATTGATTATCTAGTTTATCTAACATATAGTCTTCTAGAGTAGTAAGAAATTAGATTGTCGATTCACTTGTTAAACTTATATATCGAACCTCTAACTTATCCGTTGCATGATCCTATAAGTGTTTGATATATTAAGTTGACTTAGAAGTTTTCTCTTAAACTTATAATTGTCCAAAAGATTTTTAATTAGGCATTAATCTTATTAGTAATCCTATTCACCCCCCCCCCCTCTAGGACTTTCAGTTGTGTAGTTAGCTCTTCCCATCACCGCACTCCCTCTTTCTTTTTTGATTATTTGATGTCCGCTCTTCATGGTACTCGTTGATGTTCACTACTTTGTCGAGATTTTTTTTGTAGTTAATTTCTTTTACTCTTATTTTCTTTCTTTATATTATTTACTCTGAAAATAAATAATATCCTCTTTATTTATTTATGAAGTATATGTATCATTCACAATTCGTGAATTATTTATAATGACTATCATAGGAGTACTCTACCTCTACCCTTAAGAGGAATGGTTGATAAGGTAAACCATATAATTGGTTTTTAGTTAATCGGGATATCTTTAGAGGATTTTGATGATATTATTGTCATACAACTGGTTTTTTGTAATCGAGGGATCATTTGAATAATCTTCCCTAAGTTTTATCATCTAAAACAAGATAAGAATACAATCTGATGATGAAATAACCAACACAAGTACATACCCTCGATCATGAATAAGAGATTTCATATGTGACAATAATGACTCCTAGTGATCATCACCACCCTACACACCACAACATATACACCGACCATGCGGATTTTTACATAAAAGATAAGAAAGAGAAATTCGTATAAACTATGACACCAACGAAAACACTAGCAGAACCACTAACTTATATATATAAATTCAAGCAATCCAAAAGGGCTTAAGATATTCTCTATATACTCATATTAATGCAACAAAATTGTAAATTATTCTCTTTAGTTTAAAACATTAATACATTAGATGTTATCTTGGCTTATTAGCTCAGTTGATTATAGCTTCGTGCTAGTAACGCGAAGGTTGCAGGTTTGAACCTGCATGGGCCATTTTTTAACTTTTTTTTTGCTTAAAAACAAATATTTTAAGTTTATTATAATATTTTTAGAGGGAAGAATATATCTTTTCTAATAAACACAGGCGCGTTGATCCTCAATCGAGCATTACCGTTGTCGTGCTTTAAATAAAATTACCACAATGTTGATATTGAAAGAAGTTAAGAAAAAATATCTTAATATTCTAAGTGTACAATCTTTTTGGAACTATATTTTTTAGTAAATGGACATCCTTTCACGAACGGAGAAAGTACGAATTACCGAAATCAAACATGCATGCATATATAATCTTTACTTAGAAAGAGGGACCGATAATTAGGGACAGCCTTGAGCAAGACAAGACAAGGCAGAAGGGACGATCGTCGTGGACTAAAAAAGGTAAGAGATTTACGTAGTTTTTTTATGTTATTATTGCACTATATATAATATAAACTTTTTTTTACTAAACACATTTTGTAAATTTAAGTTAGTGTGCACCAATGAAGAACAAAACAATTTTTTTCAATTCTCTCTAAAAAATCAATAACCAAATTCTCAAAATTTATTTTTTTCATTAGCAATCTTTATAAAAAAACTATCTTCACGATCTGATAATTTCAATCTCGTTTTATCCTTTCTAACAACAATTTTTGTTATCATTAACAATATTTACTGATTGGATAGAAATATGCTATATAAATTTTAAAAATGTTATAAATTTTAATTTTTTTTATAAATTTCATTTTATTCATATTAAATATAAGTATTATTGATCCAATATTGATTAATATGTGTAATAATAATACTTTTGTATCATAAATATAAATTATATTCATATTTTGTATTCTTTGTATGCAAGCAACAATTATAGTGATTTTTAAAATATATAAAGTTATATTTTATATGAATAAAAAAATAAAAAAAATTATAATATTATGTTAGTTCAGCATAAATATTTCATAAGTTACGAGTATGTTACATTTCATTTTTGTTTGAAGTAAGAACGAGATGTCATGTTTATAAACAATTTAATTTTTTCCAGCACCTTATAAATGAAAATCAAAATATTAAGAATTTTTCAACGAAACTTCATAGAGATCAATCGTATTAACTCGGATTTTGTGTGTCCGATAATGATTATCTTTCTTATTTTTATTCCATCACTCATATTAAAAAACCTATTTAAGAATTCTTATCATATCTTAATAAGTTTTATTATTATTACAACTGAGGACCCAATTAGAGTTTTGTTCAAGGTTTTCAAAATTTCAAGATACCTAGCGTTTAGCGCCTCATACCTGTATAGAACACGAACATACTTTTCACTTTTCAACCAAACACATCAACCGACCTTAAAATTTGAGTTATCCTTAAAACGCGAATTATGTCCTCCATACTATGTTGTAGATCTCGGTTTTGGGCGCTAGGCGGTCGACTAAGGCCTAGCGCCTAGGCGGGATTACACGAGGAGTAGGCGGAATAATACGATTTTGAATTCCGATGTGTAATTTTGTATATTTAGTAATATATATGTACTAATTATAGCATCTAACTATTTAAGTATAAAATTTATCTAACAACACTATAGTAAATATTAAATACTGAAAATTAGGTTATAATATCAACTATTCGAGAATAAGAAAAATAATAAAAAGGTCTACGTGGGCATGTTTTTCCATTAATTGGCGCCTAGGCGGCCAGTTTTTGCCATTAATCGGTGCCTAGACGGGTTAGACGCCCATTCCACAGCTGGTGTCTCCTTGTGTGTTCTAAAATAACACACCTAAAAAGGCAAGACACATACCGCAAGTGTACAGGTCGTCCAAGTAATATCTGGTAAACGGGATTTCGGTCTCAGGGACGGATTGGATATGACTTTAGATGTTATATTATAAGTGCAGATAATTGTTATATGATGCGAAAAGTAAATGATATAAAGATTTGTTGTGGTTTATGATTAAGGACTAAGATGCAGATAAAATAAAATACTAAATTAACTAATGCAAATAAATAAATCACAAGTAAATAAAAATGATTAGACGCAAAGATTTAAAGGCACAACTTGAGTTTCGCAAAGGTTTCACCTAAATCTGTTAAATCAATGTTTTTGTTTAAGGGATGGATCGGGATTAAGTACTAGTCCAGATTCTATAGTCTCCTAACCCCCGTCAGGTTGGACTTAGGAGCTATTCTTAGGTGTTACAAACCCCGTTAGGGTGATTATAATCCACCTTCGAATGGTCAAGTATTCTACCCAATCGGCTATAAGGTTAACTAAACCCGCCAGGGTCAATATTTTCTACCTTACGTATATTATTTAGTTCCGTAATTAAAACCCCCGTCAAGGCGATCACTTCCCCACCAAAGTGAATAGCTTAATTACTAATTCCTATATTTCATTCATGACTTCAAAGATAGTATTTAAATGCAAAATAATAGTCAATACGAAATTACCCAATTCAATTTAAATTAATCAATCCCAAATTCAAAAACATAAATTCAATAAACTTGGGTTCAACCCATTAATGCGATTCTCAAGCATTTAATGATTTTAGATCATGCTAATGTTAAAAACTACTAAATTGAGATAAAAAGTGTTCATAATGAATTACAGAAATAGAAAAACCTAATTAAAGGATTGATAGGACTGATGGTTGGAAGAAATAATTCTCCAGCTTCAGCTTTCTCTCTCCTTTTTGCTTCTCTGACTTCTCCAAGCGTTTCTTTCTTCTCTAATATGAATTGTGTCTTTAAAAACTGAAGTCTAAAGTCTTTTTATAGTGAGAAAAACGTATTGGGATTTTAAAAAGAAGGATTATGTTAATTAGAATAAAAGCCCAATCCCTTTAATGAAATCCCGTAACGGGTGTATAGCGGTTACTAAAACAGTTGTAACTTTTGCATCCGGACTCGAAATCACTTCGTTCAACTTGGAAAATCTTCCTGACTTCAAGCTCTGTCTACCTCATTTTATGCTCCAAGGCTGAATAAGTGGCTAAGATGCTCAAAAACAGTGATTTGTGACAGCATTCCAGATTTCATTCTCCACTAATTACTTCTTCGAATCAATTATTCTCGCCTTTGACTTCAACGCTTAATCCAAGACTTCAATTCCCGTTTGTTCTCCTTGTCTTGATATTCCATCAAATCATAAACCTAAGAACTTTACACTAAAAATAAACGAATTAACGCATAAAAGCTCTAAAACACAAATAAACCATATCCAAGGGAAGAATTCATAATATAACCAAATAAGCTTAAAAGTCTAGTAAATAAGTCAAATAATCACCTAATTTGATGTCTCCTAAGGGCATATAATTAGATCAAAAAGGGAGACATCAACGGCGACTAAGGCGCGAGGCAAAAACGCGTAGAATTTTAACTAGGCGTAAGCGGCAAAGGGGGGAGTTAACGCCTAGGCGACGTTTAGGCGCGCCTAGGCGGGGTGATCTACAACATAGCCTCCATGGAAACAAATGCATGTGATTAAGCGTTGCACTAATAATTTTTTTATTTATGACAATTTTTTTATTTTATTTTTAAGACTCTTTTTTTTGGTTGGAACTACTAAGAGTATTATAAGAATATATAATCCATGACATAATACGAACTAGGGTAGTATACGAACCAAACTGCTCGTCAGCAGTTCGAGCTCGACTCGAAAAAAAAGTTCGTCTGAACTCGTTCGTCTATACAAACGAACAAAAAAGTTTGTTCGAAATCGCTCGTTACAAAAATGAGTTTGTTCGAGCTTGTCCTTTACTCATTAATATTTATGATAAATTAATTTTTTTGTTATCAATAAATATATTATTAAACCTATTAAAAACAAATTATTCGTTAATAACTCGAGCTCGATTTAGAAAAAACTCGTTCGATATGTTAACAAACAAGCTTTAAATCTTTTGTCTACCCTCGTCAAAATTTGAGCTCGGCTCGACTCGTAAATATTATCAAACAAGATTGTATATCTAGTATTTTAACTCAACTCGGTTTGTTTAACGCTCTAATATGAACATTTAGTTAGAAATAAGTGGGAAAATTTTAGTATACTTGTCTATTGGCATTATTGCTCATAATAAACTCTTACTCTTCAAATGAGATTTTTATTTTTTTTTCTCAAAAAATGAGAATTTACCTTATAGTTTATAACATTAAGTAATATTACGGAAACAATTTTAGAGAGAAGCAATGTTTTTTGTCATAGATCTGAGGTTTAAGCCGAAGTTGATTAACAAACTTTCATTGAGAGTCTAAAACTAGTCTATGTCTATGAAGCGGTGTTTTTAATGTATTGCATAAATTCATGCATATGTATTCGTACAAGAAAAGTATTTTGTACTTGTAGAGTTCTTTGCTTATACAAACCCCTATATTTCTCTACTTGTTTAAAAGAAAAGAGTCGCAGTAATGTCTCGTCTCTTACAATCATAATTTAAGCGCAAAATTAAATCAAACATCTGGATCAATGACTCACAATTTTATTCCACACGATTTAGTTGTGGAGGTATTATCAAGGTCTTCTGTGAAGTCTGTTATGTGTGTATCAAAATCCTGGTGTAGGATGATTAAAAACCCTGAATTCATTAAAACACACTAAATATAATCCAAATCTAATATGCAAAAAATGAAGCAATAACCAAGGGAGAACCCAGGCTATATGATGTAGGTGGTGAAATTTTGATCAAGGAAATCAAATACCCGCTTATAAGAAATGAATTGCTCCATAATAATAAGTACGCTTTCACTTTAGTACCTCGTATTTCTGATCCAAACATGGAAAAATCATTATATATGTATTCTTTGATTTTCTCCGTAGCATATTCACCACGATCATCGTATAAAAACTCTATGTAACTTAAATGAATAACAGTAAGATGATCATCTCGCTTCGATTCTTCACACAAACTTTGCGTAGTTGTTCCATAATATCTCCTCTTAGCCGATTCTGTCCAGTATAACATTTTATCTTCACACATCTCCAATGCTAAAAAAAAGAGTAAGCTCAGATGTATATAATTACGGGTAGTCTTTGAACAGAACTTATACCTTGTGTTCTATTTGATTCCGGTCTTTATTGCTTTGTTACGAGCCAACATATAAAAGAAATTTCTGTACAAATCATATTTTTTTTCAAATTTCTTCCGACCATATTTATTAAACTGATAGATGATATCATTTCTGACTCGATTTCTTTTGGGGATCTCTTGGGACGTGTCAAGAGCTTGTTTAAGCCAAGAATCAAGTAGTAGTCACGAGCTCAAGAAATTGTTGTACTCCATCTGTCGTCGGTAAATCCGCGACCTGCTGTAGTGGATCGAGAAACATTTCCTTGGCAATCTTGGAAAATTCTAACGCCTCTGCTGAAAGTATATCTTATGAGTATATTTTAGACAATCTTGGAGTATTTTTGTCTTCCATTGTGATGTAAATATATCTTATGATATGTGAATGTGATTCAGCCTTTGAGTTAGGAAGATTTGGGGACTTGAATCAGGTGATTTGGAGTTGAGACGCAAAAGTTACGGCCGTTTTACTAACAGCTGTACATCAGTTACGGGATTTCTTATTTGGACTTGGGCTTTTCTCATTTAACTTATAATTCTTAAATAAAAAAACCAATCTGATTCCTCCACTATAAATAGGCCTTTAGACCTCATTTTTAAATACGCTTCAATATATTAAAAGAGAGAGTTAGAGCAAAAAGGAGAAGAAGAAAGCTAGATCTGGAGAAAGTTTTTTCTTCCAACAACAGCCAATTCAACCCCTATATTATGTTCTTACTTTACTTATGTAATTGACAATGAATGTTTTTAATTTAAATCCAGTTATTTCTAGTTTTAGCATGAGCTAATTTCATTAGTACTTGAGAATCGCAATATGGGTTAAGCCTAATTTCTTGAACTAATGTTTTCCTGAATTTTGGATATAATTATTTAATTTAGACTTGGTATTTTGTGTTGACTATTATCTTAAATTTATTTACTATTTTTGAAGTCATGAACCAAAGGTAGGTTAAAGTAGTTAGGCTATTCACTTTAGTGGTGAAGTGATCATCTTGACGGGGTAGGGGGGGTTAATTACGGACATGGATCATAAACGCGTAGTATTCGCCAATGACCCTGACGGGCTTGACTAATCACGCAACTAATGGGGTAAAAGACTTAACCATTCGAAAGTAGATATAATCCCCATAACGGGGTTTATAGTATTGTAGAAGAGCTACTAAGACCACCCCTGACGGGAGTTAGGAGATATTAGAGTCCCGACTAACACAATAATACCAGTTTAGCCCTTAAGCAGAAGCATTAATCACAGAGATTTAGGTGAAACCCTTGCGAGACTCAAGGACCACTCTCTCTTTCTTGCGTTCAATCTTATTTACTTGCATTATTTTATTTCAGTTAATTATTGAAGTATTTTATATTACTGCATCTTTAGTCCTTAGACAAAACCAAACATAAATCTTATCATTTTACTTTTCAGTTTTACAATTACGTCTACTGTTGATTAATACCAGTGTTATAACTAATCGTCCCTGCGAACGAAACCCGGTTTATCAGAGTATTACTTGGACAACCGTGCATTTACGGTCTGTGGATCCTCTACATTTATTGCTTTGTTTTATAACACCCCAGGATCCACCATGAGGTTATTATTGACAAAGCGAGATTTCTAGCTAAATAAAGCGTACAAGCATGCATAAATCCCGAGAGGGATTATCGATTCGATGAGAGAGACCGTTAAGCTAGTTGGTTGGAGCAAACAGACACTAGGATGGTTAAATACAGACGGTAGTGGGGACCAGGGGTGGAATTGTAGCAGAGTTACGGGTCTAATAAGAGACAAGGAGGGAGCATGAGTCGGTGGATATTTGAGGGTATGTCATGTCTGTCATGGCAAAAGTAATAGATTGCTACTCACTAAAGGATCGAGAGCTATAAAGCTTTGTGCATGGTAGATCCGGAGAGGTGGTTCTGGTGCTAGGAAATCAACAAGGAAAGGGGTCCAAGAGCTATTGTGATAGAGGCAATCAGATGAATAAGTAGAGAGAAATGTTTCCTTCATGGTTGTGGGATTATTTAGAGAAGTAAATGTTTGTGCAAATTGAATGAGCGGAGCTTCCCAAGCTGAGTCACGAGTACTTTACAGTTACCCACCTGATGAGTTATGGCAATACATACTACATGATAGATATGGATGGAAGACACCACGACTTATTTATAGTCCCCACTCCAGGGGGCCAGTAATTAGAGTGTAGATAATTTTGCACGGTCGTAGGATCTCCATTGTAAGAAAAAACACTAAATTTAAGCAATATTTAAATTTATTTGTTGAGGGATTGTTTTGTTGTGTGATTATTTAAATTTGAAGAAGATTGGAATATATAGTTAAACTGTACCATAAATTGTATAATATCATACAATTTTCATGTTAGTTAATTATAAATTGCAAGTTTGGCATAAATTTAACTTTTATTTTATGTAACAATTAAATGTCATATTAAGATATAGATTTTAAAATATTTTAATTATCCTATAAGTAAACATATCTAAATACTAAAAAAATATTAGAAGGGTTATCCTTAAACCTTCACTAGTATTGATCCCTTTCAACTCAAACTTTATAAAAACTGCCACGGCTCTTGTTTCAAATATAGTTTTACACCTCAGGTCAATGAAACATCTCCAAACCCTTTTTCAATTATAATTTCACATCCTTTTTTTAAATTTTTGGTTTGGCTTTTTATTAATTTTACTACAAATTATTTCTATTAATATAACAAAACTTAAATTAATAGATCTTTGAGTCTATTTTGGTTAACAATTTTGACTTGGTAACCCTTGCTACTAATTCCAATAGATTCAAAAGGAAATCTATTAAAGACCCTATTTGTTCTATTTGTGAAACTGAGATAGAAACAACAGAACATTTACTTTTCTTCTGCCCTTGGGCCAGGGCAGTGTGGATGGCTTGTCCATTGAATTTTATTTCTAAAATTGTACCTTCATGCAATTTTAAAAAATGGTTTATCTTTGTGAGGAAAAGTGCTTCTGAAAAGGTTGATAACTTTAATCACTTAGGTGAATTGGCTGGTTTTATTGCTTAGTTCATTTGGAAAGGAAGAAATGAATATTTATTTAGAGGTTTAGCCCCTGATCCTTTAAAAACAGTGAATGCCTGTTTAAAAGCCTATGATGAATTCATTATAGCTAACGCTAAAGAATCTGAGGCTAACTTGATTATAAATCACTCTGGTAATGATTTAAGTGGTAACTCAAATAGATTAAGGTCTATTTCAGGTCTGAACTCAAACTTTGTTTGTGAAAGTGTTACTCATTTGAATAACATAACTAAGTGGACTCCCCCTGCTTTAGGGGCTTTTAAGATTAATTGTGATGCATCTATGAACATTAATTCTTATAAATCTGCATTTGCTTGTGTTGTTCGTGATTCAACAGGTTTTGTGATTGATGGAATTGCTAAGGTGTCTTCTTCGTTCTCGGTAATGGAAGCTGAAGGGAGGGGCATTCATTTGGCTTGTCAATTAGCTTCTACACTTCCAGTTGGCTCCACTACTATTGAAAATGACAACCTTAGTATTGTTAATCAAATTAATTCCGTTTGTAGATTAGAGAGTAGGACTAATGTATTAGTTTCTAACATTATCTCGCTTAAAAACTTGTATAACATTAAAATCTCTTTTGTTAAGAGGTCCAAGAATAGGGTTGCTAATTGGGTTGCTAAACAAATGTTTTGTGGACGTTTGTTTAGTACTTGGAGTGCCTTACCTCCCCCCCAATTAGCTAATTTGATTAGGAAAGATTTGGAACCAACGGGCATTGGTTAAGATGTAATATTTTTTTGTTGTGTTAGTGGTAATATATGTTCCTTTCGACTAAAAAAAAAAACCCTTTCTAAATGCTACTTTTTAATATATAAAGGTTTTAAAATGTTTTTAGTGTTGTAGACTCCTTATAAATGGCTCAAGTCAACTTAAAAAATGCTTTAATGGAGGAAATGATTGATTCGAGCCACAGTAGTAATAACTTGCTATCTTAACTCCAAATCATGATCAATCATCTGTCATGCACTTTTTAGTTTTGGTTTGGCTTTTTATTAATTTTACTACAAATTATTTCTATTAATATAACAAAACTTAAATTAATAGGTCTTTGAGTCTATTTTGGTTAACAATTTTGACTTGGTAACCTTTTCTAAATGCTACTTTTTAATATATAAAGGTTTTAAAATGTTTTTAGTGTTGTAGACCCCTTATAAATGGCTCAAGTCAACTTAAAAAATGCTTTAATGTAGGAAAGGATTGATTCGAGCCACGGTAGCTGCAACTTTAATAACTTGCTATCTTAACTCCAAATCATGATCAGTCATCTGTCATGCACTTTTTAGTTTAAGTGCTACCATGAAACTAAAGGGCTCTCTTATAATCCTCGTCAATTGCACGTGGTGACTCTCTCAAGTTAATTTTCAAAGTTGGCCGGCAAAAGCTCTAGCTTTTCAAAAGTGGTTTTTTGTTTCTTTAACACCTTGATTTGGTTTGACCTTCCTTTCTCAACTTCATATCCTTGTCTTGGGATATCTTATCATCCAAGTACCAAAGATTTTCACACTTAACACACAAATTACGCATAAATAATTATAAAAGTAATAAATATATCCATAACGGGGAAAAATGTGAAAATGTCTATATATAGGGAATAACCCCTCAAATAAGTACAAATAACCTTTAAAAGATATCTCATGACTATATTAATCTATCATGTAAAAAGGATATCAATACCCCCAACTCAAAGTTTTATCGTCCCGATAAAATAAGAGCTAAACTAGGGTCTTAGTCAAATAAATAGGGAAGAGAAGAATGTAAAGAATGGTCCCAAAACAGTCTACCTAATAAGTCTCATGTAATAAAATCTATAAACTAAATCACGCATACACTTATTATACAAACAATCAACATGTTATGTTTTTAAGTTTAGATTTGTTTCGCAATGTAAGAAGGATAGGTTATTCACTTAGTCTGATGTGGTATATATATATATATATATATATATATATATATATATATATATATATATATATATATATATATATATTAATAAATAGTTTTGGATATGAGTGATGTGCTTGTTCAGTTTTTTACTTGTTGATTGATTATTTTAGAGCGTGTTGCTTGTTTATGTTTGAGGTGGGTTTTTTTTTTCCCCTTGTTGATAAGATTTATGGCTATGTTTTGTGCAATATGTGCTTGTTTTTTAGTTTAATTGTACTTTTTGAGGTGATTCAAGATCATGATGTGGATGATTGATTCAGGGCTACAAGAGCTTGTTGGGGCAACTGCTTTACGTGGTTCTGGTGATCTAAAGAAGGGCAACCCAAAATTTGAACATTTGGATCGATCATTTCATTTTCTCTTTTTGTTAATGACTAGTTGTTCTCTCACTCCCTGTCTTTTTCTTCTATTTCGGAAAGAAAAAAAAGTTCTGTACTTTTGGAGCGGTATTTTGTTCCTTGTTTACATTATTGTATGGTGTTAATGATAATTTATAGGTTTTGACAATAATGTGCAAATCAAACTCAAGGAGACCCTGAAGAAAAAAAAAAACTCAAGGAGACATTCCCCTCCAGTGTAGGTTCTACATTCCCACTCACCGCCATCAAGACTCGCCGAACCAGCAACTCCCTGACAGTCGGAGGGCAGCCACCGCAGACCCAGCTCCCGCCATACCGCCCTTGCAACTAAATAGTTCAGAAAATATGTTTCGTATCTTCGCCCCTGGAATTACATACGCTGCAACTCTTATCCAGTTATCCTTTATAACTTTGTACAAATTTTCCATGGATGAGAGACGATTTCTCGCAATTCGCCACAGCAAGATCCGCGTCTTTTGAGAACATTCAATTTTTCAAAACTTGTCCCAGTTAAAAGACGTGTCAACGGTACCATTTTCAAGACACACGAAAGCTGACTTCACCGGAAAACGTCCCGAAGCCTCATGTTTCCATTTATAACCAACCACATCCGCTCCCATCGTCTCCACGACCCATTCCTTAAGCAAATTTGCGCCAATGAGAATAGATTTACACATTCGAGACACTATATTTGCTCTAAAATATATTTTAGTGTATAAACACTTGGTAACTAAAAAGTAAAATTTAAACTTATCAATAGAAATTAAGTTTAGATATTTAGTCACTCTAATGGTTCAAACATAAGTTAATATATATAGTCATGGCCTATAAAGGCAATTACTAAGTTCCACATAATTAAATCTTAAGGTTTGGTCCACATTAGTTCCAGTATAATAGAAGAAGACAACTGAGCTAAAAAGTAGCAAGGCTTGGTTCTTGAATGTTAAAGTCACAGCATCACCCCATCCATTCAAGAAAACTGTGAGTTAACATGTTAATTAGAGCAAAAATATGTAACATGTAACACTATCTAGGGTATTATTAACTTTAAATAACAAGGCGGTAACAGAACACGGGTACTATAGCATGTTTATTAAAGCTAATACTAAGTCGTGCTTACCGGGTTTTAATCACATTCGTTGATCACTTTGGATTTGAAATCGTTGAGATTAAAAATTTCTAACATATAATAGGAAAATTGCAATATCAAATATAAGAAATTAAATAAAAATATAAAAGAAAAATAAGAATATGAGAAATTTCCCTCTTGTAGTCCATCTCCTGCATTCAATTTGATTACCCGTATTCAATATAAAGCACTAAACATATTCCTCTTCCAACTTGATTTTCAGTTTCGGAATTAGCTTAGCTTAATATGGTTACATAATGCAATTTTACAACATAGTATGCAGTTGTTTTATTTTCACATAAGGTATTCTTAATTAAATTGCAGCAATGCATCATAGATTTAAGCACAAAATAAAATAAAATCGGGACTTTGTCCCTGAACCTCCCTCAAAATGAAACCCAATTTGTATTTCTGGACTCACTACTCCACTGAGGGGATAATGAAGTTCAAAAGAGAGGGATGAGTTGAAACCTTATTTTTAAAATAGAAAATAGATATTTGTACCAACATATGATTGCAGTTTTGGACCCTTTATTTGTGGTGGATTTACTTCAATCTTTTCGCATTGTTTAATATTGTCGTCGAGAGTAATCTTAAATACTTTATAGCAATATTTTCTACATTATGTGCTTGTGTGTATCAACTTCTTGTTGTACTCTTGAAATGTTTTGAAATCGTGTTCTGGATGTTAAACGTGAAATGATTATGGATGTTAAATTCAGGTTTAGAACAGCTTTTTGTGGTTCTGTGATTTAGAGAGGGCAACCCAACATTTGAACGCTGGATTGATCATATCATTTGCTCTTTCTGTTTTTCCAGTAGTTTGAAGGACTAGTTGTACTTTCACTCCCTATCTTTTTTCTATTTTGAAATAGAAAAAAAAAAGTTGTGTACTTTTGGAACAGTAATGTCTTCCTTCTTTGATTTATCTTGTATGTTGTTAAAGACATTTCATAGGTTTTGACAATAATATTGTGCCATGTAATTAAGTCTGTGTGTTTGCTCTGCGTGTAACTATACTTTATGGTCTCTGGAATTTCCTCTTTATGTGAGGTTCACGTATCTTGCTTGTAGAAGTTCTAATTACTCATCACTTTTGTCTTGTTAATAAATATGTGTTGTTTATATAGTTATCATTTATCAATGCAAAAAGATGAATATGCTTTGCAATTTCTTTATGCATATACATGCTGATGTTTGTGTGTTGTTCATATAATTGCTCTAGCTCCTGGCTTTATCTGCAATAATTTTGACGAGCTATTTTTGTTAAACATTTTTTATTTCTAAATTGAAGGCCTATGGTATCATATGTGACCTTTATTATAGTTTGATTGCTTGCTCCATATTTTGTTTGGTTATCAAGTAGTCCAATCATGGTGTTCACAGTATAGCACAAGCCAGTAATTACTTCTGAGATTTTTGTGCATTTAATTTGCCGTGTCTTGCCTCGTTATTTAAAGTGTATGATCTGTTCAAAAGAAAATAAAATATATGTTTGATATTCCCTTGGAATTTTTAACATGAGTACTAAGACCTGTTAGCTTTTTCTTTGTATGATTCTTTATGATAAGTGCCTTTAATTACCATATATGCATCATCATTTTTTGAATACATTTGAGTACATTCTTTTGAAATGGTTTGTATTACATTCGTATTCTTCAGTAAATTGTGTTTATTGAAGTTTGATGAATTGTTTCAAGTACACAGACTATCTACTGAGGATCATATATTCCTTGATATGTAAATAATAATATAAAATGTTGGGAAAAGCTCTTTATGGATTTTTCTTTTTCTTTTTTACAAAATCTTTCTCGTTCAAATTTTCTATGCTTCAAGGAGTGCGATAATCTTGTAATAAAACTGCATATAAAATCTCATTCCATGCATCAGGGATTCCCGGTAAGCACCAATGAATGCAATCTGCATAAGTTTTCGGATCTGATCTTTGTTCTTTAGTCAGTAATTTCCCTTTACGTTCTCCATATACTGAAGTATGACCATCTTTTCGAAACTCAGACATCTGTGTAATGTTCAATAATCTTACGTTAACTTTTAGTTGTCCTATGATATCTTTCACAATTTTCATGATGTCCAGATTTGAACCGGTTCCCCAGTATGTTCCCTCGATTGGGTATGACTCATTGTAGCAATTTTCATCACTTCCAACCTTCCATTCCCAACTCCACAAATGTGTAGGAGACATGGTCATAAAAAAGACCTTTTGCTTGTTAGTAATGCTAGAATCTATCCAGTTTGCCCATGTCTCCATAGCTAGTCTATAAGCTGTACTTACGTTAAACTCTTGTACATTATCTTTAGATCCATATCTGAAATACGCGCATTAAAATAAATAGTCATTAAGTTAGGTAGAGTAACTAAGATGTTGAAGCTTGATGAAAAGTAATATATATTTGCGCTCACGTTGCATTTATAAAAGGATCGTGCATCCACCATACATAGCTCTCGAACACCAAGAGATCTACTCCTTCCCATTGCTTGCTATGCTTAGTTATAGCATCAAGTTTCACTAAACGTTTCATTACGGTGTGGTTTGTTGCGTGATCTGAAATTGACTCTATTAGGAAAGGAGCCCAATAATACTCTATTGTTGCATTGTACTCCTGAAATTACAACATGTATATGAATACACTGGTTCATACGATTTGTATCATTAATCACGATCTATATTAAACACTTACCTACTTTCCTTTATTTTTTCCCTTCCTCCCTATTTATCTCGAAATTTCCTTATTTACATCTTTATAACTCTCATAAATTCAAATTCTCACATCAATATATAACTATCTCTTCACACCCTCATTCGATCAAATAAAACAAAAAATAAATCTCTTCACGGGGCCCATGATTTACTGTGACAGTTGGAGTGAGCAATTTGGTCCTGCATTTTTTTAAATTGTTTTGCAGTAAATATCCATTTGACGCAACTGCGGGAGATAGAGTCAAAGGCCATCAAATTGGAATAAAATAATCACATGGACTGCAAGCTAAATGTAAAGAATGGCTTAATTTCAGGCAAGAATCTTCTTTTTTTATTGTATTATTCAGTTACAATTGCTTATACCTGTTTGATTTTATGTTTAAATGAAATTTAGGGTCCCAAATTATAGATTATAATATATACGTATGTGTATACGTCATTTCATATGTTAATTTCATTTATGCACAAACTTTGATTTTATCATAATATAATATAATAATATTATGTTAAACAAACAAGATGGTACATGTATTACTGAGGTTCGGGTCAGTTAGCCTACAACATAGGACCAAGTGTATAAAATTTTGTGTACTGAATTAGTTATAAAAAATGGTGAAATTGATTAAACTCAATGTGCTTTATACAAATTGGAAAACTTAGATTACATCTGGAATATTCAAATTTATTTAGAATTTTATTGTTGAAGCAAGAAAGGATAATCAAGTGGCTACCAAGAATGCGAATAACAGAAGTAGTAAAGCTTCTGTTACATCTTTAGCTTCATCAGGGTTCAAAAGATGGGGCTGTAAATCTCCTTTTCTTATAATAGCGAAATTATATAGTCTTTTTAAGCTTCCTTGCTTACTGTTGAAGCAATTACGAGGGGAGAACCCAGGCTATATGATGTAGATGGTATAATTTGGATGAAGAAAATCAAATATCCGCTTATAAGAAATGAATCACAAGAGGGATATACATTTGATGGTAGGATAGCATGCTGTTGCAATGGATTGATCTGTGTAGTCTATTCAAAGCAAAACGGGGAAATATTTTTATGGACCCTTCAAATCAAAAACACCTTTTGTTCCTATCTATTTCGATAGATTTAAACCGACCATAGGAATCTATTATCTATGATTACTCCGTTAATGGTTTTGGGTACGATGAAAGAACGGATGATTACTAGGCGGTTCGGTTAGTAAAGTATATGAAAGCTCAAACCTATGTCTTTGAAATTAATATATTTAGTCTAAAATCTAAAGAATGGAGGAGTTTGGAGGATTTTGCATATGGAGTTGATCTTTCACGGAGGAGTGTTCTGGGCGGATTTCTTGTTAATTGTGTTTTGCATTGGCAGTTTAAGGACGATTCTACTCTTGCTTTTAATCTTGGAACTGAGAGAATTCAAGTGCTACCTCGCACTTCAATTAAGGTTAGCTGAAAACCCCTTTTGGAAAAGTGTTCTCATTACTATCTGATATCTGACTTCAATTGGATAAAGGAAGATAGTGGTATGGATTTTTCAGCCGCTAGACAATTGTCTTTATGTCATGATATTGAAATTTACAATCCTGTAAAACAATTGTTTGAGGTAGCTGAATCCCCCGTTAACGGAATATATACGTGTGCATATCCATATTTTGAAAGTCTCGTCCCACTTGATGATCAAGTTGAGGAAGGAAGAAAAAAGGAGGAAGCAAAAGGATTAATTCTACTGAAAAAAATGGTACTTTGAAACTAATTAGTTAGAGCATCCATGTCCAATTAATTTTACTCTTGTAACTTATTTTTAATCAGGTACTTTGAACTTCAATTTGTACTTTTTCTTGTTTAATTTAGATCTTTTGTTTTGCATGAAGATTCTTGATAGTTTTAGCAATTGCCCCATTATAATAAGTACGGTTTCACTTTAGTTTCTCGTATTTCTGATCAAGACATGGAAAAATCATTATATATATGTATTCCTTAATTTTCTCTGAAGCATACTCACCATGATCATCGTATAAAAAATCTATGAAACTTAAATTAATAAAATGATATAGTTTCGCTTCGATTCTACAAACAAACTTTGCGTAATTGTTCCATAGCCCCTTCCCTCTTAGCCGATTCTGTCCATTAAAACATTTTATCTTCACACTTATCCAATGCCAAAAAAAGAGTAAGCTCAGATGTAGAATTCAGGGTAGTCTTTGAACAGAATTTATACCTTGTGTTCTATTTGAGCCAAGAATTTTTTGTACAAATCATCATTTTTTCGAATTCCATCCGAACATATTTATTAAATCTATAGATGGTTTCATTTCTGACTCGATTTCTTAGGGGGTCTCTTGGGACGTGGCAAGAGCTTGTTTAAGCCAAGAATCAATTAGTAGTCACGAGCTCGAGAAAATTGTTTGTAGATTATCAGTGAATGATCAAGAAACCTTTCCATGGCAATCTTGGAAAATTCTAACGACCTCTGCTGAAATTATATCTTATGAGTATTTTTTAGACAATCTTGGAGTATATTTGTCTCCCATTGTGATGTAAATATATCTTATGATAAGTGAATGTGATTCAGCTGATTACTCTTTAATTTAGTTAAATTAGGGTTGGAACTTGGAAGTTCGGATTTGGTGTCCATGGTGCGGATTGTTTGAAGAAAATGCCATTCACGTGTTTAGGGAATGTCCAAAGATCAAAAGCTTTTAGGATATTGAAAATGAAATCGGATATGTCCACTTACGAGTGGTGAAATTGGATCTTGACGGCCAAATCTAATATGCAAGTTATTGCAGAAGCAATTACCAGGGAAGGCCCATGCTAATGGTGTTCTGCATTTGCAGTTCCAGGACAGTCCTACTCATGCTTTTACTCTTGTAACCGAGAAATTCCAAGTTCTTTTTGGGTTCCCAGTATCTGATTTTCCAACTTTATATGGATAATGAAAGATAACGGATCAGATATGTCAGCCGGCAGACAATTGTCTTTTGGTACAATCTTGAAAAGCAATCGTTTGAAAAAGCCAAATTTCCAATTTAAGTGCTATATTCGTGTGCATATCCAAATCTTGAAAGTCTAGTGTGACTCTATAATAAGTTGAGGAAGGAAGAAATCAATTAAAGCATCTATGTTCGATTATAAATTAATATTAATTTATATTTGTAATCTACTAATACTTGTCTGTACTCTTTCTATCAACAACCCCCATCACCTATAAATTAATATTAATTTCAAATTTATTAACACTTATCTTTTTTTACCACAATCGTTGTCGGACTTCCTTATCTTTTCCAATACTTTCCGTAATTTTAAACCATTTAATATATTTGTAACTGAAAAAAAAAAACAGCCATCGTAATATTTTTTTAATAAGCAAATGAATTGTTTTTAAAAAGAACTAACTGAAATAAGACAAATTAACAAATAATGAAAAATATTATAAATGAAATCTCGATTTTAAACTAAACTTTGTAAGTTGTCCAAAAAAAAAACTAAACTTTGTAAGAAACAAAGCTAAGACCGGAAAACTTAAAGAAATAACAAATGAAAAGCTATTTCATTCATTTATTAAACGTACAGACAAATATACATAGTCATGGTAAAGAATTATACTTTAAATGATTGCATTATCTAGTATCTTCCATAGATACACTAGAGCATCTCCTTTATCAGGCATTCAGCTTATTACACGACATACATCTTTTGTTATAGCTTTCACGTGGATCAGATGACGCAAACACAAGTGTTGATATTAAAGAGCTGACAAAATCATTTGGATAGGACACCGTAACTAGTTGATATTGAAGCCAAAACTCAAATTCTAAGTTTGAAGAACAGTTTGAGTTTTGGTAAAATTCATATTCTTCTATTTTACAGTTTTTTATATTTTTGGATTCTTTAGTTTTGTTTCATTGTTTGTGAAGTAATAAATAATAAGTATGAAAAGTTTGAGTTTTAAAAAAAAAATCAAAACTCAGATTCTGATTTTTGAATTTTTTTTTTTCCAGAACTCAAACTGCTTTTCTTTTTTTACTGTTTTTTTGTATTGTTTAGATTTTGTAGTTTTTTTATGGAATAACAAACAATAAGTATGTATCGTAAAATAAGATATATATATATATATATATATATATATATATATATATATATATATATATATATATATATATATATATATATATATATATATATCTATATTATATTTCGAAGTTTTTCCTACGGTCCTGATTTACCCACTTAAGTGGTGGCCAGGATCGATTTTGGAAAAACATAAGTGGTGGCCAGGATCGATTCTGGCAAAAGATAAGTAGTGGCTAGGATCGATTCTGGCCCCACTTATTATTATTATTATTATTTTAATACACAACATGTATAAAAACAAAAAAAAAACAAAAACCCTCATTCACTCTCCTCTCGAAACCCTCAACCTTCCCACTACGAGAGTCGTTCTCCTTCACAAGACAACCGCCGCTATCCGCCGCTCGAACCATTCTCCACCATTCCTCCCACCACCATCATCCATCCTACAGGTCCATCTCCGATTCAACCTTCCCACATCACCATCGCGACCTTCTTTGTTCTGCTATAGAAAAACCCTCATTCACTCTCCTCTCGAAACCACAAATTTGCTTCTAGAATTGGAGAAAAGGGGGATTGCATATGAAGATCATATAAAGCGGTGTTTTGCTATTAGCTGTTCTCTTCGATCGCACCAGTGTCGGCATTGCTCTGTAGCTGATGCAGCAGGTTAGTATATTCTAACACTAAGAATTAAATACTTTGAACCAATCAAATGAAGTTATGGTTTTCCAAAACTTATGGTATGATTTCAATTACCCATAGTATATTTGCCTATTTAAATAATGCATTTGGATAATGCAGGGACTTTGATGCAACTTACCAGTGAAAATGATGATTACTCTCTAAATGTTATTGCTCTCTACTTGATGGAAGCAAACGTTTTTATGGCGTAGTTCACAATCAATAGCAGATTTATTAACATTTGCTTTAGCTTATACCAACATTTTGTTCCTTTAATTAATGGACACAGGTAACTGATTTATGTTCCTTATTGTTGTAAATCTAATTTGATTTAGTGTTACTATGAGTGGATATTAATTAATAAAAATTGTATGTTATGTAAGATATCTGGAGAAACCATTGGAGAAGTAAAAATTGTGTCTGATATGCATAAGCGTGAAGTTGCAATGGCCCAAAGAGCTGATGCTTTCATTGCTCTTTCTGGTAATTCTTTGATATCAAGAATTTCTTCTTTCATATTTTTCCTATTTGCATTTCGACCCTTTATAATTCACAACAATTTTTAGGAGGATACGGAACATTGGAAGAAATACTGGAAATGATCACATGGACACAACTGGGAATTCATTAAAACCGCTAATTAATCCTGGCCACAAATAAAAAGTTGTTATACTCTCATTCTCAAGTTTTTTTTTTTAGGTTGGTTTACTGAATGTTGATGGATACTATAACTCTTTGCTCGCTTTTATTGACACTGTTGCTAAAGAAGAGTTCATTAAACCAGTTGCTCTCCATATAGTTAACTCTGCTCCGACTACAACGAAAGAGATAATGCTAAAATTGGAGGTATAAAAAATGATATGGTATTTACTTTTTTTCATTATACAGTTCTTTGATTTAATCTTACTAGACTAGAATTCAATCTCTGATTTAGCGTCTTAATATTGCAGGAATACACGCCGGACATTAATTCCCTTACCAATGTAATCTTGAATGTATGAGGTTAAAAGTGCAAATAAGTCAAAGTTGTATGCTAGAATCGGAAAGGAAATTGTATCTGTTTGAGTTATCCTATGTAATATTATGATCTCCCTTTATCAAGGTTGTATAAAATTTAAAATACAGGGTATAGAAGGTTGGACCAAATCCAAAATCTAACATGATCTCCCATTTTGTAGGTTCATACTGACCTTGAAGCTTAAAAGTGGTCCAATTTCTTCAGAAAATAAAAAAGAGAAAGATTAACCAAGATGATTCGGACTTTTTTTAGAACCCAAGGAAAAACCTTGAACGGACAAGATTTCGAACACCCACCTCATGTAGGAAGAAGGGTTAATTGCACATATAGTCCTCATGTAGTCTCCATAAAAGATCGTTTTTTGTTTCTCGATCCTGAACACCCACCTCCAAAGTTACAGGTTAGTTCCATTGAATTTGAATCTCTTCTCCCATTTTAGCTAACTTTACAAGTTATATTTACATATCTTGGTTGTTTCAAATTAGATGAGGCCTACTGAGATTGTAAAAGAGAAGAATCCAGATTTATATTTTTTGTGCAGGTGCTATGTTTTATTCAATTTTTTTTATCGAGTCTCAATTTTTTGTACAGGAAAAACTACTTTTCTTAGATACATGGCTATGCATGCTATTAAAGGTATTCCAAGAAATTGTCAAATATTACACGTTGAACAAGAAGTTGTTGGTGATAATACTACAACTTTACACTGTGTTTTAAATGCTGATGTTGAAAGAGCTCAGCTTTTAGAAGAAGAAGCTACTATACTTGCTTTACAGGTTAGTATTAACCTTTTATTCCTCCTTAAATAGATAATTAAACATATAATTTCGCATCAGAAAAAACGGACCAAGAAGCTGAAGATGGAAAAAGTAATGGGACCCACGAAAATGGAGATAAAGCAAAAAATGTTGTAGCACAAAGACTACAAGATATATACAAAAGACTCGAACATATCGATGCTTATTCTGCAGAATCACGTGCAGCTTCTATACTTTCGGTTAGTTTTTTAGCTTCGATTTTGAAAATTGAATTAAATATTAAAATATTTTAATTAATATTCTTCAGGGTCTCAGTTTTACTCCAGAGATGCAGTTAAAAGCAACAAAAGCTTTCTCTGGAGGATGGAGAATGAGAATAGCTCTTGCTCGGGTGCTATGTTTTATTCAATGTTTTTTTATCGAGTGGTGCCACTCAATTTTTTGTATAATCCTTTTTTGCGTTATAGGAATGTATACATGCTAACAATCAAGCTCTTGAAGTGACAAAATATCCAAGTGGTTCACAGGTAAGCGATGCTTTTCTCACTTCGAATGCTTCGATAAAGCAGAAACGAAAACAAATTGTCATGTTCTTAATACTTTTTGCTCGAATTATTGTTTGTATTTAAGGTAATTTATGCTAAGATAGTGTAAATTTTGTAGGCTTCTTGAGCATTCCGGAGAACTTTCGATGAACCAATCAGGTTCATTTACATTAACAGCCATCAACGGATCTTTCTCAAGAGCTATCTTCTGTATCCTTATCAAATGATAAGCAAGATGTTAAATCTAGAAACAATGTAAAACTTAGCCATTTATCTTCGGGAAATGATTCAAGTGCGAGTAATCATAGTAATGAGACAAGATTAGCGGATCTCTTAGATACTACCCTTTGGAATAGAAAACTCGCTCCTTCTGAACAGATCATTTATGCTTTGGTACAACAAATATTTCACGGAATAAGGGAATACTATTTAGCATCTGTGGAATTAAAGGTAAACATAAACACACTAGCCTCTACAGCATTCTTATACGGTTTTTATTCTTTTTAAATAACGGTTACTTTTGCAGTTCAATTGTTTTCTTCTCATGCCTGTGGTTGATAAATTGCCTGCACTTCATCGAGATGACCAATCAGGTTCATTTACAGTTGAGAAATGTTTTAATTCAAGTAATGCTTCTATAAGAGAAACAATTGTATCAGATTTACAGTTTAGCTTATTTTGCATTGTCTGTATCATGTGGGTTATTTTGCATTGTCTTGGTCCATGTGAATCCAGTCATTTCTCTCTTTATTAAGATCTTAATTACATGGTAGGTCCATGTGCTATTCATTCTCAATTAACATTGCACTCTGTTATTTATTGTACCATCTTTAGTAAAAATCGTATTCAGGAGTGAATCTATTATGTAGCATCTGATGTTCTATTCTACTTTCGATGATGATATTTCTAGAAGGTCTATTCTAACAGATATTTTGGAAAATTATTCGGTGAGTATAGGTTTGTGTTTTAATTTTTTTATTTTGATCCTTTTAATTTGAGGTAATTCACATTGGAAGTCTCTTATTTCTTGATATGTTTAATTGCAGGCTATGAATATCCTTTCAGAAATTCAAGAGTGTCATGATGGAGTAAAAATATGTTACTTATTTCACTTATTTGGTTAATGGTCAATTAAAAAGGGAGTAGAACATAAAATTATGGTTCTTCGGCAGATAGGATCAACTATTTTTTTTTTCAATTGGCGGAAAGGAAGCAGGAGAGAGAGTGATGTTATGATAAAGGATTGGCTAGAGGTCAGATTGGAGTTGTAATTGGTGATGGTCAGAAGTTAGTGGGCTGGACGGTATTGGTAAGGAAAATGAACAAATTGTTATTAGTGATGAAGTTATAAACATCACGGGAGACAAAATACAAAAGTCAAATATGGGTACACAACAGCAATACTTCAGCAAGTCAGCTACTGTTCCCAAGAAGATGTCTAACCTTCTAGATCGAGACAGAGGGCCAACTACCGAAGGACAAATGGACAGAGAGGAGGATTATTATATGACCGAATCCCAAGTTCCAGAATTTCCTTTAGAAAATAATTCAAACGTCGGCAAAGAGCGAGAAGATGGTGACGTGGAAATGGCCATGTCTTCAAATTAGCGCGCTTTCAGGTGTCTCCTACTCTAACATCTTTTAATTAGTTTTAATAATGTATACACAAGATGTTTCAGATAATCAGTGGGGAAACTCTAAGCAACCTTTAAATATCTTATTTTGGAATTGTTATGGAGCGACAAATCAAAGATTTCGTAGCGTAATTAGAGATATGATGAATTAAGCTTATATGCTCACATAACAAAGACTTTCGTCCGAGGATTCGATTACACAAGAGTGATCAATTAACGATGACAATAAAAACAAAAAAATGGAGTGTACCATTCGATAGTTTCCGTGTTGAGATTCGGTGTTTGTATTTTTTTCCTATGAGAACTTAGTTATAAGTGTTATGGTTTATTCATGTATAATTCTTAAGATACATAGGAAAAAAAAAGATGAAGGACCAATATTGTAAATTGTTCGCTTTGTATTTTGTAGGGAAACAAGGGCTAGAGATGCAAGAATTTTTTTAGAGTTGATAATATAACTTGCAGCTGTCACTTAGAGATGCAAGAATTTTTTTAAGTGAATGGCATGAGATTAGTTTTTGGAAAGTGGAAATGTTTATTTACAAAAGGGATTTTTTTTCACAGAACGTTTATTTACAAAAGGGATTTTTTTACCATATTAACCTTGATCATATTCTTAATCTTGACTTAATATTAACTTTAACCTTAACTATAACTTAACCTTAATTTTACTCTTAACTTTGAACCATTTATCTTCATTTTAACTTTAACTTAAATCTTAAACCTTAAACATTATCATTAACCTTAAACCGTAACTTTGACTTTAACTTTTACCTTCATTTTAATATTAAAGGTAAAAACTTAACTTTAACCTTGAACCCTAAATCTTAAATCTTAAACTTTTATCTTAGTCTTAACATTTAACTTTAAAATTATTTTAAATCTTGAACTTTAAATCTTAAACTTAATTTTCATCTTAACCTTTACCATAATCTTAACCAAATGAAGATCGTGCGAATATTCGCCCTTAAACTTTATATATTATTAAATCTTAACCTTAAATGTTAAATCTTAAACAATAACTTTAACATTGACTTAAACCTTAACTTTTTTTTTCTGTTCAAAAACCTTAACCATAAACTTGACTTCCACTCAAATTTTTGTTAGAGTGTCTTCATACACGGGTTTTAAATATTAGACCACGAAATCATGATCTTAAACGTACTTTTATCTAGAATTATTAAATTTTTGAAGTAAGTAAATTGACGATTGATTAATTTTTTTCCAAAGTGTCTTCAGACACGGGCAATACCTAGTATATATATATATATATATATATATATATATATATATATATATATATATATATATATATATATATATATATATATATATATATATCACAAGTTTATGTATTATACCTTTTGATTTGAATAATAGTGTGTTTTGGGAAAGTTTCCATAACTCAGAATCTGAGTTTTAGGAATTTCCCAAAACTCAAACTGTTTTATTTTTACTACAATTTTGTTCTGTAATTTAATTACTTCTAATACTAATCAAAGGTTATTCTAATACTCAAATTGTAAATTTTTTATTTTTTGAAATTATGAGAAACAAAGTTTTACAGTTATACAACTACTAAATACTACTTAAAAGTTGTTGACATGATGTTTAAGCATTACACTAACGGTAGGATATAGTCTGTATAGTTTGTTGACTGGTATCAATTGTCTAAGGTTTGTTAGTCGAAAGAAAAAGATTAGTCCTAAATCTTTTGTCTTTCTTTAAAGTAAACTTAAACATCTTGTGTTATCATTAATATTTTAAATGATCTAGAATAGTTCTTGCGTTGTGGAATCCATTTTGCTCTTGATAATTCATCAACCTTTAAACATGCATCTTGTATATTATAATTTTACTTTCCTCTTTTATATTTATTTTTGCAGTTACAACGGTATCAAATGATTTAAAAGCAGATAATTATTGGAAGATATTGAAAATATCGACGACGGTTGTGGTAAAAAAAAGGTAAAAAAAAACCATACTTTTTACAGGATGGCATATAATGCTACAAGGATTTGTTGAGTATTAATTCAAATAAAAATTAATAGAGGAAGTATAATTTTTTAAAATAAAATTTGAATTTAAAAGAAATAATAAATATTTGCATGTCTAAAGAAAAAAAATAAAACATCGTATTACCATTTTCATCACATATTAAGTATTAATTAGTAATGATAGAAGCATTTAAGAATTTTACAAACCCAACTATTTCTTCACACATTACAAGACTTCAAAACCTCTTTAAAGTTAAACTTAAATTCTCAGTTAACAACCTATCCAAACGATCTAAAGAAGGGGTTATTGTTGATAACATCCTCATTAAGTTCTCTAATTAGTTTTTTAAACCTTCAATAATTTATTTTATAAAAAAATGCCTAATAAAGTAATTATTTATAGAAAACATCTCTTTTATATTTTTCATACCATTATTACCCTTATTATTAAATATATTATTTTATTTTAATACAATATTAATTTTTAAATATCAAACTAATAATAGGGTACTTCTTCCACCACCACCACCACATGTATGTAACCACCACTACAACCACCACAACCATCACCACCTCCACCACCACAACCACCACCTACTACTACTACTACTAATTCCATCACACGCGCGCGACCGTGAATTTTTTTTTAAATCGTCATAACTAATTCAAAAAAATCAGAAAATTTAAAAATTTGTATTTTTGAATAAAGCAAATTAATATCTACGTCTATGAATTTTTTGATTCTTTTTGAATTTTTTGAATTTTTTATTTTTTATTTTTTCGCAGACACGGATTTTCATGTTTTTAACACGGATTTTCATGTTTTAAACCGTGAAATAAACATGAAATTCCATGTTTAAAACATGAAATTTCGTGTCTGCGAAAAAAATCAAAAAAATTAGAAACAAAAATTAAAAAAATTTAGAAAATTCCAAAAAAAATCATAGACGTAAATATCAATATTTATCCAAATATATAATTTTTTTATTTTATTGATTTTTTTAAAATCAGTTATGACGATTTTAAAAAAAATTCACGGACGCGCGCGTGTTTATTAGTTTTTGTTTTGTTTTTTTTAGTTTCTATTTATTCTTTTAATTGTTAATTATAGGGGTAGTTTGGGATGGGGTTGTTTTCAATAAAGTATCTTATTTTAGATACCTTTTTCTAAATAAATTTTTTAATAGGAATTAATCATCAATTGGCTTTCTAAAGAATAACACAATTGAGTATAAAAAAATTCATTGGACTGAAAGTCCAAAAAGATTGAACCCAATATTAAACTTTACATGATACCAAGATCCACTAAACCACCTCCAAACCTCCCAAAATAATGATTCGTTTATCAAAATTCCCAGGATATTATCACTGAATTATCTCAAGGGGTTACTGCAAATTATAAGCTGTCAACACGATAGTCATAATAGTTCATGTCTCGGCAAAACTAAATAACATAATCGGATACAAGTAATGTATGATCCATACTGAAGCTTGGAATCTTATCAAGCTTCATTGGATTAATTTTCCTAATTAATTAATTTAGCTGGATTTCCGACAACAGTTTTCCTAGCCGGAACATTCTTTAAGAGAACCAAACCAGCACCAATTTTAGCCTCATCTTCAATCACAAGATTACCTACAACACAAGTCCCTGCACGTATCAACACCCCATCACCGATCTTAAAATGTCTATTAAAACTAGCGTTAGGGATTTCTTGGGCAGTAATAAAAATAAAACATGTAATACTCTTTCTTTTTACACAATTACCTTTAATTAATATACATGAAGTTATTTATACACTATTTAATTAGGGATAATTCTAAAAAAAGTAGATAAAATGTATCTTGGTATTAAAAGTGACAAACAATATTGGATGCCCTATTCTAAAAAGTTAGACAAATAAAACTGAATAGAGAGAATATATAGTTGTGGTAGTTAGCTCTTCCCATCACCGCACCCCCTCTTTCTTTTCTGATCATTTGATGGCTGCTTTCATAGTGGTCATTGAAGTTGGCTACTGTGTCGAGATTTCTGTGGTTGATTCATACCTTGGTGGATACCTACCAGATCTAAAATTTGACAATTGAGTGCAATCTCCACGTAGCACTTAACGTCAAAAGTAATAGCGGGGACTAATAAAAGATAAAAATGAAAACATGGGTACTTATTTTTCACTTTTGAAACGTTGGGCACTCAGTTGTCGATGTTTGAAACATTTATCCCTACTAAATATCATCTTGGCCCATTAGCTCAATTGGTTAGAGCGTCGTGCTAATAACGCGAAGGTCGCAGGTTCGAAACCTGCATGGGCCATTTATATCTTTTACAAATATTTTTGCATAAAAATATTTTATAGTTATTATAATATTTTTGAGGTAAGAATGTATCTTTTCTAATAAGCACAAGCGTCTTGATCCTCAATCAAGCACCACCGTCGTCGTGCTTTAAATTATATTACAACAATGTTGGTGTTTTAAATTGGAAAAAGATATCTTGATATTATAATTGCACAATCTTTTTGGAACTATATTTTTTCGTAAATGGACAACTTTTCAGGAACGGAAAAAAGTACGAGTTACCGAAATCAAACATTCATGCAAATATAAACATTACTTACAAAAATGTGACGGATAATTAGGGGCAGCCTTGAGCAAGGCAAGACAAGGAAGAAGGAACATTGGTTGTGCACTAAAAAAGGCAAAAGATTTACGTAATTTATTTTATGTTTTTTATTACACTATATGTAATATAAAAAAATATTAACTAAACACATTCTGTAAATTTAAGTTAATGTCTACCATTGAAGAAAAAACAATATTTTTTCAATTCTCTTTAATCAATTATTAACCAAATTCTCAAAATTTATTTTTTCAGCAACAACCTTTTATAATATACATTTTTATCCAATGGGTCTTGAAGACATCTCTCCCATGTTCTTTCCCAACCCTATATATCTTCTCTTCTTACTAAAGATCTTAAATAAGATTTTACACTATAATCTAAAAATTCAATTACATTTTTACCTTTTTTTGGTTTTGTATTTTCTGATAATGAAATAAGTTGGGAAAACATATCTTGATATTTTAACTGTACAATCTTTTTACACCTTATATTTCGTCTAACAATTCGGTTAAAGATTTTTTTTTTGTCAAATGTAGATCCTCTTCACAAATAACAAGGTGTAATGATAATTGGTACTCCTTCCGTTCCATAGAATCTGTCCACTTACTAAAAATAATGTTTCAAATATATAGTCTACTTAGGATTTTAAGACACTTTTTTCTTACCTTTTTCCACTATTACCTTTATTAAAATATGAAAATTTATATTCCAATACACATTTAAAATATCAAGATACTTAATTAGGGATGTTTTAATGGTAAATACATTTATTATGTTTCTTAATCTTTGTGAAAAGCTAAGTGGATAAATTATATGAAACAGAGGGAGTATTGTTTTTATATCAATGTTTTATAATTTTCAAGTACATCATCGATGATATGATTTCTTTTTCTTATTAAGTTTATTTCCTAACATTTCGAGTTCAATTTCATCAACGAACTCATTTCCAAAGAATGCATCACAGAACACAACTCTTACATCAAATGAAAGTTATTGTGGGGATTTATGTAAGTTAAAATCCATTCAATGAAATATTATTATGTAAATCATACTACCATCTTATAAAATTTATTCGATAAAGCAATCTCAAAATACATTCCATCTGGAACCATCCGAGCTATAAAGCAACTATCTATAGAATGACAAATAAGACTTAATGCAACTATCGATTACATAATTCTGAATAAAATAGAAAAACTAAGATTCAACACCTCTGGGTTGTTCTTAAATAATGATTTTATAGTGTAGGCAACTTTTGCACTTGATATATGGTTATAAATATGGAAATGAACATAGATAAACTCAAAACTGACTGGAGCATTAATCAACAAAAATAGAAATAAAATACAAAATTTATTACACAACATTAACTATCAACTAAATCTAAAAAACAATTCAAAATTGAATAGAGTAAAGTATCATATATTTGTTTCACCATTTTATACAACATCTTTCAATTGTTACCAATTCTGCCAACGGGGTTGAAGGGCGAATCAGTAAATTTAATGAATTATCTTTGCAAAAGCAAAATTGAATATGTGAACTAAATCGTGACCATTGCAATATAACACATTAAATAACTAATTTACAGTTCGATTCCATCAATTTTACACATTAAAACCTGGCGCACGACTCTTTTAGCTAGACTCAAGGTGAGGCATTTTTTGCATTTCCTCGATGAGATTGAGCTTGCATAGTAAATTCTGTTGACTTTACCCTAATTTTAAGTTTGGGAACTTCGAGCTGAACATTGATATATCGATAGGCAGAACAACTCACGACCATTCAACCATATGTCAGATTGTACAGTGTCTTGTTAGTTGTCGAGTGTACTGTTGTGCCATATCCGCGTAACACCTCTGCTGAAAGTATATCTTATGAGTATTTTTAGACAATCTTGGAGTATTTTTGTGAATATCTTAGTATTTGTGAATGTGATTCAGCTGCGGATATAGCATTACTCTTTACTCGTTTAAAGAAAATGAGTCTCATAGTAATTCTCTTACAAGCATAATTTCTCAATCAATGACTAACGTTTATTTTACACGATTTAGTTGTGGATGCGATTCCCGTTCGTATCAGTTCTATTCTTGCTTTTAATATTGGAACTGAGAAATTCCAAGTGCTAGCACACACTACAATTAAGCTTCACAGCTTTTGAGAACCTTTTTGGTTTCCCAGTATCTGATTTTCCAATTTTAAATGGATAATGAAAGATAATGGATCAGATAGTCAGCCGCTAGACAATTGTCTTTTGGTGATAATATTAAAATATACAATCTTGAAAAGCACTCGTTTGAGAAAGCGAAATTTCCAATTTAAGTTATATATTCGTGTGCATATCCAAATCTTGAAAGTCTAGTGTAACTCAATAATAAATTGAGGAAGGAAGAAATAAGGAAACAAAAGGATTAAATCTATTGAGGTAAATGCTACTTAATTGGAATTCGTTGAAGATAATTAGTTACTTTTAAGTTAAATTTATACTTCTCTTGTTTTTTTTCTTGTTCTTTTCAATATATGTAAGAGCCATTTGATTAGGGATAGACATCCTAAGATCAGTGATGGGATGTTGATAGGTGCAAGTACTTGTGTTTTAGGTAATGTTGTGATTGAAAATGGGGCTAAAATTGGTGATGGTTCGGTTGTCTTAAAGAATGTTCTGGCTAGTACAACTGTTGTCCGATCTCCAGTTAAATTAATGGGTTAGAAATTTAGTCATGTGAATCCTGAGAAGATTCCAAGCTTCAGTATGGATCATACATCACAGCTCACAACCAATTAACCATATGTCAGACTGTACGGTGTCTTGTTATAGTTGCGGAGTGTAGAGTTGTGCGGTATCCCCATAACACCTTGGGAATCACATCGGGCCACTTTTGTTGGATTGGATGATCTTCACAAAGAGTTTTTTAAATGATTTTTCTGTTGATGACTTCTACTTGTTTGATTCTTTAAATGATATATCAATGATTGAGCTTGCATAGTAAATTCTGTTGACTTAACCCTAATTTTAAGTTTGGGAACTTCGAGCTGAACATTGATATATCGATAGGCAGAACAACTCACGACCATTCAACCATATGTCAGATTGTACAGTGTCTTGTTAGTTGTCGAGTGTAATGTTGTGCCATATCCGCGTAACACCTCTGCTGAAAGTATATCTTATGAGTATTTTTTAGACAATCTTGGAGTATTTTTGTGAATATCTTAGTATTTGTGAATGTGATTCAGCTGCGGATATAGCATTACTCTTTACTCGTTTAAAGAAAATGAGTCTCATAGTAATTCTCTTACAAGCATAATTTCTCAATCAATGACTAACGTTTATTTTACACGATTTAGTTGTGGATGCGATTCCAGTTCGTATCAGTTCTACTCTTGCTTTTAATATTGGAATTGAGAAATTCCAAGTGCTAGCACACACTACAATTAAGCTTCACAGCTTTTGAGAACCTTTTTGGTTTCCCAGTATCTGATTTTCCAATTTTAAATGGATAATGAAAGATAATGGATCAGATAGTCAGCCGCTAGACAATTGTCTTTTGGTGATAATATTAAAATATACAATCTTGAAAAGCACTCGTTTGAGAAAGCGAAATTTCCAATTTAAGTTATATATTCGTGTGCATATCCAAATCTTGAAAGTCTAGTGTAACTCAATAATAAATTGAGGAAGGAAGAAATAAGGAAACAAAAGGATTAAATCTATTGAGGTAAATTCTACTTAATTGGAATTTGTTGAAGATAATTAGTTACTTTTAAGTTAAATTTATACTTCTCTTGTTTTTTTTTCTTGTTCTTTTCAATATATGTGAGAGCCATTTGATTAGGGATAGACATCCTAAGATCAGTGATGGGATGTTGATAGGTGCAAGTACTTGTGTTTTAGGTAATGTTGTGATTGAAAATGGGGCTAAAATTGGTGATGGTTCGGTTGTCTTAAAGAATGTTCTGGCTAGTACAACTGTTGTCCGATCTCCAGTTAAATTAGTGGGTTAGAAATTTAGTCATGTGAATCCTGAGAAGATTCCAAGCTTCAGTATGGATCATACATCACAACTCACAACCAATTAACCATATGTCAGACTGTACGGTGTCTTGTTATAGTTGCGGAGTGTAGAGTTGTGCGGTATCCCCATAACACCTTGGGAATCACATCGGGCCACTTTTGTTGGATTGGATGATCTTCACAAAGAGTTCTTTAAATGATTTTTCTGTTGATGACTTCTACTTGTTTAATTCTTTGTGCGCTACCGATAAGTATACCATCTTGATTCCCAGCAAATAGTATCATATCGATTTGAGCGATTTTTCATGAGAGAATTCGCATCTAATAAACAAGAAGTTTAATCTAACAACCTTCGTGATTGATCAGGAGACATTGGCTAGCGAAATTCAAAAAAAGAAAGAGATGGCTTGTTTGATTTACAGAGAGGAGAGGAAAAAATGTTTAAAGTGTGTTAAATTCATGTTGTTAGGTTATTAAGAAAAGGTAATTCTTTCGTGGATACCTAGCGTTAAATCATTTGTATAAATAATTGTCTAAATTTACAAAAATAATAAATTGAATTCGAAAAAAGAAAGAGATGGCTTGTTTGATTTAAGAGAGGAGAGGAAAAAAAGTTTTAGGTTATTAAGAAAAGGTAATTTTTTCGTGGATACCTAGCGTTAAATAATTTGTATAAATAATTGTCTAAATTTACGAAAATGATAAATTGATACTTAATTTTATATTTGCTGTCTTTCTTTCCGGGTGACTTTTATTCTTTTTTAAATATTAGTTGTTATAGGGATAATTTAGTATTTTTTGCTTATTTATTAAATAAACATGTTTGTAAATTTGGACACTTATTTGTTAAATTCTGAAACAGTTGGCATTAACGGCGGCGCCATGCAATCGTCACGTGGCATTTAACGTCAAAAGTAATAGTGGTAGCTAAAGAAAGAAATCAAATAAAAACTTGGATATTATTCCTTAAGAAAAAATTAAAATATATTATAATAATACTTTTATTTTATTAAGTGTATTATTTTATTTATTTTTTGGTTGAAACTATTAAGAGTAGGATGAGTAAGCTAAAAAGTTCACATCCCAATAAACTTTCTTCATAAGGTTTAGATCACTTTACTAAACAATTCAAGTCCATAATACCATTCACTATGTTGCAACTACGATATAATTCGCTGGACTATAACACAATGATTCATTGGACTAGGCAACAAGTTTAATTTTCTTGGTTATCAGTGCTTTTTAAAACTATATATATAAAGAAATGGAATATCTTATTTAGAAAAAGTAAAGAACTTGTTTTTTTATATAGTGCTTGCATTCAGGGACGAATCAGGGGTAGGTTGGGGTGGGCTGAACCCACCTCCAACCTACGAAATAGCAGTACAATTTAGTTTATTTAAAAAAAACATAAATTAAAAAAGTTACATCCCCATTAATAGAAAATTAGGTCTCTCTAACTCAAAATATATACATTAATTTTATTAAAATTAAATAATAGCTCTTTCCGATTTGTATTTAATGAAAAAATATTAATATATTTATTATTATTGATTATCTTTGTAATAAAAAATAATGATTTTTTAAAAATGCTTATCTTTAATGAGAAAAAAAAAGAATAATATATTTGTTATTATTATTGATTTTCTTTCTGAAAGAAATAACCATTATTCTTTGGTCAACTATAGTAATATAGGTACTAATTATATGTTTAATAAACGACTTAATTGGTTTAGTAATATTAACTTTTTTTAAGAAATTCTATTTCCAAGATATTAAATTTATTAGCATAAAATAGATAATTCATTTCTTTTGGTTAATTTTTTCCTCTTTTGAATTGATATGAGTTAACATTATTTTTAAAAGAGTAATGATATATGTCACCCTTTTTCATGTCACCCTTTTATCACCATTCTATATATATGTTTTGATTTCCTTGAGTGGAAGATAGAGAAATCAAATCATGAGTAGATCAAAAATTATAAAAAGATTATAAATAAAGTAACATATTAATATATTAAACATGATTTGTTTATTAATGATTATCTATAATAAAAATATAGAAAAGTAATAATATTTATTATTATTGAGTTCTTTTTGACAAAAAAAAATATAGTTTCTTTTTCAACATCAATAATCATCTTTTATGGAAAATCATATATTTATTATCATCATTATTTTTTTGTTTAATGATTTTCTATAATAAGAATATATATAAAAGAAATAAAATTTATTATTATTGAATTCTTTTTGACAAAAAAGAAAAGAAAATAATGGTTCCTTTTTTTAAAATCGATTATTATCTTTTTAAAAAAATCATATATTTATCAGCATCATTAATTATTATTTTTTGGAAAAGAATAAAAATTATTCTTTAGTCAATAATAAAGTAATCTAGGTATCTCTTATATGATTAATTATACTATGCTAATTTTATTTGGTTTAGTCAAGTTAGCTTTTTTTTTTAATTCTATTTTCAAGTTATTAAATTAATTAACATAAAATAGACAATTCATTTGTTTAAGATTTGTTTGATTAATGTTTCCTTTTTTAAATTAAGTATGATTTACCTTTAAAATTTTAAAACAACCTAAGAACATCGAACGTGTTTTAACATAATCTCGTACATGTTCCCTAAAAATGATGATGTTAATAGCTAATTATACACAATCTTATATGGTCACAATGTATGGAGTAAATCAGTTATTAAAATCGTAAGACTAAAATGAAGGTTTTAGATCATGTTGCATTCTACCACTTACCTTCGCCTTCAATTACACGTTATTAGCCATACACCGGTTTTAGTGCAAAAAAGTGGCTATTCGAAGTAATACATTTAAGGGTTGCATCGCGATTATTTTGAATAAACTCCTGCCACTTGTCCTACAAAAACCTATAAATAAAGAAAGAATGTCAACATACATGGAAACATGGCACGTAAAGGCACTCTAACACTCAATTCATTGGAGTTTTATGATGGAGCCCCCTGTATAGAATGTGTGGCTGAAATGCTAAAGTAAAACTTATAAGTAATTGCAAAGTAATGGTAGTAAAAAAATAATTTATCATGAATTGGTAAGATGGTCACCTATATATAGAGTTCATATGATAATTTGGATCACGTGTCAGTTGTAGTTCAATAGAGGAAAATTACGAGATAATTGTTTACAAAAGGCTACCTACGTACAACAACATGCCAAAAATTGTGGGTAAGTAGGAGTGTGACCTAAACTTCTTTCTTGGTCGTGCAGTATTGATTGTGGTTTTACCATATATGTTTAGGCTCAACCAAGACTATGTGGAGAACATAACCCTGTCTTTGTATTGCAAGAGTCACTCTCAAGGTCATAGTTTCGTTTGAGGTATATATGGATTATATAACATGTCACGTGTATTTTTCACTTGCCCACTATCGACATACAACACAAATAAATTTAACGTCCTTCAGAATACATAGATAAGCTGGATCTACTATCAATAACTTGTAATACTAACAAGTTTCCTCTTTACATTTTTCAGTATTTAAGGAATCTTTATTTAAACACTATAGGCCTTTTTTGCTAACGTGAGAACCCAGTTAGTGGAGCAAGCACCTTAACCACCAAAAACAAGTAGTGCTAAACTACCTTTCGATAAAACCATAAGTGTAGTGATACATCCCAATACATGTAATGGTTCAATCAAAAGTAACCATGGCAGGTGCGTAAATTAAACCTAGAAACATAGTATGTTCCAAACACATCCTTTAATAGTAGACTATATCTTGGAACATTTATTTATCATTGTATATTCCTTATAAATGTATATTATTAATTATGATATTGTTTATATCTAAAACTTGGATTTCTTTATGAATAACTCGTTTTATATTTTTTACTACACACCCCATTCAACGTCTGTCATTTTTCTATTTAAACAAACTATATTTAGCTTTGAAAAAAATTATGTTTGAATTTTTTTATAGTCAATGCCATCTATCTCATTAGTTCATAATAAGAGGACTAAGAGCCCGCAGTCACTGAGGTGATGGAGAAGATTCAGAAACAGAAGAAGTACTATCCATGATGGTTGTGATTTGTTCAAATTTCTTAAATATATTTGTTAGTTGACGTTGTGAAATGTTTATGAATTGTATGGGGGAATGTTGTTTTATGGATACTCTTGATCTAGACATCTATTAAAATTTTCAGTATGTGTTGATTAACTTGAATTTTGTGTGTATTACACAGGGTTGTTATGTATAATTGTTGCTTTTAAATGTTATCGTTTTTTATTTCATGAGTTTTAAATAATGCAAAATACATGCATTAGTACCGTGTTAAAGGAATGCAAATCAACATTGAGCCAAAAAATTAAGGACGCAATGGAACCTAGTAAATTTTTTAAAAAATGGTATTTATTACACACTCAACTTACATGGTGTTCATAATGAGGAATAAAACACTTATCACGTGACTACAAATAGATCCAATGTATACTAAAATTCTATTACATATTGTTATGACAATAAATGACAAACAAAATGTACTATCACATAATACCAAATGAAAAATTAGTAATGTATAACGTATTACATTCAAATGTAATTAAACCAAAATCACGCCAAGGTAACACCTACAAAAGAACAACACATAACAAAAAAATACGATGCAATAATCAAAAATCAAAGTCAATCACATACATCACAACTATCGAAGATGGTTGTCCGCAAATTGTCATCCAAAACAAACAAATCAAAACAAAAATAAAAATAAACATTATCCAAAGTATCCAAAGATATAAAATTAAAATTAACCAAACACTAATTAATCTTGACCAATTCGATTAGTTATGCGAATTAAGAAATCCATCTTATCGGTATAACTCCGGGCCTTGGTAAGTCTTATTGTGTCACCAGCTTTGATATGCATGGCCTTGACCACATCTTTCCACCCCTTGGATAGCCTACATCTCCACCCACGACCATGAGAAGAAGTCTTCACATCAACAGCGTACCTATCGGTAGCAAAGTGAAGTAAGACAGATTTTTGTTTGTGCATGTTGGTGGATGAAGCGAACTTTTTTGGTATATCCTACAAAGCCATAAAAAATATTAAATTAGTATTAAGTACTAACCAAACATTTATGTAGATCTAAAATTTAAATTTATAACTAACCAAAAAATGTATGATGGTCTTTAATGGGATCTCCACCCATTGACCATATCCTACAGTCTGCACATCACCACCAGCAGGTTGGCCAGCAGCCTCACCAATAGTCTCTTTTAACTCAGAGTCAGAATTATCGATCAGGTCATCAATGCCTTCTTGATCTCTATCTCCTTCTTCATCAAACATACATGTACCTTTGTCTTTGATGTCACATAAAATTACGCGGTTATTCATGAACTGCTTGTTAAACTGAAGGTAGAGCGTATCGTGAGCATGTATGTCATTTTGAACCAGAAACTCATACCATCCCTTGCGAATGAACATGAATTTCCATATTTTGTCTACACGAACACGAAATGTTTTGCTATCAACTTTCATTTGGAACCTCAAGTCACGGAAATCGGGGAAGGTTCTCAGCTCTCCAAATTCCATGAACTTTAAAAAAACATAGTTTATAAATGCTACACATAATCATTATAATAAGAAAAATACAAATGGACTATATGACTTACGTGTTGAGACCCTGGTGTTGGTTCTTCCCCAACAACACACTCGATTTTAAAAGAAGTATCCATGGGAATTTGCAAGAGAACAAAAAGTGATAGTAGAGAGACAAAATGTATGTTATATAGAAATGAAAGTGAATAATGTGAACTTACCACTAATTAATATATAGATGGGACTCTTGATGAACCAAGACAAGCATTTAATGGGCACGAAGACCGTCAAGTCAATAAAGAGGGATAAGAAAAATAAAGTTAGTAATTTCAAAATTAAAAATTAAAAAGTTAGACAAATTAATTGTCATAAATAAGATGAGAAAAAAAATCTTCCAACTTATTTTAAGTGCAGCGTTACCCCAACATTGTTGGATAACATCAAACATACCTCCACATGAAAAAAAAAAGTTGATAATCGACCACAAAAGGATTAAAACTCTAGAATACAGAAAATTCATTACCACGATATTCATTTAAACATTATTAGGAATATTTTAGTAATCTAATGTCAAAATTATACATCAAAATTCACCCAAGTCTCATTCACGTTCGTGTAACCCAAATTTCACAAAAATTTGGATAGATGTCCCTAAATTGTCGACGAAAAAAAATCACAGACCAAAAATACCATAACATGATAATACAAGCCCCTAAATTGTCAATAGCCCAATGGAGTATCTTATCAAGACACGAAAAGATAATTATTGTTTTTAATTAATAATTGTTTTTATGAGAAAATGGAAAGAGAATAATATATTTATTATCATTGAATGTCATTTTAAACAAAAAGTGATTACTTTTTTTAATTAATGATTGGCTTTAATGGGAAAAAGAAAGAGAATAATATATCTATTACTATAACTGAATTTCTATTTTCGTAAAGAATACTAATAACTATCTAAAAATAAAAATGAAGTATATAAGTACTAAATTTATGTTTAATTAAGTATTATATTGATTTTATATGGTCCCGACAAATTAAGTTTCTTGTAAAATTATATTTACAAGTTTTTGATTTTATTATATAAATCTAAGAGCCATTTAAAATGGGTAATATTCGACCCAAATGTTTCTGATCACTGCATGAATATTCTAACCATTAGAGCTAGTATCGATCTTAATGTAAAATAGAAGAGTTATCTATTTGGGGTTTATTTTGGTTAATTTTTTTTTCATTTTTTTAGTTAGTTTAAACTTCAAGATGATAAAAGACATTTTTTTTCTATGAGCATATATGGGAATATATACTAAGCAACCCATTAATACCTCGAACGTGTTTTCACATAATCCCGTGCATGCTTCCGATAAAATAATGTTCGAAATGGCTTACTACACGTGATTGCATATGGTCAAATGTAAGTAGTGAATCAGTCCTCAAGACCATAAAATTTAAAAGGAGATTATGAATCATGTTGCATTCAACCCCTTACCTTCGGTTGCAGTTGCACACAATTAGTCTTACCTTAAATAATAGAGAAAGAAGGATTTTTCCAAGTAATACATTTAAGGTTTGTCTCGTGATTTTATTAAAAAATATCTCGCTACTTGTCCTACAAGAACCTATTAAATAAAGTAATAACATTATCAAACCCGAAAATAGGTCATATCAAGGCATTTTGACCCTCAAGTCATTAGAGGTTTATGATGGAGTCCCTCAGATAGTATATGTGAAGAAAAATTAATGAAAAGCTTGTAAGTAATTGCAAAGTGATGATAATAAAAATATGCTTTATCATAAATTAGTGAAATGGTCACCTATTTATGGAGTCCATATGATTAATTGGATTGTGTGTATGTTGTAGGTTGATAGCGAGAAATTGCAAGACAGTTTCTCACACATAAGGCTAATCATATACAATAACATGTCGAAGGTCATGGGTTAGTAGTAGGAGCGTGAACGGAACTTCTTCCTTAGTCGTGTGACATTGATCGTGGTTTGCCCACACACATTTAGGCTTGATCAAGATTATGTGGAGAATGATGTGTCATGTTAATATGGTATGGTTACATATTATTTAAAGACGCATTAGGTCTATTTTACCGCGTCACTCGATGATTTTTTAGGATGTTTAGATAGATGGATGAATTCAACTCAACACAAGGAAATATGCTTAAAATGGAGATACCGTGGATAAATTATAAAATGTCAGCTGCCAAAAGAAGAAATAGAAGTTGGATGTAGAACTAGTGCACAGATTAACCACTTGGCTCATCCTAGTGGAAAAAGCCAAGAAATTCGACTCACATAGGATCCCAGTCATATTTCCATTAAAAAAATAAGGAAAATAAGTGGCCAGCTATTCCCTAGAGAATGGTTTCTTGATCAACAAGAAGAAATTACATTTGGGCCTTGGTATGTGTGTCTAACCACTCTAATGAAAATTATATCATGGAAGTGCCAAGGATTGGGAAACCCGATGACAAATTAACCTATGGGCTGCGGCATCTTGTCTCTAGCTACAAATTAGTTAATATGTCTTTCAAACCAAGTTGGGACATCAGAATGCCACTACGTTACCACAACATCTCAAATATAAGTTTCTAGCCTTGGTCGACTCTGTTGGGGAGTAAGGAGCACTTGTTGTTCAATCATTAGGTAGCATACTGTGAATATGGGGTGTACACCCTATTGTATATCAATGTTAGGTATCATCCCAATACTAAATAAGAAGTTTTTGTGCATGCATTCACCAATGAAAATGATCAACAGACCATGTGGGAATAGTTACATATCTCACAATGTAATCAAGCAACTTTATACTGCCCTATACAAGATTACAAATCCATTCGGTCCTTAACGGAATATTTTGGAGGCCAGCCTTAATCTACCCCTAACATGTATTATTTTAACTATAATATAAGCGATGTCGAGTTAATTTATATCCCATCAGATGGTAACACCTTCACATTGTCCAACAAAAGAGGTGGCCGAGATTTCATGATATGGTGTGTTGTTCGCATATAATCCTCTTTCTAGGTTGTTTTAATATGAAAGATCCTTAGATTGTTAGTTGTTACTTATGTGATTATGTGGTATATATTTGACTATTATATTGCATCAGTTTCTAGCTAAACACCTTCAAAATGATCCTTCTTATCCTTCACTTTTGTCCTTCTATATCTTTTATTGTGGCATACACTTGTATAAGTCATATCTTTGTGTGTGTTTATTATTATTATTATTTTTTGTTGATGTGTGTGTTTATTATTAGGTCTTGGTATTAACTTCATACTTTCTCATATATACATTGTGAATACTTTCTTTGTTAAGATAATTATTGTTTAAACATCACAACTTGTACTTGTGTGAGCATCTTTGTGACTCTTTTCCTCAATATTATTCTTGTCATATATTTGCGTGTGTTTATAATTGATTCTCCGTCTTAACTAACAAAATATTTATATAAATTTTGAGAAACTTTCTTAAAGAAACTTCTCTATTTGAGCATCATAGCAAAAAAAATCACTTGGAGCGTCAGAAGCATAACGGGCGCCTATTTGTAGCACAACTATAGATTTGTTTAAAAATGGGAAACTGTTTGTACCAAAACGGTACATCCGGTTAGAATTTAGAACTCATATTTGATTAATAATCAGGATCCTTAAATCAGTAAAATGAAGCAGTTTCATATGCCACCTTATTTCTTAACGTTACTCAACATTTTCCACATGAGAAAGAGTCGTTGATGACTGAAAATCAAGAAAACCTATTTGCTCCAACCGAGTATCCATTTTGCATCAAATTCATGCACAACTTAATAGAGTCGGTGGAACTCATTTGTCTATATATAGAGCTTTTGTGCATCACTCAACTCACCTCTTGAAGCCACACTTCATCACTATACTATCATACACTTCAAGGAAAGTCCACAAGCCATAATATTCATTGTAATATAATTATAGGCTTGTTATTTTCATTGGTTTATCTACTCATTAGGAGTCATTTACTATTCTTGTACTTAAACACGTATCAAACACAATATAGTAGCTCTTGCTATTGAATATGAGTAAAGATCCAAGTAAAGAGAAAAGTGGTTCGAGTTCGAGGAAAAGACTTCTAGTCGAAAGTGGTTACTTTTATAGGTGATTAAACAAAGGATTTTTAGATCGATGTGTTTAAGTTCAAGTTGTGACTTAATCGCTAAAAGTCTCATCTTATGGTATCACTATCGGCATCTGACTTAGCCAATAAAAGTCTCGGTTTCTATGTTGTGTTTTAGCCTGTAAAAAATCTCATTGTACCTGGTTTATATCTTACCTTTAAGAGATATAAAAAATCTTAGTGGAGAAGCTTAATATCCTAAGGTGTCTGGTTTAGGTAGTTGATGTAAAAAAAACTTAACCTCTACAAATGCTTGCGTAATTGCTTTAATCATTGGTTGAATTTATATATACCTTTACTTGCTTATATAACCTAGCTTTTATTTTTCATATTCCCTAAGTATCTTATAGAAATCTTAAGAGATCTATTATCAAATTTAGGTGCTCAATTATTTTAATTTAGGATTTTAGCTAATTTAGACTAACTTGGCTAGTAGTTAGACTATTTCCTTATATCCATTAGGTAGATGCTTCCTTGGTATTACTTATCCTAGCTTTAGATTCATCACCATTTTTCTATCTGACATTAAACCTTAGGTTCCCAATATCTATATCTAGTATTCTAACTCTCCTAGTACATTACTTCCGCACTAACAAACTCTTAAGATCGTCCTAGTATCCATCTTAAAGTTTGCTTTATAGCCTTGATAAATCTTCCTTAATCTAGTCCTTAGGAGTAACTAATTTTAATTAGTCATTGATTATATTATATTCGAATAAAGTGTTCACTTGGATTCTCAATTAAATGATGTTCAAATCAAAATCATGGGAAACATAGGGAAATGAATCTTCAAAGTCAAGAAGTACAACTTAAATATATCAAATAATAGGTTAAACTCCCTCAACTAAGCACCTAATACCTAAAATGATGTCGCGCAATAAAATTTATTTATCACAAAAAGGGAGACATCAACCACCATCTAGTCGATGTCCACTAACAAAAGTAAAACAAAACTTGAAATTGAAAGGACATGTGCACCATCTATACATAACCTTCGCGCGTATGATCAATAAAGCCACAATAATATCTAAGAGATAACAAAATATAAAATCCGACCTAGATGGATTGAACCCCATCTTACAACTGCTATACCACATAGATGCTGACTAAATGACACACTACTAGTTTCTAAGCCAGACCACAAAGTAATCGCCTCTAGTGAAACAAGATAAAACAAAGGAACACGGTTAGATACCACCATCTTCTGAATCTTCCACCTCTACCAAAGACCCAAATTAGAGAAGACTAGAAACCCCTTCTCACTTCATAATGTAGACTCCCGTTCGGTAAGAATGGAATACTCAACAAACAAAACAACCCTACCATCTACCCTAAAAATGAAACCACAATGGCCAACATAGAGGCTTAACCAGTGATGTTGGTGTCTCCTGGTGTGTGATAAAATCACTCCCCTAAAATGGAGGGACATGAACTGCAAGTGTACGGGTCGTCGAAGTAATAATCCGATAAACGGGAATCGATCTCAGAGACGGATGGATATGACTTAAGATGTTATGTAATAAGTGAGGATAATTGTTATATGACAAGAAAATATATGATAAATATTTTTTTTGGTTATGTTTATGAAACTAAGATGCAAGTAATTAAAATACTAAATTAACGCAAGCAAAATAAATGCAAGTAAAGTAAAAATAAGTAGACGCAAGAGTGAGAAGGTGTACTTGAGTCTCACAAGGGTTTCACCTAATCAATATCATTAACGTTTCTGTTTAAGGGTAGAATCGGCATTTTAATACTAGTCGGGATTCTAATATCTCCCAGCCCCCTGTCGGGTGGACCTAGGAGCTATCCTAAAGTACTATAAACCCCTGTATGGGTGAATATGCCTCTTCAGATGTGAAGTTCTTACCTCATTGGCTATGTAACTAGTCAAGTCTGTCGGTCAATAACGAACATTACACAAATATTTATCTAAGTCCGTAATCAAACCCTCCTGTTGGATGATCACTTTGCCACTAAGTGAATAGCCCGACTACTAACACCTATTTCTAGTTTTTCCTAAAAGAAATAGTTTATAAGCATAAAATAAAATCCAATATAAAATACCAGTTCAATTTAAATTAAAGAAATCCCAAATTCAAAAACATAAAGAAATTATTTTCTTAATAATAAATGATGTAATCAACCAGACACGAGCGTAACTCTGCAATGGTAAAAATCATTTATGAGTTAAAAAGCAAAAGTAAAACTGATAAATAGAAAGAGACCACTTCTCCATCTAAATCACACTATAGAACTGATGTTCCTCCGACATTATGCAACCATCATCGTCTTTCCCCGAAGACAATGCACAAACCACAACATTCACTCCTTCCTCAACAAACAATGCCCAACATGTCCTGAATTTTATCAATTGATGGTAATTTGAACATTCTTATAACACATTAAAAAGTAGTAATGTTGATACAGAAATTTTAGGAAAAACTATTAAAATTAATGAATTAATGAAAGAAGGAAGTTGTTGGAGTAAAGTGAAAATAGTTTCTTAAAATTGAGATTTTGAAATTGGGAAGTTGTTAGAGTAAAAACTGTTTTGTGAAATCACTATTTGATGGAGAATGGATTTTCTACCCCCGGTTCTATCCAAATCACTAGGAAGGTGTTGGGTTTGACTTTATCAACCTTTCGTCTCAAAATCCCTCCAACCCAAACAAAAGAAAGAATTTTTACTTTCCTCTCTAATCTTTTCTTTTCCCTAACTTCCTCCGTCCAAACAGGCCCTAGGGGTATGACTTCAACATTGTATGAAAGTATTGTTTGGTTGCACTTAATTATTGTCTCAATTTGTATAACCGAGACAATGGGCTAATACGAAAAATTATTTCTTTTACAAATTCAAATTTAGATAACTAATATATTTTCTTAAGTCTCCAAGTGAAATCTAATTCATTAAAACAATGTCTATTAGCATGATTTTTATATTTCGATGATTATTAATAACAATACTTTTCACTTTGAAAAATAAAACTCTGAGTGAAAAATTCACTAGAGGTGGGACACTCGCTAGTTAATAATTGATTGGATTATGGGTGAGCAAGGGTTGGGTTCCCTATTCTTCAGGGTAAAAACTTGACAATACCCTTCTTTGATCAGTTTGAAAAAACAAAACAAAAAACCTATTTTTATTAGTTAAAAAAAGCCACCACCACCAAAACACCATTCCCACCACAACCACTCCCATCACCAAGCCATAATTTGCTTTACATTTTCTCAGGTATGTTTCTTTTGTACATCTACTTCTATAAACTTCAATCTTACTTTATACTACATATCATCCTACAACTTAAAACCACCATCACCTTAATCTTAACATACAAAAAACAATAAACTAAGAAACTTAATTCTACTAACCTTTGTTATTTGTACCTTGTCTTTATAACTCATTAAAACCACTTCTCTACTATACCAGTCATTTGCATTTACTCGAACATAGTATAGAATTATTTTCAAAAAAAAATATGGATGAAACCCTAACTATAAAACCAAATATTCACTAAGTCTATGTTGTAATCGAGGAGCCAAAACTTTATACAAAGATCATCTATGATAAAGGACAATCTCCAACTTCTTTAGGAAAATCATCAATAAGGCTTGGGCCTAAAGGGAGATGTCATGACAGAGAAAAGAGGTTTTAACTCATATTTCATTGGATTTTTAACAAATAATACTATGAGCACATGTTAAGCAAACGTCCATGGAACCTAGCAAGTAAACACATACTCATCCAAGAGCAGAAGAACTTACAATTTATGATTAAAGCTAACATACACATGACACTTTTCTAGATCCAAATCCACGGTCTACCAACACTATTTATTTATGAGGATAATACACACAAAATAGCAAGTAAAATAGGGAAAGTAGTCGAAATACAACTTCCTCTTATTGATACTTTCAAAGAAATGAGCTTCATAAGGGTTATGATTGAGTGTGTCATCTTTCAACCACTAGTAGCCAATTTCTCTTTTAGTGTTGCTTCCAAGAATATCATAAGATGAGTAGTCAAGATTGAGAGATTAGGAGAATTATATGCCTCATATAGATTGATCAAACATGTGGAAAATTAATGCATTCGAAGAAAAAAATCAAACAAAAATTGGGGAAGTTGATCAAGGAGATGCAACATCATTGAAGAATAAGGAAGAGAAAATAGAGCCCATCTTTGACTTTGCGGTAATAGATATAGAAGACGCAAACTAAGTCAAGAAAGAAGATCGAGTTGTTGGTGGCCTAATTGACTTTGTGAGTTATCTTAAACCAAAAAATATTATGTATACATGCCATTTTGAGTTATAAAGATAGTTGTGAAGGCTCTTTAAGTAAGCCCAAATGTGGGTTTTAGCCCAAACATAAATAAATCAAACAGAACACCTCAATTCTACTTTACACCCTCTCCCAAAATTAGAAAGAACCCTAGACAAAAGAAAAAACATATTCAAAAAGAAGAAGCCATATATGAACTCAAAAAATGTATGGAGATTACGAGAGAAGAACGTTAGAGTGAGGTAGTGTATAAGAATATGGTGAACAACAACAAGAAGGTAGTGAGAAAAAAAAATAAGAATTTGGCCAGCGAGATGGGAACCTTCAATGGGGAGAACTAAGCTTGAGATACAACTGGAAAAAGCAAACAAGGAGGCAATGATGAATGAAGAAGAAGAAGAGGCAAGGTTTGGTAAGATTGAACAAGATCAATCCCAAAAGAGTAAATTATGATTTGAGACTATCAAGGGATTGGGAACCCTGCGACATTGTAACATTTAAAGATGTTGTTCTTCAACATCAACCGTAGGTAGCCTTCATTGCTAAAACCAAAAAAAAATTGATTCTTATGTGATTTTTATTGATACGAAGATTAAATATGATGTTGAATGCATAGTCAATCCTATTGAAATAAAAGGAGTATTAGCCCTCTTAACTAAACCAAATACTAATACTAAAATCTTGGAAATGAATGATAACTATATTCATTGTAATACTAGTGTTGTAAAAAAAGAAATTTTGTACCACTTTTTTCTGGATACCTTCACATGATAATTAAAAAGATGGAATCCTAAGTATAATTAGTAGCTGTAAAAAATATCACCGTAAGTTACCCTAGAATATCATAGGAGACTATGCCATGTATAGATTTTCTCATGGAAAAAATAGGAGGGGGAGGGGGGTAAATTACAAAAACATGGAAATATTTAATAAAACTCTTATTAAAGACAAGTTCACTAACAATGTTCTAAAAGGTGTTAGACGTTAAACGGATGGTCGACCACATTTGAGCGTCTAGAGGAGTAGGCAGAGACTAGGAAATTTCCTCGTATGTGGTTTTCAATTTTATTTTTGAATATTATTATATTATTAGTTTATTTATTTAACCACACAATATACTCAGACGAATAAGAAAACAAACTTGAAAAAACACACACAATTATTATTCATTTCTTAGATAAATAACTGATACAATTAAGGTGAATGATAATTAATTATATTTGAATATTTATTTGGTTTTTCTTTATTACTTTTTTTGTTGGGGTTAAGTTCAATTATTTAAAATATGTTTATATACCTTTTTTTTGTTAAAAAATGGGATTTCTCATTTTTGGGCCTTTAAACCGCCTAAAAGTCGCCTAGGACCTTCTAGGTTTGCTTGGAAGTTGCCTAGACCATATTTGAAAGGTAGCCTACCTCTAGAACCTAGGCGCCCCTGAGGCCAATTTTTAGAACACTATTTAATGATATGGCCACTAAAGGTTATAATTTTACCTACACAGTATGGGATAGGCAAGTGATTCAATATAAGAGGTAAGTGAAAAAAGTTACATTAACATTGAATAAGATAAAATTTTCCCTATGCCTGACTATCTATTCTCTCCCTAGTAGTATCTGATCACTCAAACCTACTGGTTATGAAGGAGAATGCAAAAATTCCTATGATAAAAGATTTATCTTTGATAAAAATTGGCTTCACAATGAAGAATGTATCGACGTTCTCACTCCAAGCTGGATAAGAAATCCCTATCTAAGGGGAAATAGACCAAATGGTATATATAGATATAGAAAAAAACACATGGTCTTACAAGAAAATTAACAGTTTGGGGAAAAATAAAAATATAATGAGGAAACCACAAATGAAGAATGAAAAACTATCCTAGAAAGTTGATTAACTCCCCAAGTACCATTAGTTGCGACGAGTCTAACTTAGTAGTCAAAAGAATAGAGGAACAATAGATTCTTGAAATATCATACTGGGCACAAAAATCAAGACTCTCCTAGTTAAGGATACGAGATAAAAATACTGCTTATTTCCACTTTTAAACTAAATTAAAAAGAAAGAGAAACAAGTTTCTTAGATTATAAATACTTGATGATAGTTGGGTTGATTATCAACAAGAAATTGAAGGAGCAATGATATTTTTAAAACAGTTGGCCCAAGATATTATGCTTTATGATGGACACTATAAGTGCTTGTGTTACAGATGAGATGAATAATGACTTAACTAAACCATCAAACGTTAAGAAACTAAATACAACTCTTTAGAGTAGGCGTATGGACAAGGCCCTTAGGCTTGATGGACTACATGCCTACATTTGTAAAAAAATTGGGAGCTAATTAAGTTTGATTTGTTAAGAGCTGTTTATTGCTTTATATGTAATACACAAAATATTTTCTTATAAATAAAATTCTTATTACACTCATCCCAAGAACTAAAAACCATAAAAAATAGGTTAATATAGACCCATCAAATGCTCAAACGTGATCTATAAATTGATAGCTTAGTTCTTGGTAACAAGATTACAAAAATTCATGAACAGTATCATTGATGAATGCTAAGGGTCCTTCATAATGGAAGGTCAATCGCATAAACCAATCTTATTGCACGTGAAAAATGTCACTTCATTAACAGAAAAAGAAAAAATAAAGTGCATTATATCTATTAAGGTTGATAAAGCTAAATCTTATCAAAATGTAGAGTAATAGTTTCTACATGATAATTATTAAAATGAGCTTTTGTGACATATGGGTAAAATAGGTGATGCAATGTGTTAAAATCAGTTTTATATGCAGTATCACTAAATGGAGCACAAGTCAACTTACAACTACCAAGAGATGCATGAGATAGGGATATCCATTATTCCCCCTATTACTTTTGTATAATAACACAAGCTATATCAACACTAATAAAGTAATAAAGGGATAGAAATCTTATCAAGGGCATAAAAATTGCCAGAACTGCCCTATATTGAGTCATATCTAATTTGTAGATGACATTCTCTTCTTCCTTAGAGATGAAGAGGATGAAGTGAACCATTTCATTGATGTGCTTAATGAATATAGCCTTGTAACGGGGTCAAGCTATACACTTAAACAAAAGTGGGGTACCCTATTGTATAAATACACCAATTTAAAAAACAAAAGAGCCGCCCTTGCACTTTTGAGAATGAATAAACTTCACAGCTTAGGTAATACCTTGGACTCCCCTCTGATTTGGGAAGATCCAAGGCGAAGGGCCTAAACCAGGTGATAGACAAAATAATAAAATGGAATCTTGGAACACTAACTTCATTTTAGAAACTTGAAAAGAAATACTTGTTAAATCTGTCATAAATGCAATTCCTTCTTACAATATGGTTGTTATCTTAATTCCAAACAATGTAAGTCAAAAAGTCTTATCGGTTATTGCCTAATTTTGGTGGAATAGTAAGAATAAAAAAGGCACACTGGCAAAATGGTAATTAGTGACTACATCTAAACACGAAGGGGGAATGAGGTTTACAGATTTGCACCTCAAGAACCTTTCACTCTTAGCTAATAATACATGTAAGTTACTTAATAATTCAAACTCTTTACTAGGAAGAGTTTTGAAAGTTATATATTACATCAACTCCTCCGTTAAATCTGCTAAGCTTGGCTACCACCCCTGCATGGGGGGTGGAAAGCCTACTTGCAAGAAGAGTAACCTTCATTAATTATATAAAATGAAATATAAGGGATGGAAACTCATTGTAATCTAGGTTTAAAGATATAAGAAACCCTAATAATAACAAAGTTGTTTTACAAAAATACAAATATATGGGATAAGGAGAAAGTAGTTGATTATTGTTATGAAAAGATACAAATAAAATTACTAAACTTAATGATCACCTTAAGATACAATGAGGAAAAGCCTTACTGGCCCAAATCTAAGGATGGCACAATCCCATTCAATGGAATATACCACTTCCTTAAGAAAGAACAAAATGAGAAAAATAAGATGGAGGAAAAATTCCTACTACATTCTTCATATAATACTCGTAAAAACCTTCAAAAAAGTTTGTGGAAATTACAAGTACCTCCTAAAGTGAGAAACTTTGTGTGAAAATATGTAATAGTGCCTTGCCTACTAAATATATGTAATATATGTATTAAGATATAAAGCACTTTCTTTGATTGTCATTTGGCAAAAGCTGTCCGGTTTGTTGTTCCTATGCAATTCCTTTAAAAAACGAAAGCTACAAACAGATTTGTAACATGGATGGATGTACTTGAACAAATCAAGGATCTTAAAAATTTGAATTGGAGAAGCCTAGTTGAGCTAACTATTACATATCTTGGCACATTTAAAAAGGAGGATATAGTTTCGTTGTCGAAAAAGAAGCATTGGTGAATATATTGTAATAAAACCAATCAAAGTTTATGATGGGTATTTCGATTGCTTAGAATACTATTTGAGACAAAACATGATAATTCCACTAGTTAAGGGGAAATAAAGTGCAAAACAAAAATATTTCAAAAAACAATTGTCAAGCTAGTAAACAAAAGACAAACTATACATATAATATTGATAAAGTCACTATTATTACTCATACATATGCATCTTTGATGTAAAGTAATATTGCAACTTCTGTTTGAATTTTCAGAGTTGGACATGATAAGTTTTTGTAGTGTGCAACTAGAATTTTCTTTTGCCAAAGTGCCGAAAAGACTGAGATTATACGAGTGAAGAATGTGTTTCTTACAGTTAGAACTATTAAATATTCAAGATCAAGATTATCAATGACAACAAAATAACGATGGACAAATTGCAAAAGATCCCGTTCCCTTATAAACAACCAAACTCCTTTTAATGATATTAAATATTGGTCTTGTAATATTATCTCTATACAAATGCTACTAGGAATTTTGTTTGGATATTAGGTTTCCAAGCCCTCATCTCCTCAATTAATGGAATTGCTTAGAGCTCTTCTTTTGTAGCATGTACCACAGTTATTTCTAATTACAAGATTTACATCGAAATCGAAATATACAAAATTACAAAATAAATATAAAAGTTTAAAATATTATATAGTTACATATTATAAGATGTTATCCAACTAATTTAGTAGACCAAATATTTCAGGCCCTTATTCTTACTGGGCCTAAGATTACTGTTACATCCTATTCTCCTTCAATTTTTATAGCTCAGGCCCAAAGTTAGAAAACCACCGATCTCCTCCGTACTCGTCTCTCCTTTTCTACTCCACATGCTCCGGCCACGGTGCAGCAATCTCTTCCGCCTCCTCCGCAACACCGAGTCATCACTCACCTAATCACCTCTCTCCGTCCACGTGTGCAGCAATCTCTTCTACTTCCTCCGCAACACCGAGTCATCACTTACCTAGTCACCTCTTTCAAACCCTAGCTCATTCTCTCTCTTTCCATACACATATACACACAGTAAACAATTCGTATAGTCATTATGTCGGTTATGATAGTGACAAGCTTGGGAGAATTAGTGTTGGATTTATTCACAGATCGCTGTCCTTTAACCTGTAAAAACTTCTTGAAGCTTTGCAAGTAAGTTTGAACCTACCTTTAACCGATTAAACTACTTTTCTAACCCTAATTTCCGAATTACATTCATTATTTGCGATTATTCAGCAAATTTGCATAAATTCTTCATGTATTATGAATGTTTTCTTATTTATTTCTAATATGCAGGATTAAATACTACAATGGCTGTTTATTTCACACAGTCACAAAAGATTTCATTGCTCAAACAGGTGATCCTACTGGTACAGGTGAAGGTGGTGATTCTCTATACAAGTAAGAAAATTTCACCTTCTAACATTTCTTAAATATACAAGTTCTTTACATTAAATCAACATTTTCTAAATATTCAATGTTTTTTCAGACTATTATATGGTGATCAGGCACGTTTTTTTAACGATGAAATACATTTAGATTTAAAGCATAGCAAAACTGGCACACTAGCCATGGCTAATTTAGGCGAAAATCTTAATGCTTCTCAGGTATTTTTACTTTTTTTTTTCTAAAAAACATAAAATTATTATCATACTTTCTAATAATCATATTTTTTTCAGTTTTATATCACATTACGCGATGATATTGAATATCGTGACGGAAAAAACACTGTAAGTGTGTTCTGTGTTCTTTTTATTTTTTAATTTATTTTTACACTTTACTAACAGATTAATTAACAATTGAACAGGTTTTTGGTGAGGTGGCTGAAGGATTTGATACGCTGACTAGGATAAACGAAGCATATGCTGATGAAAATGGAAAACCATACAAGAATATCAGGTTTTTTAATTTTTAATTAAATTTTTTTGCTATATTATTAATTAAACTAATATATTATATTATAAAAACAGGATAAAACACACTTATATATTAGATGATCCATTTGAAGATCCTCCTCAATTAGCTTCTTTAATTCCTGATGCTTCACCTGAAGGAAAACCTAAAGATGAGGTAAATATTAAATATTAAATATTAATTTTTCTTTGAAAAATTAATATTTATGATTTAATTTACTCAGATTGTTGATGAAGTACGTTTAGAAGATGATTGGGTCCCACTAGATGAACAAATAAGTCATCAAGAGCTTGAAGAAGTTATACGCGAAAAAGTAGCACATTCTAGTGCTGTAGTACTTGAAAGTGTAAGTAATACTTAATTGCAATATGGTCCTTTATATATCTTTTAATTGCAATATGGTCCTTTATATTCCTTTTTGTACAGATAGGTGATATTCCTGATGCTGAAATGAAACCGCCTGATAATGTACTATTTGTTTGTAAACTAAATCCAGTAACTGAAGTGAGTATCTTTTTAATATCAAGGGGTAAAAATGTAATTTAACCTTAGGTCCTTGACTTATTATGTGTTTGATTTTGTAGGATGAAGATTTGAATACAATTTTTTCACGTTTCGGAGCTGTAACATCGTGAGTTTTTTTTAAGTAAATGTTGATTTATAGTAAAATATATTTTTTATTGAAAATAATTATTAAATTTTATTGTAGAGCTGATGTGATTCGTGATTTCAAGACTGGTGATAGTTTGTGCTATGCTTTTATTGGTAAGTTTATTTTACCTTAGGGGTAAATTGGTAATTTGTAAATTTACCCTTGTTTATAAGAGAAAGTAATATGTGTTGGACTGTTTTTACTGATGCAATTTTATTACAGAATACGAGGATAAAGATGCATGTGAAGAAGCTTACTTCAAGGTAATAACTAAAAAACTTGAATATTGGGGGTATATTTGTCATTTTTGAAACTATAGGGTTGTATTTGACAATTTACATATTGTAGATGGATAATGCATTAATCGATGATAGAAGGATTCATGTTGATTTTAGTCAAAGTGTGGCGAAACTATGGTCACAGTATAGACGTAAAGGGCAAAAAGGTAAAAGTTAAATTTAACCAAAAATTGCAGTTTAGTCCCTCGGATTTTGAAGTATTTAACTTTATTTTGTTACAGGTGGTGGTTGCTTTAAATGTGGTGCTATTGATCATATAGCTAAAGATTGTACAGGAGAGGCTATTACAGGGCAACAAAATACTAAGTATGTGTTAAAAGACAATAATACCCAACGTGGAGGAAAAAATAACTCGAGGTATTTTTTGAAATTACTTTTTAGTCCTTTTCAGGCACAGTAACTTTTAAATCTGTTCAGGGTGTGGGGAGGTTTGGTTGGCCTTGATTTTTTGAGTTAATTGCAGTATTGGTCACTATATTATGTAAAGATTTGCATCGTGGGTCCTTATATATATTTTTGAATTAATTGCTCTATGAGTCCCTGTATCATTCTGTTAATACAAATAAAAGCCTAGGGTTGCCTCTGACTTTTTTTGAGTTAATTGCAGTATTGGTCCTTATATTATGCGAAAAATGCACCATAGGTCCTTATATGAATTATTTTTATGGAGTTAATTGCACTATAAGTACCTGTATTATTCTGTTCAAACAAACAAAAGCCTAGGGTTGCCCCTGACTTTTCTTGCGAGTTAATTGCAGTATAGGTCCCTATATTATGCGAAAATTGCACCATAGGTCCTTATATTAATTATTTTTGAATTAATTGCACTATAAGTCCCTGTAAAAGCCTATTCATACAAATAAAAGCCTAGGGTTGCCCCTGTCTTTTTTTGAGTTAATTGCAGTATAGATCCCTATATTATGCGTCCTTATATTAATCTTTTTTGAATTAATTGCACTATAAGTCCCTGTATCATACAAAATAACGTATAATTTATCATAGAAACAAAATAAATAAAAGTCTGCAATTGCCATGACATTTTTGAGTTAATTGCAGTATAGGTCTCTATATTAAGCTAAAATTGCTCCGTATAGATCCTTATATTAATAATTTCCTGAATTAATTTCTGTATAAGTCCCTGTATCATACAATATAATGTATAGTTTAACATAGGAACAACATAATGTTTATACAAACATAAAACCAAAAAAAGCTTAAAGTTGCCCCTGACTTTTTTTTGAGTTAATTACAATATAGGTCCCTACATTATGCAAACATTGCACCAATCGTCTTGTATTAATTTTTTTGAATTAATTGCTTTACATGTTTCTGTATCATAGATATATAAGCCTTTTTTTTAGAGTAAATTGCAATATAGGTTCCTATATTATGTAAAAATATTATTATTTATTAATTTCAAAATTAATTGTTTTGAAGGTATGAAATGGTATTTGCTGAAGATGGTCATGGAAGAAGTCCTACTAGAGAAAACAAGAGACGAAGAAATTCCGAAGATGATCGTGATGACAGAAAAAGGGTCCCACATGACATAAGCAAAGATAGAGATGACAGAAGAAGGGACCCACCACCACCACCACGTGACATAAGCGACAAAAGAAGGGACTCACCACCTCGTGAGAGAAGCAAAGATCGGGATGACAGAAGAAGGGACCCACCTCGTGACATCAGCGAGAGAAGAAGGGACCCACCTCGTGACGTAAGCGAAAGAAGAAGGGACCCACCGCGTGACATAAGCATTGATAGAGATGACAGAAGAAGGGACCCACCGCGTGACATAAGCATTGATAGAGATGACAGAAGAAGGGACCCACCACCACCACGTGACATGAGCAAAAGAAGAGACCTACCACCACGTGACATAAGCAAAGATCGGGACGATAGAAGAAGGGACCCACCACGTGACATAAGCGACAGAAGAAGGGATTCATCACGTGACAAAAGCAGCAAAGATAGGGATGACAGAAAAAGGGACCCACGGGAGAGAAGCAGCAAAGAGTACGAGAAGAGGAGAGAAGATGAGAGAGACCGGGAAAAGGGAAGAAGATGAGGAGATTAGGATATGGAAAAGTGTTTGTTTCTCTTAGAGGTTTATTCCAGTTAGTTAATCTACATTGTTGTCAAAATCTAACTTAGAGAGAAATTTTGTGAATTAAACTCGAATTGTATTTTATTTGGTATGGATTGATAGAGCAACTATTGATGAATGATGATATAGAAGAATCGGCCTATAAACAATTAGATTAAGCATAAAATAAAATCTTTAGAAAAAATTATGAAACTCTAGGATACTAATAAACATAACTTGTTAGAACAATTTAAATTTATCTGAAATAAAATAAAATAGAAAGCCCGATAAAACAAGAAAATAAGCATATGTTATTTAAGCAGAGTTTGGAGGAGGAAGTTATGCAAATTAATCCTAACTAAGGGGGGTGTATTCAATTGAGAGTCTGTTGGATTTTTTTGGATTTTAAAAGTTTAGGTGTATTCAATCAGGATTTTTAAAAGTCTATTAAAATCTTGAGGTATTCAATTCGGATTTTAAAAACTTTTTTAAAATCTAGATGTATTCAATTAATACTCTTTTAAATCCATTAAAATTTTTAGGTATTCAAAAGTCATTGGACTTTTCAAGTCATTGGATTTTATAGGAGTTTAAGGTTTAAGTATGAATAAAAAAATCTTCTACAAATCCTTCAGCAGAAACAGAGATTTCATAAACTCCAAGCAAAACAACGAATGAGGTAAAACAAAATCATGAGCTATTTTATAATTATTCTAATAGTTATAGTCGTGATTCTCTAAATAGATTGGGATTAGATTATTTATTCACTAATAGCATATTGAATCGAAAATCAAATATCAATTGAAATTTTTAAATAATTAAAAACCAAACATCAATTGGAAAAATCTTTGTTTAAATTTGTGTGAAAGAATTTTTTGAAAGATTTTTTTTTTCTTTTTAGTTATGTAAACGGTTGCGCCATGTGGACGGGAGAGGGACAGAAGGTTGGCGTCTTCACTGCAGCAGGTATCTTGGAGGGGAGCTAGCAATGAGGAAATGCAACATGTGAATTATTGGAGGGGAGCTACGAACAAATGCATAATAAGAATTACTTTAGAAAGAATAATTTATTACAATGAAATTTTGGTCAACAAAATGTTGCAGCAGAAGTACAAATGGCACAAACTGAATCATATAGAACTTTTAAGTGGTGGAATAAGATGCTGTCATGCAAAAAAGTAATAAATGGAATTGAAAACAAATATATAGCAGCGGCATTTATTTGGCGCATTTCAGTTGATAGAAATACAAGAATTTTCGATCAATCCGCACGAAGAAAAATCGGCTAATGAAATAAGTGCTGTTATTCGAAATGCGGCGACTGATTATGCACGCGTTTGGGGGTTCAAGAGGGATGGAGGTTTAATTTATCGACCAAGAATATTCTTGTCAAGTGGATTAAACGGGATAGCGGGTTTAAGTTAAATATTTATGGATTTTTTTATGCAATCAAATCCTTTGTGGAAGTTGGGGGACTTTTTCGCAATAATAAAGAGGATGATATAGATGGGTTTGCAGGGTCTTGTGATGCGCAAACATCCTTTGAAGCGGAGCTTTTTGCGCTCGTCTTGCACATGACGGTATCTAAAGGGTATACTTTTCTAATTATCGAAACTGGCTCAAGTGTTAGCACGCGCTAGTGAAGGGCGGTGCGAACTCAAAAGAAGGTTCGAATAATATTATAAATGCATGCGGGACACTTTTTTTTCTGTTAAATTGTTTAAATGGATGTATATTTTATTTTTTAGAAAAAGATCTAAATCTATTAAAATCCACTAAAATCCGTTAAAATCTCCACATAAGAATCTGTTAAAATCTATATGGAATTAAAAAGAATCTTATAAACTCTATGTGGAATTAAAACAATCCGTAGAGTTTGCAAAGTCTATAGATTCTAAAATTCCAAAAAAATCCAACAAACTCCCAGTTGAATACACCCCCCTAAATCTACTCTTGAAGGCCTCCCCTCGTCGCCCATCTATTTTACGAAAAATGCATTTTAAGTCTTTGAATTTAGTTAACTAAATTTGTTGGTCCCATTTACATGTTTTTGGGTCATTTGAAGTAGTATTGGCTTTTGACAAAGAAAAGAAGTGGTATTGGCTTGTTATTATTGATCCGTCCTCCATTCTATGAATGACTTATTCTTGGAAAACAAGGAAGTAGGGTTTGGGTTCGAGGACCTAAAGATAATCTGGTGGGTCCATTTTCATACTAGGTTGACATCTAGAATCCGCTCCTTTCCTTGCCAACACATCTGCGCACGAGTTCGCTTCACGATAAATATGGCTGATTTCGAAACCTGGGTTACTGCGGAGAATATTTATGCATTCCCGTTCCATCGGACTAGACCAACTACTTGAACTTCCACTTCACTAGCGCCTCGGACCAAAGGGGTGATTCAAAAACACATGCGCCTGAGAAACAAGCTAAAAACGATCCTTCTTTATCTCTTAGAACTCCCCCGATTCCCGCCGCATTTTTATATCAGTAAAGCATTTGTCAACATTTAATTTACTGCTACCTATCAGGTTCGTCCACTTCACTAGCATACTCTTAGCCTAATTAATCAAATCCCCTCCCATATCTTTACCCCAAGCAAGAGCAAAGTTAGTTGCCAACCTTACTGTGTCATTTCTTAGCACATTTCTACTCCTACAGATAGCAGCCTAGTTAAACAATGTGTCATTTCATTTGGTCCAAATGACCCAAAAATCACGGGCCACGCAAGACCATTACATACCAGGTTAGACTTCAAGTTGCAGTCCACCCACCTCTGTCCAGCAGTTGTTACAAGATTGTTTCCGCTCTCAGAAATCACAGCCCTCATTCGCGTTAGCTCCAAACCGGACCTGAAATCAACCATTCCCTGCTGCAATTTTCCCTATTCCTTTGCATCTCTTAAGTCAGAGTGGATCACAGCAGGCGCACCGAATACTTGCAGGCCAAAACCGAAACACAACTCCTTTGCCATGTCACACTGCAGAAAAAATGCAATATATCTTCAACAGCTTTCCCACATACACAGCAGGTTCCACTATCTAAAACACTTCGCCTCATCAAATTATGAGCAGTAGGAAGTTTGTTAAGAGCAAGACGCCATATAATTATCCTCACCTTCTGAGAACACTTGAGCTTCCAGATCCGATCCCACTTAAAACTCGGTATCTCTTTACTAACTTCCAAAAGCTTGAAGACCGATTTTACAGTGAATCGCCTATTTGGTTCGTGTTTCTATTTGTAATATTTCCCGTCTCCATTCTACAATTCAACTACCCCATCCCGGATTACTTCCACTCCCGTCATTATCGCTTTACAAACACCCGAATTTCTATCCTTTTGCACCCCATTAAATAGGCCCTGTTTAAAGTACTTGTTCTTCATAACCTCTACCCCGGCTACCTTCTGTCCTACAAGTATTTTCCAACCGAGATTGGCTAGTAACGTAATGTTGTAATCCCTCGCTCCTCGTATCCCCAAGCCACCCTTAGATTTGGGTTTGCACACTTGCTTCCAACCAACCCAATGTATTTTCCTTTTTTCGCATGAAGACCCCCATATGAAATCTCTTATAATTCGATCAATTTCATCACAAACATATATTGGGAGGCGCAACACTTGCATCTGATAAGTCGGAATGGCACAAAGTACCAATTTAGCCAAAGTGATTCGCCCCGCTAACGATAGAGTTTTCGTTTCCACGCCGCTAATTTCCTTTTCATTCTTTCTATAAATTCCCTTCAGAAGGCGTCCCGAATGGATAGGTGTTTCCAAGTAAGAACCAAACGAATCGCTTAGACAAAACCCACACTTGCTCGCTAATTCTTGTTGAAGGACTAATTAACTATATTTACTTTTATATATAATTAAGAAACTTTTAATATATAATATGAGTGAATTCACCTTAGGTCTTGAACACCCCCCCCCCTCCTCTTCAAGATAGGGACCCCGCCTAGAGCTTTTTCTTACTAAAGACCTCAGGAAGTTTTTAACACATGAAACCCAAAACCCCAATTAGTTTACTACCCTCTTTTGTTTTTTCCCCTATAAATACTAAATTATATGTTCTCTCTCCTCATTCTTTCATTTTATTTCATTTCCCGTCAATTAATTTCTCTCTCATCCCCTCACCTACCTTTTCTAACCAAAACCCTAGAAAATAGATCTCTCCTCTTTCTCCTCTCAATACCACCGAAATGCCCACCACCACCAACAATCTCTCCTCCTCCTCATCGCCGGAGCAGCCATGGAAACCAAAACAGCTACCACCACCATAACACCACCACCTCGCGCCATCACTTTCAGCACCACCGAGCTCCATCACTTTCAGCACCACCGAGCAAATCACAACAGAGATCGACGAGGTTAAGTTGGAGCAAAACTGTTGCGGAGCTTCTGGCCTTCTTCTCCGGCCTGGATCTACCACTGCTTCTCGAACAGCTTCTCAAGCTTCTGGCCTTCTTCTCCGGCCTCGATCTACCACTGCTTCTCGAGCTTCTCGAACAGCTCACCGGCCTGGAGATTGTTGGAGGAGATGACGAAGCTCGCCGGCCTGGAGATTGTTGGGGGAGATGACGAAGCTCGCCGGCATGGAGAAGCGAAGTTTGCTCCGTTCTGGTCCAGATCTGCGTAGTTGAGTTGCTCGCCTGGAGATTGTTGGAGGAGATGACGAAGCTCGCCGATGCTGCAGCTTCGTTCGTGATCCCTGCTGCACAGTTCCGGCGAAGGACTTGTTGGAGAAGAAGAAACAGAGCCTTTTTTTTTTTTAGGTAGACAATGTTGACCAGATTTAGATCTGGTCAAACTAGATAGATTTTTTTTATTTTTATTTTGCTTGTGTAATAATATGTGTTTAAATAATATTTTCTAAATTCTTTTTAGACTCATTACTTTTTTTAATTTACTCTGTCATTTTTTTTATAGTACTCTCCAAATTTTAAGAGTACTCCGAGATTTTCTTAGAGTACTCCGAGATTTTCTTAGAGTACTCCGAGATTTTCTTAGAATACTCTGCAATTTTATAGAATACTCCGAGATTTTCTGGTGGTTGGAAGTCTGTGGTTGGTGGTCGGATATATAGAGTACTCATTTAAATGTATAGAGTACTCATAAAATTGTCGGAGTACTCAGCCAATTCTCGGAGTATTCTATGTTTTTTCCGGCGACCGGTGACTGGTGGTCAGAAGTCGGTGGTCGGTGGTCGGAGGTCGGGGGTAGGTGGTTGGAGGTTGAAGGTAGGTGGGTAGTGGTAGGTAGAGGAGAGAGAAATAGTGACATCACACTTTTTTGTCTTTTAGTGGTAGTAAGGGTAGGAAAGACTATTGTAAAAATTGAGGTCCCTAAGAAGAATAGCATTTATAAAACTACTCTATAGAGAAGAAAGATATTTTCCGAGACCCTATATATAATTCACCCATATAATATTATATATTTTTATTATAATTAAAAAACTAATAATAATATCTATTTCTACTATAATTGGGAAACTTGTATAACTATAAGGTCGGTTCTTTTTTTTATTTATTAAACCATTGGTTCAAGTTTTCCATCCCTTTCTGAACAGAAAAACAAAGGTTTTTTTTTTGTCAGGCCTGAGTTGTATATCTACCGTACGTCCCCCCAATCACTAAAACCCTCAAAACCTAACCCTAACCCTAGAATAGAAGTTTCATAGATATGAATTCTAACGGAAACCCCGAAAAAAGCATAATATATGCGGTGCAGAATAAGAGTGAAGTATGTGTGAATTACTATGTTTCAGATGAGAAGAAATTCAGTGAAATTGGGGAAAGATACAAGGAAGAGAAGTGGGGGGAACGGAAATATGATAAAAAGTTGGTTAAAATTGGGTACCAATTGGAAGAAGCTGTTAAGCCGATTTCTAATAAGATTAAGATGGATTACATAGAAGGGAGTTATATAGTTTTTAAATCTTGTTTATATCGCATAGGTGGATTTTACTTGGATGGTGGACGTACATATAAAGATCGAAAGTCCGTGAATAAGCTTGATTTGAAGAATATGGATTCTGGTTGGGTAAAGGTTGCAGATATGAATTATGGAAGACATCATCCATATCCTGTGATTTTAGATGGTGAGTTGTATGTTCTGGGTGGATTCACGAGTACACATGGTGAAGATAAAGATAATAATATAAGTCCTGTTTTAATGGAGGTTCTTAAGAGTGATGGATCTGCATGGGAAACTATTCCCAATCCTCCTCTTAAGGCTCCTCCTCAAGATGAAGAATATGAAGTATATCAAGAATATGAAGTATATCAAGAATATGAAGTATATCAAGAATATGAAGAATATCAAGAATATGAAGAATATCAAGAAGATCAAGAAGATCAAGAAGATCAAGAAGAAGAAAAGGAAAAAGAAAAGGAGAGAAGAAATAATTCATATTATAGAAGATTATATTCGCATGTTTTAGCTGGAACATTCAAAAGCAAAACTATGAATAGGGATGTAATTATTGTTGCTATTGAACTTAGTACTAGTTATTATGACGAGATCTTCGAATTATACACATATGAAGCCGGAGCAAGAGAATGGATACCTTATGGGAAAATTAGTCCAAAGGACCCAAAGGAGGACCTTTATTATGAGGAGGAGAGGATATCATATTCGTGTAGGACACCTGGTGTGGTTTCAGGTCAGTTAATGCTATACTTAGGAGATAGTCACTATAACTTGTGTGTAATGGACTTGGAAAAAGGGGAGTTAAATATGATTAATTTATTTGATACCTTGGTGATACCAAGGACTGATATACCTCTACTTTTTGTACTTCAAGACTTCTTTTTGGTGATGATAGAGGAAGGCAAGTTTTGTTTCTTTTGGACAGTACCTGGTCCACGTACTGGTAGAAGAAAATATTCCATGCTTAAGGCATGTATCTTCACTATTAAAAGCACAGCCTTAGATGTAAGAAGGAAAAGATCATGTTGTAGTAAATGTAGCTCCAATCATAAAAGAGACGTCTATAAAGTCGAAATAATATCACGTTGGGTTTCTCTTATTCCGGACCGCCATGATCTGACACTTGAAGCTGTTTGCGTTGTGTATGTATTTCTATCTCTTTGCTTTACTTCACTTTCTTGCATTCTAATTTATTTTTATTTTCTTCTCTTTTGTAGGGACTATATTCCAGACCAAGATCATGGAAATTCTAGAAGAAATTACGAAGATGACCTCAAAGATCGGGATGACAGAGAAAAGGTCCCACCACGCTAGGTTGCACAGTAGTTGGTGCGGGAATGCGATTCGAAAATTCGGCATCTCTAAAAAAAGCTCTTATTCAAGGTTCATACTTAATTTATTTTATATATATATATATATATATATATATATATATATATATATATATAATATGAATATTCAATTACTAAACTTCTTTATTATTGTAAGTTTTTTAGCTTGCTTTGTTTGTTGATTGTCTTTTTTTTTTCTCTAAAGTTTGTCGACTGTTGAGTAAGTAGCGACTCTTGGCTTTTTCTTATATCCTGATTTTTTATTTATCAAAGAACGCTAATGATTTTTTAATAAGGGTTTACCAGCTGGTTTTGTTAATATAAACTTTTTTAAGTATTTAACCCCAACTTTGTAAGTTTATATATTTGAACTTATTAGTTAGCGTTTCCGCAAAGAACCCTACCGTTTCGGTGCGCTTTTGAAAAATGTAAACGCTTCCAAAACCATTGACCAAAGGAATCATGAATCCGAGCAACCATTATGTCACGGAATATTTCCCGAGAACCTTGAAGTTCATAAAATATTTAGACAAATTATGAACTTTAGGATATTCATAAACATAACTTGACCATAACATTTTGAACAATTGAAATTAACCTAACATAAATAAAATAAAAAAACTCAATAGAAGAAGAAAAGAAACAAAAGTAATTAATTTCCGGAGGGTGATCTCATGAGAATTGGAGAGTGATCAATCGCAAAGTCGAGAGTTCATAGCTGTGAAAAACGAAACAATCAGAGACTGATAGATGTGTATGGCCACCTAATGAAAATGAGCATTATAAACAAATCTAAAAAAGTTATATGTCGCCCGGTATATGGATAGGCGTCATGGGAAGAGTTGCTCTGCTACAAGCTAACACTCGCAAAGCCCAATGTTCCACTTTCATGGAGTCGTAGTTTAAATTGGAGCATCTACAATAATTACGGTGTCCGTAAAAATCAAAATTTTAATTTGAAGGACAATTTTGGATCAAATTCAGTCGACATTAAATTAAATAAAAATGTGGAATAGTATAATACTCAAACTTATGATGTGTAGGTAGTTGTGTAGGTGAAGGATCTGTGAACACGTACTACGTGTTTGAACGCTACCAAAAGGCTGTCACAACAAGACATTATAGCAACTTCCGATACTTTAGATGATGCATGGGTCTGGTCTGGTTGTTGAGAGTTCATGGAATAGATTTACAATGGAAAACCCTTTTTTGATAGGCTTGAATGGAGGGCAAACTTTGTTGCATTAGGAGTTATAAACAGAACGAAAATAATTATTCTTGTTGGAGAATTAATTTCATAGATGCCAGGTATCTTAATTTATATTTGGTGTGTGATTATGCGCATGCGTGGGGCGTTGAGACATATGGATGGTTGATGATACAGATAGAAATTGTCTAGTTTAGTGGATTAAGTCAATTTTTTGGGTGAAACAAAATATAGATGGATGTTTCAGGCTTAATCTTTTGCTAACTGGCATTGGGAAAATGTTTTGAAATTCATATGCATGTTATGTGTGGGTTTACATGGCGTGTGTTGCAAAATTTGTTGTGTTTTATTCGTATAAACCAGTAAAACAATATAAAAACTAATGAAGAAATAAAATAAAATAAAAGTAAATAAATAAATAACTTTACTTGTCGAGACTCGGATTGGATCTGATGTCTTTAAGGAATTTAGGCCACGTACAGGTGTCTTACGTTTGCTGGATTCAACCTTCAGGATACAACGACAAAACTATTCAAAAGAAACTGACACACAAATTCCTAAGAATTTCAATGAACTTAATAAAGTTGCTTCTTTCTATCTCTCTTATAATTTTAATGCCCGATGCTTTAAAAAGAATTATTGAATGAATAAAATGTTTGAGTTGGCCAACTATTTATAGAAAATGAAAAGGTGGCTTGCCAAAAGTTGTTATGTTTCATTTTGGAGATACGTCATATTAATATAACATACAACGTTTACTAAATAAAGACAAAAGTTTAGGTTGGTCCAGATAGTATGAACCTAAGGCCCAACAACCCAACGAAACTAATGGTCCAGGTTCATTTCCCACCAGACCTTTTTTTTTCTTTTTCTTTTTTACTTTGCTTTATAAAAAAAAGAAATAAAATAACATATATTGTTACTTTTTTCCTTTTAATTTCTCTAAATTACATAACTCAATTTCTCATTCAATTTCAAATGATTTTAACCAAGTGAATATATTACGTTAATCTTTACAACTTGAATAAACGTATTAATAATCATTTCATTAAATTGAGTCACCGACTAACATCGTAAACATGGTCAACACTTGGGTAGAATCTCATTTGTTCAACAATCCCCACATGAATGAAAATTGACTAACCACCTTAAAAATTATGCAAAAGAATGCTAAACACTTGAGAGAGAGCGAGAGAGAAGCTAGCGTAGAAGAAAACTACATCTAGCTTTTGGCCTTGAACCTTATGTAGTAAGAGCTATTGGATTTGCTTGCTAACTAGTGAACGTGATATCTTGAACTATTCATCTTTTGTGTAAACCAAGATAATAAAATTACATAGTATATTTCCAAACATTATTTGGTTCTCACGGTTGTGACCATTTACGACCCTAGACAACTCCTGGTATTTCATGAATAACCGTCGGAGAATTTTGCCTTTAAAAATTCTCGTAGGGCGGCCCTACACATGTTATTCGTATATCTAGTCTCTTGTCGAGAGTATTCTGCATTACTCTATCTTATGTTATCGAAGATACAAGAATCATTAAAAGTTTAACTTATCCTTCACCTTTACAATTAGCACTGTTTAATTTTGTCCTAGGAATGGTTTGGGGAGGTCTCCCCACAGTGCGTCACACCAAGTTGCAGTTTCATGATTCAGTTTTTGGATGGGAAACCGACGATTATTCAAACAAATATTACACGGGCAAAACGATAAACCATTAAAATAATCTTGATTTTCAACAAAATCGATTTATCCTTCCAAACCACGAATATATTCTACTGTAACATAACGGTCGGATTTAATCTAACTCCTATCATTACCCGAAGTCATCGTCTATTCACAATTTGATATAACTACACAACTACAACAATATAAAATATAAAATAAATGTTCATATGTATACTTTAGAGTTATTAGCTAAGAAAGACCAAATACATATACACCACTCTCCATGAAGTCCATATTTTTTTGCCCCTCTAGAAGGTCCATAATTTTTTACTTATTCCCAGAATGCCCTTTTTTTAATAAAGTAATTCTTAAATTATAAACATGTGATATTAAAGGCAAAACCCACCGAATCAATTACAAGATCATTCTGTCTTTAATGTTGCTATATTTTTACACACTTGAAACACATCCATATATATCGTATATCAATTCGACTTAATAGAAACTAATCAATTATAGATTAATCAGTATATCATCTTCATTCTTGGGTTTTGCTGTAGGAACCTCCAGACATTTTAAGCGATTCTCAAGCTCTGCGATCTATCTGTTTTCGTATAGTTCAATCTAAAGGTGGATCTCATTATTGTTACAAGAAATATGATGATCTAAACATTACACCATCCATTAACTAGTACACACCACTAATTTGAATTAAAATTTCACCAAAAATATAGGCAGGTCACACCCCTCGCGTGTACAAATTAACACCACTATTTTTGCATTAAAATACTAGCATAATTCAGAAAACAAGTATCAACATTGTTATACTCCGAACACATGACTTTGTCAACCAATATCCATTAACACAAACAAAAACCCAATTTTTGACATACAAATTCACAAACCACGTGGGAAATAATCGATTCTTAAAATAAACAAAAAACTAACCTTTAGATTTTTCTTCCCCTAGCTCTTCAACGGAGGTCTCACCATTTTCTTTCCTTGTACTCGAAAACACTATGAAGATCTCCACACAAAACAATCAATGGATTGATGGCCTATTTTTGGTAGGATCACATGATTCGTGGAAATGATTAGATTTGTTTCCTTTTGCTCTGCAGACCGCTTTGCATTTAATTCGGCTTTAGAGCTTTATAGTGGGACGCATGGGTTTCACTGACATTTTATTAATCTAGAAAGTTACTACATGCGATTGTAATTTAGGGGTATTTGGGTCACTTTGTTGGTTTGGACCCTTTGAGCTCAAAATGGTGGTGTGTGGTCCTCTTAGGTAACTAACCCTATATTTTATACCATACAAATAGATATACAATCATAAAAAAAGTTTTTATTAACCTAATTATATCATATCACATATAATACACAGTCATAATTAAAGAAATCAAATTTAAAAAAGTGTGAATTTAAAAAAAATACCTAAATTTGGAAAAATTTAGGTGGAGAATTGAAGATTGAGTAGGCCCCACGCTGAAGATGATCCAGGGAATACTAGCGTAGGATGTAAGAGAGAGCAAATGATGAAGATTAGAACAAAAATTAGTTAGGGTTTTAGAAGAATCATGGAGATAAATTTGTTTGGTTTTGATTTTCGTTTTTTAAAATCCTTCACACTGCATTAAGTACGTCGTCGTCATTAGCAACTGCAAAATGTAGTCGTTATTAGTCGTTAACCGCGACGACAAAAGACATCGCTTATACAACTGGTCAACAACGACTACTTTTGACAGAAAAAAATAAATCAAAAAGTAATTAATAACTATAGGGACTACTTGTATATCATTCACGACAACCTCGCGTAGTCGCCAACAAAAACTGGTCAAAACGACTATATTTTAAGAAAAACAATCAAAAAGTAATCAATAACTATAGCGACTACATTTAGGCCATTCGCGACTACATCGCACAGTCGCTAATAATAATTGCAAGCGCGACCATTTTTGTAGTCGTTGATATTTTTAGTCGCTAAAGACCAGTTACTAGCGATGACTCGTGTGTAGTCACTAATCAATTGATCGCTACAGAAGAGCGTTGTAGTAGTGTATTAATCCATGTATAAAACTTTCCACAAGTTTGATGTTCATACAACTTAGCCTCATCGCAAACAGCTCGTAGTGTACGCGTAGTGAGATCCGGAAGGAGAGAAGACCAATGTGATTTTTGATTGACAATAAAAGTGTGTTTTTTAGTCCTTCTTTTAAGACTAGAGATACAACCCTTAAGTATACAAGTCTTGTTATTTTTTGGATTAACTATTGCCCAAAACACACAAAACTTCCCATTCTCTATCATCATCAAAAATGGTGGCATATGCTTATAAATTCTATTTTCATCTATCACCAACCTTTTAACTAAATCAATTGTATGTACGTCACCTTCTTCCGTGTCCATTACATACAAGATTTTGGGTGCTTCGAAGAAGAGCATCAACTTACCCGAAATCACAATAGCTTGCATAAATATAGACAAATATGAAAGACCCTTGTCCGTGAGATGCTTAGAAGTTAATTTTGTATAAGGCATCCATTTTTTTCCTTTGGCTTCTTCATAGGTGTATAAACTGAAGGTGTCAAATTCATTAGGAACAACAACAATGATTGAAGCACTAGTTTCCGTTTCAACTGCCCTGGCTATAACATTCATATAAAGTAGTCTATAATAAATAATTAATATCAATCTCCCTCTCTTGTTTCATATACTTATCCTATTCACGTGGTGGTGGTGGTTGTTGTGGAGGATTTGGAATAGTTTCCCATCCAGATTCATCATTCCTAAGAACCTCCATTAAAATAGCAGTCTCTTCTTCAGGCTCACTAGTCAATCCACCCACAACATACAACTTACCGCCTAAAATCACAGTAAATGGATTTCTTCTTCCGCACTTCATCTCCTCAACCGTTACCCAAACCCGATCTGAATCCATATTCTTCATATCAAGCTTCTCCACAGTCTTGCTCGCACAATCACAACCATACTGATCGATATTCCATCCACCTATGCAATATACACAAGATTTAAAAACTAGATAACTCGCAAAAAAGTAATGCTCCCACTTAGTCTTCACTTGGGACTTATTTATAAACTCCTTTAGCTTATCTTCCTCGTAACTTTCTTCAATTTCCCTGGATTTCTTTTCATCTGAAACATAGTATTCCACCCAACCTTTATGCATACCCCGTCCAATCTGCATCGCACAGAATACGCTTTTTCCGAGCTTTCCATTCGAATTCATCTCCACTTTTATTAACTTTTACTCTATATTCAAGGGTTAGTGTGTTGATGTTTGGAAGAAAAACAGAGAGTTTTTTTTATGTTTAACTTTTTAAACTTTTTAAAGTAATGGGCGATTTGGTATGGAAAAAAAAGTCATTTATTATTTAAGGCCCAAAAATCTATGGTCTTTATAATTTAAATTCCAAAACCTAATCAATAGTTGTAGGGAACACCCCCAAATCAAAACACAAATCCCCTATTAGGCTGGCGAAACCCTTCCCCTTCCCATACTCTTATCTCTTTTCCTTGCCCCTCACCTTTACTCTTCTCGGTCTAAAAAACCCCATCCCCACTAGCTTCTTGGGTCTCCACTGGTCTCACCTTCCATCCCCACCATCTTCATCCTCATCATCACTTCCACTCCTACTCACCATTATCACCATATCTTCACTCCCCTCTCAAGAAAAACCATTGCCATTTCCATTCACCTGCCCTCTCATCATCCCGGCGCCTTGTAGAAGAAAATCGGCTGCCATCGTGGCCCCCACACCACCATATTCACCACCACACCCACCAGCCCCTCTTGATCACCATCCCCATCATCACTCACCTTCCCACTGAAACTAAACCCAATCCCCTGATGTTGTAGTAGTTAGTACAGACCCCTCTTCATCACCATCACCATCGCTGCTCCCCTGCTCAATAAAATCCGCCACCACTTTGTTCACCGTCGTCACCGCCATAGATGACCATTCTCCACCGTCTTCATCACCAACAGACCCCATAAGATCTGGCCTTTCGCGCCGTCGTCTTGTTGCACGAGAAAATTGTCGTCCCTTTACTCGGATCTTCGCCTGGAAGCCATGGACACTGCCGTTCGTGGACTCATTCGATCTCTTCAACGTTCGTGGACCCATTCTCTTCAACTTGTGTGGATCCATTCTGAAGCAAGAATGCATCCATTTTTTTTAATGTCGGTCCTGATGGGGTCAGCCCCAATATGTTGTTTGTTTCTGATGGGGTCAGCCCAAGATAGTTTTTGTTGCTAATGAGGCCAGCCCACTATGGGTTTCAAATTGTTTGTACCGTGTTGTATATTTGATCCTAAAAGTTTGTTATAGTTATGTTGTGTGTTTTTTTGTTCCTACTAGGTACAGCCCGATAATGGGTGAAATTGCAATTTTTAGGCCATGGGTACATCCCAATTAGATTTGTAGCTACAATATTGATGTTAATTGGCCATGGGTACAACCCATCTTATACATACTAGGTGTGGGTTGATAAAAAAAAGTTAAAAATGGATGTGGGTCTGTATCCATTACGTGTTTATTTAAGAAAATAGTAACGAATGTTTGTGGGTCCGTACCCTTGGAACCTTTAAAAAAATCAAACCAGGGGTATAATCAAACCTGAAAAATTCAAACTAGGCCTTATAAAATAAGTTTTTCTAGTTTGGCTTTAAATTATAAAGTTGCCAAAAAATTGGCCTCAAGTAGTATTTTTTTCGGGAAAAAATTGCAGATTTGGCAAATCGGCAAATTTTTTTCCTCTCATGCCAAATCGCCAATTACTTTAAAGAAAATTTAAAAAAAACTCAAAAACAGACGGATGGATTTGTTTCTTCTTTCTGTACACTCATTTTTGCCTCTTTTTTCCTTATTCCTTAAAATTCTATTTATTTCTTTTTTTTTTTGACAAAATAATTTCTATTATTACATTGTGGTTAAAATATAATCATTTAAACCAGTTGGGGTTAACTCAACTAGCCAGTGCCTTGGTTATCCATCTAAGTGGTACATGTTCGAACTGTGTCATTGACACCGAGTTCATAAGTGGATCTCCCATGTAATAAAATAAATATAGTCATTTATCGTTATCAAGATTATGTTATATCTTTTAACTTTTGTTAGATCTACAAACCTATTACCGTTTGTTAGATCAACACTCAAAGGGATATTTTTTTCACCAATTATGAATTATATGACCTTCAAAAGTTGGTGAAAATATTTTACCAACAATTTCAGTTGAGTTTTAAATAGACTTCTTGACTCCTTAAGTAATAAGTGTGGTCCAGACATAAACCCTTAATTGATTTCCTTTGCCTAAATCTGTATCTCGAGGCGTGAGAACTTTTCTCTATTAGTTATGACTCACCTTGTTTTGTGAAGTTTTGTTATTTGTAGGCATTTTTGTTTTGTGTTTACACTACCCATCCAAGCGGCTATTCCAACTACCAACCGCCCATGACACATTCAATTACGTGGAAGACTATTCAAGTTATCAACAAGGTGGTAGTAACTGTACATTCAATAGTCCTGAAATATTTAACAACCAACAATGTTACCTAAAGCTTCCCAATCATTAGACAAAACATTTGCAAAGTTTGTACAAAGTTTAAAGGATAATTTCCTTTTCACTCAATGACTCTTTTAGATTTGATAGATAAATCAGGTGTTGCCACCTCTTCCGATAATCTCACAATTCGAGACATATAGCTGAATTCGAAATTTTACCAGTGACAATAATTTTTTTCTTCCAGTCCACTAATGTGCCCTTTCTTGTCAGAAAACAACATCGGATTTAGAGTTCCAGTTTTCTGGGTGGCGTTCGGAAGGTATGGTTGCTCAAAAATAGTTATAGATTGGATCAGTTTTTGGATTCAGCGGTACTTTAATCTCCATCAATGTAAATACTCCATTCTAGCCTCATTTTGACGTGGATTAACTTGGCTGTGAAATACAAGTAAATCATCGAATTAGAACCTGGGTACAACCCTGTCTCTATTTTCTCTAATAACGTGTCAAAGCAACCACGTCTCCAGCTAGTAAGATTCTCGTAACCCATTTATGTGTCATCGAAATGACTTTAAACATCCAAAGTGGGTCTCATATCAGCATACTCATTAAACAATTCATCATCTACGATTGGGATATTCACGTGTCTTTCTTCTTTTTAATCATGTTTTGTCCAAACCTCATACGTTGACAAAAAATCATATCTAAGAATATCCGCTCTAACATAGTTAATATAAAATTGTAAATTATTGAAACAACGATTACACGGACAAAAAATGTAACCCTTACTATATATTCATGTGTTTCTTTGCAAAATTAATAAATTCCTTCACACCCGACAAATATTCTTTCGTAACGCAATTATTTGATTTGATCTAACTAATCTTAACAACCAGATCCATCATCTAAATTGAGATAAATATATAATAATAACCAAATAAAAATTGAAAAAACATATTTTTAAAAAAACAATTATATCAAAAATATATATTATAACACCTAAAAACTACAATAATGCACATTTTATTCACACAATTAAAGTATAGTTAAACACGTACTTAATTTAAACGTATTAGGAAAAAATTGAATTTTTGAAAATAACTATTTTGGTCAATTTAATGGAGTTTTTGAAGTAGAACTAGGACCACCTGTGTAAAAAGGTATTGGAAAGCTTCTTTGATGATGTGAGGGTTCACATGCTGCAGATTTTAGAAGTTTCTGGAGCAATTATAGTGGCTAGGGTTTGAAAATTGGGGAGAAAATATAATGGTATGCATTAATGGGTTTCTGCCCACCGATCATAAATACATGTCACTTAATGGCGACGACAATAATTGTCGCTCGTGACTAGATTTTCGTCACGAGTAACCGAAAACTGCGACAACAGTCAAATCGTCGTAGATAGATTAATCGACATCGATGATAAAATTTATTTTTTATTATTTTTTCCCCTCAATAAGCACATTGTCGTCATATTTTTTGACTTGCAACTACATAATTCTTCGCCAATAAAGAAGTGTAACTGACGAGTATTTTGATCGCCACCGAACTACATTCGTCGCTAGTTAGCAATTACTGGCGACGACGCGTATGTCATCGCCAAAGATAGTCGCGAAATTCCACTTGTGTAGTAATTTTATCTGCATTATAATGGAGTATAATAAAGTTCATCATTGTAATAAGGATACATAGAATGTTTTGCATTAGCACCAACTCTTTTGTGACTTTTCCTAAAGCTGTTAACACCTCTTCATGCTTCTCCTCTAAAGTTCTCATTCTTTCAACAACCTCATGATCTTTGGTAACCCTTGTGTTGCGCTTCGGAGGTCCGACTTTCTTTTCTTTTTCAAATGGCTTGTCTACTTTCATCCCCTTCTTGTTGGCCTCATGGTGAATATTTGCAATTGAAAATCGATTTGATATTTTCACCTTTTTCTACTGGTTCATCCTCAATATTTTTAATTTATGATTAAGTAGAAATTTAAAACATCCTTCCCACTAATAATTCGGAAGGAAAAGTGTGAATTATCCCTACTTTTCTATATAATTAGAAAATTTTAATATATATAATATTATATATTTTTATTATAATTAAAAAACTCATACTAATATTTATTTTTACTATAATTAGAAAAGATGTACTAATTTACTATTTTTACTTTTATATATAATTAAGAAACTTTTAGTATATACTAATATCATATATTTTTATTATAATTAGAAAAGTAATACTAATATTTATTTTTACTATAATTAGGAAACTTGTATAATTATAAGGTCTGTTCTTTTTTTTATTATTAAACCATTGGTTCAATTTTTTCATCTCTTTCTGAACGAAAAAACATCTTTTCATCCAACCACGGGATCACGCTTAGGTTTTTTTGTCAGGCCTGAGTTGTATATCTACCGTACGTCCCCAATCACTAAAACCCTCAAAACCTTAACCCTAACCCTAGAATAGAAGCTTCATATAAATGATTTCTAACGGAAACCCTGAAAAAAGCATAATATATGCGGTGCAGAATAAGAGTGAAGTATGTGTGAATTACTATGTTTCAGATGAGAAGAAATTCAGTGAAATTGGGGAAAGATACAAGAAAGAGAAGTGGGGGGAATGGAAATATGATAAAAAGTTGGTTAAAATTGGGTACCAATTGGAAGAAGCTGTTAAGCCGATTTTTGATATGATTGAGATGGATTACATAAAAGGGAGTTATATAGTTTTTAAATCTTGTTTATATCGCATAGGTGGAGTTTATTCTAAAGGTGGACGTAATTATAAAGAAAGAAAGTCTGTAAATAAGCTTGATTTAAAGAATATGGATTTAGGTTGGGTAAAGGTTGCAGATATGAATTATGAAAGACATCATGCATATCCTGTGATTTTAGATGGTGAGTTGTATGTTCTGGGTGGATTCAGGGGTAGATATGGATTGTATAATAAAGATGAAGAAACTAATGTTGTTTTAATGGAAGTTCTTAAGAGTGATGGATCTGCATGGGAAACTATTCCCAATCCTCCTCTTAAGGATCCTTATTCTAAAGATATTTATTCGAATGTTTTAGCTGGAACAATCAAAAGCAAAACTATGAATAGGGACATAATCATTGTTGCTATTGAAAATTTTAATAATTATCGTGATAGTATCTTTGAATTATACACATATGAAGCCGGAGCAAGAGAATGGATACCTTATGGGAAAATTAGTCCTCCAAAGTACGTCCCAAACCCTTACGAGGAGAGGATATCATATTCGTGTAGGAAACCTGGAGTGGTGTCAGGTCAATTGATGCTCTACTTAGGAGATACTTACTGTAACTTGTTTGTAATGGACTTGGATAAGGGGGAGTTCAATACAATTGATTTATTACAAACCTTTGTGATACCTAGTACTGATATACCTGTACTTCTTGGATCTAGAGAACAGTTTTTGGTGATGATAGAGGAAGGCAAGTTTTGTTACTTTTGGACAGTACCTGGTCCACGTACTGGTAGAAGAAAATATTCCATGCTTAAGGCATGTATCTTCACTATTAAAAGTACGGCATTAAGTGTAAAAAGGAAAAGATCATGTTGTTGTAACTGTAGCTGCAAAAATAAAAGATGCAAAAATAAAAGAGACGCTTATAAAGTCGAAGTAATATCACGTTGGGTTTCTCTTATTCCGGAGTGCAACTATGAGACACTCGAAGCTGTTTGCGTTGTGTATGTTATCTCTATCCCTTCTCTTTACTTTACTTTACTTCACTTTCTTGCATATTAATTTATTTTTATTTTCTTCTCTTTTGTAGGGACTACATTCCAGACCAAGTTCATGGATGTCCTAGACTAGAAAATTACGAAGAAGATGACCTCATAGATTGGGATGATAGAAGAAGGGACTCACCACGTGACATAAGCAAAGATAGAGATGACAGGAAAAGGGACCCACCACCACGTGAGAGAAGCAAAGGTCGGGATGACAGAAGAAGGGACCCACCACCTCGTGAGAGAAGCAAAGATCGGGATGACAGAAGAAGGGACCCGTCACGTGACATAAGCGATAGAAAAAGGGACCCACATGAGAGAAGCAAAGAGTATGAGAAGAGATATGAGAATAGGAGAGAAGATGAGTTTCCTCATAAAGATAGGAGGGAAGGAGGGAAAGAGTATGAAAATAGGCGGCATCACACGAGCTATCGTGATCATAGTCGAAGAGGTGAAGAGACATACCCTGAAAAGAGAAGACGATATTAGGATATGGAAGTTTTCTTAGATGTTAGTTGCGCGGTTACTCCTTCTATCTTCTATTCTCTTTCCAGATTATCCACATTGTTTGAAAATCTAACTTTGTCCACAAATTTAATTCCAAATTGTGTGAATTAAACTCGAAAATATATTTTATTTCAAACACACCCCTTATTCCTATCTTACTTAAGTTTGTATTTTATTTAGTATGGATTGATAGAGCAAACATTATCTCATGGAATATTTCCCAACAACCTTGAAATTCATAAAATATTTAGACAAAATATAAACCCTAGTTTATTAATAAACATAACTTGACCATAACATTTTGAACAATTGAAATTAACCTAAAATTTTAAAAAAAACCAATAGAACAAGAAAAGAAACAAAAGTAATTAAAGTCTGGAGGATGATCACTCTCAACGTCCAGAAAGAATTCATAGGCGTGAAGATTTAATCTGAGTCTATTGCACTACTGGAAATGCGGTGTTTACCCACGACAAATTAGCGACGACTCTTAATTCGTCGTTAAACAACCGAAATTAGCGACGACTGAAAAATAGCGACAACGTTTTACTCTGTCGCTAATTAACGACGACGAATTTGTCGTTATATTTTAGTTAGTCGTCGCTAATTGTTTTTTATTTCTTATTGAATTTTTTTTCATTGTCGATCTATCGTCGCTATTTTAGCGACTATGTGTGTCGTCGCTATTTTGACGATTAACGACGACTTAATTAGTTTACCCACGACCCGTATTGTCGTCGCTAAACACCGATCCTATTTAATGCGCAGCAGGTTTTTTTCACCCACATAACACACAAAACACCCATAATAATCCTCCGATTTTCTCCCAAAAAATCAACAAAATTCCATTTTTTTTTTTGCAATTCCTTCTCCACTTCATCTTGCATCATTCTTGGTTCAATAATCAAAGTGGGGCTCCATTAATATCATCTTTCATCAAAGAATTTAAGGTATAATTGCATGAAATTCAATTGTATTTTTTTTTTTTTTGAATGCTAATTGTGTTTCATTCTTCCTATATGCTTTGATTAGGTGAATTAATACAACTCTCTTGGTAGGGAATTAACATCACTCTTCAATTTATCCATCCAATTCAAGGTATTTCCATTAAATTTCATGTTTTTTAAGCTTTGTATTTAATTGATTATATTAGCAAGTTGATATACCATATGATTAGGTTAATGAATTAAATATTTGTTGGTTGATTATGCATGTGTTGTGTGAATTTGTATTTTGTGCTCATATATTTTTACTTGTTTATTTAATTATTTGTTTTTTTTTTATATATTCATTCATTAATTTAATGGTTTGTAATATTTATTCATTTAATGGTTTGTAATTTTTATTCATTCAATGGTTTGTAATATTTATTCGTTCAATGAGTTTCCAATTTTTTTTATTTTGTTTATTGTGTTGTAATTTTTATTCATTTTATTCATTAGGTTGTAATAATTATGTATTTTTTTTTTTTATTAATGTAGTCGCATAGTTTACTCAAATTGTTGTTAAGTGATGGCATCGAGTTTGGGCACGAGTATCGATAAGAGTTGGATCGAATCGACGAATGTGTTAGATGCTGAATATATTTTTGGGGTTTATAAATTTATCGATTTTGCTAAGAAAAGTAGAGGTTATACCGGTTACTTGTCTTGTCCGTGTAAGAAGTGTAATAATTTTTGCCGATTAAAAACCAATGATGTTATGGCCCACCTTCTAAGAGAGGGGTTTAACCATGATTATAAGGTTTGGACAAAACACGGTGAGGAAGAGATACAAACACATACACCCCCTGCAAGTAAAGATCCAGTTATAGTAAATGAAATCCAGCATGTTTATGACGATGTGAGACAGAGTTACGATGTTGGTGGACATCCGGGAGACACCGAGATGAGAGATGTACATATTCCAAGTCGAAGCAGTTTTGACACGTTGTTCGAAGAACTGGAGACAGACAATAAAAGTGTGTTTTTTAGTCCTTCTTTTAAGACTGAAGATACAACCCTTAAGTATACCAGTCTTGTTATTTTTTGGATTAACTATTGCCCAAAACACACAAAACTTCCCATTCTCTATCATCATAAAAAATGGTGGTGTATGCTTATCAATTCTATTTTCATCTATCACGGACCTTTTAACTAAATCAATTGTATGTACGTCACCTTTTTCCGTGTCCATTACATACAAGAATTCGGGTGCTACTAAGAAGAGCATCAACTTGTTGGAACATTTGAACATGGCCGTACCGGTCCGTGTTCGGACCGGTCTTTATCGTGTAACGCCCTTATCGGACTGGACCGGTCTATCGGACACCCACTATCGGTCCCGGTCCGGACCGGTTCTTCGGTCCCAAATTATAGAAAACCGACCGATAACGGGGACCGGTTTATCGGTTCCGGTTTCGGTCCCGGACCGGTCCCACTATCGGTTTATCGGTTTATGCCTTTTTTTTGTAAGTTATTGACGTTGTACTTAAATAAAGTTGTAATATTTTTGAATTAATGTTGTAATAATTTTTTGTTTTAGTTAAAGTTGTAATATTACTAAATTAAATAAAATAGCTTTTGTAATAGTTAAGTTGTTGGTTTTTTTGATTTTTTAAACACTAATATATAAAATATGTATCCGATATTGATTAAGGCATACAAATACAGTTTAGACGAAAGAAATATAATAATAAATGAAACTAGAAGGTATAATAAATGTAATTGTTACAAATTATAATTGATACAGTACATAAGTTACATTGCAACAACACCAAAGTAGATTGACCTGTTAAGAAAAAAGGAGGGGGGGGGGATGGGGGTTGGTGGTTGTGCCCATAGAATTTAGGCTGCCTACGTACCTAATTTGTAAGTAGCGTGAAATGCATACTCAGAAAAGGATCAAGCCACCACGTAGTTCTTTAAACCCCCTTAGTAAAACTGTTAGTAAGTTTTTCGATAAATAATCCAAAAAAATAAAATAAAAGAGAAAGAACTTACTACTAGTCGGCTTCATCGTCCATGTCAGCCCCAGAAGGTCCCGCATCGCCGTCACTAGAGCTAGTCAGGTTGATCGTCCATGTGAACATGGGTTTATTCTTTTTCCCACATCGGTGGGTAGAAGGAGAATAGACCCACTTTTAGCCAAAGTGATGGCATTAGCTTCCAAAGATCACAACCGTATGCATATGACAAGGTATTGGATAAGCCCCACACGCGCGCACCACCACGTGGGTTCGTGGGGAGTCAAAAAATGAAACAGGTTTTACTATCAGCTATTAAAGGGACGTTGGCATCATTCCATTAGCTGGCCAAGTCAACCAGCGGTTACACAAGCATCCAAAACGTGTGGAATAAAATCAGAAAACCGTCAAATCAATCTGTGGAGGCAATCACGGACTTGATTGGTCGGTTACAAAGCACCGGGAGTTTAGTACGAAATTATAAAGAAAAGCAAAAGGCATACGAAATATCTCTCTCTAAATTTTCTTTTCGTTCTGTTAAGAGATGGTACTACGCCGGAATATCTTTTTAACACCGGGATTATTTTCCCTTTTACGTGTAAGTGGTGCCTTTTGTTTTTCCGTGTAATTGTTTTGTAATATTCGTTGTATTTCAATTTCCGTGTAAGTGTTTGTTTACTCGTTAATTGAATTCTCGTTTCATTTCGTTTTGCTTTCTTCAAATTTTTCTAAACGGTGATACTTTATCACCTACACAACTTACCCGAAATCACAACAGGTTGCATAGATATAGACAAATCTGAAAAACCCTTGTCCGTGAGATGCTTAGAAGTAAATTTTGTATAAGGCATCCATTTATTTCCTTTGGCTTCTTCATCATAGGTGTATAAATAGAAGGTGTCAAATTCATTAGGAACAACAACAATGACTAAAGCACTAGTTTCCGTTTCAACTGCCCCGGCTATAACATTCATATAAAGCAGTCTATAAAAATAATTATTAATCACCCTCTCTTGTTTCATATTTTCCATATACTTATCGTCCCATTTACGTGGTGGTTGTGGAGGATTTGGAATAGTTTCCCATCCAGATTCATCATCCCTAAGAACCTCCATTAAAATAGCAGTCTCTTCTTCAGGCTCATCGGTCAATCCACCCACAACATACAACTTACCGCCTAAAATCACAGTACATGGATTTATTCTCCCGCTCTTCATCTCCTCAACCTTTACCCAAACCCGATCTGAATCCATATTCTTCATATCAAGCTTCTCCACAGTCTTGCTCGCAACATCACAACCATACTGTTTGATATTCCATCCACCTATGCGATATAAACAAGATTTAAAAACTATATAACTTGCATAAAAGTAATTGGTGGTCCTTTGTGTGTTCTAAAATAAATGCAATAAATAATCGAACCACAACCGCAAGTGTACGGTTGTCCCAAGTAATATAGTTGATAAAACAGATTCGTTCCAAGGACGGGATGGTTGACTACAATGCTTATCTATTAATGATTGATTGCACTTATGAAAGCAAATAAAGATAATATGTTTGATTGGTTGGTTTTCTAATTCCTAAGATATTAAGACTAATGCAAAAATGTAAATAAATAACTAAGACGCAAGTAAATGAAAGTAAAACGCAAGTATGAGCAGGTAGTACTTGAGAGACGCAAGGGTTTTCCTAACTATCATTCATTTCATACATTGTTTAAGGGACAAATCGGTAAATTTGTATTGGTCGGGATTCTAAATTCTCCTTACCCCCGTCAGGGTGGACTAAGGAGCAACTCTCAAGTGCTACAAACCCCGTCAGGATGATTATAGTCCACTCTCAAGTGTTTAAGTTTAAATTACCCAATAGGCCATAGGTTTAATTAAGCTCGTCAGAGTCAAATAATTTCTAACCTACATTCATTAATTATTTCTGTACCTAAACCCCCCGTCAAGGTGATCCAATCGCCACTAATTGGAATAGCCTAGATACTAAGTCCTATCATTGGTTAATTACGTCAATAATAGTAATTAAAATGCAAATTAAAGAAAAATACACTTTACCCAATTTGATTTAAATAATAATTATCCCAAATCCAAATGTATAGAATGAATCAAATTGGGATTAACCCATTATGTGTTCTCAAGCACTAATTAGGTTTAGCTCATAATAATTGAAAAGACAACAACTAAAGAAACAAATAGGTTCATCATGTTTTACAGAATAAAATAGAAGAACTTAATTACGGAATTGAATTGGCTGAGAATTGGAGATATAGACCGTCTCCAGCTCTTGCTTCTTCTCTTCCTGCCTCTAGCTTCTTCTCTGGTGTCTGACTCTTAAGCGTATGTTGTATTATGAAAAGGATCCGTGAAAATAGAAGTCTAAAGCCCTTTTATAATGTTAAAAACGGATTAGGGCATGAACTTAAGAATAAATCAATAATTAAATATCCAAGCCCAAATTCTAAGCCCAAAATCCCGTAACTGCTGATACACCTTCACTAAAACGGCTTTTCCTGCTTCGTTATGACTCCGATTGACCTCATTCCAGTTGCTAAAGTTCCGTAACTCGATAAGGAATGTTTTCTCTTCAAAGGTCAGCGGATAAATCATCTCTTAAGCACCTCGAAATCAGCAATCTATGGCCTGGAAAACAGATTTTCAGCTCTAAAAATAATATCTTCGGGATTTATCTTCAAGTCTTGACTCTATATCACGATCTTTGACTTTCTCCTCGGATTCCTCTTCTAGCTAACATCTAAAACCTGTAAACTTTACACTAAAAATACCAATATTAAGCGCAAAAGTTTAATAAATCAAAAATGCTAGAATTAAAAGAGGAAAATCATATTATTGCATATTTAGTCCAAAAGTCTATCTAAATAGTCAAATAAACACAAAAAATGATGTCTCCTAAGGGTCGAAAATAAGAACAATTAAGGAGACATCAGTAATCCTCTCCCTTAATCTTCACTTGGGACCTATTTATAAACTCCTTTAGCTTATCTTCCTCGTAACTTTCTTCAATTTCCTTGGATTTTTTTTCATCTGAAACATAGTATTCCATCCAACGTTTATGCATACCCCGTCCATTCTGCATTGCACAGAATACGCTTCTTCCGAGCTTTCCATTCGAATTCATCTCCACTTTTATTAAACTTTTACTCTATATTCTAGGGTTAGTGTGTTGATGTTTGGGAGAAAACAAAGATTTTTTTTTTAAAATTAATTGACAATTTAGCATGGAAAAAAGAGGCATTTATTGTTTAAGGCCCAAAGATTCTATGGTTTTTATATTTTAAATCCCAAAACCTAATCAGTAATTGCAGGCCAACTATTAGGGGAAAAACCTAAAAATGCCTCATCCTTCTCTATTAACTAACTGTAAAGAATACCCCCAAACCAAAATACAAATCCCCTAATAGGCTGGCGAAACCCTTCCCCTTCCACACTCTTATCTCTCCTCCTTGCCCCTCATCCTTAGAAAAAAACCCTGCTAGCTTCGGGTCTCTACTAGTCTTACGTTCCATCTTCATCCTCATCATCACTGTCACTCCTGCTCACCATCATCACCATCTCTTCACCCCACTCTCAAGAAAACCGACTGCCATCGCCACCCACCTGCCCTCTCACCTTCTCGGCGCCTTGCAGAAGAAAATCGGCTGCCATCGTGGCCCCCACACCACCATCTTCACCACCACACCCACCCGCCCCTCTTCATCACCAGGGGCGGAGGCACGTGAAAGGTAAGGGGGCCATGTCCCCCCTGATTATTTTAAAAAGAAAATATCCTTTGTTAAAGAGAAAAAATTAATAATATGTTATTTTACTCCTAAATTTTTTGAAAATATTCATTTGGCTGCCCAAAATGTTCAAAATATTCATTTGGTCCTCCCTAAATTTTCAGAACATTCATTTGGTCTCCTTAAATTTTCAGAATCTTTATTTAATTCTCTACTTTTTTAAATTTATTTTATTAAACTTATAATTATTTTATTCTTTTCAGTAAAATATATGTTATTTTGTATTAAATAAAGGATAAACAATTAAAAACAATTGTATTAGAACTTATAGTGCAGGTTTATTTAATATAAAGGTTTATTTTACAATTTTTCATAATATATGGACCTACGATACAAATAAGTCCAAAAAAAAAATCGGAGGAGTTGCCCCCGAACCCCCTTGGCCCCCCTACTGAAAATTCCTGGCTCCGCCCCTGTTCATCAACATCCCCATCATCACTCACCTTTCCACCGAAACTAAACCCAATCCCCTGATGATGTAGTAGTTAGTACAGACCCCTCTTCATCACCATCACCATCGTTGTTCCCCTGCTCAATAAATCCGCCACCAATGTGTTCACCGTCATCACCACCATAGTGGACCCTTCTCCACCGTCTTTATCACCAACAGAACTCATGAGACCTGGCCTTCCGCGCCGCCGTCTTGTTGCACGAGAAAACCGTCGTCCCTTTACTCGGATCTTCGTCTGGAAGCCATGGACACTGTCGTTCGTGGACTCATTTCTCTTCAACGTTTGTGGAATCATTGTCTTCAAACTGCGTGGATCCATTCTGAAGCAAGACTTTCTGTTTTTTTAATGTCGGTCCTGATGGGGTCAGCCCCAATATGTTGTTTGTTTCTGATGGGGCCAGCCCAAGATAGTTTTTGTTGCTAATGAGGTCAGCCCATTATGGGTTTCAAATTGTTTGTACCGTGTTGTATATTTGATCCTAAAAGTTTGTTATAGTTATGTTGTGTGTTTGTTTTTGTTCCTACTGGGTACATCCCGATAATGGGTGAAATTGCAATTTTTAGGCCATGAGTACATCCCAATTAGATTTGTAGCTACAATATTGATGTTAATTGGACATGGGTACAACTCATCTTATACATATTGGGTGTGGTTGATAAAAACAAGTTAAGAAAGGGATGTGGGTCTATACTCATTACGGGTTTATTAGAGAAAATGGTAACGAATGTTCGTGGGTCCGTACCCTTGGAACCTAAAAAAAAATCTTTTTCAAAACAGGGGTATAAAAGTCCAAAACCAAACCAGAAAATTCAAACTAGACCCTATAAAATAAGTTTTTCTAGTTTGGGTTTAAATTATAAAGTTGCCAAAAAAATTGGCCTCAATTAGTATTTTCCTCGAGAAAAAATTGCGGATTTGGCAAATCGGCAATTCTTTTCCTCCCATGCCAAATCACCAATTACTTTAAATAAATTTTAAAAATAAAAAAACTCAAAAACAAACGAATAGATTTGTTTCTTCTTTCTATACACTCATTTTTTGCCTCTTTTTTTCTTACTCCTTAAAATTCTATTTACTATTTTTTTGACAAAATCATTTCTATTATTACATTGTGGTTAAAATATAATCATTTAAACCAGTTGGGGTTAACTCAACTAGCCGAATCCTTGGTTATCCATCTAAGTGGTACAGATTTGAACTGTGTCATTGACACCGAGTCCATAAGTGGATCTCCCATGTAACAAAAAAAATATAGTCATTTATCGTTATCAAGATTCTGTTATATCTTTTAACTTTTTTTAGATATACAAACCTATTACCGTTTGTTAGATCAACACTCAAAGGGTGTCTTTTTCACCAATTATGAGATATATGACCTTCAAAAGTTGGTGAAAATATTTAACCAACAATTTCCGTCGAGTTTTAAATAGACTTTTTGACTCCTTAAGTAATAAGTGTGGTGCAGACATAAACCTTTAGTTGATTTCCTTTGCCCAAACTCTGTATCTCGAGGTGTGAGAGCTTTTCTTCTCTATTAGTTATGACTCACCTTGTTTTGTGAAGTTTTTTTATTAGTAGGCGTTTTTGTTTGGTGTTTGCACTACCCACCAAGCGGCTATTCCAACTACCAACCGCCCATGACACATTCAATTAGGTGGAAGACTATTCAATTTATCAACAAGGTGGTAGTAACTACTGCCAAACAACTAATTATTACCCTGAAAAGAAAGGATAGTACAATCAATAGTCCTGAAATATTTAACAACCTAAAGTGTTACCTAAAGCTTCCTAATCATTAGACAAAACATTTGCAAAATTTGTACCAAGTTTAAAGAATAATTTCCTTTTCACTCAATGACTCTTTTAGATTTGATAGATAAATCAGGTGTTTCCACCACTTCCGATAATCTCACAATTCGAGACATATACATTACTGAATTCAAAATTTTACCAGTGACAATAATTTTTTTTATTCCACTCCACTGATGTGCCCTTGCTTGTCGGAAAACAACATCGGAGTTAGAAAACCAGTAATCAGGGTGGCGTTCGTAAGGTATGGTTGCTCAAAAATAGTTATAGATTGGATCCGTTTTTGGATTCAGCGGTACTTCAATCTCCATCAATGGAATTACTCCCTTCTAGCCTCATTTTGACATGAATTAACTTGGCTATGAAATTCAAGAAAATCATCGTATTAGAACCCGGGTACAACCATGTCTCTATTTTTTCGAATAACGTGTCAAAGCAACCACGTCTACGGCTAGTAAGATTCTCGTAACTCATCTCTGTGTCATCAAAATGACTTTAAACATCAAAAGTGGGTCTCATATCATCATACTCATTCAACAGTTCATCATCTACAACTGGGATATTCACGTGACTTTCTTCTTTTTCATCATGTTTTGTCCAAACCTCATACGTTGACAAAAAATCATATCTAAGAATATCTGCTCTAACATAGTTAATATAAAATTGTAAATTATTGAAACATAGATTATACGGACAAAAAATGTAACCCTTACTATCCATGTGTTTCTTTGCAAAATTAATAAATTTCTTCACACCCGACAAATATTCTTTTGTAACGCAATTATTTGATTTGATATAACTATTCTTAATAACCAGATCCATCATCTAAATTGAGATAAATATATAATAATAACCAAATAAAATTTGAAAAAGCATATATTTAAAAAAACAATTATATAAAAAATATATATTATAGCACCTAAAAACTACAATAATGCACATTTTATTCACACAATCAAAGCATAGTTAAACACGTACTTAATTTAAACATATCAGGAAAATAATTAAAATTTTGAAAATAACTATTTTGGTCAATTTAATGGAGTATTTGAAGTAGAACTAGGACAACACGTGTAAAAGGTATTGGAAAGCTTATTTGATGATGTGACGGTTCACAGGCTGCGAATTTTAGAAGTTTTTGAAGCAGTTATAGTGGCTAGGGTTTGAAAATTGGGGAGAAAATATTTTTAATGGTGGGCATTAATGGATTTCTGCCCGCCGATCATTAAACACATGTCACTGGCGACGACAATAATCGTTGCTCGTGACAAGATTTTCGTTACGAGTAACCGAAAACTGCGACAACAGTCAAATCGTCGTAGATAGAATTATCAACATCGATGATAAATTTTTTTTTATTATTATTATTCCCCTCAATAAGCTCATTGTCGTCATATTTTTAGACTTACAACTACATAATTCGTCGCTAGTTAGCAATCATTGGTGACGACGCGTATGTCATCGCCAAAGATAGTCGCGAAATGCCCCTTGTGTAGTAATATTATCTGCATTATAATGGAGTATAATAAAGTTCATCGTTGTAATAAGGATACATGTTTACACCAAGACATCTTCGATCATTCACCAAAATATTTAGATATTTACTTTTATATATAATTAGGAAACTTTTAGTAGATAATATTATTTATTTTTATTATAATTATAATTAGAAAAATATTACTAATATTCATTTTTACTATAATTAGGAACTTGTACTATATAAAAAGGTCTTTATTATTATTATTATTATTATTATTATTATTATTATTATTATTATTATTATTATTATTATTATTATTATTATTATTATTATTATTATTAAGTTGCCTTTATAATCAGTGGCGAATCCAGAACTAACATTGAGGATGGGTTTCAATTATAAGAGAGTTGAGTGACAATTTTTTTCTTTTTTTTAGTTGTCGTTTCACATTAAATCGATAAATATATAGATGAAACAGAAAAATATTTAACAAATAATGATATGTAGATTAATATTTAATATGATAAATTATTGATACACTAAGAAAATATAATTAACAAAAAATATTATCAGTTTCATATATAAAAATAAATAAAAATTAATAAAAAGTATATATTTGGTTTAAACAAAGTAAGAAACAGAAAAATAAAGAATTTTAATAAAGTATATTATGTATGAAGAAATTAAGAAATATAATTAATAATTAACAGAAGAAGGGACCCACCACCTCGTGAGAGAAGCAAAGATTGGGATGACAGAAGAAGGGACCTGTCACATGACATAAGTGATGTCTCCTCATTTGTGATAGATTTATATTAGGATGAGACATCATTTTTAGTGATTTAGGAAGTCATTTAGTCGAATTTCTTGAGAAATATTGCACTTTCCTATTTTGAGTCTTGATTTAGTGAAATAATATTTTTAGAGCATATTGGGTTTGATTATTTATTTAGTGTGAAGCTTTAAAGATAATTATAGAGATTGATTAGAGTCCAAGTCAAAGACTACAAGATATGGAAAGAGATAAGTATGGTAATTGGAGATAAGGAAATAAAAGCTAAAAACATAGAAAAGGAAAAGATGCCTTAATCCTGAATTTCTGCACCTACGACCACAAATCAGCTTATATCTCAAAAACGGTGTGGAATTTGGAGAAACGGTCAAGAGCAAAGTTGAAGATCTTTTCGAGACGATGAATTTGGTATATTCATACGCATCAAACGGATGAAAATCAAAGCTGCTAGGACCAAAAGAAAAACGGGCCTGATTGCATGTTTTTAGGGTTACGAATTTGAGTTGGGCTTGGAGTCCACTAATTACTTCTCCTTCAAGAAAATGAATTAGGTCTTCCTAAACACCTATAAATACACCCTTAAACCATTGTAAACATGTCCTTGCTCAGTTTCAAGCTTAGGCTTAGTCCTTACTTATATTTTCTCACTTTTAAATAATAGCTTAGCCTTTAATTTATTATTCATCCTTAGAATCAAGCTATTCATTCAAGAAGCAAGCTGACCTATAGAGGAAGACAAGAAGAAGAAGTTGGAGAGTGACAAACTCCTCATCTACATCTCACCTTCTCTATATTTAGGGTATTTAGCTATAGATTTATGCTCAACCATATTTCTAAACTTTTATTCTGTAAGTTTTACTTTTAATTGTTGGGTTATTATTTGTCTTTAAATTCATAAATACTATTTGTTATTTTAATTGAATTGAGCTTGGCGTATATTGTCATTATGTGTTTTGACTTATTGTTACAACCCTAGATTTGGCCAATCTTAGGATTATTCTTAGTTATTGACAACACCACATAATCGTCTAGTTTTGATCCTTCGCCTAACTAGATAGCCATAAAGGTTTGATTTAATCACCAATCATTACTTAGGAACCCTTAGTAGTGGAGAGGTTGCTCCTAAGCCTAGAAAAGGCTAGGTAGAATTTAGAATCCTGGTTAATATATAATGCTTAATATGTGACAGGTTAGAATAACAACTTAGTAAAATAGACTCATATTAGTGACCCTAATCTATTAGACTTACATTCATATTTATTTATCTGCATTCATATTTACTTATTTCATATCAGATAATTATTCATCCTTTTTATATTTTATATTTTATATTTTATTCTAAACATCTAAATTCATCTACTCTTGTTAAATATAAGTAGATCTAACGGATTAAATCCCTGCGAACGAACTTAACTTATCATTAAAACTTGCAAACGATCTGTGATACTTGCAGTGAGTTTCGTGGTTCTCAAGGGTGTGTAGCCTTTATTATTATCTTTATTTATCTATTTATTTATCACACCTTTGCCCCCACCAATAAGCGACAGAAGAAGGGACCCACCACCTAATATATGCAAAGATAGGGATGACAGAAGAAGGGACCCACGTGAGAGAAGCAAAGAGTATGAGAAGAGATATGAGAATAGGAGAGAAGATGAGTTTCCTCATAGAGATAGGAAGGAATGAGGGAAAGAGTATGAAAATAGGTGGCATCACACGAGCTATCGTGATCATAGTCGAAGAGGTGAAGAGAAAGACCGTGAAAAGAGAAGACGATATTAGGATATGGAAGTTTCTCTTAGATGTTAATTGCGCAGTTACTCTTTCAATTCCATCTTCTATTCTCTTTCCAGATAATCCACATTGTTTGAAAATCTAACTTTGTCCACAATTTTAACTCCAAATTGTGTGAATTAAACTTGGAAATATATTTTATTTCAAACACACCCCTTATTCCTACCTTACTTAAGTTTGTTTTTTATTTAGCATGGATTGATAGAGCAACCAATATCTCATGGAATATTCCCAACAACCTCGAAATTCATAAAATATTTAAACAAATTATGAACTCTAGGATATTAATCAAGGTGGCTAACGGTCCGTTCCGGACCGGTTCCTAGCGGACCTGGGCCTTATCGGTCCGGTCCATCTTACCGGCTCCACCTTACCGATTCCAGTTCGGTCTGATTCTTGGAGTGAAGGAGGTGAAAACCGAACCTATAAAAGAACCGTCTAAACTGGATCCGGTTCCGGTCCGGCTCTTAGCGGTTCCAAATTGTGTTTTTCTTTTAATCTTTTTTTTGTTCCTATTTTTTTAATCTTTTATTTGTTCTTTAGTTTATAAATTGATTCTTGCTTGAATTATAAATTAATTTAACAATTAAATTAAATACTTAGTAGTTTCAAAGAGCCTATTTGATACTCTAAATCGTTTTTTTATATTTCATTAGTTTATTTAATTAATGTTGTTATATTTTTAAATTTATTTAAAGTGAGTTATTAAATATTTTCTTGAAATAGTTTTGTTTTATTCGAATATGAGTTAGATTTATTTTGTTTGTTTTTTGTAAAATCAAGAATAATTTTTGTCAAATAAAAATTATTTTTCGAACAATTAATTTATTGTTTTTTCTGATATGTTAGACTGTTATTGATAAAAAGTGTTTCTTCACTAATTTTGTCATACAAATACAATTTAGACATATAAAAAATTCTGAGTAAAAAAATTACAAGTAATAATACAAGAAATTGTTACAACTATAATTGAGATAATACCACACCAGAAGAATGACCTGTGAGGAAAAAATGGGGGGGGGGGTTGGTGACGGATGCATTGCGAGAAGAATGTGTGTGATAGTTTGCTCGGTACAATTATAGGTCTTGATGGGAAAATAACAAAGATAATGTGAAAGCGAGAATGGATCTTAAGGATATGAACATTGGGAAAGATTTTTAGTTGACATCGAGAGACAGTAAACTTATACTGAAACGAGCAAAGTATACTTTGTCAATGGAAAAGCGGAAAATATTTCTTGACTGGTTGAATGCACAGCAATTTCCCGATGGTTTCGCATCTAGTTTGAGAAATAATGTTCAAAGTGATACGGGCAAGATTATTGGAATGAAATCTCACGACTGTCACGTGATGATGCAATATCTTTTCGTGGCTAGTATGTCAGGGCTTATTGAAGATAAAGCGATTAGTGATGCGATTATTGGGTTAGCTAACGTGTTTAGAGTCGTTTGTAAGAAAAATCTCAGCAGGAAAGAGTTAGAATCGGGTAAGGAGAAAGTGGTTGAAGTTATGTGTAGCCTGGAAATTATTTTGCCGCCCACGTGTTTCGATATAATGATCCACCTGGTTATACATTTATACGACGAAGCTTTGTTAGGGGGACCGATTCAGATGCGTTGGATGTACCGTTTGAGCGGTATTAATAAAGAATTTAAAGGAGTACATACGAAACCCGGCTAGGCCGGAGGGTTCAATCGCCGAGGGGTACGATGTAGAGGAGAATTTGACTTTCATATCGCGTTATCTTCCAGAAGAAAAAACAAAGTTCATCGAACCGGGTAGATATACCGAGACTGAAGCTCAACCTAAAGAGTTATCCGTATTTAAGAGTCAGTGTACTCCACTCGGCAAAAAGAAGTATGGTGTTTTGCAATACATTGAGAAGAAGCAAATCATTTGGTACATCCTACTTAATTGCAACGAAATCCAGCCTTTGATGACATAATTTGATCAATTATTTATTATTTTTTATTCATTTTTTGTTAAACATATTTACTTTACTCTTCAAATGTGAAGAGAACACAAATCCACGCTATCGGGCCCTGTAGCTGATAAAGATAGGAAACACCGGCAAAATTTCCGAGACTGGTTTATGCATAAGGTATAGATTCATTCAAATACTAAATTAAGATTCAATATTAGACAATATTGTTACAATTGTTTAAGTTTGTAGGTTTATGAAATAGAAAAAGACGGTGATGCATTTGCTACTAGTGAGATGATTTCATTGGCTAATAAGTCTCATGGTGCAGTTTATAAGTACGATTCATGTGTTGTGAATGGTGTCAAATGGGTTACTCGTGAAAAGGGTGAAAAAAGAGGGACTTAGGATTACGGGGTATGCACCATGTACAAAGAAAACCGTATTATGGTGAATTAGTCAAGATTGTAGAGGTAACATTTGATGGTGGTTGTTATGTTGTGTTATTCGAGTGTAATTGGTATAACACGAGTACTACGAGGACAGAGAATGAGGTAATCTTTATTAACACGTCTAGTTTTTTTTTTAGAGACGAGCCATACATCTTAGCGACACAAGCAAAAAAGTGTTTTACATTAATGAGATTAATTCAAGGAAAACACAAAAAGGGTGGAAAGTAGTTTGTGAAATCAATGATAGACATGGATGGAGTGCCAAGTTATGGGGTGCAGAATCACTGCCTAGTGAAAACGAGAGTATCACGATCCCTTTGGTGAACACCGAGACGGAATACTCACGATTACACTTACAACTGGTGAGGAGATCCTGTTTGACCCTTCTCATTTGCATGTAGCTTTATTTATTGAAGAAGAGGATGAGTTTTTGGACGACACGATTGACGATTATGCCGACGATGAAGTAGAGGAACCAATATACGTTGATAGTGATGAGGAAGTTGTTGACACGAGTGGTTACAAGACGGACTGATTTGAGGATTTGAGATGATTACGTGTTTTTTGATTGTTTGGATTTTGATTACGTGTTTTTTATTGTATGATTTTTATTACGTGTTTTTTGATTGTTTGGATTTTGATTACGTGTTTATGATTGTATGGAATTTGATTATGTTTTTTGATTGTTTGGAATTGTATTGCGTTAAGTTTATTTCTCGTTAGAAATTAAAATTACATTTTTAATATTTTTTTTAAAAGTCATTCGCGACTACATAGGCTTTTCTCGACTAGTTCATACTTATGAATTAGTCGCTAATGACATATATCATTCGTGACTAGTTCATAAGTATGAACTAGTCGGTAAAAGGGTACATACTTCTCGCGACTACTAAGTAGTCGCTAACCACGAACTAAATAGTCATTAAATTATTGGCGGTCCACTTTCCCGCCCAGTGGAAGGACACGCGTTACATCCTAACGCTTAGCGACTACTAGGTAGTCGCAAAAAACCCATGTGGCGGTCAAAAAACAGGCACGTGACAGTTAGACGAGACATTCGAGACTAATTCTCTAATGTTTTGTGACTACATCAAGTAGTCGCGAAAAAACGTGTCCTATATGTACTCGGCCGAGACCTTCCTTTCTCATTTACCTTACACTCCTCTTTAAAACAAAACAAATCTCTCTCTCGATTTCTACAAATCCAACCTTCGATTGAAGCTAGAATCACCTCACAATCATTAAACAAGGTAATGTATTCATGATTTTAACCTTTTTTACCTTTTTTTTTCTTATGCTTTCTCTATATTTTATTCTCTATTTCATAACTAACCTAATTTTTTTTCCTTTGTGTTTAAATCCGGATCATATGGGCATGGATTCTACATCAAAAGAGCAAGGTAAGATTTTCAACACCTAATTGTGTTTTAATTTTCATGATTTTTTTTCAACTTTTTTGGTTTATGATTTTTGATGTTGTTGTTAATTCCAAGAACTAAGAGGTGTTTTAGGATTATCTTTTTGTTAGTTTTAACACTAGTTAGTATCTAAAATGAAAAATAATTAAATGTTTTTAATTTTCATGAATTTTTTTTTGTTGTGATGATAATGAAATCCAAAAGTCATATGTGTTATTTGGGTGTGATTTATGTTAGTTTAGACAATATTTAGATGCTAGAATATGAAAAAAAATATTTATATAAATTTAGGGTGTATTAGGGTTTTATAAGGATTATATTAGGATTTAAAAAAATTAAAAAGTAAAATTATGAAATTAAAAATTGGATGTAATTTGCGTTTTTTGGCCTAAAATTTTTTATATAAAAATATAGGGACCAAACTGCAATTTAAAAAAAAATGAAAGACGATTTTGTAATTAAATAAAGTGTTATAGGAATATATATTGTCTTAAAATGTTTTTTATGAAAATAAAAGGACAAAAATGCAATTTTAAAAAAATATTGTATTAAATTAAGTAGGAATAAAATTTTTTATTTAAAAATATAGGGGCTAAGATGCAATTTATCAAAAAAGTTAAAAAAAGAAGGCCCAATTTGCAAATTTAACAAATAGTAGAAGAAAATAAAAATTATATATTTTTGTATTTACTATATGACTAATATAATTTTTTTTGTGTAATACAGATTGTAAGTTGAATATTAGATTTATTATTATAATTTTCCATTTATCTAATTTATTTAATTTGTTATTGTAATAATTAATTTGTATTTTATTTGGTGATGTAATCATTTTTAGATTTTAAGATTTTCATTTTATTTTTTATTTCTGTCTTTTAATTATATTACAAAATATTAGATGGTCGATGTCATAGCTAGGAATCACGAAGGGGACAGTGGGGGCCACGACCAGAACCAAAATCCCAACAAAAAACTTGCAGACAGTAACAATCAACCGGGTAAATACAAAAAAAATTATCATAAATAATTTTAAATATTACTTATACATTAATTAAATCTAATTTAAAACATAACCAATTAAGCGGAAAAAAGAGGGAATGCGGCACTAAAAACTGCAGTTAAGGCATTAAAGCCGGTCGGGTATCCATTGCCAGACGATTTCTGCATACTAGACGACACGTGGAATCCCTTGGGTAAATACGGGAAACACATAGCACAGGTGGTCGGGCTAACTGTTCGAGAAAGGATGCCACCGTGCTACAAATCGTGGGAGAAAGTTCCGACTGCCGACAAAGTAGAAGTTATTAAGCGTTTATCGGTAATGTTAAAACTATTTTCACCATTAATACTTGTATATAATAACTTAATCTAAATTTAACTTAAAATAATATTTTGGATACAGGGATTCTTCGATATTGCTAATTGGAGGAAGAGGAAAGACTGGAACTTTATTATTGGGAATTTGGATGATACTATGCGAATCAGGTACAAAGACTATAAATATAATGTGAAGAGGGGCTATTTCTTGAAGGGTAAGAAACCGAGTGAGTATTCTGATGAGATCTGGGAGAGATGTTGTAAGATGTGGGGTTCGAAGGAAGCAAAGGTATAATTATACTTTTTTTATTTTATCATTTCGATTAAATATAATCTTATTAATATTTTTATTTTAAATTTTTCAGCACCAGGAAAAAATGAATAATTTAAATCGAAAGAAACAAAAGAATAAAAGTGGAGCGGGGTCTCGTAAATATTCCCGAACTCGGGATATACTTTACGAGGTAAATTGTTTACTATGTATAGGTGTTTAATGTATTTAGAATATCTTTTAATTATTTTGAATGAAACAGGGTGTTGAGAAGTTGGTCCCGGGTGGGAGGGTGGTAGCGAGGGATGAGGCAACTCAAGAAGACATCCCTACAAATGGGTGTGTTTTTCGAGGTGGTGGGCAAAAGTAAGAAGACAAAGCAGTGGGGTCGGAAGGTTATAAGAACGCTGATGTAAGTTTATTTTTAAACGTAAAATTTTAATTATCATTTTATTCATAAATCGATTTTAATATTAGTTTTTTTTCCATGTCTAAAATTAAACAGAAATTGTTAAGGGATGCTATGAACGATCAAGTGACTCAGAGTCAATCTGAGTCAACTGAAGCTCGTGAGTTGTCGCAGAAGAAGCAAATTGAGACGGTGAGGGAAACTGCTAAAAAGGTTGTTGGGTCGCCAAAGAGGAGCTGGACACCGGGCATGGGTCGACCAAAAAAGAGGAAGCGTGGCTCGAGTCCTTCGACTACCACGACACAAGACGAGCAAAACGCGATTATGATGGCGGCAATAAATGAGTTTCGAGTAGCCCAAGGAATTCCAGAGTGCAGACGCCCTAATATACCCTCTTCTAGCATTGAGCCTCCAGTTTATTCTCGGGCAGTTGTGACCGATGCGATAGGATGGATTAACGAGATGAGGGTACAGCAAGGTTTTCCCCCTTACCAGCCTATGCCTGCGAACCCTACTCCTCATATAGGTAGTGCATCCGAGAGTCTAGGTGATAAAGAAGGAAATGAAAAGAGTGATGGAGATGAAGATGAGTCTGATGGAGAACAGGAGACCTGGTTATATGGCCTTTAGTTGTTTATGTTGGTGTTTATTTTGGTGTTTATTTTAGATTAATTTAGTGATGTAATATGACTTTGACTATGTTATGTTTAGACTTGGGTTGACTTTTTGTTTGACTATGAATGATTTTGGCATTTTAATTAATTATTTTGGTGTATAATTAGTATTTTTTATTATTAATTGGTATTTTAATTATTAATTGTATTTTTTTAAATATGATTTTAGAATTATTTTTAGTTGCAATATTGCAATTAAATATTATTCAGAATCATTTTTTTTTTATTTTAAAAAAAAAATAATTATTAGCGACTACAAGTAGTGTAGAAAACAATTAGAAGTAGTCTCTGATTATTTACTATTTGCGACGACATAAGTAGTCGTTAATAAGTAAACGGTTTGCGACTACCTAGTAGTCAGTAATATATAAGTCATTCACGACTAGTGTGTAGTCGTAAATTACCCCAGGCCTTCTAGCGACTATTTATTGACTTTCGCCGTTAGATATGACTTCTAACGACGAGTTTCTAGCGACTAAGCATTTACGACTACATGTAGTCGGTAGATCCCAATTTTGTTTTCCACGACTAATTTTTCCTTCTTCCGCCACTACTGAAGTAGTCGCGGAAGCTCTTACGCGTTGTAGTGATTATCCAATTTCCCACTTAAATCAAAAATCAATCACCATTTTACTTTCTTACCTTTTTTATTGTTATTAATTAAAAATAAAGGTAGTTGCTAAAAGAAACCTAATTATTAAATTAAGCATTCAATAATTTATTTTATAAAAAAATACCTAATAAAATAATTACTTATAGAAAACATCTCTTTTATATTTTTTATACCTTTACTAGCTTATTATTAAATATATTATTTTCTATACAATATTTATTTTTAAATATTAAACAAATAATAGGGTACTTCCACCACCACCACTACCATGTATTTAACCAACATTACAGCTACCACCACCACCACCACCATCTCAACCACCACAACCACCACCACCACCTACTACTAATTCCATTATTTCATGAATTTTTTTCTTAAAATTGTCATAACTAATTCTAAAAAAATCAAGAAAATAAAATAATTGTATTTTATGATAAAACAAATTAATATTTAAGTCTATGATTTTTTTTTAAATTTTTTCGCAGACACGGAATTCACTGTTTGAAACAGTGAATTTTTTTTTTCACAAACAAGAAATTCACTGCGAAAAAAATTTAAAAATATTCAAAGAATTCAAAAAATTCAAAAAATATTCAAAAATATCATAGACGTAAATATTAATTTGCTTTATCCAAAAATACAAATTTTTTATTTTTCTGTTTTTTTTAGAATTGGTTATGATGATTTTAAAAAATTTGCACGGACGCGCGCGTATATAATGAAATTAGTAGTAGGTAATGTTGGTGGTGGTAGGGTGATGGTGGTGGTGGTAGTGGAAGGTTTTAATCGTAGATGGGATAGATTCATCTTAGTTTTACAATAGAGATGGGACAAATCCCATCTCAGTATTAAATGGGTTCTTTTTTATTTTAGTGTTTAATAATATTGATGACTCGTACAATTTGATGTTGAATGTTATATAATGAACTAGAAACAATAATTTTCTTCAACTAATTATTGCTTCTCAAGTCATCAATATTCAAAGTAAATAAGTTATTCCTTATATAAACGTAAAATGTAGGGAATGGATCAAAAGAATAAGCAGCTAATAGCCTTAGGTTTCGAAAGCTCTGCAAACAAAATCAGAGTAGGAATAGTAAAACTGGACAGAGCAATCCTATCAATCCCTCGACATACATACATAAACCCACCAGGTCAAGGCTTTTTACCTCGCGAAACAGCACATCATCATCTCCAACACATTATACCTTTAATTAGTTTTACAATAGAGATGAGACAAATCTCATCTTAGTTATACAATAGAGATGTGACAAATCACATCTCAGTATTAGAATGGAGATGGGACAAATTCATCCCAATCTTAAAATTAGAGATGGGACAAAATCCCTCTTAAAAAAATAAAAAAATTAAAAAAAATCATAGACGTAAATATTATTTTGTATCAACTAAAAATGCAATTTAAAAAAAAATCTCGGACGTGCCAGTGCTATGAAATTAATAGTAGGTAGATTTTCACATCTATAATAATGTTTGATTTAAATGGGAATAAATATATGGTTAAAGAAAACAACTATAATAAGGATATTATAGTAATTTTTCATCTAAATTATTATGTAATTTAAATAGTAAGTTGGTTTATTATTTTGATTTAAGAAGCATTGATCCAAAATTTAATATATATAATATTATTTTATGGGATAATGCCCATTTAAATCATTATTTATATTGTCTATGTCCAAATGTTGACAGGTGAATATTTTTTCCCAAATAAATTAGGTTGATTCCCATTTAAATCAAATTCACATTGCACAATTACTTTCCAACCCTTCTAGTCAAAGTCAGGTTTTTTATTTTTATTTTGTAGCCGACGGATATAAAGGCTTGTCTTTCTCACTTTTCTTCATTAATTATAAATCCACTTTCAATGATTTCTTTTCCAAGTGAAAATGATCTTCCATGAAGCAGATTTATTAACCGGAAATGCTGATGAAACTAATGAAGATGAAGCTGCGTCATGGCTTTTGATTAACCCGAATAGAAATAACAATCAACAGAATCCATTTGTTGGTTTTGAAATTAGTCTATTGTTGAAATGGAGATGGCGGAGAGAGGAAGAGTAACGTCGGTAGCGATAGAGATTCCGGTAAGTTAAGGAGTGACGTCGTGCTCGCCGCCGAGGATGCCACCGCGTCTCCGCCGTAGGCTTTCTGATTCCAAAATCTCGTCGCCTTCTTCTATTGAAGAAATTGAAGCCAAGCTTCGTGACGCCGATCTTCGACGACAGGTCTCTCTCGCTCTCTCTACAAAAATTATATTTTCAGCCTTTTGGATTGAATTACTTCAAAAATTCTTAGATCAAAATTTGCATCTTTTTAGTAGCTTTAATCGTTAACTTGATATGAAATGAATTGTAACTTTCAAGATGATTTACTACGTCTCTAATTATGGTTGAGAATTAGATTATGATCAATGAAGCTAATTATTTTGTATTTTAACATTTCTGTTTGTTATTTGGGCATGCTTATTGTAAAGTAAAGAGTTTTTGTTGTTATATGTTACTTTCATCATTATTTTGAATTACTTGAATTATTCTTGGGGTTATGTAAGGGGTAGGTAAATTCTTGTTATTGAAACATGTTTTCTTGATTATTATATATTGTCATAAGTTATTTGCTTTGCTAGTTTATCCCCAAATACTTACAATTGTTGTTTATTTATTTTTTCTTTTCACACCTACTTTTATACCTGAATTTACTCTTATTTGATTTTATGAATTGCAGAAGTTTTACGAGACTTTATCAAGCAAGGCTCGCCAAAGCCAAGAAGGCTCTCACAGTCTTCATTTAATGAAGTAGATTTAGGTCAACGCCTTGAGGCAAAACTTCAAGCTGCTGAACAGAAAAGGTACGTTCATGACTATAACAAGTTAATTGCATCATTAGTCTCTGTTTATGCTAAATACCCAAATATAATACTGTGTATAGGTTAAGAATTCTTGCGAAAGCTCAGATGGATTATTGAAAGACGGAAAGCTTCAAATTGCAAAAGACCTTTTTAACGGCCTATTATCTAAGCACTTCAAACACTGTTTTAATAGCTTATCATTTAAGCAATTCAAATTTGAGTCTTCAGTGAAGAAACAAATCCCATCTCAAACTGAAAATAGAGATGGGACAAACCAGATATGAGACAAATCCCATCTTAAATTTTTACCTAGCGAAACAGTAAATCACCATCTCCAACAGATTATACCTTTAATTAATTTTATAATAGAGATGGGACAAATCTCATCTTAATTAAACAATAAAGATGGGACAAATCCCATCTTAGTATTAGAATGAAGATGAGACAAATTCATCCTAATCTTAAAATTAGAGATGGGACAAAATCTCATTTAAAAAAATCGAAAAATAAAAATCAAAAAAATCAAAAATTTAAAAAAATTCAAAAAAATCATGGACGTAGATATTATTTTGTCTCATCTAAAAATATTTTTTTTTATTTTTTTTTATTTTTTTAGAATTAGTTATGATGATTTTAAAAAAAAATCCGGACGTGTGCGTACGATAAATTAGTAGTAGGTGGATTTTCACATCTATGATAATGTTTGATTTAAATGGGAATATATATTTGGTTAAAGACAATAATTAGAATAAAGGTTTATTGTAATCTTTTCATTTAAATTAAGATGTAATCTAAATGGAAAGTTGGTTTGTTTTGATTTAAGAGGGAATTAACCCTTATTTTATTTTATTATTATTAGAAAACTAATACTAATATTTATTTTTACTATAATTAGGAAACGTACTAAGTACTCTATTTACTTTTATATATACTTAAGAAACTTTTAATATATACTATCATATTGGATGGAAGAATTTTTCTATTTGTATTATAATTAGAAAACTAATACTAATATTTATTTTTACTATAATTAGGAAACTTGTATAATTATAAGGTCTGTTCTTTTTCTTTTTGATTATTAAACCATTGGTTCAATTTTTTCATCTCTTTCTGAACGAAAAAACATCTTTTCATCCAACCACGAGTTCAAGCTTAGGTTTGTTTTTTTGTCAGGCCTGAGTTGTATATCTACGTCCCCCATCACTAAAACCCTCAAAACCTTAACCCTAACCCTAGAATAGAAGCTTCATATAAATGAATTCTAACGGAAACCCTGAAAAAAGCATAATATATGCGGTGCAGAATACGAGTGAAGAATGTGTGAATTACTATGTTTCAGATGAGAAGAAATTCAGTGAAATCGGGGAAAGATATACGGAAGAGAAGTGGGGGAAAAATGATAAAAAGTTGGTTAAAATTGGGTACCAATTGGAAGAAGCTGTTAAGCCGATTTCTAATAAGATTAAGATGGATTACGTAGGAGGGAGTTATATAGTTTTTAAATCTTGTTTATATCGCATAGGTGGATTTTACTCTGATGATGGAGATACGTATAAAGAGGGAAAGTCCGTGAATAAGCTTGATTTGAAGAATATGGATTCTGGTTGGGTAAAGGTTGGGGATATGAATTACGGAAGACGTAATCCACATCCTGTGATTTTAGATGGTGAGTTGTATGTTCTGGGTGGATTCATGGGTAGATATGGATTTGGTAATAAAAATGAAGAAACTAATGTTGTTTTAATGGAAGTTCTTAAGAGTGATGGATCTGCATGGGAAACTATTCCCAATCCTCCTCTTAAGGATCCTTATTCTAAAGATATTTATTCGAATGTTTTAGCTGGAACAATCAAAAGCAAAACTATGAATAGGGATATAATCATTGTTGCTATTGAAGTTTATATTAATTATGATGATAGTATCTTCGAATTATATGCATATGAAGCCGGAGCAAGAGAATGGATACCTTATGGGAAAATTAGTCCTCCAAAGCACGTCCCAAACCCTCACGTGGAGAAGATATCATATTCGTGGGGGTGGAGGACACGTGGTGTGGTGTCAGGTCAATTGATGCTCTACTTAGGAAATGATACTTACTGTAACTTGTGTGTAATGGACTTGGAAAAGGGGGAGTTAAATACAATTGATTTATTACAAACCTTTGTGATACCAAGAACTGATATACCTTTACTTTCTGGATCTGAAGACCAGTTTTTGGTGATGATAGAGGAAGGCAAGTTTTGTTACTTTTGGACAGTACCTGGTCCACGTACTGGTAGAAGAAAATATTCCATGCTTAAGGCATGTATCTTCACTATTAAAAGCACAGCCTTAAGTGTAACAAGGAGAAGATCATGTTGTTGTAACTGTAGTTGCAATAATAAAAATAAAAGAGAACCCTATAAAGTCCAAATAATATCACGTTGGGTTTCTCTTATTCCGGATTGCCGCTATGATCATACACTCAGATCTCTTGTTCCGGATTGCTGTTATGCTCATACACTCGAAGCTGTTTGCGTTGTGTATGTTATTTTTATCTCTTTACTTTACTTCACTTTCTTGCATACTAATTTACTTTTATTTTATTTTCTTTTGTAGGGACTACATTCCAGACCAGGTTCATGGAAGTCATAGAATAAATTACGAAGATGACCTCAAAGATCGGGATGACAGGAAAAGTGTCCCACCACGCTACGGGAGTGGAACGATGCGATTCGGGGATTCAGCATCTCTAAAAAAGCTCTGAGTCAGGAATTCGGAGATATATTTAATTACTAAACGTCTTCCTTAATATTGTAAGCTTGTTAGTTTGCTTTGTCTATCGACTGTCTTCTTTTTTCTGTTCAAGCTTGTCGAGTGTCGAGAAAGTAGCGACTTTTGGATTTTTTTGATGCTCTAATTTTTTGTTTTTCAAAGAACCTTAATTTTTTAATAAGGATTTACCTGGTTTAGTTAATATAAAAATAATTTAAGTATTCAATTTTAATCATATTTGACCTTTAAAAAAAAACTAATTAGTTGGTGCTTTCGGAAAAAATCCTACCGCTTCGGTGTGTTTGAAAAATGTCAACGCTTCCAAAACCATTGACCAAAGAAATCGCGAATCCAAGCAACCTTTGTCTCACGCAATATTTCTCGACAACCTTAAAGTTCATAAATTATTTAGACAAATTATGAATATTCATAAACATAATTTGACCATAACATTTTGAAGAATTGAAATTAACCTAAAATAAATAAAATAAAAAATCCAATAGAACAAAAAACAAACAAAAATAATAAAATTCCGGAGGGTGATCTCATGAGAATTGGAGAGTGATCGCTCACAAAGTATAGAGTTCATAGCCGTGAAAAACGAAACAATCAGAGTTTCTTTTGGTGAAAAAAGATATGCAATAGATATATATCATTATGATATACCAAGTAATTTTGAACCTTTTTTCTAGATGTGTATGGCGACCTAGTGAAAATGAGCATTATAGACAAATATAAAACATTATATGTCGCCCAGAATATGGATAGGCGCCATAGGAAGATTTGCTCCGCTACAACACTCACAAACCCTAGTGTTCCACTTTCATGGAGTCTTAGTTTAAATTAGAGCATTTATAAATAATTACGGTGTCCGTAAAAAATCAAATTTAAATTTGAAAGACAATTTTGGATTTGGTCGAGATTAAATTAAATAAATATGTGGAATGGTATAATACTCAAACTTATGTTGTGTAGGTAGGTAGGTAGGTGAAGGATCTGTGAACACGTAGTACGTGTTTGAATGCTACCAAAAGGCTGTCAGTCACGACTAGACATTATTGCAGCTTCAGAATGATGCATGGGTCTGGTCTGGTTACTGAGATTTCATGGAATAGATTTACAATGGAAAACCCTTTTTTGATGGGCTTGAATGGAGGGTAAACTTTGTTGCATTAGGAGTTATAAACATAACAAAAATAATTATTCTTTGTTGGAGAATTAATTTCATAGATGCAAGGTATCTTGATTTATTGGTGTGTGATTAAGCGCATGCGTGGGGCGTTGAGACATATGGATGCATGGTTGATGATACATATAGAAATTGTCTAGTCTAGTGGATTAAGTCAATTTTTTGGGTGAAATAAAATATTGATGGATGTTTCAGGCTTAATCTTGTGCTAGCTGGGACTGGTAAAATGTTTTGAAATTCATATGCATGTTATGTGTGGGTTTGTGTGGTGTCTGGTGAAGAATCAAGTCTTATGTGCAATACATTTTGGACTTTGAATGGAGGAGGAAGGAGGTTTTACCAACCTAAGCATAATTAAGATTAATTAGCTATGCAGCTTTTGCGAATTCATCCACATTTGCGTAAAAAAAATCACCCACATAATAGTACGTTATTGCCTTGTCATTTTGACATTTTAAATGTGATTTTTTTGGTGTGTCATATTCATAGGGATGTGTATACCCGGGCGATGTCTTGTTTTTTTATACAATTTAATATATCTGAAATATCATTTTAGGTTGGTTTGGTGATAAAAATATAGAATCTATCACCAAGGGATGTGGAAAATCCAGGGATGAAAAGGCCAAAATAATAAGTATTCAAGAAACTAATGAAGTCTCTAATAGGTAAAAATGAGATTGAGACAAGCCGAGGAGTCAAAAAGATAATTAGAAATCAAAACACCAAATCTGAATAAATAGATACGTCAACTTGTAAAAATCACAAAAGATAATTGGTAATGAATCTGGTCATGCTATTATATTCCATGATATCTCTTGGAGTTTAGTACATGTGGCAGAAAGGGTGACTAGTTCCGAGTTATGATGAGAATGTTATGGACGTTGCTGTGAGATGACTTGGGCCGCAATGAAATCCACAGGCCACTTTTGACCTATTTTCTGGGCCCATGACTTGAACCTTCGAATGTCCTAGTATATATTAGTAGTTTTTAGCTTTTAGACGCATCTCATCATTTTGGAGAAAAAGACAACAACACTGGATCTCTGTTTATTGTAATTCTTCTTCTTTTAAACTTCATATTATATCTTTAAGTTTTATCTTATATTATCCAAACTTAAACTAAAAATATTTTAGTTTGAGATTGCACATGTATGAACTCTATCTATGATTTGAGATTATTTTCTATAATATTTGGGGATTACATGGTAAATTAAATTGGTTGTGGATTGCTTGCTTACTAGAATTATTGTGCTTACTAAAATTCTTTATCTTGATCATATATTGAGTTGTGGTAGCTATTAAATTATGCCTAGGAGGGGGATTTGGTAGTGGAAAATGGGATTATAATTGTCTGGTTGAATTTGAGAAACTTGAGATCTAAACTACCTAAATAATCACATAGGGTTTGAGCTTTAGGCGTTTAGATAACATGCATATAATCCACTCGAAAAAGGTTAGGGTTAGATAGCTACTTATCTGGGGGAACTTAAGGAGGCTTTAAAATCCTTATTATCAAGTGTAATTCTCAATTTACTCTTATATCATAAATAGTCATAATTCATGCTAGTGGCGAGTACGCATTCTCGAGTTATACTTCACATCCATCCTCGTATCTTTGTATTTACTTTTTAGTCTTTTATTATTTTATATCATAATTCTTTGTCTATTTCCATATTCACTTTAGATAAAAATTGTACCATTTGTTTTACTGCATCTTCAAATGTCTTTCATGATATTCGTAAACTTTTACTTTGGCTAGATCTTATTCTGTGTCGGCTCTAATTTGGCATCAAAGGCTTGGGCATCCTTCATTATTTTAAGGATGTTTGGGGTCATTCTCTTGTTGATTCTTGTTCTTCTTTTAAGTATTATATTTTATTTACTTGATTATTTTAATAATTTTGTTTGGCTTTATTTTCTTAAGCACAAATCTTAAGTGTTATGCTTATAAATCCTTTCATGTCTTGATTTCTACTCAATTTGATTCCTATATCGAAATTCTTAGATCAGATGATGGTGGTAAGTACACTAGTCGGAATTTCAAATATCAAATTTATGGTATGATTCATCAAACATCTTGTCCTCACATACATGAACAAAATGGTCAAGCTGAGATGAAGCATAGACATCTTTTTGAAACAACACTTACTTTTCTCATTCGTGCTCATTTACCTCTTAAATATTGGCTAGCATCACTTGCAACAACTCAATATTTCATCAAAATAATATCCCACGCCTACTTTGTCCAATATTAGTCCTTATGAAGCTTTATACACCTCACCTCCTCCTTATACTCCTCTGAGAGCCTTTAGATGTTTGTGTTTTTCTTAGTTAAGATGTTATTCTCCTTATAAAATATATTATTTGTCTCAACCTCATGTTTTTTGGGCTAATCTAGGGTTTTTAAAGGATATAAATGCTTATTTATTGAGTCTCGTCGATTTTTTTATCTCTAGACATGTTCAGTTTAATGAAGTCATTTTTCTTTTTGCTTTTTCTTCCTCTTCTCCTTCTGCAGACTCTCATCCCTCATATATCGCTAATTGTATATATTTTTGATTCCTTATTATTTCCTAATACTTTCTATCTTTACTCCTCCTATTTATGAGCATGTATCTTTATCTTCTCCTCAATTATACTCTACTTCTTGTCATTCTTCAAAGTCTAATAGTTCATCTTCTTCATCCTCTCCTTCTTCGCCACCTTTTGCTTCTCCTCCTCCTAGGAATCATATAGTCACCATATTTAAGTTTGGTTTAATAAATCTACTTATAAAGTATTGTCTCTAATCACTACTCCTTCTCTTTATGAACCTACCATTATTTAAGAATCTTCCAAGTACTTATGCTAGAAATCTGCAATAAGCGATGAGTTTAATGCACCAGTTGATAAAAATACTTGACTTTTGTACTCCATCCTCTTAGGAGAACTCCTATTACATGTAAATAGGGTTATAAGACAAAAAAATGCATATGGGAGTATTTCTAGATATAAATCTAGATTGGTTGCAAGAGATCTTCTTTAGGGGAATGGTTGTCGTCTCCCAAGGTGTGATAAAAAATGCGAGTAAAATGCACACCTCGAGAGAACGAAGAACTTTCCACAAGTGTATGGATCGTTGACAAGTAGTAAGTAAAATAGAGTATCGTTCTCAAGGAGTACGAAAGTTGATCTTTGAATAATGTCCTTATGAAGTGTAATAGAAAGAGTTGCTAAATCAAATATGCGAAGGAGAACAACTATTTATTTGGTTTTTTGTTTATAAAATTAGAATGAAAATATGATAATTAACTAAGGAATAATTAAAGTAAGACAAGAAATTAAACGAAGGAGAGAGAATGAGATTATAGTTCGAGAACTCACAAGTATTTATATTACGTTTTATTCTTAAAGAGTGAATTGTGTATTTGCAATAGTCAGAATCCTAAATTCCTCCTAACTCCCATCGGGTATCTTAGGAGGCTACGTCAACACTAATAGGGGAATCGGGCGAGTTTGCCCTACACAATGATCAGTGGATAAATTTCTACCCTTATTGACTATTTAGCGAAGCAAGCCCGTCGGGATCACACTACCACCCATTAGATGACTATGTATCGTTCTCAATAACTGAATCCCCTGTCACGGTGACAGTCCTAATTACTAAGAGTAGTCCTATACTTGGCCAGTGAAAGGGATGAAATATATGACAAATACATAATACAAAGCAATTAAAAATAACAATTCAAATTAAAGATGTAATCTCCCAATTCCAATAAAATCATAAAATCATAAAATAAAACTAGGGTTCATACATTATTAATGTTCTCAAGCTATGATAAAACTAGTTCATAAAGAAAAAATAAAAACTAACAGCTACTCATATAACATTCATGTTCATAGTGGAAAACAAAATAAAATTACACTATTAATTGTTGACGAATGTTGGACAAAGGAGTTGGAATGTCATAAGTTGCTTCCAAGTTGCTTCCAAGTTTCTTCTCCTCTTCTCTTCTCTGCTACGAACGATTTTCTCTAAATGTTTATGATTGGGGACCTCTTTTAATGTTAATTGATGATATTTGATGGTCCATAAAAGTCTTACGCGTTGTGGGCCTCTTTTAAGTGACATAATCCAACCCAAAAAAAGTTTTACTAAAGGGTGGACGGGTTCGAACCACAACATGGGAAAATTACATAACTTCTCCAATTCAGCTCCAAATCACGAACCGTCAGTAATCACGTGTTCCTGACTTAAAATACTAGCTGAATATTAAAGGGATACTCCAGAATACTTGTCAATCTTGCGTGGGAACTCGAGCAATCCACTTTCCAAATCTAGCATGCATATGCTTTTACTTTCTAAAAGTGGTCTGATCTTATTTTTCTCCATGACTAAGGGGTGATATCGTTTTCTTGACTTCTTTTCATAATATAAGAGTATCCTAGCATCCAATTACCTAAGAGATGCACACTTAACACACAAATTACGCACAAAAGCTCTAAAAGTAACATAAACATCGAAACTAGACAAGAAAGTGTAAAACATCAAATAATGAGGAAAAATATCTCGAATAAGTCCTAAATACCCCTAAAATGATATATTGTGACTAAATTAATCTTTCACATAAATAGAGACAACAATGATATTGACTACACTGAAACCTTTTGTACAATTGTAAAGCATCACACTATCAGAGTTATTTTGCCTTTAGTTGTTTCAGAGATTTAGTCTACTAAGCAATCAGATATTTCTAATGCCTTTCTTCATGGTCAGTTAGAGGAGGGGTTGAAACAGGATTCTAGATCTTCGTACAAATGGTTGGCTGCCTTTCTTCTCAGTCAAGAATATACTTCTAGTCATATTGACTCTTCTCTCTTGATTAAATATACCTATGGTTCACTTACTATAATTATTGTCTAAGTTGATGATATTTTGATAACTGGGGATAATAAGTATAATGTTGATGCTACTATTAAGGCTCTTCACTCAAGGTTTGTTATGAAAGATCTTGATGATTTGTGCTAATTTCTTGGCATAGAGGTTTTTTCTTCTAGAGACCAAAGTGTAGGACTTAAGGTCAACCTGGTTACAACCTTGACTCAACCTCTAAGACAGGTTGTTGAGTATACAGGCCAAAGAGCCACCCTAATCAAAACTTTGACTAAATCTCTAAGACGTATTATCGAGTCTAGAGTATAGACCTTAGGGTTACCCTGGTTAAAACTTGACTCAATCTCTAATATAATTTGTCGAGTATAAAGAGCCACCCTGGTCAACACCTTGGCTCAGTCTCTAAGACGAATTGTTGAGTCTAGGGTCTAGGCCTTAAGGTCACCCTGGTTAAAACCTTGACACGGTCTATAAGACAAGTTGTCGAGTCTGATACCTAGGCTAAAAGCCACCTTGTTCAAAACCTCAAATCAATCTTCTAAACAGCTTGTCGAGTTCAAAGTGTAGGCTTTAGAGTCACCTTGGTAAAACCCCAGCTCAACCTCCAAGATAGGCTGTCAGGTCCAATACATAGGCCGAAAAGCCATCCCTGTCAAAACTTCGACTCAGTCTTGAAGACAAATTGTAAAGTTCAAAGTGTAGGTCTTATGGAAACACTATTTCAAATCTTAACTCAATCTCTAAAACAGGTTTTTAAGTCCAGAGTCTAAGCCTCAGGGTCATCTCACGCATAATAAATTTTGGTCTAACCAAGAAAATTATAGTTAAATTATCTAATTATTTTTTAATATATCTATAAATTTTTATTCAAATTAAGTTTACCTCAAAACTAAATCATTTCAATAACTTCTAACTATCTTTTCATGCTCAAATTACTCTTGTTTTTAGTATAATCTATTTTTAATTAAAAAAAATCGCTATATATACATATTTGTTAATATTAAACAAATTTATCCACCATCTTCAGTCACCACCACTGCTGTCGACCACCACCAACGGCGATCTTAGACGAACAACTCCAAAAATAGAAAATTTACAGTTCGAAATAATTACAAACAAAGAATTCTTCGGTATAACCTTGGAATTTCATGTTACAATGATTCAAACGGGAAATAACTTAATCTAAAATTGTTGTAAATAGTATATATCTTGTTTTGTGGAGTTAGTTCATTTATAACTATTTCACACAAGTAAATTTCTGTTTTATATGGTTGTTCGTCGCAGATCTGCAGTGACGGTGGTACGAAAAAGAAAAATATTATATAATTTAGACTACTGGTAATTTTTTCTTTTGTTATTAAAATAGTTTTAAAAAATAACGACATATGATAAACTGTTTCTTTAAAAAGACTATAAAAGATCAAACTATAATTAGTGGGGTGGGTTGGGAGGCCCACACAAGCGAGTTCTGCAAAGTAAGCAGCGTCAACACTCGGCAAGCCTATAACCCCTCCAAAAATTCTTGCGCACAAAATTTATAATAAGCGCTGCAGACGATCCTCACCGTCCACTTTGTTTTCCTTACTCATTAGTTTAAGGCAAGTTTCTAAATTCTTACTTGCTCATTATTTATTACTCCACTTTTTTCACCAATCTCTTCTTCTTTCGATGTGGGATATATATATATATATATATAAAATCATCCATTCTTTTTCTTCTATCTCCTTATTAAAATCAACCAAACCTCTTTCTTAACGAAACCTTATTCAGGAGTGCACTATATATATGTCCCTTCCTAGTTCCTATATTGTTTTTCTTTATAATTAAATTACACTATAAGTCCCTAATTTATTTCAAAATATCCTATTTTATTAACTTCAAATAAAGTTAGGAGACCAAAAAAACATGTGTGTTTGCTCTCTTGTTGATTAATATTTTATTTGTTATTAAAACTTATATATTAACTAATACATTGTTTTTTATAAACTTTTTTTCTTCATGAAATCGCATATTATACTTAGAACTTTTGCTTCATCCATAAAAGAAACAATTACTCGTGTGTATGAAAAAGATTTCCAATGATGTATAATTTCATAATTTGCTCTTTTTTTGTATGTAAGAATTAAAAATAAAAAGAATTAGTGTAGATTTAAATCATTTAATACACAAGATATATCTTAAAGAGACAAAATTTATGTTATTGTATGAAAAAATCTGGATCACACGTTGAATCTAAACAACATTACATCTCCTTCTTGTACAACATAATCTTTTCCTTCAGATCTTAACTGAAACATAAACACAAACACAAACACTTTAAAACACAAAATTTTATATAAAAAAAAAAATATAAAATTACTTACATGCCCTTTTTCTCGTGCAGCTGCATATGAACCTGCCGCTACAAAATCATTATACGCAACCTAGTACAAAACAAAACATCATTAAATTAAATTTTAAATCTGTAAAAAAAATGTAAAAATTTTCGAGTTTTTACTGTCTCGGCTCTTATGAAACCCTTTTCGAAATCCGAATGAATTACTCCAGCTGCTTGTGGAGCTGTCATTCCTACAAACATTAAGGACTAAAATGTAAAATCATGATAACATTAGGGACTAAAATGAAATTTTACCTGCTAATATAGTCCATGCTTTTGTTTCCTACAAGAAACAAAAAAAGAAAACTCATTCAGACATTTCAAGAATCAACTAGTAAAAAATAATTAAAATAACTAAAAAATCATTAAAAAAAATCATAAAAGGAAAAAAAAAACTCATTCAGACATTTCAAGAATCAACTAGTAAAAAATAATTAAAATAACTAACAAATCATAAAAAAATCAAAAAAGAAAAAACTCATTCAGACATTTCAAGAATCAACTAGTAAAAAAAAATTAAAAAAACTAAAAAATCATACAAAAATCAAAAAACAAAAAACAAAAAAAAACAATAAACCCATTCAGACATTTCAAGAATCAACTAGTAAAAAATAATTAAAATAACTACAAAATCATAAAAGAAACAAAAAAAAAACTCATTCAGACATTTCGAGAATCAACTAGTAAAAAATAATTAAAATAACTAACAAATCATAAAAAATCAAAAAAGAAAAAACTCATTCAGACATTTCAAGAATCAACTAGTAAAAAAATAATTAAAATAACTAAAAAATCATTAAAAAATCAAAAAAAACAAAAAAAAACAAAAAAAACAATAAACTCATTCAGACATTTCAAGAATCAACTAGTAAAAAATAATCTAGATAACTAAAGAATCCTAAAAAAAACAAAAAAACAAAAAACTCATTCAGGTATTTCAAGAATCAACTAGTAAAAAATAATTAAAATAACTAAAAAATCATTAGAAAAAAACAAAAAAAAAATCAATAAAAATTGAAAAAAAAATTAAAAAGATTTAAAAATATCACCTTCTCTCCAGAAGTGAAATAAGTACGTAATCCAAGAAGCCCATAAGTTGTAGTAATTAAATTTCCGAGCCCACTTTCCTCAACACCTAAAGACATTAAATACTCTGTTCTTTCATCAGAAGGAAGTTCCGAAAGTTCAGATTCAACCTATTAATTAACAAGGGACTTGTTACGCAATATTTACATAATAAAAGGACTTAAATCGCAATTAACAATAAACTCAAACCTGTGCTGAGATAGTTACTACTCCTGATTGTAAAGTTGAAGCTAAATTCATTACTTCTTTTACATAATGATTATTTTCAGGCTTAGCTAAATCAGTTTCAGCTACATTTGCTACATATGTAACAGGTTTCATAGTTAATAAACAAAGCTGTTTGATAAAATCCTTTTCTAAATCTGTTATTGTAACTGATCTTGCTGGTTTTCCGTTCATTAATGCCACCTGGATTTTCTCTAATACTGATTTTTCTGTTTCGTCCTGTATATTATATCATAAGTCCCTGTAATTTGGTATAAAGTACACTTTTAGACTTACTTTAAGTTTAGCTTGTGAATCTTTAGCTTTCCCTTTCTTAAGTTTCTCGATTCTTTTCTCAATCTGATCTAAATCCGAGAAGATTAGCTCGAGATTGATTACTTCTATATCAGAAGTGGGGTCCACTTTTCCGTTTACATGTACAATATCATTATCATCGAAACATCGTACTACTTGAAGAATAGAGTCAACTTCACGGATATGTGATAAGAATTTATTTCCTAGTCCCTGTGATGATATGAAACTAATGTTAAGTAAGGACTGATTGTGTAAATAACTAAATATGGAGACATTGTTTACCTCGCCTTGACTAGCTCCTTTTACTAAACCTGCTATATCAACAAATTCTATTGAAGCAGGGACTGATCTTTGTGATTTGCTTATGTTTGAAAGTATTTGTAGCCGTTGATCTGGTACAGCTACTATACCTACGTTTGGTTCGATTGTACAAAATGGAAAATTTGCAGCTTGTGCTTTTCCATTTTCAACCTGGTAAAGATATGTCAGACATTTAATCAAACACTATCTATGCATTATATCGCAATACAGGGACTTATACCAAAATTATCAAAAAAAATGGGAAGATGGTATAGATTAACGTTTTTTAACTACGGATTGAATTCTATAATCGGATTACGATACAGAATCGAGTAAGGAAATTGAAAATTAACTTTAAAAAATGTTGAAAATTGGGGGAAGAAGAGCTTACAACAGCATTGAAAAGAGTGGATTTTCCGACATTGGGGAGACCAACAATGCCAGCTTTTAAGCTCATGCTAATCTTTGAAGCGGAAGCGTAACGTCTTTTTAGTAAAAAGAATGCATTTTGTGTGGAGGTTTGTGAGAGATTAAAGATGTGTAGTGGTTTTTGTTTGAATGGAAGAGATATTGATGGTATGAGTTGAGAGCATATAGCTATTCTTGCCATTTCTCTGTGTGTATGGATTGTGTGAGTGGAGAAGAAGATATTTATGGCTTAAATGAAGTCTGGACTGTGAAGTAGGAAAAAACGAAGGGGATAAAAATGTTTTATTTTATATATAGAGGATTAACTTGTCAAAGTTTAAAGATAAGTACAATATTGATATTTACTTTTTTTTTTTTTTTTAGAGAAAGATTCAGGACATGTTTGGAACGGTTTATTTTAAAGTAAATATTTTTAGAATAGAATTTTAAAAAAGTTATTTAAAATAATTTTAAAATCTAAAATTATTCTAGATGTTTTTTAAGAAGCACCAATTTACGTCTTGTTTGGAAGTGTTTATTTTAGACTAAAAAAATCTTTCAAATAAAATTTAAATTTTAAAAAAATTATTAAAAATAATTTTGAAATCTAAAATCACTTTAAATGTTTTTTCTAAGAAGCACATATTTAGTGTTTTTCAAGATATAAAACACTTATAACCTCTAGAAACACTTTTTAGTGCTTTTAAAAAAAACACTTTCAAACGAGAATTTCTTTAAAAAGTGTTTTTTAAGGTCTAAAACACTCTTAAAATTATAGATTCATTTTTGAAGTACTTCTCAAAAAAAGTACTTTCAGACGGGCACTTACTAATCTAGAATTCACAGAGATAAACTAAACTAGCAAACACGCGTTTTTCTTTTTTGAATTACTATTTTAGTCAATATATAAGTTTTAATTACAAAGAAAATATTAATCTACAATTCACAGATATAAATGAATAAATACACATATATTTTTTCTCAATTTAATTAACTGTTGGTTCATTTACAACTTTCTTTTCCGAATTTTTGATCTCCCAACTTTATTTGAATTTAGATTTTGTGTGTTTCAATCTATGTACTAAAAATTGGTTTAGGCAGCGCATAAGCACTAGAATGTAGTGTAATTTCCAAAAATGGCATAGGCGGTCTCCAGACGGTCTAAGAATGTCCCATGCGGACCCAGATGGGCGTCTAGACGTTCTGGAGGCTAAAAAAATAAAAAAATCCACTTTTTAATACAAAAAAATTAAAAATTCTATTTTTTAACAAAAAAAATATATAAATATATTTTTAAAATTATATAAACTCAAAAAATATATTCAAATATAATGATTATTATTTACCTAAATTGATTAACTTATGTATATAAAAAAAATATAATTTTGTGACTTTTTTCAAATGTATTTCCTTATTCTTTCTAATATATTATGCGTATCTAAACATAAATACACTAATAATATATAATATTCGTAAATAAAAATCAAACCGCCTAGTAAGAAAACGCCAAGGTTCCGCCTAGGCTCCCGTCTACGCGCCCGTTTATTACTCTAGACGTTCGAAGATTGTCGACTGCTCGTCTATCGCTTTTTAAAACATTGATATTCTGTACTATAACATTGGGGCTTATAGTGTAATTAATTTATAAGACAACAAATCTAGGAATGGGCCTATTGTACAATGAACTCTCGAATAAGGTTTGGTTTAAGAATGAGATTGGTTAATGTGATAAGGTGTAGAGAAAAGGAAAGAAAGATAATAATGGATGTTTTTATATATATCCCACATCGATAAAGATGAAGAAATTAGTAGAAAAGTGGTGTTCAAATAATGAGCAAGTTCACTTGAAAACTTGCCTTAAACTAATGAGTAAGGAAAACAAAGTGGACGGTGAGGATCGTCTGCAGCGCTTATAATACAAATTGTGCGCAAGAATTTTTGGAGGGGTTATAGGCTTGCCGAGTGTTGACGCTGCTTACTTTGCAGAACTCACTTGTGTGGGCCTCCCAACCCACCCCCCTAATTATAGTTTAATTTCTTTTTACAGTAATTAATCTTATGTTATTTTTTTTTTTTTCAATACATGAGAGAGCTATTTTGGACTGTAAATGACTCCAATGATATTGGATCCCAGATCTCTTAGTGTAATCTCCCATTATCATACGATACCAAAAATGAATGATGAAAGAAAATAAAAAGAAAGAACTATCATTATTTTAACACTATAATAACTATTCTTTTTTAAATTGGATGGTTTGGGTCCAACCTTGAATAATTATTTTTCAGTTTAACAAATGCGTTTTTCATGGACCGTATTTTTAGACTCTAAAGACCTTTGTTTTCCTAAACGAAGATTGAGTTTTCAAATCCTGTGTTTTGGCTTAAATTACTTTTTACGAAGGAAACCAAGATTGACAAAAGAAAAGTTTATCGAATCCGTGTTTTTGGCTTAAAAAGATGGTAATACCTTCTAACTTTAGACTGGGTAGTTGTTGTTGTTCCTAAGAACAAGATGTAGCATGTCGAATAGAAGATCTTAGTTTCAGACTCAAGATTGAAAAGACTCCCACAGAAGTTAGGCACTAGTTGCACTAACCCTAACTGGCTTCCTATAGTTACTATTATACATAATATTTTTTTCTTGATTTATTAAGAAACCTAAATTCTCAAATAACCTCCACAACCAACATCGTCGGACTATTAATTCAATCACCAACGTCGTCGGACCACCACATCTGACCATCGTCATCGTCGCCGTACCACCATCTTCAGCCACCGTGTCACCATCGACCACCATTATCGTTGTCGGACCATCGACCCGAAATAATTATTTTTCAACCTTAATTAATTTATAGGGTCAGCCCAAACTTGTTAATAACCAATTTAACAATATGAGGGTAAGGTTAATATTTTTAGTCAAAGTTTTCATCTCAACCCGAATAACCTAATCATAATATTTATATGTTTATATTAACGATTTTCTTGTTAAAAAATGATGTGGGAGACTCATCTACCCTATTTTCTCGCAGTAGCCTATCCTGTTTTCTCGCACGAGGTAATACCTTAGCGCACACATTTCCAATAGCTTCCCACTAGCAAAAAGAATTCCTCCCACATCATTATTATATGTAGATTTCATCTTTTATCTAATAAAGGGTTATCTAGACCACATGGTTAAATATGGCTTGAAGCCCCTTCATTTCCTCAACCTTAACTTTATTTATGGGTTTTGGTCTTTGGTGAGGTTGGTAGTATTATATAAAATTTGTTGAATAGTCCTTTCATTGGTTAATATTGTATATGTAACCCCTTTTTGGTTTTAATGTAGAATTATTATTTAACATTTTACCATTGTTTGAGTTGGACTTATTGGGTTGGAAGTAAGTTAACTTTTGTAACTTTCCATCTCAAACCCGAACCTGATACAAACTCTATTTAACCCGAGCTCATCCGATACTAACTCCATTTAACCCGAGCTCATCCTAGATATGATATCTAAACTAATTAAAGTCGATTTAGTTTTATAATATTTAGATCCGACCTTGTTCGAGTTGGTTTAAGACAATGGGTGTACGGGTCGGTTAGTTGACCTGAGCTCACACCTACTAGAGACTCGTTGAGACAGACAGAGGCAACACTATCCAACATTTCTCCAAAAGAGTTAACGCAAATAACAACCACCAAGTTGGTGATAAAGAAGATACAAAAGAAGTATCACATTAGAGCGAAACTAAATCCTGTAGAGAGCAGGGAAAGGGAGGAAACCAAATGAAGCTCAGAATGGGTACCCTTGCACTAACATTTGAAGTATCATTGGAGAACAACTCACCCATTAGATGTATATTAGATAGATTGATACTACGTCCATCCTAAATGGTATTCTCATAAAACATCTTCATCATTGCTTTCCAAATATTCTAACATAAAACCATGAGAAAATTCCCAGCAGACTTCTTCAACCAATCAAGAGCATAAGAGGCCTCAATGATTTTGAAGAACCTACCATTAATGGATGACGAGCCAATAGATTTAGTATGCAGTTTTAGGATGGATCAATTCCAATATCGTTGACTGAGAAGAAAGTTGAACAATAAGCGTGAAAATATTCTCCCCACGAGTTGTACATTTTGTACATCTGGAAGGAGACAAAATTCCTCTTAAAGAGATTAAAGGAAGTTCAGACCGCATTAAGAATACAATGTAAAAAGAAAGTTTTAATCTTAGTGTTTGTCTTGCAATAGCAATTATCTTTCCATAATATCCTTATAAAAAAGGAATGAGACTAGGGAGATGGGTCCTAGATAGGTCGAGAAGGACGGGGAAACAAGTGGCAGTACCCCGAGATGGTAGGATAGATACCACTAGATGCATGAGACAAAGCAAAAAAAAAATCTTGAATAACACCTAAGAAAGGGATGGACCTATTAAGTGAATCAATGTCTAGATGGATGATCTCCCTCGAGTATCACATCATTCCAACAATTCATTTCCTTATTAAGGAGATGTCTGACCATCAAGACACAGTAAAGGCTTAACCAAAGAATAAATTTTTTGACCCAAAAATTTTCAAAAAAATAATTGCTATTATATATGTCTCTACCAACCAAGCGACTACCCCAAATCCAAGAGAAATCATTTTTTTTCTTGCTTTCCCATAGAAACAAAAATGAGACATATACCTTCAAGAATATTGGAAATAGGGTTATTCGACTTTTGTGCAATACCCAAGCATGGTTTCCAAGATGTGGTATGTTCATGAGGTGGAAGTCACGAAAGCCAGACTACCTTTAACTTTTAGTTCGGCAACGTAGTCCAACACCACAATGATGCGATTTTTGTCATTTGATCCCACCAATATCTATCCACAATGTTGAATAACTCCTTGCCGATAATGGGTAGTAGAGAACTCGATATGTCATAATTTGGGACGGCTTGGAGGGTTGATTTGAATTTGTCAGACAACCATTGTTTTAAGTATATAGAATGTCCCAAGTACTTATGTATGTTGTTAGTTTACCAAACATCAAGAATACCAATGTCTCTTCGTCCATTTCCATCTTAGTTGTTCCTTTATTGAAGCACACATTGGACTTTTAAATTTTTTAATTTGTTAACCCAAACAAAAGAAGTAAAGATAAAGAGTCTCCATAAGCGATTTCATTCTCAAAGAAGACAAAAACTAATCTGCAAAAAGGAGATGTGTCAATATATGGTGATCTTTACGCTTGAGATATTGCCCAATAAGACTTGACGGTTGATGAGGGATATAAAACCATTAGCCAACCACTAGTCAAGAAATATAAAAGGAAAAGACCCCCTCCCGTCTAAGCCCGCATGAAACTTTGAAACAAGGAAGCGTGTTACCAGTAAGCTTGAATTGATTAGTGACCGAGGTAATGCAATCAATAACCAAATCGACATCCCCGTGCTTATGTCAAACAAGTTTTAGAATTTTCATTAAACTCGATGGTATGCTTTAGGCATATCCAACTTTAGAGACTCATAATGTTTGTTAGATTTGTGCTTCTTGGCAAAATAGTAGGTCACCTCCTAACAATAATGATATTATCCTTTTTTACCATAGCTTTAATGAAGAATACTTGAGTAGTTGAGATGATATATTCCGTGAGAGGTTGTAACCTATTTGTGTAAGTCTTCGGGAGAAAATAATAATTTTAGAAACCACTCATCCATTACTATCTCACATCACCAAATCTTATAGTGCATTCAATGGGTCCCCATGATACTCAAAACATGACTACCATTAATCAATACTCATTACATCTAGATAAGCAATCTATTCACATATTTACTCGATTTACACGTGTAACACCTCATAATGGTCATACCGATATAAGAGTATATAAATTTCCTTTGTCTAACGATATCTATGGGTTAAGAGATTTCATACCCCTTCACATCAAATTACCTAATCCACCCATACATATATTTAACTCGTCGTAGATATGTGAGACACCTCATAACATTCATATTGAACTACCTAAATTTCCTCTAAGAACCATTTATATAAATAGAGACTTTCCATAAATATTTGTTATTAGAAACCAATATGAGCCAATATTAAGACTATGATTTATATGGGCCAAAAAATAGTTTTTTACTAAAGCCCAATAAGAAGTAACACTCCAGTCCAGCCCATCCCACATTCTTATTTATTCTTCTCTCTCTTTTATCCTAGTGAAAGGTTTTCATTTCCATCAGCTAATCTTTTTATCGCAGAGTAGCACCACCACCATTTCCACAGCCATGGCAAAACCAGGGTGCGGCCGTTCTTCTCCAACGTAGTCCCACACCATAGTGATGCAATTTTTGTCATTTCATCCCACCAACATTAATCCACAATGTTGAATAACTCCTTGCCGGCATTAATGGGTAGTAGAGAACTCAAAGTGGCTTGATTTGGGATGGCATAATTTAGGTGGTTGTAAGTCTATAGGTAGTCCCAAGTAATTATGTATGTTGTTAGTTTACCAAACATCAAGGATACTAATGTCTTGGTCCATTTCCATCTTAGTTGTTCCTTTGTTATAGCACACATTGGACTTTTAATAGCTGATTTGTTGACCCAAACAAAAGAAGTTAGATAGGGAGTCTCCTTAAGCGAGAAAAAATTCTGTAGTCAATCTCGAAGAAGACAAAGAGTCATCTGCAAAAAAAGATATGTGTAAATATATGAGTATCTTAGTGATCTTTACGCCCAAAATATTGCCCAACGAGACTTGACGGTTGATGCGAGATCTTAAACCATCAGTCAAGAAATATAAGAAAAATGGGAAAGGGGTCCGTGTCTAAGGCCTTTAGAAGGTTTGAACCAAGAAAGAGTTTTACCATTAAGCTTGATTTGATAAATGGATGAGGTAATGCAATCCATAACCAGATATACTCGTTAAGGGGCAACCTAAGCTTATGTCAAAAAAGTTTTATAAATTCCATTATTTTATATATTATGGATTAATTGTAATATTTATTTTCATTACTAATTTTTTTCTTTTTTAATGATATAACCATTCTAAATAATTCATTTATTTCATTTATTTTGTGTTATATTTTAATTCGTTGATGCTAAAAATTAAAAAAGTGGTCAATAAAAAAAAGACACATAATGTATTTTCAAATATACTCGATAATTTTTTGAATATACACAAAGACTTTCTGAGCATACTTAGAGACTTTTTTAGTATAGTTAGAGACTTATGAGTCGACTCAGATACTTTGCGAGTCGACTTAGTGTTTTTCTGAGCCGACTTAGAGACTTGGTGAGACGACTTAGAGACTTGCTGAGCCGACTTAAAGACTCGATGATCCGTCTCAAAGATTTGCCGGAGTTGACTCAGGGACTTGTTGACCACGTCTTTTTCGCCGCATATGTTTTCGTTTTATATAAAAGTATTTGGTCACATTTAAATTTGATGATGGTCTCTAATAAGAACATAATTTCTCTTCCTTCCTTATATGCAATAAAATCAGTATTCAAATTTTTTTTGTCGAAATCCAAAATAATAATATCTAAAACATAAAAAACTATTGAATAAAAATAAATTAAAAAGTTAAAATGATTTTTTTTTCTTTGTAAATAATACTAAACAAAGTTATGAAATTTATGTTTATTATAAAAGAAATTGTATTTAAATTTTTTAATATGATTCATATGTATAAATTATAATTATCGAGGGAGCAATTACCATAACCAACATAAAAGGAGGTGATAATTCATGTAAAAGTCATGTCTAATATAAAAGACATAATAGACAAGAATACCTTTGAATTGTTTCCATCTCACTAAATTTTACCACAAAAAAATTCTAACTAAATTCTCCCGCAAAAAGTTTACCGGATAAATTTCCCGGCCAAATTTTTCCCACCCTAAATTTTTATGCTGTTATTTGGCGGATAAAAATCCAACAAAATTATATTTGAGGGTTTATGTTGTTTGGTAGACAAATCTCTCCGGACTATATTTTAGTTTTTTTTTTTGTTATTTTACACCAAATTAATTTTGGATTTATACATCAGGGTTATGTTGTTGTTTGGGAATCGAATCTCACCAAAGTACATGGAATCAATGAGATCCCTTAGCCATGGATAGAATCAGATCGTCATGTTCAAATGGAACAACTCCTGCAAATTTTCAAAAGAGCTCGATAATAAAGCAACCATCAACAACCAAAATTTCGAAAAATTCATGTGTACCAACGTGAATATTTTCAGGATAACGTTCACAAGCTTCATTTCCAACTCTTGTACATCCTTCAAGTAGTCCTCCAACACTAAACCTGTTCAATTTTGAAATATCTATATAAGTGAAGTATAAACATGTATACATAAAGTATATATGTCCGATGAGTTTGTAGATTAATAGAACCTTTGCTCTCTGTTTGATTTGGTAAAGAACCCAAGAATCTCCATTTTTGTTCTTCTATCATCTCTGAATTTTGAACCCCGTGGTGGTATAGACCTATTGAGACGACACGGGGTTGATAAGATCTACCATTAAATTCAGCTAGGCTCTGAGGTACTCGAAAGATGCAACAAGAACTGGAGCCTGATGTTGAGTAATTCAACAACCTAACAATGTTCATCCTGCACAAAGAATTCAACTTTTAGTTTAAAAAACAAACAAACACTTAGATGAGACACATGACGATAAAACAAGACACTACAACAGAATCTATCTTTTGTCCTTCGTCTTCAATCAACAGGACGTTACAACAAAATCCAATAACAAAGATGATAAGATTGTTTTGAAGTTGAGATTTGATGAAAAGAAGAAGATCAAAGATGCAATTAAATGTTCACGTAGTGAAATCACCTTCAAAACCCAATACTTCAATTTTCTAAATCAATCACCATCGACGTTCAACCATGACACCACTCTGTTGTTAAAGAACATCCAAAGCCTTGTACACCAATAACTCATCAAAGCCTAAGAATCAACTTCAAGTGAAGCCCCACTCCACCAACCAATAAGCCAAATCTGCTCGTGATGTAAACTCCACCAACACCCCGTACGATCGATTTCCCCACTCCGATTCTCCCCAGTAAAAGCTCTACTCATCACCCTCTCCTTTCTCCGCCAGATTGGCTTGGCAACAGCCGAGCAACGTATTTATGTACTTTTGGGCTAGAATAATGGTTTGGGAAAAAAAATAAAGACGATGTCATTATATTAAAATCAATATGAAAGGGTATATTTGGCATAGTTATTTTTTAGGACTTTTAAGGACAATTTATGAGATAAGGGTGTGAAAGGCTATTAATTAAGAGTAATGCTAGGTATCACCCAAAAAGTGATCACCCAAATATCACCTTCTTAAGTGGTCCAATGAAACTGTTTCTCTTTCTTAATTACTTTTTTTCTCTCTTTTATATGAAACAGTTTCATTGGACCACCTAGGAAGGTGATATTTGGGTGATCACTTTTTGGGTGATACCCAGCATTACTCATTAATTAAGGGTCATTTATTTTATAAGGCCCAAAAACCTTGTGTGTTTCTATTATAAATCCATATTTATAACTATAATTATAACCCAACTAAAAGAGGCAAAAACTCCCAAAACCCCTCTCCCCCTATTACTTATAGAGAACCTCTCAAAACCAAACCCAAAATCCCCTAATACATTGCTGCAAACCCCACCACTTTTCTTTTCTTTCTCTGTGAACATCTAAACCCTACCCATCCCTCATGTCGTGTACCATTAACCACCATCATCACCCCAATGTCCCTCTCACTGTTTGCACCATCCCCACCATCGTCCCTACCATCATCACCATCATACCCACCCCACCTCCCCTCATGCACCATCCCCACCATCGTCCCCACCATTAACCAACATCTCACATCGTACTCACCATTACCATCATCATCTTTCCCCACCAGATGGCCTCCATTCCGTTCTATCATGGCCATCGATGGTCTTCCTCAGCACCACCAACAGCGCAGCACAAGATGACCGCCCCACCTTGACCCCGCTCTCCTGCACCATAGTCGCCCTCTTCCCACATCTCCACCACGGTTCATCTTCCACCATTTCCAGAAGCACACGAACCAGATGCAAATCTCCATCACAACGTCGAAGCATACCTTGCCGTCGAAGCCCACCTTCAAGATCCTCCGTCCGTGCTCTGACGCCAAACCCTCCTCTGCTCACCATCATCTCCACCGATCCACTCTCCTCTACTCACCATAGCCACCATATCTTCACCGCCAGCATTAGCAGCATCACCATAGCCACCATCTTCACCACCATTATCTCCACCGACAACAAAAAGAAATATCTTCACCATCCACCTTCCCCGCTCGAGCACGCGAAGACTAGTCAGTTGTCTGTATTGCAGACCGAAACCCAAAAAAAAAACTCTTCGTTGCAGAGGCAATCCCGCCGCCATGTGTAGCTTCTGCCATCACCGCCTTCACCTTCATGGTACAACCCATCATGGGTCCAGCCCAATCAAAATACCATCCAGATCCAGTTCGCCGATCCAGTCTGTACGTGAAGGTTTTTTTTTTAATGTCATTCCTAATGAAGCCAGCCCCAAGATGTTAGTCGTTGCTGATGGGGCTAGCCCAATCTAATTTTTGTTGGTAATTGGGCTGGCCCATTATGGGTTTCAATTTGGTTGTGTGGTTTTTTCTTCATAATGGGTACAACCTTGAAATGCAATTTTTAGGCCCATTTAAAGTGTGATGTTTTTTTTGTTCCTACTAGGTTCAACCCGATAATGGGTGAGTTGTAATTTTTAGGGCCATGTGTACAGTCCACAGGGAGTCAAATTTTGTTTTTTGTTCAAGCCCATCTTTGTTACTTATGCTCCATACTGTTTTTTGTTCTTGATGGGGCCAGCCCATATAACTTTGAAAGGGCTTGACACAAATGAATAAGGGAATTAATAAAAAATTATCATGGGTACGGGTCCGTACCCATGAAGAACAAGGGTAAAAAAGTAAAAATTCAAACCAGAAATTTAAAATTGGTACATTAATAGGATTATTTTCTAATTGGGATTTAAATTAGAAAGTTGAAGAATTTTAGGCCTCAATTTATATTTTCCTCATTAGTTAACCTTTTAGAGGTACATATGGTAAATGTCCCTTATTTGAGAGAGAATTAATATATTCTATGAAATTTATAATTTTATATTAATTTCATATAAATTTTTAATGAATTATGAATTTGAGATATATTGATATTTTCTTTCAAATAAAAATGAGGTGTAAAGTTAATAAATAGTTTACAAATATATTTTATTTAATTTACAAGTCAAAAGAATTAAAGTGATAAAGATATATACTGTGGTTTTCAATTCTTCATAAAAATCAAATCCTATATTTTTTAAATTCTTAATTCCGGCATGATTTTATTTTTTAATTATAATTTCAAATCCTAATTAAATAACATTTCTTCATTACTTTTGGAATATTTTATTATTTTATAATATAAAATATTTGTATTCATATAAAATATTTGAATTCATATAAAAGATATAAGTTAAAATTTTATTCAAGACTTTTAAATTTAAAATTTTGCCGAGATTTCTTTGGCTAGCAAACCACATGGATGTTTGGTATTTTATCGTTTATTTTCTATTGTTTTGGCGTTCATTTTCGTCCGCGAGATATATTTGAGTTCACGAGATTTAAGTAAACCCAAGAGAGTGATACGTGCTCCTGATGTCTCCTTATTTGTTATGAATTAATATTAGTTAGAGACATCATTTTTAGTGTTTTAGAAGTCTTTCTAGTCGATTTTCTCATGAATTATTACACTTTCCTATTTCTAGTCTTGATTTAATAAATTATTTTTTAGAGCATATTAGGTTTAATTATTTATTTAATGTGAAGCTTTAAAGATAATTATAGAGATTAATTAGAGTCCAAGTCAAAGACTAAGAGATAAGGAAATAAGATAAGCATGGAAATAAGAGATTAGGAAAGAAAAGCTAAAGTATGAAAAAGAAAAGCTGTCAAATAAATCTGAATTTCACCACCCACGACCACAAATCAGCTCATATCTCAAAATAGGTGAGGAATTTGGAAGAATGGTCAAGAGCAAAGTTAAAGATCTTTTCGAGACGATGAATTTAAACTACTCATACGCATCAAACGGATAAGAATTGAAGTTGTTAGGACCAAAACAAAAACGGGACTGATTTCATATTTTTAAGGTTACGAATTTGAGTTGGGCTAGGAGTCCACTACTTACCTTTTCCTTCAAGAAAACGAATTAGGGCTTCTCTACACCTATAAATACACCCTTATATCACTTGTAAATCATCCTTGCCTCATAGTAATTAGTCCTTAGGTTTATTATCATCAGAATTATTGTAGAGAGCAAGATGAAGTCTTTCATTATTTCTTTTAGTTTATTTCCTTCAGGTATGAACTAATTTTCACATAGCTTGGGTTTTGCATTATGTATAATCTATGAATTTTAATTTCTTTCTATCTAAGTTTCTATGAGAATTATATGTTTAAATTTGATATTAGCTTCTTACCTATATATTTGTTTATGTGTTTTGAATTATTGTCTGTCCTAGAACTGATCACTTTAGGCTTTCTTAATAGTAGTTAGATATTCACCTTAACTGGGTGTCTAATTATTGAAACACCACATAACGTCTAGTGTCGATATTGGTCTTGACAACACTAATTCTAGCTAGATAGTTATTAGAGTATATTTTAATCACTATCACCACGTTAGGAATTGAATTGCTTAGGGCCTTGGTAGCGCTTGATAACCCTGGGTTTAGGCTGCCTCGTGGTGTGTCTGTAGCCCCCTTAGTCGCTGTCTAGGTCTAAGAGAGGGAATTTAGAATCCTAACTAAGTATCTAAGAGCTAATTATCTCCCTTATTAACTAGTTTGATAGAAAGAATTAGAAAGATTAATGCATACTAGCAAAACCTAAGCTATACTTCTCATCTCATATTTCTTATCTTTTATTTATTGTCTTTACTTTTTACTTAGTTTAATTAATATTCTCTCAATCGTTCCTATTAATTTTCTGTCTTTTAATTACTCTCTACTCGTTATTATTTCTTATTCGTATAACACACTAAGCTCTGAGAACGAATCTTCTTATCATTAGAACTTGCATATGTCTTGTAATACTTGCAGTACTGTGCTTGTCTAGGGTGCTTTAGTGCATTGTTTTTAGCGTTTATTTATCATATTTTCATAATACCCTAGGCGACTCCAGCTCCTTTACAAACCATAAAGTTTTATTTTTCACGTATAGGCGTATAGTAAATCACAAGTATGTGATACACTGGGCTTTTGTACTTTACCTTTTTTTTTTTGCGTTTCACAAGTATATTTGTGTTTGTGCACATAAGGAGCATTTTCCTTTTCAAACTACAATTTTTTCACTTATAGAAAACCTTAGGGATATTTGGTACTTTGGCTCTTACTTTTCCTTTTCTTTCATGTATAACAAACTAAAAGGGGTATTTGAGTTTGCGCCAGTGGTATTTGCTTATATTTTAAATTACAAGTTTTTTTAAACGTATAACAAACAACAGGGGCATATAATAAGATCTTGCCACAACTTGTTAAATTAGCAATGTTTATTCGACACGCAAGCCAAAAAAATAGAGTCCTAAAAATCTAATCAACATCAAACCTCTGTTCATCATTACAAAAAACAAGCCAAGCAATCGCTAAATGTCATAACTAAGATATCAAGGACTATAGTGCAAAAGGACTATTATGCAAAATGCGTATTCTCATCCACGTAAATTCGGTTGGTTTTCAAATGGTAGATCAATTAATGTTACATTAGTGTAGAACTATTCCAAATTGTAGTATTCAGAAATATATACACATCCGCATCACCTAGAGCCAAAAAATAATTAAAAAGTAACACATAATAGATAATGATTAAACTTAAGGATGAGAATAAATTATATTGGTCATTTATCTTTTTACCTTTTGATAATTTAGTCCCTTATCTTGTACACGTAACAATTTCAGTCCCATATTGTTAAATTTTGTGACAAAAATGTCTGTCCCTTTGTATATCTATTACATTATAAAAAGTTAACTTGGTCCTTATATTATGCAAAAACTGTACTAAAGGTCCCTATATTATGCTAAAAATTACACTATAGGTATATATATTATGCAGACAATACAATATAGGCCTTGATATCAATTTTTGAAATTAGTTACACTATAATTCCCTATATTATAAAAAAAGAATATTATACAAAGAAAATCGGAGGCCAAATGAAAGATTATGAAATTTGGGGGGGGGGGGGGGGGGGGGGGGGCGTAAAGTGATAACACAATGCAAATGCGTAAAAAAGACTCAGGCTGCAAGGTAATAGATTAGATTGCTACATATGCAAGATAAGGGACTAAGCTGCCAAATATGTTATTTAACCAACAAAAAACTTATCAAAGTCTAAAAATGTCCATGAATTAGGTTTGAAATACCCTTGCAAATTTTCTATATTTCTTCTCTAACATAGCGATAAAAGATCCTTAAAGTCAATCTCAAAATCCACAAGAGGGAGATGTGTCAATATATGGTGATCTTTATACCTGAGATATTGCCCAATAAGACTTGTCGGTTGATGAGAAATCTTAAACCATTATTTAAGAAATATAAGAGGAATAGGAAAGGGTGCCCATTTCTAAGGCCTTTGGAAGCTTTGAACCAATCAAGTGTTTTACCATTGAGATTGATTTGATAAGTGACTCAGGTAATGATATCTATTACCAAATCAACCCGTTAAGGGGTAAACCCAAGCTTATGTCAAACAAACTTTAGAAATTTCATTATACTCCATGGTATGTTTTAGGCATATACAACTTGAGAGCCGCGTAATGTTTGTTAAGTTTGTGCTTCTTGTCAAGATAGTAGGTCACCTCCTAAACAATAATGATATTATCTTTTTTTACTCTACCTTTAATGAAGTCTACCTGAGTAGTTGAGATAATATATTCCATGAAAGGTGGTAACCTATTTGTGAAAGTTTTTGAAAGAAAATAATAACTTTAAAAACCACTCATCCATTACTATCTCGCATCACCAAATCTTATAGTCCATTCAATGGGTCCCCATAATACTCAAAACATGTCTATCACTACTCAATACTCATCACATCTAGCTAAGCAATCTATGCACATATTTACTCGATTTACATGTGTAACACCTCATAAGGGTCATACTGATATAAAAGTATATAAATTTCCTTTGTATGACGATTTCTATGGGTTAAGAGATTTCATACCCCTAGACATCAAATTAGCTAATCCACCCATACATATATTTAACTCGTTGTACATATGTGAGACACCTCGTAACATTCATACCAAACTACCTAATTTCCTCTGACAACCATTTATATAGATAGACTTTGCATAAATATCTGTTATTAAAACCAATATGAGCCAATATCAAGACTATGATTTATATGGGCCAAAAAACAGTTTTTTGTAAAAGCCCAATAAGAAGTAACACTCCAGTCCAGCCCAGCCCACATTCTTCTTTCTTCTTCTCTCTCTTCTATCCTAGTGAAGGGTTTTCATTTCCATCAGTTCAGCTATCTCATCGCAGAGTAGCACCACCACCATTTCCACAGCCATGGCGAAACCAGGCCGCGGCCGTGCTTCTCCGCCGTCAGGCTCTAGCTCAAGCTCATCTTCACGCTCCGGTTCTCGCTCTCGCTCCGGTTCCAGCTCCCGTTCACGATCACCGTCCGGCTCGAAATCATATTCTTCATCGTCTCCTTCTCGCAGCGGTAGCTCTCGTAGCCCTAGACCTCCTACTCAGAGAAAAAGGTCTCCTTTTCTCCTTCTTCATCCCTTATCTTCAACATTTTCTCAAACCTCTTCAACAAAAAAACTCATAATAAATTATCATATCACTGTCCAAATTCCATAATTATCTGTAAATTACAAGAATTTGCTTCACATTGTGAAGAACTCACTAAACATTTAGTTAATTCTACCAATTTTTGATAATTAGGGTTAGGGTTAGTAAAATAATTAACTAATTCCGATTTATTATAATTACAGTCCTGGCACAGCTAAGCGAGGCCGTTCTCCACCTCCACAAGCTAAGAAATCATCACCTCCTCCAAGGTATAACTATCACTATTTATTTACAGGTCCCTGAGACCAAACCTAGTCCTATATTGCAATTTACGAGATTTCTTACTTTACCAGGAAAGCTTCTCCAGTAATCGAGTCTTTTACTCTTCACGTTGATAAACTCAGCAGAAATGTGAATGAAAACCATTTAAAAGAAATATTCGGTAAGTTTATTATTAAAAGTAGTAGCTATACATTACTATAAACTAATATGATCCTATTATATAGGTAATTTTGGAGAAGTTGTTAGTGTCAGACTAGCTATAGATCACAATGTAAGTTATATCTTATATTCTTTAACCATGGTTTAAAACTAACTCTAGTTAAACTTACTCAACAGGTTAACCTTCCAAAAGGTTTTGGATATGTCGAGTTTAAGAATCGATCCGATGCTGAAAAGGCTCTGTTACATATGGATGGTGTATGTAATTTACTTTCTTAATTTTGGGAAAAAATACTTGTAATGTAATTATTTTTGTTTTTTTTTTACTATAGGCACAAGTTGATGGTAAAGTTGTTACTGCTAAATTTACCTTACCTGAACGAAAAAGAGCTCCTTCACCTATAAAAAGTGCTGGTACTTCAAGAAGAAATGGTGTGGGTCCCGATGTAGAAAAAGATGGTGTTAAGCGTAGAGAAGGTAAACTATAAGGGTTATTTCGTAATTTTTTACATTTTGGTAATACTTTTGAGACAATTTACAGTATCTCCACGGAGGAAGGGTGTTTCACCAATACGGAGGAGATCTCCGGTGACACGAAGAGGCTCACCACCACCACCATCAGGTGGTGGTGGTCCACGGAGGAGAGATTCTCCGGTACGCCGGAGAGGTGGTTCACCACCACCACCAAATCGGAGGAGAGTTGGATCACCAATAGGAAGAGGGAGATCACCATCACCGCCAGTTAGGCGGTATCGTTCACCACCTTCACGTGGTGGTGGGTCCCCCAGAAGACAACGTGGGTCCCCCATTCGTAGACGTTCACCTCCTCCACCTAGGCGACGGTAATTAATTTAATTAATCATAATATTTCTGTTTTTTTAGTGTAAATTACCAAATTACCCCATATGGTTTTAATAATAATACCCAACTCGTGACAACTACATAATATCACTAAGGCTGATGTAATGAGTTGCATGATCTTGGAAACTACAAGGGGTACATTTCTCCATTTCTAAAACTATAGGGTATTTTTTAACCTTTAGTCAAACTGTAGGGTATTTGTCATGATTCGGAAAACCATAAACTATGGTATTTCAAAAGGTCTGAAAAAACCCTATTCTTTGAGGAAAGGTTTTAAAAAACCCTATAGTTTTAAAAGAGAAATATACCCCCCTTGTGGTTTTGCAAATCGTGACAACTCATGATATCAGCCTTAGTAATATATGTAACAGAAGGAGCGAGTTGTCACTACTTGGAAAACCCAGGGTGTTTTTGACCTTTTGTCAAACTATAGGGTTATTTCGCCCTTTTTTGTCAATCTATGGGGTTTTTGTGACCTTTTGTCAACTATAGGGTTTTTTGACCTTTTCTCAAACCATAGGGTTTTTTTTGACCTTTTGTCGAACTATATGGTTTTTTCCTGTTCTCAGACCATAGGGTTTTTGTGACCTTTTGTCAAACTATAGGGTTTTTTGACATTTTCTCAAACCATAAGGGTTTTTGGGACCTTTTTGTAAAACCATAGATTTTAATGGTTTCCCAAATCATGACAAAATACACTATAGTTTGACCAAAAAAGACCATATACTTTTAAAAGGGACAAATATACCCCATATGGATTTCCAATTCATGAAATCAGCCTTAGTAATATATGTAACAGAAGAGCCTAGTTGATAAAACCACAAGGGTATTTTCGACCTTTTATCAAACTACAAGGGGTATATACGTAATTAGTAATTTTTTTATCTATTAATTTTGTAGCTCGCCACGACGACTTCGTAGTCCACCTAGAAGATCTCCAATTGGTCGTAGACGTACCCGCTCACCTATTCGTAGGGGCCCACCTCGTTCACGTTCAAGATCCTTATCTCCAAGAAGGTAGGCCCCACTTAACAAATCTTAATTATTTATTTATTTAAAAACTCTTTTTATGTGTGTAAATAGAGGACGGGGCCCACCTGCTAGACGTGGTAGATCATCATCCTATTCCTCATCTCCTAGTCCACCTAAAGGAGCTAGAAAAGTCTCCAGAAGTCGTAGTCCTAGAAGGTAATTTTTTTCTTTTTTACATAATATAGGGACCTATAGTGCAATTTACTAATTTTTATTTTGGGTTGTTTTTTTTTAGGGGAGTGAGAGGAAGAAGCAGTAGTAGTAATAGTAGCAGCAGTAGGTCACCACCACCACCTCCTCCACCTGCTACACTTCCACCACCACCACCACTTGGTACACTTCCACCACCACCACCGCTTCGTAAGCCTTGAATGGTGGATGAGAAAAATGTTTGATTATAAGCTTTTTGAGCTAGGACAAGGTGTTTGTTTCTTCTATTAATGGATAAGTAAAGATATGTGGTTATTGTATTTTCTTAATATGCTTTCATTAATGTAGATTTTTTTAGTCAAATTTGTTATGCAAATGTGATCTTTTGAAGAATTATTATTGAATGTTAACTAGATATATTTGTGGTGAAAACTATCACTTGATTCAAACAGTAAATCCTTTTCCTTTTTCTAAACAGTTTTTTTTTTCTTCTCTGGGTTCCAGAGTATTGGTTTTAAGGTAGTATCAAGAACTAGTTTTAGAACACATAAAAATGACATAAAAGAGAAATTTAGCTGCAAACTAAACCCAAAGCAAGGGTATAAACTACAAAGAAAGGATCTAATTAGAGTTTTTTTTTTGTTACAAGTGAGGTCTAAAAGACCATGAAGTAAAACTTCCTATTTGGAGTCTGTACTAACAAGGTGAAACAAACTAAAGCTTGAGCATCGCAAACTAAAGCCGAAGCATAGTGACAAACAAACAATATATGGAACATGACAAAGACCATTTATTTGTTTAATATAGTTTTTATCAAAGGATATGGGTGAGATGTATGTGATATTTTTATGGTAACTTGGAATGCCTAGGGTCTGGGGGTTTCAATATCTGGAGTACAACTATAAATTGGTTCATTCAACAATATATTCTTTGGTGTGGGAAAGATTTTAATTACAACGTCTCATGGTCATGTTATCGTAAGATAGTTTAGTGATGGATATTGAGAAAAGTATAAGAGAGACCTTTGTATTTCTTCTGAAAGTAAATAGAAATGAAAGTGAAAAGATTAGAGTAATATAGAGCATGGTGTAACATTGCGTCTGTTTTGTGCGGGTGTGTATTTGTACAAAATTACAACGAGGTGGGGATATGAAATAATACCATGTGCGTTGTGCAATTTTTATACATTTTTTTAGTAACGTGGGTGGTTTGGGTTAGTTTGTGCGCATCGCGGCTAGTCTTACTGAGAATATGCACGTCTTGGTTGTTGTTTATTTTTAGGGAAGGATTCAAACTATATACCTCTTATTATCACCCTTAAAGGAGAGAGATATAACAAGGTTTTGCCTAACTGAGCTAATCGAATTGGTTCACGATGTGTTATTGTTATTAGAGTAAAGTTCAATTTTGGGCTATTATATCTTACTAATTTCTCCATGTTTATCTTCCCTTTTCTTCAATTTAGACCATATATTTTTATTTTTTCAATTTTTGCCACAATTTTTTTCCCTCTGGTGTTTATCCTTGTATGGGCAGGAAGAAAAACAAGCATTAAATGAAAGGATGAGAAACGATGCGTCATTAAATTTTGATTCATCTAATCATAAAAGGAAAAGTATTTGGAAAACGATAAATTTGTGCCGAAAATTGGAGAAAAATCAAAGATATGGCTTAAATTAGAAAAAATGAAAGACGTATCCAAATATAAAAAAACCAGAATAGAAAATAATACCCCAAAATGAAACTTGATTCTTGTTATTATTCAATACGTATATATCACATGTATGACCCCGTGTAGTGTTTAGAAAGCAAATAATATTGAAAGGATTATAGTGAAATTGTGGTATGGTATACGTGTTTTGTGCAATTAGACACTTAATTTTGTGGTTAACGACATGTGATATCCTTGATACAGATATTATCATGTATTGGCACAGTTATATAAAGTATGAATGTGCTATCAACCTAGTGGTTAGGTGTGACCCTTTTTCGAACCTCGGGGGAAGGGAGTGTCAGGTGGCGTCCAAAATGTTTGTTCGTCTCAATTGGTATTAGAGACTACTGGTCTCTATGTCAAACTGAAGCAGTTAATAGCGGGGGACAACTGCAAAAGGCAATAACCGTTTGGTGGTCAGGTGGAATTACGAACCCTAAGGGGATAACAATGGACAAGTGGTTCATCATTTCTCTTGTGGGTGTTGTTGTCGAGAAGTCTGCCAAGGTGGGTGAAAATCGAGTCGAAACCTTTCAAGCTTCCATAAAACCGGGTAGTGGTTGATATGCATGCTTATTCGAAATATACCAAGGCGTTGATGATATACGTGTGCAGCGGGAAGGACGAACTTGGTGTTATCGGTTTTGTCTGGTTTACTTGGCCATGTCAAGATCCTTTGTGACTATGTTGGTGTCGCTGGCAGATGGCGTGCTTCTTCAAGGTCGACAACAAGATAGTCTGCTACAAGGACGTTTAACAGATTGATGGGGGAGTTTGTCACATGTTGACATTTCTATCTCACTCGAAAACTTGTGTCCTAAGCCACATGAAAGTCACTTATCATGTGCGTATTTAACATGTGATATCCTTGATACATGTGTGAGTATTATCATGTCTTGTTCCAATTATATGTAGCGCGAATGTGCTATCAACACAATGATTAGGAGGTATATCTTTCCAAATCTCAGGAATGTGAGATATATCACAGTGTCCGAAATCTGTCGGTATCAACGAGTTAGATTATACTTACATAATTTTAATGTGGTTGTAGTTGAATAAATTGAGTTGGAAGTTTTAAAATAAAATTTAATATGAAAATCGCAATACCCCCAAACCATAAAACTTTTTTTTTTGTTCAAAGCATAATATATAGATGGATAGATAAATCAGTTGCAAGTAAACTACTCCTATAGGTTCAGAACAAATGACAGAGGCTAACTGGGCAGGGATGAAAACATCTCAGGTACCAAACAAAGTGCTTAAAAGCTCGTGTTTGGCAACCCAGTCAGCTGCAACATTTCTACTCCTAGAAATCAGAGTAAAAGAAGGACTCGAAAGTTCCGAAAAAAATAGATATTACAAATCCAGAGAAACCCAACCTAAAAATAACGATAAAAAACAAAAAATCAACAAAAGAAAGAATCTTATAATCTTTAATTAATTAATCTTATAATCTCTAACTATGCTTTAATTAACAAAAACTGCTTTAATTAACAAAAACAATGCTATAATTAATTAATTAATTAATCTTATAATCTTTAACAATTTTTCTTTTAAAAAAATATAAATTCCCCAAATGTCTTATTGTTTCACCCAAACATTTACTCTTTTACCCCTCTCTTTACATATTTTGGTCGGTTCAACTCAATCCAATGCGTCAAATTTCAGAGAAGAATCAGAACAGGAGGAAGAAGAAAGAGTTGAAAAGTAGCTCCCTCTCTCGCTTTTACTAGTGAGATTACTACTCTCTCTCACTCACTAACTTATATATCATTTTCATTTTCTTTCTGTTAAATTTCATCTTGATTCTCTATAATTTTTTCCATTTAATTACTCCAGACACTAAACTATGAAAAAATTGAACTTCATTTGAAAGAATCAAGTACTAATACGTCACAAATTTGCAAGCATGTGTAAAATTTTCGTGTTCTTGTTATGATTGCAGATTAGGTGTTGAATACTAATTCCATGGCAAGCAATGGCTTACCATCATTAGGTCGTATAAAGCTAATCGATTTAATCCCTTCAGAAGGCGTCCCTACAGATTCATACAAGCTTTCAATCTCATTATTATCTCAATCTCTAGCTCAATATTCAGCCGCCATTATTCAATTATCACCATCCGAAGGAGCTTTATTACGATCATGTATAGAATCCGCTCGATTATACTTTCATCAAAAATCAGCTTACCCATCTCCCGATTCAATCAATCCTGACCATTCATGGTGTAAAACTTCAGGATATCGAGCAGATCTAGAACAATGGCAAGAAACCTACGATTTTCGACCCGGTCTCACTACTGAACCAAACAACGATATTGAATTCCCACCGGTAGGTTTATCTGACATTTTTACCCTCCTCGGAAAAGCTACACGTGATATACTAGACGCCATTAGCTTTTACCTAAATCTCCGAAGCTCACCATTTTCCGAAAATCTCGATTCAGTTCCGTTACGAAATCGAGAAATCTCTTCATCAGTTTTATCAGTTACATGTAACGGAAGACCATCATTTTCCGGTGCACAACACCATACATTAACATCAGAAAACGGTGAATTATCCATGTTTTCCGATCAAGATCATCAAGTAGATAAAAGTTTCATAACATTAGTAAAATCTGACAAAGGTGGGGTCCATATACGTGATTTTAACGGAAGATGGGTATTAGTAGATAATGATCTGGGCCCACAAGAAGCTGTAGTGTATCCTGGACTAGCGCTATATCAAGCTACAGCTGGATATATAAGTCCTGCGTTATTTCGAACAGAGATTAATAATTTACAAGATAATATGTATGGAAGATATTCAATTGTGTTTAAATTAATGGCTAAATCTATGACAAGTCTTAATTGTAATGAAATGAGAGATGCTGGTCATGGGGTTGAAGCGCAATTTCAGATTCCTGTTTCTGTTGATGATTTTATGCTAAGAAGTGTTGATCAAATTCTTAATCGGAGTAATTGTCAAAATTTCAATTTGCCCCCTGTACAAGATGGTATGTACTTTTCAACCCCTTTAGTCCTTCATTCTTTCACCTTTTTAGTACGTTATCTTTTGATTTTGAGACAATTTTAGTCTGTTAAATCTAGTGTCGCCATATCAAAAGACTAAAATACCCTTAAAAATTAAGGGTATTTTAGTCTAAAAGGCTGAAAAGACACAAAATTGAAAGATAAGGGATTAAAATGTTATGTTGTCAAGATAAAGGACTAACATTGTAACAAAATTGAAAAATAAGGGATTAGAATGTTAAGTTGGTAAAGTAAAGGACTAACATTGTCACAAAATTAAAAAATAAGGGATTAAAATGTTACTTTTACAAGATAAGGACTAAACAGACTATTTGCCCTATGTGAACATTCTGTTAAATAGTTTAAGAATATCTTAATTCATAGTCCCCTGGTTTTATGAAAATTACTTTTTGACACCATAAAAAATTATATTTTTCTACCTTTTGACCCCTTTAACTTCTCAGAATCTTTGCTTGGGCCTATTTTGTTGTTTCAATGATAAAAAAGAATTTAGTTTGCATAATATAGGGACCTAAACTGCAATTAACTCCAAAAAAAAAAAACGCCCCGAACCTGATAGAAATTTTGTAAATTGCCCAAATCATCCTTATGTTTTGGATTTTGTGACTATTTAGTCCCTTATATTTCTCAAAAGTGTCACCGTTAGTCCTTTTTGACTTTTTCCGAAAGTCCCAAACATAAGGACAATTTACGTAATTTAACAAGTTTTCCCAACAAGTCCTTGGATTAACGTAACATTATAATAACAGGACCAATCAGGCAACTACCAAAAAGAAAGACAAATTCAAGAAATAAACCTCTTCCACCATCAAAAAGATTAAGACTCGAAGCACAAAGAGTACTCAAAGAACGTGTACAAAACATAGCTGATAAAAAAGGAATCAAACTAAGATTCTGCACATTAAAAGAGTGTGAAAATCACATACAATCGTTAGATTCTCCTTGTTCGAATACTCGGATTGAAATAGGATGGCCCACAGGTGTTCCGTTTGTTCATCCACATGATCTTAATAATAAAGCCAAAATTGGGTTTCTTGAAACTTATGAACCTGGTTGGTCTGCTAATCATGATATGGAGTTAAGTTTAATTGAACCTGGTCAACCCAGTCAACTCACTGGCTAACTCAGTACTGTAAAGACTTATTCACTCTTTTTTTTTTTCTTTTTCTGTAAATTGGTTGTTTATAGGCTAACTTGTTACGTTGTTGTAGGGATTGGGATTTTTGTGAAGAGACAATGTGGGGTCCACGCTAAATATAACTGATCTTGATGATGCACATTAGTAAAGAAATCTATGTAAATATAACAAAATTTTGTGTTTAGAATACTGATGTGGAATTTTACTAGATTGTCATCTTCATGTATTTTGCCTAAAGATTTTGCCTCTGGAATTTGATGTTCATGAGGGTTTAACGCACTTATAACAAATTATAAGGGTATTTAGTAAGATTTTATAATGGAAATATTAAATGAGTAATGATGTGAAGTTGAAAGATAAGGGATTAGGATGTTATATTTGCAAGATAAAGAACTATATATGTAGTACGGGTTTGAAAGGCTACTTATGTGAGATAAGAGACTAAATTGTTAAAATATGCGAAGATAAAGGACCAGATAGGTTATTTAGCCAACGAAAAACTTATTTTAGTCTAACAATGTCCATGAATTGGGTTCGAAATCCACTCTTGCAAATTTTCCATATTGCTTATTCGCTATTTAGCGAAATTTCGATCTGCATGAGAAAAGTCAACTGGAATTTTTAAATAATTTCAAAATGGATGCAAGGTTTGCAAAATTATGAATCATGCCACGCGAGAAAACGCAGTAGCAATGATAAAGAAAACAAAAAGAACCTTTATATCTCCTGCCTTCACCTTTTTAGCCACTTGAGCCACATCTAACGTTGCTCCTGTATCAACGATAAAAATGATGAAATCGCTCTTTATACAAGTAAATAACCTATCTGGTCCTTTATGTTTGCCTTTTTTGATAATTTAGTCTTTTATCTTGTAAACATAACATTTTAGTCTCTTAATCTTTTGATTTTGTGACAATGTTAATCCACATGCTACCATATCATCAATGTGTTAAAAGACTAAAATACCTTTATGGAAAAAAAAGGATCAATTATCAAAGGAGCTTATAAGGCCTTTCTTTATTTAACAAGCCTTTTCCTCCAATATCTGCTGGCTTAGTATTTTAAGTTTCGTTGTTTTTTTAATTATGATTTGGATCTTACCCTCTTCGGCTAACTCGGGGTGTGAGGTGATTAGTAAGTCTTGCTGTCTAGTGAACTTGGGCAAGAGCTAGTGGGTCATGATGAGAAAAATTGCACTTTAAGTCCTTATAATATACAAAAAGTGTAATATAAATCTATATTAAATTTGGGATCAATTAAAAGTCAAATATGAAAAACTTCAATTTAGCTATGAAGAGGCACAATTACATCACACATTTAGCAAATCTTGTATAATTAAATAAGAATTATTGTATCGGGTGAAAAAAACATCTCTCTTTCTTTATCATTGATTTATAAATCTATATATGTTAATCAAGAGTTCAATTTAAATTTGTTTTGGTGATTTTTAGTAGTCATGATAGTCATGCTATGATCCCTCATATAAATAAAATTAATTGACAATTATTTTAAACCTAACATTATAGTTTGATGTAAATCAGGCTTAAAAAGAAATTTGAACTTTAACATTTATATATATATATGCAAATTTATGAGAAAATTCTTATAATATACTAAAAAACGTAATTATTTTAAATTTATTAAAAATAATCAAAACTCTTTTACAGGTTAAAATTTATCCGCTTAAAAAATTGTTGTCTAAAAAGATTCACACCATTTTTTTTTAAAGAAAATACACCCATAATCCATTAAAAATATCCATTAAAAATAATACACAATCCTTACTAAAACACACACAATTCATTAAGAGACCCACAATCAATTAAAAACACACACAATTCACTAAAAATACGCAACACATTAAATAAAATTCATAACTCATTGAAAAACAAAACTAACACATTAATAATTGGAGAGTCTTAAAAATAAATCTGGCCTTGTTAAAGTTGAAAAAACATGTTTTTTGACTTTTTAAACAATTAATTTTTTTAAATACTATATTAAATAAATATAATGACTAAAACATTATTAATTCAAGTTAATTAAAAAAATAAAAATATAAAAACTTATTCTACGCAAAATAGTTCATACCTGAAGTCCAAAAATAAATATAAAATTATCAATTTCTCCCAACAAGAGACACATAAAATAATTGGATATTTTCTTATCCTTCATGTACACTTAAATACCATGTTCACTATTAAATATATTTTTCCATATATATACCACAAACATTGACCTTTATTGTCTAATTAAGACTAATCTTATATATAGTTGAAAAAGTATTATTAGCCCAAAACTTTTCCATTTGTTTTTTCTGACGATCTAATTCTGTTTGGCTAGGCCTCTTTATTGCAGGTACAATTGATACAAAGGACAATGGAAAAGTTTTGCAAGGAAGCTGGCCAGACAATTAGTGCCGAGAAATCATTGATATATTTTTCAACAAATGTTCTAGAGGGTATGAAAGTGGAGTTGGCCCGTACTAGTGGTTTTTTTCTTAGTAGATCATTTGGTACATACCTTGGAGTTCAAATTCTCTTGGGTAGGCTGCCCAAGGGATTTTACAAGGGGGAAGTCGATAAAATGAGGGGGAAGCTTGCTACATGGAAGTCGAAAACTCTAACCTTAGCTGGTCGAATCACGCTAGCTTAGTCGGTGTTGAATGTGGCCCCGGTATATCAAATGCAGGTTATGAAATTACCTAAGTACGTATGTAAAGAGATTGACAAAGTTGTGAAAGGTTTTATTTGGGGTGCCTCGGATTTGGAGAGAAAAGTTCATTGGGTGGCTTGGGAACAAATCTGTAAGTCCAAGAAGAATGGTGGCCTGGGTATAAGGAGCGCGGAGAGATATAATCTAGCACTTTTAGCTAAGCTTGGCTGGAGAATTCTTAATGAAGATCAAGTGGTAGCTTGGGTGGATGTGTTCAAGAACAAGTACTTCAAGAATGGACTAATTAATCGCGTTCAAAGTGGGAATGAGTCAAATGCTTGTAAAGCCATTTTAGCGGGTGTAAAAGCCATCCGGGAAGGAGTATTAGAAGTTAATGGGATGGATGGGAGGAAGTTCGTATGGAAGTTTGAAACATCTGGTTTATTTACGGTGAAATCTGGTTATATGAATATGGGGGAGAAGGGGTCGGATAATTCTTTCAGTTGGGAGCTTATATGGAAGATGAAGTGCCCCCAAAAAATTCGGGTGTTTATGTGGAGAGTCGTGTTGAATTAATTAGCCACGACGGATAATTTATACAAGATAACGGTCATTGATTCGCGATGCTGTGCTATATGTGGAGCCGAAAGGGAGGACTCTTTTCATGTCTTTTTAAATTGTAAGATAGATGTACTAGTCTGGAATTCACTGTGTCTTTTTGCAAATAGATCAATTCTAGCTCCTGGAGCTGTCCTCGGTGATGCTGCAGAACAGGTGGAGAGACGCTCGGGATTTGCAGCAGGCTTCGCACTGGAGGCAGGAGTCCGAGCTAGTGGACTGGATCAAGCTGCAGCAGGGGGGCTGACCTTGGAGGATCGCGACCAAACTGGATTGAAGAAAGCCGGCAGATTATATCTCGTGTCCCTGAATGAAACTTGGCAACATAACCGTTTCAGGTCCGATGAAAGCTTCCTCTCGCCTGCTACAGCTGGTGCAGATACAAGGAGAACAGTAACTGGGCCTGCTGAAGTCAACAGGAACGCTATGAAGACATGGGTTAGGGCTTACTTACAATCTAAAGCTCGATTCGCTGGTTTCAATTGGCCTTTTATATTTATTTCTATTATATGGGTTATATGGCTCAATCGTAACCGTAGTGTGTTTCATGAGAATGTACGGGTACCGCACATTCGGGAACTTAAGAGAGAAATACTATCCTTTGCTAGTAACATCATCTTAGCGTTGGGGAAGTGTGTCGATGGCGGAATAGTAAAACTCGCCTCGAATATTCTGGTCAAATGGGTAAAGCCTTGTGTTGGCCACAAGTTAAACATTGACGGTAGCTTCACCGCGGCTAAAAGTCTAGCAGGGATTGGTGAGAGATAAGCATGGTACATATATATCAGGTTTTATGGGTGCTTGTTTGGTTGATTCCCCCATGATATCGGAATTGCTTGCGTTACATTTTGGCCTTCGATTGGCTATCAACAAAGGTTATACCGAGTTAATTATTGAAACAAATTCGGAGGAGCTCCACGCGCTAGTGAAGGGAGGTGGGAGCTTAAGTAGTCGCTATGTTTCAATAATAAATGATTGTTGCACGATGTTAAGCAAATTTCCAAAGTTCGAGGTGAACCATATATTTCGAGAAGCGAATCAATGTGCAGATAGGTTAGCAAAAGAAGGGGCGTTGTTGAATACCCAGCCCGTGACAGTTAACGATCCTCCGGATTACCTGTGGAACCTCATTACGAACGACAGAAGCGAATGTGCAACTGCTAGAGTTGTACTAGTTTAGTGAATAAGTTTCGTTAGTTTTTTGAATGTAATGATTGTTCTTAACGGCTTTTAAAGCCTCCTATGTATGCAAAAAAAAATTTATTAAAAAATTTATAGATTTTATTCGGAGGGTCTTAAAGATTTCTCTTAAAATCCAAATATCCTATCCTTTTACCTTGTTCCATGGCCAATTAAATTAAAAATGAATATAAATTAAATTATAATATTTTCCTACCTCATATATATATATATACATATATATATATACCCCATATAAAATATAAATCCTAAAAATAAAAAAGAAACTATTTTTTAAAACACTTTTAACTCCCCCTCCACACCTTCAGGAAAATCTCATCGCGGTAGTTCGCAGAGGTTCTTTCGAACAAACTTTAGTGTAGCAGTGGTGGCAAGCTACGGTGGCGGTGGTTTCATGATGATTGTGGTCGAGTGAAAACAAGCTAGGACTAACCATGGTGGTTCGTGGTGGTAGATTCACATCAGCTTTTGCTGTAGCTATGATAGCGAGCTACGACATTAGTAGTAGTGTCATCAACGGAGTTCGTGTTTTTAGTTCTTGTTGAACAGAGATGGCCCCAGGGTTTAGATATGGCGTTCGTGGTGGTTTCTCGTCTTTGACAATACTGGTTCTCATTCATGGATAATGGAGGAGCAATCACGGTGAACAACAACAACCGCGACTCTTTGAAACTCTGTCCATGATCTTGGTGGTGGTGAGAGGCAACAACCGTGGCTAGGGTTTCTAGTGACCTTCGAGATCTAGCTCGGCATCCATGGCTAGGGTTTCTCTTGGGAAGATAATGACGTTAGCAATTTTATCATGCTAACATCATCCTTATGTTCCTATTTTTTCCACAACTTTGATTTTGATTATTTTTTTATAATATTTTATTATATTAATGGAGTAATTATAATATTTATTTTCATTAATAAAATCAATTTTTTCCTTTTTTTTTAATGATATAACAATTTGAAATAATGTACTTATTTCATTTATCTTTTTGCACTATTCAAATTCGTTAGTTCTAGAATTGAAAAAAATGCTCAATAAGAAAATGGTCAATAAAAAACACGCTTAATATTTTTCCAAATATACTCGAAGCTTTTTCATATTTACACAAAGATTTTCTGAACATACTCACAAACTATTTTATATTAGTCAGAGACTTTTTATGAGCGGACTCAGACATTTTATGAGTCGACTTAGTGTTTTTTTGAGCCAACTGAGAGACTTGATGAGTCGTCTCACAAACTTGATTGAGTTGATTTACAGACTCGTTGACCACATCTTTTTCACCTTATGTGGTTTTATTTTATCTAAGAGTATATTTTGTATTTGATCACATGTAAATTTGAATATGATTTTTAATAAGAACAATGATTTCTCTTACGTCTTTATATGTAATAAAATCAGTATTCAAGATTTTTTTATGTCAAAATTCAAAAAAATTATATATAAAACATAAAAAAAACTAAATAAAAATAAATTACAAGTTCCAATGATTTTTTTCTTTGTAAATATCACTAAACAAAGTTATAAATTTTATGTTTTTGAAATTTATTATTAATTGTGCAGCAAGATGGTAAGATGTTATTAGTCTATTTATAAAGTATTTGTATTTGAATATAAGAAATAATGACCAAAAGTATCATAAAAGCTTAATTAATATCCCTCTCCCATTGTTAATTATTATATTCTCTATAAAAGTCCTGGAAAAATAATATGTACCAATAATTAGAGATATTCATATTGCTCATTTTATTTAAATAATATACTAAAGATCATATGCTTATTACTCTACAGTTTTTATTTGTTATTCTTCATCTTTTAAGAATTTACAATCCCTCAATATTTCAGTAAGAATCTATCTAATAAGTCTATTTTTTATATTGAATTATGATATTATCTCTATTTATTGTGTAACTCATAAATTTATTTTCTTAAAATCTCATTTTATATTTTTTAAAATTGAATATTGTTATTAGTGTATATGAATATCATAAGTTATATAACTTTCATGTGTAATATAAAATTAACTCGTTCAATAAATTTATATACAAATCTGAACCGTTTATTTAATCAAGTCACCAGCAATGCATCCGCCTAACCCGAAATTTAATCGTTTAAAATATATTGGGCGGGTGCGGGTCTAATTATACAAAACCCACACAACAACGGGTGGTTTATGGGTTGAGATTTTTTTGTCCAAGACCGACCGACGCACACCCCTAGTGCAATCTCTACGTATATGAGGGAAATTGAATTTGAACAAAGGAGGGAAATTGAAGGGGTGAATATAAGGGAAATTGATATGGATTCAATCAGAAGTACTAATTTGATTGAAGAAGTTTCATGGTTGAATTATGGCCGTCGCGGAATGCAGGTATCTTAATTTCATATTTACGAATTAAATTTTTTTCTTTCCCTAAATAGCTTTAGGGTTTACGCTTAATCTAATTAATTACATTAATCTTTTAAAATTGTTTAAAATATTTTTGCTAACCTCTCAATCTCAAGTTTAGTATCAATATCTAGGAATTGATAGTCTCAAGTAGGAAGCTTTTTTGCATATATATAAGTATATGTTGTTATCATTAATTAATCGCCACCGTAGTAATGCATCTTGTAAAATTTGACTAGTCAATGAATTCATAACCCAGTGACCTACTAAAAATGGGATAAAGGGAGCTAATTTCTTAAGTTTTATTTAAGTATTCAAGCGTTTAAGATTGACTTTTAATATCATTTCTCTGATTAGTGTATTTAAATAAGTAAAATGTCTAACTAATGTCAAATATTGGAAATTTTCAAAAGTCACTCAAGTAAGTCGTTTATTTTATATGACTTTGAGTTTTATGAAGGCCGTCAAAAAGTAATGCAAGATAAGAAAATTCGTCAACTAAAATTAAACAAGCAGGCGAAGTTTAATGCTTATGTGTATTGCTATATTGGGTAAAATACTAAATAACCCTCCTTTCCTTGTACTGCTATATTTTAAGTTCTACATTTGTGTTTAAATATTTTAAATAGATGAGTAATGTGTTGAATGAGAGTGAAGGCAAATAAAATTGTTCCACTTGTAATATATCTACAAGTGTCTCTTCAGATTTGAATGGAGATAAGATTAGTCCAAAGCACTGTCAAGAATTGTGTGCGTAAATAGTTTGGTTGTAACGCAATCAAGGTTTTAAGAATTTATGTTTTTATTTTTTAGTCATGTTTTTTGTATTTTTTCGGTAAGCCTTTTTATGTCTAGCGTCTGTGTCGGTAGTGTAATACTTTCGACCAGTTTTAGAATGTTGAATACTTTATACTAATATGGCACTTTTATCTTTATTTTTAATTGAGTAAGCGCTCTTCTAGTACAACATTGCTTAGGAGATGAAAAGTTTGAAATTTTGGTTCTTGTTTTATATTTAGAGATATTTAAAGATAACAAAGAAAATCTCAGAATAATATAAACTCGAATATAATTTGCTGAATTTTTTCATAGAACAAAAATATACTATCAAATTTAACCTTCCAAATAAAAATATATATTCAAATATGCTTTGGTGAGATTTTTCCTACCAAACAACATATAACCCTCAAATATAAATTGGTGAGATTTTTCTATCAAACAAAAAACATAAATTTTTAAATAGTTTGGTGGGATTCGATTCACCAAACAACCCTAATGTATAAGTCCAAAAATAATTTGGTAGAAAATAACAAAATAAACCAAAATATAGTTTGGTGACATTTTTGTCTACCAAACACCATAAACTTCTAAATATAAATTTGGTGGGTTTTTCCCCACCAAATAATAACATAAAAATTTTGTTTGGTGAAAAAATTCGTTGATTTTTTTATTTGGAGGAAAAAATTTAACCAGAAAAAATTGGTAGAAAATATTTTGGCCAATTTTTTTTGACGATGGACATAATTAAAGGATATTATTATTTATTATGTCATTTATATTAGACATGGCTTTTAAAGGTATTATCTTTTTCTAAGGTGGTATTGGTAATCGCCTCATATATAATTTATATGTATAATTATTGAGAAAAAATTAGTATATTCCATATAATTTTATATTTATTTCATTTAAAATTTTAGTAAGTTGTGAATTTGAGACAAATTAAATCTTTATCTTACATAAAAACGAAATGTAAGATTAAAAATAGTTTACGCATATATTTTATTTATCCTATAAGTAAAAAGAAGTAAAGTAGTAAAGAAATATATCGTCGTTTTCCAACCTCTCATAAAAATCAAATTCTATTTTTTAAACTTTCTAATTCCATCATTAATTTTAATTTGTAAGTATAATTTTAAATCCTAACTAATTTATTTGTATTAATATGAGAGATACAAATTAAAATTTTATTCATTACTTTCAAATTTGAAATTTTACGAACCATGGCCTGGTTGGCTGGTCACATGGATATTAGAAATTCCCCTTTATTTTTATTTTTTTTGATGTTTATAGTTAAGTAGAATTTAATGTATTTTTTATTTTTGTTGGTTTCATAATTATAGTTTTGTTTTTTTTCACACAAAGAGCATTCTCCTCTTCAAACCACAAGATTCTCTTTTTTTTTTTTGTTACTTATAGCAAACCTTAGGCATGTTTAGTATTTTAGCCTTTACTCTTTTTTTTTTTCTTTTCCATTTATAACAAAGTATTTGAATTTGTGGGAGTCCATGAAGCACAAGGGGATACTTGCTCCTTTTCGAATCACAAGATTATTTTTGTACTTATAGCAAACCACATGACATATATTAAGATCTTATGACATTTGTTAAATTAGCAATGTTTATTCAGCAAACAAGCCAAAAAAAATAAAGTCGTAAAATCTAATTTGCATCGCACATCTAATCATCATTACAACAAACATGCCAAACAATCGCTAAATGTCATAACTAAGACTATCAAGAACTATTATGCAAAAGGACTATTTTGCAAAATGTATATTCTCATCCAAGAAATTTTGCTTGTTTTCAAATGGTAGATCAATTAATGTTGCATTAGCGGAAAATTCTTCCAAATTATAATGTAACAGAGAAATCTCTTCGTCAGTTTTATCAGTTACATGTTACGGAAGACCATCATTTTCCGGTGCACAACACCATACATTAACAACAGAAAATGGTGAATTATCCATGTTATCCGATCAAGATCATGATATGGGCCCACAAGAAGCTGTAGTGTATCCTGGGTTAGCGCTTTATCAAGCGACAACTGGATATATAAGTCCAGCGTTATTTCGAACAGAGATTAATAATTTACAAGATAATATGTATGGAAGATATTCAATTGTGTTTAAACTTATGGCTAAATCTATGACAAGTCTTAATTGTAATGAAATGAGAGCTGCTGGTCATGGGATTGAAGCGCAATTTCAAATTCCTGTTTCTGTTGATGATTTTATGCTAAGAAGTGTTGATCAGCTTCTTAATCGAAGTAATTGTCAAAATTTCAATTTGCCCCCTGTACAAGATGGTATGTACTCATTTAACCCATTTAGTCCTTTATCTTTAACCTTTTTTGTTCGTTATCTTTTGATTTTAAAACAATGTTAAAAGACTAAAATACACTTAAAAGTTAAAAGTTAAGGGTTATTCAGTCTAAAAAAATACTTGAGGCTGAAAACTCGTAAAATTGAAAGATAAGGGATTACAATGTTATGTTGTCAAGATAAAGGACTAACATCGTAACAATTGAAAAATAAGGGATTAAATGTTAAGTTTGTAAGATAAAGGACTAACATTGTTACAAAATTGAAAAACAAGGGATTAAAAATGTTACTTTTACAAGATAAAGGACTAAATTTTCAATATATGTGATGATAGAGGACTAAATGGACTATTTTTTGCCTTATGTGAACATTCTGTAAAATGATTTAACAAATATATTTAAGCTTATGATTCAGTGCCCTTATGTTTATAAAAATTACTTTTTGACACTAATTTTTTTTTTACTACCTTTTAGCCCCCTAACTTCTCAGAATCTTTGCTTGGGCCTATTTTGTTGTTCCAATGATAAAATAAAATTTATTTTGCTTAATTTAGGGACCTAAACTGCAATTAAAATTGAAGTTTTGTAAATTACTCAAATGATCCTTATGTTTTGGATTTTATGACTACTTTTTTTTTGGTACGAGGGTTCCGGGCTTACACCCATTTTTATGACTACTTAGTCCTATATGTTTCTCAAAAAAGTGTCATTCCTAGTCCTTTTTTACATTTTCCGTCACAATATTTATTCAAAAAGTCCCAAACATAAGGACAATATACGTAATATAACAAGTTTTCCCAAAAAGTCCCTGGATTAACGAATTATTATGATAACAGGACCAATAAAGCAAATACCAAAAAGAAAGACAAATTCAAGAAACAAACCACTTCCACCATCAAAAAGATTAAGACTCGAAGCACAAAGAGTACTCAAAGAGCGTGTACAAAACATAGCTGATAAAAAAGGAATCAAATTAAGATTTTGCACCTTAAAAGAGTGTGAAAATCACATACAATCATTAGATTCTCCTTGTTCGAATACTCGAATTGAAATAGGATGGCCCACAGGTGTTCCGTTTGTTCATCCACATGATCTTAATAATAAAGCCAAAATTGGGTTTCTTGAAACTTATGAACCTGGTTGGTCTGCTAATCATGATATGGAGTTAAGTTTAATCGATCCTGGTCAACCGAGTCAACTCACTGGCTAACTCAATACTGTAAAGACTTTTATTCACTCTTTTTTTCTTTTTTGTAAATTGGTTATTCATAGGCTAACTTGTTACATTGTTGTAGGGATCGGGATATGTGGGGTCCACGCTAGAATCTGGTTGATTTATTATAACTTTTCAGATATAACTGATCTTGATGGTGCTTATTAGCAAAAGAAATCTATGTAAATATAACAAAGTTTTGTGAGATTCTTACATCTAGAGTACTGATGTGGAATTACTAGATTGTCTTATTAGTTATATGTATTTTGTCTAAAGATTTTACCTCTGGCACTTATAACAAATCATAGGGGTATTTAGAAAGATTTCACAATGGAAACACCAAAAAAGATTAACACTGTAAAGTCGAAAGATAGGGGGGATTAGAATGTTACATTTTGCAAGATAAAGGACTAAAGTTGTCAAAAAATTGAAAGATCAGAGACTAAAATTTTACTTTTGCAAGATAAGGGACTAAACTGACAGAATATGCAAAGATAAAGACCAAATGGATTAATTATCAAAAAGAGCTTGCAAGCCATTCTTTAGTTAACAAGCCTTTTCGGCTAACTCTCTAGTGAGCTTTTTCAAGAGTTAGTAGGTTGTGATGAGCAAAACTTGCACTTTAAATCTCTATATTATACAAAAAGTGCAATACAAGTTTATATTAAAAAGTTGGTATCAATTACAAGTTAAGTAAGAATTTTTTTAATTTAGCTGTGAAGAGACACATTTACATCACACATTTAGCAAATCTTCCCGAACTAAACAAGAATTATCGTATCAATGGGTGAAAAAAATATAACTCTTGATCTTTATTGTTGATTTATAAATCTATATATATGTTAAACGAGAGTTCAATTTAAATTTAATTTGGTGTTTTTTAGTAGTCATGATAGTCATGCTATGATCCCTCCTATAATTAAATTAAATGACAAATATTTAAATTTAACATTATAGTTTCGTGCAAATAGGCTTGAAAAGAAATTTGAAATTTAACATTTACATAAATTTGAATTTATAAGAAAAATCTTATAATATATTCGAAAACATAATTATCTTAAATTTACTAAAAATTAATCAAAACTCTTTTATAAGTTATAAAAAAATGGTGATTTATCCGCTTAAAAATTGTTGTCTAACGATATCGACACCATTTTTAGAGAAAATACACAGGTAATCCATTAAAAATATACACAGTCCATTAAAAAGACACACAAAATTCACTAAAAAATACGTAACATATTGAAGTTGAGAAAACATGTTTTTGATTTTAAAAAAAATTAACTCTGAAAATACTATAGTAAAAAAAAAAGGACTAAAATACTATTAATTTAACTTAATTAAAATATACAAAATATAAAACCTTATTCTACTCAAATAGTTGCATATCTTAAGTCCAAAAATAAAATATAAAATTGTCAATTTTAGTTCGACAAGAAACACATAAAACAATTGAATATTTTCCAACTACGAAAAAACAAAGTAACCTTCATTTTTTTTACACTCTAGAAAGTGTAAACACCATATTCACTTAAGATTAAATATATTTTTCAATATATATACCATGGAAATTGATTTTTTTTATCCAATTAAAACTACTCTTATATATAATCTAAAAAGTATCATTAATAAATTTAGAGGTTTTATTTAGGGCTGCACACGAAAACCACGAAACCGCACAAAACCGACCCAACCCAACCCAAAAAAACCAACCCGCACAAACCATGGTTTCTTATGGGCCCAAATTATTTTTTTGGTGGATTTGGTTTTGTTTTCGGTTTGGGAAAAGCCCAAACCGCGGGTAACCGACCCAACCCGTAGTTTGGGCCTATATATATTTTATATATTTATATATATGTATGTATAAAAGAGGTGGGTTAAGATATCCCACCTCATTTCACTCGTCTCTTATACACTTTACTCTTTCTCTCGTCTTATACACAAAAAGGGGGCTAAAAACCCTAGCCATTTCACCTTCTCTCTTCGCTACTCTCTGAAACCCATCCCTTCAACCATCCATCAACGTCTGTCCATGGCTCCTTTTGTACTCCACATTAATTATTTGGAGGGTTTACAACAACCTTTGAGATCCGCATTTAATGTTCGTGACTTCTCTCATGATGTTTATCGCCTCCGATTTACGAGAATACCATGGTTAATACTTTATGCTATGGTTAATGTCTTATTGATATGTGGGGTTTTCTGGATTTGTATAAAAGGCCGAATTAGGGTTCGTGTTCTTCAAAACCCCCTTTTCCAGGTTTGAATCTTCACTCTCTTCTCTCATTCGTCTCTACTTCAATTCTTGTACTCTATTTGAACGTCTATGTTATTGTAACTGATTTTTGAAAATAGAATTAGTTTATTTTTATATATTATGATTATTACTACTTATTTTTTTATTTGTGTTTGTGTTTTGCAGATTAATGAGTATGGAGGATGAATCTGAATCCATCATTAATCTTACTTTACAACCCGCTCAAGGTGTTGATCAAGCACCTATTGGTAACTCTCCCGATACACTTAACACTCGCCCCTCTAGTAGTAAACCCCTTGTCGCTTAAAAAGTTAAGAAAGAAACCTCTAATTGTTGGAAAAACTTTAAAATTATTACTTATGAAGATGGTAGTATAAGATCAGGTTGTAAATATTGTGAACATTCATATGCAGCTAAAGTTAAAGTGCCTATGATGATTAAAAAACTAATATGATACACTAATTAATATCCAATGATGATATAATAATCCGATTTCAGCATTACATTATTTAAACTAGAATTTGGAACTAAATATTGGAGGCATTGTACAACTCTTATGAAACAGGAATGAAATGGAATTTCAGAAGTTGGAATGGAGTGAATAAAGAGATAAATGTTTGTATCTTCAAACTCGACTCTTGGAATTGGAAATCAATGTTTTAGTTTGTTTTTGGAATTGTTTGCCTTGAATTTTGGTTTTGGATGTATTATTCTGTAATTCAATTTCAAACAACTTTGGTGATTTGGCTATGTAATATCTTAATCTGTTTGGTTTTGGTAGTTTGAAAAGTTGTAATTTGTAATTCAAGGTTGTTTATTCTTGTATATGGTAATTCAAGTAGTTGATGACTAGATATGAACTTGAAATTTATTTTGTAAGTCATGGTTTAGTGGTTTTAAAGTGTCTTTAATTGTTTGTGTATTATTTTAAATTTTTAGGGACCAAATACTAAATAAGCAAAGTTAACCCGGAACCAAACCAAAACCAAACCAACCCGCAAAAACCGAACCCGCACCCGCATTTGAGAAACCATGACAAACCAACCCGCACCCATTTTAACTTGGTGGATTGGTTCTCTGTTTTCAAAACCATAAAACCGCATGTGCGGTTTGGTTCTTGACTACAGGGCAATGGGTCGGTGGTGGGGCCTAGGGTGTGATAAAATAAGATATAAAATAAGTGCAAAACACCCTAGAACTACACGGTTCTGCAAGTATACAGATCGTATGCAAGTTTTAGATAAAGATTCGTTCCGCAGAGACTACAGAGGTTAGATAAATCTTATGCAAATATCAAGTGTAAATAATTAAAGCTAGAACAACTAAACGCAAATAAAAGTAAAGATAAATAGATTTTTGTTTGGTTTTCTAATTAAACTAGATTAAAACTAAGAAATTAAAGACAAAAAAATAAATACGAAAGAGAAGTGATATGAGAATATAGCTTAAGTTATTAGCATGTAATCCCCACTAGTTTTGCCGTTCTAAACATGTAAGGGTGAATTATGTAGTATTTCCCTAATCGGTCCCAATATGCTATCGGTAGTTTCAAATAGGGTTTACCTGTGTCAATAAGGCTTCCTAAGCAAACTTTTCCTGTAATTGGTAAATAGTCACAAAGACTAAACCATAGTGATTATCTAGCTAGGTTGGGTTGTCAGATCAAACCTAAAACTAAACGTTATGTGCTAAACATGCAATTAAACACCGTTGTCAATGGTGACCTAATTACTAGATGGTAATTCTAATGGCTGCAGTCCACAAGAACACAGAATATAAATCCAAACACATAAACAGAGAATAAAAACTATAATTTTATTTAAAACATTGAATTCCCAAATTAAATAGATGTCAATCAAAACTAGGGTTCATACATTAATGCTAAAACTCAAGCTAAAGAAAATTAGTTCATGAAAGAAAAGAAAGAAATTACAAAATTAAAGGTAGAAGAAAACATTGTTGATGACAGCTCCTTCCAGACTTCTCTCTTGTGTTCTAAGCTTCCTCTTGGTTTAAGGTTTCACCAAGGATGATTTAAGAGTGTTAAGAGGCTGTATTTATAGTGTAGAGGTTGACCTAAATCGTTTCTTGGAGATAACTGCAAGTAATGGACTCCTGGCCCAACTCAAATTCGTAAGGAAAACACTGCTGCGTTGTTTTGAGTGTATCTTCTTCGTTATTGGTCGGATTTTGCTCCATAAGATACCAAAAGAATCGCAACATAATTATCTTGACCCTATAGAAGGAAATTACCAAATTCGGCCTATTTCTTAGGTAAAAACACCAATCTTTAGACGTGTGTGCAGAATCCCAGATTTAGGCAGCTTTTCCTTTTCCATCTTTTTAGCCTTTGTTTCCTTATCTCCAATTTCTATGCAAATCTCTTTCCATAAGTTGTAGTCTTTGACTTGGACTCTAATTAATCTCCATAATTATCTTTAAAGCTTCACACTAAATAAACAATTAAACCCAATATGCTCTAAAAATATTATGTTACTAAATCAAGACTCAAAATAGGAAAGTGCACTAAAATAAGCTAAAATCAACCTATAAACTAATAAATAAGCCTAAAATGATGTCTCATGAGTATATTTTATTATCACAAATGAGGAGACATCAGTCGGGTACCAGACTCGTGTGCACCCCTAGTTTTATTCATAAGGTCTTAAAGATTTAATCTGCTGTTATCTCTAGCCCATCCTAGGGCGTACTCAAGGTTGAAATCAGAGAATGGAAAGAATAGGGTCAGCTAACTGCAGTCTACTTTGTACGTTTGTTGAGCAGACCAAAACCAATCGGGCATTTTTTAAAATGGAGGGGAACGATCCAAACATCTTACGTTCTGCTTTTCTACTTTGTTCTATATAAAGGCCAATTAGAATAAAAATGAATATAAATTAAATAATAATATCTCCTACCCCCTTTATTTATATATATGCCCCATACAATATAAATCCTAATAACAAAAAGAACCCTATTTTTGGAAAACACTTTCAATTCCTCCTCCACCATCTTCTGGAAAATCTAATAGTGGTGGTTTGCGGTGGTACTTCACGACAAACTTTAGTGTAGGAGTGTCAGTGAGCTATGGTGGTAGTGGTTTCATAATGGTAGTTGTCTGGTGAAAAGGAGCTAAGGTTCACCATGGTGGTTCGTGGCGGTAGATTCACGCCACCTTTTGCTGTAGCAGTGACAGCGAACTATGACAGTATTAGTATCACCAATGAAGTTCGTGTTTTCAAATATCGTTGAACGGAGATGGCCCTAGGGTTTCGATATGGTGCTCTTGGTGGTTTCTCGTCTTTGACACTGGTTCTCATTCATGGTTAATGGAGGAGCAATAACGGTGGATGACAACAACCATGACTTTTCGAAACTCTGTCCATGATCGTGGTGGTGGTGAGCGGCAACAACCATGGCTAAGGTTTCCAGTGGATTTCGAGATCTAGCTCGAAATCCATGGCTAGGGCTTCGCTTGGGTAGATAATGACGTCATCAATTTCATCATGCTAAACTCATCCTAATGTTCCTATTCTTTCAGCAACTTTAGTTTTGATTAATTTTTTTTATTATATTTCATATATTGACGGAGTAATTATAATATTTATTTTCATTTTTTCCTTATTCTAATGATATAACAATTTTAAAAAATGCACTTATTTCATTTATTTTTGTGTTCTATTTTAAATCGTTAATGGTAGAATTAAAAAAAATGCTCAATAACAACATGGTCAATGAAAAACACACTTAATGTTTTTTCAGATATACTGGGTTATATATTAGATATACACAAAGATTTTCAGAGTATACTCATAAACTATTTTAATGTAGTCAGAGACTTATGAGTCGACTCAGATATTTTGTGAGTCGACTTAGTGTTTTTCTGAGCCAACTCAAAGACTTGATGAGTCGTCTCAGAAACTTCCTGGAGTTGATTTACAGACTTGTTGACCACTTCTTTTTTGTCTTATAGGGTTTTATTTTATCTGAGAGTATTATTAGTATTTGGTCACATGTAAATTTGAATATGGTCTCTAATAAGAACAATAATTTCTCATCCTTCCTTATATGTAATAATAATATAATATCAGTATTCAAGATTTTTTGTGTCGAAATCCACTAAAATAAGATATTTTTACCTAAATGGTCTTGAAGACACCCCCTATTTCCATTCCCAATCCCACTTCCCTTCTCTTCTAACTAAAGATCTCAAACAGATTTTAACACTATAGACTAAAATCTCATTTACATTTTTACCCCTTTTCTGTTTTTTTATTCCTGTATATACTAAATTATAAACCCTAATATTTTAAATTTTCAGATCTAGTTTCTCTCTCCCTCTCCTTAACATACTCTCTCCTATGGTGAAGCCTCGCCTCTTATCACGACAGCTTCCAAATCGAGCTAGTGAACGCGATAGTGAAACAGTTTACAAAGCTCGTGAGTTTCGTTCAAGCTCTGGTGTGAATGAGACACTAAGGAGAAGCAACAACCATGGCTGCTCGCCTAAGTGAAGAAAGGAGGCGGTGAGAAGCAGCCACCATGCCTTGAAAGACGCCGGAAAAAGCTCAAAAGTCACCACCAAATCAGCTTCTTCTCGAACCGCCGGAGAAAGCTCGAGATCTGTTCGCCAAAGTACATAGCTTATTGTGTAGGTGAGCTTCGTGTGCAACAATGGCTGGCTACAAAGGCTGCTCGAGCTTATTATGAAGTTCATTGCGCGATGATGATCTGTGCTCGCTGTTTGGTGGTCCTCGAACGGAGATCATCGCTTGATGGGGATCTATTCTCGCCATTTGGTGGTCCTCGAACGAAGTTCATTTCTTGATGGTGATTTGTGCTCCCCGGAGAAGGAGAAGGGAAACTGCGGTTTTCCTGTCCGTGAGAGCACTCCGGTGCAAGGAAACTGCTGCCATCAGAGTTTGCCGAAATGAGAAGCTATCTCCTCCGTGATTCGCTTGCGCGTCATTGCCGCCGTGATTCGTCAGCCAGGTACCGGAGTTCGTGTAGGCGGCACCCATGGCGTTTTCTGTATTGGAATGAGTTTTTTTGTTTGTAAGTAGACTAGATCTAGTCAAACGTGTTAGTCTTGTATTTTTGTGTTGTAATTAGATTTTTCTTGTGTTGTAAAGTGATTAGTTTAAAATTGTATAAAAACATTAAGTACTTTGCATTTTTTAACACACTCATTAATTTTTATCCAATACTCAATGTTTTTTTTTATAAAGTACTCACAGTGTTTTATAGAGTACTCACTATTTTTTAATGGAAACTATATATTTTTTGAATACTATTCACTGTTTTAAATCCGATACTCATTGTTTTTTCCGATACACTATGTTTTTTTTCGGTGGCCGGTGGTCAGTGGTCGGAGGTCGCTCGTCAAAGGTCGGAGGTAGGTGGGTAGTGCTGAGAGATGAACAGTAACATCACTCCTTTTGTCTTTTAGTGTTAGTAAAAGTATTTTAGTATTTGGTCATCTTTGAGATCTCTTTAAAGAAATAAGATTCCCAATAGTTCATATTGGAAGAAAATCTAGTCTTCAAGACCATGTGTGTCAATCACCCATAAAATAATATCTAAAACATAAAAAATATTAAATAAAAATAAATTGACAAGTTCAAATGATTTTCTTTTCATTGTAAATAATACTAAATAAAATTATAAATTTTATGTTTTTGAAATTTATTATTAATTAAGCAGCAAGAAAGTAAGATGTTACTAGTCTATTTATAAAATATTTGTCTTTGAATTTTTTTAATATAATTCATATATATAATTATTTGAGAAAGAATTAGTATATCCCATATAATTTTATAATTTTGTAATATTATTTGAATTTCATGTAAAATTTTAGTAAATTGTAAATTTAAGACAAATCAAATTTTTATTTTAAATAAAAATGACATGTAAGAATGAAAAATAGTTTACATATATATTTTATTTATCCTATAAATCAAAAGAATTTAAGTGGTAAGGAAGTATATTGTGGTTTTCAAACCTTTCATAAAAATCAAATTCTATTATTTTAAACTCTTAATCCCACCATTAATTTTACTTTTTAAGTATAATTTCAAATCCCAACTTTCGTTGTATTAATATGAGATACACAAATTTAAATATATATTTTTTGGAAATGTGTTATTAAAATTTTATTTAGAACCTTCAAATTTAAAATTTTGCAAAAGATATTTGGTTTAAGATTGAGTTATTTGCCTAAAAGGTTCACAAACCCAATAACCCACCTCCAAAGAGTCCAACCAATTATTTTATCCCAAGAAGGTCCAGCGTTTTATTTGATATACCATCCTTACCCCTAGTAATTGATTTTATCAGATTTTTCCATAATTATCTCAATCAATTAATATCTTTTGTAACTGATTTCTATTTTAAATCATATTTAAATAATGCCAAAATAAAAAAAAATCAATTCATATGAAACCTAAAAGAAAAAGAAAACGCTGGAGAACAGCCGACCACCACTCCCTTCACGCCGCCCTCTTCGTCGCTCCACAACCGCCTCCATCTCCATCGTGCAACACCGCTTGTAACAATCTCCCACGGTTGTGAAGCACAACACCACCAATCCTTCTTAGGCTCCCTAATCTATTTATAACATTATCCTCCGCCACCACCAGATGCTTCGAACAAGAACTCCGATCCACCACCGCCATTTCCGGCCATCTACAACGACCTCCGAGCAGCAGACCCCACTCATCTCACTCTTCCTCTTGGAACCACGAACAACAATGAAGGCCACCATCCCGACGCCGCTCTCAGCCGCCCCTCTGCTAGTCCGTGACCCCGATCAACACACCCAACTCCGGCCACATCAATCACAACACTGTTATGATGGTTTGTGTTAAATTGATGGGTGGGTTATTGGCTTTGTTCTGATGGTGTGTTAATTTAATCTGGTGCGTTATTCATTTGGTCAGCCACTGTTCTTTATATTCTTCATCAACGTATCAGGTCTGTGTTGAATTGATGGGTGGGTTATTGGCTTCGTTACGATGGTATGTTAGTTTAATCTGGTGGGTTATTCATTTGGTTTGGTTGACTGACAGGTCGGAAGGGTGGGTTATTCGCTTTATTATGGAAGTGTGATAGTTTATATCAACGGGTTTTTCATGTAGTTTTTTTTTGTATTTTCCTATAGAAGGAGACGATGAATTGTGAAATGATTTTATGAATTTAATTAATTAATTTAAATTTGATTAGCATTGAATCAGAAAAGTGTGGAATTGTTTAGTTTTTTTAATTAATTTAATTTGATTAGCATTGAATCAGGGAAATTGTTTATGGTAACAAATCTGCCATCAATTGGTTAGTAAGAGTATTTCGGTATTTTTAGGTGGGTTGGACCTGATGGACAATCGTGGATTTTGTGTGGACTCTCCAAGTCAAAAACCCTTAAAAATTCCATGCTAATCGATCCAGTGAAGGATGTTTGGTTAAAGAGGCCACATGTGTAATTTGGTATTTACCCTTTATTTTTTGTTCCTTTTGGCGTTTATAGTAAAGTAGCATTTATTGGTCTTCTACTTTTTTTGGTTTCACAATTATAGTTGTGTTTTTTTGCACAAAGAACATTCTTCTTTTCAAACCACAACATTTAGTTTTACTAATAGCAAACCTAGGGGTATTTGGTACTTTAGCCCCTTTACTCTTATTTTTCCGTTTATAACAAAGTATTTGAGTTTGTGGGAATCCATAAAGCACAAAGGGTATTTGCTCCTTTTTCGAATCACAAGGTGTTTTTGGGTAAGTATATCAAACCACGGGGCATATAATAAAATCTTGCCACAACTTGTCAAATTAGTAACGTTTATTCAGCAAACAAGCCAGAAAAAATAGAGTCGTAAAATCCTACTTTACATCACACCTCTAATCATCATTACAATAAACAAGCCAAGCAATCGCTAAATGTCATAACTAAGACTATCGAAGACTCTTGTGCAAAAGGACTATTATTCAAATGCGTATTCTCATCCACGGAAATTTGGTTTTCAAATGGTAGATCAATTAAAGTTGCATTACCATAAAACTCTTCCAAATTGTAGTATTCACGCTGTTCGGGAAGAAATATATGCACAACCGCATCACCTAGAACAAAAATAAAAATAAAAAAATTAATAGATATATAAATAGATTTTAAGTAAAACTGAAGGATGATAATAAATTATATCGGTCCTTTATATTCTAAGCTTTTGATAATTTAGTCCCTTATCTTGTAAATGTAAAATTTTTAGTCCCTTATTGTTAAATTTTGTGACAAAAAAGTGTTTGTCCCTTTGAATATCCATTACACTGTAGGGCGTTAAATTGATCCCTAAATTATGAAAAAATTGCACAACATGTCCTTATATTATGCTAAAATTACACTATAGATCCCTATACTACGTGGAAAATGCACTATAGGGCTTGGTATTAATTTTTTAAAATTAGTTACACCATAAGTCTCTACATTATAACAAAAACAAAATATTCATACAAAGAAAATGAATTTAAAAAGTTGGAGGCCAAGTAAAAGATTCTAAAATTTGGGGGCATAAAGTAATTTGGAAAAAGGACTCAGGCTGCAAAGTATAGCACTATAATGTATTGTTTGGATTCAGTTTTTTAAAGGAAAGGAAAGGAAATGATAGGAATAAAGTTTCCTTTCCTTTGTTTTTTTTTTTGGACGATACCTTTCCTTTGTTTGAATTCGATTTTTAATTAAAGGAAAGTAATTCAATGGATTTCAGAATCCTTTCTTTTCCTTTAAAACGTCAATTATTTTATCCTTCCGTTTTGGAGTCATTTCAAAGGAAAGGAAGTGATTATTTTTTTAAATGTCACAACTAACCTTATAATTTTAATATAATAATATTTTTACATAACACAAAAGGGTATAAAGGTATTTTTATATAAAATAATCCTTTCCTTTCCTTTCCTTTAATAATGTGAATCCAAACAAGTGATTCCTTAATCAATTATTTTCTTTTTCTTTATTAAATTTTTTTTAATCCAAACACGATTATCACTTTCTCTTCCATTCCTTTAATATTTTTATATTCCTATCATTTCCTTTCCTTTGATAATCTGAATCCAAACAATGCATAAGGGATTAAATATGCTAAGTTGGCAAGCTAAAGGACTAAAGTTGTCGTAAAATTGAAAGATAAGAGATTAACTTTGCAAGATAAGGGACTAAACTGATAAAAGATACAAAGATAAAGGATCAAATAGGTTATTTACCAAACAAAAAACTTACCAAAGTCTAATGATGTCCATGAATTAGGTTTAAAATCCCTTGTTGCGAATTTCCCATATTGTTTTTCCGCCATATCTAGTACTTTCGAACTACATCACAAAAGTCAACCGAAATTTCGTTATAGTTACGAAATGGATACGAAAACTTTGTAATATTACGAATTTTACCCTATAGCATCAACTTGTGGACGAGAAAATGCAGTAGCAATGATAAAAAAATCGAGTCCAATAAACCCAAAGGCTTCACAAAAAGAACCTTTATATCTCCAGCTTTCACTTCATTTGCAACTTTAGCCACATCTACGGCAACGGAAATTAAGGAACTAAAATGTTACTTTTGCGAGATAAGGGACTAAACTGACAATATATGGAAAGATAAAGGCGTGAATGGATTATTTGCCTTATTTTATTTTAGTGCTCCTTTTGCTGAATATGTGAACATTCTGTAAAATGGTTAAAGAAAATCTTGTAAGCTTATGTTTAATGATCTCCCCTGGTTTTATAAAAATTATTTTTGACCCTATAGAGAAACTATATCTCTACCTATTGGCCCCCCTAACTTCTCAGAATCTTCACTTGGGCCGATTTTGTTGTTTCAATGATAAAATATAAGTTATTTTGCATAATATATGGACCTGCAATTAACTCCAAAAAAATAAATACGCCCCAACAATATGAAAATATAAAAACGCCCCAACAATATTTCCTGTCACTGCCGCTGCCTGATAGAAGTTTTGTAAATTACCCAAATAATCCTTATGTTTCTCAAAATGTGTCACCATTAGTCCTTTTTGTCTTCTTCCGTCATACTATTAAAAAAAAGTCCCAAACATAAGGACCATTTGCGTAATTTAACAAGTTTTTCCAACAAGTCCCTGGATTCATGAAAAGTGTAATAACAGGACCAATCTAGCAAATAACGAAAAGAAAGACAAATTCAAGAAAAAAACCTCTTCCACCATCAAAGAGTACTCGAAGAACGTGTTCAAGATATAATGTATAAAAAATGAATCAAACTAAGATTCTGCACATTAAAAGAGCGTGAAAATCAGATACAATCGTTAGATTCTCCATGTTCGAATACTCGGATTGAAATAGGATGGCCCACAGGTGTTCCGTTTGTTCATCCACATGATCTTAATAATAAAGCGAAGATTGGGTTTCTTGAAACTTATGAACCTCTGCTAATCAAGACATAGAGTTGAGTTTGATTGAACCTGGTCAGCCGAGTCAACTCACAAGCTAACTCAGTACTGTAGGAAATTTTGCGAAGAGGCAATGTAGGGTCCACGCTAGAATCTGCATTGGTTGATTTATTATGTAGGGTTCACGCTAGAATTTAAGAGAATACACAAAAAAAATAAAAAAAAAATAAGATTAGTTGCATCCTCTCTATACTCTTCCATAAAGTAAAAGTATTGTTCTAACTAAAACCACGACCCTATTTGTAGGGATGGTTTGCGAGTATATGATACTTTAGCCTTTACTTTTTCCTTTTTCTTTTCCGTTTATAACAAACCAAAGGGGTATTAGAGTTTGTGTGAGTGCATAAAGCTCAAGTGGGTATTTGCTCCTTTTCGAATTACACGTACAGCAAACCACATGGGCATATAGTAAGATCTTGCCACATCTATTAAATTAGCCATGTTTATTCAGCAAACAAGCCAAAAAGAATTGAGTCATAAAAATCTAATTTACATCACATTTATAATCATCATTACAACAAACAAAGCCAACCAATCCCTAAATGTCATAACTAAGACTATCAAGGACTATTGTGCAAAAGGACTATTATGCAAAATGCGTATTCTCATCCACGAAAATTCTGCTGGTTTTCAAATGGTAGATCAATTAATGTTGCATTAGCGTAAAACTCTTCCAAATTATAGTACTCGCGTTGCTCAGGAAGAAATATATGCACAACTGCATCACCTAGAGAACCAATATAAATAAATAAATAAATACATAGATAACACTATATAGATAAAGAGAAATAAATTATATTAGTCCTTTATTTCTTACCTTTTGATAAAATAGTCCCTTATCTTGTAAACAGTAACAATTTCAGTCCCTTGTTGTTAAAGTTTGTGACAAAAAAATGTTTGTCCCTTTGTATATCCATTACATTATAGGGCGTTAAATTGGTCCCTAGATTATACAAAAATTGCACTACAGGTCCCTATATTATACTAACAATTGCACTATAGGTCCCTATATTATGCTAAAATTGCACTATGGGGCCCTATATTATGCAGAAAATGCACTATAGGGCTTGATATTAATTTTTAAAAACTAGTTACAGTATAAGTCCCTATATTATATATAAAAAAAATCATACAAATAAAATGAAATATAAAAATTGGAGGCCAAGTGAAATATTCTAAAATTTGGCGGTCATAAAGTAATAACAAAATGGAAACTTAGAAAAAGGACTCACGCTGCAAAATAGCATGATAAGGGATTAAAATGCTAAGCTGGCAAGGTAAAGGACTAAAGTTGTCACAAAATTGAAAGATAAGAGATTAAAATATTACTTTTGCAAGATAAGGGATTTAACTGATAAGATATATAATGATAAGATATACAAAGATAAAGGACCAAATAGGTTATATACCCAACCAAAGTCTAATAATGTCCATGAATTAGGTTTAAAATCCCCTGTTGCAAATTTTCCATATTGTTTCTCCGCCATATCTCGTACTTTCGAACTACATCACAAAAGTTTATAATTACAAAATGGACACAAGAAGTTTATAAAATTACGAATCATACCCTATAGCATCAACTTGTGGGCGAGAAAATGCTGTAGCGATAATAAAAAATCGAGTCCAATAAACCAAAGGCTTCACAAAAAGAACCTTTATATCTCCAGCTTTTACTTCATTCGCAACTTTAGCCACTTCTACAGCAACTATATTAAAGGAAAATGAGGGACTAAACTGACGATATATGGAAAGATGAAGGACTAAATAGATAAATAATTAGAGGACTTACAGAATAAGCTTTCAGCATCGTCATCAATTTCAGCTCGAGCTGACTTTTGGTCATTTCTTGTATATACAACTTTTCCGAATTTCTTGAATAAATATATAGAGATTATTAATATATAGAGATTAAATATTCTAGTTTCATATTTCTAACTTTAGTAGACAAACTTCTTAGCTTACTAATTAATTACCAATTTCTGAGGGCTATCAGATGAGATGTATTACAGAAAAAAACTCTTAGACAAGAAAAGTATAAATTTTATCTATAAAAAGTAAATAATATAAAATGAAACTAGAATAAAATTCAGGTTCAGCAAAACCATTAAAACCCATTAAAGGTTTTTTGTTCTTATTACCTTAAACCATCCAACAACTAAAAACCATTTTCTTTACAAGATGAAATCCTTTTTCTCCCTTTTTTCTTCCTTCCTCAACTTGTTCTGCACCTGCATCAAGTAATACTTTTGCTACATTATTTCTTCTTTCCTCAACTTGTTCTGCACCTGTATCGAGTAATACTTTTGCTTCATTATTTCTTCCTTCCACAACTTGTCCTGCACCTGTATCAATTAATCCTTTTGCTTCATTATTTATTCCTTCCTCAACTTGTTCTGCACCTGTATCAATTAATCCTTTTGCTTCATTATTTCTTCCTTCCTCAACTTGTTCTGCACCTGTATCAATTAATCCTTTTGCTTCATTTTCTCTTCCTTCATAAAGTAATCCTTTTGCTTCCTTTTTTCTACCTTCCTCGACTTGTTTTGCGTGTACATCGAGTCTAAGTGGGACAAGACTTTCAAAATATGGATATGCAATATAACAACTCACTTCAACCGGAAATTCCACTTCGTCAAAGGATTGCTTTTCAAGATTGTATATTTTAATTTTATTACTACCATAAGACCATTGTCTAGCAGCTAACAAATTCGATATTTTCTTAGATCCATTATCTCTCATTATCCATTCCAAGTCTTTATTAAAATACTGTAGACAATTAGCTACAGACAAAATAGGAAATGTAATAGAAGTGTGTGGTGGTGGTAGCACTTGGAATTTCTCAGTTAAAAGATTAAAAGCAAGAGTTGATTTGTCCTTTAGCTCCCAATATAAAGTACCATTTAAAAAAAATCCGCCACAGAATCCGAAAGCAATTTGATAGATCAAAGTAGGAGCATCCCTATGTCTTACCAAACGCACCACCTTGTAAACCATGAAAGGTGTAATCATAATATTCATAGGAACAAATAGGTAACATAAGGTGCTTTTGTGTTGAAGGGTTCATCAAAACAATTTCTTCTTTTAGGTGATTTAGATACACTAGACACACCAGCCCATTGCAAGAACCTGCTACCCTAAAAAAAATTGGTGGTTCGTCCCTTATAAGAGGGTATTTGATTTCCTTCATCAAATTTTTACCCCCTACATAATATAATAGCCTTCTGTCTCCTTTAGCAATAACTTTCATATTAGATTTGGATCGTTCGGAATGTGTTTTAATCAACACAGGGCTCTCAATCATTCCACACCATGATTTTGATACTTACTTGAATCGCATAACAAACTTCACGGGTAACCTTGATAGTACCTCAAAAACTAATTCGGGTGGAATATAAACATTAGACATTGATCCAGATGCTTGATTTAAGTTTGCAGTTTTAAGTTTAATTATGCTTGTAGGAGAGAAGACGGATTACCATGGGACTCTTTTCCTTTAAAAAGGTAAAAAATATAGGTGTTTATATAATCCAAGGATTCTACAAGCACAAAACTTCTTTCTGCTAAACTCTCTAAACTCTACCAGCTAAATTGTTACCGCGATGTTATCAGGTAATCTCCAAGAAAAAAGAATAGTTTATTATATGAATAATGCCAAGAATAGGCAAATTATAGTAAATTTCTTTCTAATAGGAATATTTAGTGCCTGTTTGGGATTGATTATTTTGGAGTTAAAAACGTTTTTTTGATTAAAATTAAAATATTTGTAAAAAATATTTTAATATCTAAAATCACTTTTAAGTGATTATCACTAATTTAGTGTTTTTTCTAAAAATTATTTTTTAGAATCTAAAATATTGCTATGAATCATCATTAAGTGATTATTTTTAAAAACAATCCCAAACAGACACTTATCTTTACTTCCTTATATATTAATAATATTCTTTCTATAACACATTTAAACTACCCCTACAATATTACTAAACAACTCCACCCTATTATTTAACTAAAATAAGAATAAATTATTCCTGATTTGATAAGAGCATATTTGGACACCATAAACCACCACCCGAGGATACGGGTCTGGATAGCCATACTGGTGATTTGGAAGAGATCTTTCGAATATTTCATCTTTTCGTCTGTATCTTCACTTACATTCTGTAAAGAATGATAACTCAGCTTAGCATTTATCCATCAAAAAGATTAAGACTCGAATGACAAAGAGTACTCAAAGAGCGTGTACAAAACATAGCTGATAAAAAAAGGAATCAAATTAAGATTCTGCACATTAAAAGAGTGTGAAAATCACATACAATCATTAGATTCTCCATGTTCGAATACTCGAATTGAAATAGGATGGCCCACAGGTGTTCCGTTTGTTCATCCACACGATCTTAATAATAAAGCCAAAATTGGGTTTCTTGAAACTTATGAACCTGGTTGGTCTGCTAATCATGATATGGAGTTGAGTTTGATTGAACCTGGTCAACTGAGTCAACTCACTGGCTAACTCAGTACTGCTAATCATGATCAGCTTTGGTTGATTTATTATACCTTTGCAGACATAACTGATCTTAATGGTGCACATTTGTTAAGAAATGTATGTAAATATAACAAAGTTTTGATGATGTGGAATTTTACTAGATTGTTTTCTTCATGTATTTTTTCTAAAGATTTTGCCTCTGGAATTTGATGTTCATGAGGGTATAACAAAATTGAGTAATCATATATACCACCCAAATTCATACCACCCAAATGTCACCCAATGACGTGGCGTGAATTGATTGGTTACAATTTGTTAATGCATTTATTTGCTTGATTTGATTAAAGATTTGTAACCAATCAATTCACGCCACGTCATTGGGTGACATTTGGGTGGTATGAATTTGGGTGGTATATATCATTACTCAAACAAATTATAGGGGTATTTAGTAAGATTTTATAATGTAAATATTAAAAGAGTAATGCTGTAAAGTTGAAAAATTAGGGAATAGAATGTTACATTTGCAAGATAAAAATGTTACGGGTCTAAAATGCTACTTATACAAGATAAGGGACTAAAGTGTTAAATTATGAGAAGATAAAGGACCAGATAGGTTATTTATCCAACAAAAAACTTATTTAAGTCTTGGGATTGCAATCCCTGTGTTGGAATTTTTCCATATTGCTTCTTTGTCATATCCCAAACTTTTGATCTGCATGACAAAAGTCAACAGAAATTTCATTATAATTTCAAAATGGGTGCTAACATTACGAATCATACCCTATAGCATCAACTTGTGGGCGAGAAAATTTAGTAAATAACTTATTTGGTCCTTTATGTTTGCCTTTTTTTGAAAATTTAGTCCCTTTATCTTTCGATTTTGTGACAATGTTAGTACACGAGTTAACATATCATCAATGTGTTAAAAGACAAAAACACCCTTATGAAAAAATGATATCATCAATTTGTTATGGAAAAATGATTACTTGAGATTTTTTTTTTCCAAATATCATTGAAAAACTGAAAAATGACTAATGGAGCCTGATTGAGATTGTTCTTGTTTTTTAAAGCATTGTTTCTAAAATTGAAAAAGTGACTTAAATATTTGAAAGTATTTTTCGTAGAGCACTATGTATTACTTACAAAAAGCACTTGAAGTTGAAGTAACTCTCACGCTCTGTCACAAAATTAAAGGATGAGGGATTAATATGTTCCTTTAGGAAGATATCGGACTAACATTATCACAAAATTGAAATATAAGAAAATAAATGTTACTTGTGCAAAATAAGGCACTAAACTGACCGAATATGCAAAAGATAAAGGTCCAAATGGATCAATTATCAGATGAGCTTACAAGCCTTTTATTTAGTTAACGAGCCCTTTCCTCCAATATCTGATGGCTTAGTATTTTATGTCCCGTTGTTTTTGTAATTATGATTTGGATCTTATAGTCTCTTCAGCTAACTCCGGGTGTGAGGTGATTAGTAAATCTTGTTGTCTAGTGAGCTTGGGCAAGAGCTAGTGGAGTGTGATGAGCAAAAATTGCATTATAAGTCCCTATATTATGCAAAAAGTGTAATACAAGTCTATATTGAAAAGATGAGGATCAATTACAAATCAAGTATGAAAAACTTCAATTTAGCTGTGAAGAAGCACATTTACATGACACATTTAGCAAATCTTACCGAATTTAAACAAGAATTATTGTATCAATGGGTAAAAGAAATATCACTCTTTCTTTATCGTTGATTTATAAATCTATATATGATAAAGGAGAGTTCAATTTAAATTTATTTGTGATGATTTTCCATGATAATCATGCTATGATCCCTCATATAAATAAAATTAATTGACAAACATTTTAACTAACATTATAGTTTTATGTAAATATCGCTTAAATAGAAATTTGAACTTTAACATTTATATAAATGCAGACTATAAGAAAATTCTCATAATATACTCAAAAACATATTATTATTTTAAATTTACTAAAAATAATCAAAACACCTTTATGGTTAAAGTAGAAAATTATTGTCTAATAATATCCACATCATCTTTAGAGAAATCATACACCCATTAAAAATTCACTAACAAAGAATAACAGATGAAACAAAATTTGTAATCCATTGAAAACAAATCTAACCCATTAATAGATGAACCTTTTAGGGACGAAAAAAAATATCTAGTATTGTTGAAGTTGGAACTTATAAGAAAATTCTCATAATATACTCAAAAACATGTTATTATTTTAAATTTACTAAAAATAATCAAAACACCTTTAATTAAAGTAGAAAATTATTTTCTAATAACATCCACATCATCTTTAGAGAAATCATACACCCATAAAAAATACATACAATTCATTAAAAAAGAATAACAGATAAAACAAAATTTGCAATCCATTGAAAACAAATCTAACCCATTAATAGATGAACCTTTTAGGGACGAAAAAAAATATCTAGTATTGTTGAAGTTGGGAATACATGTTTTGAAACTTTTTAAACAATTAACTCTTAAAATACTATGTTAAATAAATATATTAACTAAAATGTTATTAATTTAAGTTAATTAAAAATATAAAATATAAAAATTTATTCTACGCAAAGTAGTTTTATAACTTAAGTTCAAAAATAAAATAATAAAATTGTTAATTGTCGTCCGTGGACACTAAAACAATTGGATAATATTTTCCAAATTTTTTTTTCCTTCATTTACATACTTAAGAATATAGACACCCTATTCTGCTATTCACTTTAAATTAGACATTTAAATATATTTTTCAATATATACAATGAAAACTGATTATTTTGTCCAATAAAGACTAATCTTATATATATCATTTTAAAATTTAAAGATTTTATTTATAAGGTTTTAGAGGTTCCTTTTAAATATCTAAACATCATACCCTTTCCACCTAGTTCCATTTAAAGGCTAATCAGAATAAAAATGAATATAAATGAAATTATAATATTTTTTTACCCCATTTATATATACATATGCCCCATACAAAACATAAATTCTAAAAACAAAAAACCCTATTTTCTGAAAACATTTTCAACTCCTTTTTCACCTATTTCCGGAAATTCTTACCATGGTAATAGGCGACGGTGCTTTCGCGACAAAATTTAGTGTAGTAGTGGCGGCGAGCTACAATGGTAGTGGTGGTTTAATGATGATGGTGGTCTAGTGAAAAGGAGGTAGGGTTCACCATGGGGGCTCTTGGCAATAGATTCACGCCAGCTTTTGGTGTAGCAGTGACGGCGAGCTACGACAATAATAGTAGTGTCACCGGCGGAATTCGTGTTTTCAGATCTCGTTGAACGGAGATGGCCCTAGGGTTTCAAATATACTTGGCGTTTTTTCGGATGTAAGCAGGGATTTTTTTAGCATACTTAGAAACTTTTTAATTATAGTCAGAGGCTTATGAGCCGACTCAACTGTTTTGTGAGTTGACTTAGTGTTTTTCTGAGTCGACTCAGAGGCTTGATGAATCCTCTCTTGAAAATTGCTGGAGTTGACTCACAAACTTGTTGACCACTTCTTTTTCATCTTATGTGAGTTTGGTTTATCTTAAAATATCTTTAGTATTTGGTTATATATAAATTTGAATATAGTCTTTAATAAGAACAATTTTTTCATCCTTCTTTATATGTAATAAAATCAGTATTCACGACTTTTTTCTGTCGAAATCCTAAAAAAAAATATCTAAAAGATAAAAGAATATAAAACAAAAATAAATTAAGAAGTTTAAATGATTATTTTTCTTTTCTTTGTAAATAATACTAAACAATGTTATAAATTTTATATTTTTTGAAATTTATTATTAACTAAGCAGTAGGATAGTAAGATGGTACTCACCATTTTATAAAAGTATTTATGATTGAATTTTTATTATAGAGCCAATTGTTGATTGATGCCTATTAAAAAACTTATTTAGAAAAAGGTGCCTAGAAAAAAATATGAGCCAATTGTTGATTGATGCCTATTAAAAAATTTATTTAGAAAAAGGTGCCTAGAAAAAAATATTTATTGAAAACAGCCCCATTCCAAATTACCCTTATAATTAACAATTAAAAAAATAAGAAAAAAACTAATAAACACACGCGCGCGTCCGTGAATTTTTAAAATCGTCATAACTAATTCAAAAAAAAATCAAAAAAAATTATATTTGGATAAATCAAATTAATATTTACGTCTATGATTTTTTTCTGAATTTTCTGAATTTTTTGATTTTTTTTTTAATTTTTTTTTTCGCAGACACGAAATTTCATGTTTAAAACATGGAATTTCATGTTTATTTCACGGTTTAAAAGATGGAATTCCATGTTTAAAACATGGAATTCTATGTTTAAAACATGGAATTCCGTGTATGCGAAAAAAAAAATTAAAAAAAACCAAAAAAATTCAAAAAAAATCAAAAAAATTCGTAGACGTAAATATTAATTTGCTTTATTCAAAAATACAATTGTTTTAATTTTCTGATTTTTTTTGAATTAGTTATGACGGTTTTAAAAAAAAAAAATTCACGGACGCGCGCGTGCGATGGAATTAGTAGTAGTAGGTGGTTGTGGTGGTGGTTGTGGTGGTGGAGGTGGTGATGGTTGTGGTGGATGTAGTGGTGGTTACATACATGGTGGTTGTGGTGGTGGTTGTGGTGGTGGTGGTGGTGGTGGTGGTAGTGGTGGTGGTGGTGGAGAAAGAAGTACCCTATTATTTGTTTAATATTTAAAAATTAATATTGTATTAAAATAAAATAATATATTTAATAATAAGGGTAGTAAAAGTATGGTAAATATAAAGGGGATGTTTTCTATAAATATTTATTTCATTAGGCATTTTTTTATAAAATATTTTATTGAAGGCATAAAAGAACAATTAGGTAGTTTAATGGGGATGTTATCAACAATAACCCCTTAAAAGAAAATGTAAGGTTAAAAAATAATTTACAAATATAATTTTTTTCATTCTATAAATCAAAAGAATTAAAATGGTAAGCAAATATAGCGTGGTTTTCAAACCTTTCATAAAAACACAATCCCATTATTTTAAACTTCCTAATTCCATTATTACTTTTCAAGTATTAATTTCAAATCCCAACTATCAGATATAATTTAAAATTTTATTAACACCTTCAAATTTAAAGTTATACAATCGATACTCTGTCCAACAACTTGCGATTATCTGGCCAGCAAATTACATAGGTATTTGTTAGCAGCAAAGTGTCATTTGTATTTCGTCTGTTTCTTTTGGTTTCACAACAATATTTGTGTACCGATATTTGGTACTGTACAGTTTAATTTTTTTTCCTTTTTCTGTTTATAACAAAGTATATGAGTTTGCGGTAGTCCATAAAGCACAATGGGGTATTTTCTCCTTTTTCGAATCACATGATTTTTTGGGTACGTATAGCAATATAGCAAACCACTAGGGCCAAAGGGGCATATAATAAGATCTTGACACGTTTGCTAAATTGTTAGATTAGAAGTATTTTTGACAAACAAGCCAAAAAAAAAAAACGAGTCGTAAAAATCGAATTTACATCACACCTCTAATCATCATTACAATAAACAAGCCGAATAATCGCTAAATGTCATACCTAAGATAGACTATCGTGGACTTCTATGCAAAAGGACTATTATGCAAAATGTGTACTCTCATCACAAAAATTCTGCTAGTTTTCAAATGTTAGATCAATTTAATGTTGCATTAGCATAAAACTCTTCCAAACTATTGTACGTTAAGAAACAGAGAAATCTCTTCGTCAGTTTTATCAGTTACATGTAACGGAAGACCATCATTTTCCGGTGCACAACACCATACATTAACATCAGAAAACGGTGAATTATCCATGTTTTCCGATCAAGATCATCAAGTAGATAAAAGTTTCATAACTTTAGTAAAATCCGACAAAGGTGGGGTCCACATACGAGATTTTAACGGAAGATGGGCATTCGTAGATAATGATCTGGGCCCACAAGAAGCAGTAGTGTATCCAGGACTAGCGCTATATCAAGCTACAGCTGGATATATAAGTCCTGCGTTATTTCGAACAGAGATTAATAATATACAAGATAATATGTATGGAAGATATTCGATTGTATTTAAACTTATGGCTAAATCTATGACAAGTCTTAATTGTAATGAAATGAGAGCTGCTGGTCATGGGGTTGAAGCGCAATTTCAAATTCCTAATGATTTTATGCAAAGAAGTGTTGATAAACTTCTTAATCGAAGTAATTGTCAAAATTTCAATTTGCCCCTTGTACAAGATGGTATGTACTCATTTAACCCGTTTAGTCCTTTATCTTTCACCTTTTTAGTTTGTTGTCATTTGATTTTGAGACAATTTTAGTCCGTTAAATCCACATGTCACCATATCAAAAGACTAAAATACCCTTTAAAGTGAAGGGTATTTTAGTCTAAAAGGCTGAAAACACACAAAATTGAAAGATAAGGGATTGAAATGCTATGTTGGTAAGATAAAGGACTAACATTGTAACAAAATTGAGAAATAAGGGATAAGAATGTTAAGTTGGTAAGATAAAGGACTAAATTTGTCACAAAATTGAAAAATCAAGGATTAGACTGTTACTTTTACAAGATAAGGGACTAAACTGTAAAAAAATGTGAAGATAGAGGACCAAATGGACTATTTTTTGCCTTATGTGAACATTCTGTAAAATGGTTTAAGAATTTTTTGTAAGCTTATAATTCATAGTCCCCTTATGTTTATAAAAATTACTTTTTGACACTAAAAATTATTTTTCAACCTTTTAGCCCCCTAACTTCTCAGAATCTTCGCTTGGCCCTATTTTGTTGTTTCAGTGATAAAATAGAATTTACTTTGACTAATATAGGGACCTAAATAATGCAATTAACTCCCAAAAAAAAATTACCCAAATGATCCTTATGTTTTGGACTTTAAGACTAGTTAGTCCCTTATGAATCTAAAAAGTGTCACCATCAGTCCTTTTTGACTTTTTCTGTCACAAATAATAATAAAAAAAGTCCCGAATATAAGGACCATTTACGTAATTTTAGTATTTAACAAGTTTTCCCAACAAGTCCCTGGATTAATAACACAGTGTAATAACAGGACCAATCAAGCAAATACCAAAAAGAAAGACAAATTCAAGAAACAAACCACTTCCACCATCAAAAAGATTAAGACTGGAAGCACAAAGAGTACTCAAAGAACGTGTACAGAACATAGCTGATAAAAAAGGAATCAAATTAAGATTCTGCACCTTAAAAGAGTGTGAAAATCACATACAATCATTAGATTCTCCTTGTTCGAATACTCGAATTGAAATAGGATGGCCCACAGGTGTTCCGTTTGTTCATCCACATGATCTTAATAATAAAGCCAAAATTGGGTTTCTTGAAACTTATGAACCTGGTTGGTCTGCTAATCATGATATGGAGTTAAGTTTAATTGAACCTGGTCAACCCAGTCAACTCACTGGCTAACCCAGTACTGCTAATCATGATCTTTGATCAACCTTTGCAGATATAACTGATCTTGATGGTGCACATTAGTTAAGTTATCTATGTAAATATAACAAAGTTTTGTGATATTCTTGTATGTAGAATACTGATGTGGAATTTTACTAGATTGTTCTCTTTATGTATTTTGTCTAAAGTTTTTGCCTCTGGAATTTGATGTTCATGAGGGTTTAATGCACTTATAACAAATTATAGGGGTAGTTAGTAAGATTTTACAATGGAAATATTAAAAGAGTAATGCTGTGAAGTTGAAAGATAAGGGATTACAATGGTATATTTGCGAGATAAAGAACTCAAGTTGTGATGAAATTAAAGGGTACGGGTTTAAAATGCTACTTATGAGAGGTAAGGGACTAACTTGTTAAAATATGCGAATATATAGGATTAGATAGGTTATTTACCCAACAAAAAACTTATTTAAGTCTAACAATCTCCATGATTTGGGTTTGGGTTTGAAATCCCTTGTTGCAAAAAGACTAGATCTTTTTCCACTGTATTTAATTGACTTAGGTGTGTATTAAGAGACTTCCTTTTGTTTTTATCTTTATTGTATCGGGATGATACAACTTTGAGTTCAGGGTCTTGATGTTTCTCTATTCGTGATATAATAATTTAGGTTGGAGACATCATTTTAGGTGTGTATGATTAATTAATTATATATTTTTATTTGTATTTTTATAATGTCTTATTTCTTGTCTTGATTTGATAAATTATTTTTTTTAAAGCATATTTGGTTTAATTTGTGTGTTAATGTGAACTTTAAAGATATATATGTGATACAGTTAGATGCCAAATCAATTCTAAAGAGATATGGAAAGAATTAAGAGATAAAAAGGAAGTAGAGATAAAATAGGAAAGAAAAAGCTGTCAAGTAAATCTGAAATTCTGCAGCTACGTTCACTAAAATGAAGATAACTTTAAATCGGCTGGGAATTTGGATGAGCAATCAAAAAGAAAACTTAGATCTTTTCGATGCGGTCATTTCGATATAAAGTAAGAAAAAATCGGACCAATAACGATGGAGATACGACCAAAATAAGACATCAGTGTTTATCCTCTCGCCTATATTTTAGGAAACGAATTTGAGTTGGACTTGGACTCAAATTACTTGCTAACTACTCCAAAATTTCGACCTAGGCTCTTCCTAACACCTATAAATACACCCTCTTATCATTGTAAACATGTCCTTGCCTCTTCTTAACTAATCCTTAGTATTATTCATCATAGAAGTCATTCAAGAGAAGCAAGTTGACAGTATGTATCTTTATTTTAGTTTATTTCTTGTTAGCATGAACTACTTTTCCCATAACTTGAGTTTTGCATATGTATAGTCTTTGAATTCTATTTTCTTCAATCTAAGTTTGTTTGGGAAAACTTTTTTAAATTGATTCTAACTTCTTAACCATATATTTGTTATATGTGCTTTGATTTATTTTCAGTCTTAATCTTGTTCACGTTAGGATTGTTTTAATAGTAGTTAGATGGTCATCCAGAAGAGGTTTCTAATTATTTAAACATCACATAAGCATTTAGTGTGCGGTAGTGATCCGGAAGGGCTTTCATAACTAGATAGTCAATAGGGTTTATGATTTAACCACCGATCATTGCGCAGGGTCCCCTTATCCAAGTCCCCTGGTAATTGTTAGGCCGCACCTAAGTCCACCCGAAAGGGGGTTAGGAGGAATATAGAATCCTGACTACTTATCTAAGAGCTTTAATCACCCTTATTAACTAGTAGAAGAAACAAAAGGATTAGTGCATACTAGCAAAACCTGAGCTATACTCTCTCATAATATTCTCTCATCTTTTATTTACTGTTCTGTCTTTAGTTTAATTAATCAATATTTCCTTAATCAATCATTCAAATTTACTTTTCTTGTCTTTAATTCATCGAACTAATTATTACTACGCGTTTAAGTTAATCCATTCGTATAACACACTAAGTCCCTGAGAACGAATCTGTACTTATCGTTAAAACTTGCGTATGACCTGTGATACTTGCGGTGAGTACCGTGCTTAGGTTAGGGTGTTAGTTGCATCTTATTTTTATCGTTATTTTATCACATCCTAACCGACACCAACACAAAATCATAAAATCAATCTAAAACATTCTTTTCTTTAACAAAATAATTTTTTTTCCGTTTATTAATCGCATAGACCTTATTTTTGCTCGTTTTAACTATCTTGATGTATCATCTTTTTGTCCAACCCCTTTTTGTTATTTTGTGTGTTGTAACACACAAAATAGTCATTTGTGTATTACAGCAACACATAAATTCACGTATTCCCTTTTAGTCATGCTTTTTTTCAGTCTGTGGTTTTGTGTATTACATGAACACACAAATTAACAAAACGCAGTTGGACAAAAAGATAATACATCCAGATAGTAAAAACCGAGTAAAAATAGGGCATATGCAATCAATAAAGAGAAAAAATGATTTTGTTAAAGAAGGGAATATTTTGGATTGATTATATGATTTTGTGTGTTACATGAATACATAAATATATTTTTATGTATTGTAGGAACACATAAAACTGAATATCAAAATCTAGAATAAATAAAAATCGAAAAAATTCGCTGATGTAGATATGAACTTGTCATGTCAAAAATGCAATTTTTGATTTTTTGGGAATTAATTATGAATTTTTATAAAAATAAACCCACAGACATGCAAGTGTGGTTGAATTAATAAATATTTTTTGTGTGTTATAGCAACACATAAAACGGAATATCAAAATTAAAACGTTAAAAGATTCAAAAAAAAATCATAGATACAAATATTAATTTGCCCCGTCTAAAAATGCAATTTTTTTTTATTTTTACGATTTTTTTCATATTTCACGGACGCGCGCTTGTGATAGAATTAGTTGGTGGTGATTGATGGTGACTAAACTAGTAAGTGGTGGTTAGGAGCGAAGGTGGTGGTGGTCGGAAAAAATAATGATGGTGGGAATGGTCGTGGGTGGGGGTGGCGGTGGCGGTGGTGAGGGTGGGGGTGGAGGTGGTGGTGTGGGTAGGGGTGGGTGGTGGTAGATAGTGGAGGTGGTGCTGTGGTGGAGTGCTTGTGGTGGTGGTGGTCGGTAGCGGTAGGTGGACTTCAAAATAAAAAGAAAATAAATAAATAATATTATATAATAAAATATTAAAATAATAAGAATAAAATGATATATATAATTAAAGTAATATTTAATAGATGAATAGTTTTGCAATATTCTAACTTTTTGTTTTTAACTGATAATTAGTTTGTAGTTGTAACTAATTATGAATAATTTCACTCTGTTACCTATAAGTCTAAAAGTAATATATAAAATTATCAATTATTGTTCGACATGGGGCGCATAGAAGTATTGGATATTTTTCAACTACTACAAATTAAATTGTCCCACATTTAGTCTCGTAAACACAATATTCACTTTCAATTAAAGATTAAATATATTTATTATAATATATACCATGAAGTTTTTTTTGGTCAATTAAGTTATTCTTATATATAATATAAAAACTATCATTTTAAAATAATTAAATATTTTGGTTCATATGGTCTTAGAGATCCCTCGTAAAGACCCAAACATCCCACGACTTTACCTTGTTCAACATATAGGTCATTTAGAATGAAAAATATAAATTAAATTATAATACTTTCCTACCCCATTTATATATATATACATATGCCCTATTCAAAATATAAACCTAAAATAAAAAAACCCTAATTACTGAAACAACAGTGGTTCATAGCGGTGGTCTCACGACAATTTTTAGCATAGTAGTTGCAACGAGCTGTGGTGGTGGTGGTTTAATGATGGTGGTTGTTGGTGGGTCCTGGTGTGTTATTCTATTAATTCAAAAGTAAAGGAACCACAATCACCGCAAGTGTACGGTTGTCCAAGTAATATTCGATAAATCGAGTTCGTTCGCAGGGACGGATTAGGCACAACTCAGGTATTAATCGAAAAGTAAGAGTAATTGCTTAACAGAAAATAAAATAAAGATTTTTATTTTGTTTTTATAAATTAAAAATTGCAAGAAAATAAACTACTGAATTAAAAGAAAGCAAATAAAAGAGATTTGAAACTTCAGATGAGAAAGAGTACTTGATCCTCGCAAGGGTTTCACCTAATCTATCTAATTCATGCTTCTGTTTAAGGGCTAAACTGGTATTATTATGCTAGTCGAGACTCTAATATCTCCTAGCCCCCGTCAGGGTGGACCTAAGAGCTATCCTACGGTATTACAAACCCCGTCAGGGTGAATATAAGCTACTTTCAGATGAATAATAATTTACCTCATTGGCTGCATGGTTAGTTAAGCCTGTCAAGGTCAATAACGGATACTATGCGTCTATTATCTAAGTCTGTAATTAAACCCCCCGTCAAGGTGATCCATACGCCACTATATGGAATAGCCTAATTACTATGAGCTAAGTTTGATTCATGACTTCAAAATTAGTGATTAAAACAAAATAATAGTCAACACAAAATACCTAGTCTAATTTAAACTATTAAATCCCAAATTCAGAAAACATAAACTAAACAGAATTAAGTTCAACCCATATAGCGATTCTCAAGTACTAAAGAAATTAGTTCATAACGGAATGGAAAACTAAAATTAAAATAAATGAATTCATAGTTTCGAATTACAGAAAGAAAATAAAGAACCTAAAGGTTAAGATGACTGATGATGGAAGAACAGGACTCCTCCAGCACTAGCTTCTCCTTGCCTTCTTGCTCTGACTTGAAAACCTTAAGCCTCTTGTGTAATTCTCTGAAGTGTGTGAAAGTAGGAGGTTAAGGGGTGTATTTATAGGTGTTGGAGGAGTCTAGGTCGAATTTTGCTTGGAGTGGAAGACAAGTCAAAGACTCTCAAATTCGTAGCTCTTAAAAGATAAGATTCTGCTGATTTGATTTGGTCATATCTTTTTCAATACTTATCTGTTTGAGAAGTTCCAATATATGAAACTGCTTGTCTTGGAAAGCTCTTTCTATTGGTGCAGACCATTCGTCCAGAATCCTAGCCAATCTTTTATTATGATTTAATTCCTAAAACGTGGCTGGATTTCAGATTTCAAAAGGCATCTTTATCTTTTCCTCCTTTAAATAAATCTTTACCAAATCTTCTTATTTCCATGTAAATCTTCTTTCCTTTCATCTTTATCTTGACTTGGCCTCTAAGTAATTACCATTTATCTTTAAAAGCTTCACATTAAATAAATAATTAAACCGCATATGCTTAAAAAGAATAAATCAATAAATCAAGAAATCAAAATAGGAAAGTGTACTCTAAAAATAGAAACTCGACTAGAAATCATTTCCTAACACTCTAAAATACACTAAGACTTTATTCTCACTTTTTCTCCTTGGATTGGTCTTTCAAGAACCTATTAACTTTGCATTAAAAACAGTTAAATTTATGCACAAAAGCTCAGATTCTGCAAATAGTTAATTTCCAAGGGGAGAAAGTGCAATATGATCAAATAAGCTTAAAAGTCTATCAAACAAGTCATTTATTCACCTAAAAGGATGTCTCCAAGGGGCTAATAATTAGAACAAATCGGGAGACATCAAGACCCCAAACTCAAACCTTTGTCGTCCCGACAAAGTAAAATAAAAATAAAACAAGGATCTTTTAGGTGAATGCAGAAGGTAGAAACTAGAAAATACTCCGAAAGCAAAACTTAAAACAAATTTCATATAGTCTACCCTAGGAATTAATATACACCTACACTTATCATGCAAAATCAAATACAAAACAATATCAATTCAAAATTAATTTCACAATGCTAGAAGGTTACGCTTAATTACTTATCTCAAGATGGTGGCTATAGGGTGTTCCTCAATCTTTACTTGTGTTGAATGTTCCACTTAGAATAATCCCTATTAACTCACTGTGCATCTAGAAATCACGAGGTCTTTACGGTTTTAGCGTAGGCTTAAGGACGGTACGGTATGTATATTTGGTAAATTTGAAGTGAGCTTTTGGCTCTCTCCTCACTTACCATCAACAACTGTCCAAGAGCTTGAGTTTACACTCGAATAACGTTCTCACTCAACCCAATTGACGCGCTTAATTAGCGTCCCCAAATTAACCCAATAAGCACTAAGGATGACTCACATAAAAATTTCCACTTTGCCGGTCCGAATATATAATCTTTTCAAATCATTCGTTTTTTTCTTTTCTTGTAGCTATGACTCTCTTTATGATGTTGAGATATCATGCTATTTTTCATAGTTATGCCTATTCATAACTTGAGCTCGAAGCTTCTTTTCCATTCACTATTACCCCGGCAAAGGGTTACAATACAATAAACCTGTGAATCATCATCATGTAAAGCACAAAGCATCATTGATAAGCTCAAAAATCCCAACCCAATGTAAATTCCCATATAGTGGACCCACCACCCCAAACTCAAGCTCAAGACAGGAAGTCTCAGGATCGTGATTCAAGTGCGGGTCATATGGTCATGCCTAATAATCTAAAGGGAAATTGGCTTATAATGTGGCGACAAAAGAAAGGCTTAAAGGCTAAAAAATTTGTCTAAGAAGGATACAATTAATTCAGGGATAGACAGCTAAAAAGGATTCAAAGGGCTAACAAAGAACTGCCTCTATCATTTTCCTATCTACACAACTCGTCTCTAGTTCATACCTAAGTGGGTTCTCTACTCATTTAGATCTCACGTTCTACAAACCACCTATTATCCTTAAGCACAAGTTTACTTCTTTTGCATTGTTCATTAATTCTCCCTATCAATTATCTCATGTTTGCATGCAATCAAAGTTCAGTTTATACTAACTCCTAAAATCAACTATTTTCTATCATTAATTCATGAAAAGCATGCTTGATGGGGGCATTTAAAAGTCTCTACAGTCACGCAACCCTAAGATTAATTTTATTGAAAGCATGTAAATCACAAAAAATTGGGATGAGGCAACGAACCCCACCCCAAACTCAAAAGTGAGTCGTGTCCCCACGACTCGAAAAAGACTTAATAAAGAAATAAAATTAAACTAAACTACCTAACTAGTGTCTACCATCAATTAAGAAGAAGAAGAATTAGAACGGGGTACCTGGCCATGAAGATCCATAGTGTCCTCCTCCAAAGGGGGAGTATAATTATCAATATCCATGAATAAAGTTACCTCTTCCAGTGTTGACTTAATCTGTGTAATTTCCTTCCAAAGTGCTCCGATGTCTAATCGTAAAAGTTCGAACTCTTGTTGCAAATTGTGAGCCCATGGAGGAATTCCAGAATCAGTTTGAGAAGAAGAAGAACCTTGAACTTGAAATTGTAGCTTGTCTTCAGGCTTTGATGATACCCTCATCCTTGCTGTTAATTTCCCGTGTTGTGGTGGTGCAGGTGCCTTCTCTTGTGTTTCTTCAGTAGGCTCATCAAGATTGATGGCCTTTTCAATTGTGGAACCAGGCAAACTCTTGTTCTTCCCTAGGATACAACACCTTCTCTTATAATCCAAAGCATCTGTTCTGTTTGTCATGGTTGAATTGACCCCAAACTCAAGTTTATACCAAGGATAGAATAAAGTTAAGAAAACTTGGTATAACTTGAGTTTCTTGCTTGGATTAGATGAAGGAAGTTGTTTTCTTGATGAATCTTGGAAGAACTCTTGAAAGCTTGATGATCTTGATTGTGTTTAATGGTGAATTTGATGTAGAGGATGTGTTTATGGAGGATGGAGGAGAGATTTGATGATGTTAATGGGTTTGTAGTAGAGGTTTAATCAAGCTTCAAGGTGTTTTTATAGGGTTGGGAGCTGGAAAATTCGTGTGGAAGAGGCTAGGGTTTATCTCCTTAAGGTTAGAAGTTGACTGGGCTTCGAATTCTTCACAGACCGCCAGTCCGCGGTGCATCCCTGCGGTGCAGGGGGTAGTCCGCGGGGGTAGTCCGCGCGCAACAGCTATTGATTTTTTTCGCTTCTGTCTTGACCCCGAGCTAGCACCCCGTGGTACGGGTTTTTGCCCTGCGGTGTAGGGGTGCGGTGCATGGGGTAGTCCGCACCATCTCCGTCAAAAAACCCGCGGTACACAACCCGTGGTACGGGTTTTTGAGGCGCGGTATAGGGCGCGGTGCACCGCGGCTATCAGCTTCATTTTTTTCTTGCTTCTGGATAAAACCCGTTGTACAGACCCGTGGTACGGGTTTTTGGGGCGCGGTACATCCCTGCGGTATAGGGGGTACACCGCGGGGGTAGTCCGCGCCAGCCTTTGATTTTCCAAAAAATTTCTCCAAGCTTCCCAAACTCAATTCCTGCACCATTAACACAATACCCTTCTCATTTCTTTAAAAGTAGACACTAAAATTTGACACTAACTTAGAATTATACACTAGGAAATGAAAAACTGAAAGCAATAAACTATTATACAATGAAATGGCTTTTGTTTAACGTCGTTAAGCTCGACGGGTTACCTCTTGCATCTATTCAGCTTCGAGGAGGTACATGACCTCTCCCGGATGTGGATCCACCATGCGATTGGTATCCTCGCCTCCATGATAGATTTTCAAACGATGACCGTTCACCATAAAGGTGCGGTGTTCAGTTGGATGTTCAATCTCGATAGCTCCATGAGGCGTAACTTTGGTCACAATGTAGGGACCAGACCACTTTGATCTCAACTTTCCCGGATAATTACTGAACTTGGAGTTGTATTTTAGGACCCTCTGTCCCACTTCGAATGTCTTTGCACGGATACGATTATCATGCCACCTTTTCGTGTTTTCTTTGTACAGTTTCGCGTTTTCATAGGCATGTAATCTAAACTCATCAAGTTCATTCAGCTTCATCAAACGATTCTCACCGGCCAAAGTAGGATCTAAATTCAACTGCGCTATCGCCCAGTACGCACCTAATTCAAGTTCAAGAGGCAAGTGACAAGCCTTACCAAAAACCATACGATACGGAGATGCACCAACTGGAGTTTTAAACGCAGTACGATAAGCCCACAACGCATCATCTAGCTTCATAGACCAATCCTTCCTTGTGGAGCCAACAGTCTTTTCCAGAATAGATTTTACCTCTCGATTAGAGACCTCAGCTTGACCATTGGCTTGTGGATGATACGCGGTAGATACACGATGTCTCACACCATACTTCTCTAACACTGTCTTTAGATATTTGTTCACAAAGTGTGAACCTCCATCACTGATAATAACTCGAGGTGTCCCATGTCTAGTGAAGATGTGTGATTTTAAGAATTTAATCACTACTCGCGAATCGTTAGTTGGTAGAGCTACAGCCTCTACCCATTTAGACACGTAATCAACAGCTAGTAGGATGTAGAGATTTCCGTTAGATGGTACAAAAGGACCCATGAAATCAATACCCCATACATCAAATATCTCAACTTCAAGCACATTATTACGCGGCATCTCATCCCTCTTGGATATATTACCAGTAAACTGGCATCTATGACACTTCTGAACATACTCATGACAATCCTTATGTAAAGTAGGCCAATAAAAACCGGATTGTAGTACCTTAGCAGCTGTGCGGTCTCCTTTGAAGTGTCCTCCGTATGGCGAATCATGACAACCCGCAACCACTGCCCAAGCTTCTTTCTCCGGTATGCATCTCCTCACCATTTGATCACTACACATTTTGTAGAGGAAGGGATCCTCCCAAAAGAACTGTTTAGCACGATGGATCAATCTTTTCTTGTCTTGTGATGTGGCTCCTTGAGGAAAGTTACCACTCACAATAAGATTTACAATGTCAGCATACCACGGAGTACCATCATGTATAGCAAATAAACTCTCATCAGGAAACTCTTCTCGAACCAACTCAGGATCATTATTAAGCTCTGAACCTTCAAGACGTGACAGATGATCTGCAACCTGATTTTCACACCCCTTTCGATCTCGGATTTCTAAGTCAAACTCTTGCAACAATAACACCCATCTGATTAAACGCGGCTTAGCGTCTTTCTTTTCCATAAGGTATCTAATTGCAGAATGATCAGTAAAAACAACAACTTTCGCCCCAAGAAGATAGGAACGAAATTTGTCGAATGCATATATTACAGCTAGTAACTCTTTCTCAGTTACGGTATAATTTACTTGAGCACTTGTAAAGACCTTACTAGCGTAGTAGATGGAGTGAAATACCTTATCTTTTCGTTGTCCCAGAACAGCACCCATAGCAAGATCACTAGCATCACACATAACTTCAAACGGAATCTTCCAATCAGGAGGTAATACAATAGGTGCAGAGATAAGCTTCTCCTTAATCTGTTGAAAGGCCATCATGCAAGCTTCATCAAAAAGGAATTTGGCGTCCTTTTCAAGTAGGTTACATAATGGTTTAGAGATCTTGGAGAAATCCTTGATGAAACGTCGGTAAAAACCAGCATGACCTAAGAAACTTCTCACCCCTTTAACAGAAATTGGAGGGGGAAGAGTTTTAATTACCTCAATCTTTGCGCGATCAACTTCCAAACCTGAACTCGAAACCTTGTGTCCCAACACTATACCTTCACGAACCATAAAGTGACATTTTTCCCAGTTCAAAACCAAATCAGTTTCCTTGCATCTAACTAACACCTTCTCCAAATTCCGCAAGCACTCCTCAAAGTTATCACCAAATACAGAGAAGTCATCCATAAATACCTCAAGGAAATCATCGATCATGTCCCAGAAAATCGCCATCATACATCTTTGAAAAGTAGCAGGTGCATTACATAATCCAAATGGCATCCTTCGGAAGGCAAAGGTACCAAAAGGACATGTAAAGGTTGTCTTGTGTTGGTCTTTTGGATCCACATAAATCTGATTGTATCCTGAATATCCATCCAAAAAGCAATAATATTCTCTACCAGCTAGCTTGTCTAACATCTGATCAATAAACGGAAGAGGGAAGTGATCTTTTCTGGTGGCCTTGTTCAACTTACGATAGTCCATACACACTCTCCAACCAACAACGGTCCTCGAGGGTATGGCTTCATTCTGTTCATTCAAGATGGTAGTAATACCACCCTTCTTTGGTACGCATTGAACCGGACTCACCCATTCGCTGCTAGCTATGGGATAGATAATTCCCGCATCTAGCAACTTGATAACCTCTTTCTTCACTACTTCCTTCATAGCTGGCATCAATCTTCTTTGTCCTTCGATTGAGCGCGCATTTTCATCGTCCAGAATGATCTTGTGTTGGCAATAGGAAGGACTAATGCCTTTGATGTCAGCAATAGTCCAACCAATCGCCTCTTTGTTAGCTCGTAGGATGCGCAATAGTTTTTCTTCTTGAAGACCTGTTAAAGTAGCTGAAACAATAACAGGCAGAGTTTTGTTAGTACCCAAATACGCATACCTCAGGTGTGTCGGAAGCGGCTTTTCTTCTAATTTCGGGGGAGCTTCGATAGATGGTTTATTTTTGAGAACTATCTCCCCCGGTTCTCTGACAGGTTCATAAGTGAGACGCTTCTGCTTCGGATATCCAGAGTTAAGAGCTGCCACTGTTTCGGCTAACTCTTCAATTGGTTTTGGTACGTCAAGTGTTAGGGCAGCTTGCAAGATATCACCGAAGTTCATGTATTCCCATACTTCTCGTGTGGCTAAGTCAATCATGTCCAATTGGAAACAGTCTTCTTGCAAATCTGGAAACTTCATTGCCCTAAACACGTTGAACTTTACCTCCTCGTCTTGGATTCGCATTGTCAATTCTCCGTTTTCTACATTAATAACAGTACGCCCCGTGGCTAGGAATGGTCGTCCCAAAATGATGGGGACATTCCTATCCGCGTCGTATTCAAGAATAACGAAATCGACAGGAAAAATTAAAGTACCTGCCTTGACGAGGACATCTTCTATGCGTCCCTCTGGATGTACGAGGGATCTGTCAGCCATTTGTAGGACCATGGATGTCGGCCTTGCTTCTCCTATCTTCAACATCTCGAAAATTGATTTGGGCATGAGATTGATGCTCGCTCCCAAATCACACAAAGCTTTACCTTGCCACTCATTGCCAATGGAAATAGGAATTGTAAAACTCCCAGGATCAAGTAGTTTTGGTGGCAATTTGCTTTGGCATATGGCACTACATTCTTCAGGTAAACCTATCATCTCATTCTCAAGGTGTGGTCTTTTGTTGGCGATGGCTCTCTTCAGGAATTTGACATATTTCGGCACGTCTCTAATGGCATCTAAGAATGGAATGTTAATATTAAGCCCACGTACCACATTCAGAAATTTCTGATAGTCAGCCATATCGCCTTTCTTCTGAACTCTCGAGGGAAAAGGTGGAGGAGGACGGGTTACTGTAGTATCTGGCTTCTTTGGCTTTTCCGGAATCTTCTCCACTTCTATTACTTCAGGTTCATCTTCTTTCTCCCCCACATCTTTTACCGGTTTTTCCTTCACAGTTGTTTCTTTTTCTTTCATTACGGGAAAAGGAGGTGGTGGGAGATTCTTACCACTTCTAAGTGTCACTGCATTACAATCTTCTCTTTTCTTGGGTTCTTCAGTGTCACTTGGTAATTGTCCTTGCTGACGTTGATTTAATTGCTTATTTATCTGCGCCATCTGAGTTTCTATCAATTTAAGTGCTGCGGCTGTAGATTGTTGAATGCTGATTAGTGTTGTCAAGGTTTGTTGAACATCTAGAGCACCTTCTTGAGGTTGAGCAGGTAAAGCTTTCTGGTTCATGGTTTCGGTATAAGCATCTTGAGGAGGTTGTCTCTGCACTTGATTTCCGTATGCTTGTCCACCTTGGTAGTTATTCTGAGGTCTTGGTTGAAAGTTGTTTCCTTGGGGGCGTGGTTGATATGCATAACTTGGATTAGCAGCCCCATTTGGATTTGAATATTGGAAACCCGGATGGTTTCTGTTAGGTTGATAGCCTTGACCACTTGAATTATAATTTCCTCGGTTGGATATGAACATTACGGATTCTGGATTGTTTTGACAGGTCTCCCAATCATGATCTTGTGTACCGCAGTTAGAACATCCATAAACTTCTTGTGTAACATTAACATCTGCTCTTCTACCAGTAGCACCTTTTGTAACAGCTAGAGTAAGCTGTTTTAGTTGTTGTTCGAGTTTGTATTCCATGGCGGTGAATTTTTCTTCAATTGACGCAGTATTTCCACCTCGAACAGGTGTTCTTACAGTGTTCCAACCAAGTTCATTTGTTACAGTTCTATTCAAAATAATCTTCGCATGAACTGGTTGTACCTGTAGGAATCCACCACCACAAAGCAAGTCTAGATCCTTTCTTGAAGAGCCATCAAGTCCTCGGTAAAATATCTTCATTTGTTGAACTTCTGTGAGGCCATGATCAGGGACTCTTCGTAAGCAAATCTGAAATCTCTTCCAACTTCTACCCAAAGTCTCGTCTTCCTCTTGTTTGAATGAGGTTAGTTCAACTTGCGCATCTAATCTCATATTCGTTGGGTAGTATCTATCGAAGAACGCGGTTTGTAATGCGTCCCATGTTGTAATTGTTCCGGGTTCTTGAGAATCATGCCACTCACTTGCTCCATCAATAACAAAGTATCTAAAATGAGCGAAATACATTTGCTCTTTAGTTACTCCTTGCGTAATATACGAATCGCAAATTTGCATGAACTTCTGTACAGCACGGATTGGATCTTCGGTAGGTGCTCCTCGGAAATTGCCATAACTCTGAAACTGAGATAACATACCGGGATCGGGTCTGAATCTCTCGACATTAATATTTGCAGGGCCAATTCCGAGGGCAGGAACACGAAACGGAGCTTCTGCAGGGCCATTGACGAACCACAGATCATTGTTTCGCGGAGCAGCTGGGTTGAGTTGACCAGCCATTGTTTCTCTTGCTAATTGCTCCTCTAACTCTTTTGCTTTAGCGTCTTTCTTTCTTTTGTTTGCTTCACGAACTAGGTTTTCGGGATTTGCAAGAATCACGATATCTTCACGCATAAACCAAAACCTGTAAACCTGAGAAAGAAAAACAACCCAAAGCGTAAAACTGAAAAATAAAACTAAAACTAACAATTAAACTACTAAAAGATTAACACCGGGGTCACACGCTACCGTCCCCGGCAGCGGCGCCAAAAACTTGGTGGGTCCTGGTGTGTTATTCTATTAATTCAAAAGTAAAGGAACCACAATCACCGCAAGTGTACGGTTGTCCAAGTAATATTCGATAAATCGAGTTCGTTCGCAGGGACGGATTAGGCACAACTCAGGTATTAATCGAAAAGTAAGAGTAATTGCTTAACAGAAAATAAAATAAAGATTTTTATTTTGTTTTTATAAATTAAAAATTGCAAGAAAATAAACTACTGAATTAAAAGAAAGCAAATAAAAGAGATTTGAAACTTCAGATGAGAAAGAGTACTTGATCCTCGCAAGGGTTTCACCTAATCTATCTAATTCATGCTTCTGTTTAAGGGCTAAACTGGTATTATTATGCTAGTCGAGACTCTAATATCTCCTAGCCCCCGTCAGGGTGGACCTAAGAGCTATCCTACGGTATTACAAACCCCGTCAGGGTGAATATAAGCTACTTTCAGATGAATAATAATTTACCTCATTGGCTGCATGGTTAGTTAAGCCTGTCAAGGTCAATAACGGATACTATGCGTCTATTATCTAAGTCTGTAATTAAACCCCCCGTCAAGGTGATCCATACGCCACTATATGGAATAGCCTAATTACTATGAGCTAAGTTTGATTCATGACTTCAAAATTAGTGATTAAAACAAAATAATAGTCAACACAAAATACCTAGTCTAATTTAAACTATTAAATCCCAAATTCAGAAAACATAAACTAAACAGAATTAAGTTCAACCCATATAGCGATTCTCAAGTACTAAAGAAATTAGTTCATAACGGAATGGAAAACTAAAATTAAAATAAATGAATTCATAGTTTCGAATTACAGAAAGAAAATAAAGAACCTAAAGGTTAAGATGACTGATGATGGAAGAACAGGACTCCTCCAGCACTAGCTTCTCCTTGCCTTCTTGCTCTGACTTGAAAACCTTAAGCCTCTTGTGTAATTCTCTGAAGTGTGTGAAAGTAGGAGGTTAAGGGGTGTATTTATAGGTGTTGGAGGAGTCTAGGTCGAATTTTGCTTGGAGTGGAAGACAAGTCAAAGACTCTCAAATTCGTAGCTCTTAAAAGATAAGATTCTGCTGATTTGATTTGGTCATATCTTTTTCAATACTTATCTGTTTGAGAAGTTCCAATATATGAAACTGCTTGTCTTGGAAAGCTCTTTCTATTGGTGCAGACCATTCGTCCAGAATCCTAGCCAATCTTTTATTATGATTTAATTCCTAAAACGTGGCTGGATTTCAGATTTCAAAAGGCATCTTTATCTTTTCCTCCTTTAAATAAATCTTTACCAAATCTTCTTATTTCCATGTAAATCTTCTTTCCTTTCATCTTTATCTTGACTTGGCCTCTAAGTAATTACCATTTATCTTTAAAAGCTTCACATTAAATAAATAATTAAACCGCATATGCTTAAAAAGAATAAATCAATAAATCAAGAAATCAAAATAGGAAAGTGTACTCTAAAAATAGAAACTCGACTAGAAATCATTTCCTAACACTCTAAAATACACTAAGACTTTATTCTCACTTTTTCTCCTTGGATTGGTCTTTCAAGAACCTATTAACTTTGCATTAAAAACAGTTAAATTTATGCACAAAAGCTCAGATTCTGCAAATAGTTAATTTCCAAGGGGAGAAAGTGCAATATGATCAAATAAGCTTAAAAGTCTATCAAACAAGTCATTTATTCACCTAAAAGGATGTCTCCAAGGGGCTAATAATTAGAACAAATCGGGAGACATCAGTTGTCTGGTGAAAAGGAGCTAGGGTTCACCATAGTGGTTCATGACGGTAATTTCGCGACAACTTTTGGTGTAGAAGTGACGACGAGTTACGACAATAGTACTGGCATAAATAGAGTTTGTGTTCTCAGATTTCGTTGAAAGGATCTGGCCGTATGGTTTAGATATGTTGTGGTGGTTTCTCATCCATGACAGTACTATCCAACGCTAGCGAAAGAGCAACAATAGTGAACGACAACAACCATGACTCTTCGACAACCTATCCATGGTTGTGGTGGTGGTGAGCGACAACAACCATGACTAGGGTTTTCAATGGAATTCGAGATCACCTCGGCACCCGTGGCTATGTTTTCGCTTGGGAAGATGATGACATCACCGACATCATCATGCCAACGTCATCCTAAGGTTCCTATTTCTCCGCAACTTCCAATTTTGATTAACTTTTTATAATATTGTAATTTTTTGTAATTTATATATCACTGGAGTACTTTTAATATTATTTTCATTAATAAAAGTATATTCTTCATTTTTTAAATAATATAACAATTGAAAATCATGCATTTGTTTCATTTATATTTGTGTTATACTTTAATTCTTTAATGCTAGATTAAAAAAATGATCAATAACAAAATGAGCAGTAAAAAACAAGCTTAATATTTTCTTAAACATACCTAGAGATTTTCTGAGCATATTCAGAGACTTATAATTCGACTCAAAAAGTTTTTTGAGCCGAACTAGAGACTTTTCTGAGCTGACTCAAAGACTTGATAGAGCCGACTGAGAGACTTTTTTGTCTTATTGTGGTTTTATTTCATATAAAAGTATTTTTTAGTATTTGGACACATGTAAATTTGTTTATAAACTTTAATACGAACAATATTTTTTTTCTCCTTTATATGTAATAAAATCAGTATTCAATACCTTATAAGATCAATATCCACAAAAATTAAAGGAATTTGAGAAGTTCAAATGATCTTTTTCTTTGTAAATAATATCAAACAAAGTTATAAATTCATGTTTTTAAAATTTATTATTAATTAAGTAGTAGGATAGTAAGATGTTACTAACGTATTTCTAAAAGTAATCGTATTCGATATTTTAAAATATAATTCATATCATATGCATATTTATTTTAGAGAAAGGGAATCTCATGAAATTTTATAATTTTACATTAATTTTATGTAATTTTTTTTAGTAAGTTATGAATTTGAGACAAATCATCTTTTTATTTCACGTAAAAATGAGATATAAGGTTAAAAAGTAGTTTACAAATATATTTGTTTATCTTAGAAATCAAAAAAAATTAGATTGGTAAGAAAATATAGTATGGTTCTCAAACCTTCATGAAAATCAAATCCTGTTATTTTAAGCTTCCTAATCCTTTTATTGATTTTATTTCTTGAATATAATTTCAAATCCCAACTAAACAATATTTCTTTCATAATTTTTTAATTTTTGAAATATTTTATTAATTTTTTATATTATTACTAAAAAAGATACAATTTAAAGTTTTATTCAGAACTTTCAAATCTAAAATTTCATTCACTAATCTCTAAAAACATATTTCAGAGATATCAAATATTTGTGATTAGAGATAAATTTGTATAATTGTCGCAACCATTGTTTCGAATTTTGTAATAAAATACTTGGAGGAAATTAATCCTATCCAAATTAGTTTAATGACTTTATTTCATCTACTTGGAAAATCTTTATAATGAGTATAAACAAAAATTCTTGTTGAGCTAAAAAAAAAAAAATAGTTAATATATTATATACCTTTGTGGATATAAACTAATTTGAATTGTTATTAGCAAGGAAATCACAAAGGACTTTTTGCATCATTTCTAACCACACGGACATTTGCCAAGTATAACAAACCAAGGGGTATTTGGTATTTTACCTTTTTATTTTTATTTTTGACGTTTATAACAAACCAAAGGTATGATTGAGTTTGTGCGACTCAGTAAAGCACAAGAGGATAGGTGCTCCTTTACAAACCACACGGTTTCTTTTTCACTTATAACAAATCACAAGGGTATCAGTAGTTTGGTACTTTACCATTTGATTTTCTTTTTTTTCTTTTTTCCGTTTATAACAAACCAAAGGGGGATTTGAGTTTGTGTGACAGGGGGTATTTGCTTCTTTTTTAAATCACACGGTCTTTTTCTTTTTTTTGGTATAGCAAACCACAGGGGGCAAATAATAAGATTCTGCCACTGAATTGTTAATTAGCAATTTTTATTCAGCAAACAAACCAGAAAAAATTGAGTCATAAAAATCTAATTTACATCACACCTCTAATCATCATTACAACAAACAAGCCAAGTAATCGTTAAATGTCATAACTAAAACTATCGAGGACTATTATGCAAAATGTTGTATTCTCATCCACAAAATTTCTGTTGGTTTTCAAATGGTAGATCGACTAATGTTACATTAGCTTAAAACTCTTCTAAATTATAGTATTCTCAGGAAGAAATATATGCACAACCTCATCACCTAGAACCAAAAAAATAAAATAATAACACATGAGTAAAGGAAGTATGAAAAATAAATTATATCGGTCCTTTATTTTTTATATTTTGATAATTTAGTCAGTTATCTTGTAAACGTAACGATTTCAGTCCCTTATTGTTAAATTTTGTGACAAAAAAATGTCTGTCCTTTTGTAAATCCATTACTTTTTGTGGGCTATTATGCAAAAATTGCACTACAAGTCCCTATATTATGCTAAAATTGTATTAGGGTCCCTATATTATGTAAAAAATGCCCTATACGCCTTGATATTAATTTTTTAAATAAGATATTCATACAAACGAAATTAGAGGCCAAGTGAAAGATTCTGAAATTTGGGGGGCATAAAGTAATAACACAATGAAAATACGAAAAAAGGACTCACACTGCAAAATAGCACGACAAGGGATTAAAATATTAAGTTGGCAAGGTAAAGGAAAGTTGTCACAAAATTTAAAGATAAGAGATTAACTTTTGCAAGATAAGAGACTAAACTGATAAAATATACAAAGGTAAAGGACCGAATAGGTTATTTACCCAACAAAAAACTTACCAAAGTCTAACAATGTCCATGAATTGGGTTTAAAATCCTCGGTTGCAAAATTTTCATATTGTTTCTCTGCCATATCTCGAATAAACCGAAATTTCGTTATAATTACAAAATAGTCACAAGAACTTTGTAAAATTATGAGTCATACCCTAAAGCATCAACTTGTGGGCGAAAAAATGCAGTAGCAGTGATAAAAAATTAAGTCCAATAAACCAAAGGCTTCACAAAAAGAACCTTTATATCTCCAGCTTTCACTTCATTTGCAACTTTAGCCGCATCTACCGCAACTATATTAATGAAAAGTAAGGGAGTAAAATGTTATTTTTGCAAGATAAGGGACTAAACTGACAATATATGGAAATCTGAAGGACCAGATAAATAAATAATTAGAGGAAGCATCGTTGTCAATTTCAGCTCGGACTGACTTTTGGTCGTTTCTTGTATATACAACTTTTAGTCCGTTATCTTTTGATTTTGTGACGATGTTAAACCATTAAATCCGCGTGTCACCATATCATTGATGTAATAAAAAACTAAAATACCCTTAAAAGTTAAGGGTATTTTAGTATGAAAAATACTTGAGGCTGAAAACTCACGAAATTGAAAGATAAGGGATTAAAATGTTATGTTGTCAAGATAAAGGACTAACATTGTCACAAAATTGAAAAATAAGGGATTAAAATGTTACTTTTACAAGAGAAATGACTAAACTGTCAAAATATGTGAAGATAGAGGACCACATAGACTGTTTTTCTTATGTGAACATTCTGTAAAATGGTTCGAGAAAATCTTGTAAGCTTATGATTTATAGTTAGCCTATGTATATAAAAATTACTTTTTGACACTTAAAAAAAAATTATTTTGTACCTTTTAGCCCCCTACCTTCTCAGAATCTTCACTTGGGCCTATTTGTTGTATCAATGATAAAATAGAATTTATTTTGCATAATATAGGGACCTAAAATGCAATTAACTCCAAAAAAGCCTCACAGAAGTTTGGTAAATTACCTAAATGATCCTTATAATATTTCTCAAAAGTGTCACGGTTAGTCCTTTTTGACTTTTTCCTCACAATATTAATTCTAAAAGTCCCAAGCATAAGGACAATTTACGTAATTTAACAAGTTTTCCCAACAAGTCCCTGGATTAACGAACATTGTAATAAAAGGACCAATCAAGCAAATACCAAAAAGAAAGACAAATTCAAGAAACAAACCACTTCCACCATCAAAGAGACTAAGACTCGAAGCACAAAGAGTACTCAAAGAACGTGTACAAAACATAGCTGATAAAAAAGGAATCAAATTAAGATTCTGCACATTAAAAGAGTGTGAAAATCACATACAATCATTAGATTCTCCTTGTTCAGATACTCGAATTGAAATAGGATGGCCCACAGGTGTTCCGTTTGTTCATCCACATGATCTTAATAATAAAGCCAAAATTGGGTTTCTTGAAACTTATGAACCTGGTTGGTCTGCTAATCATGATATGGAGTTAAGTTTAATTGAACCTGGTCAACCCAGTCAACTCACTGACTAACTCAGTACTGCTAATCATGATTAGCTTCGGTTGATTTATTATACCTTTGCAGATATAACTGATCTTGATGGTGCACATTAGTTAAGTAATCTATGTAAATATAACAAAGTTTTGATGATGTGGAATTTTACTAGATTGTTCACTTTATGTATTTTGTCTAAAGATTTTATCTCTGGATTTTGATGTCTATAAGGGTTTAATGCACTTATAACAAATTATACGGGTATTTAGTAAGATTTTACAATGGAAATACTAAAAGAGAATAAAGCTGTGAAGTTGAAAGATAAGGGAATAGAATGTTACATTTGCAAGATAAAAATGTTACGGGTCTAAAATGCTACTTATACAAGATAAGGGACTAAAGTGTTAAATTATGAGAAGATGAAGGACCAGATAGGTTATTTATCCAACAAAAAACTTATTTAAGTCTTGGGTTTGCAATCCCATGTTGCAAATTTTCTATATTGCTTCTTTGTCATATCCCAAACTTTTGATCTGCATGACAAAAGTCAACAGAAATTTCATTATAATTTCAAAATGGATGCTAACATTACGAATCAATATCATTGATGTTAGTCCCTTTTATCTTTCGATTGTGTGACAGTGTTAGTACACGTGTTAACATATTATCGATGTGTTAAAAGACAAAAACACCCTTATGAAAAAATGATATCATCAATTTGTTATGGAAAAATGATACCATCAACTTGTTAAAAGACTAAAATACTCTTATGAAAAAATGAATACTTGAGATTGTTTTTAAAAAAAAAAGCATTGTTTCTAAAATTGAAAAAGTGACTTAGATATTTGAAAGTATTTCTAGTAGAACACTAGATATGTATTTCTTACAAAAAGCACTTGAAGTTGAAGTAACTCACGCTCTGTCACAAAATTAAAGGACGACGGATTAAATCTTCCTTAGAAACATAACGGACTAACATTATCACAAAATTGATATAAGAAAATAAATGTTACTTGTGCGAAATAAGGGACTAAACTGACCGAATATGCAAAAGATAAAGGTCCAAATTAAATGGATCAATTATCAGATGAGCTTACAAGCCTTTTATTTAGTTAACGAGCCCTTTCCTCCAATATCTGAAGGCTTAGTATTTTATGTCCTGTTGTTTTTGTAATTATGATTTGGATCTTATAGTCTCTTCGGCTAACTCGGGGTGTGAGGTGATTAGTAAATCTTGTTGTCTAGTGAGCTTGGGCAAGAACTAGTGGGCTGTGATAAGCAAAAATTGCTTTATAAGTCCCTATATTATACACAAAGTGTAATATAAGTCTATATTAAAAAGTTCAGGATCAATTACAAATCAAGTATGAAAAACTTCAATTTAACTGTGAAGAGGCACATTTACCTCACACATTTAGCAAATTTTACCGAATTTAAACAAGAATTATTGTATCAATGGGCAAAAGAAACATCGCTCTTTCTTTATCGTTGATTTATAAATCAATATAGAGAGTTCAATTTAAATTTATTTTTGATGATTTTCCATGATAGTCATGCTATGATCCCTCATATAAATAAAATTAATTGACAAACTTTTTAACTAACATTATAGTTTTATGTAAATATCGCTTAAATAGAAATTTGAACTTTAACATTTATATAAATGCAGACTTATAAGAAAATTCTCATAATATACTCATTATTCAAAAACGTGTTATTATTTTAAGGGTCATTTATCTAAAACAGCCTATATCCTTACCTCCTTTCTTTTTTACCTCCTCCAACCCAAACTACTAGTTGGGAGCCCAACTAGAATGGGTTAAAAACCCAAAAACCCCTACCCTCTCCATTATATATACACACACACACACCCCTCCCTGTTCACCTCACCACCGACCCACTCTCCGTTCTCTGATACTCTCTTCATCACCGAGCTACACCTCACCACCAAACCAACAACCTAGCTACACCACCAAACCCACCACCGAGCTGCAGCGCCACCCCACCACCAAACCAACAACCGAGCTACTCCACCAAACCCACCACCTCATTCGTCCTTCCTCACCCCACCACCGAGGTACACCACCAACCCAACCACCAAGCTACACCACCAACCCAACCATCAAGCTACACCACCAAACCCACCAGCTCCTTCGTCATTCCTCACCCCACCACCGAGGTACACCACCAACCCAACCACCAAGCTACACCACCAACCCAACCACCGAGCTACACCACCAAACCCACCACCTCCTTCGTCCTTCCTCACCCCACCACCGAGGTACAGTGCCACCCCACCACCTAGCTACAACGCCACCCTACCACCGAGCTACACCACCAACACATCACCGCACCCCACCCATTAAACCTACTGAACCACCTCCCCTTCCCCATCTGAACCACCACTCCCCTCTTGTTCTCTCTCCCCGTTCTCTCTTACTAACCATCCCATCCCACACAATTACATAATGGGGCCAGCCCAAGAACACTATCATCCTGGGTCCAATCCAATCGAGCCCAAGAATCAAAACCCATCTCTTCACAATCAACCTTCCTGGAGCACGATTCCTCACCGTCATCCCACAAGATGTTCAACAGCAGCACCACCATCCAGCAGCGAGTAAATGGGTCAACACCTCTGCATCGACATCTCCAGCCAAGATGTTGAACCCCTGCGCCACCAACCAAAATCCCAAATCCATTATTCCACCACCATCACCATAGACACCGTAGTCTTGACGCCGCCTTTCGTTGTCATGGGTATGAATTAAGACGAAGATGGGCCAGCCCGTCGAAGGTAGATGGACTCATGGTTCCGGTCCCAGTAAAAAGAACAGGTCAATTCGATGGGCTGATCACACCATGGGGCTTGTTCATTGGCATCAGTAAAAGCTTGTTCATTAAATCAGTATAGTGTGTACCACATTATAGGTTCTTTAGAGCAAAATTGTACCACATTCAGTAAGTGATTGAATAAATGTGATTCCAGATAGTGTGATTGAATAAATGTGATTTCAGATAGGCTGAATAAGTTAGAATTTTGATTTTATCAGTGTTTTTGTTTATATATAGAATGGGTGCAGACCCATGGTAAGTGTGTGTGTGTTTTTGTGTATTAGGTCCGTACCCATCGAGTTAATAATCGAGATGGGTCTGGACCGTATTGGGTGTGACTTAATATAAATTGTAACTTCCACGGGTCCGTACCCATCACGGGCAGGGGTAGAATAGGTAGAAACCTAACCAAATAGTTAGAGATTGGAGGTATATAGGATTATTTTTTAGTTGGGAGGTATAATATAAATTTTTTGAAATGTTGGTTGTATAAAGTAATATCCTCTTATTTTAAATTTACTAAAAATAATCAAAACTCCTTCATTGGTTAAAATAGAAAATTATTGTCTAATAACATCCACATCATCTTTAGAGAAATCACACACCCATTAAAAATACACACACGATTCACTAAAAAAAATAACACATGAAACAAAATTTGCAATCCATTGAAAACAAATCTAACCCATTAATAAATGAACCTTTTAGGGACAAAAAAAACTAGTATTATTGAAATTGAGAATACATGTTTTGAAACTTTTTAAACAATTAACTCTTAAAATACTATGTTAAATAAATATATCAACTAAAATGTTATTAATTTAAGTTAATTAAAAAATACAAAATATAAAAACTTATTCTACGCAAAGTAGTTTTATAATTTAAGTTCAAAAATAAAATAATAAAATTGTTAATTGTCGTCCGAGGACACATAAAACAATTGGATATTTTCCAATTACGAGAAAACAAATTTTCCTTCATTTACATTCTTAAAGTGTAGACACCCTATTCACTTTAAATTAGACATTTAAATATATTTTTCAATATATATACAATAAAAACTAATTATTTTTGTCCAATTAAGATTAATCTTATATATAATAATATCATTATGAAATTTAGAGATTTTATTTATAAGGTTTTAGAGGTTCCTTTTAAAGATCCAAACAACCTACCCTTTCCACCTAGTTTCATTTAAAGGCCAATAAGAATAATGATGAATATAAATCAAATTATAATATTTTTTCTACCCTATTTATATATATATATATATATATATATATATATATATATATATATATATATATATATATATATATATATATATATATACCCCATCCAAAACATAAATTCTAAAAACAAAAAACCCTATTTTCTGAAAACACTTTCAACTCTCTTTTCACCACCTTCCGGTAGTAGGCGACGGTGCTTTCGCGACAAAATTTAGTGTAGCAGTGGCGGCGAGCTACAATGGTAGTGGTGGTTTCATGATGATGGTGGTCTAGTGAAAAGGCGGTAGGGTTCACCATGGGGGTTCTTGGCAATATATTCACGCCAGCTTTTGGTGTAGCAGTGACGACGAGCTACGACAATAGTAGTGTCACCGGCGGAATTCGTGTTTCCGGATCTCGTTGAACATAGATGGCCATAGGGTTTCAAATATACTCGGTGATCTTTTGGATGTAAGTAGAGATTTTTTTAGCATACTTAGAAACTTTTTAATTATAGTCAGAGGCTTTTGAGCCGACTCAACTGTTTTCTGAGTTGACTTAGTGTTTTCCTGAGCCGACTCAGAGATTTGATGAGTCGTCTCAGAAACTTGGTGGAGTTGACCACTTCTTTTTTTATCTTATATGGGTTTGATTTATCTTAAAGTATCTTAGTATTTGGTTATATGTAAATTTGAATATGGTCTTTAATAAGAACAATTTTTTTCATCCTTCCTTATATGTAATAAAATCAGTATTCACGACTTTTTTGTGTCGAAATCCAAAAAAAATAATATCTAAAAGATAAAAGAATATAAAACAAAAATAAATTAAGAAGTTCAAATAATTCCTTTTCTTTGTAAATAATACTAAACAATGTTATAAATTTTATATTTTTGAAATTTATTATTAACTAAGCAGTAGGATAGTAAGATGGTACTCGCCATTTTATAAAAGTATTTATGATTGACGACTTTTTTGTGTAATAAAATCAGTATTCACGACTTTTTTGTGTCGAAATCCAAAAAAATAAATATCTAAAAGATAAAAAAATATAAAACAAAAATAAATTAAGAAGTTCAAATAATTCTTTTTCTTTGTAAATAATACTAAACAATGTTATAAATTTTATATTTTTGAAATTTATTATTAACTAAGCAGTAGGATAGTAAGATGGTACTCGCCATTTTATAAAAGTATTTATGATTGAATTTTGTAATATATATCATACGTATAATTATTTGAAAGAAAATTAATATATCGTATGTAATTTTATAATTTTATATAAATTTTTAGTAAATTGTAAATTTGAAACAAATCAATTTTTTTATATAATATTAAAACAAAATGTAAGGTTAAAAAATAATTTACAAATATATTTTAATTATTCTATAAATCAGACGAATTAAAATGATAAGCAAATATAGTGTGGTTTTCAAACCTTTCATAAAGATACAATCCCATTTATTTAAACTTCCTGATTTCATTATTACTTTTCAGGTATTACTTTCAAATCCTAACTAGCAAATTATAATTTAAAATTTTATTCAATACTTTCAAATTTAAAGTTATACAAACGATGAACGATACGCTCGATTATTAGGCCAGCAAATTACATAGATACGTGTGACATTACCTTTTATTTTTTATTTTTTGGCGTTTATAGTGAAGTGTCATTTGTATTTCCTTTGTTTCTTTTGGTTTCACAACAATATTTGTGTACGGATATTTGGTACGGTAGCTTTTACTTTTTTTTTCCTTTTTCCGTTTATAACAAAGTATATGAGTTTGCGGTAGTCCATAAAACACAATGGGGTATTTTCTTCGAATCACATGATTTTTTGTGTACGTATAGCAATATAGCAAACCACTAGGGCCACAGGGGATCTTGACACATTTGTTAAATTGTTAGATTAGAAATATCTATTCGGCAAACAAGCCAGAAAAAACTGAGTCGTAAAAATAGAATTTACTTCACACCTCTAACCATCACTACAAGAAACAAGCCGAATAATCGCTAAATGTCATACATAAGATAGACTATCGTGGACTTTTATGCAAAAGGACTATTATGCAAAATATGTACTCTCATCACAAAAATTCTGCTAGATTTCAAATGTTAGATCAATTTAATGTTACATTAGCATAAAACTTTTCCAAACTATTGTACGTTAAAAAAAGAGAGATCTCTTCGTCAGTTTTATCAGTTACATGTTACGGAAGACCATCATTTTCCAGTGCACAACACTATACATTAACATCAGAAAACGGTGAATTATCCATGTTTTCCGATCAAGATCATCAAGTAGATAAAAGTTTCATAACTTTAGTAAAATCCGACAAAGGTGGAGTCCACATACGAGATTTTAACGGAAGATGGGTATTAGTAGATAATGATCTGGGCCCACAAGAAGCTGTAGTGTATCCTGGTTTAGCGCTTTATCAAGCGACAGCTGGATATATAAGTCCTGCGTTATTTCGAACAGAGATTAATAATTTACAAGATAATATGTATGGAAGATATTCGATTGTGTTTAAACTTATGGCTAAATCTATGACAAGTCTTAATTGTAATGAAATGAGAGATGCTGGTCATGGGGTTGAAGCGCAATTTCAAATTCCTGTTTCTGTTGATGATTTTATGCTAAGAGGTGTTGATCAACTTCTTAATCGGAGTAATTGTCAAAATTTCAATTTGCCCCCTGTACAAGATGGTATGTACTATTTCACCCATTTAGTTCTTTATTCTTTCACCTTTTTAGTACGTTATCTTTTGATTTTGAAACAATGTTAAAAGACTAAAATACACTTAAAAGTTGAGTGTGATTTAGTCTGGAAAATACTTGAGGCTAAAAACGTACAAAATTGAAAGATGAGGGATTAAAATGTTAGATTAGCAAGATAAAGGACTAACATTGTAAAAAAATTGAAAAATAAGGGATTAAAATGTTAAGTTAGTAAGATAAAGGACTAGCATTGTAACAAAAATGAAAAGTAAGGGATTAAAATGTTACTTTTACAAGATAAGGGACTAAACTGTCAATATATGCGAAAGGTAAAGGACTGAATGGACAATTTGCCTTGTATGAACATTCTGTAAAATGGTTTTAAGAAACTCTTGTAAGCTTATGATTCATAGTTCCTTTATTTATATAAAAATTACTTTTTGACACTAAAAAAAATTGTTTTTCTACCTTATAGCCCCCCAACTTCTCAGAATCTTTGCTTGGGCCTATTTTGTTGTTTCAATGATAAAATAGAATTTATTCCGCATAATATAGGGACCTAAACTGCAATTAAATCCAAAAAAAAAACCTGCCCCGAACCTGATAGAAGTTTTGTAAATTACCCAAATGATCCTTATATTTTGGATTTTATGACTACTCAGTCCTTATATTTCTCAAAAATGTCATTATTAGTCCTTTTGACTTATTCCGTCACGAATATTAATTCAAAAAGTCCCAAACATGACAATTTACGTAATTTAACAAGTTTTCCCAACAAGTCCTTGGATTAACGTAACATTATAATAACAGGACCAATCAAGCAAATACCAAAAAGAAAGACAAATTCAAGAAACAAACCTCTTCCACCATCAAAGAGACTAAGACTCGAAGCACAAAGAGTACTCAAAGAACGTGTACAAAACATAGCTGATAAAAAAGGAATTAAATTAAGATTCTGCACATTAAAAGAGTGTGAAAATCACATACAATCATTAGATTCTCCATGTTCAAATACTCGGATTGAAATAGGATGGCCCACAGGTGTTCCGTTTGTTCATCCACATGATCTTAATAATAAAGCCAAAATTGGGTTTCTTGAAACTTATGAACCTGGTTGGTCTGCTAATCATGATATGGAGTTAAGTTTAATTGAACCTGGTCAACCCAGTCAACTCACTGGCTAACCCAGTACTGCTAATCATGATCTTTGATCAACCTTTGCAGATATAACTGATCTTGATGGTGCACATTAGTTAAGAAATCTATGTAAATATAACAAAGTTTTGTGATATTCTTGTATGTAGAATACTGATGTGGAATTTTACTAGATTGTTCTCTTTATGTATTTTGTCTAAAGATTTTGCCTCTGGAATTTGATGTTCATGAGGGTTTAATGCACTTATAACAAATTATAGGGGTAGTTAGTAAGATTTTACAATGGAAATATTAAAAGAGTAATGCTGTGAAGTTGAAAGATAAGGGATTACAATGGTATATTTGCGAGATAAAGAACTGAAGTTGTGATGAAATTAAAGGGTACGGGTTTAAAATGCTACTTATGAGAGGTAAGGGACTAACTTGTTAAAATATGCGAATATATAGGATTAGATAGGTTATTTACCCAACAAAAAACTTATTTAAGTCTAACAATCTCCATGATTTGGGTTTGGGTTTGAAATCCCTTGTTGCAAAAAGACTAGATCTTTTTCCACTGTATTTAATTGACTTAGGTGTGTATTAAGAGACTTCCTTTTGTTTTTATCTTTATTGTATCGGGATGATACAACTTTGAGTTCAGGGTCTTGATGTCTCCCTATTTGTGATATAATAGTTTAGGTTGGAAACATCATTTATGATTAATTAATTATATATTTTTATTTGTATTTTGATAATGTCTTATTTCTTGTCTTGTCTTGATTTGATAAATTATTTTTTTTAAAGCATATTTGGTTTAATTTATGTGTTAATGTGAACTTTAAAGATATATATGTGATACAGTTAGATGCCAAATCAATTCTAGAGAGATATGGGAAGAATTAAGAGATAAAAAGGAAGTAGAGATAAAATAGGAAAGAAAAAGTTGTCAAGTAAATCTGAAATTCTGCAGCTACGTTCACTAAAATAAAGATAACTTTAAATCGGCTGGGAATTTGGATGAGCAATCAAAAAGAAAACTTAGACTTTTCGATGCGGTCATTTCGATATAAAGTAGGAAAAAATCGGACCAATAACGATAGAGATACGACCAAAATAATACATCAGTGTTTATCCTCTCGCCTATACTTTAGGAAACGAATTTGAGTTGGACTTGGACTCAAATTACTTGCCTTCTACTCCAAAATTTTGACCTAGGGTCTTCCTAACACCTATAAATACACCCTCTTATCATTGTAAACATGTCCTTGCCTCTTCTTAACTAATCTTTAGTATTAGGGTGAATTATCTATAGGGTCTTAGAGACACTATTTTTTCTCTATAGAGTAGTGTCTTGAAAGTTGTTATTCTTAGGGACCTCAATTTTGACAATAGTTTTTCCTATCCTTACTATCACTAAAAGACAAAAAGGTGTGATGTCACTCTTTCTCTCTCCTCTACCTACCACTATCCACCTACCTCCAACCTCCTACCACCTACCACCGACCTCCGACCACCGACCACCGACCACCGACCTCCGACCTCCACCACCGACCTCCGACCACCGACCTCCGACCACCAGTCACGGTCACCGGAAAAAAACATAGAGTACTCCGAGAATTTGCTGAGTACTCTATATATTTAAATGAGTACTCTATATATCCAAACACCGACCTCCGACCACCGACCTCCGACCACCAGTCACGGTCACCCGAAAAAAACATAGAGTACTCCGAGAAAAATATAGAGTACTCCGAGAATTTTCTGAGTACTCTATATATTTAAATGAGTACTCTAAGAAAATGTCGGAGTACTCTTATAAAATCTCGGAGTACTCTTAAAAAAAGTCGGAGTACTCTTAGAATTTGGGGAATACTATTAAAACACACAACAAGGGATAAATAAAGAAGGCTGAAAAAACTAAAAAAATTGAATATTATTTAAATAATCATATTTACACAATTTATTACACAAAAAAAAAACTAAAAACATTAAGTGGTTTGACCAGATCTAGATCTGGTCAACCATTTCAAACTAAACAAAAAAAAAAGAAAAAAAAAAGAGGAAGGCTTCACGCGTGAAACGTAACTCCGAAGCAATGAAGCATCACCACCATCTCGGCGCACCACCACCACCACCTCCAGCTGCCTCTTCTCCAACAAGCACCACCACCACTGCACTGAAACATAACTCCGAATCAATGAAGCACCACCGCACCTTCACACCACCGAGAACACAACACCAACACCACAGAACTCCAGCTGCTTCTTCTCCACCCGTTTGCAGCACACCAACACCACAGAACCTCCGTGACTCGCTTCTTCTCACGCGTGACCACCCCAAGCACCGGCGAAATCGCCACCACACCAACACCAGCGAAGCTCGAACGGAGCCATTGAAGAGGCCATCAAGCAGCCATTGAATAGGCTTCGTCTTCCCTCTATGTTGCTGCGCTATTCGTGACCACCGGAGCTGCTAGGGTTTCGCGATGGTGGTCCAGATCTGTTCGTATTGTTTTGAGCTCCGGCGACGGCGGATCTGGAAGCTCCGATCCAGTTCGAAGAAGCAGGAAAACGAGAGAGAGATGGTGGTGCTTCCTCGCTATGGTGCTTCAGTGATTCTTCGCGATGGTGGTTTTGAGGGCTGCGCGATGGTGGTGTTAAGGTGGTGGTGGCGGTGGTTTTGAGGGCTGCGCGATGGTGGTGTTAAGGTGGTGGTGGCGGTGGTTTTGAGAGAGAGAGATAAAAAGGAGAGTAATATAGAAATGTAAATGAAATTGTAATAGATAAATTAGTATATATAGGTATAGAAAATAACAAAAGAGGGGTAGTCTAGTAATTGGGGTTTGGGGGTTCATGTGTTAAAAAGTTCCTGAGGTCTTTAGTAAGAAGAGGCTCTAGGTGGGGGTGCTAACTCGAAGAGGGGGGTGTGGTCAAGACCCCTAGTGTCATTATCTCTTAGTATTATTCATCATAGAAGTCATTCAAGAGAAGCAAGTTGACAGTATGTATCTTTATTTTAGTTTATTTCTTGTTACTATGAACTAATTTTTCCATAACTTGAGTTTTGCATATGTATAGTCTTTGAATTCTATTTTCTTCAATCTAAGTTTGTTTGGGAAAACTTTTTTAAATTGATTCTAACTTCTTAACCATATATTTGTTATATGTGCTTTGATTTATATTCAGTCTTAATCTTGTTCACGTTAGGATTGTTTTAATAATAGTTAGATGGTCATCCAGAAGAGGTTCCTAATTATTGAAACATCACATAAGCATTTAGTGTGCGGTAGTGATCCGGAAGGGCTTTCCTAACTAGATAGTCAATAGGGTTTATGATTTAACCACCGATCATTGCGCAGGGTCCCCTTATCCAAGTCCCATGGTAATTGTTAGGTCGCACCTAAGTCCACCCAGAAGGGGGTTAGGAGGAATATAGAATCCTGACTACTTATCTAAGAGCTTTAATCACCCTTATTAACTAGTAGAAGAAACAAAAGGATTAGTGCATACTAGCAAAACCTGAGCTATACTCTCTCATAATATTCTCTCATCTTTTATTTACTGTTCTGTCTTTAGTTTAATTAATCAATATTTCCTTAATCAATCATTCAAATTTACTTTTCTTGTCTTTAATTCATCGAACTAGTTATTACTACGCTTTTAAGTTAATCCATTCGTATAACACACTAAGTCCCTGAGAACGAATATGTACTTATCGTTAAAACTTGCGTATGACTTGTGATACTTGCGGTGAGTACCGTGCTTAGGTTAGAGTGTTAGTAGCATCTTATTTTTATCGTTATTTTATCACACCCTAACCGACACCAACACAAAATCATAAAATCAATCTAAAACATTCTCTTCTTTAACAAAATAATTTTTTTCCGTTTATTAATCGCATAGACCCTATTTTTGCTCGTTTTAACTATCTTGATGTATCATCTTTTTGTCCAACCCCTTTTTATTATTTTGTGTGTTGTAACACACAAAATAGTCATTTGTGTATTACAGCAACACATAAATTCACGTATTCTCTTTTAGTCATGCTTTTTTCAGTCTGTGGTTTTGTGTATTACATGAACACACAAAATAACAAAACGCGGTTGGACAAAAAGATAATACATCCAGATAGTAAAAACCGAGTAAAAATAGGGCATATGCAATCAATAAAGAGAAAAAATGATTTTGTTAAAGAAGGGAATGTTTTAGATTGATTATATGATTTTGTGTGTTACATGAATACATAAATATATTTTTATGTGTTGTAGGAACACATAAAACTGAATATCGAAATCTAGAATAAAAAAAAATCGAAAAAATTCGCTGATGTAGATATGAACTTGTCATGTCAAAATTGCAATTTTTGATTTTTTGGGAATTAATTATGAATTTTTATAAAAATAAACCCACGAACATGCAAGTGTGGTTGAATTAATAAATATTTTTTTTGTGTGTTATAGCAAGTTAGCAACACATAAAACGGAATATCAAAACTAAAATGTTAAAAGATTCAAAAAAAAAATCATAGATACAAATGCGTCTAAAAATGCAATTTTTTTATTTTTACGATTTTTTCATATTTCACGGACGCGCGCTTGTGATAGAATTAGTTGGTGGTGATTGCTGGTGACTAAACTAGTAAGTGGTGGTGGTCGAAAAAAATAATGATGGTGAGAATGGTCGTGGGTGGGGGTGGTGGGGGTGGGGGTGGGGGTGGGGGTGGGGGTGGGGGTGGTGAGGGTGGGGGTGGAGGTGGTGGTGTGGGTAGGGGTGGGTGGTTGTAGATAGTGGAGGTGGTGCCGTGGTGGTGGTGGTCGGTAGCGGTAGGTGGACTTCAAAATAAAAAGAAAATAAATAAATAATATTATATAATAAAATATTAAAATAATAAGAATAAAATGATATATATATATATATAATTAAAGTGATATTTAATAAGTTTATGAATAGTTTTGCAATATTTTAACTTTTTGTTTTTAACTGATAATTAATTTGTAGTTGTAACTAATTATGAATAATTTCACTCTGTTACCCATAAGTCTAAAAGTAATATATAAAATTATCAATTATTTTTCGACATGGGGCATATAGAAGTATTGGATATTTTTCAACTACTACAAATTAAATTGTCCCACATTTAGTCTTGTAAACACAATATTCACTTTCAATTAAAGATTAAATATATTTATTATAATATATACCATGAAGTTTTTTTGGTCAATTAAGTTATTCTTATATATAATATAAAAACTATCATTTTAAAATAATTAAAGATTTTGGTTCATATGGTCTTAGAGATCCCTCTTAGAGACCCAAACATCCCACGACTTTACCTTGTTCAACATATAGGTCATTTAGAATGAAAAATATAAATTAAATTATAATACTTTCCTACCCCATTTATATATATACATATGCCCTATTCAAAATATAAACCTAAAATAAAAAAAAACCCTAATTACTAAAACAACAGTGGTTCATAGCGGTGGTCTCGCGACAATTTTTAGCATAGTAGTTGCAACGAGCTGTGGTGGTGGTGGTTGTCTGGTGAAAAGGAGCTAGGGTTCACCATAGTGGTTCGTGACGGTAGATTCGCGACAACTTTTGGTGTAGAAGTGACGGCGAGTTACGACAATAGTACTGGCATAAACAAAGTTTGTGTTTTCAGATCTCGTTGAAAGGATCTGGCCGTATGGTTTAGATATGTTGTGGTGGTTTCTCGTCCATGACAGTACTATCCAACGCTAAGGAAAGAGCAACAACAGTGAACGACAACAACCATGACTCTTCGACAACCTATCCATGGTTGTGGTGGTGGTGAGCGACAACAACCATGACTAGGGTTTTCAATGGAATTCGAGATCCACCTCGGCACCCGTGGCTATGTTTTCCCTTGGGAAGATGATGGCATCACCGACATCATCATGCCAACGTCATCCTAAGGTTCCTATTTTTCCGCAACTTCCAATTTTGATTAACTTTTTATAATATTGTAATATTTTGTAATTTATATATTACTGAAGTACTTTTAATATTATTTTCATTAATAAAAGTATATTTTTCATTTTTTTAATAATATAACAATTGAAAATCATGCATTTGTTTCATTTATATTTGTGTTATACTTAAATTCTTTAATGCTAGATTAAAAAAATAATCAATAACAAAATGAGCAGTAAAAAAACAAGCTTAATATTTTTTTAAACATACCTAGAGATTTTCTGAGCATATTCAGAGACTTATAATTCGACTCAAAAAGTTTTTTGAGCCGAACTAGAGACTTTCTGAGCTGACTCAAAGACTTGATGGAGCCGACTGAGAGACTTTTTTGTCTTATGTGGTTTTATTTCATATAAAAGTATTTTTTAGTATTTGGACACATGTAAATTTGTTTATAAACTTTAATACGAACAATATTTTTTTTCTCCTTTATATGTAATAAAATCAGTATTCAATACCTTTTAAGATCAATATCCACAAAAATTAAAGGAATTTGAGAAGTTCAAATGATTTTTTTTTCTTTGTAAATAATATCAAACAAAGTTATAAATTCATGTTTTTAAAATTTATTATTAATTAAGTAGTAAGATAGTAAGATGTTACTAACGTATTTCTAAAAATAATCGTATTCGATATTTTAGAATATAATTCATATCATATGCATATTCATTTTAGAGAAAGGGAATCTCATGAAATTTTATAATTTTACATTAATTTTACGTATTTTTTTTAGTAAGTTGTGAATTTGAGACAAATCATATCTTTATTTCACGTAAAAATGAGATATAAAGTTAAAAAGTAGTTTACAAATATATTTGTTTATCTTAGAAATCAAAAAAAATTAGATTGGTAAGAAAATATAGTATGGTTCTCAAACCTTCATGAAAATCAAATCCTATTATTTTAAGCTTCCTAATCCTTTTATTGATTTTATTTCTTAAATATAATTTCAAATCCCAACTAAACAATATTTCTTTCATAATTTTTTAATTTTTGAAATATTTTATTAATTTTTAATATTATTACTAAAAAAGATGCAATTTAAAGTTTTATTTAGAACTTTCAAATCTAAAATTTCATTCAAGAATCTGTGGAAAAACATTTCAGGATATCAAATATTTGTGATTAAAATTTGTATAATATTGTAGCAACCATTGTTTCCAATTTTGTAATAAAATACTTGGAGGAAATTAATCCTATCCAAATTAGTTTAATGATTTTATTTCATCTACTTGGAAAATCTTTATAATGAGTATAAACAAAAATTCTTGTTGAGCTAAAACAAAACAAAAATAGTTAATATATTATATACCTTAGTGGATATAACTAATTTGAATTGTTTCTATTAGCAAGGAAATCACAAAGGACTTTTTGCATCTTTTCTAACCACACGGACATTTGCCAAGTATAACAAACCAAGGGGTATTTGGTATTTTACCTTTTTATTTTTATTTTTGACGTTTATAACAAACCAAAGGTATGATTGAGTTTGTGCTTTGGCACCCTCCTTTCGTCCAAAAAAAAAAAAAAAAAGATTGAGTTTGTGCGACTCAGTAAAGCACAAGAGGATAGGTGCTCCTTTACAAACCACACGGTTTCTTTTTCACTTATAACAAATCACAAGGGTATTAGTAGTTTGGTACTTTACCATTTGATTTTCTTTTTTTCTTTTTTCCGTTTATAACAAACCAAAGGGGGATTTGAGTTTGTGTGACTGCATAAAGCACAGGGGGGTATTTGCTTCTTTTTTAAATCACACGGTCTTTTTCTTTTTTTTGGTATAGCAAACCACAGGGGGCAAATAATAAGATTCTGCCACTGAATTGTTAATTAGCAATTTTTATTCAGCAAACAAACCAGAAAAATTGAGTCATAAAAATCTAATTTACATCACACCTCTAATCATCATTACAACAAACAAGCCAAGTAATCGTTAAATGTCATAGCTAAAACTATCGAGGACTATTATGCAGAAGGACTATTATGCAAAATGTTGTATTCTCATCCACAAAATTTCTGTTAGTTTTCAAATGGTAGATCGACTAATGTTACATTAGCTTAAAACTCTTCTAAATTATAGTATTCTCAGGAAGAAATATATGCACAACCTCATCACCTAGAACCAAAAAAATAAAATAATAACACATGAGTAAAATGAAGTATGAAAAATAAATTATATCGGTCCTTTATGTTTTATATTTTGATAATTTAGTCAGTTATCTTGTAAACGTAACAATTTCAGTCCCTTATTGTTAAAATTTGTGACAAAAAAATGTTTGTCCTTTTGTAAATTCATTACATTTTTGGGCTATTATGCAAAAATTGTACTACAAGTCCCTATATTATGCTAAAATTGTACTAGGGTCCCTATATTATGTAAAAAATGCCCTATACGCCTTGATATTAATTTTTAAATAAGATATTCATACAAACGAAATTAGAGGCCAAGTGAAAGATTCTGAAATTTGGGGGGCATAAAGTAATAACACAATGAAAATACGAAAAAAGGACTCACACTGCAAAATAGCACGACAAGGGATTAAAATGTTAAGTTGGCAAGGTAAAGGAAAGTTGTCACAAAATTGAAAGATAAGAGATTAACTTTTGCAAGATAAGAGACTAAACTGATAAAATATACAAAGGTAAAGGACCGAATAGGTTATTTACCCAACAAAAAACTTGCCAAAGTCTAATAATGTCCATGAATTGGGTTTAAATTCCTCCGTTGCAAATTTTCCATATAGTTTCTCTGCCATATCTCAAATAAAACCAAAATTTCGTTATAATTATAAAATATTCACAAGAACTTTGTAAAATTATGAGTCATACCCTATAGCATCAACTTGTGGGCGAGAAAATGCAGTAGCAGTGATAAAAAATTAAGTCCAATAAACCAAAGGCTTCACAAGAAGAACCTTTATATCTCCAGCTTTCACTTCATTTGCAACTTTAGCCACTTCTACCGCAACTATATTAATGAAAAGTAAGGAAGTAAAATGTTATTTTTGCAAGATAAGGGACTAAACTGACTATATATTGAAAGATGAAGGACCAAATAGATAAATAATCAGAGGACTTACAATATAAGCTTTCAGTATCGTCATCAATATACACAAGAAGCTGTATTGTATCCTGGGCTAGCGCTTTATCAAGCTACGGCTGGATATATTAGTCCTGCACTATATCGAACAGATATTAATAATTTACAAGATAATATGTGTGTAAGATATTTAATTGTTTTTAAACTTATGGCTAAATCTATGACAAGTCTTAATTGTAATAAAATGAGAGCTGCTGGTCATGGGGTCGAAGCGCAATCTCCAATTCCTGTTTCTGTTGATCAACTTCTTAATCGGAGTAACTGTCCAAATTTAAACTTCATGTTTTCAAATGGTAGATCGATTAATGTTGCATTAGCATAGAACTCTTCCAAATTTGACTAAGCATGGGATGGATGTTTCCGGAGTCTGTAAATGGTGTGGGCTACATGATGAATGTGCGATTCACCTATTTCGGAACTGTGACATGGCCAAACAACTATGGAATAAGGTGAGGATTAAGAGTTTTGTGGGTAGCAAATGTGACAGGGGCAAAATAAGAATTTTGGCAAGGATAGGTCGCCAGCAAGACACGGGTACAACAGATATATTATCAGGGACTGATTTGTAATATGCTGGAGAATTATGCAGCAGTGGTGCCTGGAACACAAGTAGGTACAGTGAGGTTCTTTTACAGATGGAACGGCCAGCCTACAATAACGCCCAGAGACAGGAAGATTCGAGTCCGGGGTGAGCAGCTGCAGAATGAGTGCGGGACATAACAGGTACAAGAATGGGAAAATGTTCAGGGAGAGGTCACGAAATGGTGGAATAGAAATCTAGAAGAGTAAGGCCTTTCTGCTGGCATACCCATGGGATGTGTTTTTTGCATCGTTAGCAGGTGTAATTTGGACGGAAAGAAATCAGGTGGTATTTAATGAGGGGGAATTTACAAGTAGTGAGGTTCTAATTAGCCACGGATTATGTGAAAGCTTGGAGGTTACATCCAAGTAAACCCGAAAAATATAAAGACCATGTGGAATTGATCGGGTGGTGCAAAGGTGGGTACAAGTTCAATACGGACAGAAGTTGTAGAGAGGCGGCATAGGTTGAGCAGGAGGGGTATTAAGGGATAAGGAAGGTAACTGGGTAAAAGGTTTTGCTATGAATATTTTGTGTTAGATGGTGGTTGTAGCGGAGTTAGTTGCTTTGTATGAGAGACTTTCTGTGGCAGTGGAAATAGACATGAATGAGTTATGCGTGGAAGTAGACTCACATGATATGTTAAGAGCAATCAATCACGTGAATAGTGGAAGAGGACCAGTGTCATTTTAGGTGGAGGAATTTTGTAAGGTCATGGAAATGAAGGCGAACTTTAAATTGAAAACTATTTATAGAAAAATCCTGGCATACACGGATTGGTTAGCATGTTTGAGACTAAAACAGAGTAACGCATATGCAACATTTGTTGATCCTCCGGATGATATTTGGAGTGCTCCCCTAGATTGATATACTCCTTAAAATTAGATCCTATATCGGCTTTGTTATAGATATTTACTACGGTTTTAGAATCTTCATTGTATTTAAATAAAAAATAATAATTTTTTTTCTTTTATATGTAATAAAATCAGTATTTAAGACTTTTTAGGGGTGAAATCTAAAAAAACAATATCTTATATATAAATACATTATTATAATAAAAATACTTCGAGAAGTTCAAATGATTTTTTATTTATAAATAATATTAATTTAAGTTATGAATCATATGTTTTACAATTTTATTAGAATTAAGTACTACGATAGTTAGATGTTACTAAATTATTCTTAAAATAATTAGTAATTAGGTTTCTTTTATATAATTCATATCATATACATAATTATTTGAGAGAGAGGGAATTTCAGGAAATTTTATAATTTTATATTAATTTTATGTAATTTTTAGTAAGGTGTGTATTTGAGACAAATCAAATCTATATCTCAAATAAAAATGGGATATAAGGTTAAAAATAGTTTACAAAAATATTTTATTTATTTTATAATTCAAAAGAATTAAAGTGATAAAAGTATATAGAATGATTCCCGAACCTTCATAAAAATCAAACCCTGTTATTTTAATTTTTGTAATTTCTCTATTGATTTTATTTTTAAATATAACTAGATTACATTTCCTTCATAATTTTTGGTATATTTTTATTTACTTTTTAATATTAATAATATAAGAGATACAATTTAAAGTTTTATTCAGAACTTTCAAATATCAAGTTTTGTTTAAGAATTCTTTTCTACGACAATTATATTGAACTCTATCAAACCACTTGTATAATATTGTAACCAATGAATAGTGTATTTTTTTTAATAAATTACAAGGATGAAATTAGTCATACAAAAATTTGTTTAATTTTTATTCTCCCCTACTTATCAAATATTTACAATGAATATAACAAAAGATTCTTGTTGAGTTTGTAGAGTTTAAAAGAGAAAAAAATTAGTTAATTTATTATATACCTTTATATATCTAGTTTTGATAGTTTTTATTACTGTAACAAAGAAATCACAAGAGATTTTTTGTATCATTTTGAATCACAAGGGATTTTTGCCAAGTATAGCAAACCACAGAGTTATTTGGTATGTTTTTTTTTTTTTTTGGCGTTTATAGCATACCAAAGGTATGTCTGAGTTTCTGTGCCTTATTAAAACCAAAAGACCCACAAGGTTTTCTTTTTCACTTATAGCAAATCACAAGAGTATTTGTGATTTACCATTTGATTTTTCTTTTTATTTATTTGCTTTTCACGAGGATATTTGTGTTTGTGCGCACAATGAGCATTCTCCTTTCAAACCATAAGTTTGTTTTAGAAAAAACTAATCAAACTTGTATCTTTTTCTTTGTGCCTATCAAGAATCCTACTTAGCTAGTAGAATCCATCCTTTATCCAATTCATATCTATAAAACAACCTCATCTAATATATTTATCTGAATTTTATGTTCTATCAAATTAAAATCAAATAACATGACAATCTCACACAGGTATAAAAGATCACAATACTAATAAAAGTAACATCCATAATAAAATATCAAATTTGTTCAGATCATGTTCTTGTGCTAACATATTTTTTAAAAACTAACAAAATAGTAACTTTCATAATAAGAATTAGTTATCCACCATGTCGAGAAGACGCAACCTCGTCAGATGTGTTGCTAGGTCTTGTACAAGTAGAGGACCCACAATATCCAGAATTCTGGTTAATGTCCATATTACGGTTTTCAACCTATACAAATATAATAATAAGTAATTAGATTAATTGTATCCATTAATTCAAAAACAATACTTGAAAATAATTAAAGATATTACAATCAACAGTAACAAATAAGTTGCATCTATGAAAGTGGCTTATACGATCTAGGATGAACGAGTTTCCATGGTCCAATATGATCACATACATTTTATTTTCAACTTTTCTTTGAACTCATCAATTTAAAATTTATACTATATCATTACACTATTTTACATATAACCTCATAAAAAATCACATTAGATGCTTATTCTTTCTTGAAAAAAGATAAGGTATGTCAAAAGTGCATTAAAAGAAAAATATAAACAATATTACCTGTTGTACTATATTGTTATCAAAACTCGTGTTAGCCCTTCTCTCCTTTAGATGGCTTGTAGATTTATTATGACCCAAAGCTTTGCATAACGAGCATCTATGATTTACTGATCTTTGATCACGAGATGGTGCAATTTCTCCAACTTCTTTGATTCTATTAACCTTTGGCCTGCCTCTTTTCCGTACCATTTCTGGAGGTTCCCATATAGGTGAATCATCTTCCGGCCACATGGAAATGTCTTCCTCTTTCGAAATTCTTTTTTACTTTATCCATAACGTTAGGAGGAAGATGTGTGGTCCATTCTAAAGATTTTTGATACCGCCTAAAAAATATTTTCATTATCTTTGTCCGAATCTGTATTTTTAACAAAGGAATCAAGAAGAGGGTATAAATGGTATTTTAAAGAAGTCAAATACTCTTGACTGTTAAAAAGTTAACTACGTTAAAAAATAGGACTTATCAAGAGAATAAAAAGAACTAAGGGACTTATGTGTCACAATATAAAAAACTAGAGGACCTGATTGTCCTTTTCCCCAAAATTAAAGGATAAGGAATTAAAATTTTAGTTTAGGATGATAATGGACTAACTTTATCACAAAATTGATATATAAGGGACTAAACGGACAGAATATGCAAAGATAAGGGACCAAAGGGTTTACAATGGCGGCTCATGGCGGTAGATTCGCGACAACTTTTGGTGTAGAAGTGACGGCGAGTTACGACAATAATAGTGGCATAAACGGAGTTTGTGTTTTCATATCTCATTGAACGGAGATGGCCGTATGGTTTAGATATGTTGTGGTGGTTTCTCGTCCATGACAGTACTATCCAAGGCTAACAACAACAACAACCAGGATTCTTCGACAACCTAACCATGGTTGTGGTTGTGGTGAGCGATAACAACCATGACTAGGGTTTTCAATGGAATTCGAGATCCAGCTCGGCACCCATGGCCAGGGTTATGCTTGGGAAGATGATGGCATCACCGACTTCATCATGCTAACGTCATCCTAAGGTTCCTATTTTTCCGCAACTTCCAATTTTGATTAATATTTTTATAATATTTGTAATTTTTTGTAATTTATATATTACTGGAGTACTTTTAATATTTATTTTAATTAATAAAAGTATATTTTTCATTTTTTAATAATATAACAAGGGGTTATTGTTGATAACATCCTCATTAAACTCTCTAATTATTTTTTTATGCCTTCAATAATTTATTTTATAAAAAAATGCCTAATAAAATAATTATTTATAGAAAACATCTCATTTATATTTTTTATACCTTTACTACCTTTATTATTAAATATATTATTTTATTTTAATACAATATTAATTTTTAAATATTAAACAAATAATAGGATACTTCCACCACCACCACCGCCATGTATTTAACCACCACTACGACCACCATAACCATCACCACCACAGCAAGCACCACCACCAACACCAACACCTACTACTACTAATTCCATCACACGCGCGCGCGCCCGTGAATTTTTTTTAAAATCGTCATAACTTATTCAAAAAAATCAGAAAAATAAAAAAATTGCATTTTTGGATAAAGCAAATTAATATTTGCATCTATGGTTTTTTGTTTTTTTTTTAATTTTTTTCGCAGACATGAAATTCCATGTTCAAAACATGAAATTCACTGTTTTAAATAGTGATTTTTGATTACGCAGACACTGGAATTCTGTGTCTGCGAAAAAAAAAATCAAAAAATTCCAAAATAATTTATAGACGTAAATATTAATTTGATTTATCCAAATATATAAATTTTTGATTTTTTTGATTTTTTTGATTCTTTTAGAATTAGTTATGACGATTTTAAAAAAAAATTACGGACGCGCACGTGTGTTTATTAGTTTTTTTTTTCTAATTTCTTTTTTCTTTTTTTTAATTATTAATTATAAGGGTAGTTTCAGATGAGGCTGTTTTCTATAAAGTATCTTATTGTATGTACCTTTTTCTAAATAAGTTTTTCAATAGGCATTAATGTATAATTGGCTCATATAACAACTGAAAATCATGCATTTGTTTCATTTATATTTGTGTTATACTTTAATTCATTAATGCTAGATTAACAGAAATGCTCAATAACAAAATGAGCAATAAAAAAACACGCTTATTATTTTTTCATACATACATAGAGATTTTCTGAGCATATTCAGAGACTTATAATACAACTCAGAAAGTTTTTTGAGCCGAATTAGAGATTTTCTGAACTGACTCAAAGACTTGATGGAGCCGACTGAGAGATTTTTTTTGTCTTATGTGGTTTTGTTTTATCTTAAAGTATTTTTAGTATTTGGACACTTATAAATTTTTTTACGAACTTTAATAAGAGCAATAATTTCTTTTCCTCCTTTATATATAATAACATCAGCATTCAAGACTTTTTAAGATCAAAATCCACAAAAATTAAAGGAATTTGAGAAGTTCAAATGATTTTTTTCTTTGTAAATAATATCAAACAAAGTTATAAATTTCATGTTTTTAAATTTTATTATTAATTAAGCACTAAGATAGTAAGATATTACTAACGTATTTCTAAAAATAATCGTATTCAATTTTTTTTAAATATAATTGTTATCATATGCGTAATTATTTTAGAGAAAGGGAATCTCATTAAATTTTATAATTTTACATTAATTTTATGTAATTTTTTAGTAAGTCGTGAATATGAGACAAATCGTATCTTTATTTCACATAAAAATGATATATAAGGTTAAAAAGTATGGTAAGAAAATATAGTGTGGTTCTCAAACCTTAATAAAAATCAAATCCTATTATTTTAAACTTTCTAATCCCTCTTTATTTCTTGAATATAATTTCAAATCCCAACTAAATAATACTTCTTTCATAATTTTTTAAATTTTGAAATATTTTATTAATTTCAATATTATTATTATAAAAAATACAATTTAAAGTTTTATTCAGGACTTTCAAATCTAAAATTTTGTTCAGGAATTTCTAAAAACACATTTCATCGATATTCTTGAAAGTTTACAACTTTAATTAGAGATTACTTTGTATAACATTGTAGCAACCAATGTTTCTAATTTTGTAACAAAATACTTGGAGGAAATTAATCCTATTCAAATTAGTTTAAAGATATTTTTTCATCTACTTGTAAAATCTTTATAATGAGTATAAACAAAAATTCTTGTTGAGCTAAAACAAAAAGAAATTAGTTAGTTAATTTATTATATACATTTGAAGTCGGATTGTTTCTATTAGCAAGGAAATCACAAAGGACTTTTTCTTTTTGATACATAGAAGGCTTTAAAAGTCGTTAAGTACAAGCATTACAAGATAATTCCAATGAAATTATTCCTTATTCTAATACAATTCTGGCGGTTGCGTAACCGCTTCTATCACGAGTAATGAGTTTCTATAAGTACTTCGGAAAATTTGGAATGGTTACCGGTTGCGTGTTCATCCACGCCCCTTCCTTCGCTAGTCTATCGGCACATTGGTTAGCTTCTCGAAATATGTGCCGTAGTTCAATTTTCAAAAATCCTTCAATAATAACCAGCAGTCGCTCAATATTGAAACATAGGGACTACCTAAGTTCCCACCGCCCTTTACTAGCGCGTGGAACTTCCTCGGGTCCATCTCGTTGCGAGTAGAGCTCCCACCGCCCTTCACTAGCGCATGGAGCTCCTCCGAATCTGTTTCAATAACAATTTCTGTATATCCCATATTAATTGCCCATCGAAGCCCAAAATGAAGAGCAAATAATTCCGATGTAAATGGGGAGTCAACAAGACAATTACCAATGAAGCCGGAAATATACATACCGTGCTTATCTCTTAATAGTCCTCCAATGCCCGCTACCTTTTTAACCGCGAAAAAGCTACCATCGATATTTAGTTTTAACCCAACGGAAGGCTTGGCTCAATTGATAATAACGTTCCTAGCAACTTTGATTATGCCCCCGTCCGTACTCTTCCCCCAAGCTCGAATAAATTTGCTAGCGAGGGAGATAATCTCGTTCTTTAGTTCCAAGACGTGGGGAATTTTCCCGTATTTATTAAATATAATTGCATTCCTCCTATTCCATATTACCCAAATTGCGGCCACAAATATATAAGGCCAATCTAACCCAGCTACACGAGCCTTTGATCGGAGATGTGACCCAATCCAGTTTTTTATTGCTTCTGTATTAACCATCACGGATCTAAATTGCAGCTCATATGAACCTGTACTAGATAAGGTTGTGTGTTGCATTGTTTTGGAATCTATTTTGTATCTATGAGTTATTTAATTCCAATAATTCATTTCTATCACCATGCATTAGTTTCGCATGGATTTTTTGTCCTTGATTAATTCCAGCTGTCGCTTCATTTAAATCATCACCAACAGCAAATTCAGCACCCCACATGAACCGATCAGCTCCAGGAATACTACCAGCACCCCCCACGAACTGAACAGCTCCAGGAATATTTCCAGCAGCACCCTGCATTAACCGAGCAGCTCCATGATTAATTCCAGCACCCCAAGCAAACCGAGGCCTTCCATCAGCTCTTCCAATCACTGGCGCTGCATCATCAACGACTGTGGAGGTCCATTGGGCTCGGACCTGGCCCATTTCAGCAGTAGCTTCTCCAGGAATTCGTGAACCACCTGAAATTAAACCAAATGAGTTCCAAATAATAGTAGTTATTTTGCATTTTAAAAGAACGTGGAGGAGGTCTTCCCTTTCGGCTCCGCAAATTTCGCATTTCCGGGACTCGATGATGTTACGATTGTAGAGATTATCCGAGGTGGCCATCTTGTTCAACACCACCCTCCAAATGAATATTCGGATTTTCTGAGAACATTTTAGTTTCCAAATTAATTCCCAATCAAAAGAATCGTCAGTTTCATTAACCCCCATGTTCATATACGCTGACTTCACCGAGAAGGACCCCGAGTTTTCAAATTTCCAACGGATTTCTTTTTCTTCCCCTTCTTCTATTTCCATAATACCCTCACGAACGGCTTCAATTCCGGCAAGGATGACACGCACAAATTGAGAAATGGTCCAAATCACAAAGGACTTTTTGCATCTTTTCAAACCACAAGAACATTTGCCAAGTATAACAAACCAAGGGCTATTTGGTATTTTACCCTTTATTTTCCTTTTTTTTGGTCGTTTATAACAAACCAAAGGTATGTTTGAGTTTGTGTGACTTAGCACTCGAGGATATGAGCTCCTTTAGAAACCACACGGTTTCTTTTTCACTTATAACAAATCACAAGGGTATTGGTAGTTTGGTACTTTACCATTTGATTTTCGTTTTTCCTTTTCTCCGTTTATAACAAACCAAAGGGGGATTTGAGTTTGTGTGAGTGCATAAAGCACAAGTGGGTATTTGCTTCCTTTTCGAGTCACACAGTTTTTTTTTGGGTATAGCAAACCACAGGGGCATATAGTAAGATCCTGCCACGACTTGTTATATTAGCAATTTCTATTCAGCAAACAAGCCAGAAAAAATTGAGTCATAAAAATCTAATTTACATCCCACCTCTAATCATCATTACAACAAACAAGCCAAGCAATAGCTAAATGTCATAACTAAAACTATCAAGTACTATTGTACAGAAGGACTATTATGCAAAATGTGTATTCTCACCCACAAAAATTCTGTTGATTTCCAAATAGTAGATCAATTAACGTTGCATTAGCATAAAACTCTTCCAAATTATAGTATTCGCGCTGCTCAGGAAGAAATATGTGCACAACCTCATCAACTAGAATCAAAAAAATAAAATAATAACTCATATATAGAGATAATGAGTAAACTGAAGGATGAGAAATAAATTATATCGGTCGTTTATTTTTTATATTTTGATAATTTAGTTCCTTATCCTGTGAAGTAACGTTCAGTCCGTTATTGTTATATTTTGTGACAAAAAAATGTTTGTCCTTTTGTATATCCATTACATTTTTGGGCTATTATGCCAAAATTGCTCTACAAGTCCCTATATTATGCTAAAGATTTCACTATAGGTCCCTATATTATGTAGAAAATGCACTATAGGCCTTGATACTAATTTTTTAAACAAGATATTCATATAAACGAAATTAGAGGCCAAGTGAAAGATTCTGAAATTTGAGGGGCATAAAGTATGGAAATACGGATAAAGGACTCACGCTGCAAAATAGCACGACAAGGAATTAAAATGTTAAGTTGGCAAGGTAAAGGAAAGTTGGCACAGAATTGAAAGATAAGAGATTATCTTCTACAAGATAAGGGACTAAACTGATAAAATATACAAAGATAAAGGACTTTATAGGTTATTTACCCAACAAAAAACTTACCAAAGTCTAACAATGTCCATGAATTGGGTTTAAAATCCTCCGTTGCAAATTTTCCATATAGTTTCTCTGCCATATCTCAAATAAAACCAAAATTTCGTTATAATTATAAAATAGTCACAAGAACTTTGTAAAATTATGAGTCATACCCTATAGCATCAACTTGTGGGCGAGAAAATGCAGTAGCAGTGATAAAAAATTAAGTCCAATAAACCAAAGGCTTCACAAGAAGAACCTTTATATCTCCAGCTTTCACTTCATTTGCAACTTTAGCCACATCTACCGCAACTATATTAATGAAAAGTAAGGGAGTAAAATGTTATTTTTGCAAGATACGGGACTAAGTTGACAATATATGAAAAGATGAAGGACCAAATAGAAAAATAATTAGAATACACAAGAAGCTGTAGTGTATCCCGGGTTAGCGCTTTATCAAGCGACAGCTGGATATATAAGTCCTGCGTTATTTCGAACAGAGATTAATAATTTACAAGATAATATGTATGGAAGATATTCAATTGTTTTTAAACTTATGGCTAAATCTATGACAAGTCTTAATTGTAATGAAATGAGAGCTGCTGGTCATGGGGTTGAAGCGCAATTTCAAGTTCCTATTTCTGTTGATGATTCTATGCAAAGAAGTTGATGATACACTTCTTAATCGGAGTAATTGTCAAAATTTCAATTTGCCCCCTGTACAAGATGGTATGTACTATTTAACCCCTTTTGTCCTTTATTCTTTCACCTTTTTTGTACATTATCTTTTGATTTTGTGACAATGTGAGTCTGTTAAATCTATGTGTTGCCATATCAAAAGACTAAAATACCCTTAAAAGTGAAAAGACACAAAATTGAAAGATAAGGGATTAAAATGTTATGTTGTCAAGATAAAGGACTACCATTGTTAAAAAATTGAAAAACAAGGGATTAAAATGTTATTTTTACAAGATAAGGGACTAAATTGTCAATATATGTGATGATAGAGGACCAAATGGACTATTTGCCTAATGTGAACATTCTGTAATTTGGTTTAAGAATTTTTTCTTAAGCTTACGATTCATAGTCCCCTTATGTTTATAAAAATTACTTTTTGACACTAAATTCTTTTTACTACCTTTTAGCCCCTAACTTCTCAGAATCTTCGCTTGGGCCTATTTTGTTGTTCCAATGATAAAGTAAAATTTATTTTGCATAATTTAGGGACCTAAACTGCAATTAGATTGAAGTTTTGTAAATTACCCAAATGATCCTTATGTTTTGGATTTATGACTACTTAGTCCCTTATGTTTCTCAAAAGTGTCATTATTAGTCCTTTTTTACTTATTCCGTCACAAATATTAATTTAAAAAGTCCCAAACATAAGGACCATTTGCGTAATTCAACAAGTTTTTACCAACAAGTCCCTGGATTAACGAAACATTGTAATAACAGGACCAATCAAGCAAATACCAAAAAGAAAGACAAATTCAAGAAAGAAACCACTTCCACCATCAAAAAGATTAAGACTCGAAGCACAAAGAGTACTCAAAGAGCGTGTACAAAACATAGCTGACAAAAAAGAATCAAATTAAGATTCTGCACCTTAAAAGAGTGTGAAAATCACATACAATCGTTAGATTCTCCTTGTTCGAATACTCGAATTGAAATAGGATGGCCCACAGGTGTTCCGTTTGTACATCCACATGGTCTTAATAATAAAGCGAAGATTGGGTTTCTTGAAACTTATGAACCTGGTTGGTCTGCTAATCATGATATGGAGTTAAGTTTGATTGAACCTGGTCAACCCAGTCAACTCACTGGCTAACTCAGTACTCTAAAGACTTATTCACTCTTTTTTTTTTTCCTGTAAATTGGTTGTTTATAGGCTAACTTTTTACGTTGTTGTAGGGATTGGGATTTTTGTGAAGAGACAATGTGGGGTCCACGCTAAATATAACTGATCTTGATGATGCACATAGTAAAGAAATCTATGTAAATATAACAAAGTTTTGTGTTTAGAATACTGATGTGGAATTTTACTAGATTGTCCTCTTTAGTATTTTGTTCTAAAGATTTTGCCTCTGGAATTTGATGTTCACGAGGGTGTTTAATGCACTTATAACAAATTATAGGGTATTTCGTAAGCTTTTATAATGGAAATATCAAAAGAGTAATGATGTGAAGTTAAAAGATAAGGGATTAGAATGTTATATTTGCGAGATAAAGTACTGAAGTTGTAATGAAATTAAAAGGTACGGGTTTAAAGTGCTACTTATGAGAGATAAGGGACTAATTTGTTAAAATATGAGAAGATAAAGGATCAGATAGGTTATTTATCCAGTGAAAACTTATTTTAGTTTAACAATATTCATGAATTGGGTTTGAAATCCCTTGTCGCAAATTTTCCTTATTGCTTATTTGCCATACCTCAAATCTCTAACTTTCGATCTGAATGAGAAAAGTCAACTGATTTTTCATTATAATTTCAAAATGGATGCAAAAAGTTTGCAAAATTACGAATCATACCCTATAGCATCAACTTGTAGGTGAGAAAACACACTAACAATGATAAAGAAACGAGTATGACAATGTTAGTCCACGTGTTACCATATCAGTCCATTTACATTATAGGCGCGTTAACTCCACTAATTACCATATTATCGATGCGTTAAAAGACTAAACTATGTTTATTGAAAAATGACTAAGAGCCTGCTTTAAGCAGTTAAGGTGTTTTTAAACTTTAAAAAGTGATTTAGACCTTAAAATACTGTTAGGAAAACAACTAGATATGTGTTTCTTACAAAGATACTTGAAATGATACTAGATTTCAAGGATATTTTTTACAAATGCTTTAATGTTTATTAAAAAGTGTTTTTAACTTTAAAATAAGCTATCTCAAACATGCTCTAACGCTGTCACAAAATTAAAAGATAAGGGATTGAAATTTTACAATATGAAGATCACATACTAATGTTGTCACAAAATTGAAATACAAGGGATTAAAATGTTACCTTTGCAAGATAAGGGACTAAACTGACAAATATGCAAAGATAAAGGACCAAATGGATCAATTATCAAAGGAGCTTACAAGTCATTCTTTAGTTAACAAGCCTTTTTCTCCAATATCTGTTGGCTTATATTTTATATTCCGTTGTTTTTTTAATTATGTTTTGGATCTTACCCTTTTCGGCTAACTCGGAGTGTAGGGTGATTAGTAAATCTTGCTGTCCAGTGAGCTTGGGAAAGAGCTAGTAAGTTGTGATGAGCAAAATTGCACTTTAAGTCTCTATAATATGCAAAAAGTGTAATATAAGTCTATATTAAAAAGTTTGGGATCAATTACAAGTCAAGTTTGAAAAATTTCAATTTAGCTGTGAAAAGAGGCACATTTACATCACACATTTAACATATCGTACAGAACTAAACAAGAATTATTGTATCAATAGATGAAAAAAATACAGCTTTCTCATTCTTTATTGTTGATTTATAAATCTATATATGTTAAAGGAAAGTTCAATTTAAATTTATTTTGGTGATTTTTAGTAGCTAGTAATGATAGCCATGATCCCTCATATAAATAAAATTAAATGACAAATATTTCAATCTAACATTATAGTTTCATGCAAATCAGGCTTAAAAAGAAATTTGGACTTTAACATTTATATAAGAAAAATCTTATAATATGTTCGAAAATGTAATTATTTTTGATTTACTAAGAATCCGTTTGAGATTGTTTTTCAAAATAATCACTTAAAGTGATTTTAGACCCAAATAATCACTTTTAGGTCTTTAAAATTACTTTCAGAAAAAATTCCTAGATATGTGATTATTAAAATAATTAAATTAATCACTTAAAGTGAGTTTAGATATCAAAATATTTTTTAATATTCTTTTCAAACATTTCAATTTTAATTGAAAAACGCTTTTACCTCTAACATAATCAATCCCAAACGGGCTCTAAAAAATAATCAAAACTCCTATACAAGTTATAAAAAAATGGCGATTTATCTGTGTAAAAAATTGTTGTCTAATAATATCCACACCACTTTTAGAGAAAATACACACGTAATCCATTATAAAATACACACAATTCATTATAAAAACACATGCAATCCATTAAAATAATCCATTATAAGATACACACAATTCATTATAAAAACACATGCAATCCATTAAAATACACACACAATTCACTAAAAAATACGTAACACATTGAAGTTGAGAAAACATGTTTTTTGACTTTTTAAACAATTAACTCTTAAAATACTATATTAAATAAATGTATTGACTAAAATATTATTAATTTAAGTTAATTAAAAATATACAAAATATAAAAACTTATTCTACGCTAAGTAGTTTCATAACTTAAGTCTAAAAATAAAATATAAAATTATCAATTTTTGTTCGACAAGAGACCCATAAAACAATTGGATATTTTCCAACTACGAAAAAACGAACTAACCTTCATTTACACCCTCAAGAGTGCAAACACCGTATTCACTTTAAACCAAAGATTAAATATATATTTTAATATATGTACCACAAAAAATTGGTTTTTTTTGTTCAATTAAAACAACTCTTGTATATAATTTAAAAAGTATCATTAAAAAGTTTAGAGATTTTATACATAGGATCTTAGAGATCCCTCTTAAATCTAAACATCCGACTTTTTAGTTTGTTCCATTTAAAGTCCAATTAACATAAAAATAGATATTAATTAAATTATAATATTTTTCTACCCTATTTTATATATATATATATATATATATATGTTCAACATAAATCCTAAAAGCAAAAAACCCCTATGTTTAGAAAACACTTTCAATACCTCCTCCACAACCTTCCAGAAAATCTCACCGTAGTGGTTCGCTGGTTCACGTCGGTGCTTTCACGATAAACTTTAGTGTAGCAGTGGCAACGAGCTACAGTGGTAATGGTTTTATGGTGCTTTCACCATGGTGTTTCGTGGCGATAGATTCATGCTAGCTTTTGGTGTAGCAGTGACGGCAGTAGTAGTGTCATCAACGGAGTTTGTGTTTTCAGATCTCGTTGAATGGAGATGGTCCCAGGGTTTATATATGGTGCTCGTAGTGGTGTGGTGGTGAGAGGCAAGAACCATGGCTAGGTTTCCACTGACTTTCGAGATCTCGCTCGGCATCCATGGTAGGGTTTCGCTCGGGAAGGTAATGACGTTAGCGATTTCATCATGCTAGCATCATCCTAATGTTCCTATTTTTTTCCCCAACTTTGATTTTGATTAATTTTTTTTATAATATTTTATACATTAACGGGGTAACTATAATATTTATTTTCATTAATAAAATCATTTTTTTCCTTTTTTTAAATGATATAACAATTTGAAATAATGCACTTATTTCATTTATCTTTGTGTATTAATTCTAGAACTGAAAAAATGTGATAACAAAATGGTCAATAAAAAACATGCCTAATGTTTTTTTTAAATATACTCAGAGATTTTTTGGATATACACAAAGATTTTCTAAGCATGCTCACAAACTATTTTAATGTAGTCAGAGACTTATGAGTCGACTCAGATATTTTGTGAGTCGACTTAAGTGTTTCTTTGAGCCAACTGAAACTTGATGGAGTTGATTCATAGACTCGTTGACCACTTCTTTTTCGTTTTATGTGGTTTTGTTTTATCTAAGAGTATTTTTTTGTATTTGGTCACATATGTAAATTTGAATATGATCTCTAATAAGAACAATGTTTTCTCTTACTTCCTTATATGTAATAAAATCAGTATTCAAGATTTTTTATGTCGAAGTCCAAAAAAATAATATCTAAAACATAAAAAAATATTAAATAAGAATAAATTGACAAGTTCAAATGATTTTTTTTCTTTGTAAATAATACTAAACAAAGTTATGAACTTAATATTTTTGAAATTTATTACTTATTGATTAAGCAGCAAGATGGTAAGATGTTACTTGTCTATTTATAAAATATTCGTATTTGAATATATTAATATAATTCAAATCTATAATTATTTGAGAAAAAATTAGTATATCTTATATAATTTTATATTAATTTCATGTAAAATTTTGGTAAGTTGTGAATTTGAGACAAATTAAATCTTTATTTCAAATGAAAACGAAATGTAAGATTAAAAAATAGTTTACGCATATATTTTATTTATCCTATAAGGAAAAAGAATTAAAGTGGTATAGGAATATATCATGGTTTTCAAACTTTTCATAAAAATCAAATCCTATTATTTTAAACTTCCTAATTCACCATTAATTTTAATTTTTAAGTATAATTTTAGATCCCAACTAGTGATATTTCTTTGTATTAGTATGAGAGATACAAATTAAAATTTTACTCCGCACTTTTAAATTTGAAATTTTACAAACAGTGATTTGGTTTGTGACTAAAATTTGAAATTTTACAAACAGCGATTTGGTTTGTTAGTCACATTGATATTTGAAATTTACCCTTTATTTTTTATTTGTTTGGTGTTTTAAAGTAGCATTTATTGTTTTATTATTTTTGTTGGTTTCACAATTATAGTTTTGTTTTTTTCACACAAAGAGCATTCTCCTTTTCAAACCACAAGATTTTTTTTTTACTTATAGCAAACCTTAGGCATTTTTGGTATTTAGCCTTTACTTTTTTGTTTATTTTCAGTTTATACGTATTTGAGTTTGTGGGGGTCTATAAAGCATAAGGGGGTATTTGCTCCTTTTTCGAATCCCAAAATTATTTTTGTATTTATAGCAGACCACAGGACATATAATAAGATCTTATAACATTTGTTAAATTAGCAATGTTTACTCAGCAAACAAGCCAGAAAAAATAGAGTCGTAAAAAATCTAATTTGCATCACACATCTAATTAATAATTATCATTACAATAAGCCAAACAATCGCTAAATGTCATAACTATGACTATCAAGAACTATTGTGCAAAAAGACTATTATGCAAAATGTGTATTCTCATCCACGAAATTTTGCTTGTTTTCAAATGATAGATCTATTAATGCTGCATTAGCGTAAGATTCTTCCAAATTAAAATACTCGCTGCTCAGGAAGAAATAGATGCACAACCGCATCACCTAGAACCAAAAAAATAAAATAAAAATAAATAAATAAATAACACAGATATAGATAATGAGTAAACTGAGGGGTGAGACATAAATTATATTGGTCCTTCTTTTTTTACATTTTGATAAGTTAGTCCCTTATCTTGTAAATGTAACAATTTCAGGCCTTTTTTGTAAACTTTTGTGACAAAAATGTTTCTCCTTTTGTATATCCATTATATTATAGAGCGTAAATTGGTCCCTAAATTATACAAAAATTGCACTACAGGTCCCTATATTATGCTAAAAATTACACTAAAGAACCCTACAATATACAGAAAATGCACTATAGGCTTTGATATTACTTTTTTTAAATAAGTTACACTATAAGTCCCTATATTATACAAAAAACAATGAGGGGCATAAAGTGAAAGATTCTGAAATTTGGGGGCATAAAGTAATAACACAATGGAAATTCGGAAAAAGACTTACTCTGCAAAATAGCATGATAAGGGATTATAATGTTAAGTTGGCAAGATAAAGGAAGTTGTCACAAAATTGATAGATAAAAGATTAACTTTTGCAAGATAAGGGACTAAACTGAAAAGATATACAAAAATAAAGGACCAAATAGGTTATTTAACCCAACAAAAAATTACCAAAGTCTAATAATGTCCATAAATTGGGTTTAAAACCCCCTATTGCAAATTTTCCATATTGTTTCTCTGCCATATTTCGAACTATCGATCTACATCCCAAAAGTCACCCGGAATTTTGTTATAATTACAAAATGGACGCAAGAACTTTGTAAAATTATGAATCATACCCTATAGCATCAACTTGTGGGGGAGAGAAAACGCAATAGCAATGATAAAAAATCAAGTCCAATAATCAAAGGCTTCACAAAAAGAATCTTTATATTTCCAGCTTTTACCTCATTCGCAACTTTAGCCACATCTGCGGCAACTATACTAAGAAAAAATAAGGGAGTAAAATATTACTTTTACAAGATAAGGGACTAAGTTGACAATATATGAAAAGATGAAGGACCAAATAGATAAATACTCAGAGGACTTACAAAATCAGCTTTCAGTATCGTCATCAATATACACAAGAAGCTGTAGTGTATCCTGGGTTAGCGCTTTATCAAGCAACAGCTGGATATATAAGTCCTGCGTTATTTAGAACAGAGATTAATAATTTACAAGATAATATGTATGGAAGATATTCGATTGTATTTAAACTTATGGCTAAATCTATGACAAGTCTTAATTGTAATGAAATGAGAGCTGCTGGTCATGGGGTTGAAACGCAATTTCAAATTCCTATTTCTGTTGATGATTTTATGCAAAGAAGTGTTGATCAACTTCTTAATCGAAGTAATTGTCAAAATTTCAATTTGCCCCTTGTACAAGATGGTATGTACTATTTAACCCATTTAGTCCTTTATCTTTACCCTTTTTGATATTTTAGACTTAAGGTTTTATTTTAGTCCGTTATGTTTTGATTTAGAGACAATGTTGTCCGTCACCATATCATTGATGTAATAAAAGACTAAAATACCCTTAAGAAGGGTATTTTAGTCTGGGAGATACTTGAGGTTGAAAACTCACAGAATTAAAAGATAAGAGATTAAAATGTTACGTTGGTAAGATAAAAGACTAACGTTGTCACAAAACATAACGAATTAGAATTTTACTTCCGCAAAATAAGGGATTAAACTGTCAAAATATGCGAAAGATGAAGACTGAATGAATTATTTTCTTTGTATTATTTTTAAGGGTGAATTATATATAGGGTCTTAGAAACACTATTTCTTCTCTATAGAGTAGTGTCTTGAAAGTTGTTATTATTAGGGACCTCATTTTTTACAATAGTCTTTCCTACCTTTACTATCACTAAAAGACAAAAAGTGTGATGTCACTGTTTCTCTCTCCTTTACCTACCACTACCCACCTACCTCCAACCTCCAACCTCCAACCACCGACCTCCGACCACCGACCTCCGCCACTGACCTCCGACCACCGATCTCCGACCTCCGACCACCAGTCACCGGTCACCGGAAAAAACATAGAGTACTTAGAGAAAAACATAGAGTACTCCGAGATAAATGAATTAAACAAATACTCTAACGAATTAAATGAATACTCTATAAAAAAAGTCGGAGTACTCTATGAAATAGTCGGAGTACTCTATTAAATAGTCGAAGTACTCTACAAAAATTGGTGAGTATTTTAAACAATTAGAGAGTAATTTAAAAAGGAAATGAATCTACAATAAAAATAGTGAGTATTATTCAATTATTCAAAAAATTGTATTATTACACAATCAAGAAAAAAAAAATTCTATCTGGTTTGACCAGATCTAGATCTGGTCAACCTACTGGAAAAAAAAAAACTCAAAGCTTCTTCCCAAACCGGCGCCACCACCACCATAACAAGACCACCACCACTGAAATGGCTACACAACTGACACACTTCTTCGAACCATCGGAGCTCCAACGAAGCAGCGAAGAGGGAAGCTCCATGACTCCTTCGATCTGCAGATCTCTCGGCACTGATGTGGTTCACGTCGACGAAGAAGAAGGAGGCTGAAGAAGCTGCACACTCCGGCGAAAACAAGCTGTAAACTCCGGCGAAATCACTGCTGGAGCTCGGCGAAAACACTGCTGGATCTGCTCGTCCTGTCCCGGTGGTCATGAGCTCGCGAAAGGGAGATTTCCATGGCTGCTTCTATCTCCTCGCCACCAACAGCCATGGCGGAACCAACAGCCTGCATTTCACGGATCTGTAACGAGCTTTGATGCGATGCTGCGGTGGCCGGAGCTAGATGCTGCGATGCGATGCTGCGGTGGCCGGATTCCATGGCTGCTTCACGCGATGCTACGATTCCATGGCTGCTTCACGTGGTGCTGCGATTTCATGGCTGCTTCACGCGAGGGGAGGAGAGAGAGATAGGGGAGGAGGGATATGGTGGTGGTGGTGGTGGTGGTGGTGGTTGTTCTCATGGGGGAGGATAGTGGTGGTGGCGGTTTGAGATATGGGGGAGGAGGGGAGGTGAGAAAATTATAATCTGAAAATTATAATTAGTAGGTTTCTAAAATAGTATATATATAATTTTAAGTGTCATTTTCTCTATTTTTAATTCTCTTTTTGCAGAATATGTGAACTTTCTGTAAAATGGTTAATGAAAATCTTGTAAGCTTATGATTCATATCCCCCCTATGAATATAAAAATTCTTTTTTGACACTAAAAAAATTATTTTTCTACCTTTTGCGCAGATTTTGTTATTTCAGTGATAAAATAGAATTTACTTTGCATAATATAGGGACCTAAACTGCAATTAACTCCTAAAAAAGAACACCCCGACAAAATTTCTTGCTCTGCCTAACTTGAAAGAAGTTTGGTAAATTACCCAAATGATCCTTATGTTTGAGATTTTGTGATGACTAGATCCCTTGTGTTTCTCAAAAGTGTCACTGTCAGTCGTTTTTGACTTTTTCTGTCACAATATTAATTTAAAAAGTCTCAAACATAAGGACCATTTACGTAATTTAACAAGTTTTCCTAACAAGTCCCTGTATTAATGAAATACTGTAAAAACAGGACCAATCAAGCAAATAGCAAAAAGAAAGACAAATTCAAGAAACAAACCACTTCCACCCAGGGACGGAACCAGAGTTTTAACTTTGGGGGGGCCAATACAAAATTTTGAAAAATTTGAGGGGGCCAAAAGGTTATTAAATTTTATTTTTATATTTTTATAAGGGTGAAAATTTACTTTTTAAAAATTTTGGGGGGGCCTGGGCCCCAATTCTCATAAGGTGGATCCGTCCCTGCTTCCACCATCAAAAAGATTAAGACTCGAAGCACAAAGAGTACTCAAAGAACGTGTACAAAACATAGCTGATAAAAAAGGAATCAAACTAAGATTTTGCACATTAAAAGAGTGTGAAAATCGCATTCAATCGTTAGATTCTACTTGTTCAAATACTCAGATTGAAATCGGATGGTCACAGGTGTTCCGTTTGTTCATCCACACGATTTAAATACTAAAGCGAAAATTGGGTTTCTTGAAACTTATGAACCGGGTTGGTCTGCTAATCATGATATGGAGTTGAGTTTAATTGAACCTGGTCAACCCAGTCAACTCACTGGCTAACTCGTTACTGTCAGGATTTTTGCAAAGAGGCAATGTAGGGTCCATGCTAGAATCTGCTTTGGTTCCAGATATAACTGATCTTGATGATGCACATTAAGCAAAGAAATCTATGTAAATATAACAAAGTTTTGTGAGATTCTTATATGTAGAATACTGATGTGATATTTTACTAGATTGTTCTCTTTATGTATTTTGTCTAAAGATTTTATCTCTGGAATTTGATGTTCATGAGGGTTTAACGTACTTATAACAAATTAGGGGTATTTAGTAAGATTTTATAATGTGAAGTTAAAAGATAAGGGATTAGAATGTTACATTTGCAAGATAAAGAACTAAATATGTAACGCAATTAAAAGGTACGGGTTTAAAATGCTAGTTACGCAAGATAAAGATAAGGGACTGAAGTGTTAAAATATGTAAAGATAAGGGACCAAATAAGTTATTTACCGTCTAACAATGTCCATGTATTGGGTTTGAAATCCTTAGGTTGCAAATTTTCCATATTTCTTCTTCGTCATATCTAAAACTTTCGATCTGCATGACAAAAGTCAACTGAAATTTTATTATAATTTCCAAATGGTTGCAAAAGTTTGCAATATTACGTATCATACCCTATAACATCATCAACTTGTGGGTAAGAAAACGTAGTAGGAACGATAAAGAAGGAGCCCAATAAATTAAAGGCTTCACTAAAAGAACCTTTATATCTCCTATCTTCACAACTTTAGCCACATCTGATGTTACTATATCAACGATAAAAACGATGACACCGGTCTTTATATTTTTAGTAAATAACCTATATGGTCTTTTATCTTTTCCCTTTTTGACAATTTAATCCCTTAATCTTTGTAAATGTAACATTATAGTCTCTTTATCTTTTGATTTTGTGACTATGTTAGTCCATGTGTTACCATATTACCATGTAATCATTATAAAATTGTATTTCTTAAAAAAAAAACATTTAAGTGTTTCTAATATTGTAAAAATGATTTAGATCTTTAAAGGTATTTTTAGGATAAAGGCTAGATATGTGTGTTTTTTGGAAAAATAATTGAAGTTGATCTTAAACATATTTTTTAATTTTTATTCAATAACACTTTTAAATCTATACAGAGTTCAATTGAAATTTATTTAATGATTTTGAATAGTCATGATAGTTCTGCTATGATCCCTCTGATAAACAATATTATCTGGCGAACATTTTAAATCTATGTAAATCACGTTTAAAAAGAAATTCATATCTAACATTTTTTTTTAACATTTAAATGAATGCAAACTTATAGTGAGGTTTAAGAATTATATATAATATAATCGAAAATGATATTATTTTAAATATACTAAAAATTAATCAAAACTCCTTTACTAATTTTTATTTAAAAAATGGTGATAAACAATTGTTGTCTACTAAAATCTACACCAATTTTAAAAAAACATACACATAATTTGCAACCTGTTGACAAACAAGGTTAACACATTAAAAATTGGACCTTATAGAGACGAAAAAAAAAAGAATTTGACCTTTTAAACAATTAACTCATAAAATACCTTATTTTATATATATATATATATATATATATATATATATATATATATATATATATATATATATATATATATATATATATATATATATATATATATATATATATATATATATATATGGGTTGATTTCCATTTAAATTAGAATAACTTACTAACTTCCTATTTGGATTACACAATATTTTAGGTTTAAAGTTTACAAAAATACCTTTATTATTGTTATTGACTTTAATCAAATATCTACTCCCACTTAAATCAAACATTATCATAGATGTGAAAGTTCACCTACATTTTTAACTATTAAATGATAAGAACCATTAATTAAAAACCACCAGGATGACCACCACCGCGACACCACGACGACGACCACCACCACCCCACCACCTTACCACCTTACCACCTCCACCACATACTCCACTACCACCACCCCACCACCAACCCACCACCCCACCACCCTTACCACCAACACCTAAAATTTTTTGACCACCACTACGATGACCACCACCACCACCTAATACTAATTCTATCACACTCGCGTGTTTGGGATCTTTTTTAATCTCGTTGAACGGCGATAGCCCTATGATTTAGATATGACGTTCGTGGTGGTTTCTCGTCCATGACAACACTGGTGATCATCCAAGGCTAATGAAGGAGCAACAATAGTGAACGACACAACCACGACTCTTCAAAACCCCGTCCATGGTTGTGGTGATGGTGGTGAGCGACAACAACCAAGGCTAGGGTTTTCAATGGCATTCGAGGACCAGCTCGGCATCCATGGACAGGGTTTCGCTTGAGAAGATGATGAAGTCAATGACTTCAGCTGCCACATAGGATGGTTGACTAGGTCAAACTTCCACTTTAGCTCAATTACACTTCACATATTACTATATCACACATTTATCAAATCTTATAGAATTAAACAAGAATTAGTATCAAGAAAAAAAATCTCTCTCTCTCTCTTTCTTTATCATTGATTTATAAATCTATATATGTTAAACGAGAGTTCAATTTAAATTTATTTTGGTGATTTTTAGTAGTCATGAAAGTCATGCTATGATCCCTCATATAAATAAAATTAATTGACAAATATTTTAAATCTAACATTATAGTTTGATGTAAATCAGGCTTAAAAAGATATTTGAACTTTAATATTTATATAATGCAAATTAATGAGAAAATTCTTATAATATATTTGAAAATGTAATTATTTTAAATTTACTAAATATAATCAAAACTCTTTTACTAGTTATAAATTTATCCGCGTAAAAATTGTTATCTAATAAGATCTACGCCCCTCCATTAAAAAACGTACACAATCCTTTATAAAAACATACATAATTCATTAAAAAATACATAATCGATTAAAAACACACACAATATTCACTAAAAAATATGCAACACATTAAATAAAATTCACAACTCATTGAAAAACAAAAGTAACACATTAATAATTGGACCTTCTAGGGTCTTGAAAAAGAAAACTGGCCTTGTTGAAGTTGAGAAAACATGTTTTTGGATTTTTTAAACAATTAACTCTTAACACACTATATTAAATAAATATAATGACTAAAATATTATTAAGAGACAATTACCAATACCACCCTATAGGAAGGTGATATTGGTCATAAAAGTCATGTCTAATATAAAAAACATAGTTAGACAATAATACCCTTGACTAAATATTCCCGCCAAAAAATTTCCGATCCCACCAAATTTTTCCGGCCAATTTTTTTTCCCATATTTTCATTTTTTACAAGCTCTAGTAAAAGAAATTGGTTCTGATAAGCTTCTTTGTCAGATAATAGTTGCCTTAACTCATCAACACTGAACAAAAAAAAAAGAAAAAAACTTAATTGCAATATCACAAATCGTGAGTTGAATACAAGATTAACACCTAATGATGGAATTAACCTAATTTAATGTCTACAAAATCACGTATGAGACTAGATACATATAATTAGACTTTACCTTTTATCCTTCAATGATGGCATAATCGCAACAGCTTTAGAAGGAGAAATATGAGATAGAGAGTGTGGTATATCAGATGGTCTTTGTACACTGAAGCTACTATACAATCGGCATTTCATTACCTCCATAATACAAGTTCCACAGCTTCCTCCACCTCCACAGTTCGTCACTTTCCCCTACAACAGGTATCGCCTCAATACAGTCTAAGGCAACAGTGGTAAAATACATGGATTCTTGTTTGTAAATAAATTGAGTCTCCTCAAATTGAGTAGGATTAATATATGATTAAAATAAAAGAAACTCGTGAGTCTCCTCAAATTGAGGAAAGATTAGTGTCAAGTAATCCTTCTTCCTCTTAATTTCCCTCACAATTGTTACTTGTTCATCAGTATACGCCATTGATGGTGATGACCCAGTAGAAGAAACTCTTCGGCGGGGTATATTTTCACCAGATTTTGAAGAATTTAACGGATCGAACTCATTGCGAGTCTTGTTTTCTGATCGAGAAACATCAATACTGGCTAGAGAGAGAACTGAAGCTTCATGCGGTATTTTATCGAACAACTTACAAGCGCATTTCTTTGAATAAAGAAAGAGCCGCAGGGTAGTGGGTGGTGGCGGCGATGGTAGTGATGGTGGTGATAAGATTTAATCGTTTTACTTAGTCAATTATGTTTATCAGGTAGTTTGAATAAGTTCCTATTGTTTAGGAATCTTGTTATCTCTTGCTAGATTTTTGCTTTCAGTTAGAATTGTAATAGGATATAAACTCTCTGAGTGTTATTCAATAAACGTTGTTCAAGTTATATTTTGCTGAGTTTACATAAACTTTATATATTCTCAACAAGTGGTATCAGAGCCCCCACTGGGTCTGAGAGAGGAAGGCCGCGGTCTTTGAATTGACTTGCAAACCAAGAGAGATTTAAACACAAGAGTTTGAGAAAAATGTCAAGTGAAGGTTCTTTCGTTCAACCAGCTATTCCACGCTTCGATGGTCACTACGATCATTGGAGTATGCTTATGGAGAATTTCTTAAGATCCAAAGAGTACTGGAGTTTGGTCGAGATCGGATATGAGGAACCAAAAGAAGGAGCAACTTTGACAGCCGAACAACAAAAAAGGCTTGAGGAACTAAAGTTGAAAGATCTTAAGGTGAAAATTATCTTTTCCAATCAATTGACAGAACCACGCTGGAAACCATATTGGTAAAGGACACCGCTAAGAAGATATGGGACTCGATGAAGAAGAAATTCGAAGGGAGCGCTAGAGTGAAGCGCTCGATTCTTCAAGCTTTGAGGAGAGAGTTCGAAACTCTGGAAATGAAGGAAAGGGAAAATATTAGTGAATATTTTGCTCGTGTTATGACGGTAGCTAATAAAATGAGGGTGAATGGGAAAAAATGAAAGATGTTACTATTGTGGAGAAAATTCTTCGAACTCTAACAGAATAGTTCAATTACGTAGTTGTTTCAATTGAAGAATCGAAGGATATTGATTTACTCACAGTAGATGAATTGCAAAGTTCACTCATTGTGCATGAACAAAAATTTCACAGAAGCAATGGAGAAGAGCAGGCCTTAAAAGTTACTGTGGATGAGAGAAATGGAGGAAGAGGACGTGGCAGAGGCAATTTTAGAGGAAGAGGTCGAGGGAGAGGGCGACAAAATTTCTTGAAAGCCACCGTGGAATGTTATCGTTGTCACAAGTTCGGACATTTTCAATATGAATGTCCAACTTGGGAACAGGCTAACTATGCTGAATTAGATGAACACGAAGAGATGTTACTCATGGCTCATATAGAAGAGAATCAAGTCGAGCGCAAGGATGCATGGTTTCTGGACTCAGGTTGTTCTAATCACATGTGTGGAGATGCAATGATGTTCAATGAATTAGATGATACTTTTAGACACCAAGTAAAGCTCGGAAATAACACCAAAATGACAGTAAAAGGAAAAGGAAGTATCCGATTACGAGTAAATGGTTTTAATCATGTCATTACAGGAGTGTTCTATGTTCCAGAACTCAAGAACAACCTACTGAGTATGGGAAAATTACAAGAAAAAGGACTTGCGATACTTATTTATGATGGAATATGCAAGATTTATCATCCAAATAAAGGGTTAATTATCCAAACTAATATGTCTGCAAATCGGATGTTCGTCTTGCTTGCAAATGTACAAGAAAAAAATGAGTCATGTTTCCACACAAGTGCACAAGACCTTACTCACTTATGGCATTGGCGATATGGTCATTTAAGCCATAAAGGTTTAAGAATGTTACAAAATAAAAAGATGGTTCTTGGATTACCTCATCTTTTGCCAACCACAAGGATGTGTACTGATTGTTTGAAAGGGAAGCAACATCGAGATTCTATACCTAAAAAGAGTACATGGAGATCAACTCAAAAGCTGGAGCTTATACACGCAGACATCTGTGGGCCAATAACCCCTGCTTCGAATAGCAGAAAAAGGTATATCTTATGCTTCATTGATGACTTCAGTAGGAAAGCTTGGGTTTATTTTTTAGTAGAAAAATCAGAAGCTTTAAATTCATTCAAATGCTTTAAAAATTAGTTGAGAAAGAGACAAACATGAATATTAAATGTCTACGTACTGATAGAGGAGGTGAATTTACCTCGAACGAGTTTAATGATTTTTGCAGACAATGTGGCATCAAAAGACAACTTACTGTTGCTTACACTCCGCAACAAAACAGAGTAGCTGAGAGAAAAAATCGAACACTAATGAATTTGGTTCGTTCAGTTCTCTCCGAAAAGAAAATTCCGAAAAACTTTTGGCCAGAGGCAGTCAATTGGATCATATACGTTTTAAATAGAAGTCCTACAACACCTGTCAGAAATGTCACACCCGAAGAAGCATGGTCTGGTGTAAAGCCTTCGGTGGAACATTTCAGAGTCTTTGGGTGTGTTGCTCATGTCCACGTGCCAGAAGCTAGGAGGACTAAGCTCGAGAACAAAAGTTTTGAGTGTGTTCTTCTTGGAGTTAGTGAAGAATCAAAAGGGTACAAATTGTATGATCCAATATCGAAAAGAGTAGTGACTAGTAGAGATGTGGTATTTGAAGAAGATAGACAGTGGAAGTGGGATGAAAGCTATGAAGAGAATGTGTCGTTGGACCTTGAATGGGGTGATGCCGAAACCAATACACCAGATAATGAAATAGACAGTGAAACACAAGATTCATCTAGTGAAAGCAATGAAAAAGCTGAAATTTTTGAAGAATGTCAAGTACCAGGGAATGATACACAACCTTCATCGATCCAAGCGTCTGAAATAGGGGGAAGAAGAATTACCAAGGCCCCGATTTGGATGAAAGACTATGTTACTGGAGAGATTTTATCCGATGAAGAAACTGAACTTCACATGGCTTTAGCTGTCTCTTCAGAAGCTGTGTCTTCAGACCCTATAAATTATGAACAAGCTGTAAAGAGTTCAAAGTGGAGACGGGCAATGGACATGGAAATTAATTCCATTGAAAAAAATCATACCTGGAAACTTACTGAGTTGCCGAATGAAGCAAAAATCATTGGAGTCAAATGGATATACAAAACAAAGTTAAACGAGTTAGGAGAAGTTGATAAGTATAAAGCGCGATTGGTGGCAAAGGGATACTCTCAACAACAAGGAGTAGATTTCACTGAAGTTTTTGCTCCAGTAGCTCGAATGGAGACAATAAGAATGATAGTTGCAATTGCTGCTCAAAGAAGCTGGATGATTTACCAGCTAGATGTCAAGTCAGCCTTTCTTAATGGTAAACTCGACGAGGATGTATATGTGGAGCAACCAAAGGGTTATGAAAAGAAAGGAAGCGAGCATATGGTATACAAGTTGCGTAAAGCATTATACGGTTTAAAGCAAGCTCCGCGAGCTTGGTTTAGTCGTATCGAGTCTCATTTCCTTAGTGAAGGTTTTCAGAATTGCCCAAATGAACAAACTTTATTCACAAAGAGAAACAATGAAGGTAAAGTATTAATAGTTAGTATTTATGTGGATGATTTAATATACACGGGTGATGATGAAAATATGATGATTGAATTCAAGAAGTCTATGATGAAAGTGTTTGACATGACTGACTTGGGAAAGATGAGATTTTTCTTGGGTATTGAGGTGTTGCAGAAGACTGATGGCAACTTTATTCGTCAAAGAAAGTATCTGGTTGAAGTATTGCAGCGATTTGGAATGGTTGAAAGTAACCCCGTGAGCACTCCAATTGTACCAGGTTCTAAAATAAGTAAAGATGATCATGGAACCCCGGTTGATGAAACGTACTTCAAGCAATTAGTGGGAAGTTTAATGTATCTTACGGCAACTCGTCCAGATATAATGTTTAGTGTTAGCCTAATCAGTCGATACATGGCTAAACCTACTGAACTTCACTTACAATTTGCCAAAAGGATATTGAGGTATTTAAGAGGGACCACAAACTATGGGATTATGTACAAGAAGGGAGGGAAAGTCGAGAAACTACGAGCTTTTACTGATAGTGACTATGCAGGTGATGTAGATGATCGTAAAAGCACGTCTGGTTATGTATTTATTTTAAGCTCAGGAGCTGTTTCATGGTTGTCCAAGAAACAACCCATAGTTACTTTGTCAACAACTGAAGCTGAATTCATAGCAGCTGCTTCTTGTGCGTGTCAAGCTATATGGATGAGCAGGGTGTTAGAGATACTAAATTATATGCAGGAAGGTTGTACTACCATTATGTGTGATAATAGTTCAACAATTAAGCTTTCTAAAAATCCAGTTATGCATGGGAGAAATAAGCACATTGATGTGCGATATCATTTCTTGAGAGATCTTACAAAGGAGGGTAAAGTTGAATTAGTTCATTGTGGAACTCATGAGCAGGTAGCTGATTTGATGACTAAACCGTTGAAATTAGAAGCATTTCAGAAATTTAGAGAGCTTCCAGGAATTCATGAAGTTACAGATATAAACTAACTGCATTCTGCAATTGGTTTAAGGGAGGGAATGATAAGATTTAATCGTTTTACTTAGTCAATTATGTTTATCAGGTAGTTTGAATAAGTTCATATTGTTTAGGAATCTTGTTATCTCTTGCTAGATTTTTGCTTTCAGTTAGAATTGTAATAGGATATAAACTCTCTGAGTGTTATTCAATAAACGTTGTTCAAGTTATATTTTGCTGAGTTTACATAAACTTTATATATTCTCAACAGGTGGTGGCGGCGATGGTAGAGGAGACCAGAGAAGCGTTTTGTTTCGTTTTGTTTTGTAGAGCAGATGAAAAATTAGTTAAAAGGAAAATTTAAAAAAACCAAGGGCAAAAATGGAAAGTAATTTCTTTTAAAGGATTTTTACAGACAATATTATTAAGGGGATAGGAGAGGGCTATTATTATTAGTTTTGTGACTTAAATGGTAATTTTCTCTATTATTAATTCAAGTTAATTAAAAAAATATATAATATAAAAACTTATTCTACACAAATAGTTCATACCTTAAATCCAAAAATAAACATAAAATTATCAATTTTCATCCAACAAGAGACACATGAAACAATTGGATATTTTCGTATCTTTCATGTACACTCTCAACTTTCTAAGAGTGTAAATACCATATTCATTTTAAATTAAAAATTAAAAATTAAATATATATATATATATATATATATATATATATACCACAAAAGTTGATCTTTATTGTCCAATTAAGACTAATCTTATATATAGTTTATAAAGTATCATTAAAAATTTAGAGATTTTATTCATAAGGTCTTTGAGATCTCTCTTAAAGATCCAAATATCCTATCTTTTTACCTTGTTCTATTTAAAGGCCCATTAAAATAATAATAAATTATATATTTTTCTGCCTCATATATATATATATATATATATATATATATATATATATATATATATATAATATTAGAGAAGGGCCAACGACCCGAAACGTGTTTGAATGCATTTTGCAAAACTAATTTTAAAAAGTAAATTAAACACCGAATAAATAAATATTTCCCGAAATAAAAACAAACGAGAAAAAAGCTAAAATTTTATTGTTAATTTTTTTTATTAGGATAATATTTTTTTGTTAGAATTTTTTTTGTTAAGTTAGCCATAAATATTGATAGATTGTATTTTATTATACTCCGGTTCTCCAACTATTTCTGTCAACCGATCCAGATGCTGTTTCGGTTCGTTATCTAAACTTATATATATATTAAAAGCTATCAATTTCTCATGGAATTTTATATATTGTTTTCCTTGTCAAAAATTTCAAGAAGTCAATGCGAGCTACTCAAGTGCACTTATTGTTGCTTCTATGCTTAAGATAGTCCTTGGTTTTAGTGGTCATTGGCGAGAGAAAAAGTAAATGTGGGAAGGTGAGACCTGAAGTGTTTCTAAGTAAAGTGATTTCTTTTTGTTTTTTGTTCTAATTTTGAATTTTAAAAATAAAAAAATAGGGAGATTAGTTAGCTATAAATAAATAGTACAAAAAATGAATAAATAAAATGGTCCACATATAATCTAACAGCTGAAAAATATAGACGTAAATCAAGACATGTCAAGTTGTTGATCTAATTTATACAATCTTGACCATTGATTAAATTAGATCTAATGGCTAGAAATAATAAAATTTTGATCCAAAGGCTAGAAAATGTAGAGGGAAATAGAAGACATTATATATATATACACGCCATACAAGATATAAATCCTAAGAACAAAAAAAAACCTTATTTTTTAAATTTTTTTTAACTCCCCCTCCACCAACTTTAGGAAAATCTCATCGTGGTGGTTCACGGAGGTGCTTTCGCGACAAATTTTAGTGTAGCAGTGGCGGCGAGCTACGGTGGTGGGGGTTCATGGAGGTCTTCCGCAACTCTGATTTTGATTACTTTTTTATAATATTATATTTTTTTTGGACATTTATAATATCCCATTTGACTAGAGTAATTATAATATTTATTTGTATTAATAAAACCAATCTAATCCTTTTTTATGATATAACAATTTGAAATAATGCATTTGTTTTGTTTATTCTTGTGTCATATTTTAATTTGTTAATACTAGAAAAAAATGGTCAATAAAAACAGCTTAATGTTTTTTAAATATACTTGGTGATTTTTTGGATATATACAGAGATTTTCTAAGCATACTTTGAAACTTTGTTAGCATAGTCAAAGACTTATGAGCCGTCTCAGATATTTTGAGAGCCGACTCAGAGACTTGATGAGTCGTCTCAGAAACATGCTCGAGTTGATTCACAGACTCGTAGACCATTTCTTTTTCGTATTAAGTGGTGTGGTTTTATCTGAGAGTATTTTTAGTATTTGGTCATATGTAAATTGAATATGGCCTCTAATAAGAACAATAGTTTCTCTTCCTTCCTTATATTTAATAAAATCTCTATTAAAAAAAATTTGTGTCGAAATCCAAAAAAAAAATCTAAAAACATAAAAAAATATTAAATAAAAATAAATTAAGAAGTTCAAATGATTTTATTTTATATAATACTAAACAAAGTTATGAATTTAATCTTTTTAAAATTTATTATTAATTAAGCAACAAGATAGTAAGATGTTACAAGTCTATTAATAAAAATATTTGTATTTAAATTTTTAATACAAGTCATATGTATAACTATTTGAGAAAAATTTAATATATCCCATATAATTTTATAACTTTATAAAAAATATTATGTAAAGTTTTAATAAATTGTGAATTTAAAACAAATCTTTTTAAAAAAAAATAAGATGTAAGATTAAAAAATAGTTTACAAATATATTTTATCTATCTTATAAGTCAAAAGAATTAAAATGGTAAGAAAATATAATATGGTTTTCAAACATTTCATAAAAATCAAATCCCATTATTGTAAACTTCCTAACTTTTTTATTTAGCACCTTCAATTTTAAAATATTACGAATGATGTTTCTGGCTAGCAACCACATGCGTATTTTTTTAGTACATGAGAGAGTCACTTCAATGAGATTCGATCCCAGAAACTCTTGGTCTCTACGAAATAATCTAACCGCTAGGCCAACTATCAATCTCAACCACATGCGTAGTTGGTATATAATAAACATTTATTTTTTATTCCTTTTGGAGTTTATAGCAAAGTATCATTTATTTTTCCTTTATTCTTTTTGGTTTCACAATTATATTAGTGTGTTTTTTTTGCAAAAGCATTCTCCTTTTCAAACCACACGGTCTTTTTTTTCCTACTAATATCAAACCTCAAGATATTTGGTACTTTAACCTTTACCTTTTTTTTTGGTTTATAACAAGTATTTGAATTTGTGGGAGTCCATAAAGCACAAGGGGGTATTTGATCCTTTTTGAATCACATGATATCCTTTGTACTTATAGCAAACCACAGGGGCATATAATAAGATCTTGTCACATCTGTTAAATTAGCAACGTTTATTCAGCATACAAGCCAGAAAAAGTTGAGCCGTAAATATCTAATTTACATCACACTTACAACAAACAAGCCAAGCAATCGCTAAATGTCATAACTAAGACTATCGAGGACTATTGTGCAAAAGGACTATTATGCAAAATGTGTATTCTCATCCACGAAAATTCTGCTGGTTTTCAAATGGTAGATCAATTAATGTTGCATTAGCATAAAACTCTTCCAAGTTGTAGTATTCACGCTGCCCAGGAAGAAATATATGCACAACCACATCACCTAAAACCAAAAAAAGTTTAAAAAAATAATAAATTAATAATGCAGATATAGATAATGAGTAATCCTTTATATTTTACCTTTTGATAATTTAGTCCCTTATCTTGCAAAGGTAACAATTTCAGTCCCTTATTATTAAAGTTTGTGACAAAAAAATGTTTGTCCTTTTTGTATATCCATTACATTATAGGGCGTAAATTGGTCCCAATATTATGCAAAAATTGCACTACAGGTCCCTATATTATGCTAAAAATTGCACTATAGGCCCGTATATTATACTAACAATTGCACTATAGGTCCCTATATTATGCAAAAAATGCACTATAGGTCCTTATATTATGTGGAAATGCATTATTGACCTTGATATTAATTATTTTAAATTAGTCCCTATATAAGTCCCTATATTATACAAAAAACAAGATACTCATACAAATAAAATGAATTTTAAAAGTTGGAGGCCAAGTGAAAGATTATAAAATTTGGGGGGCATAAAGTAATAACAAAATGGAAATACGGAAAAAGGACTCATGCTGCAAAATAGTACCATAAGGGATTAAAATGCTAATTTGACAAGGTCACAAAATTGAAAGATAAGAGATTAAAATGTTACTTTTGCAAGATAAGGGACTAAACTGATAAAATCACAAAGATAAAAGGACCAAATAAGTTATTTACCCGACAAAAAACTTACCAAAGTCTAATAATGTCCATGAATTAGGTTTAAAATCCCCTGTTGCAAATTTTCCATATTGTTTCTCAGCCATATCTCGAACTTTCGATCTACATCACAAAAATAAACCGAAATTTTGTTATAATTACAGAATAGACACAAGAACTTTGTAAAATTACGAATCATACCCTATAGCATCAACTTGTGGGCGAGAAAATGCTGTAGCAATGTTAAAAAATCGAGTCCAATAAACTAAAGGCTTCACAAAAAGAACCTTTATATCTCCAGCTTTTACTTCATTTGCAACTTTAGCCACATCTACAGCAACTATATTAAAGGAAAATAAGGGACTAAAGTGACGATATATGGAAAGATGAAGGACTAAATAGATAAATAATTAGAGGAGTTTACAGAATAAGCTTTCAGTATCTCATCAATTTCAGCTCGAGCTGACTTTTGGTCATTTCTTGTATATACAACTTTTCCGAATTTCTTGAATAAATCATCATACATATCGTCTGTATATTCACTTACATTCTGCAAAGAATGATATCTCAGCTTAGCATTTATCCATCAAAAAGATTAAGACTCGAAGCACAAAGAGTACTCAAAGAGCGTGTACAAAACATAGCTGATAAAAAAGGAATCTAACTAAGATTCTGCACATTAAATGTGAAAATCACATACAATCATTAGATTCTCCTTTTCGAATATCGGATTGAAATCGGATGGCCCACAGGTGTTCCGATTGTTCATCCACATGATCTTAATAATAAAGCCAAAATTGGGTTTCTTGAAACTTATGAACCTGGTTGGTTTGCTAATCATGATATGGAGTTAAGTTTGATTGAACCTGGTCAACCGAGTCAACTCACTGGCTATCTCAGTACTGCTAATCATGATCAGCTTTGTTTGATTTATTATACCTTTGCAGATATAACTGATTTTGATGGTGCACATTAGTTAAGTAATCTATGTAAATATAACAAAGTTTTGATGATGTGGAATTTTACTAGATTGTTCTCTTCATGTATTTTGTCTAAAGATTTTATCTCTGGAATTTGATGTTCATGAGGGTTTAATGCACTTATAACAAATTATAGGGGCATTTAGTAAGATTTTATAATGGAAATATTAAAAGAGTAATGTTGTGAAGTTGAAAGGTAAGGGATTAGAATGTTACATTTGCAAGATAAAGAACTAAATATGTAACAAAATTAAAAGGTGAAGAATATATATATGAGGTGGATATATATATATTATGTGAAGTGTTATGTTCTAATAGGCTGATTACTTATTGACGTGGCATATACGTGGCTTAATCTCGTGCGCTTGATCTTATTACCATCCAATGGCTCTCATTCGCTCGTGGTCTTTGTCTCATATATAAGGGAAAGAGGGTTGACCGAAGTCATAACCCTTACTCTCTCAACTTCCGCGTTCTCTCTCGCCTCTCTCATACACTAACCCTAGTTTTGTAGAAGATCAACCTCTGATTCTTCTTGTAATCGATTAGATAGCTTCTTGATTATAATATCTCGTGTAATTTGTGATAATCATCTTGATTAATCACTAGATAGTCTTATTCATCTGTTTAGGGTTCGAGAGTTAGATTAGAAGTGGTATTCATTCGATTGTGTGGTTTGTATTGTAAGGTGAACTGAAATATTGTATCTCTTGTGATTTCTAGTAGCCGAGCACCTCTCATCGGAGCTCAACGTGGATGTAGGTCTGATTTGGACTGAACCACGATAAAATCTGTGTTCTTACTTTCTCGCTTTAATTTCTTGTGTTTGTGGTTATTGAGTAGTGTGATTTGAAGATAATCTTGATAGAAAATTACAACAGTGGTATCAGAGCTTGAGTATTAATCTTGGGCTATCAGATTAAGGTTTCAAATCGGTGTTCTTGGAAAATTAGGGTTTCACCTAATTTCATCTCGTGGGTTTTATTTCGATTTCTCTCCGTTCTTGTTTCAATCATACGATGACTACCTCTACACGAATCGATATGTCCGTGTTCGATGGTAAGATGGATTTCGGTGTTTGGCAGAAAAAGATGAGGGTTCTACTCTCTCATCATAAAGTGGGAAGTGCTCTTATTGAGGACATTAAAGAGTGGCGTGAAGGAGAACTTGACAAAGAAGCACAAATCAAAGAAGAAGCATATAATATCCTCTTCTTGAATCTTTCTGACTCTGTCATTCGACAAGTTGATGGTGCCGATACAGCTCTTGAGCTGTGGGGTAAACTCGAAACTCTCTATGCCTCTAAATCTGTTCCTAATCTTGCTTTCTTGAAAGGTTCTCTGTTTAATTATAAAATGGATGTTTCTAAATCTATTGATGAGAATTTAGACGAATTTACTAAGATGTCCCTTGTTCTGAAAGGAACCACTATGGCCTTAGATGACACTAGTAAATGTATGATCCTTTTGAATGCTATACCTGAATCTTTTCAAGTTGTGAAAGATGTGTTTCAATATGCTAGTACTGTCCCTACTTATGATCAAGTTGTTACTGCACTTAAGACCCGAGAAAATGAATTAAAGTCCCTTAAAAGAACTGGTATTAACATGTATGTTAACCCTAGAACAGATACTACTCAATCACTTGACTTAGCTAAGAATAAGAAAGGTAAGAAAACCACTAGTTCTAAACCGCGATTGCAAGTTAAATTTATTTTTTAAAATGAGAGTCATTGAACGCGCTACACGCGCTAGAGAGTAGGTTGTGCGTTTTTTGGTGTCTTTTGTCATTACGCGTCTTTTCTTTTTTCTTTTTTCACTTTTCGTTCGAATCTCTAACCAAAAAACCAACGAATTCCATATCTTTTGGGATTTTCCTTCTTCGATCGACTGTTAATTCCAAATATTCTGGGATCTAACAACTTGATCATAAACCTTTCAAGCCTATTTTCTTCGGAGATTCGAAATCTAAACCTAACTAATCCATTCGCTTCTTCTCTTCATCTATACCTAAGTCGCTAGATATGGCACCCAGAAAGAAAAACGTTAAAATCGACATCACTAGGCAAATGTTTGAGGATGCCCAGTTAGACACTGAACAATCGAGTAAGGGGTTGCAAGCTGTACAGAATAATAAACAAGGGTTGAAGTCGGTGACGGGTAAATTGGTGATGGGAAATGCGGTGACGGGAAAATCGAAGGTGGGAAATACGGCGACGGGTAATTTGATGGTGGTAAATATGGTGACGGGAAATTTGACGGCGGGAAAGAAGGTGACGGGTAAATCGGTGACGGGAACAAATGATACTAAGGATACGACGAAGAGTTCAACAAAGGAGACGGGTAGAATAGCTGTTACTCCAATCAAAATGAGTGAAGGGAGCCCAAGCACGCCGAATAATGGTGCGATGAGTGAGGAATTAGCTAAGGATCAGAATCAATTATCTGCTACTAAAACTGATGCAATTGAAACTCAGGGTGAGGTAAGCGCTGCTAAACCGTGGATAAAATTGTTTGAAAAGAAAGCTGATACAAAGTTAGAGTTAGATTTCCATGAGCCTATTATTCATGAAGGTAAAATGATTATTAAACCCCCACAACAAGTGTTCGAGAATGGAGGTAAGGTGTGGGAGAACTGCCTAATAGGACAGTTTATCGGTCAGGCCCCACAATTTTATGCTATCACGAATTTTGTGCGTTATCAGTGGAGAGATTTTGGGAGGGTGGATGTTAAGTCTAAAGGGAATATGTATGTTTTCACGTTTGAGAACTCGGAGAAGAAAGGAAAAGCAATGGAGCAGATATGGCACATTAGTGGAAGACCTTTGTTCCTAAGAGATTGGGATCCTGATATGAGATTTGGTAAGATTGAAATGGACAGAGTACCACTATGGGTGAGATTAAGGGATGTACCAATGAACCTGTGGAATAAGGATGGTCTTAGCTATATTGCTAGTGGTGTAGGAATCCCTATAAAGATGGATTCAATTACTGAATCAAGAACTAGATTGGGATATGCAAGAGTGTGTGTAGAAGTGAACTTGAAAAAGGAGCTTCAGATGAAGGTATATGTAGATACAGGATTGAGTGAATTGCATGAAGTTGAGGTGCTATATGAATGGACACCTAGGAAGTGTGAGAGGTGTCACAGTTATGAACATGACTATTGTAAGCCTGAGAGCAAAGTGTGGGTACCAAAACAGAATAATGCGAAGGGTGAAGTGAGTAAGCTGGATAAAGGGAAAAATATAGTTAGAGAGGATGGTGTACAGGCTGAGGTTGAGAGAGGTGATCACCAAAACGAGAAGTGGCAGATGATTTCAGGTAGGAACAGAGGTGAGGGAAGTCAAGTTGTTACCCCCAAAACAAGTAATTCATTCAGTGTATTAAGAAGCCCCTTAAATGCATTAGATGTTGATATTGGAAAGCTCATAGAGAGTGCACAAGTCAAGGATGTGCACAAACACAAACCCCCTGACCCATGATCATTGGATCATGGAATGTTAGGGGTTTGAATATGACCCTAAGGCAACTTGATGTCTTAAATTACATATTCAATAATAAAGTTCAGATCATGTGTTTACTAGAAACTAAAGTTACTTTTGATAACATGTTACAAATAAAGAAGTATAGATTTCAGCACTATAATATATTACATAATTACACTAAAGATCCAAGAGGCAGAATCTGGGTTTTGTGGAAGGAAAGTGATTTTGAAGTGGAGTTAATTGAAGATTCTTACCAGGCTGTGCTTTTGAAAATTGTAGAGAAGAGTACTAATATCACTATTTACCTTACTGTGGTTTATGCGAGTAATGATGAAAAAGAGAGGAGAGTGCTTTGGAGTAGCTTAGTCAGATGGAGTCAGTTATATAAAGAGGAGAGTTTTGGATGTGTTGGTGACTTCAATGAGATAATGAGGATTGAGGATAGGCTGAATTGTGAAGAGATTAACCAATATACACAAGAGTTCTTAGATTGTGTTGAGGAGGCTGAACTGTTTGAGCACAAATCCTGTGGTAATTATTACACATGGACCAATAGAAGTCAAGAGAATTTGAGAGCCAGCAGGATAGATAGGCTATTGATTAATATCAAATGGATGGAATTAGTTTATTCTAGTGTGCTTTATTTGGCTCCTTCAACTTCTGATCATTGTGTGGTTCAGTTGGAAATTGGTAGAGCACATAAGAGAGGGCCCTCTCCTTTCAGATTCTTCAATATCTGGTGTGGTCATGAGAAGTTTTTGGAGGTAGTGGAGAAAGCTTGGAGTACAGGGGTGGAAGGTTCTGAAATGTTCAAGCTTTGTACTAAGCAAAGAATAGTTAAAAAAGCACTTAAAGCTTTTAATGTAATGTACTTTAAAAAAGATCCAACATATATCACTAACCTCAGGCTTAATTTGAAAAAGTTGCAGGACTCTATTATGCGAGGCAAATTTGATGCAGCTACTATAGCAGAGGAGAAAATAATTTTAAGAAAATTGGAAGAAGCTATAATGCAAGAACATGAGATATTAAAACAAAAGGCAAGGGCTACCTGGAATAAGGAGAGTGATGCAAGTACTGCTTATTACTTCAAGCTTATTAAAGGCAGGCAGGCTAAAAATAGGGTCACTAATTTAATCAAGGACAATGGAGATGTAATTACTAAACCTGAAGAGATAAAAGAGGAGTTTATAAATTTCTATAAGGAGCTTATTGGTACTGAAGATAAATTGGAAGAATGGTGCAGTGTTGAGAGTATTAAAAGACTTTTAAAAGTACAGATTACTGAAGAACAAGTAAAGAACCTGAGTAGACCTGTTACTCCTGAGGAGGTAAAGAAGGCTTTATTCGCTATTAGTGAAGATAAATGTCCTGGGCCTGATGGGTTCACTTCTAAATTTTATAAGGTATGCTGGAATATAGTAGGTGAGGAGTTTTGTAATGCAGTAATAGAGCTTTTCGAAAGTAGGAAGATGTTGAGGGAAGTTAACACTACTAATATTACATTGATTCCTAAAGTAGCTGTACCCTCTAATGTAAGAATGTTTAGGCCTATTTCTTGCGTAAACACTTCATACAAGACCTTGTCTAGGGTTATAACTGATAGATTAGGGGAGGTAATGGATTCTTTAATATCTAATAGTCAGGCAGCCTTTGTGAAGGGTAGGTATATTTGCGATAACATAATAGTGGCTCAGGACATTATACATGAATATGAGAAGGGTAATGTGGCTCCTAGCTGTACTATAAATGTGGATGTGCAAAAAGCTTATGACAGCCTGAATTGGAAGTTTATCTTCAAAACCTTAGCTGCTTTTGGTTTTCCAAGGATCTTTATTGAGTGGGTAGAGATGTGTGTTACTACACCTAGCTATTCTATTGGTGTAAATGGTGAAATGGTGGGATTCTTTCAAGGTAAAAGGGGCTTAAGACAAGGGGACCCAATGTCCCCTTATCTATTTGTCCTATGTATGGAGGTTTTAACTGCTATATTTCAAGTTTGTGGTCAAAATGACAGGTTTTCTTTCCACCCAAGATGTGAACAACTCAGAATCAACCATGTGATGTTTGCAGATGACCTACTTATTTTTATGAAGGCTGATGTAGAGTCAGCTGGAGTGATTAAGGAAGGATTGGATGTTTTTTCTAGAATGTCTGGGTTGAGGATTAATAGCAGTAAAAGTGAGGTGTATTTTGGTGGAGTAGCTGAGGAGATTAGCAAAGATATTGTGCAGATTCTGGGGATAAGAGAAGGCAAATTACCAGTAAGATATTTGGGGGTGCCCCTGAGTACCAAAAAGTTGAGTATAGGTGAGGCTAACAAGCTTGTGGAGAAGATTTGTGATAATATAAATAACTGGAGCAACAAGATGCTTACATATGCTGGAAGGCTGGAGCTTATAAAAGTGGTGTTAGTGAGCAAAGTTCTTTACTGGTGCAGAGTATTCCTACTCCCAAAACAGGTAATATATAAAATTAACCAAAAATTTGCGAGTTTCTTGTGGAAGGGTAATTTGGAAGGATCTAGGGGGGCAAAAGTGGCATGGAACAAAATTTGTAACCCCACAGCTGAGGGAGGGTTGAATGTACCTAATTTGGAGGTACTTAATAAGGTGTGCTTGTTGAGTTTGTTTTGGAGAATCTATAGGAAGGATGGAAACTTGCTGAGTTGCTGGGCCCACAGTAATGTTCTGAGAGGTCAGTGTATTTGGGGAATTGGTGAAAGGCAAGATATGTCATGGACCTGGAAGAAAATACTTAAGCTGAGAAACATAGCTTATGAGTTTATCACCCATGAGGTAAGGAGTGGAGAAAAATCTTATTTGTATTGGGATAGGTGGATTGGAGGAAGTAATGTGAATGAGGTGTTAAAGAAGGAGGTGAAGATATGCAGCCTTTGGAAGAATAAGACAGTAGATAGCTGTTATATTAGAGGAAGGTGGCATTTCCCGGCTGAAATGAGAGGGTTGGGTGAAGTTCCTATGCTTAGTAGTGGAGAGGATGTTATTAGGTGGAGTGCTAGCTGTAGGGGCAAATTTTCATTTAAGAAAACTTTACAGAGTATTAGAGAAACAGGTTTGATCTTGGAATGGACAAGAATTGTGTGGTATAAGACAAATGTACCTAAATGTAAATTTATTACTTGGTTAGCTTGTCTTGATAGACTACCTACTAAGTATAGAATGAGTGAATGGGGAGTGGAGATGGATAGCAAGTGTAGTATTTGTTTTAGTGCTGTGGAAGATAGAGACCATGTTTTTGTGAATTGCCCTTTTGCAAGAAGAATTTTGGAGCAATGTATGAGTAAGTGTGGAGTGAGGTGGCCTGATTGTAAGACATGGGACGAGGTTATGGATTTGGTAATCACTAGTGCTCAAACTAAGTTCTTGAATTTCATATTTGGAGGTTGGTTTTCTGCCTATGTATACTTCATTTGGTTGAATAGGAATGCTAAATTACACAATGGGAAGGTTAAGAATGAAGAGGAGCTTATGCATAATATTCAAAATTTATTATATGTAAAATCTGTTGATTGCAAAAGATACAATGAAACTAGTAAGAGCAGGGATCTTGCAACAAATTGGGGCCTATGTAATGTATTTAAATAGTGCTGAGTGTAGTAGTAGGTAATTTCATTACCTGTAATGTTACAATGTAATTTGACAATGGTTTGTTTTAATAAAATGGCTTGTTTATCGAAAAAAAAAAAAAAAAAAGAAAACCACTAGTTCTAAGAATAAAGAAACTAGGAAGTGTTTTCATTGTGGGAAAGCTGGACATTTAAAGAAAAATTGCTATAAGTTGAAAAACAAGTTGAATAATAATGAATCTAACATTGCTAGTATGCCTAAGACTACTGATGATGTATTTGAAGTCCTGAATGTGAGCAATTTGTCTGAGCATGCTAGTTGGATACTTGATTCTGGTTGTACCTTTCACATGTGCCCCATACTTGAACTATTTCATGACTTGTCTTATGTGAACAATGAAACTGTATATATGGGGAATAACAACACTTGTGAGGTTAAAGGTATTGGGAAGATTAAATTGAGAATGGGTTCTGGGAAATGTATTGAATTAACTAATGTTAGATATATTCCTGATTTGAAAAGAAATTTAATTTCTTTGGGTGCTTTAGATGATCTTGGTTGTGTTTCCAATGTGTCTAAAGGTGTTTTTCATGTTTATAAGAATGGTAAATTGCTTTTATCTGGTGTTAAACATGCTGGCCTATATGTCCTTGATGTTACTCATATAGTTGGTTCTGTGAATTCTGTTACTAATGCTTCATCTCAGGCAATCACTGAAAAGTGGCACTTAAGGCTTGGGCATATGAGTCAACAAGGACTCGGTGTCCTTAGCAAACAAGGTATGCTTGGAAAAGATACAGTTGGGGACCTCCCCTTCTGTGAGACTTGTGTGTTGGGTAAACAACATAGGGTAAGTTTCAAGCCTGGAACTCATAATTCCAAGGCTTGTCTTGAATATGTTCATGCAGACCTTTGGGGTCCTGAGAGGTATGATGCTCATGGTAATTTCAAATACTTCCTTTCTTTAGTTGATGACTTTAGTAGAAGGGTCTGGACCTTTTTACTTAAAACTAAAGATGAAACTTTTCAAAAAATCAAAGAATGGAAGTGTTTGGAAGAAAATCAAACTGGTTTAACTTTAAAAGTTTTGAGAACTGATAATGGTCTTGAGTTTTGTAACACTGAGTTTGATTTATATTGTAAGACTTATGGAATTTTGAGACACAGGACAGTTAGGCATACACCACAACAAAATGGTGTAGCTGAGAGGATGAACAGGACTCTTCTTGAGAAAGTCAGATGTATGCTTTTCACCTCAGGCCTACCCAAAGAATTTTGGGGAGAAGCTCTTTATACAGCCACATATCTTGTTAATAGGAGTCCAAACAGATCAATAGGCCTTAAGACTCCTATGGAAATTTGGAAGGGGCAGAAACCAAACTTGTCTTTTCTTAAACCCTTTGGGTGTGCAGCTTATGCACACACAAAGGAGGGTACAGGTGATGATGCTTTGCCTAAACCTGCACAACCTCAACAGGTGGTGGGAATTGAGAAAGAGGTGGAGCCTGAGTCTTCCAGTCCAGTTGATAACCATGGGGATGATCTGAACCCTCCCTATGATGAAGTTGAAGCCACTGAGGATAATGAGGGTGAAGAACATCCTCCTGAGTCTTCAACAGGGCAACTTCAGAACTATCAACTCACCAGAGATAGGACTAGAAGGGAAACCAGAGCTCCTTCAAGATACTCATATGCAGATCTAGTATATACAGCTTTGAATGCTTCAATTGAGGTCACAAACTCTGAACCAACATCCTATATGGATGCTATGGAGGCAGAGGATAGCATACAGTGGGAAAAGGCTATGAAGGAAGAGATTAAATCATTACATGATAATAATACATGGATTCTCACTAAACTACCCCTTAAACAGAAAGTGGTGGAGTGTAGGTGGTTGTTCAAGCTCAAAGAAGGCATCTCTGAGACTGACCCTCCAAGGTATAAAGCTAGATTGGTGGCAAAAGGCTATACTCAAAGGGAAGGTATTGATTTCAATGAAATTTTCTCTCCTGTGGTTAAGTTTAAGACTATTAGGGCTATGTTAGCTTTTGCTGCTTGTTATAACCTAGAAATTGAGCAATTAGATGTTAAGACTGCCTTTTTGCATGGTGACCTAGAGGAAACAATTTTCATGAGACAACTGGAGGGTTTTATTGACCCTAAATTGCCTGATCATGTATGCTTACTGAAAAAATCTCTTTATGGCTTAAAACAGTCCCCTAGACAATGGTATAAGAAGTTTGATTCTTTTATGCTTAAATGTGACTATGTGAGATCTGATTATGATGCTTGCTTGTATCTATCTGTTAAAACTGATCATCATGTATATGTTTTACTTTATGTTGATGATATGCTCATTATTTCTAAGTCCCTTAAGTATATATCTGAGTTAAAGAGGAAACTTAGTAAGGAATTTGATATGAAAGACCTTGGAAATGCTAAGAAAATCTTAGGGATGATGATTGATAGAGATAGAGATAAATGCATGATTAAGCTTCACCAGGAACCTTATTTGAGAAAAGTAATTTCAAAATTTGGTAGCTTGAATTGCAAAACTGTTATGACTCCTTTGGCTGGTCATTTTGTTTTATCTAAACATTTGTGCCCCAAGTCTCAGTCTGATATTATTAAGATGGATACTATCCCATATGCTAATGTTATAGGGTCCCTCATGTATGCTATGATTAGTACTAGACCAGATTTGTCCTTTGCTATATCTCTTTTGAGCAGGTACATGTCAAATCCTGGTTGGGATCATTGGTGTGCTTTAAAACATGTTCTTGCATATGTTGGAAGTACTTTGGGTGTTGGACTGTGTTATGGAAACCATAATATACCTTTTGAGTTAGTTGGATATGTAGATTCAGATTTTGCTGGAGATAGAGACTCAAGAAAGTCTACTACCTCTTACTGCTTCACTCTTGGAGGCAATTGTATTTCTTGGAAGTCTCAACTTCAACCCTTAGTGGCTTTGTCCACTACTGAGGCTGAATATGTGGCTATAACTGATGCTTCTAAAGAAGCAATTTGGCTTTAAAATCTGTTATCTGAGGCTTGTATAGTGAAAGGTAAAGCTACTATATTTTCTGACAGTCAAAGTGCAATTCAACTGAGTAAAAACCCAGTATATCATGAAAGGACCAAACATATTGATGTTAAGTATCATTATATAAGAGATATACTGGCTAGTGTTGAAGTTAAGTTGTTAAAGGTTGCTACTGAGGATAATCCTGCTGATTTTGGTACTAAAATTGTTACTAATGTCAAGTTCAAGCATTGCTTGGATTTGCTTTCTATTGGTTGATATTTTGCAGGTGTTTTGGGCTGAGATGATGATGGAGATGGCTTAGGCTGGCTAGAAATCTTTGAGGTGCAGTTTCAGGTGGAGGTGGAGGTGAAGGTTTAACACTTCAAGGTGGAGATTGAAGAATATATATATGAGGTGGATATATATATATTATGTGAAGTGTTATGTTCTAATAGGCTGATTACTTATTGACGTGGCATATACGTGGCTTAATCTCGTGCGCTTGATCTTATTACCATCCAATGGCTCTCATTCGCTCGTGGTCTTTGTCTCATATATAAGGGAAAGAGGGTTGACCGAAGTCATAACCCTTACTCTCTCAACTTCCGCGTTCTCTCTCGCCTCTCTCATACACTAACCCTAGTTTTGTAGAAGATCAACCTCTGATTCTTCTTGTAATCGATTAGATAGCTTCTTGATTGTAATATCTCGTGTAATTTGTGATAATCATCTTGATTAATCACTAGATAGTCTTATTCATCTGTTTAGGGTTCGAGAGTTAGATTAGAAGTGGTATTCATTCGATTGTGTGGTTTGTATTGTAAGGTGAACTGAAATATTGTATCTCTTGTGATTTCTAGTAGCCGAGCACCTCTCATCGGAGCTCAACGTGGATGTAGGTCTGATTTGGACTGAACCACGATAAAATCTGTGTTCTTACTTTCTCGCTTTAATTTCTTGTGTTTGTGGTTATTGAGTAGTGTGATTTGAAGATAATCTTGATAGAAAATTACAACAAAAGGTACGGGTTTAGGATGTTACTTGTGCAAGATAAGGGTCTAAGGTGTTAAAATATGAGAAGATAAAGGATCAGATAGGTTATTTACCTATTTAAATATTTGTATTAGTAGTGTAAATATATATAATGTATTTATTAGGTTGTGTATAAGATCAAACAGTTACTAGCCGTTATTAGCAACTAGCCGTTATTAGCAGTTGTGTAATAGGAACCCTATATATGTATGTATTCTATCAGTGTAAAACTTAATAAAAAGTTTCATTTCAATCTCTTATCATCTCATAAACAAATTTTTGCTTTCAATCAATTAATGTTTGTATTCACAAACACTAACAATTGGTATCTAGAGCTTTCTTCTTTGGGATGCAGTGGAAGTAAATTATGAAGTTCCTAATTTACCAGATAATCCTACCATGGCCCGAATAAAAAATCATAAAGAGAAGAAAACCAACAAGTCAAAGGCAAAAGCATGTTTGTTTGCCGCTGTATCCCCAACTATCTCCAGAAGGGTTATGTCACTTAAAACCGCAAAGGAAATCTGGGACTACCTTAAAGGAGAATATGAAGGCGATGACAGGATAAGAGGTATGAAAGTTTTAAATTTAATCAGAGAGTTTGAAATGCAAAAGATGTTAGAATCTGAAACAATTAAAGAGTATTCAGATAAACTTCTGAATATTGCTAATAAAGTAAGGTTACTTGGATCCACATTTTCTGATTCTAGAATTGTAGAAAAAATTCTTGTTACTGTGCCCGAAAGATATGAAGCCACCATCACAACTTTAGAAAATACTAATGATTTGTCGAAGATTACGTTGGCAGAGATATTAAATGCCTTACAGGAACATGAGCAAAGAAGAATGATGAGGCAAGAAGGATCAGTTGAAGGAGCACTTCAAGCCAAACATGATGAAAAGAACCAGAAAAAATTTCAAACAAAAGGAGAAGGATCAAGTAACAATGTTAATAAAAATAATGAAGTTTCAAAGGAAAATTATCCTCCTTGCAAGCATTGTGGAAAGAAAGGTCATGCACCTTTTAAATGTTTTAGAAGACCTGATGCGAAGTGTACAAAATGCAACAAACTTGGACATGAAGCTATCATTTGCAAAGAAAATGGAAAACAAGAAGATGCAGAAGAAGATGCTCAAATTGTTGAAGAAGAGGAAGAGGATCAACTTTTTGTAGAAACTTATTTTTTAAGTAGTGGTTCAAATGATTGTTGGTTAATTGATAGTGGTTGTACTAACCACATGACTTACGATAAGGATTTATTCAAGGAAATGGAGGCCACAAAAATAAGCAAAGTCAGAATTGGGAATGGAAAACACATTGCTGTGAAAGGCAAAGGAACTATAGAAATCACAAGCTGTAATGGTACAAAAATCATAACTGATGTACTTTATGTTCATGAAATTGACCAAAACTTGTTGAGTGTTGGTCAACTACTTGAAAAGGGATTCAAGGTGTTTTTTGAAGACAAGTGTTGCATGATTAAAGATACTTCTGGGCAAGAACTATTTAAGTTAAAATGAGAGGAAAATGTTTCTCATTTGATCCAATGGAGGAAGAGCAGAGTGCATTCTCAGCCACAGAAAGTATCACTGAAGTCTGGCACAAAAGGTTGGGCCATTATCATCACTCTGGACTTCGTTTGATGCAGAAAAAGAAAATGGCAAAAGATTTACCGAATCTAGAAGAAACAATTTCAAATTGTCAAGCATGCCATTTTGAAAAACAAAGTAGTCAACCATTTCCAAACGCAACATGGCGAGCATCACAAAACTTGCAACTCATCCATACTGACTTGGCGGGTCCTCAAAGAACACCATCTTTGAAAGGTAGTCTTTATTATATTTTTTTCATTGATGATCTAACAAGAATGTGTTGGATTTATTTTTTGAAAACAAAGTCTGAAGTTGCTAGAGTATTTTGGAACTTCAAGAAAAAGGTTGAAAATCAAAGTGGTTGCAAAATTCAAACTATTAGATCAGACAATGGGAAGGAGTACACTTCAGAAGAATTTAATATGTTCTGTGAAGAGGCAGGTATTGACCATCAACTTACGGCTCATTATACTCTACAACAAAATGGTGTCAGTGAAAGAAGAAACAGATACATCTTGGACATGACACGGTGCATGTTACACGAGAAAAATTTGCCAAATATTTTTTGGGCTGAGGCTGCCCACACATCTGTGTTCCTGGAAAATAGACTTCCAACCAAAGATTAGAAGTATTTTCGACAAACAAGCCAGAAAAAAACGAGTCGTAAAAATCGAATTTACATCACACCTCTTATCATCATTACAACAAACAAGCCGAATAATCGCTAAATGTCATACCTAAGATAGACTATCGTGGACTTCTATGCAAAAGGACTATTTTGCAAAACGTGTACTCTCATCACAAAAATTCTGCTAGTTTTCAAATGTTAGATCAATTTAATGTTGCATTAGCATAAAACTCTTCCAAACTATTGTACGTTAAGAAACAGAGAAATCTCTTAGTCAGTTTTATCAGTTACATGTTACGGAAGACCATCATTTTCCGGTGCACAACACCATACATTAACAACAGAAAATGGTGAATTATCCATGTTATCCGATCAAGATCATGATATGGGCCCACAAGAAGCTGTAGTGTATCCCGGGTTAGCGCTTTATCAAGCGACAACTGGATATATAAGTCCAGCGTTATTTCGAACAGAGATTAATAATTTACAAGATAATATGTATGGAAGATATTCAATTGTGTTTAAACTTATGGCTAAATCTATGACAAGTCTTAATTGTAATGAAATGAGAGCTGCTGGTCATGGGATTGAAGCGCAATTTCAAATTCCTGTTTCTGTCGATGATTTTATGCTAAGAAGTGTTGATCAGCTTCTTAATCGAAGTAATTGTCAAAATTTCAATTTGCCCCCTGTACAAGATGGTATGTACTCATTTAACCCATTTAGTCCTTTATCTTTAACCTTTTTTGTTCGTTATCTTTTGATTTTAAAACAATGATTTTAAAACAATGTTAAAAGACTAAAATACACTTAAAAGTTAAAAGTTAAGGGTTATTCAGTCTAAAAAAATACTTGAGGCTGAAAACTCGTAAAATTGAAAGATAAGGGATTACAATGTTATGTTGTCAAGATAAAGGACTAACATCGTAACAATTGAAAAATAAGGGATTAAATGTTAAGTTTGTAAGATAAAGGACTAACATTGTTACAAAATTGAAAAACAAGGGATTAAAAATGTTACTTTTACAAGATAAAGGACTAAATTTTCAATATATGTGATGATAGAGGACCAAATGGACTATTTTTTGCCTTATGTGAACATTCTGTAAAATGATTTAACAAATATTTTTAAGCTTATGATTCAGTCCCCTTATGTTTATAAAAATTACTTTTTGACACTAATTTTTTTTTACTACCTTTTAGCCCCCCAACTTCTCAGAATCTTTGCTTGGGCCTATTTTGTTGTTCCAATGATAAAATAAAATTTATTTTGCATAATTTAGGGACCTAAACTGCAATTAAAATTGAAGTTTTGTAAATTACTCAAATGATCCTTATGTTTTGGATTTTATGACTACTTTTTTTTGGTACGAGGGTTCCGGGCTTACACCCATTTTTATGACTACTTAGTCCTATATGTTTCTCAAAAAAGTGTCATTACTAGTCCTTTTTTACTTTTTCCGTCACAATATTTATTCAAAAAGTCCCAAACATAAGGACAATATACGTAATATAACAAGTTTTCCCAAAAAGTCCCTGGATTAACGAATTATTATGATAACAGGACCAATAAAGCAAATACCAAAAAGAAAGACAAATTCAAGAAACAAACCACTTCCACCATCAAAGAGATTAAGACTCGAAGCACAAAGAGTACTCAAAGAGCGAGTACAAAACATAGCTGATAAAAAAGGAATCAAACTAAGATTCTGCACATTAAAAGAGTGTGAAAATCACATACAATCGTTAGATTCTCCATGTTCGAATACTCGGATTGAAATAGGATGGCCCACAGGTGTTCCGTTTGTTCATCCACATGATCTTAATAATAAAGCCAAAATTGGGTTTCTTGAAACTTATGAACCTGGTTGGTCTGCTAATCATGATATGGAGTTGAGTTTAATTGAACCTGGTCAACCGAGTCAACTCACTGGCTAACTCAATACTGTAAAGTCTTTATTCACTCTTTTTTTATTTTTGTAAATTGGTTATTTGTAGGCTAACTTGTTACATTGTTGTAGGGATCGGGATATGTGGGGTCCACGCTAGAATCTGGTTGATTTATTATAACTTTGCAGATATAACTGATTTTGATGGTGCTTATTAGCAAAAGAAATGTATGTAAATATAACAAAGTTTTGTGAGATTCTTACATCTAGAGTACTGATGTGTATGTGAGATTGTTAAAACAGCTAATCTAGACATTGTATTAAAGCTACCCTACTAAATCTACAGCTTTCAATACAATTCTTGACCCTCAATCACCTCCCTCTCGCTATGAACTTCTTTTCTTCTAACCATCCACTCGCCAAACATGGTAACTCGATTGCTATTGCTGAAATCAATCCTCCCTACAAAATGATGCAAGAACATAAGCTTATTGCTAAGTTTATGCACAAGGAGCCTATCAATTTCAGCTATATTAAACAGCATATTAACAAATTTTGGGGTCTACAAAACAACGTGGAAACTGAAAAGTTGGGCTTCAATGAATTTATTATCAAATTCAAGTGTGAGGAAGACAAATCCAAAGTATGGGTTCAGAGGCCATGGACCATCCTCGGTAAGCACCTTGCTATCAATCAATACAAAAATGGAACTAATAACATGGTCAAACACACTACATATTGGGTTCAACTTACTGGAACTCCAATTTCTCTTCTCACAAACAACTGTATTGGAAATCTGATGAATCATTTCGGAGAGGTTCATCATATAAGCTTACCAGAATCTGAAATAATCGATGAAAATTCTGTTACGAGAGTTCAAGTGGATTGGGATATCACCAATCCTATAATAGCTGGAATAAACTTTTGGGAAAATGAAGAAACTCAGCACTGGATTAATTTCAGGTATGAAAATGTTGGACAAGTATGTTATAATTGTGGTTTACTCGATCACGAAGCTCGTGGATGTCCTAATCCTTCGATTAAACCGATTCTGGGAAGTTGGGTGAAATTATCCACTAGAGGCCCATCCAAATCAACCATCTTCAACAAGAACAAGAAAGAAGTTAATACTGGTAAAATTAATGGTGGCACAAGAAAAATTACAAAAGCTAGTTGGAACTCAAAGCTAACTTGGAACAACTCACCAATTTCTAACAAATGGGTCAATGATTCAACCGATTCAACTCGGCAACAACGTTTTACGGGGAAGGACGGTACTGGCTCTACAAAGGACACGAACATGGGTAACAAGCAAACAAAATTATTTGAATTTATGGCTAGTGGAGAAAAAAGCCAGAATACGACCAAGAATAGTACAAGCACAAATGAGAAAGATGTACTACCGGCTTTATTGGAAGAGAAGACAAATAAAAAGGTTTTATTAAAAGAAAAGGAAAATGAGATGGCTGGACTTGCAGCCCAACTTGTTAAAAATCTTAACTCCCCCTCCAGCCCATTAAAAGACATAGCCTTTGGCTCATTTCCGAGCCCAAACCAAGGGGGCCCAAACATTAACAAACAAAACATTAGCCCAAATGTTACACTTCCCCCAAACCTCTTATCTGATAACTCAACACCGTACACAAAACCCACACTCTCTCTCTCACCTCAATCAAAACCTAAATCCCCAATTCAATCACCCTACTCTCATACTACCCCAATCCCTAATCAATCTATATCCATCTCCCATAACATAACACCTAGTACATTTGGGAACTATCTTCAAATCGAAAACCTCAATGAAAGCTCTGCTAACTATTATGATGGTGAATCTTCAAATCAACACCGCATATCAATTCGAAGAAATGAAAAACCTAGCAAAAAGAACAGCAACCATTCTAAGAGTGGGAGATATGAAAAGATTTGGGAAGCAAGAAGGCTAATAATCGAACATGAAACTAAGAAGTCATCAACTGCAGAAAATTATGAAGAAGGCGAAATGATAGAGGAGATGGATGATGCTAACGGTAAGGCTTGCGGGATTGTCCTTAAACAATCCCAAATCGAAGAATGATACACCTATCCTGGAACTGCCAAGGGATTGGCACACCTTTGGCAGTCCAGACCCTTAGCGATATTACTTTCCGATATCGCCCCGAGGTAATTTTTCTATCTGAGACTAAGAATAAGCATCATGTTTTACTTAAGATTGCTAAGACTATTAAAATGGACCTTGTCACGGTTATTGACCCTATTGGACTTAGTGGGGGTTTAGCTTTATTTGCTATTAATAAAAATAATATCAAAATTATTAATTATGATGAAAATTTTATACACTGTGAGATTTTAAACTCCGATGGCATTAAAATTCAGACCACATTTGTGTATGGTGCCCCGGTTGAAGCGGAAAAATTTAAGTCCCTTATTAAATTTGCTAATTGCAACCCCAAAAAAGACACCCCTTGGAATCTAGTAGGAGATTTCAACAATACTAGATACCTTAGTGATAAATTTGGGGGAAACCGTAAAATTGACAAAATATGGAAAAATTTGAGAACTTTATTATAGATAATAAATTGGATCAGGTCATTAGCAAAGGCTGTGCCTATTCCTGGTCTAACAGGAGAAATGGTAATAAACTTATTAAGAAATTAATTGACAAATGCTTAAGTAATAATAGCTGGAACAATATTTATAAAGAAGCTTGGGTTGACCTCCTCCCAGCACTGGGATCTGATCATAGCCCTCTTTTACTCCACCTTACTGATAATGTTGAGAAAAAAGAAAAAAGGTTTATTTTTGAAAATCAGTGGATGGAGGAAAAAGAATGCTTAAATATAATTACTAACATTTGGAAATCTAGAAGTAATACTAAACAGATAGCTAGAAATAGACTAATCACCAAACTTAATATGTGTAAGAGAATTCTTACTGTGTGGAGTAAAAGAAAATTTCAGAATAATAAAAAAAAGAATTGATTACCTTATGTCCCAACTTAGAAATATTACAAACTCTACCAATTATAGTGATTATGATAAGGATAACTATAACACCATCGTTAAAGAAGTTGAAACCATTTGGAAAAAAGAGGAAGATTATTGGGCCTCTAGAGCTAGAATCACTTGGATTAAAAAAGGGGATAGGAATACTCAATTCTTTCATGCCTCTACTAAGGAGAGAAGAAAAATTAATAAAATCAATACTATTCAAGATGAAAATGGGAATTGGTTAAGTGATAAAAAAGAGGTACAATCCAATATCTTAAACTATTTTAATAATGTTTTTAAAAGTGTGGGACCTAGAGACTTCTCGCAAATTCTTAATATTATTAACCCTATTATTACCAACACTATGAATAGGACCCTCACTGAACAGTTAACTATATCTGAGATTGAAAAAGCAGTTAAAGAGCTAGGGTCTAACAAAGCTCCGGGTCCTGATGGTTACCCGGGCTATTTCTTTAAAAAATATTGGAAACTTATTAAGCTAGATGTTATTAAACTAATTAATAACTTCTGGTATAATAATGAGAGTTTAGAAATGATTAATCATACCTTTATATCTCTTATTCCAAAAATTGAGAAGCCAGGCACTATAAAACACTATAGGCCTATTAGTGTTTCTAACTTTATATACAAAATTATAGCGAGAATCATGGTTAATAGACTTCAACCTCTTATGGGGAATATAATAGATGAAAATCAATCTGCCTTTGTCCCTAATCGCCACATTCAGGAAAATTCCATGATTGCCCATGAAATGAATAAATATATTAATGAAAAAAGAAATACTAAAAGCTATTACATGATTATAAAAGCCGATATTCAGAAGGCTTACGAGTTTGTTGAGTGGGATTTCTTATCTTGTCTTATTACGAAAATGGGTTTTAATGAAAAATGGAGTAAGCTTATTATGAACTGTGTAACCACTGTTACTTACTCGGTTTTAATTAATGGTACCCCACATAAGTTGGATAAACCTGAAAGGGGTTTGAGACAGGGGGATCCCCTCTCCCCCTTTCTTTTCTGTATTATCACTCAAACCCTTTCAGCTTTAGTAAAAGATAAAATGGATAAAGGATTGATTGAAGGCATAAAAATTACTAAACATTGCCCCAATGTTACTCACCTATTATTTGCTGATGACAGCATGTTTTTTCTTAAAGCAAATAATGAAGAAATCAACAGTTTTAATGATATTATCCATAGATACGCTTACTCTACTGGGCTCACTCTTAATAAAAATAAATGTGGGGTAAAATTTAGTAAAAACACCCCACATTTTATTCAAGCTATATTTTCTCATAAAATTGATATGAAAGTGGTTCAAAATCTAGGTAAATACCTTGGACTCCCCACGGAATGGGGGAGATCTAAGGTTAAAGACCTAGAAATTTTAACTGAAAGAGTTACTAAAAGAATTTCAAATTGGAAGAATATTTTTCTCACAGATGCTGGGAAAGAAACACTTATTAAATCAGTAATTCAAAGTCTACCAAATTATTACATGTCTTCTTATTTACTCCCTAAGAAAACTTGTGATATTATAATATCCCATATAGCTAAATTCTGGTGGGGAAAAAATGGTACTAAAAAGACTCACTGGTGTAATTGGAATAAAATTTCACATAGTAAATTCAATGGGGGCCTCGGCTTTCGAGATATTCATTTAATGAATATTGCGCTATTAGGTAAACAAGCTTGGAATTTAATGAATAATACTAATTCTCTGCTATATAAAATCCTAAAAGGTAAATATTTTAACAACACTTCATTCAATGAAGCACTATTAGGTAATAACCCCTCTTGGGGATGGAAAAGCCTTCTAAGAGGAAGAGATATAATACTACCTAATCTTCACTGGAAAATTGGTAATGGTAAGAGTATTTTACTTCTGAAAGATAGATGGATAGATAATTCTAATCTTATTAAAATGCCCCTTACTACTGAAGTTACTACTGTTAATGACCTCATGGTTAAAGGTGAAAGAAAATGGGACATTGATATATTAAATAGAAACTTTGATAATACTACAGTTCAATCTATATTAAAAACTTTCATTCCACTAGCTCCTATGAGGGATGTATGCTATTGGAATAAAAGTAAAAATGGAATATACACAGTTAAAAAAGCTTATCATATGCTTAAATCCGATCTAGATTCAGAGCAAAGGGTAAATACAGGGACCACAAACCCTAGTATTGATCCATGGGTTTGGAAAATGATTTGGAATCTTAAAACAATACCAAAGATTAAAAATTTTATGTGGAAAGCTGTCAAAAATTTTCTGCCTACTAGTGTAAATCTGTTTAATAGAAAAATACAAAAATCTAAAACATGTGGTTTATGTGATTCTGAGGATGAAACTACTGAACATCTATTCTTCGAATGCCCTTGGGCAAGAGCTGTGTGGTTCACATCACCCTTGGGTTTAAAAGTTAGCAACCAGCAACCCTGTAAAGTGGATGCTTGGATGGCTACTTTTTTGCGTAAAGCCCATAAGGAAAGTGATAAAAAGGCCCATATTTTGGAAAAATTTGCAACTATTATGTGGCACATTTGGAAGGCTAGAAATGAATTCTTATTTAGAAATACTAAAGTTTGTCCAATAACAACCATTTCTCAAGCTGGTATTGATTGGCAAGAACAATATGAAAATTTATACCCTAAGGATGATTTTTTAAATCTGAAGGATGAAATTAATATCTATGATATGAACAGTTGCGATAAAAAATGTCTCCATGATGACTATAATAGTCTGAGAGAAAAGAAGGATTTAATTTTAAACCCTACTGGTAAGAACCTGAATGCGAGTAAGAATAGTAAAAGTAATAAAGTAAATACTACTACTACTAAGGATTCAAATCTTAAATGGCAACCTCCACCAAGAAATTGGTATAAAATTAACTCGGATGCCTCTTTTAAAGTTAATAAGTCTGTTATATCTTGTATTATCAGGGACTCCACAGGAAAGGTTATTAAGCTTAATTCATGGGAGGTTGGAGCTGCAGATCCAATTGAAGCTGAAGCTCTAGGCATTCTGAAGGCATGCTTATGGGCGAGAGACTTCAAGACAATTAGATGTATTATCGAAAATGATTGTCTAGATGTTATAGGACCATTAGCTTCTAATTCTCCCATTTTGAATGATTGTATTAAGAATATTGTCCGTAGTATTTACTTTATTAGCGAGTTTTGTAATCCATCTTTCTCGTTTGTTTCGAGAAGATGTAATGTAGTAGCTGATTGGCTAACTAAAAACACGCCATTAGGCATAGGTTTTGAGTTAGATAGAGGGTTAATCCCACCTAAATTAGCTGAACTAATCAAAGCTGACTCCCCAAGTGTAGGGGTAGGCTAAATTTTGTAATATTTGCGGTTTTATTAGTAAGATTTTGGACAAAAAAAAAAGAGTACTGATGTGGAATTACTAGATTGTCTTATTAGTTATATGTATTTTGTCTAAAGATTTTACCTTTGGCACTTATAACAAATCATAGGGGTATTTAGAAAGATCTCACAATGGAAACACCAAAAAAGATTAACACTGTAAAGTCGAAAGATAGGGGGGATTAGAATGTTACATTTTGCAAGATAAAGGACTAAAGTTGTCAAAAAATTGAAAGATCAGAGACTAAAATTTTACTTTTGCAAGATAAGGGACTAAACTGACAGAATATGCAAAGATAAAGACCAAATGGATCAATTATCAAAAAGAGCTTGCAAGCCATTCTTTAGTTAACAAGCCTTTTCGGCTAACTCTCTAGTGAGCTTTTTCAAGAGTTAGTAGGTTGTGATGAGCAAAACTTGCACTTTAAATCTCTATATTATACAAAAAGTGCAATACAAGTTTATATTAAAAAGTTGGTATCAATTACAAGTTAAGTATGAAATTTTTTAATTTAGCTGTGAAGAGGCACATTTACATCACACATTTTAGCAAATCTTCCGGAACTAAACAAGAATTATCGTATCAATGGGTAAAAAAATATAGCTCTTGTTCTTTGTCGTTGATTTATAAATCTATATATATGTTAAACGAGAATTCAATTTAAATTTAATTTGGTGATTTTTAGTAGTCATGATAGTCATGCTATGATCCCTCATATAAATAAAATTAAATGACAGATATTTAAATCTAACATTATAGTTTCATGCAAATAGGCTTAAAAAGAAATTTGAAATTTAACATTTACATAAATGTGAATTTATAAGAAAAATCTTATAATATATTTGAAAACATAATTATTTTAGATTTACTAAAAGATAATCAAAACTCTTTTGCAAGTTATAAAAAAATGGTGATTTATCCGCTTAAAAATTGTTGTCTAACGATATCGACACCATTTTTAGAGAAAATCCACAGGTAATCTATTAAAAATATACACAATCCATTAAAAAGACACACAAAATTCATTAAAAAATACGTAACATATTGAAGTTGAGAAAACATGTTTTTTGACTTTTTAAAAAATTAACTCTTAAAATACTATATTAAAAAAGATATGGACTAAAATACTACTAATTTAACTTAATTAAAAAAATAAAAAATATAAAACCTTATTCTACTCAAATAGCTGCATACCTTAAGTCCAAAAATAGAAAATAAAATTGTCAATATAGTTTAACAAGAAACACATAAAACAATTGAATATTTTCCAACTACGGAAAAACAAAGTAACCTTTGTTTACACTCTAGAGAGTGTAAACACCATATTCGTCTCATGTGGTTTTTTTTCCTGAGAGTATATTCAGTATTTAGTCACATATAAATTCGAGTATGACCTCTACTAAGAACAATAACTTCTCCTCCTTCCTTGTAGGTAATAAAATAAGTATTTAAGATTTTTTTGGTAGAAATCCAAAAAAAACATCTAAAACATAAAATATATTGAATAAAAATAAATTGAGAAGTTAAAATGATTTTTTTTGTAAATAATACTAAACAAAGTTTTGAGTTACGGGAAAATTTTCAGAAACTTGAATTTCGAGTTTTGGGAGCGAACTCAAAATATCTTAAGAGTGTAAAAAAACAGTGCCTTTTACGTGATAGTGAATAAAGCTGTAGGAGCATTAATTCTTTACAAAAATAGTTATATTTGAATTTTTTTAATATAATTTATATGTATAATTATATGAGAGATAATTAATATATTCTATGAAATTTTGTAATTTTATATCAATTTTATGTAAAATTTTAGTGAGCGGTGAATTTGAGACAAATGATATTTTTATTTCAAATAAAAATAAAAGGTAAGGTTAAGAAAGAGTTAATATATTTTACTTATTCTATAAGTCAAAAGAAAGAAATTAAGTGATAAGAAAATATAGCGTGGTTTTTAAATTTTCATAAAAATTAAATTCTATTATTTTAAACTTTTCAATTATGCTATTGATTTTTAAAGTATAATGTCAAATTCCAACTCGTAAATCCTATTATTTTAAACTTTCTGATTCCCTATTAATTTTGTTTTTTAAGTATAATTTCAAATCCTAATTTAACGATATTTCTTTTTTGACTTTTGGGATATTTTATTAATTTTCAATATAAAATATTTATATTAATATAAATATACAAATTAAAATTTTATTCATAATTTTTAAATTTAGAATTTCACAAGTGATTATTTCGTTGGTCGCCCATTGGGTTTATCTTCCACTTTTTGCATCGTTCATACCTGACCTAAGTAAAAACCAATAGGATATGTGCTCCTTTTAGAGCACAAGATTTCTGTTTCAGTTATAGCAAATCACAAGGGTATTATTTTTTTTTGTTTTTTATAACAAACCAAAGGGGTTTTCGAGTAGCAAGGGCATTATTTGATCTTTCTCAAATCTAGGGATGGCAACGGATCGGATATCCGTGAAAAATAGCATAACCACATCCACATCCATTAAGAAAAACGATAACCAAATCCGCATCCATTAACCATCGGATTTTAGAATTATTTACCAAATCCGCATCCGCAACGGATGCGGTTTATCCGCGGTTAATCCGCATCCGCAATCGTTTAATAGGCTTTAAATAAAACAATCTAATCAATATTTTTAAAATTCTAAATTAGCTACATATTATTGGGAGACCATAAATAGGTATTATGCAATATAGTGATAAACTAGAAAATAATCATATATATACTTTATGTATGAAATAAATTTATTTGATTGATATTATCTATAGAATTTGTATATATAGAATAACTTTATATATAGTATATATATTTTTATTTTTTATGTTTTATATTTTATTCGGATTTCGGATTATCCGTCGGATTATTGTAAAAAACCAAATCCTAACGGATAATCCACCGGTTACCTTTTCTGAGAACCAAACCCTCATGGATGCACCATCGGTTCCACTAACGGATTTTTTATCGGATCGGATATCCACCGGTTACGGTTAATATTTGAACCATTGCCATCCCTACTCAAATCACAAAGTTTTTCTTTTTGAAAGTATAGCAAACCACATTGGCATGGCCTAGTGGTTAGGCTACTCCGCAGAGACCAAGAGGTCCTGGGATCGAATCTCATTGGAGTCGAAATGACTCCGAGCCCAAAGTGACTCTCTCATGTACTCAAAAAAAAAAAAAATTTGCCACATATGTTAAGTTAGCAATGTTTATATGGCAAACAAGCCAGAAAAAAATTCAGTCTTAATAATGTGATTTACATCACACTTCTAATCATCATTACAACAAACAAGCCAAGTAATCGCTAAATGTCATAATTAAGACTATCGAGGACTATTCTGCAAAATGCATAATCCCATCCACAAAAATTCTGCTGGTTTTCAAATAGTACCCGTGCTGCATTATGAAAAAATATATGCACAACTGCATCACCTAGAACACAAAAAAACAATAGATAAAGAACACATATATAGACAATACGTAAAATGCTGGATGAGAAATAAATTATATTGGTCCTTTATTTTTTTACCTTTTAATAATTTAGTCCCTTATCTTGTAAACATAACAATCTCAATTCGATAACACGTCACCATATCATTGATGTAATACAAGATTAAAATACCCTTATAAATCTATTATGCTAATGCTATGTGTTATGCAACACACTTATAACCAGAGAGACGGAGTCAAGTATTTTGTTTGGGGGGAACTTTTTCCAGAGTTAATTGCAATAATGGTTCGTATATTATACAAAAATTGCAATTTAGGTCTCTATATTATGCAGAAATTGCACTATAGGCCTTGGTATTTATTTTTACCCAAATGATCCTTATGTTTTAAATTTTATGACTGTTTAGTCCCTTATATTTCTCAAAAGTGTCACCATTAGTCTTTTTTTGACTTTTTCGGTTACAAATATTAATGAGAAAAGTCCCAAACATAAGGACTATTTGCGTAATTCAACAAGTTTTCCTAACAAGTCCCTGGATTAACAAAGTATTGTAATAACAGGACCAATCAAGCAAATAACAAAAAGAAAGACAAATTCAAGAAACAAACCTCTTCCACCATCAAAGAGATTAAGACTCGAAGCACAAAGAGTACTCAAAGAACGTGTTCAAAACATAGCTGATAAAAAAGGAATCAAACTAAGATTCTGCACATTAAAAGAGTGTGAAAATCACATACAATCATTAGATTCTCCATGTTCGAATACTCGGATTGAAATCGGATGGCCCACAGGTGTTCCGTCTGTTCATCCACATGATCTTAATAATATAGCCAAAATTGGGTTTCTTGAAACTTATGAACCTGGTTGGTCTGCTAATCATGATATGGAGTTAAGTTTGATTGAACCTGGTCAACCTAGTCAACTCTCTGGCTAACTCAGTACTGCTAATCATGATCAGCTTTGGTTGATTTATTATACCTTTGCAGATATAACTGATCTTGATGGTGCACATTAGTTAAGAAATCTATGTAAATATAACAAAGTTTTGATGTGGAATTTTACTAGATTGTTCTCTTCATGTATTTTGTCTAAAGATTTTGCCTCTGGAATTTGATGTTCATGAGGGTTTAACGCACTTATAACAAATTATAGGGGTATTTAGTAAGCTTTTATAATGTAAATTTTAAAAGAGTAATGCTGTGAAGTTGAAAGATTAGGGAATAGAATGTTACATTTGCAAGATAAAAATGTTACGGGTCTAAAATGCTACTTATACAAGATAAGGGACTAAAGTGTTAAATTATGAGAAGATAAAGGACCAGATAGGTTATTTATCCAACAAAAAACTTATTTAAGTCTTGGGATTGCAATCCCTGTGTTGGAAATTTTCCATATTGCTTCTTTGTCATATCCCAAACTTTTGATCTGCATGACAAAAGTCAACAGAAATTTCATTATAATTTCAAAATGGGTGCTAACATTACGAATCATACCCTATAGCATCAACTTGTGGGCGAGAAAATTTAGTAAATAACTTATTTGGTCCTTTATGTTTACCTTTTTTTGAAAATTTAGTCCCTTTATCTTTCGATTTTGTGACAATGTTAGTACACGAGTTAACATATCATCGATGTGTTAAAAGACAAAAACACCCTTATGAAAAAATGAAATCATCATTTTGTTATGGGAAAATGATTACTTGAGATTGTTTTTTTTTTTTATCCAAATATCATTGAAAAACTGAAAAATGACTGATGGAGCCTGATTGAGATTGTTCTTGTTTTTTAAAGCATTGTTTCTAAAATTGAAAAAGTGACTTAAATATTTGAAAGTATTTTTAGTAGAGCACTATGTATTACTTACAAAAAGCACTTGAAGTTGAAGTAACTCTCACGCTCTGTCACAAAATTAAAGGATGAGGGATTAATATGTTATCGGACTAACATTATCACAAAATTGAAATATAAGAAAATAAATGTTACTTGTGCAAAATAAGGCACTAAACTGACCGAATATGCAAAAGATAAAGGTCCAAATGGATCAATTATCAGATGAGCTTACAAGCCTTTTATTTAGTTAACGAGCCCTTTCCTCCAATATCTGATGGCTTAGTATTTTATGTCCAGTTGTTTTTGTAATTATGATTTGGATCTTATAGTCTCTTCAGCTAACTCGGGGTGTGAGGTGATTAGTAAATCTTGTTGTCTAGTGAGCTTGGGCAAGAGCTAGTGGAGTGTGATGAGCAAAAATTGCATTATAAGTCCCTATATTATGCAAAAAGTGTAATATAAGTCTATATTAAAAAGATGAGGATCAATTACAAATCAAGTATGAAAAACTTCAATTTAGCTGTAAAGAAGCACATTTACATGACACATTTAGCAAATCTTACCGAATTTAAACAAGAATTATTGTATCAATGGGTAAAAGAAATATCACTCTTTCTTTATCGTTGATTTATAAATCTATATATGATAAAGGAGAGCTCAATTTAAATTTATTTGTGATGATTTTCCATGATAGTCATGCTATGATCTCTCATATAAATAAAATTAATTGACAAACATTTTAACTAACATTATAGTTTTATGTAAATATCGCTTAAATAGAAATTTGAACTTTAACATTTATATAAATGCAGACTATAAGAAAATTCTCATAATATACTCAAAAACATGTTATTATTTTAAATTTACTAAAAATAATCAAAACACCTTTATGGTTAAAGTAGAAAATTATTGTCTAATAACATCCACATCATCTATAGAGAAATCATACACCCATTAAAAATACATACAATTCACTAAAAAAGAATAATAGATGAAACAAAATTTGTAATCCATTGAAAACAAATCTAACCCATTAATAGATGAACCTTTTAGGGACGAAAAAAATATCTAGTATTGTTGAAGTTGGAACTTATAAGAAAATTCTCATAATATACTCAAAAACATGTTATTGTTTTAAATTTACTAAAAATAATCAAAACACCTTTATGGTTAAAGTAGAAAATTATTATCTAATAACATCCACATCATCTTTAGAGAAATCATACACCCATTAAAAATACATACAATTCACTAAAAAAGAATAACAGATGAAACAAAATTTGCAATCCATTGAAAACAAATCTAACCCATTAATAGATGAACCTTTTAGGAACGAAAAAAATATCTAGTATTGTTGAAGTTGGGAATACATGTTTTGAAACTTTTTAAACAATTAACTCTTAAAATACTATGTTAAATAAATATATTAACTAAAATGTTATTAATTTAAGTTAATTAAAAATACAAAATATAAAAATTTATTCTATGCAAAGTAGTTTTATAACTTAATTTCAAAAATAAAATAATAAAATTGTTAATTGTCGTCCGAGGACACTAAAACAATTGGATAATATTTTCCAAAAATTTATTTCCTTCATTTACATACTTAAGAATATAGACATCCTATTCTGCTATTCACTTTAAATTAGACATTTAATTATATTTTTCAATATATACAATGAAAACTGATTATTTTGTCCAATTAAGACTAATCTTATATATAATAATATCATTTTAAAATTTAGATATTTTATTTATAAGGTTTTAGAGGTTCCTTTTAAATATCTAAACATCATACCCTTTCCACCTAGTTCCATTTAAAGGCCAACAGAATAAAAATGAATATAAATGAAATTATAATATTTTTCTACCCCATTTATATATACATATGCCCCATACAAAACATAAATTCTAAAAACAAAAAACCCTATTTTCTGAAAACATTTTCAACTCCTTTTGCACCTATTTCCGAAAATTCTTACCATGGTAGTAGGCGACGGTGCTTTCGCGACAAAATTTAGTGTAGCAGTGGCGGCGAGCTACAGTGGTAGTGGTGGTTTCATGATGATGGTGGTCTAGTGAAAAGGAGGTAGGGTTCACCATGGGGGCTCTTGGCAATAGATTCACGCCAGCTTTTGGTGTAGTAGTGACGGCGAGCTACGACAATAATAGTAGTGTCACCGGCGGAATTCGTGTTTTCAGATCTCGTTGAACGGAGATGGCCCTAGGGTTTCAAATATACTTGGCGATTTTTCGGATGTAAGCAGGGATTTTTTTAGCATATTTAGAAACTTTTTAATTATAGTCAGAGGCTTATGAGCCGACTCAACTGTTTTGTGAGTTGACTTAGTGTTTTTTTGAGTCGACTCAGAGACTTGATGAATCGTCTCAGAAAATTGCTGGAGTTGACTCACAGACTTGTTGACCACTTCTTTTTCATCTTATGTGAGTTTGGTTTATCTTAAAATATCTTTAGTATTTGGTTATATATAAATTTGAATATAGTCTTTAATAAGAACAATTTTTTCATCCTTCTTTATATGTAATAAAATCAGTATTCACGACTTTTTTGTGTCGAAATCCTAAAAAAATAATCTAAAAGATAAAAGAATATAAAACAAAAATAAATTAAGAAGTTTAAATGATTATTTTTCTTTTCTTTGTAAATAATACTAAACAATGTTATAAATTTTATATTTTTAGAAATTTATTATTAACTAAGCAGTAGAATAGTAAGATGGTACTCACCATTTTATAAAAGTATTTATGATTGAATTTTTTAATATATATCATATGTATAATTATTTGAAAGAAAATTAGTATATCCCATGTAATTTTATAATTTATATTAATTTTGTATAAATTTTTAGTGAATTGTAAATTTGAAACAAATCAATTTTTTATATAACATTAAAACAAAATGTAAGGTTAAAAAATAATTTACAAATATAATTTTTTTCATTCTATAAATCAAAAGAATTAAAATGGTAAGCAAATATAGCGTGGTTTTCAAACCTTTCATAAAAACACAATCCCATTATTTTAAACTCTTCCTAATTCCATTATTACTTTTCAGGTATTAATTTCAAATCCCAACTATCAGATATATTTTAAAATTTTATTCAACACCTTCAAATTTAAAGTTATACAATCGATGCTCTGTCCAACAACTTGCGATTATCTGGCCAGCAAATTACATAGGTATTTGTTAGCAGCAAAGTGTCATTTGTATTTCGTCTGTTTCTTTTGGTTTCACAACAATATTTGTGTACCGATATCTGGTACTATAAAGTTTAATTTTTTTTCCTTTTTCTGTTTATAACAAAGTATACGAGTTTGCGGTAGTCCATAAAGCACAATGGGGTATTTTCTCCTTTTTCGAATCACATGATTTTTTGGGTACGTATAGCAATATAGCAACCCACTAGGGCCAAAGGGGCATATAATAAGATTAGATTAGAAGTATTTTCGACAAACAAGCCAGAAAAAAACGAGTCGTAAAAATCGAATTTACATCACACCTCTTATCATCATTACAGCAAACAAGCCGAATAATCGCTAAATGTCATACCTAAGATAGACTATCGTGGACTTCTATGCAAAAGGACTATTATGCAAAACGTGTACTCTCATCACAAAAATTCTGCTAGTTTTCAAATGTTAGATCAATTTAATGTTGCATTAGCATAAAACTCTTCCAAACTATTGTACGTTAAGAAACAGAGAAATCTCTTCGTCAGTTTATCAGTTACATGTTACGGAAGACCATCATTTTCCGGTGCACAACACCATACATTAACAACAGAAAATGGTGAATTATCCATGTTATCCGATCAAGATCATGATATGGGCCCACAAGAAGCTGTAATGTATCCCGGGTTAGCGCTTTATCAAGCGACAACTGGCTATATAAGTCCAGCGTTATTTCGAACAGAGATTAATAATTTACAAGATAATATGTATGGAAGATATTCAATTGTGTTTAAACTTATGGCTAAATCTATGACAAGTCTTAATTGTAATGAAATGAGAGCTGCTGGTCATGGGATTGAAGCGCAATTTCAAATTCCTGTTTCTGTTGATGATTTTATGCTAAGAAGTGTTGATCAGCTTCTTAATCGAAGTAATTGTCAAAATTTCAATTTGCCCCCTGTACAAGATGGTATGTACTCATTTAACCCATTGAGTCCTTTATCTTTAACCTTTTTTGTTCGTTATCTTTTGATTTTAAAACAATGTTAAAAGACTAAAATACACTTAAAAGTTAAAAGTTAAGGGTTATTCAGTCTAAAAAAATACTTGAGGCTGAAAACTCGTAAAATTGAAAGATAAGGGATTACAATGTTATGTTGTCAAGATAAAGGACTAACATCGTAACAATTGAAAAATAAGGGATTAAATGTTAAGTTTGTAAGATAAAGGACTAACATTGTTACAAAATTGAAAAACAAGGGATTAAAAATGTTACTTTTACAAGATAAAGGACTAAATTTTCAATATATGTGATGATAGAGGACCAAATGGACTATTTTTTGCCTTATGTGAACATTCTGTAAAATGATTTAACAAATATTTTTAAGCTTATGATTCAGTCCCCTTATGTTTATACAAATTACTTTTTGACACTAATTTTTTTTACTACCTTTTAGCCCTCTAACTTCTCAGAATCTTTGCTTGGGCCTATTTTGTTGTTCCAATGATAAAATAAAATTTATTTTGCATAATTTAGGGACCTAAACTGCAATTAAAATTGAAGTTTTGTAAATTACTCAAATGATCCTTATGTTTTGGATTTTATGACTACTTTTTTTTTGGTACGAGGGTTCTGGGCTTACACCCATTTTTATGACTACTTAGTCCTATATGTTTCTCAAAAAAGTGTCATTACTAGTCCTTTTTTACATTTTCCGTCACAATATTTATTCAAAAAGTCCCAAACATAAGGACAATATACGTAATATAACAAGTTTTCCCAAAAAGTCCCTGGATTAACGAATTATTATGATAACAGGACCAATAAAGCAAATACCAAAAAGAAAGACAAATTCAAGAAACAAACCACTTCCACCATCAAAAAGATTAAGACTCGAAGCACAAAGAGTACTCAAAGAGCGTGTACAAAACATAGCTGATAAAAAAGGAATCAAATTAAGATTCTGCACCTTAAAAGAGTGTGAAAATCACATACAATCATTAGATTCTCCTTGTTCGAATACTCGAATTGAAATAGGATGGCCCACAGGTGTTCCGTTTGTTCATCCATACGATCTTAATAATAAAGCCAAAATTGGGTTTCTTGAAACTTATGAACCTGGTTGGTCTGCTAATCATGATATGGAGTTAAGTTTAATCGAACCTGGTCAACCGAGTCAACTCACTGGCCGACTCAGTACTGTAAAGACTTTATTCACTCTTTTTTTCTTTTCGGTAAATTGGTTATTCATAGGCTAACTTGTTACATTGTTGTAGGGATCGGGATATGTGGGGTCCACGCTAGAATCTGGTTGATTAATTATAACTTTGCAGATATAACTGATCTTGATGGTGCTTATTAGCAAAAGAAATCTATGTAAATATGACAAAGTTTTGTGAGATTCTTACATCTACAGTACTGATGTGGAATTACTAGATTGTCTTATTAGTTATATGTATTTTGTCTAAAGATTTTACCTCTGGCACTTCTAACAAATCATGGGGGTATTTAGAAAGATTTCACAATGGAAACACCAAAAAAGATTAACACTGTAAAGTCGAAAGATAGGGGGGATTAGAATGTTACATTTTGCAAGATAAAGGACTAAAGTTGTCAAAAAATTGAAAGATCAGAGATTAAAAATTTTCTTTTGCAAGATAAGGGACTAAACTGACAGAATATGCAAAGATAAAGACCAAATGGATCAATTATCAAAAAGAGCTTGCAAGCCATTCTTTAGTTAACAAGCCTTTTCGGCTAACTCTCTAGTGAGCTTTTTCAAGAGTTAGTAGGTTGTGATGAGCAAAACTTGCACTTCAAATCTCTATATTATACAAAAAGTGCAATACAACTCTATATTAAAAAGTTGGTATCAATTACAAGTTAAGTATGAAATTTATTAATTTAGCTGTGAAGAGGCACATTTACATCACACATTTAGCAAATCTTCCGGAACTAAACAAGAATTATCGTATCAATGGGTGAAAAAAATATAGCTCTCGTTCTTTGTCGTTGATTTATAAATCTATATATATGTTAAACGAGAATTCAATTTAAATTTAATTTGGTGATTTTTAGTAGTCATGATAGTCATGCTATGATCCCTCATATAAATAAAATTAAATGACAGATATTTAAATCTAACATTATAGTTTCATGCAAATAGGCTTAAAAAGAAATTTGAAATTTAACATTTACATAAATGTGAATTTATAAGAAAAATCTTATAATATATTTGAAAACATAATTATTTTAGATTTACTAAAAGATAATCAAAACTCTTTTGCAAGTTATAACAAAATGGTGATTTATCTGCTTAAAAATTGTTGTCTAACGATATCGACACCATTTTTAGAGAAAATCCACAGGTAATCTATTAAAAATATACACAATCCATTAAAAAGACACACAAAATTCACTAAAAAATACGTAACATATTGAAGTTGAGAAAACATGTTTTTTGACTTTTTAAAAAATTAACTCTTAAAATACTATATTAAAAAAGATATGGACTAAAATACTACTAATTTAACTTAATTAAAAAAATACAAAATATAAAACCTTATTCTACTCAAATAGCTGCATACCTTAAGTCCAAAAATAGAAAATAAAATTGTCAATATAGTTTAACAAGAAACACATAAAACAATTGAATATTTTCCAACTACAGAAAAACAAAATAACCTTTGTTTACACTCTAGAGAGTGTAAACACCATATTCGTCTCATGTGGTTTTTTTTCCTGAGAGTATCTTCAGTATTTAGTCATATATAAATTCAAGTATGACCTCTACTAAGAACAATAACTTCTCCTTCTTCCTTGTAGGTAATAAAATAAGTATTTAAGATTTTTTTGGTAGAAATCCAAAAAAAACATCTAAAACATAAAATATATTGAATAAAAATAAATTGAGAAGTTAAAATGATTTTTTTTGTAAATAATACTAAACAAAGTTTTGAGTTACGGGAAAATTTTCAGAAACTTGAATTTCGAGTTTTGGGAGCGAACTCAAAATATCTTAAGAGTGTAAAAAAACAGTGCCTTTTACGTGATAGTGAATAAAGCTGTAGGAGCATTAATTCTTTACAAAAATAGTTATATTTGAATTTTTTTAATATAATTTATATGTATAATTATATGAGAGATAATTAATATATTCTATGAAATTTTGTAATTTTATATCAATTTTATGTAAAATTTTAGTGAGAGGTGAATTTGAGACAAATGATATTTTTATTTCAAATAAAAATAAAAGGTAAGGTTAAGAAATAGTTAATATATTTTACTTATTCTATAAGTCAAAAGAAAGAAATTAAGTGATAAGAAAATATAGCGTGGTTTTTAAATTTTCATAAAAATTAAATTCTATTATTTTAAACTTTTCAATTATGCTATTGATTTTTAAAGTATAATGTCAAATTCCAACTCGTAAATCCTATTATTTTAAACTTTCTGATTCCCTATTAATTTTGTTTTTTAAGTATAATTTAAAATCCTAATTTAACGATATTTCTTTTATGACTTTTGGGATATTTTATTAATTTTCAATATAAAATATTTATATTAATATAAATATACAAATTAAAATTTTATTCATAATTTTTAAATTTAGAATTTTACAAGTGATTATTTCGTTGGTCGCCCATTGGGTTTATCTTCCACTTTTTACATCGTTCATACCTGACCTAAGTAAAAACCAATAGGATATGTGCTCCTTTTAGAGCACAAGATTTCTGTTTCAGTTATAGCAAATCACAAGGGTATTATTTTTTTTTGTTTTTTTATAACAAACCAAAGGGGTTTTCGAGTAGCAAGGGCATTATTTGATCTTTCTCAAATCACAAAGTTTTTCTTTTTGAAAGTATAGCAAACCACATTGGCATATACTAAAATTTTGCCACATATGTTAAGTTAGCAATGTTTATATGGCAAACAAGCCAGAAAAAAATTCAGTCTTAATAATGTGATTTACATCACACTTCTAATCATCATTACAACAAACAAGCCAAGTAATCGCTAAATGTCATAATTAAGACTATCGAGGACTATTCTGCAAAATGCCTAATCCCATCCACAAAAAATTCTGCTGGTTTTCAAATAGTAGATCAATTAATGTTGCATTAGGATAAAACTTTTCCAAATTGTAGTACCCGTGCTGCATTATGAAAAAATATATGCACAACTGCATCACCTAGAACACAAAAAAACAATAGATAAAGAACACATATATAGACAATACGTAAAATGCTGGATGAGAAATAAATTATATTGGTCCTTTATTTTTTTACCTTTTAATAATTTAGTCCCTTATCTTGTAAACATAACAATCTCAATTCGATAACACGTCACCATATCATTGATGTAATACAAGATTAAAATACCCTTATAAATCTATTATGCTAATGCTATGTGTTATGCAACACACTTATAACCAGAGAGACGGAGTCAAGTATTTTGTTTGGGGGGAACTTTTTCCAGAGTTAATTGCAATAATGGTTCATATATTATACAAAAATTGCAATTTAGGTCTCTATATTATGCAGAAATTGCACTATAGGCCTTGGTATTTATTTTTACCCAAATGATCCTTATGTTTTAAATTTTATGACTGTTTAGTCCCTTATATTTCTCAAAAGTGTCACCATTAGTCTTTTTTTGACTTTTTCGGTTACAAATATTAATGAGAAAAGTCCCAAACATAAGGACTATTTGCGTAATTCAACAAGTTTTCCTAACAAGTCCCTGGATTAACAAAGTATTGTAATAACAGGACCAATCAAGCAAATAACAAAAAGAAAGACAAATTCAAGAAACAAACCTCTTCCACCATCAAAGAGATTAAGACTCGAAGCACAAAGAGTACTCAAAGAACGTGTTCAAAACATAGCTGATAAAAAAGGAATCAAACTAAGATTCTGCACATTAAAAGAGTGTGAAAATCACATACAATCATTAGATTCTCCATGTTCGAATACTCGGATTGAAATCGGATGGCCCACAGGTGTTCCGTCTGTTCATCCACATGATCTTAATAATATAGCCAAAATTGGGTTTCTTGAAACTTATGAACCTGGTTGGTCTGCTAATCATGATATGGAGTTAAGTTTGATTGAACCTGGTCAACCTAGTCAACTCTCTGGCTAACTCAGTACTGCTAATCATGATCAGCTTTGGTTGATTTATTATACCTTTGCAGATATAACTGATCTTGATGGTGCACATTAGTTAAGAAATCTATGTAAATATAACAAAGTTTTGATGTGGAATTTTACTAGATTGTTCTCTTCATGTATTTTGTCTAAAGATTTTGCCTCTGGAATTTGATGTTCATGATGGTTTAATGCACTTATAACAAATTATAGGGGCATTTAGTAAGATTTTACAATGGAAATACTAAAAGAGAGTAAAGCTATGAAGTTGAAAGATTAGGGAATAGAAGGTTACATTTGCAAGATAAAAAAGTTACATGTCTAAAATGCTACTTATACAAGATAAGGGACTAAAGTGTTAAATTATGAGAAGATAAAGGACCAGATAGGTTATTTATCCAACAAAAAACTTATTTAAGTCTTGGGTTTGCAATCCCCTGTTGCGAATTTTCTATATTGCTTCTTTGTCACATCCCAAACTTTTGATCTGCATGACAAAAGTCAACAGAAATTTCATTATAATTTCAAAATGGATGCTAACGTTACAAATCAATAGCATCGATATTGGGTAAGGATCCTCAACTACCCAAACTTTTTAAGAGTGTCTACTAGCGTGACATGACAACTTGTTAGCCACAAGTTTTATAATACAATACTTTTTTCTTATATTCTTATTTAAAGATATTTTATAATAACTTAAACATTTTTTTTTTTTTAAGATTTATATCTTTTACGTAACTTTTCTTTTGTTTGGTATATTAGGTAGCCAACGTTTTTTCTTAATATTTTTAGTATTTTTTATTTGCTAAACTAAATATGTTTTTTCTTTATTTCTTTTCTTCTTCTTTTTTAAATAAAAATAAATTATAGAATAATCTATCTATAGATAATATTTCAACAATTTATATTTTTTATCATAAATTTTCATCTTTTTATTGTTAATTTTCATTTAAAAAAATAACGAAGAAAAATATTGAACATACTAAAAAGAAACAAAGAAAATAAAATAATTCTTATTTTTTCATAACTCAAATTTTTTACTTAATTAGTTAAATAAATTCAAAATCTATCGTAACTTTATAAATGAAAATTTTAATTTTAAAAATTAATTCTAAAATATGGTATATAACAATACTAACAAAAAAATCACTCAGAAAATGTTTGTATATATAATTATATAAACACTATTTTCATCTACCTCATTTCGCCTAGTCGGCGAGACCTAATTTCGCCTAGTTAATTAAAACATAGTTTTGCCTAGTCGATTAGACTGAAATTGGATAGCCGAGGCTCCTCACCCGATTAGATAAGGTCTAGTCGACTAGGCAAAATTAGGTCTCGATTAACTAGAAGAAATAAGGTTTCAGTCGATTAGAAAAAATCAATTAAAAATAGTTTTTATAGTGATTTAATTATATATACAAAATTAGATAGTCGAGAATCCTCACCCGATCAGATTAGGTCTAGTCGACTAGGCGAAATTAGGTCTAGATTAACTAAACGCAAATAGGGTTCGATCGATTAGGCAAAATCAATTAAAAATAGTGTTTAAGTGATTTAATTAAATATACGAGTATTTCCTAAATAATTTGTCGTAACTACTTAAATTCTACTTTTATTTATGTTTTAAAATTAAGATATATCACAATACTAAAAAAAAGTTATTTGGGAAACGTTTGTATATATAATCAAGATCAGCTTTGGTTGATTTACTATACCTTTGCAGATAAAACTGATGTTAATGGTGCACATTAGTTAAGAAATCTATGTAAATATAACAAAGTCGAATACTGATGTAGAATTTTACTAGATTGTTCTCTTTATGTATTTTTGTCTAAAGATTTTGCCTCTGGAATTTGATGTTCACGAGGGTGTTTAATGCACTTATAACAAATTATAGGGGTATTTAGTAAGATTTTATAATGGAAATATTAAAAGAGTAATGCTGTGAAGTTGAAAGATAAGGGATTAGAATGTTATATTTGCGTAGGGATGGCAATGGTTCAAATATTAACCGTAACCGGTGGATATCCGATCCGATAAAAAATCCGTTAGTGGAACCGATGGTGCATCCATGAGGGTTTGGTTCTCAGAAAAGGTAACCGGTGGATTATCCGTTAGGATTTGGTTTTTTACAATAATCCGACGGATAATCCGAAATCCGAATAAAATATAAAACATAAAAAATAAAAATATGTATACTATATATAATGTTATTCTATATGTACAAATTCTATAGATAATATCAATCAAATAAATTTATTCCATACATAAAGTATATAACTGATTATTTTCTAGTTTATCACTATATTGCATAATACCTATTTATGGTCTCCCAATAATATGTAGCTAATTTAGAATTTTAAAAATATCGATTAGATTATTTTATTCAAAGCCTATTAAACGACTGCAGATACGGATTAACCGCGGATAAACCGCATCCGCCGCGGATGCGGATTTGGTAAATAATTCTAAAATCCGATGGTTAATGGATGCGGATTTGGTTATCATTTTTCTTAATGGATGTGGATGTGGTTATGCTATTTTTCGCGGATATCCGATCCGTTACCATCCCTATATTTGCGAGATAAAGAACTAAATATGTAACGAAGTTAAAAGGTACGGGTTTGAAATGCTAGTTATGCAAGATAAGGGACTAAATTTTTAAAATATGCAAAGATAAAAGATTAGATAGGTTATTTACCCAACAAAAAACTTATTTATGTCTAACAATGTCCATGAATTGGGTTTGAAAATTTTCCATATTGCTTCATCGCCATAGCCCATATGTTAGAACTTTTAATCTGCATGACAAAAGTCAACTGAAATTTATTATAATTTTAAAATGGTTGCAAAAGTTTGCAATATTACGAATCATACCCTATAACATCTAACTTGTGGGTAAGAAAACATAGTAGCAATGATAAAGAACGAGCCCAATAAATCAAAGGCTTCACGAAAAGAACCTTTATATCTCCTGCCTTCACAACTTTAGCCACATCTAACGTTAGTATATCAACGATAAAAACGATGAAACCGGTCTTTATACTTTCAGTATATAACCTATATGGTCATTTATCTTTTCCTTTTTTTACAATTTAGTCCCTTATCTTGTAAATGTAACATTTTAGTCTATTTATCTTTTGATTTTCTGACAATGTTAGTCCACGTGTTACCATATCATCGAATTCATTGAAAAAATGAATTTTTTTCAAAAACATTTAAGTGCTTCTAAGATTTTAAAAATGATTTAGATCTTTAAACGTATTTTTAGGAGAAAGGCTAGATGTGTGTGTTTCTTAGGAAAAAAATTGAAGTTGAAGTGATTCTAGATGAAAAACGCTTTTAAAAATAAAATTAACAATCTCAAACAAACAGACTCGCTGTCACAAAATTAAAGAGAAAAAGACACTGAAGTTCTCAAGTTTATTATATTGGGACACTTAGGTCCCTTTGTTTTTCTTTTTCTTTTGATAGGTCTCATTTTTTAACATGGTTAGTTATATTTAACTGTTAGTGATATGATTTTTTTTAAATTCCACTTATACCTTTTATTTTATTAACCAAATTTATTTGATTTCACAATTATAAATACTCAACCATTTATTAGATATATTATTTAAATAATATGATTTTTTTAGGATTTGTATAGTGACTTTGTTTCTTCTATTCATGTAGTATAAATCTTCAAAACTATGTATCATTTTTTTTAGAAAAAACTAATCAAACTTGTATCTTTTTCTTTGTGCCTATCAAGAATCCTACTTAGCTAGTAGAATCCATCATTTATCCAATTCATATCTATAAAACAACCTAATCTAATATACTTATCTGAATTTTATGTTCTATTAAATTAAAATCAAAAAACATGACAATCTCACACAGGTACAAAAGATCACAATACTAATAAAAGTAACATCCATAATAAAATATCAAATTTGTTCAGATCATGTTCTTGTGCTAACATATTTTTTAAAAACTAACAAAATAGTAATCTAATATATGAGACAAAACAAAACGTATATTCTGAGCATACGATATCATGTTCACAGTACATGACAAAAGTAACTTTCATAATAAGAATTAGTTATCCACCATGTCGAGAAGACGCAACCTCGTCAGATGTGTTGCTAGGTCTTGTACAAGTAGAGGACCCACAATGTCCAGAATTCTGGTTAACGTCCGTATTACGGGTTTCAACCTATACAAATATAATAATAAGTAATTAGATTAATTGTATCCATTAATTCAAAAACAATACTTGAAAATAATTAAAGATATTACAATCAACAGTAACAAATAAGTTGCATCTATGTAAGTGGCTTATATGATCTAGGATGAACGAGTTTCCATGGTCCAATATGATCACATACATTTTATTTTCAACTTTTCTTTGAACTCATCAATTTAAAATTTATACTATATCATTACACTACTTTACATATAACCTCATAAAAAATCACATTAGATACTTATTCTTTCTTGAAAAAAGATAAGGTGTGTCAAAAGTGCAATAAAAGAAAAATATAAACAATATTACCTGTTGTACTATATTGTTATCAAAACTCGTGTTAGCTCTTCTCTTCTTTAGATGGCTTGTAGATTTATTATGACCCAAAGCTTTGCATAACGAGCATCTATGATTTACTGATCTTTGATCACGAGATGGTGCAATTTCTCCAACTTCTTTGATTCTATTAACCTTTGGCCTGCCTCTTTTCCGTACCAGTTCTGGAGGTTCCCATATAGGTGAATCATCTTCCAGCCACATGGAAATGTCTTCCTCTTTCGAAATTCTTTTTTACTTTATCCATAACGTTAGGAGGAAGAGGTGTGGTCCATTCTAAAGATTTTTGATACCGCCTAAAAAATATTTTCATTATCTTTGTCTGAATCTGTATTTTTAACAAAGGAATCAAGAAGAGGGTATAAATGGTATTTTAAAGAAGTCAAATACTCTTGACTGTTAAAAAGTTAACTACGTTAAAAAATAGGACTTATCAAGAGAATAAAAAGAACTAAGGGACTTATGTGTCCCAATATAAAAAACTAGAGGACCTGAGTGTCCTTTTCCCCAAAATTAAAGGATAAGGAATTAAAATTTTAGTTTAGGATGATAATGGACTAACTTTATCACAAAATTGAAATATAAGGGACTAAACGGACAGAATATGCAAAGATAAAGGACCAAAGGGATAAATCAACAGAGGAGCTTACAAGCATTTTCTTTAGTTAACGAGCCTTTTCCTCCAATATCTACTGGCTTAGTATTTTAAGTTTCGTTGTTTTTGTAATTATGATTGGGATCTTATGTTGTTCGGCTAACTCGGGGTGTGAGGCGAATAGTAAATCTTGCTGTCTAGTGAACTTGGGCAAGAGCTAGTGGGTTGTGATGAGCAAAAATTGAAGAGGTAATTTACATTACACATTTTGCCAATCTTACAAAATTAAACAAGAATTAGTGTATCCATGGATGAAAAAAATATATATCTCTGACTTTATTTTTCTTCATAGTTGATTTATAAATTTATACAGAGTTCAATTTAAATTTATTTTAATGATTTTGAATAGTCATGATAGTTCTGCTATGATCCCTCATATAAACAAAATTAATTGACAAATATTTTAAATTTAACCTTATGTAAATCACGCTTAAAAAAAATTTACTTTAACATTTATATGAATGCAAAATTATAGTGAATTCTAAGAATTAGGTTTGTGACAAGAAAATGTTTGTCCTTTTGTATATCCATTAAATTATAAGGCGTAAATTGGTCCCTATATTATGCAAAAATTTCACTAGATCCCTATATTATGCTAAAAATTGCACTATAGGACCTTATATTATGTAAAAAATGCACTATAGGCCTAGATGTTAATTTTTTAAAATTGTTACATTCATTATAAGTCACTATTATACAAAAAACAAGTTATTTATGCAAACAAAATTGGAGGCCAAGTGAAAGATTCTGAAATTTGGGGGGCATAAAGTCATAAGTAACACAATGGAAATACGATCAAAAGGACTCACGATGCAATAGTAGGATAAGGAATTAAAATGCTAAGTTGGCAAGGCAAAGGACTAGATTTGTGACAAAATCGAAATATAAGAGATTAAAATGCTACTTATGCAAGATAAGGGACTAAACTTCCAACTAGGTTATTTCTCCAACAAAAAAGTTATCAAACTCTAACAATTTCCATGAATTGGGTATGAAATCCTCTTGCAAATTTTCAATATTGTTTCTCTGCCATATCTAGAACTTCCAGTATGTATGACAAAAGTCAGCTGAAATTTCATTATAATCTCAAAATGGATGCAAAAGTTTGCAAAACTACAAATCATATTGGTGGGTCCTGGGGTGTGATAAAATTAAGCAATAAATAAAAGATCCACAGACCTCAAGTGTACGGGTCGTTCCAAGTAATAGATAAGTAATATCGAGATTATTGTCTCCACAGGGATTGCGAGGTAAGATAAATGTGTTTAAATGATAAGTAGAATTAATTGCAAAAATAAATAAATAAAATATTTTTTTGTTTATGAAAAAGACTAGACGCAACAAACTAATTTAAAGACTATAACGATTAAGACGCAGATATGAGTTATACTCGAGTCTCGCTAGGGAATCACCTAAATTCACGCAATTAATGTTTTTCTTAAGGGTAGAATTGGTATTTCTATATTAGTCGGGATTCAACTATTTCCTAACTCCCGTCAGGGTAGACTTAAGAACTATCTTACAGTATTACAAACCCCGTCAGGGCGATTACAAGTTACGTTCAGATGGTTAAGAGCTTTACCCAATTGGCTACGCGGTTAGTCAAGCCCATAAGGATCATTCACGAACACCACTCGTTTATTATCTAGTTCAGTAATTAACCCCCCCCCCCCCCCCCGTCAAGATGATCACCGCCACTAGTTAATAGCCTAATTACTATGAGTAGGGGTGAACAAAACGAAACTGAAAAACCGAACCGATCCAAAAAACCAAAAAAAAAGCGTAAACCGAAAAAAACCGTTCGGTTCGGTATAATTTTTTTTTTAAACGAAAAAGTTCCGTTCGGTACGGTTTTTCTATGCTAAACCGAACCGAAAAAAAGTACAAAAACTAAGATATTCTTGAATTTAATTTATATTTTTTATTGAAGATATTATGACAATGGGATGGAAAATTGAGTAAATTTTGAAAAATAAATGTTCATATAAGACATGCACCGCCTCTAAAAATGTCATAATATGACATATATTTATATAAGTCACTGGTCGATATATTTTAAAAATTCCTTTGTTTATTAATATTTGTTCAAGGTAAAACATACTCATTAAATTTTATAAATATTCATTTAAAATATTTTTTTACGACTAATATATAATATTTGAATTCCAAACGTGCAATTTCCTACATGTGTCAATAACTGAAAATCAAACACTTCATATATGGAAAATAAAATATCTCATGTAAACACCTTTGAAATTTATCCTACTATCGAATTAAACACATACCGAAACCGAAAAAAACCAAACCAAACATATTGTGAACCGAAAATCGATAAAACCGAACCGACAAAAACCGTTCGGTACCGACACCTTTAAAAACTGAATCATTCGGTTTCAGTTTCGGTTACGACCAAAAACTGAGCCGAACCGAACCATGCTCACCCCTAACTATGATCTATCTCCGATTAGCTAATTCATTGATAGTGAAATTAATAAAAAATAATAAGCAATATAAAATACTCAATTCAAAATAAATTAGAACTAATCCCAAATTGAAATATACTAATTAAATACACTAGGGTCCATCCCCAATATTGATGTTTAGCTCATACTAAAATTAAATACAGAAAAGAAATTAGAAGTATACATTTTCCTAATAATAGAAATAAAATAAGGAGGAACCTAATTAGAGGAATGAAAAAAACTGTTGTTGTTGGAGAAAAATGGATTCTCTAGCTCCTGTTCTTGCTCCTACCTCTTGACGCTCTCTCTAAGGATGATGGAAATTGAAGATTGATTGAGAGGTCCTGAATAATGAGGTCTAAAGGAGTTTATATAGTGCTTATATTCGGATTAGGTCTAAACATGAGTTTAATTAAGTAATTAAAAGCCAAAGTCCAATTGGTAATTCCCGTAACTGCTGTACAACCCGTAGTAAAACGGTTGTAACTTTTGTGTATCAACTCCAAATCCCCTCATTCCAGTTGAAAAATGTTCCTAACTAAAAAATGCAACTTCCTTATTTCACGGCCCAAAGGCTGAATCAGTGTCTAAGTAGCTCGAATACAGCCATTAGTAACAGCCTTCCAGATTTCCAGCTCTTTTAGTCAACTCTTCAAAAATTCTTTTCTTGCTTTTGACTCCTCTGATCGATCTAAGACTTTGATTCTCACTTCTCCTCCTTATTTTGATGCTCCTTGTTTTATAATTTTATATTAATTTTATGTAAACTTTTATTAAGTAGTAACTTTAAGATAAATCAAATCTTTATTTTAAATAATAATGAGATATATGGTTAAAAAGTAATTTACAAAAATATTTTATTCATTTTATAAGTCAGAAAAATTATAGTGGTAAGAAAATATAGCGTGAATTTTCAAAGTTATAAAAACCAAACTCTATTATTTTAAACTTCTTTTTCTCTTTATTAATTTTATTTCTTAAATATAATTTCAAATCTCAACTAAACAACATTGTTTTTATAATTTTTGAGATATTCTATTAATATTTAATATTATTAATATAAGAGATATAATTTAAAGTTTTATTCAAGACTTTCAAATCCAAATGTTTGTTCAAGTAATTTTAGGAAACAATTCCATGACCTCTTTGAAATAGCTTTAGTTAGATATTGTATAGTATCAATTAGTATTTATTTCGAATTCAATTCGTTGGAAAAAAGACCCGACTAGGCAGGGGCGGATCCAGAAGTTAAATCGAGGGGGGGCTTGAAATATACGAAAATTTAGGGGTTAACGTTTTTCAAAAAAAAATAAGGTAAAAAAAGGATAATTAAACATATAATTAATAATGTCAAAATACAAATATAAAAGTTCAATATTTTAATTGAAAATCGCTTTTAGCTCTAACATAATCAATCTGACACTTATTTCCGAATCATTATATGTATATTTGTGAAAAATAATAAATCAAAAGCTAGGATTCGAACACGTGACCTCTAAGATAAATTTTAATATGTGAAAAAATAACTACTAAGCTACAATGACTTATATGCTTTTCATCGCATGCACGTGTAAGATAAATTTTCAGTGAGAGTTAATTATTTTTCGAATCAAAATTACGTTGACGTATTTTAAAATTTACGAGTTCAGGGGAGGCTTGAGCCCCCCTAGGCCTAAGGTGCTGACTAGACCGTGAGAATAAAAGGGGACTTTTGAACAAAGTCATTGTGAAGGGGGTCTTTTTTATTTTCTTTTTATTGTTGGTTCTTTCCGGCCCTTCTTTTCTTTATCTACATGAAATTGCTGATTAAAGGAGTAGTCTTTCTATTTTTGTACTTTAGAAAATTTATCCTATCCAAATTAGTTCAAAGATTTTTTTACTCCTTACTTGTAAAATCTTTACAATGAGTATAAACAAGATTCTTGTTGAGCTAAAAAAAAACTTTAGTTAATTATTATATGACTATATCGATATAACAAATTCTGATGGTTTTTATTAGCAAGGAAATCACAACGGTTTTTTTTTTTTTGCATCTTTTTGAACCACAATGGTATTTTATCCTTTATTTTCCTCTTTTTTTTAAATTTTTTTTCTTTATAGCAAATCAAAGGTATGTTTGAGTTTGTGCGACTTAGTAAAGCACATGAGAATATGTGCTTTACAAACCACAAGATTACTTCACCGTTTGATTTTCCTTTTTCTTTTTTTTTTTTTGCCTTTCACAAGGATATTTAAGTTTTTGCTAACAAAGAGCATTCTTCTCTTCTAACCACATATTCTTTTTTCACCTATAGCCAACCTCAGGGATATATGGTACTTTACCCTTTACTTGCGCATAAAGCACAAGTGGGTATTTGCTCCTTTTTCGAATCATAAGTTCTTTTTTTTTGTAGAGCAAACAATATCTTGACGTATCTGTTAAATTAGCAATGTTTATTCAGCAAACAAGTCAGAAAAAATTTGAGTCGTAAAAATCTAATTTACATCACGCCTTTAATCATCATTACAACAAACAATTCAAGCAATCGCTAAATGTCATAACTAAGACTATCGAGGACTATTATGCAAAATCCGTATTTTCATCCACGAAAATTCTGTTGGTTTTCAAATGGTAGATCAATTAATGTTGCATTAGCGTAAAACTCTTCCAAATTGTAGTATTCACGCTGCTCAGGAAGAAATATATGCACAACCGCATCACCTAAAACCAAAAAAAATTAAAAAAATAATAATTTAATAACGCAAATATAGATAATGAGTAATCCTTTAGTTTTTTACCGTTTGATTATTTAGTCCCTTATCTTGTAAAGTTGGCAATTTAAGTCCTTAATTGTAAAATTTTATGACAAAAACATATTTGTCCTTTTGTACATCCATTACTTATAAGCCGTAAATTGGTTTCAATAGTATGCAAAATTGCACTACAGGTCCCTATATTATGCTAAAAATTGCATATAGTCCCTATATTATGTAGAAAATGCACTATAGGTCTTGATATTAATTTTTTAAAATTAGTTACACTATAAGTCCCTATATTATACAAAAAACAAAATATTCATACAAATAAAATGAATTTTAAAAGTTGGATGCAAAGCTACACATTCTGAAATTTGGGGGGGCATAAAGTAATATCAAAATGGAAATACGGAAAAAGGACTCACACTGCAAAATAGCCTCATAAGGGATTAACATGTTAAGTTGGCAAGGTAAAGGACTAAAGTTCTAACAAAATTGAAAGACAAGAGATTAAAATATACTTTTGCAAGATAAGGGACTAAACTGATAAAATATACAAAGATAAAGGACTAAATAAGTTATTTACCCAACAAAATACTTACCAAAGTCTAATAATGTCCATGAATTAGGTTTATAATCCCCTGTTGCGAATTTTCCATATTGTTTCTCCGCCATATCTCGTACTTTCGAGCTACATCACAAAAGTTTATAATTACAAAATGGTCACAAGAACTTTGTAAAATTACGAAACATACCCTATAGCATCAACTTGTGGGCGAGAAAATGCTGTAGCAATGATAAAAAATCGAGTCCAATAAACTAAAGGCTTCACAAAAAGAACCTTTATATCTCCAGCTTTTACTTCATTCGCAACTTTAGCCACTTCTACAGCAACTATATTAAAGGAAAGTAAGGGACTAAAATGCAACATATGGAAAGATGAAGGACTAAAAAGATAAATATTTAGAGGAGCTTACAGGATAAGCTTTCGGCATCGTCATCAATTTCAGCTCGAGCTGATTTTTGGTCGTTTCTTGTATATACAACTTTTCCGAATTTCTTGAATAAATCATCATACATATCGTCTGTATCTTCGCTTACATTCTGCAAATAATGATAACTCAGCTTAGCATTAATACAAACACATATAAATCACTGTAATTGTGTAGTAAAGGTCGAGCTGCAATTCAAGAATTAACAAAGAATAGTAATGTAATGAGATAATACCGAGCCCAGAGCAGTAGGAGAAACTTTGAAAGAGCTTCTAGAAGACTCTGAAATGGGTTTGTAATCACATCTCGATGAGTTTTGAGACAAAGAAAGCTTGTTGGGTCTTGGTGGTGGTCGGATATTGTGACCGGAGATGAAATTTCCGGTGAAGGAAGAATGGGGAAGAGAATGGCGAATTGAATAGGGAGAGAAGATTTCCATTTGCATGATTTGCAGTGACTTTTATTTGTTTTTGTTTGAATTTTTGGTTTTTTATTCTTCTTTATAAGTTGGGTTTTTGTAACATTAGCCAAAACTGTGTGTATCTATCTATGTATATGAAGATAGGAAGAAAAAAGCTGAGATTTTTATTTATTTCCAAGAAGAAAGAGAGTTGGAGAAGCTAAGTAAAGTGTGCACGTTGTAACCTCATCCTAGATTTTTCGAACAAAAAAAAAGAAAAAAACTTCATCCTAAATTCATTGCCATTATATAATTTTTTTTCTTTTTTTTTTTCTTTTTTTGGTCGAAAGTCGACGTTTTATTACTTTTAAACTAAGTTATTACAATGATTATCGAAGAAAACAATATGTACATAGCAAACATTTTCCAGACTACCCATCAAAACCCCTATCATCCACGTATTCCTTTGTAGCCATCCAATATTGCAAAATATGCTAGTCGTCGAGATATAACACCTATTCTTTCGTAGATCGCAAGTGCTAGTAGTCCTCCAACGTGAACCATTATCAAGCACAAAATCCGTCGCGCCTCTCCAAACCCCCGTGAAAAGACCAACACCAACACCAACACCACACTTACAAATTCCAAGAACCAGGAGGTACTTAATCATGGTAGCGGAGCTAACCATGACTTGTCGTAGTGTAGAACACCACAAGTCCTCCCAGATAACCAAAACCCAAATCTGGGTTTGAACCACGGAGAAGAAGACAGACCAAGGGTTGTACTTGTATTTGATGTCAAAAGTATCTTGGTTTACCATAATCTGTATCCAACCATATATCCCAAAATAGAACGAAACCGAGTTCAGATGTCTCTTCAATTCAAACTTATTTTCCACATAGTCTTTCTCCAATAATTGTCCTTGTTTATTCATAAACCGTCTCTTCGATATTACCTTGAAAGTGATATAATCACATGCTATGCTATTCTTATATAAGTTACCCAATTTTTCCTTACTCCAAATTCCACCCTTTTTATTAAATATAACCCAACCCAAATATATATTCCTAACCCAGCCCATATCATTTCTATAAGTAGCTTTTATTTCAAGACTAGGCCTACTTTCTTTTTTCCTTTTGTGAGCCCAAGCACTCCAATAGTTCTTATCTCCTTTCTTGGCCCAACAAGCCCACCCATTTCCATTCCCATCTTTCTTCTTCTCCGTAATAATTCTCGACCACTGCCTCCCATCCGCCATGTCTGAATACCCCTGTCTCCAATTTCTTCTGTTCAGTTCCCCCAAATCATTCCTACATGGTTGTACATTCTTATCCTCATTTATCCAGGTAAGTCTCCTCTGGTGTATCACCCCAATTGATATCATCTTTCCTATAGATTCCCGATAGCAGCCGCTCCTACTTGTGTCATGTATCCTTCTTCTGCTATTATTATCTTGCACCTGAAAAACCTCATCTTCTTCAATCCTTGTGACTTTGTGATTGCTGAAATTCCAATTTCGTATTTTACAGTATTTTTTGATCTAAACTGTACTATCTGCATCATAGCCTCGAGAACTAAATCTTTCATTTGTATAATAAATATTGTAAACACTATTAGAGAACTTGTCTTCTATGTTCCATTTCCAACACCCATCTGATGACTCTGTACCTGCTATTTGTTCATATTTCAATTCCTTCTTCATCCTCTTCTTATTTCTTCTTTCTCTTTCAACGTTCCTCCTCGTTTTGTCGAAAGATTGATTCTTGAGCTTCTCCTTGTAATCCCTGTTGCTTCGAGATACTTTATTATCCGATTCTTTAGGTAAATCATCAGATAAGTTATGTTTTCCTTCGAGATTTGTTGGTTCTTGTTTTTTGATTAGCTGATTTCCTGTATATGTAGCTTGATTATTCTCCATATTCTTCATCCTCCCCGTCTGTTTTCGTCTTTCTCCATCCTCGATCCTATTGTGCTGCTGTAACTCACCTCCCACTTGTAGTTTCGAGTATGTCTCCCTCATATTATTGAATGAATAAGTCGTTAACCTCTCTCTGTAATCCATTTTCAATCGAGAATCTTCGCTATATAATTCTTTAGGTAAGCCATCTGAGGATTCGTTTATCTCTCTGAACTTATTGGGTCTTGTTTAGTTATTCCCTGGTAACCTAAACAAGATTCAGTTTTACTATTGATGATTGAAAGAGATTATTGTTGATGAATTGGACAGTTTTGCTGGGATTTGATGATGAATGTTAAGGCGGTGGTATGGATAAGGTTGAGAGAGAGTCGAGAGAGTCCTCTCTCCCCCATCGTCCTTTATTTTTAATTTTTTTTTCCAAACGCTAATATTAAACTGCAAAAATAGTTTTAGTCGATGGCCAAAGATAAAGAATTCACATTATAAGATCCATTAATTTAGTAAGGATAGGAATCCTATCTAAACTTAAACTATTGCCACTTCACAAGTTTTTAACCATCAATCAGCAATTATATTGTTAATTCTGAAAATAAAGGAGAAGGTAGGATTAAAAAACTCGGAATTGAAATAAATACTACGAATTACATTAGAAATATTAGAAACAGATAAAAGAAGATTAGACGCAAGAGGTTTTATGATAGCTTTGCAATCGTTCTCAATCACACATCTTGCTTCTTTAAAGTCCCTAGTCCGTAAGCAAGCCTTCAAAATCCTCAAAGCTTCAGCTTCCAAAGGACTTTCCGCGCCAATCTTCCATGCATTATACTTTATTATAGCTCCTCTATGGTCCCTGCATACACGTGATATAAAGGGTTTATTAATTTTATATGAAGCATCACTATTTATCTTATACCATTTACGGGGAGGAGGTTTCCAATTACTCACTAGTTTCTTAGTCTTGTTACTATTTTGTGAGTCATGGGGTTGTAATGGAGACCTTGTTCCACTATTAACCGGGTTTTTACTAGTATTTTCAACAAATAATTTTTTATCTTTTTGCCTCAGACTATTATAGTCATCCTCGGATTCAGGGACATAATCCAAACTCTCTAGGAAATTACCCTTTTCTTTTGTTCAACAAGAAATGACTCATTATAGGGTAAAACTATATTGGTAGATAAATAAATTTACCAAAGAGAAAATTATCATCAAATGTCAAAATATTAGATATGGGTAAGTCGAATTAAGGTGTAGCGTGATTATACCGAAGACTAATTAGATGAATGGAGTCGTCAAAGAAAAAAAGGTTATCAATATATACCACCTGAAATCATACCACCCAAATGTCATCTAATGATGTGGCGTAAAGTGGTTGGTTAACAATCGTTAATTAAATCAAAAAAAATTAACGATTGTTAACCAACCAATTCACGCCATGTCATTGGGTGACATTTGGGTGGTATATATAATTACTCTTCATTAAATTAGTGTTGATATTATCAAATATAGATTATAGTTAAGTGTGGGATGACCATCCATGATTCACTAATCAAATATATGTTGCATTTAAGTGTAGTATGACCTTGGATATTGGTTAACAAATAAATAATAAAAGAAAAGTTTATTATAAGTTTCTAGTGAACTAGACATGTGTAGGCTGACTTAGTTATTATAGCAGGGCTGGTCCTGGTATTTCGGGGGTCTAAGGCAAATTTTAAAAAATGGGTTCCTCAAAAAATATTATGTAGTATTATATAGGATATTTTTTTTACTTTAACTTAATTAAACAATGTTTTTAAAAACAAAAAGACAATTAGAATTTTTGTTTGTCTTTTTGTTTAGAGTTGGGCTAAAATTGAGTCTTTTTTAAATAGAATATATATAGATTTTTGTTTTAAGTTGGACCAAAATGGGCTTTTTTTAAATAAAAAATACTATATTATGTATGAGAAATTGAAGGAGCCCAAGACCATGGCTTCCTTGGCCTCCCCTCAAGACCGGCCTTGTATTATTGTATGATGATCGTAATGAATAAAACCGTAAAAAAAGCATAGTATTCATTATGTCAACATCAATATACTAATCTAATATAAGTTAGATTAAAGTGTGATGTGATCAAATTAAATATTGATAGGCATATATAACCTATAAAACAAGGACTGTCGCGAAATACACTAATTTTGTGTAAGTTGAATTGAAACGTGACATAATCATGCTAATGGTCAGTGGCGGATCCAGAAGTTAAATCGAGGGGGGGCTTGAAATATACAAAAATTTAGGGGTTAACGCTTTTCAAAAAAATTAAGGTGAAAAAAAGGATAATTAACATATAATTAATAATGTCAAAATACAAATATAAAAAATCAATATTTTAATTGAAGAATGCTTTTAGCTCTAAAATAATCAACCCAAAAGCTAGGATTCGAACACGTGACCTCTAAGATAAATTTTAATATGTAAAGATAATAAACCACGAAGCTACAATGACTTGTATGCTTTTTATTGCATGCACGTGTCAGATAAATTTTCAGTGAGAGTTAATTATTTTTCGAGTCAAAATTACGTTGACGTATTTTAAAATTTACGAGTTCAGGGGGGCTTGAGCCCTTCCTAGGCCTAAGGTGGGTCCGCCCCGGCTAATGGTCACATCAAAATTGATTAAAATAAGTGAAACCGCCAAAAGGCTAATGGTCACATCAAAATTGATAGATAAGTGAAACCGCCAAAAGGAAAAGGTTATGGGAAGATACATGCTAATGATATAATTATTCTAAATACTATTTGCAAAATTTATCAAAAAAAAAAAAAAGAATCATTTCATATGGATAAGATCTGTATATAAAATTAATTAATCATTACATGATACTCAACTTATAGATAAAGTATATCATGGTTGTAGTATATACTTACAATTTTGATTTCGATTTTGATCAAGAAAATAATATTTATGTTCAAATCAATCGTAATAACCAGAAAAGTAAAGATAAAGGAATTATTACAGAAATATAAAAATTGTAAGATTTTATTGTGATTCAACACTAACATGCCTATATCAATAATTGAGCATATATAAGAGATGCTTAGAATAACATTACACTTTTGGACATATTTTTATTCAACTACTCCTTTATTTGACTCAAATCCTAAGATTTCAATTTGAAACCCTAGTCTATTATTGAGACATAGTCTCGATTCCTACAAGCAAAAACTAACAGAATCTAATGATTATTCACATTCCTTTATAACATAGGATTGGGATTACAGAAACTTTTGATTCACTTTAATTGAGAAACGATAAAGAATAAGATTAAAAGACGAAAGAGAAATTATGACCAAATACTGACTTAAGGGTAATATATATGGACAACATTAGGATTAAGATCACAATTATTCAAAATAGAAATAGATCTAATGATATAAGCGTTCGACGTATATAGTCGGTGAAACAAAACATAAATCTTTTGTTCTGGTGGACATTTGGTGGACTTTAAGTGCCCGGAAGTGTTTTTTTGGAGAAGAACTTAAAAGTGTTTTTAGTATTTTAAGATTTTTTTTTTACTTTGAAAAGCACTTTTATGAAAAACACCTATTAGGTGCTTTTTAAAAAAGGCATTTAAAATAATTTTAGATTTCAAAATTAATTTTAATAATTTTTTAAAATTTTAAATTTTATTCTAAAAACGCTTTTTTACTCTAAAATAAGCACTTCCAAACGGGCCCTAAGTAAAGCATAAGTCCACACACAATAAGAAAAGACAGCCCACTTAAATAGGAATAAGCCTATAGAACTTATGTAGCCTATTAAATTCATTGGATTTTATATACAATAGTGATCGATGCTAAATAATTTTCAAGCATTTTCAGAGTTTAGATATTGTATAAACTATCGAATTAATGTGTAATTTTATAATCATACGTGAAATGATGCCATTTTACCAAATCATAAGGAGATAAACGATGAAAAACTCTACGGTAAAGTACAACGTAATAAAACTAGGGGGTATTTAATTGGAGGAATATACATATTTAGGCCTAAAATTCAAAAAAGAGAATTTTAAGGGCCCAGTTTCTTTTTATGTTTTTTAAGGGCCTAACTAGATTTTTTGGCTAGTTAGAGTCACGTTTTAGGGGGTTCGCACCCGCTGTTTTTTTGAATTTTTTTGGGGGTTAGATCCCCGTATTTTATTTTTTACGAGTTAGATTTTCTCGTGTTTTAATTTTTGGGGGGTCCACGCCCCCTGTTTTTTAAGTTACGTCCATATTGTTCAAAGTCAATATTGTCCAAGTATTAAGGGTAGTCCAAAACAGGGGGATATACCCCCTAATTTTTCAGTTTGCCCCCCAAAGTATTTGATTACCCACTAAAATACACAATACCCCCTAAAATTTCATTTTTACCCCCTAATATTCATGTTTTACCCCTTTATTTAAATGATTACCCCCTCAAATAGCAAAATAGGGGGTTTATACCCCCTATATTTATAAATCTGCAAAAAGCACCCCTGTAAAAAAAAATTAAAAAACAAAATACAAGGAGACAAACAGATCTTAGAGCAGTTTTGGTGGGTTTTGGAATAGATGCGATGGGTGTTTTGGGGGTGTTGCTGATGGGGTTGGGTGGTGCTGTGGTGGGGTGTTGCTGGTGGGGTTTGGAGGTTGTGGAGGGGTGTTGCTGGTGGGGTTTGGTGGTGGTGGGTCTCGAAAATGGTGGTGGCCTCGAAAATGGCGAGGGTAACAGCTCGGTGAGTGGTTTGGGGTGGTTCGAATAGTAGATGGTGGTGCGCTGCTCGTGGTGCTGGTGTGGTTCTGGAGGTCGTGGTGCTGGTGGTGCGCTGCTCGTGATGACTCGAAATCCCAGCGGCAAAGGAGGTGGATCTCGACGGAGGTGTTCAGTGGTGGATCTCGACGGCATCAATGGATCTCGACGAGCATGGTGGGAAGCAGATCTGGTGGCGTCGAGATGGTGGGTGGTGCTGTTGAGATCTCGAACGCGGTGGTGGGTGGAGATCTGGTGGCTCGTCAGTGTCGAACGCGGTGGTGGGTGGAGATCTGGTGGCTCGAACGCGCAGCAGAGGTTGGTGGTGGTCGTGACCTCCGGTCGTGAAGATGCAGCAGATGGATGGTGGTGGTGACGACCTCCGGTTGAAGATGCAGCAGAGGGATGGTCTTTTTCCTGCTGCTGTGGTGGTGGATGCTCGGTACGGGAGAGAGAACGCAGGGGAGGGGGTGGGTTTTCTCGACAGAAATGGGGAGGGTGGGTGGGTTTAACGGGGTGCACAACTAAATGGGGAGGGGTGGGTTTATATTTGCTTTTTTCTAGTTGGATCCTAACAAGAGTAACTGAGGCCCTAAAAGAATAAACAAGGTTACAAATGGGCCTCTATTCCTCTTTTACCCATTTAATTGGGAGTCTGTTGAATTTTTTTGAATTTTAAGAGTATAGGGATATTCAATCAGGATTTTAAAAAGTTTATTAAAATATTGAGGTATTCAATTGGGATTTTAAAAGAGATTATTAGCCAAAAGGCCTTGAAGAGACCACATCGTAACCTAACAAGACCGACTCTATACACTCTTCTTACTAAAGGCCACAAACTAATTTTAACACAATAAACCAAAAAACCAATTATATTTTTACCCTTTTATTGTTTTTCATTTCTCTATATATTATTTTTATTTCAGAAATATTTTTTGAGTCTATTAGAGATTAATGCCTATTAAAAAACTTATTTAAAAAAAGGTGCCTATAATAAGATTTTTTATAGAAAAATGCCTCATCCCAAACTACCCTTATAACTTAACAATTAAAAAAAATTAGAAAATAACAAAACAAAAACTAATAAACACACGCGCGCGTCCGTGAAATTTTTTTAAAATCGTCATAACTAATTCTAAAAAAATCAAAAAAAATAAAAAATTTATATATTTGGATAAAGCAAACTAATATTTACGTCTATGATTTTTTTCAATTGTTTTTGAATTTTTTAATTCGCAGAAACATGGAATTCCATGTTTTGATATAAGGAATTTGTTTTCCGCAGACACGAAATTCACTGTTTAAAACATGGAATTCCATGTTGTTTAAAACATGAAATTCCATGTTCTGCGAATTAAAAAAATCAAAAAAACAAAAAAATTCAAAAAATTCTGAAAAAAATCATAGACGTAAATATTAATTTGATTTATCCAAATATGATTTTTTTCGATTTTTCTGATTTTTTTTGAATTAGTTATGGCGATTTTAAAAAAATTTCACGGACGCGCGCGTGTGATGAAATTAGTAGTAGGTGGTGGTGGTGGTGGTGGTTGTGGTGGTGGAGGTGGTGATGGTTGTGGTGGCTGTAGTGGTGGTGGTGGTGGTTGTGGTGGTGGTGGTGGTGGAAATACCCTATTATTTGTTTAAGATTTAAAAATAAATATTGTATTAAAAATAAAATAATATATTTAATAATAAGGATAGTATAGGTACAAAAAATATAAAGGGGATGTTTTCTATAAATAATTTTTCTAATAGGCATTTATCTCTAAGGGTATGTTTGGATGGAGGGATTGGGAGGGAGGGGATTGTATTAAAGGATAATGATAATCCCATCCGTTGTTTGTTTTGGAAATAAATAGAGGGGATAGTTTATTAAAGGATACTTGCAATCCCTTACAAACCCATATATTCAATCCCTCCAATTCGGTGGGATTAGGAAGGAAGGATTCTTTTATTACGTTGTAATGTCTAAATTACCCTTATTCTTTCTTTATAAAATATTTTAATAGGGGTATATGAGTCATTTAGTTAAAAAAAGAATCCTTTCCTCCCATTATTCTTCTAATCCAAACACCGGATAAATGTTATCCTTTAATAAAATCCCCCCTTCTCTTTTTATTCAATCCAAACAAGATTAAATACTCTCCTTTTGATTCCCTTGTTATACTCTCCCTTCCTATCCTTTAATAAATAATCCCTCCTTAATCCAAACATACCCTAAATAAGAAAATTAGAGGCTTAAAAAAATTAAAAGGCATTTATCTCTAATTACCCCATATTTTTAAACCTAAATATTCTTTCTCTAACCTTAAAATTTCCAATTTTCTCTCTCATTCTATGTAAAGATAAATAAACGCTCTCTTCTTCGTTCAAAGCCATGGCTGCTGGAGAAGACTCGCGGTGGAGCTCCGGCCATCCTGTGTGAAGAAGACGAAGCCGCCGAGTGAAGGAGATCGTGGAGCTCGATGTCATGGCTGCTGGAGAAGACTCACGGTGGTGCGAGGCCATAAGTTCCGGTAATGAAGCTGCTGGAGAAGACACACGGTGGTGCGAGTCACGCCCTGGACAGTGGTTCGCACAGCTTCGGGATCTGGCCATGAGTTCCGGCAATGAAGCTTCGAGATCTGCTACAAGTGTCCCGCTTGGATCTGCTTTGTTATCTTTTATCGAAAACTACACCTTGAAAACCTCATTTTTTCAACTCAGCCTAATCAATATACCTTATATCTGGTACAGAAACGTGTGGTATAGACAAATGTTGATCTTTAGCTAAGATCCCAATGGAAGCAACTATGCCTTCAGTGTTAATTCTTTGTCATAATACAACTCTCCGTTCCGTCCACCACATGTTTGATGAAAGGATTGTATTAATAAGTTGATTTTGCTGCAATTCTCTGCAACTTTTATTGGCTAGTTATTCGAAAAAAAAAATTGGCTAGGTTTTTATCTTGTTTGCTTAAACGAATATCAAAGCTCTTTAAATTGATCAGCAATACATTACTACAAGTGAACACAAGTTTCAAGAATCAATGGCGTTAGATTTCAGGTATTCATTGTTTTAATGGACTGACTTCTTAATCCCAAAGCAATTGACCTTTTTCAACTTTCCTCCAATTTTTATTTATGTTTTGCCAAAAAGTACTTGCGTAACAATACAAATATTATTGATGGGATCTAGATACTAAAGGAATATATACTGTTAAAAAAGGTTACCAAATTCTTAAGGATATGAAAAACAAAGAAATGAATAATAAGAGTAATTGTAAACCATCCTCCTCGCATACTATTAGCAAGGAGATTTGGAAAATGATTTGGAACTTAAAAGTAGCGCCAAAGATTAAAAATTTTATGTGGAGAGTGTTAAAAAATTTACTACCCACAAATGAAAATATATACAAAAGAAGAGTTATACAAAGTCCTCTTTGTAGTATTTGTAACAATGAGACTGAAACACCTGAACATTTGCTTCTTAATTGTGAATGGGCTAAAGTGACCTGGTTTGCTTCACCTTTTAACCTACAAACTGGCAACCAAGAATCCACCAGAATGGATAATTGGATGGTAAGTTTAGTAGGTAAGGTAAAAAGCCATAAATTAGAAAATCAGGATATTTTGGAAAGAATATGTACACTATTATGGTGTATTTGGAAAGCTCGAAATGATAATAAATATAAATTTATGAAATTGGAGCCATTGCAAGTAATTGAGAAAGCTAACAAAGAATGGAATGAGTATAAAGAGGCTAATTATCCTAAGGATGTAAACACTATACTGAAGGATAAAAATATAAGCGCAAATCATGTGAATGAAAATAATAATGCAACAACCATAAAAGATAACACAGGTTTGAAAAATTGGATCCCTTCTCCAAAAAACTTTATAAAAATAAATTGTGATGCAGCTTATAAAGATAACAAATGTGCAATTTCATGTGTAAACAGGGATTATCTAGGTAAAGTAGTGGATTACAATGCTTGGGAAATAAAGGCAGATTCTCCATTGGAAGCGGAAGCACTTGGGATACTCAAAGCCTGCGTGATTGCTAGAGATTTGAAGGAATCAAGAGTGATCATAGAGAGTGATTGCCAAGATGTAATGCTCCCTTTAGAGAAAAACTTATTAATTTCTATTCCTAAGCTTTGTAATATTATTAAAAGTATTTACTTTATTGCGGAAAATTGTAACCCTATCTTTAGATGGATCAATAGAGATAGAAATAGATTAGCTGATGAGTTAGCTAAACATAAGCTTTATAGCAAGTAACCAAAACCAAAGAAAAATATGCGAGAAAGTAAGAACACAGAAATTATCGTGGTTCAGTCAAAATAGACCTACATCCACGTTGAGCTCCAATGAGAGTTGCTCAGCCACTAGAAATCACAAGAGATACAATGTTTCATATCACCTTACAATTACAAACCACAAAATCAATTGAATACCGCTTCTAATCTAATTCTTGAACCCTAAAAGATCTAATAAGGCTATCTAGTGATTAATCAAGATGATTATCACAAATTACACGAGTATTACAACCAAGAAGCTATCTAATTGATTACAAGAAGAATCAGAGATTGATCTTCTAAGAACTAGGGTTTCGTATGAAGAGAGAGGCGAGAGAGTAAAACGCGTGAGTTAAGAGAAGGGTTATGACTTCGGTCAACCCCATTTTCCTTATATAAGAGACATAAGCCAAGATCAAATGAGAGCCGTAGGATATGAGTAAAGATCAAGCGCACAGATAAGGCCATGTCATTAAGTAAGAAGCCAATCAAATTAAAACACTTCACCGAGAATATATATAAACATAACATATATTCTTCAGAAAGGAAATTTAAGAATGAAGTTTGAAGTAAAAAGTAAGAGATAGATGAAAAAAATAGAATGTTGAGAGAGATAGACTCTCAAGACATTGTTTCGAAGTTGGGTTTTGGTAACAAGTTTTGTGTGGACCCCACTGGATCAGCTTTTCATTCAGGGGGTTTCCTTATTTTGTGGCAGGATCATGTTAGGCTTAATGTAGTGTTTAGTTGTTCTTTTTTTGTCATCGTTTTGATTAATGAAATTTGCTTTTCCTATTATATTATTTTTGTTCATGCTCCTAATGATTTTCGACATAGAACACAAATTTGGAAAGATATAACAGACTGGAGTAAAGATATAAAACTACCATGGACTATAATTGGGGACTTTAATGAAATTCTAAATGTGACTGAAAAACTGAGCAAAAATTCCCCTAATTTAGACCATATTAATAATTTTAAGGAATTTACTTATCAAAATTCGCTTATTGAAATAAAATCTAATGGATGCTTCTTTACATGGTCTAACAGATTAGAGGATGGGAAATTGGTAAAAACAAAAATTGATCGAGGGCTCGCTACCTACGAGTGGATGGAAAAGTTCCCGCGTGCAGAAATATTCGTGCCACCAGCTATAGGGTCGGATCACTCTCCTCTTGTCCTACATTATGATATTAATATGAAAATTGGAAAAAAATACTTTAAATTCGAGACTAGATGGCTAGAAGATAATAAATGTAGAGAAATAGTTGATAATAGTTGGAGTATACCCAATACTAACCCCCCAATTGCTAAATTCTTAAAGAAAAGGGAACATACTAAAGAAAACCTTACAAAATGGAGCTATAAAAATTTTAAAAACCATGATATGACTATTAAAAATCTCCAAAACAAACTCATTAGCCTCAATAATTCCAAATTAGATGTAATTAAATGTGCAGAAGAAGAAAATAGAATCAAAGAACAAATAAAAATTGAATACAATAGAGAAGAGAAATATTGGTGTGACAGGGCCAGAGTTAATTGGTTAACTTTCGGGGACAAAAATACTAAATTTTTTCACTTAGCTACTTTACAAAGAAGAAAACTTAATAGAATCACTAGAATCAAGGATACTGAAGGAATATGGAAGGAAAATACAGAGGAAATTAAAGAAAGCTTTCAAGATTACTATAAAAATCTTTTTAAAGAAGAAACCTGCTCTAAGGAAGATATGGACAGGGCTATAAAGTATATACAACCGAAGGTAACAGAACAAATGAACGAGAACTTGACTAAAACACCAGATTTACAAGAAGTTGAAAAAGCGATTAATGAACTCTCTTCTTCCAAAGCTCCGGGCCCTGATGGCCTTAACGGTAAATTTTACAAAGAATTCTGGGATATTATTAAAGAAGATGTGATGATAGTTATTACTGATTTTTTCAACCACAATTGTTCTCTAGGAAAGATTAATGATACACTAATCACCCTTATCCCAAAAGGAGAAACACAGGAACATTTAGGAGATTTTAGACCCATATCTTGTGTTAACTTCATTTATAAGATTATCACGAAAATATTATCTAATAGGCTTAGAGAAATTATGAATGTTATAGTTTCACAGACTCAAGCAGGGTTTATTAAAGGACGTGCAATCCAAGATAATATCATCATTGCTCAAGAAATCTCTTTCTTTATGGCAAGAAAAAGAAAAAACAAGAAACACTTAGCTGCCATAAAAATTGATATGGCAAAAGCTTACGATCAGGTTAGATGGGATTTTCTTTTTCTAGTTTTAGACAAATTGGGTTTTAATAGAAAATGGATAGACTGGATTAAGAACTGTGTAACATCGGCTTCTTTTAATTTAAACCTTAATGGTGAGAGATTGGATAACTTTAAATCAGGAAGAGGCCTTAGACAAGGGGACCCACTATCCCCGTTTCTTTTCTCTATTCTTACAGAATCTCTCATAAGCATCATTGATCATGCCATTGAGGAAGAATCAATAAAAGGAATCCAAATAAATCGGAACTGCCCTAGTATATCCCACTTGTTGTTCGCTGATGATTCGCTTTTCTTTTTAGATTTGGAACTTACAGATATCAACAGTTTCAAAGAATGTCTTGATATTTACTGTAATGGGTCAGGACAAAAAATTAATCTCAACAAGTCAGCGATCCTTTTTAGTAAGGAAACTTCAGAAGATCTTAGAATTAAAACCTGTAACGAATTAAATTTTAAAGAGACAAATGATCTTGGTTTTTACCTAGGCATACCACTCTGCCACAAAAGATCCAAAGTGGAATCATTAGAATGGATAGCAAAAAAAGTCTTTAAGAATACAGAAGGATGGAAAGCAAAATTATTATCTGAAGGAGGGAAAGAAGTGCTAATAAAAGCAGTTTTACAGGCTATTCCTAACTATTATATGTCAATTTTCTCTTTTCCTATTTCCTTTTGTAACAAATTAATTTCAGCTATTTCTAATTTTTGGTGGAATTCAGGAGAAAAGAATAGGATACATTGGCTTGCATGGGAAAAAGTTACAATCAGTAAACTGATTGGTGGACTAGGCTTCAAAGACTTCAAAAATATGAATACGGTTCTCTTAGCAGCTCAAGCTTGGAGATTAATGAATGACACAGGAAACCTTGCGGCTAAGCTACTTAAAGGTATTTATTTCTATAAGTCTGACTTGATGACATGTAAAATTAAACAGAGCAGAACCTGGAGCTGGGCAAGCTTAATAGAAGGAAGGGATTTTTTAAAGAAATATGGAATTAAAAAGATTGGTAACGGTAAAAATACAAATATCTGGAATGAGAAATGGATTGATACAGATTGGGAAATCAACAAACCAGTAGGTACCACCATCAACAAAGTTAATGAATTAATGAAGATAGGTACTGCGGAATGGGATTTCGATATCATAAACAATGTTTTCCCCGAGCCTGTGATACCACTAATTAGAAGGATAAAAGATACAGATATAGAAACAAAGGATATATTTGTATGGCCCTTTTCAAAAGATGGAACATACAATACAAAAACTGGATATAAAGTCATCACACATGAAAAAGTCATCAACAAACCAACAACAGCTACCCAAAAATTTAAATACGACTCACCAATATGGAAGGCTATTTGGAGGTCAAACATACCAAGAAAAATCAAAATGTTCATTTGGCGCTTATGCAATAATGCTATACCAACGAGAACGAACTTGTTCATTAGGAAATGTGCAGACTCAAAAAATTGTATATGGTGTAATTACCCAGAAGAAACTATTGAACACCTTTTGCTGACTTGTACATTATGTAAAGATATTTGGGCGGGCTCTCCTCTCCAAATTAAAATTCCTGAGAATCTAGAAGACAAATTTGAAGATTGGTTTTTAAAAATCATTAAAACTTTCGCTGAAGGAGGATGGGACGAGAATATAGTTAAAGACACCATTATGATAACCCTATGGAATATTTGGAAGGGGAAAATGAAAACAATACATGAAGGAACAGCGATGAATGGGACGGGAATTAATATAGCAACAGCAAAACTTATGAAGGATCTTCATGGAATTAACTGGAAGGAAGCTAATCCTAAAAAAATGACGAATAAAGACACAGAAGAGGTAAATCCAAGCCAAGACTTTCAAGAGGCTGATATAAGAATCTACTGCGATGCATCTTTCTCTAACAAATGGGAGCCAGCAGGAATTGCAATAGTAGGATTGGATAAACGGGGAAACGAATGTGTTGAAATTAGCGAGGATATAGAATGTAACACGATAGAAGAAGCGGAAGCACATGCGGTCCTTAAAGCTACCGAGGTGGGGGATGACCTCATGGGCAATAAAAAGATCATCCTGTCAGACAACCTTGAGGTTATTCAAGGTATCAAGCAAGTGTCAGCAGCTCGTTGGAATATCCAACCTATTCTGCGCAAAATTGTTCGCAAAGCTAGAGGATTTGGGCAGATTTCCTTTCATCACATCAGTAGGAAGCTCAATGGAAAAGCGGACAAACTTGCAAAGGAAGCTAGGCACAGGGCAATGGCTAAACGTCTAGAAGCGTTTAGTATTTACGATGCGGCTGCTAAACTAGGAAAATTAGGAATAGGTTAACCTTTTGTGTTTTGTTTTGGTGCCCTAGGCACCTTTTATTGTCCAAAAAAAAAAAAAAAAAAAAGATGAAAAAAATAGAAAGATTCTAATCGATATATTATATATATAAGAATAAGACTACTAAGATATTAAGCTTAGTATTAAAGATGTTGATGGATGAGTCGTTACGCGTATTCATTTAGAAAATTCTTTGATCAAAATTACGTACAAGTCTTAATTTGTGATGACTATTAAATTTATTTTTTTTGGTCAAAGATGACTATTGATTTATTCTTTAAAGAAAGACTGAAAAATAAATCTTTCTTTGAAATTTCTTCCAATCTTTATTCAGAGCTCAGACTTTATTAGAGATATTTGGCATAGAAGTAAAATTCGGGTACTTTATTGGTTAAAAGACCGACTCTACTCTATGGTATAGAGGTAAGGAAGTATTAATTAAATCTGTGCTCCAAATTATCTCAAACTATTTCATGAAACTTGAGTGAAATGAAAAAGTAAAATAAAATAAAAGATATGTCATAAAAACAAATGATACAAGTGAACAACTCATACAAGAGCCTCTATACAAACTAGACAATATTCTACAACAAATATAATCGATAACCAATCAATAGGAGAACACACAACACAAAAAGAAATATCATTCGTGCGTGTTAATTGTCTTAAAAGCAAGCATCCAACATACAGCAACAGCAAAGGGCGGCACAGCTGCAGAAGAAAACAACAAATCATGATAAAATTAATAAATTATCAGAAAAAAAATAAAAAAATTGGGACCTATAGTGCAATTAACTCAAAAGATAAAGGGACCTATAGTGCAATTAGCGCAGGCTTACCATCCTTTCAAGAATCCATCACCCCTAGTGGTAGTTGTAGTCTTCCCTGAGGAATTGGTGTCTTGCTCACTGGAATAAGTAGGATACCCCATCGGTGGTGGTGCCATAACCGGAGATACTCCGCCCTGGGAATATGAAGTTTGTGGTGGTGGAGGATATGAAACTGCAAAGTAGGTGCAAAAGTAACTATTATTAGTAGGAAATTCTGTGATAATATATAATTAAATAAGGACAATATAGATAGGTTGTGATCATGGAATACTATATATTGAAACTGAAGCTAGGGGTGAATCAGTGTATAACCTCTAGAGTTTTCAGGGCATATTTGCTACTTTTCAAAAACTATAAGGGCTCAAAAATTTGTAGGAAACTATAGTGCAGTTAACTCAAAAAATATCCGGAACTATTGTGCAATTAGCTCAAAAATATATACGGACTTAAAAGTGTAATTAAATTAGGCAATTAACTCAAAAAGATAGGAGCATGTAGTGCAATTCATTTAAAAATACAAGAACATGTCGGAACCTATAGTGCAATCAAGTAGAATATACAGGGACCTATAGTACAATTAACTTAAAAATTAGAGACATATAATGTAGTTAGTAACCCAGAAAAAAAGAATTAGTTCGTGTCTTAATTTAGTATTTGACACATTTAAATATTATCGAGAAGTAAAAAATAAAAATATATATCTAGCTTACCGGGAGCTTGTTGGTGATTGTAGTAGTTAGTCATAGCTTTTCTCTGAAGTTCAACGTATGTTTTTGTAACGGTAATAACACGAAACAGAGATAGAATTTAAGAATGAAGTTTGAAATATGAAGTAAGAGATAGATGAAAAATATAGGAAGATTCTAATCGATACATATAAGAATAATATAAGATGTTAAGCTTAGTATTTGAAGGTTTACGTTGTCGGCTGAATCGTTACGCGTATTCATTTGAAAATTTCTTTGAAAAAAGTTACGTACAAGTCTTTGTGATGACTATTGAAATTTTTATATTTTTTATTCTATCTAAGATGACTATTGATTTATTCGTTAAAGAAAGACTAAATGAGACATCTTTAATCTTTATCTATAGTTCAGACTCTATTCATGATATTTGGGTAATGACTATGAGTCAAAAATAAATTTCGAAGTTTTTTTTTTCTCTACAAATTTTCGAAGTTTATTAGTGAAAAGATGGACTCTTTCTAACAGGAGTACAATATAGAAAAATAGGCTAATTAATGATTGAGGGATGTGTGAATTAAATCTGTGTGTTCTTATTCTGAACTATTCTATGATAATTTTAAAATTTTCGAAGACATTCTGCAATGATCTCTAACAAATGGTTCCTTGATTCTGGTGGGGTCGAGAGCCAAAAAGTTTGTTCATTGTAAAGTTTAGGATGTGATTGTAAAGACCAAAGAACACATGCATGGGTTTTAGAGATTTTGGGGTGATGAATCTCGCTCTCCTTTCGGTTATGGCTTGGAGACCCCTCAACAATTCAGATTCACTTGTGTATAAGGTACTAAAAGAAATTTCCCGAATCATTCATTTTGCCATGCGCCCATAAACAAGGTCAAATCTTGGGTTTGGACAAAAATCGTGGCGGGAAGAGATATTCTCATATGGGTTTGTACCATGCAATCTGATCATGGAGAGCTAACACAAATATTTGGAGAGACAAATGGTTTCCTTCCCACACCATAGTTTCTCGACCGGATGATGTTTCAACCACAAATGCTCAGGAGCTTATTCTTCCAGATGGTAGTGGATGGAACATGACTCTCATTTACTTGGTTTTCAATTTCCGACACAACTGATACCATTAAGTGCATCCCACTTCATACCTTAGACAATAAGGATAAGATCATCATGTCGTTCACAAAAAAGGCTCATTTTCAACCAACTCGGGTTATCACGTTATCCTTTTTCTTAAAGCTCAAAATTTGAACCTTGCATCCTCATCAAGTATGGTGAGACCCCCAGTTCTAGAAAACAATCTGCCACACAAAGATTCCTACTAAAATTCGAGCTTTTGTTTGAAATGTGCTAATATAGCTATTCCTTATGGGGAAACTCTCTTCAAAAGAAAGTGTGTCCCATCCTTGAGATGTGGTTTTTGTAATCACCCATTTGAGAATGTTAAACATATATTCCTTTAGTGACCGAATAGTTTGGTTGCATGTGAAGATTTCTTCTCTCAAACCTTACTCAAGATGCCATAATTATGTGACATTGAGGTTTGAATTTTAAAAGTGCTTAAAGAAGGGAAAACTTTAGACTTGGACATGAAGGTTTTGATTGCTTGGGTCATGACCGCATTTTGGAACATTTGAATTGCCAAGATGAAAACATTTTTCGAAGGTACTTTGTGGAACTCCAAAGTAGTCATCATTCTGGATGACAATTCAATAAGAGAAACTTTTGTGATGGATTAGGATTTGCTTCCAGGAGCGATTCATCTATACTGGGCCTATCCCTTTTCTATTATCGAGACCACGACTATTCCTCTTGTAGAACTTAATGTTTAACACATCTTTTATGTGTGTACATGAACCTATTAGTATTGCTTATATTGGTAAGGATGATTCTAGATATCCCCTCTTCTGCGATGGTGATATCACTTGGTGTAGTAATACCATGGAAGGTGAGGTAGCAACAGTTTTCAAGTCTTGTTTAGTAACAAACTATACCAAAGATAGGACTGTCGTGATTCATACTAATTGCCTTGGGATACCCTTAAGCCTTTCTGCGACATCTATAGATCAACCTCGTATGCATAGAGTCAAGCAATTTATTCACACTAGAATCTTTATCTCTATTAGGCATGTTCTAGAATTTAAAATGTAGAGGCTGACATTCTATTTAAGACCTTCAGATATAATGTTCTTTCGGTTAATTGGTCTACAACCCCTATCATCGTTTTGACCAGTAATCTTGGAGACCTTGGTAACCGATCAAGTGTCATTTAATTGTTTTTGTATTTTCTTTTCTTCTTTTAATATATTGCGTATTCACCAAAAAAAAATTATAGGTTTGAAGATTATATAATATTCTCTCAGGTCTCTAAATTTTAGTTCATTTTGCTTTTACACATAAATTAAGAAAGACCATAATTAACACCAAATTTACTATAATACCCTTAAAACATCTTGATATTTTAAATATTTATTAGAAATATAAATTTTAATATTATAATAAGGGGTAAAGTGAAAATAAGTAGTTAAAAAGTATCTTGTATTTCTAAATGGACAAATAATTAGGAACAACAATTTTTAGTAATGTAAACTAAGATTTGGAGAAAATGAAATAGTATTGAGTATATTTTGAATGTTATAATTATTATTTTGATTTATTTAATCCAAAACAGGTACTTAAGAGTGATTCCTATCATATCTTTTTCCCTTAGTAAATATCAAGTGGACCACTCATATTCTTTATTTTTCCTAATGTATCTTTTAGTCTTCTCTTTTATGATTGGTCCATCTAAGGGTGATATGGTTTGAGGTGAAATTCGTCAATACTCGGCAGGGTTGGGCTTGGTCATGTTCGCCTTGGTTTTGTGATAACACTAGAACCGAAACCATATGATTCAGTTTTTAGGGAGGTGTATACTGAATCGAATGGTAAGTGTCAGTTCAGTTTTATCTATTTTTCGTTTGATTAAATCGGTTTCTGTATGATTTTGGGTTTGTTGTGCGGTTCAAAATTAATCCCATAAATCGATTTTGGTTCGATATAGGTTTGGGTTCAGTAAACATTTTGTTTGATTTAGAAGCTTCTTTTCTAGGTATTTTAGAAAAAATGGAACGAAAGTGCATACTTTCTTAAATGATTTCTAAGCACACGCTTTACTATCAATCAATCTTTGTAGGTTTGGACAAGGCATATATTATACACATAAAATAATAAAATAGAAATTTTGTCTTTCGCCCACTTTTATCAAACTGAACATTAATGTTTATGTTTAAGAGATATTCAAATATTGGATGCACATTAGAGAGATTCTTTCATGCGGTTTTTCTAATTTACCTACTTTATGAAAAAAAAAAATCTATTTTTACAATAAGTTAGTTATATTTTATTAGAAATTACCTATCAACGTGGGTCCCAGATCATTTATTAAAAAGCAGACAACTTTTTATAAGGTCACTTTTCATAAAAAACAAGTATTTTTCGTAAAAATAGGTATATTTTCGTAAACCACTTTATGAGAATATACATATTACCGCATGGAAGAAAAAATCATGCACATTATAGTTAATTGTATACTATTCTTTACATTTTCACTTTTCTTTTACAATTCTATAAAAATTATGAATACAATACTACTTCTCATTTCCAGATTGGTATATTAATTTGATTTTTTTGTCGGTTTTGCACAATAAAACCGAATAAAATCAAAATTTATTGGTTTTCAAAACACCAGCATTCGAACCGAATGATTTTCTCGTTGTTTTTTTGGTTTTGATTTGATTAACCCTATTAGGCGGTTTTTAATTCTGACCAAACACTCGGGCACATGGACGAACCTAGAAAATGTAGTGGGGTTTACAACCCCAACGAGGTGTAGTACGAAATTGTTTAGATTTTTTTCAATGAGGAAAGACGTGAGTAAAAATATCAAAGCTTTTAATAGATAAATATTTAGCCCTTTAATCTATTTACTTTTTTAATTTTACCCCCATAAATTGAGTGGAACCCAAATTGTTTAGGTTTATTTAACTCGGATCTTTTAATTTTTAGCCCCCATCGTGTATCCATTTTACTTGTTTAGGGGTTTTATTTATGATTATTTGCGATGGCAATAGTTAGGGTTCAAAATCGAAATTGATGGATATCCGCACCGATTATATTATCATGATTAAAACTATTAGGTTATGGTTTTAAAACGTAAATTTGATGGTTAAATCCGTTAGTTTATGGATTTAGATAAATATAAAACCGGATGACCGAAATCCATTTATTATCATATATTTTATATAATATAGACAAAAAGCACATTCATGTCTAGGAACGAAAATCCAAATATCAGATTTAACCAATAAATTAACAAATACCCAATTTAATTAAATAGCAACATAATATTTTCTATATTTTAAAAAATTTCTTGTATGTGTGATTTTTTAATTTTTTATTATAATTTGAGTTAACTCAACTGAACTGGTTTTGTATGTAAGATCTTGTTTTAAGAATTTTCAATATATTTATAAAGTTAAATTTCAATTAACCGTTAAAATCCAAAAATCGCTTTAAAAATCTAAAACTAATAATCTGATCATGGTTTCAAAAAGTAATTCGAAGACTAAATCGATTAAGCTATAGCTTTTAATAAATTAATAAATTAAATGGATATGGTATAATTTTTTTTCGATTATCTAATCATTTTACATCCTTAATGTGATTCACCTTTATCACTTCCATGATCAAGATGTTCAAATGAAACATCGACATACAAAAACAAATAATAATAATAATATCGACATACAAATTAGACAATTAAAATTAAAATAGTACAAGTTGCTTATAAATATGAGGTTTGGTGAAATAATCTTTCTTTTCATTTTTGGTCAAAACAAATGGCTACATCACCAGTATCCTCATTTAGTAGGGTGTCCTGCCCAGAGATCCACATTACTTACTTTATTCGTTTTAAAAATAATGTCAATTTTAATAATGTTTTAAAAATAATATTCATTTAAAATTTTACAACATTTAATTCCACTTTTTTCCACTATTATCCTTATTAAAATATTTAAATTTATGTTTTTTAAGAATATTTAAAATATCAATACATTTTATTAAGGGTATTTTAGTAATGAAAAATATAATTATTGTATTTTTTAATTTGTGTGAAAAGCAAAATAAATATTATTTTTAAAATGAAGAAAGTAATAACTATTTTTATTTGGTAGTTAAAAAATTCTTCAAAAAGAATTTACTAATTATTCAAATTTTAGATTGATAAAATTGAGAGAACTTATTCTTTAATCTTTTAAACGGTTAACTCTACAAAGAGTAGAAATTCAAAATACAAATCAATAGTACCAATTATGTCAAAGAAAATTATTTGTTTTTAAAAATATTAAAGAACTATTCAACTTAAGATTTGATCTTAAGATAGGTTAATTAATGTAGAACTTGACTAAAAGAATTAATGTAAAATATACAAATTTTCGAAATTACTATCAATTTTTCTTTTTAAATTATCAAAATATGAAGAGTAGTTTTTGTGGAAAAGGTATGAAGTCGAGAGTTATTAATAAAAATATGTGATATTTGCTAAAAGAATCCTCATAAAAGTACCTAATTATAAAATTAAGTTTTCAATAATTTATTTTATAAGTGTTTAATAAAATAATTATTTATAGAACACACCCCTTTTATATTTTTTATATTTTACTATCCTTATTATCAAATATATAATTTTTTAATACAATATTTATTAGGGTAAGACTTCCATTCAATATTGGATGATCCAATATTCAATTCATGGCCATTGATAATTATAATAAAACACATGTCATTAGATTAACAAGTTAGTTTCTTTTGTATGTTTTAAAAATGGGTTATGTGTATTAATATTATTGGTGTAGGATCATCCAATATTGGATGGAAGAATTTTCCTATTTATTATTAAACAAATAATAGGGTACTTTCATCACCACCACCGTCATCACTACCATCACCTTTTATTTAACCACCACAACCACCACCACCTCCACCACCACCTACTACTAATACCATCACACACGCGCGTCTGTGAATTTTTTTTAGAATTATCATAACTAATTCTAAAAAAATCAGAAAAATAAAAAAAATTTGTATTTTTGGATAAAGCAAATTAATATATACGTCTACGATTTATTTTTCGCAGACAAGGATTTTCATGTTTAAAATATGAAATTCACTGATTAAAACATGCAATTTACTAATTAAAATAGTGATTTTTTTTCGCAAACACGGATTTTCATGTTTAAAACATGAAAAATTCCGTAACTGCGAAGAAAAATACAAAAAAACTTTTAAAAGATATTTGAAAAATTCCAAAAAAAAAAATCATAGACGTAAATATTAATTTGATTTATTAAAATATATAATTTTTTTATTTTTCTGATTTTTTTAGAATTTGTTATGACAATTTTAAAAAACAATCACGAACGCGCGCGTGTTTATTAGTTTTTGTTTTGTTTTTTTTAATTACTATTTGTAGGGGTACTTTGGGTTGAAGTGTTTTTTTTTTACAAAAAGTCTTATTCTAGGTATCTTTTTATTAATAGTTTTTTAAATAGGCATTTTTTAATTATTGACTCTAAAAATATTTGTAACTCTATTATTATATTGTTAATCTAATTGAAATTCATATACCTGCAAAAAGACAATAATATTTTTGAGTTAATGATTAGTAAACCTCTTTAGCCTTGTATATTAGTATGTAAAAAGACACTATTTTTTTACCTTTTATACCACATCCGTCGTCATAGATCTTCTTTATAATTTCCAACCGCTTACTTACTTCTAAATTATTTGATCCGCCAGTAACAAACCTTTTCTATATTTACTAACAAAATTTAGACAATTGATCATAGTCAACAAACTATACCAATTACATTCTACTATCAGTATAACGCTTAAACAGGTGTAACAATTTTTAAGTAGCATTTAGTAGTTGTATAAGTGTAAACCTCCATTTCTCATAATTTTAGAATTGAGAGATTTACGATTTGAGTAGTAGAATAACTTTTGATTAGTAAAAGAAGTAGTTAGAATTAGAGTTCTGAAATTTTTCCCTTAAACTCAAATTGTTCTTCAAATCAAAGGTGAAAATATAAAAAAATGTCGTATATATATATCATATATTATGATACATATTCATTATTTATTACTTCACAAACATTAAAAAGGAACTAAAAAATCCAAATAAGATAAAAATAAAGCAAAAAAAAAGAGTAGTTTAAGTTATGAGAATATTCCCAGAACTCAAAATCTTTTCGCATAACTCAAACTGTTTTTTATTTTTTTGTTTTTTTGTTTTGTAATCCACAATATGGTGTATATATATATATATATATATATATATATATATCATATTTTATGATATATACTTATTGTTTGTTACTCACAAACACTAAAGGCAAAAACACGAACAATTTAAGTTATATCAAAATTCTCAAAATTTAGAATCCGGGTTTTGAAAAGTTTTCCAAAACTCAAACTGTTTTTTTTTTTTTGCTACATTTTTGTTCTGTAATCTACAAACATATGGTGTATATATATATACTTATTGTTTGTTATTCACAAATACTAAAAAATAACTAAAATATATCAAGAATGCAAAATAAAGCAAAAAAAAAGAGCTATGTCAAAATTTAATAAAGACCCTCTATTTCAACTTATTATAATTAATTGATACATATATATTCAATAAATATCATGATTAAATTTTAAGCAGCTATATTATAATTTTTACTTTTCACCTTTTATATTGAGGTTTACCATTACAGTGGTATCAAATTTTTAAAAACATGGAAGATATCGGTGATAAAAAATGGCAAAGAAGAAAAAAAACAAAATATGTGTCTTTTATAGACAAAAAATGACGGCTATGGTGAAAAGAATTAAAACTAACTGTGAGAAGTTTCTTGACATTATTATAAATTATATGCCCTTAAGTTCTCTAGATGTTTTCAGCCCATATACTCCTAATTTTATACAAAAGTATCATGGCTAAAAGGTTAAATATGAAAAAAAAATTTAGACCTATGTAATTACTTAGGATATACCTACTGAATGGGGTAGAGCAAAATCTACAGAATTACAATTTATAACTGATAGGATTTTGCAGAAAATAGATAATTGGAAAATGATCTACCTCTCGAAGGGAGGTAAAGAAATTCTATTAAAGGCAGTTTTTCAAAGCCTCTCGAACTACATTATGTCAAATTTTTTATTACCAAAAAAAATCATTAATAAAATTCATTATATTATTTCCAGTTTCTGGTGGAGCGATAAAGGTAAAAAATGGATCAATTGGACTAAATGGGAAACCTTAACAAACTCAAAATATGAAGGTGGTCTTGGTTTTAAAGACCTTCACCTAATGAATATAGAACTTCTAGGGAAGAAGCTTGGATCATAGCAAATGAGGATTCTTTTTTCCATAAACTTTTAAAGGAAAATATTTCTCGAATAATAACTTTCTTGAAGCTAAACTAGGATATTCCCCGTCATGAGGTTGGAAAAGCATCCTAGTAGAAAGGATACTTTAAAAAAAATATAAAATACAAATTAGGTAATGAAAAAACTAATATCAATAAACACAAATGGATTTGCAACAACAATAATATAGTACAACCAATCATAAATGAATGTTTTACAGTAAATCAACTTATTAATAATAATAAAACATGGAAAAGTTAAATACTAAAAAAAACTATATACTGATAATATAATAAAGAAAATAGCAAAATGGTAATTCTAGAATTTGAATGTCAGGATAGAATGTGTATAGACTATTGTAAAAATGAATTTTATACAGTTAAAAAAACATATCACATGTTAAAAACAGAAGAAAATAATAAACAAATTGCTACGGATTTAAATAAACCTACTATCTCACTAGATATTAATAAAAAAAAATTGATCTTTGATTGAAATGTATATTAATTTATTATTTAGTTGGTTAAATTTTGTATTAAAATTTTAGTTTTAGAATTTTAATATATTGAATTAACTTATATTATTATAAAATATGAAAATATATATGATAATAAATGATAAAAGATGGTATAAAGGTGAATAAAAGAGGAGGATAAATGCAGGATTTAAGAGGAGACTTATAGTAAATCTTATGTATCATGATTCAGAAGTCATTTTATTAACAAAGCATACCTCATTCGAACATATATACCAAGAATTTGGAACAGAAAAAAAAGAAAAAAACATACCAAGAATATTTCAAAGGATCAAAATTATGTGGTGCGGCTATGACTCAAATTGAATGTAACTCCCTAGCATGATTCTACAGAAGGATTAGATTCACCATTTTCACGAGCAAGTAAATAACTTGGTTGCTGAAATAATTTTGACCAAAAAAATAATAATTTGGTGAAATTAAATTGAAAACAATTGAAAATCGTTCTTCATTCAATACTCACCGATATTCCCAACTTACATGCATGCCTGATACGTATTCCACTATGGCAAAGAAGAAGAAATCACGTAGCACGCCAAAGCAGCGGCTAACTTTATCTAATTCACATTTCGGTTCAAATTCCTCGTCATCGAGTTCTTTGAATGGTGAAACAAAAAGTATTTAGAGAAAGAGTAGGATAAGTTTACAGAATTGTCAAAATATTGTTTAATGCATAAGTCTTCTGCATCTAAATATAGAAATGTTAACCAAAAAGATATTAAACGTGTTTCCATATATATAATCTTTATTCTTTACTAAGATACACCACAGCTGACTCGCTGGGAAATTTATTGAGTTACAACATATAGTTCCATAAGCTTTCTACAACCGCATTAATTAAAAGTAATCTGGTATTTAGGTGTCTTATTAGGATTGAATATTCCAAAATGCTTTTCCAATTCAGGACTCTTTTGATTCTCATTAAACATACCAAATATGTAAGCTTCAATAACTCCAGGTCTTTTCGGTGTCCCCTTTTTCACATGTTGAATCAAATTTGAATTGTAAGCCTTTGCATTAGCAATACTTGTATCAGCCCCTCCAGATGATGGCCAACCAGTTTCAGACACAACAATTTTCACAGATCTACCACCTGCTTTTTCAAGTGCTGAATATGCTGCATCTAATTGTGCGTAAAACAAATTTTGATATCGAACACCATCAGCTGTTACAATGCCTTGAGTTGATGTGCCAAGGGCATAATCAAGTGCAATCTGAGCATTACCTGCTTTTGCAAAATAAGGATATATGTTCATGAGAAGAGGTGAGCCATTGGTTACTAAGAACCCAATAATGGATGACACATATGCGCGATCTTGTGGTGAAAATACGCCTTTTGATGGAGGAAAAGTGTCGGTAACAACACTAAATATTAAAGCAGTAGAGACTTTAATAGGAAGTCTTGCAGCGGAAATTGCACTTTGTATGTTGCGCATAGCAGGGAGAATAAACTGAACATACTGAGCATTGTTTGAAGGGCTCACTTCATTTCCTACACTAATATACTTGAATTTGACATTGTTATAGTTTTTTACGTTGTTTTGAACCCAAACATTAGCGTTATTTGGGCTAGCAGCTATTTTTTGAAGGTCTGTGTTTGGAACATCTAATATTAGTTCAATGTTTGATCCACGAAGAGCTTGAAGTGCTGCTTGGTTTGGATCATAAAGGCGCATTCTTCGGATATTATATTGTTTATAAAGAGCAACAACTTCTGATGATGGTGGTAAATTGTTTCCTAGCCTTCCATAACATACTCCTGTCTGAGCATCTGCATCAACATTTACATAGTTGAACTATTATTAGAAAATTGAAATGTTTTTCCAGAAATTTTTGTTTAGTTTATTGACATTTTATATATATTGAGGCTAATTTTTTTCTATATACCTGTTAAATCCATGGCTGCCAAGATTAGCAACCCGAATAGGATCATTACAATAGAAGATGTGAGTGAAGTTTCACTAGCCATAGAAGGGAAATTAAAGAGAAATGAAAAGTTAAGTGATATTACAAAAGGGAAGCAAAGGTTCCTTTTATAGAGCTGAAGAATGTGATAGAATATTTAAACAAGTTCAGTCAGAAATATCAATAATATCTTGACTGAATAACAAGTCAATTCCACCAGCCACCATGGAATTCCAAGCCAAATTGGAAAATTAGTCTATTTCACAATATATTATGGAAATGGCTGTATGGATATGAGAAAATTTATTATTCTTATTGAGAATTATCTCCTTAGTAAGTTTTAGCCTTCTAGAATGAAAGTGTATGTTACGGTGTAGTGTCGGGTTTAATATTTTTTTAGACTTTTGGGTCCAATAATAATTTTAAAGTGGGAATATTGTCTATCAAAATTCATCCACATGAATTCAACCGATTATCCGAAAGATTCAGAGGATAGCAGAGGAACGGGCCAAATAACTTTCCGCCACATACCAAAGAAGTTTAATAGCCAAGCCGACGCACTTGCTAAGATGACTAGACACAAACCTAACGAACGTGCTCCAACAACGAATTCGCTTATAGGTAGGGGTGGAAATCGGCCGGATGGATTGGAAAAGGACTTGTTCGGAATTTTTTAAATTTTTTTTTCGAAAGAGCAAAATTCAATCCACTTCCAATCTTAACAGAAATCGAAATTCAAAATTTCATTCCGATTTCAGAACACCCAGAAATATTCGGGGTTTCGGAATTTTCGAAAATCCTATATTTTATTAGTTTAATTTATTTATTTGGAAATTTTTGGTACATTTATTTTCATAAATTTAGGAAAATTCAAAATTTATATCCATTACCATTCATAAAAGTTAAGATTTGATAATTTTAAAAATTAAAAAAATAATAAAGTAAAAATATATAAGTGAAACTTTTAGACATGAAAAACATTATTCTAAATTTCCATTGAACCTTCAAATTCAATATGATGTCGATTATTGCGACTTTATAAGGGATGTAAATATTTTTATTAACCGAGCTTTTCTCAGTTGTATGTTATGTTGTAGAAATCGTTGTCTAAGCGTGTTGAGCGTCGCGTAGGCGTCAACTCCCTCCCTCAACCACCTATACCTAATAAAAGTGCTAGGCGTTTTAGTCTAGTGCCTTAGTCGTATTGGATGAGGCGCCTAGTCCGCTTAACCCTTCTAGGCACCGATTAATCGCAAAAAATGATCGTCTACGCCGTTCTTTTATTTTTTTTACTCTTAAAAAATCTTGAATTAATACTATAACTCTTATTTTAGTATTTTTATATTTACTAGAGTGTTGTTAGATGAATTTTATGACTTAAAAGAAAAAAATTGTTATAATTGTTATATTTTCTTGTATTCCAAATCACTAGTCCTATTACAGTAAAACGAGACTTACATTTATAGGGCAATGGAAGACCCTTCACTTTCCAAATTTACAAGTCATGATTGAAAAAAAAAATCTAAACCTTTTGGACATCCACAAGCAATAAATGTAATTTATTCACAATACTCCCTCTTGGATGTCCATCCATTAGTAAATATGTCTCGTTAAAACCTTGACAAGAAACCCCTGTAGGATAAAAACTTGGTCGAAGAGAAAAAAGTACATATATATGTAACTAATCATCTTGAAATACTGTCTCGTTAAAACCTTGCCAAGAAAAATCCATTGGGATAAAAAACATGGACATAGGAAAAAAGTACAATCTTGTTTACACTCCCCTTGATGTTGGCAGGAGTTCTCTAAGTTATCGCATTCCAATATTGTGGATTGACTTCTTGAATGTTGACGTTGGCAATGATTTCGTAAGAAAATCTGCAAAATTTCCATGTGATAGTATATGGCGAGTGTCAATATTGTCATTCTTCGGTAACTCGTGGATGTAGGAAACTTTGGTGAAATATGTTTTGTTTTGTCGCCTTTGATGTAGACATTTTAATCATGTGTGGTACAAATAACAATATCTTCACACAATACCATCAATATATTCTTGTTGGAGATAAACTACACTTCTCTTGGGTATGTTGAATTATCCACTTAAATAAATATTTCATACCACTCCCCATTGGATATTCACTGAAGGATATACCTCATTAACGTTAGATTAATTAAGTTAGTAAAATTTAGATTATTATCTAATGTTAATTTCGATTCTCAAAAGGAATGTGAAGTATGTGTTGAGTCAAAATTAACCAAAACCTTATTTTAACCTATAAAAAGGATTTCGGTACCTTTTGAATAGTAAAAGATGCATAAAGATACAGAGTTAGAAAAACAAAAGTGGACTCTCTTTGAGCAAGCAAGACTTGAAGGAGGTTAGAAGAGTCATTGATCCCATGAGCCTAAAGAGTTGAAGAAGAATGACACGTGAGTTGCTCAGACTATGGCCATATAAGAGCTAGACCACAACCTCACCACATGGCTAAGCCACATTAGCAGGGGTCAAGGCGTGAGGATGGAGTTGAGATGGGAGTCGGACCGTGGTCCTTGCAATACGTCTTTTGAGGTGTTGGTAAAAACTAACAATATCACTGGTGAAGTAAAAATTGATTTCATATAAAAATATTCTGAGAAATGTAATACTACAACTATTACAATAAGATGGAAATCAGACTATAAATGTATCCCAAAAACCGTAATACTACAACTATTACAAGAAATAGGAAAAGAACGTACAAAGAAATATTCAAAAAATAATCTAGATACAAATACACAAAAATGTATAGCGTTAAATAAGATATTTCGAGATTACTGGTATCTCTAACAATTGTATAACTCTATTACTCTAATCTCTATGTCAAAAATGATTTGACCAATCATTGAGAAGAGAGTATCCTCTCTAGAAGATGCAAGTGACAAAGTCACTATTTATAAGAGAAGAACCAAACAAAAAAAAACGTCACATAAATACTCATTAATGCACATTAATGGTCGGTGATAAAGACTCATTAATATTGACGTTATTCTTGATCAAACTCTTGTAACCACCGTAACGCCGAATTAAATAGTCACATTAAATGCTTATTGCACATTAAATGGTCGGTGATAAAAACTTATTAATGCAGGCGTTTTTCTTGACCTCTCGTAACAGCTGAGTTAAGAGGTCTTGATGATAGAATATGCTGAATGAATTCCGAGTCAATGAGTCATCAATTCTTGGTCGGTTTGTCTTTTATTTTCTTCTCCATTTTCTAGATAGGATTTGTTAACATATAAAAAGTTTTCTCATTTCTTTCAATAATAAGAAAGAATAAATTAATACAATAAAACTCTTTAATTTTAGTAAATCTAATTATTTCTTTTTAAAATTTTAATATACGAAATTTTTTTTTAGTCGAAATAATATAAGACTATTAGTACACTATAATTTTTTTTTCACTTTTTATTCAAAAAACATATAATAATTAATAAAATAAATTATCTTTTATTTAATAATTCCAAGACTACTTATTGTGTAATCTTATTTGCATATCATAACATACAGTGGATATTGGAATTGTGTAATCTTATTTACATATCATAACATACACTGGATATTGGAATTTGGAGGCTCAACAATAAAACTCATTAGAATTTGATTAGGAATAGGAGCAGAATACCTCAGTTTTCACCTAAGCGGGGTGAGAGAAAGGGTTTCACTATCTTCAAGCAAGAAGGCTACACATGCTTCAGCTTGTAACTACCCTATCCTTTAACCTTGTACCACGTTAGTATCTTTGTCTATATATCATTATTAATTACAAGGATCTTTCTTTAATCATTTTTAATGTGCATTTATTTAATACGTTAATTGAGTAGATTTATTAGCTTGGGATGAATTACGTGATACTTAGCTAGAAAGGGGTTGTATTATTGAGGGTTAATAGTTGACTAATTAGACAATTATCCTATCTGCTTATGGACAGAGAGCTTAACCCTTTCTTAGGTGTAAAGGCCATATATCTATGTACCAAAACTACCCTTCACACAACGAAATAGAACTAGTGGTAGTGGATCACCCAGAATCCAAATCAGTAGGAGTTTTAAACCAAGGACGTTCTATGAGAGTAATACAAGCTAAGGTTAACTCACTTGCAATATGGGTAGTACATCGATAAATTAATATGGGTAGTACATCGATAAATTTCAAGGGGTTTAGTTTCCCGAGTACACATTGTACACTAAATGACCCCTATAAAGAACTCAACTACACCTCCAAATTAGTAAAGTAGAACCCAAGTGCCTCAATCATCACTTCACCCCTAAAACTAATAGTCACTACCTAGTTGCATAACATAATCTTATATCATCATGACTCCAACATTTTGAACTAACTAGAGCCACACAAAGGTAAAACACGTAACAAAATTATCAAAATAATAAACATGCCATGGAATTGAATCTAGTAACTGAAATATTCACCTAAAAGATATTAAACTTGTTTTAATATATATGATCGCCTACAAATTTATCGAGATATCATACATATATAGGTTCCATATGTTTTGAACAATACAACTAATTAAAGCTAATCGGGTATTTAGGGAGTAAATATCACCTTTGCCCCCTACGTTTGTCACGGATTGACAGGTTGCCCCCCAACCTTTAAAATGCGCCTGTTTACCCCCCACATTTTATTTTCGTGACCCGTTACCCCCCGACTGCGTGTTCCGTCCATTCTCGCCGTTAAAAGTGACGTGGCATTGCCATGTCACCTTTTTTTTTTTTTTTTAATTCCAGGTGTAAATTAATTAATTAATTAACTTAATCCCACTTTTTTTCAAGGGCAAAATTGGTACTTCATTTCAAACCTACCCTATATATAACACAAAAACAAAACAAAATTAATTAATCAAATAACCCAAAATCAGAAGAAGAAGAACGCGTTTGGGGAAGAACACGAAGAACCCTAGTTTTCTACCCAAATCCGCGACGAAGCCTCCCAATTCCTTCAATCTCGATGCCGATGTCGCCCCTTCAAGCCGATAGCGTTGGTTCTTCGTCGCACTATAGTTCTCAAGTCCCCTATTGCAGATGCAAGAAATTAGCAAGGCTTCACACCTCTTGGACAGATGCTAATCCTTGCAGGAGGTTTTACAGGTGCATGTATTGGGGGTGTTCAATGGATTGCAAGTTCTTCATGTGGTTGGATGAGCCATTGCCGGAGGGTACCAAATCGATAATTCGAGGGCTTCTTTTTAAAGATGCCAATCACTGTCTTGAGAAAGATGCAATGGAGTCGAAGATGAACTTGTTGGTCTCTGATTTCGGAGATATGATGCTGTTAGAGAAAAAAGCTTTTGCAGATTGGAAGCTCGAATGTGCAAAAGTCAATGACCTGAACACACAGTTGACCTTGATGGCTAATGATTTGGTTGAATTGCAAGAAAAAGAACATGTTGCCTCCAAAGATTTGAAATTTGAGTGTGCGAAAGTGAAGGTGTTGGAGGACGAGGTGCAACGACTTAAGACAGTGATGACAAGAGTTACTCGGGAAAACAAGATGCTGAAATGGAGTTTCTTTATGATTATAGTCTTCTTGTTCTCCATTTTGTCTGGTTTTAGTCTTTCTGTGTATTAGAATGGAGTTGAAGTTGTATTTTGGTGGGGCTTGTTTGATGAATCAGGTTGTTGAAGTTGTATTTTGTGTTGGTGTAGTTGCAGGTTGTTTAAGTGATCTAACTTTGTGTAGTGTGTTAGTTTAAAAGCAGTCTTTGTAATCTTTTGGTTTAACTTTAATTGAATTCAAGAATGTAGTTGTTTTTGCTGTTTGTTTAATGTGTGTTTTATTGTGCAATGAATAAAGTATAAGTAGAAATACATAATGGACAACAAAATCTAGTGCAATCTCAATAAAGTAGATAAAGATAACATAAAGTGCTGGCATTACATAGACCTGAGCAAAAAATAAATATTCAAATCATCAAGTTGTGCACTAACATACAAAAACCACACCCTGCAATAAAGGCCAACCAACATAGATAACCCTACTTAAATACCACCTCCACCACATAATAGAAGTCTTTACTACTCACAAGTTTGCTAGTTCTAGATCTAGCTTACACAAAACAAAGACATAAAACACAGAATCATAAAACCACAAATCTGCAGAATTCTTCATTTTTTATCTTCTTTCCTGGCTTTTGCTGAAGAACTGCTACCTGCTTTCCTCAAACGAAGTGCTTCTGCAACTGTGACGTATTTTGGATCTCCCTCTCTCATTAGCACCCCCTGTGTATGCTGGAATAAGCGCCTCCTTTTCTCAGGTTCTCGTTTGTTCCCTCCCTGCTAGTAAGATAAAGAGGAAGTTACACAATCTGCAGGATGTAGTGTTTATAAAATGTAACAACTAACCTCAGGTAAACTCCTTTTTGATGAACCTGGTTGTTTCTTTTGTGTAACCCTCACCTAAATGGTAAACAACAAGTAAAAAACAATCTGTTATAGTTAATGCGCAGATGGTCACTTTGTCTCAATTTTGTAGTTTCAGGGGGTGTTAAGTCACTAAAAAAAATTCCTAAGGGGTAGATAGTCAAAAAGAAATATAATTACCCCTGGTATATCCCTTAACGAGATCTTATTTTTTTGTAAAGGGGGAGCCTCCTTCTGCGTTTTTCCTCTGATAAGCTCACTTGTGTCCTCCGCCTCCTTACCAGTTTTTTCTTTTGCTTTTTCCAACAGATCAGTCAACTTTTCCATCTTTACCTTCTGCGCTCGAAGAATAATGTAGGGGGTAAGTAGTCAATATATAAACTATATAGGGGGGTAATTAGTCAATATATAAATTATATAGGGGGTAAGTAGTCAATATATAAATTATATAGGGGGTAAGTAGTCAATATATAATTGACTTAGGAGGTTTTTACACAAACCTTTAATATTGACTTAGGAGGAAGAGTAGTGTTTTGCTGTTGTTTCCCTGAGTCATCAACCTGTAATCAAAATACACACAACAAATACTTATATACTTAATCCTTTGCAAACAATATTTTATATTATAATAGTACTAACCTTAGTTATTGATTCATGATCAGCAGTTTTAATTCCTTCTGGCGTTCCTGAGTCATCATCCTCTAAAGATATAGGCATTGTGCTTGATCCTCCTGAAATTGTCTTCAATCCTTGATCCTTAATTCTACTGCTTTGCCGTGTTGGTTTTTCCAATGTTTGTTCTGGCATGCGCATCTTTGGTCTGGATTTAGGGGGGGATTTATCAAGTGCCTCATCTGTGTTGGCAACAGGAGCTTTACCTTTCTTCTGAGGTAAAATCATCCTTGGTTTTGTAGTAGGGGGTATGTTAGCAACTGGATCTTTATCTTTCTTTTGAGGGAAAATCATCCTTGGTTTAGAATTAGGGGGCCTGTTAGTAACATGATCTTTATTTTTCTGTGTTGGGAGAATCATTCTTGGCTTTGAATTAGGGTGAGTTTTAACAACTGGCTCTTTATCTTGTGTTTCAGGTTCCTTATCAACTGGACTTTTTGTTGTGTCAGATATATTAGCAGCTACATTAGGAGTACTTTGGGGGTTACATGGAGCAGATGGTTGCACATCTAACTCATCAAACATTCTGTTAATCTCCTCATCCGTAGTCTCATCCACAACCGCATTAGCACCAGTATTAGATTCACGAACTTCTCTAGACTCCATCACACCATGATCTCTAGATTCCATAAACTCACTAACACCAACTTCCTGTTGTTGAATATCTTCTAGTCCAACTGTTTCAGCTCCTGCAACATTCACATTCGCCTTACATGACCTTTTGTTATGCCCTTCTTCTTTGCAAATCGCGCATTTTTTTGCACAACCCCTCCCAACTAGCTTTTGCACACCATCAGTGTTGCGTACTTTCCTCCACTTGTTAATTTGAACCTCATCTGGCTCCTTTGTCCTCGCCCTTTTAGGCCTCCCAACCAACTTAAAAGCCACTGGAGGTTCTACAGTTGTAGGTCTTGTACTAGGCCACATAGATGGTCCATTTATGGGGTAAATCATGGGTGTATAAGCCTTCATATACGTCTCTTTTGAGTAGCACTCATGAACAAACTTTTCTGGGTCTTTACCAATGTACTGAATACATGCAACTGCATGAAAGCAAGGTATACCAGCAAGCTCCCACCTCCTGCAAGGACAGCTTTCTGAATCCAAGTCTACGGCGTATGAATCTGTCCCGAGGTTCCTTACTTCAAATTTCATTTCCCCACAAAATACTGCATGCCACTTTCCACTGTTTGTTTTACCCTTATTCACCAACTTTCTTACCTTAGGACATAAATCACCATCGTATTTTGTCATCCAAGCTCTTTTAGACTGAAGCCTTTTCAAACTATACATTCTTAAACCCTCTAGCATGAGGATGATTGACTTGTCTCTGCGCAACACGACAACAATATAGGGGGTAAGTAGTCAGTAAGTATATTTTATAGGGGGTAATTAGTCACTACGTATAAACTTTATAGGGGTATTTAGTCACTACGTATAAACTTTATAGGGGTATTTAGTCACTAAGTATCAGCTTATTTATAGAGGCATTTAGTCACTAAGCGTATTTTATAGGGGGTATTTAGTCAACAAATATATCTTCAACGGGGGCAAATAATGACTAAGTATTTATGTATAGGGGTAAGCAGTCAATATACCTGACTTTTTTAATGGCATTGTTGTAGCTTTCACAGATGTTGTTCAGTAGAAGATCACATTTCGTAACAGTACGAAAATGAGACCTTGTCCATGTCTTGGGATCTAGGTTAGATAGCCAAATAAAAGCTTCCTCATTCATACATTTAATCTCCTCCATCACTTCATTGAATTTGCAATGCGTTGTGGCTCTTGCAGCTTCCCAAACTTTGTCTTTTAAAGCCAAACCAGGATGCTTGATCTTGAAATTATTGTACAGATGCCTTACACAATGCCTATGTTCTATATCAGGAAGCATGTCACTCATGACCTGGAGCAAACCCTAAATACATAAACAAACAACAAAAAGTTAGAGATTTTTACATAAAAAAATAACTACATATACAGGTATCCCAGTCAAAGAAAAAAAACCTTCTGTCTATCTGATATGAAAGTCCATTCATGTTGATTACTTATACCAAGATCTTGTATCAGTAAGTTAAAAAACCATCTCCAAGAGTTACTATCTTCTTTCTCTGCTATACAATAAACAATTGGGTATATACAGTTGTTCCCATCAATTCCAACTGCTGTCAAGATTACACCAGGATGTGGACCTTTTAGGTGACACCCATCTATCCCAACAACCTTCCTACAACCTTCTAAAAACCCTCTCCTACAACCATCTAACCCAACATAAATTCTCTGAAACCTTTCTACTCCAGTAACATCATCAATAGTGGTTTCAATTGCGACAGTACTTCCAGGGTTACTCCTCCTTAATTCTGCTGCATAATCGTAAAGTTTTGTGTATTGTTCCTTGTATTCAGCCTCTATCATCTCTTTTGCAGCCTTATAAGCCCTATAGCATGTTCTGGTGCTAACATTAACTGAAAATTCTCGATGAACTAACTGTTGAAAGTCGCTTACGTTACTGTACAGGTTCAATCGTATCATATCCTTAAAAGAAGTTGCCAAGAACTTCGCCGTCACATGTTTATGGTTGAGGTTCTTACCACAACTATGTTTATTGCATAGACTCATTACCACTAACCCACCAACATTTTCTTTATGGGATGCATAAACAAACCAACCACATCCTGCTCCTTTACACACAACCCTAATTCGATTCCAATCGTTCTTCACAAACTTAATCTCGACCACCTTTTTAATAGCATGGGCTCGTAATGCTTGTCTTAATTCAGTGGCATTCTTAAATGTTAAGCCCAAGACAAATCTAGGCTTTTGCATATCAATATTAGCCTTAAATAAGGGGTACTTCATCTTTTTCGTCCTCTTTTGTTTTCCATCTTCAACGGTACCAGATGAGTCACTACCTGTACTAAAATCTGAAGAATTATGTACATACTCATCAGAGTCAGTCCCACCATCATCTTTATTACTTTCACCATCAGAACCATCCATATCATCATTGTCGACATTCACTCTATCCACTTCCACTTCCTCGTCAATAAATGTGTTATAATCATGGTCATCTTCACCCTCACTCAAATCGATGTCACTATCAACTATATAGTCATCATCAGTTGTTGTTTCTTCATCCACGACTTCTTCTCGCTCAACCACATTCTTTTTCTTTTGAGAACTAATAGTCCTACCAACTCTTTTATAACTCTCTGGCTTGGTACCACTAGGACCTACACCATCTCGTTTTGTTCTTTTTACACTGGCTCTAGTCCTTTTCTGCGATTGCTGGTTCTTTTTAACTATTCTTGTGGTTGTCTTTGGCTGTGAATTTGTATCTTTCTTCTGATGCGGTATACCCAACTTCTTTTTCTTTAAGAAATTAACAAGTAGCTCATTATCACTAAACTCATCATCCTCCTCATCCTCAACATCACGTATAATAAAATCGCTGTCTGAGTCCTCAATGTCACTGATGTGGCCATCTACATCTTCTTCACCATCAGCTTTCTTAAAAACATTATCCGAGTCATCTGTTAGGTCTTCGTCTATAAGCCTGAAAGGCCTCAATGGAGATTTATGTTTGGAACTTCTCGTAGTCACATTATCTTCAGTGTTCAAAGCTTTCAACACTTTATCTAACATATCATTCACAGACTTCTCCTTCTCCCCAATATCAGAGAGTTGTTCTTCCATAGCGTTATTAACTTCTTCCTCATTCAAAGGTGTGGTTTGCTCTTCATGATCAACCTGAAACATAACATAAAATATTAAGGGGTGATTTGTCAATCATATGAAAAATTAAGGGGTAAACTGTCAAACAAATGACGACCTTCGTCGTGTCTTGTTTGCCAATTTCTTCCTCCACTGTGTTCTCCAAATGTGTTTTATTATTATCAACTTCCACGTTCCAATCATGCCCTTTCTCACAAGTCTCACTTACTTCTTCAACACCCTGTACTTTCTCTTCAATTCCTACAGTTACTTCTGCAACTGGCGTGCTTTGCTCCTCGAAAACAAACTGACACATTACATGAAATATTTAGGGGGTGATTTGTCACAAGCTTCAAACAAGTAGGGGTAAACTGTCAAATGACTTTGTACCTTTGTCGTTTCTTCGTCACAAATGTCCTCTTCCCCGTTTTTATCCACTTGCATTTCATCATTTATATCGTCCACGTTCATGGGCCCTTGATCACGAGTTTGGCCTACTTCTTCACCACCAGGTACATCATCTTTTCCACATTCGTTTAGGTTTTCAACAGTTGGGCTTTGGTCTTCGCAAACAATCTGAAATGTTAAAGGACTTATACAGTTAAAGAAGTGTAAATCTAGAGGGGTAATTTGTCAATCATATTATATGATGAGGGCTAGTCTGTCAAATGAGTGTCTACCTTTACACTTTCTTCTTCAACTGTAGTTTTTTCTTGTTCATTATCAACCACTGTGTTCTGGTCAACATCTTGTTCATTAACAACCACTGTGTTATGATCATCAATGGTCTCGTTTATTTGTTCATCATCACCTACCTCTGTGTTTTGATCAACACAGTTCTCTTCCTTCGAACACTCATCTTCTCGTTTCTGAACCATTTCTTCATCCTTGTTCCACGTTAATAACAAAGGCATGAATATAGGAGTTTCAATCTCTGTGTCAACATCTCCTACGGGACTACTAACAACAAACAAGTCAACAGTTACGTTCTCCTCACCAATGCTACACATCTCCAAACCTTTATCCTCACTATCCAAACAAACTATACCATCAGGTAATTTTTCCCCCAATTTCAGATAGTAAAACTCCAAGTTACCTTTTATACCCAGTTTCGACATAATTTTTTTAAGAATAGGTATACTAAACTTGTCATAGTGACACCCATCTACGTATTCAATGCTTACTTCATGATAACAACTCTTGTCTTCATTAAATAAGCCACCGAAGTGAATCTTCAGTGTAAATTTCTCTGTTACACAATCAAATTTAACTAGATTAGTTACCAAATTGAAAAGGTATTACCACACTATGACTATAGTAACCAAATCCAGTAAAATCTGCTACCATTACGCGTGATAAATATAAATGTAATGGATAAAATACAAAACCCTACATTTTCGGGTTTAATAATCATAACCCAAGAGTTACGATTTAGGGGTAATAATCAAACACACTTACTCCATTGACTTAAAGGCGCCATTGATTATCTTCAAATCTCAAGAACTTTGCTTTTCTGGGTTTGGTGGTGTTCTTCGTGTTCTTCGCAAGAACCCGCGCTCTTTCGTCTTCTTCTTCTTCTGATTTTGGGTTATTTGATTAATTAATTTTGTTTTGTTTTTGTGTTATATATAGGGTAGGTTTGAAATGAAGTACCAATTTTGCCCTTGAAAAAAAGTGGGATTAAGTTAATTAATTAATTAATTAACACCTGGAATTAAAAAAAAAAAAAAAAGGTGACATGGCAATGCCACGTCACTTTTAACGGCGAGAATGGACGGAACACGCAGTCGGGGGGTAACGGGTCACGAAAATAAAATGTAGGGGGTAAACAGGCGCATTTTAAAGGTTGGGGGGCAACCTGTCAATCCGTGACAAACGTAGGGGGCAAAGGTGATATTTACTCGGTATTTAGGTTTCTTCTGAGGAGTAAAAAGTCCCCAATGCTTTTCAAGCTCAGGGCTCTTTTGATTCTCATCAAACATATCAAATATGTATGTTTCGATCGGTTTTCCAGGTCTTTTCGGTGTCCCACTTTTCACTTTCTGAATCAAATTCGAATTGTAAGTCCTCGCATTCTCAATACTTGTGTCAGCCCCTCCAGCTGATGGCCAACCAGTTTCAGACACAACAATTTCCAAAGAACTACCACCAGACTTTTCAAGTGCTGAATATGCTGCATCTAATTGCGCGTATAACAAATTTTGGTATCGAACACCATCAGGTGTTACAATCCCTTGAGGTGATGTGAATATGGCATAATCAAGTGCAATCTGAGGGCTGCCTGCTTTAGCAAAATAAGGATATATGTTCATGAGAAGAGGTGCGTGATTGGATACCAAGAACTGAATGATGGGAGTTAAAAATTTAAGATCTTGTGGATTAATTTCGCCTTTTGATGGAGGATAAGAGTTTGTAATAATACTATATTTTAAGGAAGTGGAGACTTTAATTGGAAGTTTTGCAGCGGAAATTGCGGTTTGTATGTTGTGCATAGCAGGGAGAATAAATTTTGCATACTGAGCTGTGTCTTTATTTGAAGGGCTTACTTCATTTCCAACAGCAATGTACCTGAATTTCACATTTTTATAGTTAATTACGTTGTTTTGAACCCAAATATTAGCGTTATTTTGGGTAGAAGCGATATGTTGAAGGTCAGTGTTGGGGACATCTAGCATTAGTTCAATGTTGGAGCCTTGAAGAGCTTGAAGTACTTTTGGTTCGTATGGATCATAGAGGCGCATTCTTCGAATATTATATTGTTTATAGAGAGCAACAACTTCTGATGGTGGTGGTAAATTGTTCCCTAGTCTTCCATAACTTACTCCTATTTGAGCATCTGTATAACCAAATAAATAGTTTAATAAACAATAGTTTACACAATTAAGATAAATTTAAAAATTTGAACGAAAGAAGACATATTGGAAAGAAAAAAATAAAAGGCGACTTTTAGGCCCTGTTTGGTTCGTGAAAATGATGGGTGTTTTCTGTTTTCATTTTCTATATTTTTGAAAATGCTAATAAAAACGTGTTTGGCTACAGAAAATGAAAACAGTTTTCTGGAAAATTTAATAAAAACAGTGCTATATTGGAGAACGTGAAATCGACGTTTTCCATATTTTCTGAAAATTTTAAAAAGAAAACGAAAATCATTTTCTGAAAATATATTCTGAAAACAAAAACAGAAAATGTTTTCACAAACCAAACAGGGCCTTAGTTATATTATTGGGAAAAGTTTCTCATAAGATACTCAAATTTTAACAAATAAACATCAAATTTAAAAAATGAACAAACAAATATCGAACTTCTGTTATTACGCTCCCGTTAATAACTACCATGGCATTTTCCGTTAAATGTTACGTGTCAATGACGTGACTATTTTTTTTTTCTATAATGAAATACTTAAATTTACAAAAATATATACATAGGTACTTAATATTCTTTTTTTTGCAAATGGAACCTTGGTGTTATTTATTAAAACATGACATTCAACGTCAAATTTCACTGTAGGTTTCAACGTGATTCTATAAAACGTTGGGTACTAATTTGTACATTTTTATAAACTTGAGTACTTAATTTTTCAAATCGTATAACAGAAAAGAGGATTTTTTTTATAATCTTTTAATATATTTTACATAATATAGTGACCTGTATAATAATTTTAAAAAAAAAAATATGTAAGCCTGTTTGCATAATATAAGGATGAATTAAGCAATTTCGCTTAATATATAAGGATTTATAAAATAACATTGTACGATATAAAAGTTTGTTTAGGATCGATTTTCAAAATAATAACTTGAAATGATTTTAGATGTTTAGATGTAAAAATATTTATTAATATTTTTTTAAATATTTTTATTTTAATCGAAAAGTGTTTTTAACTTTAAAATAATCAATTCCAAACGGGTTCTAAATCTCTGACCCCTCCCTAGTCTATATCTAAAGCAACTTGTTGAGCAACTCTCTCCCTAATGCGTTCTCGTTTACTAACTCATGCACAGCCGATCCTAATATTTTTGGGATCTAAAGCAAACTTTAAAGAAATGGTCTTTAAAAAATCTACATATATACCAATTTGTTTATATAATAAATCTAGTTATATAAAAAAATTAATAGATATAATTCAATAAATATAATTTTAATAATTTTTTTACTAATAAAAAGATGATTTGATATATTTATACTTTAACTTGATTTAATCATCAAAAAAGTAAGTTATAGTTTAATTAAATAATTTATGTAAAACAGAGAAAACAACTTAATTTTCTTTTCTTTTGAATTAGGCCAATAATAGATTTTCTAAACAAAAAATAGATAAGTATTTATATATAAAAATAATTAAAGGACCCTAAAACTATTAGAATTGGAAAAGAGCCAGGCGAAAGCTTTCTTGCTCTCCTAGATCGGCCATGAAACTCATGCATGCTAACATTATGTGTGTCACACATATTGACTGTCAAATTTTGCCATATACCTGCTAAATCCACGGCTACAAACATTAGCAACCCGAATAGGATCGCCACAACATAACAAAAACTCAAAATTTTAATAGCCATTGAAGAAAAAATTAGGAGAAATGGAACTTTTAAGTGATATTACAACGAGAAGCAAACCTCCCTTTTATAGAGCCAAATAAAAAGAGTAACAACGATGTTATGTTAGTGATATCACTATTTTATCATTATTTTTAAAATTTTAAATTTCCTTAAATAAAAAGAGAGTGAAAATATTAATTAGAAATGGTCAACAAGCTCATTTAATAATTGTATTAATATAGGAGATGGTAAAGAAGTAATATGAAGAAAAAAAAAGGATATCATCTATAATTAATGAATAAACGATAGATTTTTTTTTCTGGACCGAATGGCTTTCATGGCATTTCGTTCCATAAATATTGGGAAATCCTCCAAGACGACGTCTTTCTTATGGTTACATATTTTTCGTGATCAATACTTTGTTGGAGGAATTGAACCATACACTTATTAGTTTATCCCAAATGGTGATCACCATGAGACGGTGCGACTTTAAACCGATTTCTTGTGCAAATTTCATCTATAATATTATTTCCAAAATTCTAGCACTCAGGGGGCAGCCATTTAAAGATGAAAATATTGCACCAACTCAAGAAGATTTAATTAAAGGACGAAATATTCAAGATAACATCCCAATTGGTCTGAAGATCGTGCATTTCTTAAAAAGTGATAGAAGGTACCATAAGCACTACGCAATAGTGAAGTTGTATATGACGAAAGCATTTGACCAAGTATGGTGGAACTTTTTGTTGGTAATTTTACAAAGATTGGGATTTCATGAAAAAATTATCAACTGGGGAGGTATCACCGTTGGAGCACCAACCAGTGGTTGATATTGTTGCACGTCTCCTAGATTATCCGGCAGAGGAAATGAATATGATAATCTGTCTGTTTGCAAAGAATGGTGATTCTCTACTTAGTCGGGATATATGGTTATCTGTTGAAGTGAAGATATCGAACAAGTTCAGACTTCTTCTCAAGCGTTGTAGGTGGATATAGCATTATGGAAGGAAGATTGGGGTTCCAATGTCCCAAAAAAGGTACTTATTATGTAATTTCTACCCGATTGTGAAATATATATACCAATTATACCGACAACCAAGTCGGTGGAATATATTTCAAGTTCCTCGCAGAATAAATGGGTTGCCAGATATTTTGTGTAAGAGTGTTCAATAAAACTTATTACTAGATGGTTGGAAGAGATTAATAACAAAGGTATCATTATATCCTCGCAGGATACTGGGAAGAGTGGGGATTGGTTAGCACAACCTACGGATGTAAGGATGATTTATGTTGTTATAGCAGTTTTGGTTTATGTCCTAATAATACGTGTTTCTTAAATCGTTTTATAGAATTACACTAGACCAAAAAAAGTTTAGATATAGAATCTTTTTAATACGTAAGAGGTCTTAAGACCAAAAAGTATAAATACCCATTTTAACCACTCCTAAAAAGAGAGTTAAAGATTGCTTTTGGTGTTGTCCATTCGTACTTATCTTGTGTCTAGAGGTACCCCAAATCCTCTGTCACTTCATCGTATACCTGGCTCCAATTCCGGTTCAACATCCCAACTCGAGTTAGCCAATCGATGCACATATTTTCTTCCCTATAGATACCTACAAGTTCATAACCAGGCTTATGATCCAAAATGCACCTTATTCCCAAGACCCACGGCTGTCTTGATCTTTTACTTGGTTTCCCACCATGAATTCAAGACAAAATTTCCTTACAATCCACATCAATGCACAATGCATTAATCCTCAAACACTCTGCCCATTCAATCCCTTCATATAACACTATCAATTTTGCTGTCGAGGGAAGAACGTGCCATATGATTCTTGCAAAACAACCTTCCAGTTGCCATCACCATTTCTTAACAACCCTCCTACACTTCTCAATCTTTTCACCGGGTATACACTCTCGTATATATTTAGTTTCAATCCACTCTTTGGCTTTTCCAAACCCATCAACTATACCCGATTTGTATGACCTACTCGCCTGTTAGGTAAATCACCCCGAGCTCTCTTATTCTCTGGTTTAGGCCTTTGCTCTGTATATTATACTATACATTTTCAGTTTGTGTCCCCTTTAAATATGTACTCGTTCTGATAGATCCACAATGTCCAAACCACCTGTGCAAAGAATCTAATACAGGGAAACCCGATAAAAAGATCTTTATTTATCACATTACCACCAAATGATTTGACAATAATCTAATTAGTTGTAAAGTATGAAAGACAAAAGCTTAAATTGGGTAAATAATTTATTTTCGACCAAATTATACCAAATTATTTGATAGTATTTTGGTGGTATATATCATTATACAGAAGGTAGATAGTTTTAAAGGACCTTCACTTTTAATATGTTAAATAGGACAACAAGAACAAATTTTACAAAAAACTCGGTTAATTTCTCTCCACTTTACTCAATTAATACAATTCTTATAGAACCTTCTCTATATCGAACCTTAAAAGCTCAAACTCCTCTTCCTAACCCTAATTGGTCGCTGTCACTGGTGGCTCTTCGCTGGTGATGGACGCCCACCCATGTTCTTCTTTTCCTTTCCCTTTTTCCAGCTTACGTTTTTCTTTCATCATCTTGTTCTCCTTTAGTTTCCTCTTTCCTCTCTTCCCATGTCCCCACTGTCCCGCTCCTATTCCCCACGGCGGCGCCAACAATCTTATGGGCTTTCTTATTTTGTCCAGATCCACCACTTCTTGGATGAAGTAGGCTTTGTGGGCCCACTGTTTTTCTGCCTCGCTCATTCTCGAAGGCCGGCCTCTTTAGAGGTTCGTTCTTTATTTGTTGTCCATGGAGGCCACTCCAGTTCCGATGATCTTTGCCCTTGTTCTATAGGCTCAACTGAGGGAAACGCCTTTTCTCATTCATTTTATTTATGGAGAAGATCGGCAACAACTCGTGAAACTGCTCAGGAGATCAGAAATGGTGTCGTCTGGTTTACATGTAATGGCTACTGCTTCACTCCTTTGAGTTCTTTGTTTTGGTGTGCTAGTTTGGAGACCGTTGTGGTTTTAGTGTGTGTTTTAATTAGTTTGTTGGGGACAACCTTAGTGGGCTTACGTGTGGGGTTGGTTTCATCTGGTCTCGCCTTTTTCTTTCTCTCTATTAGGGTTGGTGGTGATGCAATTTGGGTTAAAGTTACTAGTTCATTGGATTTTGACTCTTGGAGTTCCGAGTATATGTTGTCACTCGTGACTTCTTTTGCTCGAAATCTAATTGTTCGGTGAGTTTCGCATGTTCTTCGGCCGAGTGACAGAAGGGGTGGCTTTTTCTGTGTTTGTGTTATTCCTCCGGTTGTTGTTTCCCTACATTCGCAGGTGGTGATTCATTTGTTGCCACATTTATTCACTCTGTAGGATACGGGTTGAGAAGCTTCGAGTATTTGCTGTTCATTTGGGGTATCTTATGCTCGGATTTTGCTTGTTTGACTACTTTGGCTTGCGTTTGTTTGGTTCGGCTAGAGAAGCTTTTTGTGTGTTTTTCGTTAGGGTGTGTGGTTACTCTTTCAGTCCATCCAGTCTCTATTATTATCACATTGGTCAGTAAAATGGTAGTCGGTTTTCTCCCTTTCACCCCGAGGCTTAAGATTATCCCTTTTGATGATCATGATCCCTTGACCCTTCCCAGCCTGCTACTTCGGTGACGCCTTCGTTTCTGGATCTTCAGCTGCAGCCTGAGTTTGCCTGTCCCCTTTTTATGTTCTACTCGTTTGTATCTTGCTTTTGTTTTTCACTGTATGTTGTTTTTCGGATTTGGTTGGTCAAATCGCGGTTCTTTGTAACCTCTATTTTAATATAATATGCTTTGACCAAAAAAAAACTCAATCAATTATATATATACTTTCTTTATTCCTTCCCCACACCCGCCCTTAATCATTTCATTTACACTAATCCTTGGCTTCTTGCTCGAGTTAAATTGCACCATTGGTCCCCGTGTTATGCCATATAGCTAAATTACACTTCTGTCTAATAGTGATCCCAAAGATTGCAATATTGGCACTAGCGGGGGAAAGGGGAGCATGGCTGTTTCCACATGGAACAAGAAGAAGTTATTCGTGAATACAATCTATGGGATGACCTGGAAAAATCTACTGAAATCCTCGTCAAATTAGCTGATAGTGCTAAGGTTGTCAATTCTCTTAAAGACCTTCAATATAAGACTGAAGAAGCTAAACTAATCACAGAGTTAGCTGAGATGGATGTTATTAATTACGGCCTTTTCAAACAAGCCTATGCTACCTCCATTGATGTAAACAGGTATCTGAACAAGTACGAAATGTTGAAACTTCTTAAACATCCTTTCGCTAAAAACGAACCTTCTCAGGTTGGTAATTTTGTATCTAATTTCTCATGCTCTATTTCTTAGTTCTCTAGTTGTGGGTAAAGCAACTTACGAGAATGTAGATGAATTGGTGGTCCAATAGTTGAGAAATCTTTTTCGGAAAATGGGAGAATCAAGTCAGTTACGACCGAATCTGAGTTTAAATTCGCTTATGGATATCTTTCAGGAGAAAGAGGTGCGTGTCCATGTTCATGTACGTGCCCGGGTCCATGCTCAGTTCCATGGTGTCCATGTCTGTGTCCAATTGGTCAACCTCAACGGATGCAAATAAGACAATGGTGGAGATAAGAAGCGATGAGGCAATGTTCTTGAAAGCCATTTTTTGTTCTAATTAGCTTGTACAAATAAATGAGCTAGATCGGATAAACTTGTTAGTTGTAACTTTTGTGAATAAATTAAGTTTCGATGTATATATATGGGTATCGATTAGCTTGATTAGATAGGATATAATGAAACAAGTTAAATCAAATTTGGTAGATTTTTTGGTCAAATAAAAGTTTGATGGCAATGAGGAGATCAAGGTGCTATTTGAAGATAACAAGTCTTTTGAATAAGTTGATAAATTGATCTTCTTTCACATTTTTTTCCGCCTCTTTGCAGTTTTGTTTTGAATAGGATAGAATCCATTTTTTATCTCGAATGAAGGTTTCTCTCTTGATTTGGTCGGAAAATATTTCTCTCATTTCTTTGTGTTTGTCTGTTTCTCTAAGGAATATCACAAAAGCGAAAAGACACGGAAGATAAATTATTACGAAATGATAATGGTCGTGTACCTATCGTATACTAAATCATCTAGTTGATTTATTTAGTAATCTTGGAAGCTCAAAAGTTATGTTATCTTGTGCTAAACATTGGAATAATTGATGCATTATATTTTTAGTAAATCCCAAATTTTTTTTTTACTAGATTTAATGATATTTTTCAAAATGAATATCTTGTATAAACCACGAGTGTTTGTAACAATTAGAATCTTTGCATTATCACACCAGAAATGTGTATTAGAAATTTTTTTTCTAGTATTTCTTCAGGGTTGTATTACATATAAAAACAAGTACTTGAAACACATATTGTTCAAAAGTAAAGATATAACGATAAAATATTATGACATGAATGAATTTGTCACCTAAGGAATATAATAATGTATCGAATAATAGAGAACTCACTTGGTCTCTACTTAAAAGAATCATTAGATTCGTTTACCAAGTGGTTGTCGATGTGTTGCATGTCCACTCGTAAAATTGACTGTGAGACTATTTCAACCAACGATTTGAGGTTTATGTTGGGTATGACTCTCCTACTATTATTTGATATCTTGAACCTCTAACATGTGATCTCTTTCGATAAAGTTTTGCAGAGTATTGTTTCGATGAGACGTTTTATCCCTTATTAAGGAGAAATGATATTTGTGCATTGTAATTTTTTACTTCACTGAGGTTATTACCCACAGGGTTTTTCAAGTAAAGTTTATACGAGAACGGACCAAAAATATATAACCATAAAGAGAATAATATGCACATCCTCGTGTCAAGCCAATGGTGTTTACTAGCATTGAACTAATACGATCAAGTGAAAATCTAACAGATTTGTTCACTAAATCTTTATCAATAACAATATTCGAGTTACAAGTCCATGAGTAAAGAAGGCATTATAAAAAATGTTTAATATCGCGGTGAAGGAGAGAATATATCTATATTTTGTATTCTTTTTTTCTTCACCGTCGATTTTTTCAAGTGAATTACCTGGTAAGATTGTAATGAGACAGGTTGAATATATGGTATACCCTCCAAGAAATTATATACTCTTTTTCTTTTATCAGGTTTTGTACCAATAAATTTTCTTAGTAATGTTTTGATGAGATAGATTTGTCAGTGAATATTCAAGAAAGGTTATGAAATATTGATATGTGGATATTTTTCGATAAAATTACAACATGGTGAATGACTTTCAACAATTAATGATGAAAGAAACAATTTATGATAAAATAGAAATATGTTAAAAACAGTTTCACAACTATTATATTATAAAACAAAAATTTGTTAAAGATGGTTGCACAACATATTCTGTACATAATTTGATATTCATATTATTACGAAACCTATCCAATTTTAGAAAAATTTAACAAGACTTTATATTTTTCTATATTAGTTATCATCTTAGTTTTATAACAATTATATAATATGTATAATATAAAATAAACTCTTTTGTACATTAATCATTATTAACTTATATATTTTTGTTACGCATGTTAAATATTACAACTAAATATTTTCCCATTTATCTAAACGATTTGAGAAAATAAGAGTTCGTTTAGGATTAATTTTTTTAGAGTTAAAAACGTTTTTCAATCAAAATTAAAATTAAAATATTTATAAAAAGTATTAAAAATATTTTGACATCTAAAATTATTATAAATAATTTTTATAGAGTGATTAATTCAAAAGGTCCAAAACCCAACAGACTTTCTTCATAAGGTACGACCCACTTCACTAACAATTCATGTCCATAATACCCTTCACTGGTTGTGCGACACAATTCTCCGGACTACAACTCGACATGACATAAATTGGTAGGCTATACTACATAAATGTACATCGCACAAATTGGTGGGCTAGACAAAACCCATGAATCTGCCGAACTGAAGTGAAAGACGACATAATTTGGTGGACTTAAATTGCATTATAAGTGTATATTTTATTTGCTAGGTTGTGTTCATTAATTTAGTTGACCCACTACCAAACCCTTAATCTCCATTTTCATTTCTTTTGCCGCGATTCAACATCACCACCATCACACCTTTTGAAACCTTGTTAAAATATTTAGTTCCTATTAAATATAATAAATTATACTTAAATCAGATGATTGTGAAAAAAATGTAAAGTAATAAGATTAGGCTAAAAAATAAATTACTGTTCAAAAGAAAAAGTTAAAATATTAAATTAACTTTTTAAAAGTTTCAATGGTAAAATTGATTTATTTAACCTTAATTTGGATTCTTTAAATGTTGATTTTCTTTTGTCAAACTCCAAGCCACGAAGGCGGCATTTGGCATGTGCAGAAGAGCAGGTTGATGAGAAGTTGAGTGTAAAGAAATTTCCTTTTAGTTTTTGCTCGAATGTGAGATTAGAAAGATGAGTCTCACCTTTAATGGTTAAATCTTGTTTTTTGCATCGAGCGACGGTGTGTTGGGAAGAATTTTTTTTATTTTGGCTTTTGTTTTTAATACGAATGAAGAGATGAGTTTTATTTTATGTTTAATTATAACTAAAATTTTATTTTATTTTTATTTTGTAACGTTATATTAAATATATCATTAGTTTAAAATAATATTTTAAACTTTATTTATTCAAACTTATAAAACAAACTTTTTAAAGTATAATTTGTTAGATTATGAATTTAATTAGTAATTATTTCTTTTTTATAAAATTACCAATTTAGTGTTTTATCTAAAAATAATTTTAAAGATCTAAATTATTTTTAGGAATCTAAAGTTACATCAAGTGATAATTTTAAAAAACAATGCTAAACTATCTTAAATCAATTCTTAGAACATGCATCGAACAATTTTGATCTTTTATGTTTATAATAATGTTTATGCAATGTGGAGTGACCCCATTAAGTCCTTTTCTGATTTTCTTACTTGAAAATTAGACAAAAAAAATGATTTTCATACTTTGCTTTTGTGCCCTTTACATTTCAATGGTGGTTGAATAAGGAAAGCTCATATGATGGGGTTCGAATTATGGCAACCATTAAAATAAAAGTTATAAGTATTTTTTATTAGTGTGGGTTATTACGAAATACACTCTAGTTAACCTCTCTAATAATATTAAATACTAATAATAAATTAATTCCTTGTAGATGCTTTCTACATTGTCCACCTATCCATATACTGTACCTGTTACTATCTGGTCAGCTTTGTTGGGGAATCTCACTATCAATCCCACCTTATTGATCTAACCTCATAAATATTTCCAGCTACAAGTTGAGCATAATTGAATATTGGAAATATTAATTGGAATATTTGGTGAGACAAAATTATGTACATTTTCAGTGGTCCAATAATAAAACAGAAAATTGAATGACAAAAGCTATCAATAATAAATGGTGCTATGCATTGTACTCGTCCCATATGTTTTACTTTGACCAAAAAAAGTTACTAATGTTTTTTGGCGTTTAATAATACAGTTTTTTGGATCGGTAGGAAAAAAATATAGCCGTAGTAGATGAATTGATATAAAAAAAATGAATGTTATTTTTATTAATTTGAGATGTTTTTGCTTAAAGAAAATATAAACTCAACACAATTATGTCATCTCATGTGTTTATTATGTGCATGGAGTGTATTGTCTACTCATTTTTGTCCTTGTAACTTTGAAAAGAAAAATCCAAATCCACACATGGTGATATTATCAAATATCAAAATATGACAACGCATTTGATGGGCTTAGGCGAAGTAATGTTGAAGTAAAGATATACAACCTATGGTCATATAAAATAACATTTCATATGAGATCCTCCGAAGATCAATTTAAGTTGGTCTAAAATTATTGAAAAGCTAACAATTATGCAATTTGAAAGGTTAAATTTGGTGCAAATAGTAAAAAAAAAAAGACCAATACTTATAAAAGATCCTTAGGACTATAGCGATGGTTAGTTAAAAGATCATTATAATTAAAATGTACCTAGAATTTATGTTAGTCATTAAGTTTTAGAAAGTCTTCATTTTCGGATTATTTTGATCTCTTTTGTAACAAAAAAAAAACATTTTTATCAAAATTATTGAATAAGTTAAACTATACAAATTATTTCGATTATATAAAAAATTTATTCGCGTGCTATAGATTATCTCAAGAGCGATAGCTGGTATAGTAATTAGAGTATACCGATGACTAATAGGTTTGTAAAACTTGAATTTTATATAAGTTAAAAATAATTTCAAAACAAAATGGTTCTCATATTATATGTATTAAAAAATTATGTCTTGATAAACATATTTGTAAACTTAAGAGGAATACATACAATTTGTGATTTTAGTAAATATTTGATCACATAATCGATTTTATTTTCTGGATTATAGTAAACGGTTATATTGGAATAACGAGTTGTACATTGTACAATTTGCATGCTCTATCTAATTTTGAAAGTTTGAGATAGTATATATATGTGTGTGTGTGTGTGTGTGCTCGTTAATAAATATCTCAATGAGTTACAATTTAGAGTCGTATCATCATCCATGAAAACTTTGTGAAGGTACAATACAAATAGAATTGAAAAAATGCACACATTAACTTCCTTGATAGTCGTCACTCTGGAAGATGTTTCATCTCTCATAACAAAATTATTTTTTACTCGCTAAATGTGATAAATTGTACTGGCAAAAATTAACTAAATATGTTTTTCTCCTCCAATTTTTTCACTCTTTGAGTTTCTTAAGACATTTAAGTGAACTCAATATAGCGTTCATTTATTTCTCAATATCCAACCACTTTTTCACCTTATTCCAAATGTCATTTGAAAAAGCACATTCGAAGAAGATATGATTATTCAATTCGAATTTCTCACTACACAACCCACAAAGTGGATTCAACTCCATATACACCATCATATCCTTTGTCCTAATTCTCTTTTATAACGTTATTCAAACAATGATTTCATGTTTATGGGTAGATCATGTATCCCGCACAATATTAGTCCAAGGTCTCGAGAAAGATCGGGGATGAAAGACATCATAGGGTTTCTTTAATAAAGTATAACACTCACCACTAGGAAGATCGTTGGTGGAGGATTACCATCTAGATATTATTTTCTCATGTTTCACATTCTCAAGTAAAATTCCAATCTCATCCTTTAACCCCAAAAAAAATTTAAGAACGACAAATATGTTTTCTTCACTTTCCACATTCAAACACTTTGCATCATTAAATATTTTATGTGTTCCCATTTGATCCAAAATGAATCTTTTTGACAATCCTTCATATCTTCATAAGTAGTGCTTTGTTGCAAAAACCTAAGTCTTTAAGTCCAAGATCACTTTCTTCTTTTGGAGTATAAATAATTTTCTAATTGACTTTTGGAAATTTGTCATCCCAATAAAAGTTTTTGCATATACTCACAATTTGATCTTTGCGCACAAATTAGATTCGTAAATATAGACAACTTAAAGCACACTACCCTTTGAAGTAGCGATCTAATGAACTCCAACCGACACGTATATGAAAGAGAATGAGTGTTCCAAAATCTAACATACCCCTCAATTTTATCAATAAGGGATTTGTAATCTCGAGAAAGCAATATCAAAACTTCAAGTGGCACACCCATATATCCAAAAGGCATTTCCCCTTACTAAATTTGTGTAATTTTCAATATGTCTTCAAGCACTTCATTTTTATGCCACATAATAAATGTTCAATTTAAGCATATTTATATGAAGACCCTAACATTTACCAAAAAATTTCAAACTATCCATAAGAATCTTCACTAAATCGGGATCTTCTTCAGCTAGTAACATGAGATCATCAGCACAAACTAAATGCATGATCTTTGCTTTACCAAATTTAGGGTGGTACTTAGATTTGCAAAGTTATTTTTCTTCAATAGCCTCGAAAGATATTCAAGACACAAAATAAATAGTTAAGGTGGGAGAAGTTTACCTTATCTCAAGTTTTTTTTTGCCTTTGAAGAATATATGCACTTCACCATTTAACGCCAAAGAGTATGTGGGAGTAGTTACACACGTTATAATCCAATTCATAAATTTCATCGAAAGCTTGAGACCTTGAAAACCGCAAGGAGAAAATTCTACAAAATTGAGTCATAAGGCTTACACAAGTCAATTTAAATTGTGCACCTTAGGTATTTACTATTGTTATTGTATCTCCTCAATAATTCATGCATAAGATGAATGTTATCGACTATAGATCTTCCAGATGCAAATGCACATCATGATTTATCAACAATATCATCTGAAACCGGGTTCATACGATCCGCAATCATCCTAGTGATGGCTTTATAGATAATGTTACAACATGATATAGGCCTATAATCTTCCACTTTCGTGGGGGTTCTTTCTTCAGAATGAAAGTAATACTCGCATTATTTAGTTATTTAAGCAAAATCCAAAATAAAAGAATTTTCATAATGCCAAAATCACTTCATCACCGATCAAGTCCCATGATTTATCAAAGAAAATAGATGAAAAGCCATCGGACCCAGGTGATTAATCACAAGTGATTTGAAAGATAGGCTCTTTAATTTCTTTGTCGGAACCCTCCTTACAAAGCTCCAATCCTTTCTCTCTTGTCAAGACATTACCCAATCTAAAACCCCTGCATCTACTCTTTCCGTATCAACCCCAAACCTAAAAAAATCTTATTATATTACACAAATGCTTCATGTACTTAAACACTAGAAGTAGTTTCGTCACCACTAGGAAGTTGTACTTTTGCAACTTCGTCGTTTACTTTTCATGATACCATGAAAGAGTTTAGTGCACCGATCGATTTGGAGTTTATACCAACTCTTTGTTTTTTATTGAATAAAACTAACCTCGATTTTTCAAGTCTATACATTTTTTAATCCTCCACAATTTCTTCAAAATTAGCATTTAAACCCATATTTTGTTGGATTCTTACCTTAGCTTACTCCAACACGTCACTTTCCCTTTTAGCTCTCTCTGAAATATGAAAAAATAATATTCAAACTTCTCAAATCTATATTCAATTTTCTAAGCTTTTTGCAAATTGTGTATTGTTGTGTTCTATGGAAAAGCTCCTTGTTCCAACCATTACTAACCATGCTCAACCCACATGTTGAAGAATTTGAAATACATAACTCTGATAACATTATGTAAGAATAGAGACACTATACATGACTGATGATTTGAAACACTTGATTTAGGCATGAACTTCGCATGTACATAGTGATCTGAGACTTCAAGTATCATATTCCACATCGCTCATATTGTAAATCATCGAATCCAGAAGTATTACAACAATCCGCAAACTTATAATAATCACCCATATTTACTACTCTTCCAGGAAATCTCTCATTATGGGAAAGAATGTTGTTAAAATCTCCCATAGGTAGCCATGTTGCTTTGAAAGAAGTCACATTTTAAACCAAGTTCTTCCATAAATCCATTCTTCGAATATTGTCACTAAGCCCATCAAGATATTACCTTACATACAACTTTACAATGTATAGTTATAGGTGTGTGATGTCTCGTCTTTTGTGATAGATTTAAAGACTCGCGAGACATCATTTTGGGGGGTTATTGAGCTTTAAAAAGGGATTATTCCCTAGTTGTGATAATATTTGATTCACTAGCTCATTTTGGATTATATTTGTATGTTTGGATCTTTTTGAGATAACTGTGTGTTAAGTCTGTAACTCCTAGGTACAAGGATGACACAAGACCCCTAGATGAAGCTAAGAAGTCAAAAAGTGAAACTCGACCTTGATTCAAGTTGCAAAGGAACCAAAAAGTCTCCCAAAATGGTCAAGTGCAATTTCTGGAAAAATATCACTGTCGATTTTGAAAAATCACCATAACTAATTGGTAAGAGTTCTAATCAATACCCTACAACTAAAGATATCTCTCTAAGTCTAGGTTTCATAAGAAGAGACGGTTTTTGAATCGAAGTTGAGATGATGGAGTTATGTGAGTTTTCTGAGGTAACCCAGGCATGTCCAGAAGTTGTAGATACATTTTTTGCCACATTTAACCCACCTAAGTGGGCTCACATGGCCAAAAACGTTTTCCCAACATATTACATCAGTTTTCTAAGATCATAGGAGTCACGTATCTTATTTTACAAGATAAAAAATGCTTGGGAGAAGGAGCAAGAGCACCAAAGTCACATTATTTCATTATGTTTTTTGTGTAACTAATTTTATTTTTTTCATATAAGTACTGAATATGACTATTTTAATCTTTGTATTTCCATTTATATTATGACGTAAATCCTTCATAGCTTGAGAATTGCTAAGGGTATGAACCCTAGATTGTGTTTTGGGAATAATTCTTGTTGATTTGGGATTGTTTGTGAATGAAATAAAATAATTAATTAACGATGTTTATATACTTGATATAATATCTAAACCCTTTACCTTGATCATGTAGTGGGTTGGGATAGCATTTTAGACTACACCTGGGAGGGGGTTGAGATGTGGAATTAGTTAATGAACGTTTGATGCTCGTCTTGAACCAGGAGGTCTAGGCTAATTGGATAGTCAATGGGGTAGGCTCTTAAACATTGGAAGGCTTTATATGGTCAAAAGAAGAGAAGTGACTAACCGCAAGTGTACGGGTCGTTCCAAGTAATAGATAAATAATACGGGATTTTCGTCTCCACGAGGATTGAGATTAGACTTAAATGTTTAAATAAAAGGTAGACCTAACTGCTATATAAATAAAATAGACATATTTGTTTCGTTTTTTCTTAAGAAACTACTAACGTGATAATAGAAATTAAAGTAATAATTAAAACTAAATTAAACTAAGGAAGATTATGCAAATATTAGAGATATACTTGAGTCTCGCTAGGGAGTCACCAAAGTTAACAATCTAATGCATTCATTTAAGGGTAAATTCGGTATTTTAATATTAGTCGGGACTCCAATATCTTTCAAACTCCTGTTAGGGTAGACTTAGGGGCTATCCTACGGTAATACTGACCCCGTCAGGCTGACTATGAACTACCTACAGATGATTAAGATTTTACCCAATTAACTATGTGGTTAGTTAAGGTCGTCGGGCTCAATAACAGACACCACACGTCTCTATCCTAGTTCAATAGTTAACCCCCCCCCCCCCCCCATTCTGGATGATCACCGCCACTAGCAAATAGCCTAATTAATAAAACATATCTGTAATTGGTTTCAAGTTATTGATAGTGAATAAGTGCAAGAATAAAATCAATATGCAAATACGCAACTCAATTTAAATTGAAATAATCCCAAATTAGAAATACATTAAAGTAGAAACTAAGGTTCATCCCCATAATAAGAGTCTCAAGTATTAGGTGTTTAGCTCATAACTGAATAAATAAAATAACTACAACTAATAAAAGAATAATAGAAAGTAAACTAAGAAGAACCTAACATATGGAATGATTGAGTTGTTGTTGGGGAAGAATGGTCTTTTCCAGCTTCTACCATTTGCTTCCAAACGTTTTGCCTTTTCCTTCTCCCAAAATATGATATAATATGAAGCTTGATTGAAAGTTAATAATTTATTAGGTCTAAGGATCCTTTTATAGAGAGTAAAAACAGATTAGGCCCATCTAGGGCTTAATTAAGTGATTAAGGGCCCAAATCCGTTTTAATAAATTTGCACTGCTATACACTACTTCAGTAAAAAGGTTATAACTTTTGCATAGTAAGTCCAAATCCACTGAAACCACTTCTCAAGTTTATCTAACTCAAAGGCCCATATTTTTTTATTTGAACCACTTAGTCATAATTTGTACCATTTAGGCTTAGGAAGGGCTACAAGTCACGATTGTTTAGTTTTTAGGACTCCTCTACCTCCACTAAAGTTATGTCTGTCGCTCCTTTAACACTTCTTTTTTATATTGAACTTCAATATTCACTTATTCTATTCATATTAATGCCTCATAGCATTCATATAACTAAGAATTTCACAATAAAATACACGAATTAACGCACAAAAGCTCTAAAAGCACAAATAATTCAAATACGAAGGAAGAAAGTGCATTATATCAAATTATGACAATAAATCGGTTAACGAATTCCAATTGCAACCTAAAATGATGTCTCCAAAGGGTGTTTTTCTCTCACAAAAAAAGGATACATCAACAGGGTAGGCTCTTAAACATTTGAAGGCTTTGTGGGTTAACTCGGGAGAGGTCCCTATAGACGGAAAATAGTTCATATCTACTTAGGAGGGTTTTAGTTTGAAAACTAAAACCATACGCATAATAATTGAGAAAGCAACATACAATCACAGAAAACATGAATCCTTAAGGACCAGTTCAAGACAGCAAAAATCACGTTAATAGTTAAGGAGCCTGCAATAAAAAATTATCTAATGTAAAATAATATGATGAACATGCTTGATAATGGAGTAGATAAGAAATTGAGACCCTTGTAAAATAGAGGGGAGGTCGGCAAAATCACACACCACCATTATGACATGGTGTTAAAACCACGAAGTCGCGTACCTTTGTCCATGATACTTGTTCTGCTAAACTGGTAGCATTTCCAAATTGATTTACTTCAATTGTTGTCTTCTTGAGACTGAAATTTGTAATACCTCATTTCAAGTGAGACTTAATTTTATTCGTTTTATATGATCTTGAATAGTGAGGTGTTGATGGTAAGCCTTGGGTGTGAAGTAATTTACACCCCCAAAGTTATTCCCTACAAGTATATATGTCAGTTAAAGTATAGATGGATAAATCTAAATACCTTGATCCCCGAGTTGTGACATGCATATGATTCACTATGATTTAAGGTAATTTGGATTCAAAATATTAAACTAGATTCCATAGTCCAACTAAGTCTCGCTCTAGTAAGATATTATGTAACATCGTAGGCTTATAACCCTTTCCCAAGTGATCCTAATATCTCACAAGCGTAATAAACCCTAATTTAAGATATATAAAAGCAAGTATTTGAACTTAAATTAGTATCACTGTGGATACTATGTTGATACTAATTTAAGTTCAAAACTTGCTTTTCTAGTTTAAATTACCGTTACGTCAAGATTGTATATTCTTGCCTCAATGATATGGCCTCAGCATGATGATGGCTTGTTGTGGTGAAGGTTCGACCTTGTCACGTTTAATCATGACTAACACTTCTCCACTTGTGTTGGCTCATTTCTCGTGATTGCTTTGACTTAGATTTCTTGGGGCTTTCCTAAATGTTCTCCTCATTGTTTCGAGCTCCTATCCTCGCATCCCGTTAATTGTATCGTCTAAATGTTCATAATGAATAACCAAGATAGCCCAAAAAATTCACAAAGACATTATCGCCTCGAGAAAGCTTAAAATGCTTGAATAAAACTTAAAAGCATGTGATTGACCTGATATTGCAAACAAAGAGATATCTTGGGCATATGAAATATTATCACACAAAGTGAGACAATACTTGATTAAAGTAGTGATCATGCTCTTTCTTTTATAAGAGTTTGTGAGCAAGTGAGACCAATGTCTACAACTTAGGGCCCAACCGTACTTCAAAGCTTACATGTTTTATATGTAATTGCCACAACAATTCATTAACAAATTTTAACCAAATAAATCGTGTTATCTCATAATTCGACTTTAATTACAAATTTTCTGACGTGAATTGAACTTTATATGTTTAGTATTAATTGAGTCCCAAATAGGTGTTTCATCTATGCAAGTAATGATAATGTTGAGAGAATTATTTTATTGAATAAAATTGTTGATTGGAGTAACTTATATAGTCAAGAGAAGATGATTTTTCTTGGAGATTTTAATGATATCTTGAATGTTGAAGATAGATTAAATTGTGATACACTCTCTAATAGCTCTATTTGGTTTAATGAGTGTATTGATGATGCTAAACTCTATAAGCATCGTTATGGAGGTAAATTCTTTACTTGGACTAACAAAAATATTTTAGGCCAGCTTAGAGCAAGTAAAATAGATAGAGTTTTTATTAACTCAAAGGGTATGGACTCTGATCAATCTAGTGTGCTCATTGTTTCTCCATCCACCTCAGATTACTATACACTGAAGATTGTTGTTAGAGAGAACAAAGAAACTAGCCCACGCTCCTTCAGATTTTTAAATGTTTGGTCTACACATGATGATTATCTTGACATCATTAAAACAACATGTAGTATTGAAGTTAGTGGTAATTTCACGATTCAGTTTTGCATGAAGAAAAAGGAGGCCAGGAAAAATATAAAAATTCTGAATTGCAAACACGTTAAAAAAAATCTCATCATATTAATGAGATAAAGAAGAATCTTGAAGTTATTCAGCTGAATATCATGGGAGGTACTCAAGACATTGCTACTCTCAATGAGTAAAATTCTTGTTAAAACTCTTAAGGATACCATTTAGTTGAACCTGAAGTCTTAAAACAAAAATTATAGCTACTTTAATCAATGATAATGATTGTATTTCTCTCTACTTTTACAAAATGATCAAGCGTAGAATGGCTAGGAATTGTTTTTCAACTATTATTAAAGAAGATAGTAGTATGATTAAAGATCCTGATCTCATATGTAACTATTATTGCTACATTCACTAAGGAAAAAATTAAAAGTGCTATACTCTCTATCAATGATCATAGAAGTCTAGGGCTAAATGGAATGAATACTTGCTTCTACAAAGCTTCTAGGAGTATTATATGAGATGACTTTTGTAAGGCTATCAATCAATTCCTTTCTACTAGTGAATTGTTAAGCCAAGTAAATGCTATCAACATTGTTTTGATCCCTAAAGAAAAAAGTCTTCTAATGTCAAAAAGTTTAGCCAATAGTTCATGTAATACCATCTATAAAGTATAATCCAAGCTTCTCTCTAACGGGTTGAAGATTATTCTTAATTCTATCATTTCAATAAATCAATCTGCATATGTTGGTGGTAGGTTCTTGTGTGACAATATTCTAGTTGCTCAAGACTTGATTTTAGGCTATAACAAAAAGAATATCTCTCCAAGATGCACTATCAATTTTGATCTACAAAAATCTTTTCATAGTATGAATTGGGATTTCTTGATCAACTCTCTAATATCTCTTGGCTTTCCTGAAATATATATCAAGTGGAGCAAAATGTTAATTGGTACTCCTAACAATTCTATTTGCATCAACAGTAGGATTTTTGGTTATTTCATAGGGAGAAAATGTCTCAGACAAGGAGATCCGTTTTATCCGTATCTATTTACTATTTGTATGTAAGTTTTAATAGGCATATTTCAACATATTTCTACCAAGAAGGACTTTAGTTTCATCTTAAATGTAGTCAATTAAGCATTGACCACATGATTTTCCCTGATGACTTACTCATCTTCTTGAAAGCTGACAAAAACTCCTCTCATATTGTAAAATATGGGCTTGATCTTTCTCTAGAACCAACGGCTTGAAGATTAACTATCATAAAAGCAAGTTATACTATGGTGGCACTATAAATTAGTATCAAGTTGATATTTCTTCTATTTTGAATATCAATATTGGCTCCATGTCAATTAGATAACTATGTGTGCCTCTAAATTCAAAGAAACATAGTGTATCTGTTGGTAATTTTCTTATTAAAAATATTTCTCAATGTATTACTACTTGGAATTCAAAGTTAGTCTCCTATGCAAGTAGAGTGAGCTAATTAAAGTTGTGCTTATAAGAAAACTCATGTTTTGGTGTAGGGTCTTTTTACTACCTAAATTGGTCATTTATAAACTTAATAAAAAAATTGCCATCTAGTTTGGAAAGGTAATTTAGATGGTGCACAAAGATCTAAACTATATTGGACAACTGTGTGTACTAAAAAGGAATTTGGAAGCCTTAATATTCCTAATATTAAAGATAATAATATTGTTTGCCTCTCATATACCTTATGGAGAATGTATTCTAATAGTGACAACTTATGGAGCAAATGGACTAACAACAACTTAATAAAAAACAATTGTATATGGAGCTTAGATAAAAAAAACTTCATACATGGATATGGAAGCAATTGCTTAAAATTAGAAGTAATGCATTCAAATTTATTCATCATAAAGTCAATAATGGATAGATTACTTTCATTCTATGGGATAAATGGATTAATATGAAAGATATTTCTATTATTCTCAATAAAGATATTAACAACATGGATCAAGATGTAATAAAACCAATATTCTAAAAATCGGCCTAGGCGCTAAAAGGTAGTGTAACTTCCAGAAATGGCCCTGGTGGCCTCCAAGCGGTCCCAGAAGGTCCTTGGCGGAATTAGGCGGCGCCTAGGCGGTCTGAAGCTAAAAAACTAAAAAAAACTATTTTTTAATATAATAAATATAAAAAATTATTTTTTAACACAAAAAATTATGTAAATTTGTTTTAAAAATTATATAAACCTAAAAAATATTTAAATAATCAAAACCGCCTAGCAACAAATCGCCTAGGCTCCGCCTAAGCGCCCGCCAAGTCCCCTAGGCGCTCAAAGGTGGTCGACCGCCCGCCTAGCGCCTAGCACCTTTTAGAACACTAGATAAAACTGTTATGATTGTTATGGTCATAACAGATGGAAAATCCCTCCAATTATAGGTGATCTTCTTCCTCATATTTAGAATATCACTCTTACCAATCACAAGGACAAATTCTATTGGAATTGATCAATTAAGAATAAATTCTCCTTCAGAAAAACACTTAAAAAAGTCAGTGTTGGAAGTGTACTTGTTGACTAGAGCAAATTTGTCTGGGCTAATAGCTGTACACCTTAATTTTTCTTAAAATCTTGGCTTGCTTGTCATAATATACTATTTATAAAATAGAGAATGTTTGAACGGGGTCTCCTAATCAACCCTAATTGTTAATTCTTCTTTATTAGTGCTGAAGATCTTGATCATCTGATGGTTTTCTTATTCTTTCACTAATAGGATTCTTAAGAAAGTGCACATTAATATCTCGATTGTCTATAATCCTACAAATTAGACCAAGTTAATTTTTGAATTGAAGAATTGTTTAAGAAAGGAGATGACTTTTATTGTAGGAGTGTGCCTTACTACCTTCATCTATCGCATATGGACCGAATGAAATCTCCGATTCCATCAAGTAGAATCCATGACTAAAGAACAAGTGATCAATCGACTACATTATCTCATCTCAGTCAAGCTAGAGAAAAGAGATTTTAAAGGGCAAAATAGCTCGGTTATTGCTGCTAGACTAATTTGATGCTTTGGCGCTTTTTGCATTTTCCTACTTTATTATAATTGCCTCTCCCCTAATATTTAGGCAAATGTTATTTAAGGTCGTTTATGTTTTACTTTACTAACTTTTCTGATTGTATGTAAAAGATAAAGGGTGTTTGACCTTTATTGAATGAATATTGATTTGCCGATAAAAAATAAGTTCCAAATACGAAATTGGGAATTTTAAAATAAAGTGTAATCCTATTAAACACACCAACTCATATTGTAGGCGTATTTTGATCTTTTTGTAATTGACCTCGATGTACGAGTAAGTAATAAAGGGTCACGTTTTGAGGATCAAAATAAAAAAAGGAATCTACTACTGATCTCGATGTACCGGCTAATAATAAAGATCCAGATTTGAAGAAAAAGGTCAGATAAAACAAGATCTATGACGGATCTCGATTAACTAATAAAGGGCCAAATTTGGAGAGAAAACGTAAGATAAACCGGGATCTATCAAAGGACAAAATTCAGACATGTCAGAAAACTAGCCAATACTTTGCACACGTAATAAATGGCCAGATTTGAATAAAAAGTCCAGATAAAACAAAATCCATTGTTGATCTCGATGTATGATTAACTAATAAAGGTTCGGATTTAGAGAAAAAAAGTCAGAGAAATCGGGATTATCAAGGGACCAAATTTGGGCACGTCACAAAAATAGCTAAGCTGTCAATTTCTATCTAAACGTCACCACCGACAGCCATGATACGACATATTTGTTTGAATTTTTTTCCGAACAAGACAATCTTATGATATAATGAGTGTCAATAAGTTTGAAATTGAAATTAGTAATAAAACTTTAATGAAAATAAATCAGGCATCTTTTGGATATACTCCCCTAACTTTATTGTAAAGGATCGACAAAATTTATACTCTGTATGTCTAAGTTTATTTGTCTATACTTAATATATTTTTCCATTTTTCCAATATTACCCTTACCGATATACTATACTAATTTATGTATCCAATAAGAGTAATGCTGGATATCACCCCAAATCACATCGCCTTAATATCACCTCCTAGGTGGATTTCAAATTAACCAATCATATGATTTCTCTTTCCTGACTTATCATTTTCTCTCTCCTTTGTGATTGGTCCACCTAGGAGGTAATATTAAGGCAATGTGATTTGAGGTGATATCCAGCATTACTCATCCAATAAAGATGAATGATAAATAAGGGTAATCTGTAAAGTTGGGTGTCAATTAATGAATCTTTTAAAATTACGTATATAAAAAAAGATGGTCAGCTAAACTTTAACGGATGGAATAATACAGTAGCTAATTAATAAATATAAAAATTAATTGCGAACATTTAAACCTATCTTTTTTATGACGACAAAATCACAAATTTAAAATATCTTAACAACTATTTAGGTTACTTATTCAAAAAAAAAATTATAATTATATTAGTGGATGAATTACAGATCCCCCCTTATGTTATGTTAAATGTAAAAAACCCCTATTAGACATACACATAAGAGACCTTGCAGTTTCAAACTTAGTGCAAAATGAACTATTAATTATAGTTTATTTTTATGTATCCACCCCTACCATGCCTCACCTTATTTCATTACTTTCCCAACAAATCAGAAGAACCCCACCACTAGTGTTTGATAGAGCAAAAAACGGCATAATGTCGTTCTCAGTGTTCGACGACAACGCTTAGTGTTTAAAATAAGTCTGTTCAGTACTTGATGAATTCTCTCAGTTTCATATCTGATCATACTCAATTTCATCACAGACTGTAGTCAATGTCACCGTCGGTCGTACTTAGTGATAGTTATAAGCTCTAGTCCTACTTAGTATCATTAGTGTGTAGATTTAAATTATGAAAAAATTATTGTTTTTATTTAAAGATAGTTTAAGTCTTTTGCAACCCCTTTGGCCAAATAAACTATCACGCAAAATCATTTGATTTGAAGACCTTTTCTTGAAAAAAAAAAGAAAGATTTGAAGACCTTTTCTAAATGGTTATAAGTTAAAAATATGGTGTCTACCACACTTTTTAGCAAATTGTAAGGGTAAGTATGCAAATTACATTTTTCTTCTTTTTTCTTTTTTCTTTTATGACGAATATGCAAATTAATTAAAAGAAGAAAACAAACAACTTTTTCCATAACTTTTTTCTTTTGACTTTTTTTTATTCACATGAAAAACACCAAACCTTTATTAAACCCCACACCTCATCTCCAAACCAAACTTAGTCACCCCTCCTATATAGTATTTCATTTGCATGCTTTTGTTCTCTTCTCAACACTCCATTACAAATCAAACGCACATATAGACACTATATATACGTGTCTTTGCCATGGCTGTTGATTCACGGCATCTTAATCTTCTTTGCAACAGGTAATCCTTTTCTATCAATCTCTCTCTATATATATCTATCTGTGAATCTTAACATATATGCTAAACGTATTTGTTGTGTTGAATACAGAGAAATGATCACAAACAATGGAATCGAAGGCCAGCAAAATATATACAGTAATGCCGGAGTTAGGTACGGTGTACCGATGTACGGTTCTGAATCTGTGCCGGCTAAAACAATGAAAGCTGCCGAGAGTGGCTTAACTTATGGTTCTAGAAAGCGATCTAGAGATGATTTTCAGAATTGCAACCACCTCCTCCACTCCCCTGCCGCCGTGAGTTCTTACTCTTTTCTCGGCGAAGATGTTTCGGTTCAGATCCAGCAACAGCAACTTGAAATCGATCATTTCATCGCTCAACATGTACGGATTACTGAAAACTTTATTTATATTTTTAACTTATATACTTATGTATGTATGTGTATGTAAATGAACAGAATGAGAAAGTGAGAATGGAGATTGAAGAGAGAAGAAAGCGAAATTATCAAAGGATGTTAATTTCCGCCATTGAAGGGAGTGTGATGAAGAAGCTGAAAGAAAAAGAAGAAGAAATTGAAAACATAGCGAAACTAAATTACGCATTGGAAGAACGAGTGAGAACGCTATGTTACGAGAATGAAATGTGGAGAGATTTAGCTCAAATGAATGAAGCTACAGGTAACGCTTTACGTGAAAAACTTGAACAAGCTCTTGCTCAAGGCTACCAAGTCGGTGGAGATACAGCGTTACTAGACGATGCTCAGTCTTGCTGCGGCAGCAATTACGAGGAAGACCGTACAGGTCAACGACGTTCATTGTCAGATAACGTTAACAGTGACGGAAGGATGTGCAGAATCTGTGGGAAAGGAGAATCATGTGTGTTGCTTTTGCCGTGCAGACATCTTAGTATGTGTGCCGTTTGTGGATCGTCTATTAACATTTGCCCGGTCTGTAAAACAGAAAAAAATGCTAGTCTTAATATTAATTTTTGATAGTTTGGGGGGTCAAATAGTGATAAACAATAAGAAGCTAAAAATATTGGGGAATTTCTTTTTTTTGTTACTTTAGCTTTATTATTTTAATTTCTTTTGTAACTATTAAATTACTTTTTATGTGTTTTGAATATTTCTTGTTATGTTTACATTTACATTTCCTTTTATTAGTTGTTCATCCAACAAGTATATTACAGTTATATTAGGGGCATATATATAACAAAATAAATAAAGATAGAAATTAGTCGGTCACATATATGGTAGTAGTTATTTTATTATTTTATAACCGTTATAGTGATATATAAGAAATATTTAATAGAATAACTTATTGCATTTACCATATAGAGTCATTTTTTCATCCACTACCAAATAAAGTTCGAGATGTACCATGTACATTCTAATCGAAATGTTATATTTACTTTTTTGGGGTGGAAGGTAAATCTAGTAAAATGTCATATTTATAGATATTAACCTATTTTTACAACTATTGTATCCAGAATTGATTTTTTTTTAAAACTAAATTTGATAAATACGAACAACTAGAATTTTACCTTTTTAAATGACCAAAAAAAAGTAGAAATGTTATCATGTTTGTATCACTTTTCTATTTGTGTCTAGATTGTGGAGTAAAAGATAACCCAAATAAAAATTATTCCTACCTAGATAAGAAAAAATGAAAAAGGTTATTCCTACCTAGATAAGAAAAAGGGGAAAAAGTTATTCCTACCTAGAAAAGAAAAGATAGATAATAATGTAAGTAATATACAATAGAATGTAAATATAAAAAGAACGTAAAATAATCAGGAAAGAAATTTAATTACGAAACACTTAAGCAACACACAAAACTTAATAAAAACATTAACATATATGTATGGATGACTTTTATATATATATTAGTATTAGAATAATTTATTAAGTAATGATAAATAATATTTAAATTTATATTATCTAAAATATTATTTATAACGTGGTGTAATTTAAGTGGATATAAATTATTAATTTATTTGTTTTTTCGATTTAGTTGATAATTACTTCTGTTTAAATCACGTCACATTTTACACTGTAAATTGGATAATAAAAATTTGATGGGTATAAATCAACAATTTTATTTATACGGTGGTGTTGTATCTTAAGTTAATATACTGAGTAATTTCTTACATAATTAAAAACAATTTAAATAGATATTTTTGAAATATATAATATTAATTACGGTTATAACATTAGAATAGAAGTTTGCCAAATCAATTGTAGGAATTAATTGGGCAATCCTGATTTATCTTAGGTGATTGTGTTTTTGATAAAGATGAGCTGAATAATCAATATGATGACACCAAATTTCACATAGGAATGTGAGGATAATTTAATAATTCTTGATAAAGATTTAGTGTAAACGCAAATAATATTTAATGGTTTGTCATTTTGTGATAAAAATTATCCAAATAAATATTTTTAAAATTTTAAAATCAATAACATTATAAAAATCGGGTATGATTTTAAATGTGACAGATAAGTTCAAAATAGGATACGCATATATATTTTTAATTTTTTGTCTACGGAGTACACGTGTAACAATTTTTTAATTAATTTTTATAAATTAGAATTTATTGGTTTAAAATGGATTCTTATTTATTAGATAATTAATGTTGGATAATATTATAAATAAAAATAATGTAAATAAAAATAATTTATTAGATAATTAATGTTGGTTTAAAAGTTTTTAATTTAATTAGTTGTAGTTAGTTTAATTGGTCAAAATTTTGGTTATTTTTTTTAAATAGTATATATTTAAATCGTATTAATAACACTAAATTTAAAAATAGTTCGTAAAAATAAATAGAGTTTTTATCCCATATCAGCAAATTAAGAACCTTATTAATTAACCACTGGGACTAGCTCAGTGGCCAGGACCCTATTTCTCAACTAGGAGGTACAGGGTTCGAATCCCCTCAACCGTGTTATTTCTTGAGCCCTTAAAGGGGGTAAGAAAAAAAAAAAAAAACCTTATTAATTTCTCACGAGTACATTCAAATTCATAGAACCTGTCCTATCTTTTCAATGTGCATATGCTACAAAACCAATATTATTAATTTTACTTTCGGATTTTTAACGTGAAATATAAAGTGTGCCACGTAGGACTCCTGCAAACGTTAATATTGTCGTTGTCTATTTGAAGTAATATAGATACATACACAGTGTAATGTACCAGAGGCTGCTGATATATGTATACAAACAAAATAGTAATAGTAGGGATGATATGAATTAAGAAATGGGTCCCACTAGGTTGAAAAGCCCAACCTTCTGACACCATACCAGTACATTTTCATTTGCATTGATGCGCACGGCTTTGTTTGGGCTTTCACAGATGATGATGATGATAAAGATGTGAAGTGGGCCCCTATATTAGGTATATGATTTTTTGGGTCAGAGGTAGCAGACACTCAGTATCTGTTTCCTCTGATACATTGTCTCCCAATATCATGTTAAACCATCCCCATGGACCATTTTGTACGGATAACACAATTATTATGCCTCTTTCATTTCATTTCATATTTTAATGATAGGTAAAGAAAAAATATATATCTGGACAAAAGGTAAAAAAATATTTAAAATTCGCAAAGCATTATATTGGGTATATCTTTTTAGATCAATGTCAATTCAAAAATTGTTCGAAAAATTTGTATGTTATACTACTCTTAGTCATCGAAACTTTTTATCTTACAGTTAACTAATGTTTATATGCATTACTTTTACATAGATATGACATTTCATATGATTGATAATATTCATAATACTTCAAAGTTAGGGGATGATTTAGTGCCCGTTTGGAAGTGCTTTTTTGGAAAAGCACTTAAAAGTGCTTTTAGCATTTTAAAAGTTTTTTTGACTTTGAAAAGCACTTTTTTGAGAAGCACCAAATAGGTGCTTCTTAAAAAAAGCACTTAAAATAATTTTAGATTCCAAAATTATTTTTAATAATTTTTTTAAATTTTGAATTTTATTCTAAAAGCGCTTTTTTACTCCAAAATAAGCACTTCCAAACGGGCCCTTAGTTACTTTTGACTCAACTTTTTTTTTTTTCTATGCACATCAATGAAGATTCATTCACATCTTAAGACCATTATACAGAACATATATTTTTTACTAAACTCGATTCTATCTTATATGTCTTTGGCAAATTTACCTAAAAACTTATGGTACATATTCCTAAAGAGTAATAATATATACCACCCAAATTCATACCACCCAAATGTCACCCAATGACGTTACGTGAATTGGTTGGTTGCAAATTGTTAATATATTTATTTTCTTGATTTGATTAAAGATTTGTAACACACCAATTTACGCCACGTCTTTGGGTGACATTTGGGTAGTATGAAATTGAGTGGTATATATCATTACTCATTCCTAAAAACAATACCAATATTTGTTATAATGCTAGTAGAACTAAATCATTCGTTGATATTTCAGTTTTGCATTAAATGGCGGCTTAACCCATTTTGTATTTATAATCTAAAATTTAAATGCCATCTAACCATTCAAACAGAAGTTGTGCGAAAAATCATGTTGCTCTTAGCTCTCTAGGACAACCATGTGACTCCCGTAAATACCAACTACCACTTTATACCCTTCAACAAGCTAGCATTGGACAATATTTTAGCCCATCAATTTAGGCTACCACTACAATAAAACGTCTCCCCTTCAAACCATCAATTATCATAAGTTCAGTTGCTACCACAAAACCTAGATCATGTTTCAGTCATAAACCACATGCACAATGGTCTCGAACCTCCCAACATCTAATACACTTAAGTGACAAAATTGCTCACCACATGGTTAGTAGGCTATCCATTACAACACTTCGTAGTAGTATATGTACCTTCTATGAGTATTTGAGGAGGAACATGGCTCTTCGTGTATCATCAAGTTTATCCTAGATAGATCTAAAACCTACTTATAACATCTACCTTGTATCCTCCATCTGATTCACACACATCCATTATTACCCTTCCATGATGTTCGTACACGTCCTTAAATGCTACAATTTAGTTTACACATGCAAAATCCCATTCATAGTGTATGTGTGCTTCAGTGACCTAACCCACATGTCATGATCTTCAATAATTTTCAATCCCAACTTGGAGATGAGTGCCTTATTGCAGTTATGAGCATCCCTGAAACCTAGTCCATAGTTCAGCTAGCAAAAAGCAAAGATAAATTATAGCGGTTGACTTGCTAACAAATAGATGTTCAGTTCTATAGGAAACAAATCCCCTAAGAATAGTGGTGGTAGCTCTTGGGGGATTTGTTTCCCCAATATATCTCATTTTTTTAATATGTACCATTTTATTATTTGATGAAGCAAAGGTTAATAATATTTTTTTATATCTATATAAAAGTAAGTATTAAAGAAAAATAAAATATTTTTAATAAAATTATAAAAAATGAAAAATGTGATTTACATTTTAAAAAATGAACAATACGATTAAATTGTAATAAAAACTAATAAAAATAATGGCTCAAAGCGAAAAAATTCTCTTTATTCATGTTCACAAGTTCATCCAATGCGACAAGATGAGAGATAAAGACAAAAATTGAAAACTATACATAATTGACCTATTAACGTGCATAAAAAGAATACTCGAGCGAGTAAATAGACTTTTTCTTTTTAGAAAAGTATAGGTAAAAGTATAGTAATTTGACAATGAAAAGTGGTGAGAAACGTAAAGCATCTTCTTTTTCTCATCCGTTCAAAATAAAAATTACTACTAGAGTGGAGGAGGTGGTGGCGTCATGAGGTGTAGCTTATAAGATATAAGAGTTGACTGCCTGTATTGTATATGGCCATGGGGTCAGCTTTTATCTCAAGTCATTGTCAAAGGTGGGGAAATAAACTGTATATATAGTACCATTATTACATCGAAAACAAATACTCATAATAAATAGTAATTAATAAGATCTTTTTTTTGGTCATCATGTTTATGAGTAAGATCAAATATGAATGTCAATAGGTGGTATGTATATAAGGGTATACCTAACGATTTTTCAGTTTTTAGATGAGATAATTACACCTAGGGTCTTGACTATACCCTCCTCTTCAAGATGGGGACCTTGCCTAGAGTCTCTTCTTACTAAAGATCTCAGTAACTTTTTAACACATGAACCCCAAAACCCCATTTACTAGACTACTCCTCTTTTGTTTTTTTTATACCTATATATACTAATTAATCTATTACAATTTCATTTACATTTCTATATTACTCTCCTTTTTATCTCTCTCTCTCAAAACCACCGCCACCACCACCTTAACACCACCATCGCGCAGCCCTCAAAACCACCGCCACCACCACCTTAACACCACCATCGCGCAGCCCTGGACCACCATCGCGAAGAATCACTGAAGCACCATAGCAAAGAAGCACCACCATCTCTCTCTCGTTTTCCTGCTTCTTCGAACTGGATCGGAGCTTCCAGATCCGCCGTCACCGGAGCTCAAAACAATACGAGCAGATCTGGACCACCATCGCGAAACCCTAGCAGCTCCGGTGGTCACAAATAGCGCAGCAACATAGAGGGAAGACGAAGCCTATTCAATGGCTGCTTGATGGCCTCTTCAATGGCTCCGTTCGAGCTTCGCTGGTGTTGGTGTGGTGGCGATTTCGCCGGTGCTTGGGGTGGCCACGCGTGAGAAGAAGCGAGTCACGGAGGTTCTGTGGTGTTGGTGTGCTGCAAACGGGTGTTGTTTTGTTGTGTTCTCGGTGGTGTGAAGGTGTGGTGGTGCTTCATTGATTCGGAGTTATGTTTCAGTGCAGTGGTGGTGGTGCTTGTTGGAGAAGAGGTAGCTGGAGGTGGTGGTGGTGGTGGTGCGCCGAGATGGTGGTGATGCTTCATTGCTTCGGAGTTACGTTTCACGCGTGAAGCCTTCTTCTTTTTTTTTTTTTTGTTTAGTTTGAAATGGTTGACCAGATCTAGATCTGGTCAAACCACTTAATGTTTTTAGTGTTTTTTTTTTGTGTAATAAATTGTGTAAATATGATTATTTAAATAATATTCAATTTTTTTAGTTTTTTCAGCCTTCTTTATTTATCCCTTGTTGTGTGTTTTAATAGTATTCCCCATATTCTAAGAGTACTCCGACTTTTTTTAAGAGTACTCCGAGATTTTATAAGAGTACTCCGACATTTTCTTAGATTACTCATTTAAATATATAGAGTACTCAGCAAATTCTCGGAGTACTCTATGTTTTTCTCGGAGTACTCTATGTTTTTTTCCGGTGACCGTGACTGGTGGTCGGTGGTCGGAGGTCGGTGTTTGGATATATAGAGTACTCATTTAAATATATAGAGTACTCAGCAAATTCTCGGAGTACTCTATGTTTTTCTCGGAGTACTCTATGTTTTTTTCCGGTGACCGTGACTGGTGGTCGGAGGTCGGTGGTCGGAGGTCGGTGGTGGAGGTCGGTGGTCGGAGGTCGGTGGTCGGTGGTCGGTGGTAGGTGGTAGGAGGTTGGAGGTAGGTGGATAGTGGTAGGTAGAGGAGAGAGAAAGAGTGACATCACACCTTTTTGTCTTTTAATGATAGTAAGGGTAGGAAAGACTATTGTCAAAATTGAGGCCCCTAAGAAGAATGTCATTTAAGAAACTACTCTATAAAGAAGACAATTTGTCTCCAAGACCCTATATATAATTCACCCTTTTTAGATTAAACTATCTCATTTTCTAATATCATAGTTTCATAGTATACTTCCAATCCTGATTCTATTTTAATAAATTAATTAATTTTCTATTCAAATTTTATTTAAATATTTTTTTAGTTTGGAAATATCAAAAAATTAACAATAAGTTAATAATATTATTAATTATTTCATTATTAAAATAATTTGTAAAGCAGATTTATTTAAAATAAATTGTAGAGCAAAATTATTTAAAATAAATTGTAAAGAGATTTATTTAAAATAATTTTTTACTTTCTTATTAAAAACTAAAAATAAGAATTACAAAAGATAATAATAAAATAAAAAGTTAGTAAAAAGGAAAAAATATAACAAATATATTTTAAAAAATAAAGTAAGAAAGAGATAAAAAAAACTAATAAAAAAAATAAAAAAAGGGTAAGAAAATCAAACGTGTCCATAAATATAAAATCATATAAATCGAGATGTGTAAAATAAGATTCTATACAATTTAAAGACGGATAGAAATATAAATTTATTAATCAAACTTTAATAATAGCAAAAAATTATTATACGAAGCTTGTTGGACACTGTCTAAATATTAAAATATGGTATGATAAATTTAGATTTTGGAGTTATTAACTCGGTTCGAATTTGCACTACTAGATTGAATGACCAAGGTCTTGTCCAGTGAGTTAATCCCAACTAGTTGATAATTCTTTTGGACAAAGAGAAAGTGATAAACCACAAATGGTTTTGTTGGGATAAAATCATAAAAATACTAGTTAAGCATTTCTCTTGGTTAAAAGAATTAGGTATTTTTACTTCTACCAATTATTTAAATTTTGGTAAGTGAGTGTCTCTATAGAGATACTTATCGCCGCTCGATCTCTGTACTAACTATTCTAATTGTTAATCTTAATTAACAAAAATATGTAAATACCTTCGTATATAATTTAGATCGTTAACGATTGAATATAAGAGTTTCAATTTTAGTATTTTTAAAATTAAACCTTATGTAAATTTAATTATGTTTCCCATACAACTGAGGTTTAAATGACCAGTAAGTATCAAGTACTTACTAGACCCTTTGATTTAGGAGTAGACCATCCACACCTATCGCCCGTTAAAAGTTTCCAAAGATCGTCCACGGAGCCACATATGACACCGGGGCCTCTTCGCTAGCTGGTCCTCTATTTGCTAACCAATTCATGGAATAATTCGCCTCTCAATACGCTGGTGGTCCTTTGTGTGTTCTAAAATAAATGCAATAAGTAATTGAACCACAACCGCAAGTGTACGGTTGTCCCAAGTAATAATAGCGATAACCGATCGTTCTCAGGGACGGTTGGTTAACTACAATGCTTATCAAGTAATGAATGGTTGCACTTATGAAAGCAATTAAAAGATTTAATAGTTGATTGGTTGGTTTGTATTTAATTCTAAGTATGAAAGACTAATGCGAAAATGTAAATAAATAACTAAACGCAAGTAAATAAAGGTAAGACGCAAGTATGAGCAGGCAGTACTTGAGAGACGCAAGGGATCCTCCTAACTCTATTTCATATCATATGTTGTTTAAGGGTCAATTGGTCAATTGACATTGGTCGGGATTCAAGAGTCTTTGTACCCCCGTCACGGTGGACTACAAAGCTATTCTAGAGTGTCACTAGTCCCGTCAGGATAAATATGATCCACTTTCGAATGATTAAGTTAAATTACCTCATTGGCCCTAAGATTAACTACGCTCGTCAAAGTCAAATAGTTTATACCTTATATTGAGTAATTAATTCCATACCTAAACCCTCCGTCAGGATGATCCACACGCCACATATGTGGAATAGCCTAGATACTAACACTTGTTCATAGTTAGGTACTCCAAAAACAGTAAATAATCATAAATTACAGAATAATGTAAAAGACCCAATTCGATTTAAGTTATTAAAACCCAAATTCAAACATATGAAATTCAATAGTTTCAGGAATCACCCATTAAGCATTCTCAAGTATTGAAAGGATTTAGCTCATAATTAAAGAAAAAACAAATACTAAATTAAAAGACGAATTCATATTGTTTTACAGAAAGACTTTAAAGAAAAACCTAATTTCGGAATTGATTTAGCTGTGAGTTGGAGATATAAATAGTCTCCAGTTCTCTAGCTTTCTTGCTTCCTTGTTTTTACTTCTTTCTGATGTTTTCTTTTGTAAAAAGTGAACTGTGTGTAAAATAGAAGTCAAAACCCTTATTTATACTCCAAAATTCGGACTAGGCCTTTAGGTTAGTAATTAAATGAAATCATAAAGGCCCAAGTCCATTATCTTAGCGCAAAATCTCGTAACTTCTGCACCACCTTCACTAAAACAGCTTTAGCCGATTCGTTATAACTCCGATTGACCTTAAATCACTTGCTAAATTTCCGTAACTCGATAAGGAACATAATCTCTTCAAAGGTCACCGGCTAAATCAACTCATAAGTGCCTCAAAATCAGAAATCTTTGGCCTGTCTCCAGATTTGCAGCTTCAAATTATAATTCTTTTCGGGATTTATCTTCAAGGTTTGACTCCATATCACGATCTTTGACTTTCTTCTCGGATTCCTCTTCTAGCTAACATTCAAAACCTACAAACTTTTCACTAAAATACACAATATTACGCGCAAAAGATTAATAAAAAAAATGCTAGAACTAAAAGAGGAAAATAGGATTATTGTATATTTAGTCCAAAAGTCTATCAAAATAAACGAATAAACACAAAAAATGATGTCTCCCAAGGGCATAAAATTAGAACATTTAGGGAGACATCATACGCGTGTACGAGTTCAAAAAGCTCATGAATAAAGTTAAGTATTAATTTATGAATTAAAATATTTATATCTAAATAATGTTATTGTTTATATCGATATATTCTAAAAATTATACTATAATAATAATATATCTATATAGATCAGGTATATATTGAAGATAAACTTATATAAATCTTTTTTAATTAATGATAAATATCGTCTTTTTTGTATCACTTTTTTATCATCTCCTAGATGTATGCCTAAATGTACCATAAAATGATTTCTTGATCCTAATTAATTTTCCTCTTCAATGAAATCAAAACATATATATATATATATATATGTATATAGATAAAGTTAATATAAGAGTGACATGAAAATTGGCGACGTCTATTATTACTCATTTCTTTGTTATAAAATTATAATTATGACACAGTTGAGATAAAACCAAAAAATAGGAAGGATTTAGCCTAAAAAGGCAAAAAGATTAATAGAAAAACATACAATGTGAATTAAAAATAAAAGACAAAATAATAAAATATATAAATAATATAAACATGTATTGAAATAATAAAAGCTTTTGAAAAAATAACTTAAATTAAAATTCAATAACCTTTTTTTCCAATGGAAAATCATTAAAATAAATAATTACAGCGGATCACAAAGTAAGGAAAAAGGTTGTTATATTGTCAACCGATATTGTTACTTTTATACAAGGTTAAAAGCAATTTGAAACTATTAAGCATAGACCTATCTATCCAAGTAGATATATTAATGTTGTGTTGAGTGTAATTGGAAAGAACATCAATAATTCAGCGTAATTGGATAGAACATCAATAATTCAGTGTTAGGTCTGTAGATGTGGTTGATTTTTCAAGTTGGAAACTTGTAGATACATCTACAAATTTCACATAAGACATGACAGATACTCCAGTTTACGCGCTATAGGTTGGTAATACCTTGGATAACTTCTAGGTTATCTAAGTAAAAAGAAATCGTCGGATAATTGATTTTGACTGTCATCTTGATGGCACCCAATAAGGCCCAGACTTTGCCTTCCACAACTGATATGGTCCAAAGTTGTTTTGTCACGTTATGAATAATGCTACCTTGTTTGTTGACAACGAAATAAGCAATTCCAAATATTTCCCATGAGTTAACAAAGAACGCATAACTGAACCAACAACTCTCGTTCTTGTTTTGATCGATATGTATTGGTAGGTGTTGTTTTGACGTCTTGCTTTGATTTTGAATACTATCTTGCTATGTTGTACGTTAAGATCCCAAAAAAAATAATTCAAGATCGTCTTATTAGTCTTAAGATTGATGATTTCCGAGTTGCATTTTTTCTTGAATAGGTTCTACATCTTCTGTTTTCAGATGTTCCACATTGTACACATGATATAAGTCGTGATATATCTTGAATCTTATCATTTCTGTTAGACCCTTCAATAAATTAAATGATCCATTCGGTAATTTTTCTTATGTTGGCTTATATCAACCTTAATTTGCATTGTGGAGTTGTCCCAACCCGCATAACTGAAAGGGCATGGTGGTGGATGGGTGGTAATATAAAGATAAAATAAATATAAGAACTAACACCCTAAACCAGACACGGAAACACACTGCAAGTATTACAGGTCGTTTGCAAGTTTAGATAATAAGTAAGATTCCTTCTCAGAGACTTAGTATATTAGAAATTAAGGTTAGAAAATAAAGTGTAGTAAAGAATAGCTGCTTGAAATAAAGGCAGAAATAAAGATAATAATGGTGAAGAGATAATAATTAAACTGCAAATAAAGTAAATACGAAAGAATAAGATAAGAGATATCGCTTGGGTTTGCGCGTATGCACTTATCCTTCTATTCCTTCTACTAGTTATAAGGGTGATTAAAACTCTTAGAGCAAGTAGTCAGGATTCTATATTCCTCCTAACCCCCTTCCGGGTGGACTTAGGTTGCGACCTAACAATTACCAGGGGATTAGGGGACCCTGCGCAATGATCGATGGTTAATCTCAAACCCTAGTGACTATCTAGTTGGGCAAGCCCGTCAGGATCACTTGCAAGAACTACAACCAATACATCAAAGCACATAAAACAAATATAAAGTTTAAGAAGCTCAGTCAATTTAAAAAGGTTTTTCCCAAACAAACTCAGATAGAAGAAAATAGAATCCAAAGATTATACATACGCAAAACCCAAGTTATTGGAAATTTAGTTCATGCTAATAAGAAATAAACTAAAATTAAGATACATACTGTTAACTTGCTTCTCCGAATGTTGCTACTTGTACTATGGACTAATAATTAAGCAAGGACATGTTTACAATGATAAGAGGGTGTATTTATAGGTGTTTTCTATCCCTAGGTTGAAATCTTCAAGGGGAAGGCAAGTAATTTGAGTCAAAGTCCAATCCAAATTTGTTTCATAAGATATAGGACAAAATAGCCATATCTCTTTCGTTAATTGGGAAAATTTAATGTACGACTAGTCAAAATGACCGAAACTGAAAGATCTATTTGACCCTTTTAAATGCTTTTCCAAAATCATGGTTGAATTGTAGTTATCTTCACTTTAGTGGACGTCACTGCAGATTTGGCAGATTTATTTAGCAGATTTTCCTTTTCTAATTCAACTTTGTTTCCTTTTATCTCTTGATTCCTCCTTGAGCTTCTTTCCTTAATTCCTTGACATTGATTTGTCCTCTAATTATTTATTTCTTATTTAAGAGCTTCACATTAACACACAAATTATATCAAAAATGTTGCAAAAGTAATTAATCTCCAAATCAAAACACGAATTAAGAAATCGTCTAATAATGGGGGAAATCCCTTAACAATTAGTCAAATACACCTAAAATAATGTTTCAAATCTAAATTAATATATCAAAAATATGGAAACATCAGGACAGTACAACACAAAGCGTTCAACAGATCCAGTAGGGTGGTCACACAAATCGTCAACTTTTTAGCACATTTCTTGCTAAAAATATTCTTCTTCATGAGGATGGCTCTGTTACTCAATTTCCACCCAATTTTTTTTTATCTTTGACGAGATAATCAACTTCCAGATGATATTCCAAATTCTCAAATTGATTAAGAATGGGGTTGATGAGGTTTGACCATTACTTTGAAGCTCTTTGCAAATAAGTTCATGATAGCACAACTTTGTTGAATAACCTACATCCTTTGTGTGGGGCCTGATAATCTTGTCTTCATGAACAAGTAGAAGAAGTGGCATATTAAGTACCTGGTTACTAGCAAGACCAATGATCAAATGCCTAACAAGTTAAAACTCAATCCCTGTAAAATCCTCATTAAAAATTTGTGGAGCCAATGAGACATTGCATTCTTTGGGTGTTTCTACTTCAGGTTCTTACTCGTCAAATTCTGTTCCCAAAAATAATGCCAACACCATTTCCGATTTGTATCAAACACTTATCTTTAAGAAATTGAAGTCCATGTGAAATACTTGTCCAAATCCATGATCTCTTCTTTTATAGTCGTGTATCCCATAATGATGATCCAGGTGATGGATCCCTTTAAGTAGTTTTGCCACTAATGAATCTGGGCTATTGAGGATTCTCAAGGCTTCTTTAGCAAGAAGAAGGGTCATATTCATCTTTTGAAAATCTCTAAATGAGTTTCATTTTTGTTATGCATCCCACTAGGAGTTAGCAACGAGGCTAGCCTCCAGATATTGTTATCCCAAAGACATGGGAATATGATGTCGCTACATCCTTGAAGAAGAATAGACCCACCATAGTGGACTATTTACAACACAATTGGATGGTCGAAGAGGAAGGCAGATTTGAGGGATAAGCAGCTCCATAATTGCGACGAAAGTTTGAATACGCTAAATCTCAGCAAACATTAATTTTGACTTACATTTATATCAAATTTATGTAGTAAATTGCGTTGAGGGCAAGGTTGAATCCGTCAGAAGAGTCTCAGGCAGATGCGTAGGGTGTTCTTCTCTACTGTCCGTGTCATTGACACAAAAATATCATATTCGAATAGTGATCGAGGTGGAAAAGGACCATTTAGGTCCCGAGCAAAAAGGTTAGAAACTTGGAGTAGAATCGGTTGCTCCTAGCCAGAACTTGAGCTAAAGCCAAGGCCAAGACATTCTCCAAATGCCAAAATGGATAGTCGAGACATTCCCAAAAGTACTCAATTACCTTAATGAATGCAACCATCGGTTAACCAAGTCATTAGGTAGTGATTTGAACCAAAACTCCATTAGCACTACTGCATGCACACCATTTCAGCTAAAATTTACTCTTGATGGTCATGCAATTGCAAATACTTGAGCGCCTCAATCATATAGGCGGGATGCTTTATATGCCGATGTTTGAAATATTCTCTACTATTCCACCACAGTCGAACACTACACGACAGCTAAGTACCCCACCTACATCGCAACTGTCTACGAGTCGATCGCTCAAAGAAAATGATGATGTTGCGACCTAGACCCCCGGCCGATCACTCCATTGATTTAGTGCCCATATTTGTATTAAATCGACTTTATTTTTGTAATTCATATACGATTATTTAATTTAGTTTGATTTTTATAATTTGTATTGATAAGTGTAAGTTGTTTATCTCGATTTTATTTTGTTTTGATTTAGTTTAATTCAAATTTGTTGTGTTTTTTTTTCAATAAAAAAATTGTTATCGGTATTGGTCGCTAATAGATATAAGAAAATGACGACCGACATAGTGGTGATTAAGATCTATCCTTTACTAATCACGTTAGTTACCAGTTATTTAAACCATAATCGGCCACCAGGTGGTCAGTAGAGTGTGCGGCTGCCAACATAACAGTGTGATCACTAATATAGCTCTTTGCCGACTACTTTTTAGCGTCGTCGTTTAATAAAGAACAAAAACACCCATTACGAACCATTATAGACACCTTTAGTGACCACAGGCATATTGTAATGCTATAGAGAATGTTACTCACCCTTTGGGTTATGTGCAGTGGCAAATCTAACCTATATTAGAATAAGGTTAAGTCTTTCCTCAATAATTTTGAATGATAAAAAAGTTTAGAGTTATTTCTTTAATCAATTTCTATATACAAGTATACAATTAAATTTGCTTTGTAGTATTCAATTTTTATTATAACTGTTTGTTGATAAATAATCTTTTTATTTAAAAATGATTGCTTAGATTTTTAGAATATCAATATCCTAGTTATATAATTTATGGTATTTTAATTTTAACGTTTTATATATTTCTACATTGTTTCATATCATTTATTTTGAATCAAAAATAAAATAAAATTAAGACGTTAGCCCCCAACCTCTTAGTTTAAATTCGTCCTTACTATCTTTTCTGGATTCATCACTAGTTACGTATTAGCCAGTGTTGGGTTTATGTTACTATTTTTATGAAGTGACTATTTCTTTACTAAATATATATTAGTAAGTTACATCAAAGGTGTTGATGATGTTCAAAGATTGTGCGCTACTTTAATGGGGCGATAAAAATAGGTGAGTTGCTCCTAAATTTGGGTAGAGTGGAGACAAAGTTATGGTTTTATTATAATACTTGAGTTGTCCTTTCTTGTAGGCATGGCCTGCCTCTATATACTCTAAATATGGGGTGGCTTTCATCAGCTTATGAAATGGTCCTTTTGAATTGATTGATGGTAGCTAGGTTTGGTTTTGATAACAACGAGAGATGGTGAAAATAAAGAGGAATTGATTGATGAGCCGTGAGAGACTGGAATTATGTAGAGAACTGACTAGTCAATTTTGAAAAAATTCGAATACGATTAATTAACATATTCACATTTTGATGAATAAATTGATGGATATTTAAAAGAAATACCTTAAAACATATTGGTCAATAATGGTCATCATGTCTTGATCTTCTCAATGATAATCATATTGCTCTTGTCATTTTGATAATTATATAAAAATAAGTTCACAAAAGAAAATCTATAAAATTGTAAAGAATGGAGGAATTTTTACTCTGTACTTGAAAATGAAAAATCATTAAAATTCACATGGCATTCATTAACATCACGAATGTTCATGTGTAGTTTTCGACCAAAAAAAAAAAAAAATCATGTGTAGTTTTAGTTTTTTTTTTCTTTTTTTTGACAAATGTGTAGTTTTAGTTTAAGATCGAATGTCTATGTTAAATATTTAAATCTTTAATCTCTTTTGATACTGCTACAATATTATTAAAAAAAATGGACAAGATTTTCTTTTTTAACGTGAGCTTTTATTGATTTAAAAGTGATATACACCAATATTCTGAAAGGCATTAGGCACTAAGCAGACAGTCGACCACCTTCGAGCGTCGAGCGGAGGCTAGGCGTTTTCTTGTTAGACGATTTTTATTTTTATTGAAATATTTTTTTGGATTTGTATACTTTTTACAAATAGATTTATAAAATATTTTGTGTTAAAAAATATAATTTTTTAATGTTTTGTATTAAAAATGGATTTTTTTTTTTAATTCTTTTAGTTTCCAGACCGTCTAGGTCTACCTAGACGCCGCCTAAACCCGCCTAAGACCTTTTGGGACCGCTGGAGGCCGCCTGGGCCATTTCTAGAAGTTACACTACCTTCTAGCGCCTAGGCAGTCGCGTAGGCCGATTTTTAGAACACAAAATGCAACATGTATTATCTATATATATATACACATCACAATATTTACTCATTAGTAAACCATACAACTTATAGAGAATTTGGAAATGATCTTAATTGGTAGCGAACAATCATTGACACTTATCTGATCCCTCGTCGAAGGAACAATTACAATACCAACAACAGAAAGACAAGACCCTAGAAAACTATGGAGGTGCCGAGTTAGAGTTAACTCTGCCACCGTGACTTGGAACTGTGTAAAATATCGCAAATCCTCCAAAATATACGATAAGTGGGTTACCCCGAAAAAGCAGACAAGCGGAGGGTAATTCTTCAGCTGCAACATCTATAGTAGAGAAGTAAATCTCAATTTCATAACTCATCCAGAATTTCAAACTAAAGCAGGTTGGAGATCTTGAGAAGGTGAGCAATGGGCCACGTGTGAGAATGAAGTAAGGTACATTCTTGCAATATATCAAAAAAGAGATTAATGAAGAAATCTTGGGTCATTTGAATAAAATGAAGGCATGTCATGTCCTAACTTTAAACAAGGGGTATAAAAAGATTTAGCCTTAGGATTGGGAAGCGAAGAATTAAAATGATATGGAAGAGACGTCTTTATAACAATTATTAGCAAGTGCACTACGAAAAAGTAAGCGAGAGACAGGAAGAAGCTTTTTGAGAGGCAACAAAACTTATTTTAGAAGGAATTTTGGAGAGTCAAAGGCGCCAACACGGGTGAAAGCGTGAACAAAGGAAAACCCATGAAAATGGTTCCATTATTATTATGACTAGAAACACAAGGGGATCCGGGAAGAATTTCTATCTCAAAAAGAAAATGTTATTATTGTGGTAAAGTTGGCCATCTCAAGAAGAATTGTGTTGCACTTAAAAACAAGAATGCTACTAATAAAATTGAATCTAATATTGTATGTTTGTCTAAAAAGTTGATGTTACTTGTGAAGTCTTGAATGTATCTAATATAGCATGAAAGACTAACTGGATACTAGTTTATGGTGCAATTTTCATATGTGTCCTAATAAGAAATGGTTTCATGACTTGAGGAAGTCTAAGTCTGAGACCGTGTATATGGAAAATAACAATACTTGCAATGTGGTTGGTATTAGGACCATTAACTTGAGAATGAATAATGGGAAACTGGTAACCCTCACTAAAGTGAGATGGATACCTAATCTAAAAAAAAATCTTATATCTTCAGGGATTTTAGATGACCTTGGTTGCATTTATAAAGTGCCAAATGATGTGATCAATGTGTATAAGAATGATAAACGTGTCCTATATGGAAAGAAAATTTATAATTTATATATTCTTGATGATTTATGCACATCTAATTTGAATAATGTTACTATTAACATTGAGAATGCAGCTGCAATATAATGGCACTTGGAACTTGGGCATATAAGTACTCAATATTATGAGTAAGGATGGATTTACCAAGATTCTTATTTTTAACTTGAATAGTTGTGAACCTTGTATGTTAGCTAAGTAACATAGAGTGAAATTCAATGATGGTATTCATATGTTTAAATCTATACTTGAATATGTATATGTTGATTTATGGGGGTCTGAAAAGCATGAAACCCGTGGAGGAAAAGATATTTTCAATCTTTAGTTGATGATTATTTTAGGAGAGTATGGACGTTTCTACTAAAAACCAAAAATGAAACTTTCAATGTGATTATATATTGGACCACTTTAAAAGAAATACAAAGTGGGAAATCTCTTAAGACCATAAAATGAATAATTAACTTAAACTCTGTAACGATGAATTTGATAATTTATGTAAGATGCATGGTATTTAAGACATATAACTATTAGAAAAAAACCACAACAAAATGGTATTGATGAAAGAATGAACAAAATTCTTCTTGAAAAAAATTAGATGCTTGTTTTTTACTTCTAGACTTTTAAAATATTTTTGGAGAGAAGCTCTTTATACTAAAACCTATCTCGTGAATAGAATTGAATATGAAATGTCCTATGTAATTGTAGGATAATAATAACATGACTTGTCTAATTTGAGAATATTTGGATGTGTGGCGTATGCTCATAATAAAGAATGCACTTCTTATTGTTTTACACTTTATAGAAATTACATTATTTGGAAATCTCAGTTGCAACCATTAGTGGCTTTATCCTATACTGAAATTGAATATGTGACAATTTGTGATTGTTTTAAATAGACCATTTATTTACAGGAATTGATTAATGATGTGAAGTTGACTAAGTTAGATGTTAATTTATATTATAATAGCTAAAGTGTTATTCACTTAAATAAAAATCATGTGTACCATGAAAGGACAAAGTATTTTGATATTAAATTTTATTTCATTAGGATTTTGCTTGCTTCTGAGTCTATTAGCTTGATTAAAATTTCTATAAAAGATAATCCTACATATATAGGAACCAACTACCAATAAGTTCTAACATTGTTTAAACTTGTTGTATGTTGAGTAAGGTTTTTTTATTTTGTTTCACAGGTATATAATTTTTTTATGAGTAGGCTTGATAGCACTAAAGATTGTGTGGAAACCATAATGATGAAGATGTTCTGATTTGACCAAGGGGCATTGGACGTTAAGGTGGGAAATATTGCATACGTAAAGCCTATTGCTATATAGCATAATGTTTTAATATTTATGGACTGCCTATCTTGGACTTGGAGTTATGCGGGTGGGCCTCATTTGTTTGTTAAGTCTGTTATAATAAAATGCTGGCGTTTTTTGTTCACTGACTTATGATGTGGATGACTTACAACCTTCGATCACTTATTCTTTGGATGACTCAGATTGAAAAGCTGATGTACTTTCTATATATACCCTAAATTCAAAAGTTGGTCATTATTATTCAATCGTGTTCTTTACACTCTTCTCTTCTCTCGGGTTCTTATTTCCAGAGATTGTGTAATCTCAATCTCATGCTATAAAGATTGAGAGTTAAGATTGAGAGTTAGTGTTAGATTGTGTAGTTACTTGCTTTCACATTTTAAGATAGATTAGTCTCGATATTGCTAGGGTTTCACATTTGAAATCTTAGGGTTGAATTAAACACTATAATAGTGATATAGGAAACAAATCGAGGATGTAATTTGTATATTCATAAGGTATCAATCATCTCTCTTAAGTGCTTAACTAAAAATGTAAATATATTTTTTGAATCATAATAAAAATCTTGTATTTTTTACTTTCCAGTCCTATTATTTGTTTGTATTCTTTTAGTGACCAATTCAGAATTGATATTAAAACTTGAAAACATATCAAATTACGTATTTATAACATTATTCATATTTTTTTATCAATAGATATATTTAATCTTTACTCTGTCTAAGATTGTATTTAAAAACTCTCTCCTCCTTTTAAGAAAAAATTATACCCCATTCTAGATGCAAATAAATTATTTGGAAAAATTGCAATCTTTTTGATCATCTTATTTCTTATGCTAAATTTGGGGAGCAATGCACGATTTAACATTCAACCACATTGTTTTGAGCTGGCTTATATAACCTTTTATATCATTTAATCATTTAAAATGTATATAAAACTTAATTAAATATTAAGACACATCCGGTTAATTATATACCGACTACGAGGATGACAGACAAGAAAGTCTCAATTTTTTTTAAAACCCATGCGATTTTTTTTTTTTTTTTTGGACAGCTAACCCATGCGATTAGTACTACAATAGTATTTATCGTTTTGCCTTACTTTTTGGGGCATGTATAAAAATGATTGAAACATGTGTCACATTAGTTGTCTAATATTTAGTGCATATGCCAGTTTTTAGTTGAGGTGGGGTTAGAAAATGAACGAAATAAATTTTGAATAATGTAATGATCCAAAGATAATGTAATGATAAATTATGCACTTGAAATGATATAAAGTAAAATATTTATATATAAATAATCTCATAACTATTAAAATTATGTATTTAACGAGATTATTCTTCTGTGAATAAATTTATAATATAGTAACATATATAATATATATTTATTGTTAAATACTTAAAAATATTTTTAGTATGGTAAATTTTTATTAAATAAAAATAATTTAGATTCAAACTACAAATTAACGAAAATGACAATTTAAAAAATTAAATGAAGTCATATATAATCAACGTTATAGACATATAATAAATAATGAGTATTTTCTTAATAATTTTTATAAAGATGATATAGTGATGAAATCACTAATGATAAAAAGATTGTTAAATGAATACTTAAGATATTTTAAGGATGATTAAATCTAGATGACATTTGGATTAGTTCTATGAGCTAAAAGTATGTTGTTATTTTTCAAATAATAAAAAATGAGGTCACGTTTAGGATACAATGATTGTGACAAAAAAAAAAGGATAAAAAGAGAAAACAAAAAAAAAAATTAAATATAAAAAAAGAGTAATTATTTAAATAAATTTTTATCCATATTACTTCAATATCATGAAAGTTTAGATATATTTTGTTAATATAATGAAAATTTATATATTGTTAAATTTATATTTTTAACTAATTATTCTTTTAATAATCATTTGAACTTAAAGAGTTCACAAAAATTATTTACTTACTCATTTTGCAGAGTTGTTCAGTATACTAACCCAAGTTAGGACTTAGGATTGAAATATATTTAGGGAGCTTATTTTTATGTTTTTTTTTTTTTTTTTTTTGATGTATGGGTGTCCGGGCCAGCTTACGCGCACCACGACTAATCCCATAGAAAATATACACGCCTCCTCATGCATACTCCCACTTAATCAGAACTAGGTTACCCATGTTCAGGGAGGAGACTCGAACCATGCACCCCTTGCTTACCCCCTTTAAGGGCTCAAGAAATAACACGGCCGAGAGGATTCGAACCTTGTACCTCCTAGTTGAGAGACAGGGTCCTGGCCACTGAACTAGTCCCAGTGGTTAGCTTATTTTTATGCTTGATCATACAACGTGTTAATATGTATTTTTAAATAAATTTATACATGTATTACCTAATCCTATAAAAACAACTCTCAATAGTTTTTAGTGAATTTATCCTATTTTTTATTCTTAAACTGTTTTTATTATAACTATATTATATTATTTTTGATATTGAACAAACACTAAAAGAAAATGTATCTTTAGTGGCAAAAATTTTAGCACTAAAAATCTTGATTTTACTGCTAATAGCCGCTATTTGTTCACCTCTATTAGTTCGTCTCTAAAAACACCTTTTGTAGCAGATTATTAATTTTTGCCTCTATTGACCTTATTTTACGCGGCAAATATTGCCGCTAAAAATATAATTAGAGGTCATTTTGGTGTTGCCGGAATATATGTTGCCGGTTAAAATATCATTAGAGGCCATTTTTTAGTATTGCCGCAATATGTATCGTCTCGAATAATACTATTTATTGTAGTGAAATCATAGATCACCGTCTTCGCTTCCGGTCACCACTACCTCCAACATTAAAACAATATCAACAAGTGAACAACGCCGCAACCACCATTACTTTCGGACAATTTTTTTTTCAAATCAAATAAATCCAACCAACACTGCCAAACACCGTTGTAGCCACCACCACCACATCATCTCTGGCTAAAATTTTCTGTTTTAATTTTTTATGTAAAAAACTTTGGCCACCATCATCAACCATCGTTGAAGCCACCACCACCAGTACTACTACAACCATCCAATTAAAAATAAAAATCTATCACCACCACATCCGATCACCGTTGTTTCAACCACCAACACCAGGAATTTTTTGGTTTTTATTATTATAAAGACATAAATTCATTATTCAAAACAAGGAATTTATTGTTAGAATTAGTGAAATTATTTCGCAAACGTAAAATTCATTGTTTCAAACAGTGAAATTTATATTCGAAACCTTATTTTTTTATGTTTTGTGAGCAATTGACCGAAAATTTGATCGAGGAAAATCTAGACAGTTTGTTGTCGGCGGTAGGGGGTGGTCAGGGGTGATGCCACATGCCAGCTAAATTTTTGTGTTAAAAATTGGTCGGAGGTCGTAGTGGCACTAGTGGTTGTGGCTGCAGCAGTGGTTGGTGGTGGTGACAAAAAAATTAATAAAAATGTTTAAAAAAATGACCGGAGGTGATGGTGCCTACAGTTGTGATCAAAATTTATTTTATTTCTAAATTGTTAAGGGATAGGTGGTGGTTGCAACGATGGTGGTGACTGACCTTTTTAATACAAATTCATTAAAATAAATTTTACTGGTATTGATGGTGGTGGTTGGTGTTGGTAATCGAAGGTAATAGTGGCTGAAAGTTGTAATATAATTGGTTAAATTGAAATGATTTTTATATAGATAAATAAATAATAGAGTAATTAAAATAATTAAATAAAAATATTTTTGTTAATGGTTGTTTCTAATAAATAATTTTATTAAAGTTGTTTCTAACAATAAAGTTTTCAAACTTTGTATCCAATAAATGGCTCTTAAAATTTATTGTTACACCCGAGAATTTAAGGAGGGAAGCCTCATTGGTGAGGGGTATTAACTTTATAAAGCCTAAATGCCATATAGGTTTATAGTATAAGTCCACCAAGTTAGCTACTAGTTAGAATCCAATTGGTATTGATAAAAAGCCCAAACTACCCCCATACTCTAACCCTATCAGTGAAACACAAAAAACCCAAAACCCATCCCCATTATACAAACCAAACCGAACCCATCCCACCCTATTCTCTCTCTCTCACTCATTCTCTCTCTCACTCTCTCTGCGCTCTCACCACCCCTGAAAGTCCTAGAGGGGGGGTGAATAGGATTACTAATAAGATTAATGCCTAATTAAAAATCTTTTGGACAATTATAAGTTTAAGAAAGAAACTTCTAAGTCAACTAATATATCAAACTCCTAAGGGATCATACAAAGGATAAGCTAAGAGGTTCGATATATAATTGATACAAGTAAAACGAGTTTCTAATCTCTAAATACTCTAGATGGCAATATGTTAGATAAACTAGATAATCAATATCACAATATTCATACTAGCATATTATCAAACATATAAAGTGCGGAAAGTAAATAGAGTAGGGATAGAAAGATACACACGATTTATAGTGGTTCGGTTTCCCTACATCCACTACCTAAGGAAGCCTCCTTAGGATTTCAAGCTTTTCACTAAGCTCCCGTGTCTCTCTTAACCGGGTCGAGAACACAATAACCCTTACAACCTCTTCGATAACACGAAGGACAAACACTTGTGCTATCGCAACACAAGGACACCAAGTATACTCTCGATACTCAAACACTTATGCTATCTCAACACAAGGATACCAAGTATACTCCCTATACTTGAATTCTCTCTTAATCTATCTATTACAAGACCTAGACTTAAGAGGATAGATACAAAGTGTTTAAAGGGGTGCAAACAACTTTGCTAGATAATCTCCTAAAGAGTAGATATGACTATAAGCTTGTAAACTCCTCTTTGAGTAGATAATAACTTTGATAGCTCCTTGGATTAACTCCTTAATTGAGTGGATATGAACTATGAAGCTCTTGACACCTTCTTGGATGATAACAATTAAGCCCCTAAGTGTATATGGGTTGAAGGTGTAATTGTAGCCTTGAAAGACCTTCAATATATAGCTGCAAAATGCTCCCAACGGTCATATAAGCTTCTATCTAACGGATCTATTTTCTCTCCAACGGGTATAAGCTTTGTCCTCTAGTAATAGAGCTGAAACCCTGTCGTGCGGTGTACCGCGGGTAGGGTCCGGTGCACCGCGTGACTGTTCGACTGACTTTTGAGCTTACTGGTCGGACTATGTACTGTACCGCATGCCTGCTCCGTGTAGTGGTCCGGTGTACCGTGACAAAGGTCCGGTGTACCGTGCAGTTTTTCTGAGCTTACTGGTCGGGCCATCTAGTGCACCGTGGGACTGGTCCGGGATGCTGCGGTGTACCGCGTTTCCGTCCGGTGTTCCGCGTAGAAACTTAGCTCTCTGGTCGGACTGGTCTATGCACCGTGCTTTGGTCCGTGGTATTGCGGTGTACCGTAGGTGTACTCCGGTGTACCGCACCAAAGGTTTAAAACACCTTCTAGTGAGTATATCTTTTTCTATGATGCTCGGATTAGAAAGCTTTCTTCACGAGAGTTGTAGAGGACATCATTCTTATACACTTTGTAGTTGATCACTAAAGCTAATACTCAATGTACACAAAGATAAAGTTAATAGCATTTGTATGAGAATTAGTTTCTTAAGATAAAACAATAAAGCTTTGATCTAAATGATAAAGATGCTCTTTTTGATGAATTAGAGTGCAAGATAGAATGTATATAACAAAGGTAATTAGCACACTAAACACAAGAGGATTTGTCACATTAAAACAACCTATTAAGGGAGGCTATATGCCAACAATCTCCCCCTTTTTGATGATGACAAATCCTTCACTAAAACACCTTAGGAATGATATGAAAGTATAAGCTCTTATCAAATATAGCTCCCCCTCACAAAAAGCATTTAAGTAAACATGAATATAAGATGTGAAATGCATTTGTGAGTATTTAAAAGTGCAATTTTGAAAGTTTTAGTGCACATATTTCTCCCCCTTTGTCTTCATCAAAAAGACAAGATAATAAGATCAAGTAAATAAACATAGAAGAGCAAAAAACTCAAGTGAATAGATTTTTGAAAAACAACATAGAGAGATCAAAGGTTAACGAGCAATTAAAACATTTTAATTTGAGATGCACAAAGATCAACAATTGCAAAGCATAAAAAAGATAAGGGATGGAGACATTTTACCAACTTCTTGATCGATAGGTTTTCATCTTATAAGCTTTCTAACAACGCAAACGATTAGTGCAATTATAAGATAAACGATTAGTGCAAACGATTAATCAAGCATTTAGTTTTTAAAGATAATTTACTAAAAACTCCCCCTCACGAAATGCATAGAGTGTTTGTTTCAATTTTGAAAAGTTTGACCAATAATTTCTCCCCTTTTTACCAATAAGAAAATTTGAATCAATTTTAAGAAATCATGGGGTAAATTGTCATTTTTGAAAATCAAAGGGGTCAAGATGTATTTTCCAAAAGTTTAGGGACTAAACGCAATTTTGAAAAACTTCAAAGGACCTAAATGCAATTTTCAACCATTTGAAGAACTAAGACTAATTGAACAAACTAAAGGGACAATAAAACAATATAGAATAAGATCAAGGATGAATGATGCAATAGTACCTATATCATCAAAGAAAATGTTAGCACCATTAACACATTTAAATAAATATCCGAAACATAAAGAATAAGCATCTAACATATAACATACATATCCAATAAACCAAGTTAGACACATAGCATCCTAAACCAATTATCCAAATATAGCCAAGTAGCAATAAAATCCTAAATAACCAAAACAACCACAATAATGACCAAGTAGGATAATATGAAGATTAAAAACACCCAAGGAATAATTTGAAACCGATTTTAAGAAATATAGGGGTAAAATTTAAACTTTGAAAAGTATGGGGGTCAAAATGCATTTTTCAAATGTTTAGGGACTAATTGCAATTTTGAAAACCTTCAAGGACCTAAGTAAACTTTCTCAAGACAATAGGGACCAAGGTCTAATATTCAAGCATAAGAAGGCAAAATGCAATTTGTTCAAACTATAGGGATCTAAAATCAATATTTTTCAACCTATAGGGATCACAATGCAAGAGAGAATAATAAACCCCTAATTGCGGTGTACCGGACCATTGTTGTGGTGCACCGCACTAAAGCTCGACCAAACGGAGAAAGAAGAGAGATTTTGAAAGTAGGCAATTTGCATAAACACCCGAAGCTAATACGAAAACTCCCCAATAGTATAGAGATATTTTGAAACAACTAAAAACGCTTTTGTTTTGAAAAGATACATCATGGAAATTCCGAAAACAAATAAAACAGTTTATTTCACAAATACCCCTATATTTTCTAAAAAGTACAAAAAGACCCAATGTAAAAACTAAGCAATTTTTTAAGCATGAAAAGGTCAAGTTATACAAGATATTTGCACAATAGGGAATAAACCATATAAGCACATAATGAAGCACAACATATAGATAGTAAAGCAAAATCATGCAAATGAGCTAATGACTAATAATGGATAAATTTCCCATAATACTATGCATAAAAACATTTTTGAAATGCTATGGAAAATGCAAAAGATTATCGGAAAAATATTTTGAAAAGCAATTTCGTTAAAAACTCACCCATATGAAAATGCAAGTTTGTGATCAAAGATAAAATAAGATTTGAAAGAGTAAACTAATATCTTTGATCTTTTTTTCCCTTTTATCAATCAATAGGCACTTTTAAAAAGATATAAGGACTAGTATAATAAAAAGTGCAATTTATAAACGTTGAGGGACTAAAAATCAATTTCACATAGTAGGGACTAAAAATGCAATTTTTCAAAGATATGAACTAAAATGGCAAATTTTACAAGTGAAAGATTATGAAGTCCAAACTATGACACTTTGGAGAATAAAATAACTATGAGGGGTCAAAGTGCAATTTTGAAAATTTTGGGGACTAAAAAGCAATTACCAAAATTCTAAGAGCTAAAGTGCAAAAACATCATTCATGAGAATTAGATGCAATAACACTAATAACATTTAAAACAATGATAAGTATCACAAGATAATATCCCAAGATAAAACATGATAAACACAACTAATCAAATCACAACAAATTCATAAATATAAGCACAAGCCATAAGGAGGAACGCAAAGTAAATATACGAGATAAAGAAAAGAAATCACCGGATTTTCCTTTTTCGAGATTTGAGCGTTCTTTCGTATATTAATTCTTCCATTAGTTTCCTCCAAGCAAAGTAACGATCACCTACAAAGAGAATGGAGGTTGTGTAGAAAACAACACTTCCAAAAGATTAAATTCCAAATCGTTTACTCTACTAACGGTTAAGCTATTCACGTAGAGTTAGGCTCTGATACCAATTGAAAGTCCTAGAGGGGGGGTGAATAGGATTACTAATAAGATTAATGCCTAATTAAAAATCTTTTGGACAATTATAAGTTTAAGAAAGAAACTTCTAAGTCAACTAATATATCAAACTCCTAAGGGATCATACAAAGGATAAGCTAAGAGGTTCGATATATAATTGATACAAGTAAAACGAGTTTCTAATCTCTAACTACTCTAGATGGCAATATGTTAGATAAACTAGATAATCAATATCACAATATTCATACTAGCATATTATCAAACATATAAAGTGCGGAAAGTAAATAGAGTAGGGATAGAAAGATACACACGATTTATAGTGGTTCGGTTTCCCTACATCCACTACCTAAGGAAGCCTCCTTAGGATTTCAAGCTTTTCACTAAGCTCCCGTGTCTCTCTTAACCGGGTCGAGAACACAATAACCCTTACAACCTCTTCGATAACACGAAGGACAAACACTTGTGCTATCGCAACACAAGGACACCAAGTATACTCTCGATACTCAAACACTTATGCTATCTCAACACAAGGATACCAAGTATACTCCCTATACTTGAATTCTCTCTTAATCTATCTATTACAAGACCTAGACTTAAGAGGATAGATACAAAGTGTTTAAAGGGGTGCAAACAACTTTGCTAGATAATCTCCTAAAGAGTAGATATGACTATAAGCTTGTAAACTCCTCTTTGAGTAGATAATAACTTTGATAGCTCCTTGGATTAACTCCTTAATTGAGTGGATATGAACTATGAAGCTCTTGACACCTTCTTGGATGATAACAATTAAGCCCCTAAGTGTATATGGGTTGAAGGTGTAATTGTAGCCTTGAAAGACCTTCAATATATAGCTGCAAAATGCTCCCAACGGTCATATAAGCTTCTATCTAACGGATCTATTTTCTCTCCAACGGGTATAAGCTTTGTCCTCTAGTAATAGAGCTGAAACCCTGTCGTGCGGTGTACCGCGGGTAGGGTCCGGTGCACCGCGTGACTGTTCGACTGACTTTTGAGCTTACTGGTCGGACTATGTACTGTACCGCATGCCTGCTCCGTGTAGTGGTCCGGTGTACCGTGACAAAGGTCCGGTGTACCGTGCAGTTTTTCTGAGCTTACTGGTCGGGCCATCTAGTGCACCGTGGGACTGGTCCGGGATGCTGCGGTGTACCGCGTTTCCGTCCGGTGTTCCGCGTAGAAACTTAGCTCTCTGGTCGGACTGGTCTATGCACCGTGCTTTGGTCCGTGGTATTGCGGTGTACCGTAGGTGTACTCCGGTGTACCGCACCAAAGGTTTAAAACACCTTCTAGTGAGTATATCTTTTTCTATGATGCTCGGATTAGAAAGCTTTCTTCACGAGAGTTGTAGAGGACATCATTCTTATACACTTTGTAGTTGATCACTAAAGCTAATACTCAATGTACACAAAGATAAAGTTAATAGCATTTGTATGAGAATTAGTTTCTTAAGATAAAACAATAAAGCTTTGATCTAAATGATAAAGATGCTCTTTTTGATGAATTAGAGTGCAAGATAGAATGTATATAACAAAGGTAATTAGCACACTAAACACAAGAGGATTTGTCACATTAAAACAACCTATTAAGGGAGGCTATATGCCAACAACCCCCACCATGGACGAGCCCACCAGCACACCTCGATCAGAGCTTCATCACAGAGCTCCCCTCCACTATCCTCCCCCCCAAACCACCTTGATCTGATCTTAGTCTCACCACCACCACCAACCCCGCTGCCGTGAAGATGGTGTTGCTGCTGCTGCTGTCGAGATCCACCACCACTGCTGACCCCCTCCCTCTCCCCCTTCATCTCCGCAGCGCCGATCCACCCCCCCTCTCAAAGCTTCGTGTCAGATCTGAGATCTCACCTCTGCCGACCTCGTCATCACTGCAGCGAACCGCCATCGCCGTCGTCATCCTTCTGCTGCCGTCGAGTTCCAGGGTAGGTGCTGCTGCTGCCGTCGAGACCCAGCGCCGCTGCTGCTGCCGTGGAGGTCCAGCCCCAGGTTCAGGCTGTGAGAGATCCACCACCACACCTCGCTGTGACCAGAAAACCCCGATGGACACCACCTCTCTGATCACCATCCCCACCCACCTCTGCTACCAGAAAAACCCCTCCATTACCAGACCTCCGCTGCTCACCATCACCCCCGCTCCAGTTCCTGGACCCGTGCTCGAAACCGCCACCACCTCGATCCAGCAGTTCGTGGGTCTGTTTTTTTTTTTTTTTTTTTTTACTGTTAGGCTTAACGGGCCAGCCCCATTGGGTTTTTGTGTATTATGGGCTGGCCCCATTGAGTTGTTGTTGTATTATGGGCCAGCCCCATGAAGGTGTAATTGAGAATTTTATTTAATTTATTAATGGGCCAGCCCCTTGAAGCTTTATTTCTATGTTATGGTCCAGATTTAGTTTTTGTTGTTTATGGGGCCAGCCCCTGAGTTGGTTTTGTTCAATATGGGGCCAGCCCTATTTAGTTTTGTTCATTATGGGGCCAGCCCCATGTAACTCTATAACTAGGAAAAAAACACATAAAACTTAGTTGAATTTAATTAAAAAAAAGAATGAAAATATAAAAACGAGATGGGTCCGTACCCACGATGAACGAGGGTAAAATGGTCAAAAGTCCAACCAGAAATTTTAAAAAAGACCTTAAAAAATAAGTTTTGGTAACTAAGCTTTAAAATATAATTGTAGCCAAAAATAGGCTTCAATTTGTATTTTCCTCCATTGGTGACGATAATAGTGTAATACAAATTATTCCGACGACCTATAATTCATTGGAGATAATAATGATGGACAATTAGATACTTTGACAAAGTTTTAATAAGAAGATTTTACTAGACTTATTTTTTTCTAAGCAAGTACTTTTACTAAGGATTAATGCCTAAGAAATTCCCCAGGTTAGAATTAATTCCATTTCATTACGGTTATCATTTTTTTGTCTATAAAAGGCATCATACATTTTATTTTTTTCATTTTTGCCCACAAAAAAAACAATTTGAGTTATGGGAAACTTCTCAAACTCAAATTTTGAGCTATAGGAAAATTTTCAGAACTCAGATTTTGAGTTTTGGGAGCAAACTTAAGATATCTTAGAAGGGTAAAAAAGACAGTGCCTTTTACGGGATAGTGGACAAGGCTGCAAGGGTTTATTGAGCATTAACCCTTTTATTGAAACATAACAATTCAATTACATATTTAGTAAGGTTTGGAAAAATAAACCAATCACCTAACTCCTTATCAAAATAATACTTCAAAATTACTAAATATAGAAACTACTATAATTAAAAACTACTACTTGAAGACAAAACCACCAAATCGTTCATTGTTTTGCTCAGTTCACCACGCAGTCCGCAATTTTGTTCCCACCAAATAATATAAACTACCACCGCCAAAATAATTCTCAAGTGTTGGTCGCGTTCAGGTGTTGTTTGATGGGGTAGCTTGTACCGACTTATTACAGTGCCATATAAGAGAGCTTCTAGAGCATTGGCATGGAGTCTCATGATTACGAACCGTACTTCTCTAGTCATCAAGTGATTAAATTCTGATGTGTTTGAAAAATTAGCAAAAAATCACCATAACAGAGATTTGACAGAGTTACTTGATTGTATGTATGTAAAATGTGTGAGAGGTGTATTTTGAGAGAGAGTGGTATTATAAATTGTGTGTTATAAGAGTATATAATGAGAATAATCTAATAATATAGTATATATAGGAGTGTAAAAAACTAGAAAAACCAAAGTAGTTGTTATAAACAAACAAATAGTTAACATTATATTTATATAAAATATAATTAGCAACGAGTATAAATAAATGATTAAAGAATTGAAATATGATGTAATTAGCAATGACCCCCCCCCCCCCCTAAAATAATAGAATAGTGATAGTTTTGTTTTGTTCTAAAAGCTTTCATTAATAAAATAGATTTCAATATAATCAGTCACTCCCTGAAGAGGCGACATCAGTAGCTAATAGTCTCACTAATTGGGCAGGGATGGAAATCATATCAAAGCCTAAATAGTTGCCTAACAACGTATTTTTGGCTATCCAATCAGCAACTGAATTATTTTCTCTAGGAGTAAAAGAAAACGAAGGATTACAAGATTCAAAAACAAACTAAATACTACGAATTATATTACTAATACTAGGATTAACTACGCTAATATTAAGTGCGAGAGCCTCCATGATGACTTTGCAATTGTTATTTATTAAACATATCGCGTATTTGTAGTCCTTGGCCCACAAACATGCCTTCAAGTTACCTAATGTTTCAGCCTCCATGGGATTTTCTGCACCTAAGCATTATATTTAATAACAACTCCTCTGCTATCTATGACATGTTGTTACAGTTGGCCGCCAATAATCCACTGTAAGCTAGTTACGTAGTTTAGTTTTTTTTTTTCAATTTCAAAAGTGTTTAGGGGATTTTTTGTCAATTTCGAAAGTAAATAGGGGGTAGTTGTCAATTTTGAAAGTGTTAAGGGGGAGTAATTAGTTTTTTTATAAATTTTGAAAGTGTTTAGGTTTTTTTGTCAATTCAAAGTGTTTAGGGGGTTATTTGACATTTTTGAAAGTGCTTGGTTTTCTTTTCAATTTTGAATCTTTTTAGAGATTTTTTTTTCAATTTCAAAAGTGTTTAGGTTTTTCTTAGTCAATTTCGAAAGTGTTTAGGGGCTCTTTTGTCAATTTCAAAAAACTGGATTTTTTTTGTCATTTCGGAAAGTGTTTAGGGTAATTTTGCCATTTTTGAAAGTGATATGGTTTTATTGTCAATTTCGAAAGCGTTAGGGTTGTTTTGTCACTTTTGAAGGTGTTATGAAGTTATTTGTCAATTTTGAAAATATTGCGGGGTTATTTGTAAATTTCAAAAGTGTTAGGCGTATTTGTCATTTTTGAAATTGTTAGGGGGTTATTTGTCATATTAGAAATTGTTAGGGGGTTATTTGTTCGAAATTGTTTAGGGGTTTTCTTATTATTTCCGAAAGTGTTAGGTTTTTTTTATCATTTTGAAAGTGTTAGGGATTATTTGTCAATTTTGAAAGTGTTAGGGAGTTATTTGTCAATTTTGAAAGTGTTAAGGTTCTTGTCATTTTCAAAAGTGTGAGATGTTTATTTGTCATTTTCAAAGTTTTAAGGGTGTTATTTGTCATTTTCAAAAGTTCTAAGGGTGTTATTTGTTATTTTCAAACTTTGAAGGGTGTTATTTGTCAATTTTGCTGTTTTAAGGGTGTTGTTTGTCATTTTTGAATTTGTAAGGGTGTTATTTGACATTTTTAAAAGTTTTAAGAGAGTTATTTGACATTTCAAAACGTTTGGGGTTAAATACTTTATGTCTATAATTTGGGAGGGGTAAAAATACTTTTTTCAAAAATAGTAGGGGTCATAGTTGATTTTTTTAATTAGTATTGAGGTTAAATGTTAATTTTCAAAAGGTTGGGGGTTAATAAAGTAATTAAGAAAATTTAGGGGTTCACTCTTTTATATCCAAAGTTTAGGGGTAAAAGTAATGTTTTCTTTACACATGGGCTATAATGCAATTATTTGGTAATACAAGGGCTATAAAGCAATTATTTGGAATTATAGGTGCTATAATGCATTTTTTTTGAGAGGTAGGGGATTTAATGCAATTTTTTGTAAATAAAGGTGAAAATAGTTATAGTTTTTAAAATAGAGGGGTTATATTTTTTTGTATGTATGTATTGTATAATTGTAATTAATGTGTAATTGTATTTACTGTATAATTATTAATTTTTGTATAGTTATTGATTTATTTATATTTATTTACTATAATTTTTAAATATATTTTTGTACATAAATTTTTGTATAATTCTTAAATTTTGGTAAATTATATTTAAATAAACCCTAGATTTAGACCCTATCATTTATTTAAATTATATACAAGTCGCTAAATTTTTTGTAAATTATATATAAGTCCCTACAAATATTTAAAATTAAAATAAACCCCTAAAACTATATAAAACCTAAGATCTTTTCCATTTAGACTTTTACTGGTCAATTGAGTGGTTGATTATTATGGATAACACTGTATCTAGATAACTTGGTGGTGATAATGAAGGTAAATGACCCACTGAGATATTCCACCAGACTTGTTTCCGGATGTAAATGTAATTGGTTATATTTAAAATAGTGAGTATAAATATTTTTTTATGTAATTGGTTATGCAGAGAAACAAATTGTAAGAAGATTGAGGGTAGGAGCATTATTCGAACGACAGAGAAGGCTAAGGCAAAATATGGTGGAGTGGTGTTAGTAGACTTTTGTCGGCAAGACGACACATGAAACCCTATTGGGATATAACTCATCATATATATGGTACAAGTTATAAGGAATCACATTCATGATCATATCCCAAATATTATCTCGAGTGGAATCGCCTCCCACTAAACAAAAGGAATATTATATGGGTTCACCTCGAAGTAAGTTGCTTTTTAATTTATTTTTGTTATATTAGATTTTTTTGATTAATTTCCATTGTTTTTATGTTACCATATTTTCTCGTGAAGGAGTGCAGAAATAGTATGGTACTATCGGACATACAATTGCACGTCCACAAAAAATGTGGTACTATATACAATGATCAAAAGGAGACAATACACATGGATTGGCTTCAGAAGGTCAGCCTCCGAAGGATATGAGGCAGAACAACTTTGAGTTGATGTTGCAAATGAGGGGTAGTAAATATTTCCAAGTAAAAACTTATTGAATATTTTTTTTGCTATTTTACATATCTATGAAATAAGATTAATGTAAACAGGCAAGATCGGCTGCGAGGAACAAGAATAGTGAGAAGTAGGGCCTTATTAGTGGGCATGGCTCAGACGCTCTTATGTAGAACCGTCACCGACTGCTAGAGGTAATGTTTATCGTATCTTTTCACCGCTTAATTTACAAAAAAATATGTGTATTATTAGCTCATGGTTTGTTATTTAACAGGACCCTGAGGAAAAAAACTATGAGTTTTAACCAGAGACATGAACCAATCTCGAGACTCTTACACCTACACCCTCAACTCAAAGGTCGAAGAAGAAGCACAAGATAGCGAATTTTACAGCAAAATTAGGTAGAAAAAATGGGATTGGACAGAGGAGAGCTTCCATCAGCGCGATGTAAGTTAGAATTTCGTGTGCAATTGAATAATTATCATTTCATGAGTAACCATTTTTTCTACTTATAGGTTGAGTTGAGACCGAGGATCAATCAGGCTTTCGAGTTTTTAGGTAATCTCTCAGGGTCCTCGACCATACTGACACAATCATTGACCAAGGAAAATCATATCTAGGCTGTTATCGAGGTGACACATAAGCGTATGAATCCCGCACGAAAGAGTTGGAAGTCTGGAGTTGGACCAGACGCTCCAACCGAGAGCCAAAGGAAGACGCAGAGTCAATACCTCAATATGTTCGTGGCTCCGATATGGATGATTGATACCTTCGCGTATAGTTGAGGCTTGTGGACTGCTGCCCTAGCCGTAGCCCATGACCAGGGAGTCGACTGGCACTACCGCAGTCAACCTGATTAATCCAGACTTTACTCCCAATAACGATTTGAAGCTGGTTGGACAATCAACCAGGTAATGTTACAATAGCTGGTTCTATATCGTCCTGACTGGTCCATAATAGTCGAGTAATCCGCACCGAGTAATCCACACATAAGAGAATCATTTTCAAGTTGTTTGAAACTCAGAAATGAGTATGATAATGACGCGACCCAATGATACATTTCCCTCTTTTATTCAAAGTTTATTCTAATTTATTTAGACTTTATTATATTTTATTCAAACTATTAATTCTGTTTGTAATAATTTTTATTCGATAAATTTGCAATTTTATATTTAATTGTTTTAGTCGGTAATTAAACTTTTATTTCACTAAAACTTTGTATGGTAATCGTTTTGTAATTTAGGTGAACTTTTATATTAAAACTTTTAGCGACTGACATGCTGGTCGCTATTGATTCTATAGATATAGTGACCACAAACCGGTAGACAATGTGTTCAACACTTTCGCAACCACCAAGATGGTCGTTGAAGGGTTCAGGCAACTAGCGACTACAAAATGGTCGTTAATTAAGTTAACCTTTGCCGACCAATGGATTGGTCGATGGATTTAAGTGCTCGGTAAAATTCACATGTGATTACTAAAAGATACCTCTAACGACCAACCAGTAACGACAAACATTTGACGACCAGAAACGATTACTAATACCTTTAACGATCGATTTACGCACCTTTAACGACCGCCCAAGCAGTTGCTAGAGGCAAATCATGTGGAATCCTATAGTAGTGACATTGGATTCATTTTTTTAAAATTATTTTAATTTAAATATCTGTTATATTTATTAATCATGACTGAACTTAAATCACTAAAACAATTATCAATCTTAATATTTATCTTTCAATATGTGCCATTCATCCTTAGAATCAATTGATCAGTTTTTTTCTATCAATTGACCAGTTTAAAATGAAAAAATTCGTGTACATCTCTTACAATAATATTGTCATTAGACACATGAAGATACTTCAAGTATTTATATTAGGGTTAATGTCCAATAGACATCTACCATCTTACATCCTATCCCATAAAAGATACTGTCTTTTTTAAAGAACAATGTGTTGTGGAAAATTTCCCAAAATTTAAAATCTGAGTTTTGAAAAAATTCCTATAACTTAAAATTTGAATTATGGGAAACCCATATATTTGTGGTCTAGTTTAAATTATTTGAAAACCCATAAAATCAGCAAAACAACGATTTAGAAAAAAAAAATCTTCTAAAAATCGCATCTGCTGTTTGTTTTTAAGCCCATATAATTAACGGGCTTTCCGATTTCGCATGATCCAAATGAAACCGCATAATTTCAGGTTTGAAAAGCATTCCATCATTATCATGGAAGTATACGAAGGCAAAAAACGGAATCCACGATTCCCTAAAAGAGAGCAAGCAAAAACCACCCACTTTCAAATCATATCATGCAGACTTGCACAATAAATTACTTTATGCAAAAAAAATTCAATGATCCTCATCGATAGTACAATACTTTATTAAAATAGATTTAGTGAGAAAATGGTGGAGTATACCTAAAGATAAGGTTTTGCTCATTGCATATTTGAATGAAACACACCCCACTATGTGTAAAAGGGAATATAAAGTTACACTATGAGAGTAAAAAGAAGATTGTTCCAACTATTTCATGTTTGGGACCTCTTGATGTTGAAATGTAAGCATCAACCTATTCCACTAGTATAAAATCCATGTGATAATAAGTCTATCTATCTTTTCATCCCATTAAAGGAGACATTTGAGATTGTGGTTGCAAGCCCAACTCCCCCATTTGTGGTATTATAATTTTGTTTATGCGCCATCGTGGGACCACCTTTTTTTTAATAGAAAGTTTTTTTATAAATATTAGAGTTGTCAATTTATATTTGTTTTTGTTTTTTATTTGGTTGATTGAATTTTAAATTGAGCCAATAATTAAGAAATGTGTATTAAAAAAATTATTCATAAAAAAAATACTTCGAATAAAACTTTTTATAAAAAAAGCCTTAACCCAAAATACTCATACAAATACAAATAAAAAAAGAAAATAAATTAGAGTCTTAACAAAACAACATGGTTATTAATAAAACATTAATACACACCGGCCCGTTCGTGATTTTTTTTAAAAATCGTCATAACTAATTCTAAAAATTAGAAAAATAAAAATTTTACATATTTTGATAATGCAAATTAATATTTACATCTATGATTTTTTTGATTTTTTTGATTAATTTTCGCAGACACGGAATTTCATGTTTGCGAAAAAAAAATCAATATTTCAAATAGTGAATTTCGTGTTTGCGAAAAAAAAATTAAAAAGCAGCAAAAAAATCATAGACGTAAATATTAATTTGCTTTATCCAAAGATGCAAAATTTTTATTTTTCTGATTTTTTTAGAATTAGTTATGACGATTTTTTTTTAAATCACGGACACGCGCGTATGTGATGGAATTAGTAGTAGGTGGTGTTGGTGGTTGTGGTTGTGGTGGTGGTGGTTGTGGTTGGAGGTTGTAGTGGTGGTTAAATACATGGTGGTGGTGGTGGTATCCTATCATTTATTTAATATTTAAAAATTAATATTGTATTAAAAATAAAATAATATATTTAATAATAAGGATAGTAAAAGTATGAAAAATATAAAAATGATGATTTCTATAAATAATTATTTTATTGGGCATTTTTGTATAAAATAAATTATTAAAAATTTAATTTAATAATTAAGTATTTTTATTAGATTTTTTTTAATGAATACCTTTTTTAAAATTTCATATTTTCGGAAGACAATACAATATAAAAAATAGATCGACTAGTCAAATCTTGAAATAATAATAAATTGAAGACATTATACAAAAATATTTACAAGGTAAAGTTAGAAAGCAAAATCAACTATTGAAATATAATACTACTAAGATATATTGATATCTAATTTTACAATAGGGGCGTGTTAAAATTATACAGACTTATTTACAACCAATCCTTGAGATATACGATTTCATATATCAGATTAAGGAATAAAGAATTGACTATCATTTTAGCATCCATCTAGAAAATAATTTGAACGAAAAGAATATAATCTTATAATTAAAAGAAAATTATATCAACATATATAATAATAAAACAAAAATTTATAACTTACCCACCGTTTTTCTTATTATCACCTAGAAATAATACAAGAAAGTAAAAAACAAAATAACATACATTATATTACAACCATCGACCACTTATATCCAACACACACTACATACGTCTTTTCTCCTCTCTCTATTTTACAACATACACTTAACATTAGCTGGCCGCTGTCACCGGTGGTCTTTTTACTGGTGATGGCGGCCCCCCTTCTCTTTCCTTTTGTTTCTTTTTTCCCATTTATGTTCATTTTCTCTTCCCCTACCATTGGTTTCACTTCTACGCCGCTAAAACACCTCTGTCAAAATCATTTTTTATTGTCAACGATCTTTCTTTTTCTATCTGCTGTGACAATGATTTGGTATCCCTCTGCCGCGGCCTGATTGTGCTCCAAAACCTCCTTCCATCTTCAAGCGGGTCCTCCAGATCTGCCCCACATTCAGGCCCAAACTTCCCTTCTTTTTCAGGCCTGCTACAAAAGAACAGTTCCTATGCAGCGCCTCCCTTTCTTATTTCATTGGGTGCATTGCTACGAGTTGTCTTTTCTTTGGTGCTGGATTTGCCGTACTTTGTTAGTGGTAAGGATGACTTTCTCTTTACCTTGTCCTTCATTTACTGGTGTCCTGTTGAGAAGAAGTGTTCGGGGTCTTCTTTTGCGGCGGAGGTTGTTGATGTTGGTTGGCAGGGTACTTTCTTGGTGGAGTTGTGTTTGTGGGTAGGTTGTGTTAGCCTCGTCTTTTGCTGCTTCTCTCCAAGGGTTTGTGGTGATTCACTTGGGGTTATTGTAACTCGTACAGTGGGTTTCGACTTTTGAAGTTACGGGTGTTTGCTGTTCACTCGATTCTTGCTTTGTTCGAGATCTTACTATCCGGTTAGTTTGACATGTCCTTGGTTTGTTTGGCTTGAGAGGTGGTTGTTTCGTTGCGTGTGTTGTTCCTATGGCTCCTACCGATCCCATACATTCGCAGGTGGTGATGCATCTTTAGCCATGACTTTTCTTTTAGTTGAATTTGACTTAAGGAACTTTGAGTGTTTGTCGTTCACTTGGAGTCGATTATGCTCGGATTTTCCCTGTTTGACTGTTTTGGCTTGTGGTTGTTTGGTTTGGCTGGAGAAGCAGGTTCTGTGTTTTTCTTTGAGGTGCGTGGTTACTTATTCGGTCTGTCCAGTCTCGAGTTCCGTTTTCATCACTTGGGCTAGTGATATCTCCTTTGATCAGAGGATTACCAAGATCTTCGGCACCGCAACTGTCATCTCGGCCATTAAGTTGCCTATCCCGTTTATCATTGAAATGGTAGTCGATCTTCTCCCCTCTCCCCGAGGTTTGAGATTATCCTTCTTATTGGTCATGGTCCTTTGACCCTCTGTGGTCCCAGCCTGCTACTTCGGTGGCACATTTGTTTCTGGTTCATCTGCTGCTTAAGTTTACTTCGCACCCCCTTTTGTTCGTGTAGCTTTTTTCCTGTTTTATTTTCCAGTTGTGTTTTTACCTCCGGGTTTGGTTGGTCAAACCGCGGTTTTTTGTAACCTTTTATTTCTATTTATATAAGATGCTTTGACTAAAAAAAATATCCAACACAATCCTCCCGAATCAGTGTTTATATATAAATGAAAAAAATAACACAATTGAAAAAGTAAAGGTTGATTAAAAGATTGTTTGTATTTTTTGTTTGAGTTAGAATGAAAACATAAATAATTAATACAAATTCTAATTAAATTTACATTAAAACCTAATTTAAATATCTATATAACAACATAGGAAGTAGAAGGTGATACCTTAGAGTGAAATTATCTAAGTTAAGTTATGCACTTATGCTTATTTTTAAATGACAAATGTTATTTATTGAATACAAGAAATATAGTTTAAAAAAATCAAATATCACTTTGATTTTTGAAGAAATAATTCAAAAGGTAAGAGTCGTTTATCTCTTAATTACTAAAATACATAACACTTTTATTAAACTAAGAGCCCGTTTGGGATTGATTGTTTTAAAGCTAAAAGCGTTTTTTGATTAAAATTAAATTATTTGTAAAAAATATTAAAAAAATATTTTGACATCTAAAATCATTTGAAGTGATTATTTTAATAATCACTAATCTAGTGTTTTTCCTAAAAATGATTTTAAGAGTCTAAAATATTGCTATGGATATAAAATCACTTTAAGTGATTATTTTAAAAAGCAATCCCAAACTGGCACTAATCTTTTATCAAATTAGACATTAAATCATATTAAACACAACATATATATCATTAATATATATATATATATAATATATTATATTTTTATCTTTTAAATATTTAGAATATCATATAAGTTTATCCCCTAACAAACTTATAAGATACATGCTTTTCTTGTTTTTCTTGTCGGGATGTCAAGGAGTCTTAGAGATGGTTAAGAGTCTTGTTGGTGATGAGTTTTGTTTTGTGGCTTCACCATTCCTTCAATATGTCATTTCTTGGTATTGACATAGTAGAATCTGTATTTTTAATTATCGGTTTGATTATATTTAGACAGTGTTTGTCATTTATTTTTTTCTCAATAATATTTGGTTTTGTCAATACAGTGAATAAGTGGATTTTCGGTTAGTTGTGGATGTTTTGTTTTGTTGTATGGGATACTTTTTATCTCGTTTGTGAGGGTTTTGTCCGTTTCGTCACTGGTTGAGTTAGTTGTTTCCACCTATACTCTACATTGAAGTGCTCTTTTTGCAATCTCTTAAGTAACTTTGATTGCCTAATTGAACCGTTTTTGTTGATTTTTATATAGCATGTTGATATCGTTGGCTTTCTAGTCTTGCGGTTCTTTGAATCTTGATGGATGTTTGCAAAGAGCTTTGGAAACCAATTGATACTCATGGTGTGACAAAGTTCTTTTTTGGTGTTTGATTAGGTTGTGTTCCTTGTATTGTTTATTTTTATTATGATTGAGTGTTTAATTTTGTTTCTTGTTTTTTGGGTTTGGTATATTAACCATATGTAATTGGTTTTTAATTTATTTAATATTTTAGTTTTTAACTAAAAAAATTGTATAAAAGGTTCTTTTTAATCCATCCCTAGTCCAAACAACCTTTTGTTTTCACAAAAATAAATGCGTGTGCTGTTAGCTTTTACTTTGATGATTGGTTGTGTACTACACAATATTGGGTACTTTACTTTTTGTAAAGCATACTAGGGATTAGGGAAGATTCTTGTAAAAACTACAAAGCCAAGTGGTAAAACTAGCGTACTAGACGTTGGACTTTTAAATTGTAATTTGTACTAATAAAGTAGCACAATGCCCTCACTAAAAAATGTAAATTGAATTTTTTTATAATCTCATAATATAAAAAATATATTACTTATAAGGCTTTGAAAACTATTTTAATACTACACAGGAGCCATTTCAGTTTTTTTACAAGCCTATGTGTTATATTGTATTTAAGACAATATTTTTTTTCATTACCATTTTTCTCTCTACTCTAATACCATTAATCTTTTTTTTCTTTTATCATTATTTTTTCTCTTTTCTTTCATTGACTATCAATAATTTCCAAGTCCGACCACAACCAGCGATCACCGTCGACCACCGCCGAAAAAATTCTGAGCATAGAAAAAGTTACTGAGCATGAAGTTGAGCATGGAAAAAGTTACTCAGTATGGAGTACTGAGTATAAAATAAGTTCTGAGCATGAAAAGGTTACTGAGCATGGAGTACCTGGTATGGAAAAAGTTACTGAGTATGGGAAAAAGTTCCAAGTATAATTTTTTTTTGCTGATTATTGGAAAACGTTATTGAGTATGCTCAATAACTTTGCTGAGTATCGGAAAATGCTCAGTAACTTGTTGAATATATCCCAAAAAAAATTAAGCAAAACTTTATAATAAACTAAAATATTTTATTTATAAAGTTCAAATTTAAATAGATTACAAGCAAAAGAAATAAAGAATGAAAAGTACACTTTACATGTACCCTATTAATCACGACAAAGAAAAGAAAAAATCTTGGCAAGAACATCTTGTTCAGTCAACAACATCTTGTTCAAGTGTTTAAACAACATGGATGGAATAATGAAGGCAAAATCGAGGCAAAATACACTTCACGAGCAGCTGATTAATAATTGCAAAGCTTTATCAATCTCTTCAACATCTGTAACTGCAGCTACTAGAGAACATATACAAGCCAATTGGTTAACACAAACCATGGTTCCTGCAAAAAAAATAGATTAATTAACATTTAACTCCACTATGTATCCCTCAACAAATCAAATCATAAGTTACATAGAGAAGTAAAGAGAAAGAATAATTACAATAATGCAATTATCACATTTTGATGTCTGAATATTGAACTCATCTTGTAACATGAAACGAGTCGAAGCAACTGAGTTAGTAAAACAACATAGAACCTCTGTACCGAGACAAATCTCCGGGCACATGCTTTGGCCACATCGTCAATTCTCAATTTCTTTATGTTATTTGTATACTCAAACAAACAAGCGAATTAAACAACGGTAAAATCGTTAATTCTCACCTCAACACCAGGTTCAACATTGCGTGCTCTCAAATCAGTAGTGTTATGAACTTTCACATCACTAACAGAGCAAAGACACGAATCTGTCTACAAATAATATTCCCAAAATTATAAACATCACAAACAAAACATGAACCATTAATCTATCTATACCTGGCATAGCATTTCACTACCAAAAATTGCTAAATAAAGCTGAATCTCTTCTTAGCGTCCGTTCGAATCTTCTCCGCGAGCTCAGGTCACCATCCAGCAAGCTTCGAAGGCTCTGTTCGTCTTCTTTGAACAGTGCACATCACAACGAGCTTCGAACGACTCCGTGCTCGAACAAGAAGGAGCTCACGGCGGGTTCGACGAATTTCGACAGAGCTTCATGCAAGGCTTCGAACGGGGAGAGAAAGATAGGAGAGAGGAATATTATTTAGGGTTTTTTTTGGATAAAAATTAGTGTATATAGGAAAATAAAATACAAAACGGGGTAAGAAGGTAATTAGAATTTTGGAATATAGTGTTAATATTTGATTGTGGCCTTTAGTAATAAAAGTGAATTCACCCGATCTTGTTGGGTCTTAAAGGTGTGTGTTCAACACTGTTTTGGGTAATAATCTCTAATATTAATCATTAATTCATTATATAGATATTCATTTTAACTCTAGATCTTTTACATGTTATATTACAAATCCAATGAAATAAAATTTAGTATTTAATTATTCTTTATAAAGAAAATATTATATATATATATATATAATATCCATAACCCATAAAAAACAAATAACTTTTAGGGATAATTCTCAATTAAATACAATTCCACACTTTTTATTTCTAAAAAAAGGAAAGAGCAAAGTACTTCCTAATTACTCACAAATTATCAACTTAATTCTCAATTAAACACATTGTCATACTTACTACCTTTCATTAGTGCCCTTATATCAGTTTTTTTTCATTTTTTTAAAACTTTTCTTGACTTTTTTTTTAAATTTTTTTTTCGATTTTTTTTGAAATTATTTTTTTCCCGATTTTTTTTTCTTAAAATCGAAATTCCGGGTTGTGTGTTGCTATAACTTGCAAATATAGATCTATGTATTCTTGTAACACACAAAGTCATAAGTTGATTTAAAGGATTCTCTTCTTTAACAAAATTGTTTTTTTCTCTTTATTAATCGCATATACCCTATTTTTACTCGTTTTTAACTATCTTGATATATTATATTTTTGTCCAATACTTTTTTGTTATTTTTGTGTGTTTATGTTTTAGGGTTTTGTGTGTTCCAGGGCACACAAAACTTGATTTTGTTTATTATAATTCTGTGTATTCCTGGAACACACAAATCTCAGAATTGTGTATTGTTAGAATGCACAAATATCAGATCTGTGTGTTCATGGAACACACAAAACTCAAATTTGTATATTCATAAAACACATAAAACTCGAATTTATGTATTCCAAGAATACACAAAACTTGATTTTGTTTGTACCAGTTATGTGTATTCATGGAACACACAAAACTCATAATTGTGTATTCTTGGAACGCATAAATCTCAGATTTGTGTATTCATGAAACACGTAAAACTAAAATTTGTGTATTCATGGTATACATAAAACTCGAATTTATGTATTCTTGGAATACACAAAACTTGATTTTGGCTGTTCCAATTCTGTGTATTCCTGGAACACACAAATCTCAGATTTGTGTATTCATGGAACACATAAAACTCAAATATGTGTATTCATGTAACACATAAAACTCAAATTTGTGTATTTATGGAACACATAAAAATTAAATGTGTATTCATGAAACACATAAAAAACAAATTTGTGTATTCATGGCACATAAAACTCGAATTTATGTGGAATACACAAAACTTGATCTTGTTGTTCAAATTCTGTGTATTCCTGAACACAAAAATCTCAAAATTTTGTATTCTTGGAACGCACAAATCTTATATTTGTGTATTCATGGAACACATTAAACTCAAAATTGTGTATTCATGGAATACCTAAAACCCGAATTTATGTACTTTTGTAATACACAAAACTTGATTTTGGTTGTTCCAATTATGTGTGTTCCTGCAACACAAAAGTCTCAGAATTGCGTATTCATGGAACACAGTTGGATATGTGAAGCAATCACTTAAGCCAAAACAGTCTAACCTTGTGTGGTTTAATCAACTAATTAAAAATGATAAATCTTAGGATATTGAATTAATCAATCAAATCTATCCTAATGAAGTCAAAGAAAATATAGAAAAAATGATAATACCTAAGGTATTATGTGAAGATCAAATATGTATTGACTTTTGTAAAAAAAGGTACATATACAGTAAAAAAAGCTTATCATAAAATGAAAGAAGATGAAGTTATACATCAAAGGAATAAAGATAAAAATAAATCTACAACCTCTATTGCTAGGGATAAAAACCTTTGGAAATTAATTTAGAAAATGGAAACCCCACAAAAAATTAGAAACTTTATGTGAAGAGCGGTTAGAAATTCCTTATCTACTAAAGAAAATCTTTTTAACTGGAAATTGGAAATGTAGTAACAATAATATATGTAAAATTTGTGATAATAATATTGAAATAGTGGAACATATGCTCTTTAGATGCCCCTGGGCTAAAAGTGTATGTTTCGCTAGTCCTCTTAATTTAAAAACAGACAATGAATCAACTGTAAAGTTAGACCAATGGATGCTAATTCAAGTACAAAACATTGCAATTTTTTTAATAATAAGGATAGGATTCTAGAACTTATTTGTATTATAATGTGGCATATTTGGAAAGATAGAAATAACTTTATCTATAATGGAAAAAAGTGTGACCCCTTGAACACAATTAATAAAGTCATTGAAACTTGGAAAGAATATTATAAAATTTCAAACCCTAACGAGGTCAACTTTTTAAATATAAATGTTAGGGATAATAATAATAGTATGTTAGTAGATAATAATAACAATGGAATTATTAAACAAAATGACAAATTTAAAGATAAATGGAAAAAACCACCTCCAAATAAATTTAAAATTAATTGTGATGCAACTTTCTCGGATTTGGGAGCTGCAATTGCTTGTGTAGTAAGAAACTCTAATGGTGAATTTGTATCAGGTAATAGTTGGAAAATTGCAGCAGATTCGGTGCAAGAGACAGAGGCCACGGTATTTTGAAAACTACGGAGATGGCTTCAAAATTTTCTCTTGGGAGCGTTATTATAGATAATGATTCAACATCTATCATGAAAACTCTTTCTTCAGGATTTCTCGTGTTGAGTCATTCAATTAAAAACATTATTTGTAATATCTATTATTTTGCTGAACTATCTTCCCCTTCCTTTTCTTTTATATATAGGGTAGAAACGGGGCAACTGACTGAGTTGCCAAACAGGAGCTCCTTAGCACCTTGTTTGGAAGTTGGATACCTATATTCCTCTCCAGTTAGCCACTATTATTTGTAATGAAAGCGAATCTCTGGGGTAGGCTAAAACCTTGTAACCGTTTCTTATTATCTATATTATTATTATTATGCATTTGAAAAAAAGAAATAATCTTTAATCTCATAACTAACCGATTCTAAGCTTCAACGTGTTATTTGGGCCTTAAACATTTTTCCATCCAAACAATCAAAGTACTTGGGCCCGTCCAAGCCCACATATTTGGGGCCTCTAAAAATCCCTCAAATATACATAAACCCTTCTCCTCGTTTCATCCTCATCCTCAAAACTTCAGTAACAATGGCGAAAGATTCCGACGAGTATACAGAACACGACGCGGCGGAGGAGCAGCAACAAACGACGGCTAAACCGAAGCACAAGGGAAAACACGATAAGGATAAGCCATGGGATGATCCAAGTATTGACCATTGGAAGATTGATAAATTTGATCCTTCTTGGAACCCTGATGGTTTACTTGAAGTTACTTCTTTCTCTACTCTCTTCCCAGCTTATAGAGGTATTAATTTTTTTGAATTTTTAATTAATTTCGTAGGTTTTTATAGTTCATTTTGTACTACAGTGTGCATATATTAGGGTTTCGGATACAATTTAATCTAGTGGAGTGTTTAGCGGAACAGATTGATAAATTTGCTCCCGATTTTTTGAGTTAATTGCATTATAGCTCAATATATTACGCAAAATTGCAATATATAACCCTATATTATACAAAAATTGCACAATATAACCTAATATTTTGCAAAACAACTAATAATTTTTGAAATAATTGCACTTTAGATCCTCTATCCAATCTAGTGCAAGTTCAGCAGGGAAAAGCGATGAATTTTCCCCATTTTTTTGAGTTAATTGCACCGTAGGTCCATATATTATGCAAACATTGCACTATAGGTCCCGATATTAGGCATTAGGCATACAGTAAGTAACCTCTAATATTGAATAAGTTGCGCTATAAGTCCCTATGGAAAAAAAATTGTAGAATAATTGCACTATAGGTCAGTATTTTATGTAAATTTATTTAATTACTTGCGCACTATAGGTCGCTGTATTATACAATATTAAAAAATAATAATAATTGCACTACAGGTCCCTGTGTTGTACAAAAATTGCACTATAGATCCATATAGAATGCAAAACCTGCACTATAGATCTGAATTCCATGCAAAAAAATGCAATATAGCTGAATATACCCTCATGTTTCATGAAATGACAAATGTGGAAAAGTAAAGGGGTATATTTGCAATAATCTAACACTATAATATAACTAATTTACATCAACTTTATATGCAGAAAAATACTTACAAGAATGTTGGCCAAGTGTTAAATCTGCATTAAAAGAATATGGAATTGATTGTCAACTAAATATGGTGAGTTTAATTTTCTATTTTCCCTTTTTTTTAAAATTTATTATCTTTTAAAAAATTGCCCAAATAGTCCCTGAAACTATAACTTATATCAGGTGGAAGGTTCCATGACAGTTTCTACAACTAGAAAAACAAGGGATCCTTATATTATAGTTAAAGCAAGAGATCTCATTAAGCTTTTATCTAGAAGTGTTCCTGCACCTCAGGTTTGTATTAAAATGACTAAAATACCCCTAGAATGTTTAAGCAAGTGGTTAAATAAATTTCTATATTTTCAGGCCATCAAAATCCTAAACGATGAAATGCAATGTGACATCATCAAGGTCGGGAACTTGGTTCGTAACAAGGTATGTATTATAACCATTTTACCCCTAAACTTTTCAGAATTGTCACTTTGACCCCCAAGTTTTAAAAATTTATCTTATTTGGCAAAATATGGGTTATTTTGTATAATTTAGGGATTTATAGTGTACCTAGTGCAATTTTTGCATAGTATAAGGATCTATATTGCAAATAATTCTTGTGCTTCTTTATATAAGGACTTGTAGTCCAAAAAAAAGGTTATTGCATGATACAGGGATTTATAGTGTGATTAATTCAAAAAACTGATAACATAAGGACCTATATTGCAATTTTTGAATAGTATAAGGACCTATTGTGCAAATAATTCTTATACTTCTTTATATAAAGACTTATAGTCCAAAAAGAAAAGCTTATATTGTATAATGTAGGGATTTATAGTGTAACTAATTCAAAAAAACTGATAACTTAAGGACCTGTATTGCAATTTTTACATAGTATAAGGACCTATAATGCAAATAATTATTGTACTTTTATTACAGGAGCGTTTTGTGAAAAGGAGACAACATCTATTAGGTCCAAATTCTTCAACTCTCAAAGCATTAGAAATTTTAACAGGGTGTTATATACTTGTTCAGGTACTAATCCTCCATTACTAAACTTTTATTACATTTTAGTCCTTAATTAATAAACATGGACATATTTACCCTCAGGGAAATACAGTATCAGCTATGGGATCATTCAAGGGTTTAAAACAACTTAGAAGAATAGTTGAGGACTGTATAACAAATAAAATGCATCCTTTATATCATATCAAGACTCTTATGTTAAAAAGAGAACTTGCTAAAGATCCTTCATTAGCTGAAGAGAATTGGGATAGGTTTCTTCCTAAGTTTAAGAAGTAAGTTGTTTTTTCGATTAATTGCAATTTAGTCCTTTGTAAATATGATTTTTGTAATGTTTGATGTGTTTTTTTGGTTGATTATTAGGAAAAATGTTAAGCAAAAGAAACCGAAGAGTAAAGAAAAGAAACCTTACACACCTTTCCCTCCACCTCAACAACCTAGCAAGGTGAGAAATATAGGGACCTATATTGCAATTTTGTATAATATAGGGGTGCATAATGCAATTAATTTAAAATATAGGTTATTTCGCATAATAAAGGGATCTATAGTGTAGTTGATTCAAAATTTAGGGACTTGTCGGGAAATTGTTTTGTATAATATAGGGACTTATATTGCAACTAATTCAAAAAATAGGTTATTTGCATAATATAGGGGACTTATAAATCAGATAGTTCAGAATATAGGTTATTTTACATAACATAGGGACCGATATTGCAATTTTGTATAATATAGGTTAGTTTGCATAATATAGGGACCAATATTGCAATTTTGTGTAATATAGGTTAGTTTGCATAACATAGGGACCTATATTGCCATTTTCTATAATATAGGTATGTATAATGCAATTAATTTGAGTTATAGGTTATTTTGCATAATATAGGGATCTGTATTGCAATTAATTAAATATATGGTGACTTGCAGGGAAGTTGTTTTTTATAATATAGGTTAGTTTGCATAATTTAGGGACTTATAATGCAATTAATTCAGAATTTGGGTTATTTTGCATAATGTAGGGTTCTATAAAATATAGGGACTAGTAGTCCATATAGTTTGCATAATATATGGGCTTACAATGCAATTGATTCAAATTATAGGTTATTTTACATAATAAAGGATTTATAGTGCAATTATCACCGAAATAAGGTTAATTGCAGTATAAATCCTTTATTATGCAAAATCTTCACTTGGCCCCCTTACTTTTTCTAAATTAGCTGTATTTTGTTTTTCTGTGATATTTTTTAGGTTATTTTGCATAATATAGGGATTTATAGTGCAATTGACTCATTTTTTTCAATATAGGGACATAATTGTAGGGAACTATAGTGCAATTAACATAAATATATGAATGTATTTTGTGTAACAGGTTGATTTACAATTGGAAAATGGTGAATATTTCATAAGTGCTGAAAAAAAATCAGCAAAAAAATGGCAAGAAAAGCAGGAAAAACAAACTGAAAAAGTTGCTGAAAATAAAAGAAAAAGAGACCAAGCTTTTGTTCCTCCTCAAGTAATTATTTTTAATTATTTAAATTATTTATTTTTTGTAAAAATATTATATATTTAATTTTATTGTAGGAGGGTAATGAGAAACAAGATTCTGTTAAATCTAAGGATGATGATATGAATGAAGTGAATGCTTTGGCCTTGTCTGTTAAGGTAAATAGGATTTTATTTATTTTTTAATTAGTTAATTTATATAGACAAGTTAAGGAGTAATTTATTTTATATTTTATATTTTATATTTTTGTGTAGAAAAAATCGAAGGAGTTTAAGAAGAAGAAATCTAATGAGAAAATTAATGCGGAGGATTATATAACTGTTTCTGCTGAGGCGTCTTCTTCTAAAAAGAAGAAGAAGAATAAGAGTTCGGAGTAGTATTTTGCAACTTTTGTTAAGGACTTATTTGTAAGGAAAGATTCTACTGTGATGTTTGTTGTTTAATGACGTGACATACTTTGTTTTATCTTAACTTTAATCGTGAGAATTTTCATTGACCGTAAAAGATTAAATTTTCATATTAAATCTCAACATAAAGTTAGCATAGAGTATCTCTGGTGATATTTTTGGAGTATAATTTAAATTTTCTTTTTGTTTATTTACACCTACATTTTTCAACCTTAAAAATATTTGATGACATTATTAAAGTACAATACAGTTCCATTCCAAAGATGTTTTTTTTTTTGTCAAACTACAATTTCGGAACAGTGCAATCAGCTCCTTTTTTTGTTTATTTACATTTTCTCTGTCCAAAAAAAAAAACTATTTACATTCATTTTTCCAAAATGATAAAAGGACCAAAGTACTATAATTTTGGGGTGATAGTGCAATTAACCCTTTCTGTTTATTTACATGTTCATGAGTATTACATGTTAATTTTTTTAAGAGTAAAGTCACAGCGCACTAGTATCTTATACTAAGTTTCACCAATTAAGGCATATATATTACCCCTAATATATATACAATCTAGGGTTATATTGCAAGAATGATACGTTAAATAAGTATTTCTCCTTTCAATTCTGTCAATTTTACTACCAAAATTGGCCCAAACATTTTTTACTCATTTTTTAATTTATTTACACATTCACAATTTGTTTCGAATCTCAAAATCACTCGCGTGAAGCCAATATCTAACAATCTTTACGTAACCAAAACTAAAATCACTAGAATAACATAATCAAACATACAAAAATTTCAAAAAAGAAAACGTAGAAAATTCCTCAACATCAATATACAACCAAAATGTATAAACCTCAAAGGAACGTAACAAAATCCAATAACATTACATAACAAAAAAAAAAACAAAAAACTATTTAACCTTTTTAAGAAGTTGAGAAGTATGAAATTGAGCATCGTCTTTAATAAAACTCCACCATAAAAAGGTTAAAGGTACGGTACTAGCATGCCAAAGAGCATGAGCATCAACAAGACCTTCGTAAGGTGGAAAATCATATATTTCAAGAAGCATTGCAAAACCACCACCTATTACAACTATCCATAATTTATAACGTGATGGATGTTGTGTTATACCACCCCATATTGACCATATTACTAGTTGTGATATTCCCATTATTACACATACTTTCATGTTCCATCCTGAAAATTTGGTCAAAAAAAGTCAATGATTATGGATAGTTTTGGAAATTATGAGAATGTACTTTTTGAAATAACTGGTCTATATTATGCAAGAATTGCACTATAGGTCCCTATATTATGCAAAAAATTGCACTTTAGGGACTTGCAAAATATTCACTATAGATCCCTATATTATGTAAAAATTGAACTATAGGCCCCTATACTATGCAAAAATTGCACTACAGGTGTCCTTAGATTGCGCACAAATTGCACTATAGGTCACTATGTTATGCAAAAATTACACTGTAGGTCACTATATTATGCAAAATATTCACTATAGGTCCCTATATTACGTAAAAATTAAACTATAGGCCACTATACAATGCAAAATTTGCACTACAAGTCCCTATATCGTACAAAATTGCATTGGAGTTCCCTATTTATGCAAAAAAATTGCACTACAGGTCCCTATAGCGTACAAAATTGCACTATATGTCCCTAGATTGTGCAAAATTACACTATGTGTCCCTATTTATGCAAAAAAAATTGCACTATAGGTCCCTGTAGTATGCAAAATTGCACTATAGGTCTCTAAACTTTGCAAAATCTGCCTGTATATCCTTATATTATGCAAAGATTACACTATATGTCCCTATATTATGAAAAAAACTTGCAATACAGGTCTTGATATTTTAACACCACAAGACCGTAGGTCACACTTTTGAATACAAGGGGTGTAGGATCTCCTTGTGATACCACAGGGAGGTAACACGCACTATCATAAACTACAAGGGGTAAATTGCAAAATGAAAAAAAAAATAGATATATGAAGTCCTTATATTTAGCAAAAAACTAATATCTTTTTAAAAACAATGCACTATAAGTCACTATATTCTGCAAAATAAAGAAAAAATGTATATTTCTTGAATTAATTGGTCCCTATATTATGCAAAAATTGCACTATATGTCCCTAAATTATGCAAAATGTACACTATAGGCCCCTGTATTATGCAAAAAGTACTAGGTCACTATATTATGCTAAAAATACCTAATTTGTCTCTATATTATGCAAAAAGTACACTATATGTCCCTAAATCATGCAAAAAGTAAACTAAATGTCCCTATATTACACAAAAACTGCCCTGTAGGTCCCTAAATTATGCCAAAATTACACTATAGGTCCCTATATTATTCAAAATAAAAAAAGAAAAAAAAAGACAAAAAAATTACCATAATCCATCTTGAAATTGTTGAGGTATAAAATATGAGTTGTAACAAAAGCAAGAAGTGGTGCAGCAACCATAACCCTAGCAGCTTCATCTCTTACTTTAAAACTTCTTAAAATCGATAAAAGAAGAGAATATCCAATTAATGCTATGGCTGATGAGTAATCTAATGCCTCTGTTATATCCGCATCTCTATAATTTTATATATATATATATATATATTACCATTATTGCAACAAAAAGAAAATTAAAAAAAAATGATTTTTTGCATTTTAGTCCCTTAAGTTTACAAAATTTGCATTTTGCCCCCTGAAGTTTAGTTTTATGTGCACATGGAATTAAACTTCATGGGGGTAGAATGCGGATGTTTTGTAAACCTTATGGGAGTAAAAACGTTTTTTTTTTTTGCATTTTAGCCCTTTAAGTTTACAAAATTTGCATTATATCCCCCGAGGTTTAGTTTTATGTGCACATGGAATTAAACTTCATGCGGTTAGAATGCGGATTTTTTGTAAACCTTAGGGGAGTAAAATGCACAAAACCCAAGATTATTGCATAAGCGTTTTGGTGAAAAAAGTAAAGTTTTTTTTTCGCATTTTACCCCTAAGGTTTACAAACTTTGCATTCTACCCCCTATAGTTTTAAACTCACATATTACCCCTTTTAGAGGGGTAATGTGCACATAAGAATGAACATTTTTGTTGAACGTGGCACATAAAATTGAACTTCAGGGGCTAAAACGTGATTTTCGTTAACCTTAGGGGGTAAAACACACAAAAAAAAAAGTAGATAAAGAATAACTTACCGAGTATGAAAAATAGCACTCCAAAACCAAGCATTCATGGACAAAAGAGCATAAATATGCCATAAAAAAGTATAATTATAAAACGGTCTTTTATCCGGATTTAAAGGCAACTTATAATACACAAACATGATAAAACTTAACCAACCATGTAAATGCATTAAAAGATTAAGCACAGAAAAAGCTACAGAAACAGGCTCCTGAAAAATAAAATAAAAAAATTCACCACATTATTTCTTAAAATTACAAAAAAGCCCCAAAATAAGATGAAAATTCAAACCTGAAGACCAAATTTACGCGAAAATGGCCATTTTCCGTGATATTTTATTGGCTCGTGATTGTTAGTTAATGAAGCTCGATCTTTTTCTCGATTAATCATACAATTGTATCTACAATCACTTTTACAATCTATTTTTTTCCATTTTAATGCTAGTGATTCTTTTGTATACCAAGGGGTATTTGTGGAAATATAATCTGAGGAAGATTTGCAATTTTCAAAGCATATTTCGTTTACACATCCGGTTCTCTCACATTCTTCTACACATGACCTGTCATTATTTTTACAATTTAGTCCCTAATTTTGTAAATGTAGCTTATTAGCCCCTTGTCTTTCAATTCAATCACAAAGTAACTCGGATTTTATTCTATTGCTTAAAACAAGTAAGAATTCTAATAATAATGGTCAGGGACTGAGATGCAATATTGAAAAATATAATGTGGAGAGAATTTACTTGTATAATGGATCAGCATCACCGAGACTAGCATCGAATACTTGAAAGACGGAGAAGAGAACTAGAAAGAAGATGATCCAGTAACGATCTGACATTTGATTGAGAAAATAATATAGGGACCTATAGTGCAATTAACTGTAATTGTTTATAGATGATTAAAGTTTACAAAAGGATTTGAAGTTTGGGGATAAAATTGAAATAATACCTTAGTGAAGAAGAAGCATAGGATTTTGGAACTCTTGAATTTATGATTTATTTGAAAGTGGAACGAGAATTGTAAAGAGAAGATTGAAATTATTGATATGGATGAGTTATGGACTTTTGATGTTTGGGCTTTTTGGTTGTGTAAGTTTATTAGACTAGTGGGTCTTGAAAATTATATAGTCAAGCCCAAAGGTAATGAATCTTATTTCCATTTTACTAGAGATACAAAGTGATACAAATCTTAAAAACAAATTAAAAACTAAAAAAATTAAATTTTATACCCCAAATATCTCCCTATATAATAATTACACATCTAAATCATAAACCACCCCATAAATCTGAACATACTCTGAGTGGTGGATTAACGAGTTTCGTAATGGCTCCAAACAGGGTACAGTGGTGGTGCAAAGAAGCCGTGGTGGTGGCGATTAAGCACATAGGCGGAGATCTGCTCGTTGTTGTGGTAGGTTGTTGCATAGGTTATTAGTCAACCCATTAAGTAGATGCAACAACTATTATACTCTTCTTTGTAATCAAATCTTGTATAGCGACATCTTCTTCTCTACCCGTAATTTTTTTTGATTTGAATTTTCCACGTATATATGTGTTTTTGTCGTTTCTTATTTCTTAGTTTTGCCTTTTAACTGCGATCCTAATTATAACACCTCCAACAATGACACCTTACCGATTTCGAATGACGGGTACATCTACATATTGATGTCGCATAATGGATAACAAGAATAACACGCTGATTGTTGTTAGGTTAGTATGGTTAATTTACAAGTATTATCTAAGGAATAATAGTATAATAGGTTTAAGGTGACTTATCTCTATATGAGATGAAGGTAGAACTAAACCCACAAACCCATTACATTGCTATTTCTATAATTATTTTACATAAATTTTCAATTTCTGAAAACCGAGAATTTGACAAGAGTCTTAAAATAAAATTATTTAACTAAATTCCTATACAATAGAAAAATTACTATATATTATACATTATAACTAATATTTTTATTATATAAAAAGAAAATATTATTTCCCATACATAAATATAAACCTAATACGATTAGTTTTTTAAAGTTGGTAGGAAAGGCAGGAGAAAGGAAGATTTTAAAAATTTTGAGGGGATATAAACTTATTATAATTTATTTAAAGGGTAAAAATTGTTTTTCAAAATTTTTGGGAGGCCTAACCCAAAATACCTAACATTTTGTTTTGTTCCATCCCTACGAATCGCCTGATAAGTAAAATCTAGCAAAAATCATGAATTGACTTGTTTTTGTTCAAAAGTAAGATTGAACAAAAATGTAGAGTATTATAATCACATATCGACATGATATTTTCTTAAAATAAAATCATGTAAAGTTCGTGAATATATAATTACATATTGTCATTTTTTTTTCAAACGTAATATTTAACAATGAATCAAACCCTTTCTGTTAAGTAAAATGTCACCGAATTCGTGATCGTGGTTATGAATTGAGACGTTTATTGCCGAAAAATCCCACCATACGTGGATCGTTTAGCCAACAAGCGAATCAAAAGATAATATCTTAGTATATTGGGTTATAATAATGTTTGTCCTAAAATTTGTTGATCTTAAAATTTAAAAATTCTGGACAAAACTCTTATTTGAAATTTTAGTATAAATTTAATTAAAAATAAATTTTAGTAAAAATAAAATTAATAAATTAATAAATATTACTAGATTTGTAAAAGAGAAATAGTTAATGTAAATAATGAAATAAAATTAGTAAATATAATAAATTTTGAACCTAGGTTTGTTTTAATGAGTTTGATATTCATGAATATTAGTTGAATGAGTTTTAATACTTTAATTTTTACTTATAAAATAATTAAGAAAAAATTAAAATTATTCATTAATGTGACATCTTAATTTATATTTTAAATAAAAAACACATTTGTTTCAACACAATTTATAAAAAACTTACACAAAATTAATATAATATTATAATATATTTCAATTATATATAAAGGCAATGCCTAATCAATTACACAAAGAGTGTAATTATTCCCGATTAATTACAACTTCGTCTTAATTCCCAATTAAAAAAAACACTATCCAATTACTAAACTATCCTTCCGCATATTATTAATTACTTTAATTATATATTAAACTAATTCTAACATTTTTTTTTAAAAAAATCGATTTTTTTTACGAATTGTTTTTGTCAAAAAAAAAAATCGAACTTTTTTCCCCGATATTTTTTTAATGTGTTCCATGAATGCGCAATTATGAGATTTGTGTGTAGCAGAATACACAGAATTGGAACAAACAAAATCAAGTTTTGTGTATTCCAAGCATACATAAATACGAGTTTTATGTGTTCCATGAATACACAAATTTGAGTTTAATGTGTTCCATGAATACACAAATATAAGATTTGTGCGTTCCAAGAATACACAATTATGAGTTTTGTGTGTTCCAGGAATACATAAAATTTGAACAAACAAAATCAAGTTTTGTGTATTCTAGGAATACATAAATTCGAGTTTTATGTGTTCCATGAATACACAAATTTGAGTTTTATGTGTTCCATGAATACACAAATCTGAGATTTGTGCGTTCCAAGAATACACAAATCTAAAATTTCACAAATCTTAAATTGTGTGTTCTAGGAATACACAGAATTGGAACAAACAAAATCAAGTTTTATGTATTCCAGGAATACGTAAATTCGAGTTTTATGTGTTCCATGAATACACAAATCTAAGATTTATGCGTTCCAAGAATACACAATTCTGAGATTTGTGTGTTCCATGAATACACAGAATTGGTACAAACAAAATCAAGTTTTGTGTATCCAGGAATACATAAATTCGAGTTTTATGTGTTCTATGAATACACAAATCTGAGTTTTGTGTGTTCCATGAATACACAAATCTGATATTTCTGTGTTCTAAGAATACACAATTCTGAGATTTGTGTGTTCTAGGAATACACAGAATTTGAATAAACAAAATCAATTTTTGTATGATTTAGAACACACAAAACCCTAAAACATAAACACATAAAAATAACAAAAGAGTGATGGACAAAAAGATAATATATCAAGATAGTTAAAAACGAGTAGTGTATATGCGATTAATAAAGAAAAAAAACAATTTTGTTAAAGCAGAGAATCTTTTAGATCGATTTTATGATTTTGTGTGTTACATGAATACATAATTATATTTGTGTGTTATAGCAACACATAAACCGGAATTTCGATTTAAAAAAAAATTAAAAAAATTAAGATAAAAAAAATCATATAAGGGCAATAATGGAAAGATAAATATAACAATGTGTTTAATGAGGAATTATTTACTTAATCATTGATTAAGTAAGAAGCAATTTCCTTATTTTTTTTAGGAATTGAATGTGTGGAATTGTAATTAATTGAAAATTATCTCTTATATATATTAGATGTACAATTAAAAGAAATTATTATTAATATATATTAATTATTAATAAATAAAAATTATTATAATTAAAAAAAACCATTCTATTCTTTAAGTTTATGTCTGCCTCATCAATATAAATGTACTAATAAAAATAATTTTTGTTAGCAAAGACAAAATTAATGAGATGAATCTTTTTAAAAATTATTATTAAAAAAATTGAATTTTGAAGTTGAAATGAGGAGTTTTTTTAATTTTAACATTTTTTTAATAAATAATTGGCAATTTGGCATGAAAAGGAAAATAATTACAGATCTGGCATAAGGGCGGCATCCTGAACACCGCCCTTAGGCAAAATTGTAAGGGCGGTGGTTAAATGACCGCCCTTAAAAGAAACACAATTTTGCCTTAGGGTGGTGTTCAGAATACCGCCCTTATGCCAGATCCGTAATTATTTTTCCCTTTATGCTAAATTGCCAATTATTTATTTAAAAAATGTTAACCTTAAAAAAAACTCTGAAATGAGTTGTAAAAATAAACCTATGCAATTTGAGTTTAGGTAGATCAATTTTTATATTGAATATAATATAACAGAAACTCAACTAAACATTGCAAAACTCTACCATGTGATATACCAAACAACATCTTACCAATTTTCATCTATTTTTTTCATTTAAAAAGAAAAATTTCTTAAAACTGATCATCCAAAAAAAAAACCCGATAATACAAATTGTAAAATCTAAAAAGAGAGGGAATTTGTTTCTTGTATTCCCAAAAACTAGTAATGTTACAATAGATTGAGCCTCATATATAGGATTATGAAAGACCCTTCACTTTTCATATTTACAAGCAATAATTATAAGAATTAAACCATAGCCCTTTGGACATTCACCATTATTCATAATACTCCCCCTATATGTCCATCCATTAAAAAATTTGTCTCGTTAAAATCTTACCAAGAAAAACCATGTGGGATAAAACCTTGGTGCATACTAGTAAGTATTCTAATTATCGAAAACTTATAGGATGAATAATGGTGAGGGACTGATATGCAATATTGAAAAATATAATGTGGGGAGAGAATTTACTTGTATAATGGATCAACATTGCCGAAAGTAGCATCGAATACTTGAAAGACAGAGAAGAGAACTAGCTGGAAGATGATCCAGTAACGATCTGACATTAGATTGTGAGAATAATATAGGGACCTATAGTGCAATTAACTGTAATTGTTTATAGATAATTAAAGTTTACAAAAATATTAAAACTTTAGGATAAAATTGAAATAATACCTTACTGAAGAAGCATAGAATTTTGGAACTCTTGACTTTACGATTTATTTGAAAGTGGAACGAGAATTGTAAAGAGAAGATTGTAATTATCGATATGAATGAGCCCAAAAACGGTATATTTGTTTATTTCAGCCCAGGTTGATTTGCAGACTTTTGATGCTTGGGATTTTGGTTGTTTAAGTTCATTTCTATTTTACTAGAGGTTACAAAATAATAAAAAGTAATAACAACATATTAAAAACTAAAAAACATTTAATTTCATATCCCAAATATTCCCTTATATAGTAATATTCCCTTATTTGTTGGCATTATGCCGCTTGAGTGAGCCCTTCTAGATTTTAGTGGAAGGGGAAGATATTTTGCATATTGGTGAGTTATTTTTTGATATTGTTTTTTTTGTCAAGGTGGATATATTTGTTCGAGGTGGAGATATTGTTAGGGTTTGATTATGATTATGATATTTGTGTCAAGGTGGAGATTGTTATGTCATATTGCCCAAATTCCTGGAAAACTTGATCGTATTAGTTATTAATTCTAGAATCTATGTTAATATATAAATACAATGTATAACATAGGTTATTAGTTAACTCGTTAAGTGGATGCAACAACTATTATACTCTCCTTTGTAATCAATCTATTTTAGAGAAATCTTCTCCTCTACCCGTAATTTTTTTTGTTTTGGAATTTTCACGAATATTGGTGTTTTTTTTCATTTTGTATTTCTTATTTTTACCTTTTATCTGCGATTCTAATTACAACACCTTTAACTAGGGCCGCCAATGAACCGATACTCTCACCAATGGCTCGGGTATGAGTTCTCTAGGGTTTGTTTGAGTTCGGCTCGTTAGTTAAACAAACCAAACTCAAGCTTTAAATCTGGATTCGTTTACTAAATGAGGCAAACTTAAACTTGTATACTCGTTAAACTAAGTAACAATTTGGTAAGAGTTTTTTAAAAGTTCGTTAATAGACTTGGTAAATATATTCAATTAAAATTTATCAATATAACTATATCTATACATATACAAAAAGTCAAAAGTACGTTAAACTTATGTACATGAAATTAATCATAACTAAAATATTCTATATCTAATAAGTGTTTTTTTTTTTGTTTTCTTCAAGTTAAATTATGTAATGTATTCTATATTAGTTTTATTTAACTTAATTCTATATATATATCATAGAAAAATAAACAAGACTTAAATGAGCCTTAAACGAATCAAACCGAACCGAACTTAAGATTAACGAACCAAACCCAAGAAAGCTAAAGTTTAGTTCGGCTCGATTCGTTTCAAACTCAAAATAAGATCAAGCTCGCTAAATTATTATCAAACCACTCTCAAGAAAACTAAAATTCGTCTCGACTCGATTTGTTTGCAGCCCTACTTCCAACAATGACTCCTTACCAGTTCAGAACGACGGATACATCTATTTCATCAATCCAACAAATAAAAAAAGGATGAATCTCTACTTTAAATGTTTTCTATGATTTGTGTTTTTTAAAAAGAGTAATGAAACATACCACCCATGAAGTGGTATGATTTGGTTGAAAGTAAATCGTTAATCAAATCGAATAAATAAATAAATTAACAATTTACTTCCAACAAAATCACGCCACATCATTGATTATATATCGAATAGTATAAATTTGGGTACTACTTACAATAATAGATAAGATAAGTTGTAAGATATGTTATAATCAATCAGGATTTAAGAGTACCATTATTAATTTTATCTACAAAAGATTTATTTTGTGCCAGATTCAAAGCCTCGAAAGTAATAAGTTGTTACAATAAGAATTTCTTTTATGTGGTTGTAATTAGAGACTAGAGATTATTTTTCCACATTATGATCGACAAATCTCTAGCATGATCCTTGTGATTGAATAAAGTCTTAACGTCCATATTGAAGCAATCCCCTACAGTTAAATAATTTGATATGTGAAAATCCATTGGTCGATCGTTTTTTGATTTTGTAATCATTGCAATGTTGCATTGACAATGACATTGCACTTCTTACCATATTGATGTCGCATAATGGATTACAAGAATAATATGCGAATTGTTGTTATGTTAGTATGGTTACTTTTACTACTAGAAGTATCTAAGGAATGATAATATAATAGGTTTAAGGGGACTCATTTCTATTCCTATAAGTATTACATAAATTTTCAATTACTTAAAACCAAGAATTTGATAATTTTTTCGTCTTTATTATATTTTTTTTCACGCAAACTAAAAATATTATTTATTATCTACATAACTGATAAAATATTTTTTATAAAGTATTTAATATTTTGAATATTTATTAAAAATATAAATTATAAAATATAATTAAATATAGACATAGTAAAAGGATTAAAAAATATTTTGTTTTTTTAAATATATAATTTTTTATGGATAGTTTTTTCTAATAATAGTGATAATGTTTTGAATATATTTTGAATCTCTTTTAATTAAGAACATTATTTTAAAAATAAATGTCCTTTAAAGGCAAGAAATATAGTCCCATGGTACCGGAGACAATTTATGAGTCAAATTGGGTTATATATGTAACGTTAATTTGGACGTGGACAATTTCTTCGATAAAACAAGGATGATGATGAAGTCAACTCATCTTAGTGCTTTCTTACGATTGGTAGAATGCTTGCTTGGGACACCCCATATTGGGAGATCATGTTGCCCTACAAACTCTAAACTACTTGAGGAGCCAATCCACTCACCGTGACTTTGTTGTTCTTTGTGAGCAATTCCAAGTTGTATCTTCGTAGAAACCTTTAGAGTAGATTTTTTTTTTAAGATTGATTCATTAGAATTTTTTAAGGTATGTGTTGTTGCAAAAATGTATAGACATATTGTGTAGGAACGTCGAGTTTGGGGTAAATCATATTTACCAAAAGGTTAAGACGTGTATAAATAGACTATTTAAGACACAAGAAGAGACAAAGATAAGACTAGTGCAATATACCGATCGTCCCAATAGCTTATGGAAAGTCGTCATCAACTATAGGAGTAAATGCGTATGATTGTTTTGAACACCGACCCCAACATAGGTTTAGTAGAAAATTTATCACTAACAATTAGCCTCGAATGTATGCTAAAAAGGAGATTCCCTTGACCCCAAAACTATAAATTTAAGTTTTACTTTCTATTATAGGAATAGTTTTCTCCCATGTGAATCTCCAGACGAGCTTTGGAAGGTGTTCGAAAAAATTGTTACTTCCTCTGTCCCCAAAAGCTTGTCATACTAAAAATTGTTGTTTTTAAAAGGTTGTCACTTTAGAAAATCAGTAATACTTTTGTTTTTCTTTATACCACTTTTATCCCTAATTAAATATTATAATATATGTTCCCATCAAATATTCAAGATATCAAAACACTTTATAGAGGACATTTTAGTAATCACATGGATAATAAATAATATTTCTTAGTTTGTGTGCAAAAACAATTGTGACAACCTTTTAGGACGGAGGGTGTACTTCTTACTCAAAAAGACCGAGAAAGTTCAAGGGGGTCGGGGTCTGACTCGGTCCCAGGATAAAGAGCGATTTTTTTTTGAGAAATACGTTAGTAAAAATTACACTAGCCCATCTGGCTTAAATGTTATTCGTTTTCAAACTAAGTGTTCGTTTCGAAATATTTATTTTAGAGTAAAAAATATATTTAAAATAAAATTAGAATATTTATAAAAATTAATAAAATTATTTTAAAAATCAAGAATCATTTTAGATGGGAGACACATATTTAGTATTTCTCCTAAAAATGTTTTTCAGAATCCAAAACACTGAGATCGATAGTTAGTCTAGTGGTTAGACTCTGTTCCGACCAAAAGGTCTGAGATCGAGTCTTATTAGAGTCAAAATAACTTTGATTGGCTCTTAGATGTATAAAAAAAAGATCTAGAACCACTTTAAGTGTTCCTTTAAAAAAAACACTTCCAAACAAACACTAAATATAAGATTTTTTTTCTTCTTTGAAGGAGAATATTCCGAGCTCACTTGTTATTCTAATTTTAACACTTTTCATAGACAGTTTTTGAATTCACCTTAAGAACTCGAGTCATGTATAGAAAGCGAAATTTTGTGTAATATTACATGTAAAATTATAGAAGTAACATAATGCGAAAGTTAAATATCTTGGTCACATTCATTAAGATAATTGATTGAATTACAATTAGCATGAAAAATCAACTTATATAACCTTGTAAATTGCAATGCAATCGATTACATGAATCTAAATTAAATTTATTATAATGCATGTATGATACATTAATTAATTTATAAAACTCTGAAGATCAATACTCCACGTACGGTATATACATAAGATTTGCAATAGCTTCATGCAACCATTCCTCGTCGTGTGGAGTCATCTGTAATATACAAAAGAGAAATTAGTCAATGTGAAATAAAAACTTATGGTATTAATTGAGAAATACATTATATATAACTAATAATTTAAACTTGTTAAAATACATTTTTATACCTGGAGAGAGCCATCATAATACAAATTATTTGGTTCAGATGAACTATCATTGGCCTTGATTGGTGTTTCATCTTCGGATGTACTTTCATTGTTTTTGGCAAATCTTCCACGTACTCGAACTCTCCGATCAGCTAGGGTTTTCCGACATGCATACTATAGATACATTTATGATTAAGATTAATCTTATTTCAGTTAATTACTTAATATAATGGACAATGATCACAAATAATTAAGTACCTTAATGGTCTTGTTAAAGTTTCTTTGGTTTCTCTTCTTCAGATATTTGAGAATCCTTTCTTTTCTTTCTTCCTGTGAGTACTTCGCAACTTTTACTGTTTGTTCTTCGATTATTTGTCCTGCTAATTTTGTTTGACTTCCCTGTAATACAATTATGTTCGAGGTACGAGATTAATCCTTGTTCGGGAATTAACTTTCAATAATTAGTTTTAAACATATATTCTTGGCTAATGAAAACAATCATGTTTTCTTGTTTTTATTTTCTATACTAATGGAAATACAAATAAAAATGCATTTTGATATTTACCATTTGAGTAATACATAACTAGCAGTTTACGAGTTTCACATATTTTAAGGAAATTTAAAACATACCCAATTTTCAGAATTAGCCATGGGATAAAGTGGCCAAATGTTGGATACTAATCCATTGCATTCTTCTCCAAATTCATGACTCATCTCAGGTTGATATTTAACTGCAGAAGCTTGATCATGAGACCAGACAAATTCATGATTTTCAACTGATAATGTTGGAAAATCTGGAACACCAAATTGTGCAGAAAAGCCGTTGTACTGAGAAGCCATCGAAGGAAGTAAAATAATAATTGATTTTGGTTTATAATATTATTTTTATGTATGGTCAATAAGTAAATATTTTATGCTAATAAACTATTTATATAGGATTTCATGGAGAGGTTTTAATGCAAGTTGTCTGGCTCTAGTTACTTTGATCATCATGAAAATAAGGGAATCTAGAATCATTGACCAAATCGACTAACTAGTATTCCATTATTTCATTATAGCCTAGTCTAGCATGAAATTTTGTTGCACATGCTATGCATTTGCTTTAATGGAACATCTCCTCCTTGTATGGTTAGGGTCGAAAGTACATGAAATCATGAGACGATTGTTTTAGATTTTAAATATTTTTACTTTAAAAGATCATATATTTAAAGTTAGAAAGCATCCATATTAAAAAAGTAATGACATATATCAGATCGTTACATTTATTTATTTTCTTGATCTTATTAACGATTTATTACCTAACAATTCATGGCACGTCATGAGTGGTAACTGGGTGATACGATTTTGGATGGTATATGTCATTAACAAGACAACCAACACCCGGATGAAATTTAAATTTGGAAAGACGTGTAATTCATGGTATTTATATGTCGAAAACTCGACATTCGAGAGGTCTAATTTGAAATATCAGGGGAAATTGGAGTTGAGTTTTTTCCGAAATGTTGTAAAAGCAATGTTATTAATTGATGAATTCATGACTTTATGGTATGATATTGTTTTAGTAGAGAATCGTGAGGTTTTCTATACCATTGTTGAGATAGATGATACAAGGTTGTATTCTTACGATAGCCAACAAGCGATAGAGTATACTGTGAGCGGATTAGGTGGCGAAGATCCTGCGTTTTTAGATAGATATGTGTTATGAAGACATAAAGATGTATTGTGGAGAAAAATTTACGTATTGTTTGGTTAAAAAATTTGAATACGTATAAAACTTATGAGTCTGTTTTGTTACGAAGACTCAACAAATAGAATATGGGATCATTTGACTCGAGAACGTGCTGACCCAATCCAGGAAAAAATCTTAGGAACCTTTTTTTTGACAAAAATGACTTAATTAGAATAAATGAAAGTTTACAAAACATACAATAAGTTCATATTGTTTATATCCAATGCCAGAGGCTACAAGATCATAATAAAAGAGAAGTGAAAGAGTGTGGGGTAGGGAAACCGCCCAATTACTAGGAAAAGTTTTAGAGATCTTTGCCTTATCAACCCAATTTGCAGCTTGATTTAGCTTCCGAGATATAAGTTGGAAGCTAACTGATGTTAAACGCGTCAATGTTTGAATATCTTCAACAATATGAGAGTGGTGACTATTTTCAAACTTTGTGCCATTCTTGAGACTTTTAATTAGATTAGAACAATCATTCTTCAAAATAAAATGTTGATTAGGTTGAGCAGTAGCTTCTTGAATTGCATTTCTAATTCAATTATTTCTGCTTCTTCAGGAGAGTTTGTGAAATAACTCCATGCTTTTGCTTTCAAAATCTGGCCCTTGTAGTCACTGAAAATACACCAGCGGAAGCCTGATTAGTGTGTTTAATATAAGATGCATCGACATTAACATAGTTTTTATTGGTTTTAATCTTTTTTTATATTTTAAAAAACATGATTTATCATTATTTTATAATAAAACAATTATGTATTTTAAATTATGTATGCTAACAATGATTTTTTTTTTAAATTACGTAAACAAAATCATGTCAAACATAATAAAAATAATTAAAAGTGTACAATAGAAATTGAATAAAAAAGATCTAATCATCTTAATTATATTTAAAACATAGTGATAGTCTTAATGATCCTCCTCATCGTTGCATTTTGTAATGGAATCTCAGTAGAACTGGATATGACTGAGACAAAGGTTGATAGTGAGTTAGATAAGGTACTGAGATCAGAGTCTGTTTGAGATTGATTATATTAAAGGTAAAAACATTTCTCAATTAAAATGGAAATATTTACATCTAAAATTACTTTAAGTGGTTATTTTAATAATTACATATCTAATGTTTTTTCTAAAAATAGTTTTAAGGATTTAGAGTATTTTTAACGATCTAAAATCACTCCAAGTGATTATTTCATACTCAGACCATGAAATTAATAAACCTACAAGAGGTTTTAGGCAAGGAGATCCTTTGTCTCCTTTCATGTTTTGTCTAATGTGTCAAACAATTAACCTTCTGGTTCAAGATAAAGTTAATATACTTATGGAGGGTTTTAGGATTGGGAAGAATTGCCCTATCATCACTTATTTGATTTTTGCAGATGATAGTAATTTCTTCCTAAAAGCTACCTATAAAGATATTGAAACTTTTAATAATTTAATGGAAAAATATAGTAAAGCTACTAGATTGTATCTTAGTAAATCTAAATGTGGTATTATTTATAAACCGAACACTCTAAACCACATTAAGTATATTATGACTGAGAGATTAAAGATGAAACAAAATTAAATCTTTTGGTTCTTACTTGGCTTTACCATTAGATTGGAGTAGTAATAAATGTAAAAACCTTGAATGGTTAATAATAAGAATTTTAAACAAAATTGAAAATTAGGAAACAATTTTTCTTTCAGAAAGTGGGAAAGAAATACTTATTAAATCCGTTTTACAAAGTCTTCCTAAGTATCTAATGTCTTCCTTTATAATTTCAAAAAATTTATGCGACATCATTAATAGCATCATTTTCAATTTTTGGTGGAGTAAAAATAATAAGAAGAAAATTCATTATGAAAGTTGAGAATCTCTTTGTTCCTCCAAATTCTTGGGAGGGCTTGGATTTAGAGATATCAATTTAATGAATATAGCTTTATTAGGAAAATTGCATGGTATGTACTCCATGACCCTGTTTCACTACTAGCAAGACTACTAAAACGTAAATATAACCCTAATAATAAGTTTTTGGAACCCAAAATAGGATATGCTCCTTCTTTTGGTTGAAAAAGTGTATAGGAGGGTAGAAAGTGTTTGAAAAAAATATCAATTTGAAATTGGGGAATGGATTACAAATTATGTTCAAAGTGATAAGTGGATAAATAATAAGGATGAAGTTATAAAGCCTAAAGATAGTACTATTATGTTAGTTAAAGAATTTTTTAAGCCTGATAATAACAGCGGGAACTAAGAGTTTGTTAACTCAGAATTCAGCCAGGTTATAACAAGTATAATCTCTTGTATGTTGTTCCCGTCTTATGAATGCAATGATTTATGTTTTTGGAATTCAACTAAAGATGAGAATTTTATTGTTAAAAATTCTTATCAGATACTTTAAAATAATAAGGATGAAAAGCAAAAGGGTGTTAAATCTTTACTTCCTTCTTCATCTTATTTAAACATTCCAGAAATTTGGAGCATAATTTAAAAAATGAATCGTACGCCTAAGCTTAAGAATTTTATGAGAAAGTGTTTAAAGGATAAAATCCCAACTGAAGTCAATCTTTATAACAAGAAATGCACAAATTCAAAAGTGTGTAACATATGTAATTGCAATGATGAACCAATTGAACACTTACTTTTTGCATGCCCTTGGGCTCGAGCTGTTTGGTATTCTTCATCTTTAACACTTAGAACAATGAATAATAGTACTATAAAAATTGGTGATTGGTTTTTAAAAACAGATGACTCTTTGAAAGATATTCATGGCCAAGAACAATATTCTGATAAGTTGTTGAGTAATATATGTTGGCAAATATGGAAAGGAAGGAACAATTTTGTGTTCAATAGTGTACTCATGACCTTAACTACTCTTGTAAATTTGCTTACTCAAATTGGAAAGATTATAAATATGTAAATTCAAATATTAATGATGCATTTTCTAATACTGAGCTCAAGGCATTTAAATCATAACAACTCGTCAATTATTAAGTTAGACGACATTAATCAAATTGACTTAGTCACATGTAATAATATTAAATGGATTTCCCCTACTAATAAATATAAATAAATACTGATGTCAGTTATTCTCTTACTGGTTGTGCAATCTCTTATACAATTAGAGACTCCTTTGGAAAGATTATTGAAGGGGATGCTAAGATTATAGATATTATAATTTCAATAGAAGCGGAGGCACAAGGCATTTTGTGGGGATGCGAATTAGCTTAAGGTTTTCCTGCCAACTCAACAATTATTGAGAGCGATTGTGAAGTGATAGTGAAACCTTTAGCTTCTAAACTTCTGTGTTATAATTTCGTATGTTGTAATATTATTAAATCGATATACGTTGTTGTGGAAGTGTGTAATCCACTTTTTTTCTGTGTTAGTCGCAAACGTAATAGAGTAGTTGATTGAATCGCCAAACACAAGCTTGTTGGCACGTTGTTTGGTGACTGAAGGGTTTTTCCTCCGTCCCAGTTAGCTCAACTTATCTACCTAAATCAAACCGCTTGTGGTGTTGGGTGATATTTTGAACATTGCTTTTAATGCGTTTTAATATATTTAACCTTTGACAAAAAAAATTATTTTAAAAAGTTTTCTCAACTGACTCTCAGCTGTTGGTTTGGTTTTTTGCGTGTTCTTTTAAGAGTAATGATATATACCACCCAAAATCATACTACTCAAATATCACCCAATGATGTGCCGTGAATTAGTTGGTTATAAATAGTTTATTTATTTATTTTTTTGATCTAATTAACGATTTATTATCAACCAATTCACGCCACGTTATTAAATGGTATTTGGATGGTATAATTTTGGATGATATATATCATTACTTTTCTTTTAAATGTTTATCTCACCAAAAAAATAAGATAAACCCAATGTCAAAATGCAAACATAGGTCCATTGAGAAATAAATCTTAAAAAGTAATTCATTAAAATATTAATTTTATAATTTAAAGAGACTATATGAAACAAATTAAAGGTAAAAGATTAAAATTAATTATTTACTCTTCAGATAATTTATGTTGATGGTCATAAAGATGAGCTCGACACCCCGTCGATATGTGACGATACGAATATAACACATGGGGCTACTAAGATGTTGTATGTTGTATCAAGTACAATAATGAAGTACTTATTTGTTGAACAAAAAAAAAAGTACTTATTAAGGTTTTACACAACTTCTTACAACTTAATGTGTAGAACCAAAAAAATCGGTAAATGCTAAATCTAATTTTTTTTTTTTTTGGACATGGATGCTAAATCTAATTGAAAGCTAACATTTCTCGGATTTATGCTCCTTAGGATGATGCACATATTTTCTTATTTGGATAGCTCTATATTATTATTTTATTATTTGAGCAAGAAAAGAAAAGTGTTGCTCTAATTTTTTAAATACCCTGTTTTTAACTGTTCAATTTTACTTAAATAAACTCCTAAAAAATTTGTTTACTTTTTTATGAATTTTTTCTCCTTTCTTTTCCTGTTAAAATTTAATAATTTCTAAAAACATTCTATTTATTAAAATTTATTGAGTATTCTATATAGAAATATTATCTCTATTGAAAAAAATCTAATATTATTTCCTTAAATCGTTTTTGATTATTTCAGAGAAGTTCCATCATTCTTAGTATCTTCCATCTGTACCTATCTCGCGTGAGCGTGTTCCATATCCCATCAATAGGGATCGTTAAATAAACAAAATGCATGTGACTGTACCAAAATCAAGTGAGTCAACCAATCCACATACGGATTCGCTTCCCTATGTATGCCTGTGGTAGTAAAAGAACTATTTCTTGCTAAAATACATCAAATCTTCTGAATCCATTGCTCCCCAGGACTCTTCCATTTATTGCTTGCCCAATCACCTCAAGAGCTTACCCCGAGTACACTTCCACACACAACTCCCTCATCCCTAAAATCATCTATCATCTTTAACCTCTCATGTAACACTACTAATTCTATAATTACGGGCGAAAGGTAATTGGCTTTCATTGGAACCCACAAATCCAGTTGCCCTTGGTATCCCTAATTACATCACCAGCCCCTCCTATCCGGCACCACTTATTACAACTGTCATCTGTATATGTTTGAACTCTTGGTTTGGTTTACACCACCTAATAAACTCTACAAAATCCTTTCGGAATGGTACTCTTCCCTGTGTATTTCCCCACTCTTTAATGTAGCTCGTACTTAGGTATTGCGCTTTCTTCAATATCACAAACCACTTGGGAAATATACTACCATTGGACATTACCTCATTCCTCTCCCTCGATATGACTTCGATCAAATATCCAAAGGAAACACTCCACGTTACCCAACGAAATATTTACTAGACATATTTTTATTCCACGAAGAGCTAACACTAACAGTAGGTTCTAGAGAGTTTCCAACATGGGGTTGTTGTCCTCCTATTACACTGTGGTTGTCTCTCTACCTTGTTCCGGTGTAAACCCCTAGTCTTGCTCCCCGTCACGCCCTCCAGTGTAAACCTTATTTCGCATTGAGTATCTCTCCACAACACCTCCGTAGTAACTGAATTCTGCTGATAAGTATTTGATGCTATAGACGGTCCACTCTTCCATGTACCTTCGCTGCCTCTAATCAAATATATGTTGTTGCTGAATAATTTCATTTGATGTCCCTTCCATATCAACTTGCGCCTTCCATACTGAATCACTCGAAGCATCTGTTAAGCAATTGGCAGTCCAGGAAAAAGTGAAACCCTCAACACAGCCTTGTATTTGATGATCTCGGGATGTTTCTTTTTTACGAGCTTTCACATCTCTTTCAGATTTACACAATCCCTTCCCTTGACGTTGCTACCTTAAGCCTTCGTGCTTAGGTAGGTGATGTTTTGTATAGTATACAATTTCTCTTTTCATTTTTATACAATTGTTGCCTAATAAAAAAGCATATACAAGTACAAATTTGGGGTAGGATGACTGGGTTGTACTTCAATTTTGTAATGCACCGTAAATTTACCTATTTAAGATAAATCACATTAAGGAAGAATATATAATATGATAGTCCAACCTAAATATTATAATATGTGATCTAAAAATTAATTCGCTTTATTCGAATCATTACATTTTTATTCAACTCTAAACTAAAATTAATAAGATTGATAGTTGGTCTAGTGGTTAGATTACTCTGTAAAGACCAAGAAGTATTGAGACCGAATCTTATTGGAATCAAAATGATTTGAGTCCAAAGTGGCTCTTATATACATCAAGAAAAAAAAAATTGAAATTAACATAAAAAAATTTCGCTTCACTAATTATTCTATTTTTTAGCACTCTTAACTTATATGACATAATTATTTCCAGAGTTGATTCATCATCAACCCGACTATATAATTGCCTCATTTGGTCGTGGATCGCAAATCATGAGTCATAATCGAGACTAAGGAGCTAACTACTATTCGTCCTTAGACAACTTTCATCCAAGAACCAAGGGGTTGTTACGCAATAACTCTAGGCCAAGGGTAGTATAGTAGGATGTGTCTCGAACAAGAATCAACTTTAACTAGATAGTTGCCGCATAAAGCTTGCAAGAAATTAGGATATAAAGAAGAACAAAGACATATATCGTACAACACTCATGTCTTTCTTTCTTTGTATCGGGTGCTTAGAGTAGTTTCTCTTCCTATCCAATCATACAACTCTGCAACCCACTAGCACATGTCATAATTATTGAAAGAAAATCACGAGTCCATGTCGACTCGACCCAAATCAATTATTAGCAAATTACTAAGTAGACTGTTTTCACATAATTAATTTCTGACCACCACAAAGTAGTTTGATTCATAATTGTGCATTAAGACTTAGGTTTTAACCTGACTTTTAATTTTAAGATAAGATATCTTACTCTACGAACAAATCACAATTAGTCTACCGTATTCAAGCAAACAAGGTCAATGTTTATCATGTTCCCTATATGTAAGTTGGATCGATTCATATATTGATTATTTTGCATAAAAAAAATTTAAAAAAAAATCACGTGTTAGATAAATACCCCTAGGCCACACGAACGAAGTCTCTTACTTCCGTTATGGTACGGCTGTAAACGCACCAAACTGCTCGCGAGCCGAGCGAGCTCGGCTCGGGAAAAAGCTCGTTCGAACTCGTTCGTTTATAGAAAAGAACAAAAAAGATTGTTCGAACTTGTTCGTTAAAAAAACGAGTTCGTTCGAACTCGTTCGTTAACTCGTTAAAAATTTATAATATGTAAATTAATCTTTTAGTCATCAATAAATATTTGGTTAAACCTATAAAAAAACAAATTATTCGTTAATAACTCGAGATCGGCTCGAAAAAAATCGTTCGATATGTTAACAAGTTTTAAATTTTGAGCTCGACTCGACTCGTTAATATTTGAGCTCGACTCGGCTCGACTCATAAATCTTATCAAACAAGCTTGCACATCTAGTATTCGACTCGACTCGCTTCGTTTACAGCCCTACGTTATGGTATGGAATGATATCAATCAGAGCCCGAACCATACGCGAAACACGCGATTGCTTCGGATTCTTAAAATTTTAATGTTTTTTAGAGCCCCGTTTCGAAGAAAGTAACATATGTATGTATATATTTTTGTTCATTAAAAAGACATGAATCTTATTGGAGTCATTTACTCCGAGTCTAAAGTGGCTCTCTCATGTATTAAAAAAAAAGACATGAATAATAAATTGGAAATATAATGATAAATTGAATCTCTTTATAAATGATAACTTTTTGCCAATTTTTTCAAAAAAAAAATCATTATTAAAATATTTAGAGAAGACTCCAATAAAAAAATTACAAATATAGTTAGAAAAAATTTCAATTATTTTTTGCTTGACATGTTAAATTAAGAGATTTAGAGCCTATTGAGATTGTTTTTTTTTTAAAATAGCCAGGTGAAGTGATTTTAAATCTCTAAAGATACTATAGAGTCTTAAAATCATTTCTTAGAAAAATACTAGATATGTGATTCTTAAAAAAATCATTTAAAGTGATTATACATGTCAAGATATTTTCTAATATTTATATATATATTTTACAAATATTTTAATTTTAATTGAAAAGCACTTTTAACTTTAAAATAATCAATTTCAAATAGGCCCTTAATTGAACACGTGATTAAATCCAATATGTTCGACGAATTAAACAAGTTTGTGTTAGATCGATCTCGATAAAATGAGAGAGAAACCAACACTAAAGCCATTAATTGAAATTCTAGATCATTAAAAAAATTGTATAAAATAAATAAATATATAAAAGATCTTCATTATAAATTTTCGTTTTGCACTCCAAATATATCAATATCGGCCCGATCCTAATATCAATTTTTTTGTCAAATATCAAACAAAGATTAACTATTTCATAAATAATGAATTTATATTTTGCTAATAATCTTTACCAAATATAAGCTCTCATATACATGTGTTTTCATTGCGAGTCTGGCAACTCGTTTCGAGTGTGTCATGTAGGGCTGAGCAAGACTTTGGGTTTTGTTAAACCTGACCCTACTAGGTAAATTAAATGGAGATATTAGGTTTTTTTTACCTTGGCCCAATAATACCTTGGGTGTACCATTCAAATATTAAAACCCGGCCTAATACCATCCGGCCTCCCTTCCCTTTATAACAGACGGGTTGAACCCGTCCAGCCCGTCAACTGTTCACTTAAAAAGAAAAAGAAAAATATAATATATAAAGTAAAAAATCACACAACAGCCATTTCTTTGCTTCTCTTGTACGCGTTACTTTACTCTCTTTTCTCTTCTCTGTCGAAATAGGCTATAAAAGGGGAAACCCCAGTTCACCCTAAGTTATCAAATCTTTGATTCTTCTCCATCCAATCACTTCTCTATGCTATATCTTGTACTATAATAGGCTACATGAGTAACTATATTAGCCATCTCCGTCGATTACACCTTAACCATGTTTTGACATTTAATGAAGCCGGGTTTGGTTGTTGGTTCCGAGGGATTTTCATTTAATGCTCGCTGAAATACTCCATTATAAGGTCTGATGTTGTCGTTTTTATCCATTCAATCACGTGTTGCTCTTTTCTCAAATGATTAACGATGGACTTCGCCTATATATTGAGGGAGATTTCAGAAATAGCAAAGACATATGATGTCTCCTTAATTGTTCTCTTTTTTCGACCCTTAGGAGACATCATTTTTGGTGTTTATTTAATCAATTTGATAGACTTTTTGACTAAATATGCAATAATATGATTTTCCTCTTTTATTTCTAGCATTTTTAGTTTATTAAGCTTTTGCGCGTAATATTGGTATTTTTAGTGTAAAGTTTACAGGTTTTAGATGTTAGCTAGAAGAGGAATCCGAGGAGAAAGTGAAAGATCAAAAGATAGAGTCAAGACTTGAAGATAAATCTCGAAGATATTATTTTTAGAGCTGAAAATCCATTTTCCAGGCCATAGATTGCTGATTTCGAGGTGCTTAAGCGATGATTTAGCCGCTGACCTTTGAAGAGAAAACATTCCTTATCAAGTTACGGAACTTTAGAAACTGGAATGAGGTCAATCGGAGTCATAACGAAGCGGAAAAATCCGTTTTAGTGAAGGTGTATCAGCAGTTACGGGATTTTGGGCTTAGAATTTGGGCTTGGACATTTAATTAGTGTTTTATTCTTAGGTCCAAGCCCTAATCCGTTTTTCCACTTATAAAAAGAGCCTTTGACTTCTATTTTCAAAACAATTCACACTCTACAAGATTAAACACCAGAGAGAAGCAACAGAAGGAAGAAAGAAGAAGCTACAAGAGCTTGAGAGCGTCTATATCTCCGTTCGTAGTCATTCCTATTCCGGAAATTAGGTTCTTTTATCTTTTAATTTTGTAATCAATTATGAATTACTTTACATTTAATTTAGTTTTTCTTTTTAATATGAGCTAAACATTTATTAGTGCTTGAGAACAATTAATGGGTGAATCCCAATCTTACTGAATTACGTATGTTGAATTTGGGTTTCTGTTAAATTAAATTAGATTGGGGCTTTTACTCTTTTCGATAAATTGAGAATGTTTACTGTTTTTAGCGTCATGAACTAGGAACAGGTGTTAGTATTTAGGCTATTCCAATTAGTGGCGATTGGATCATCCTGATGGAGGGTTTAAATACAGAACCGTTTATTCAATCTAGGATAGAAGCTATTGATTCTGACGAACTTAGCTAATTCTAGGGCCAATGAGGTAATAAAACTTAAACATCCAAAAGTGGATCATATTTACCCTGACGGGACTAGTGACACTCTAGGATCGCCTTATAGTCCACCCTGACGGGGGTATAAGGAATTTAGAATCCCGACCATTGTAATTGACCAATTTAGCCCTTTAACAACATAAGTTAAGAAATAGGATTGGGAGGATCCTTGCGTTCTCAAGTTTTACTTCTCATATTGCGTTTTACATCATTTTACTTGCGTCTTAGCTTTTATTTGCATTTTAATAATTGTTTTTCATTTACTTAGCATTAATACAAAAACCAAACAAACATATTTTCTTTATTGGCTTTCATAAGTGCAATCAATCATTAATAGATAAGCATTGTAGTCAACCATCCCGTCCTTGGAACGAATCTGTTTATCAGTTATACTACTTGGGACAACCGTACACTTGCGGTTGTGGTTCGATTATTTATTGCATTTATTTTAGAACACACAAAGGACCACCAACATACGATTTCAAAGATAAATCTCTTATCACTTAATATCTTCTTCCTTACTATATCTTTTTCGATTAATTATTTCACATATACTAATTTGTTTTCCTTTTTTTTGTCACAGATATAATCCTATTTTAGGTAAGAATGCATTTAATATTTGTGTTTTTAATTTCCTTAAGTTTTTTGTGATATTAATCATTTTTTTGGTTTTGTTTTTGTTCACAGAGTATGTGGGGTTATTATCTTCTTATGTTTTCTAAGGTTAGCATACTAATTAATTCGAATTTGAGTATATGTGGATTGTGTATTGACTTGATGGTAATTTTCGAATATTAGTATGGTATTAATAGGTTTAAAAACGTTTGTGATTTATTAGTTTGAGTGTTTATAGAGTGTTAGTGTGCATTTCTTGGTGATTTCCTATTAAACATTTAGTGTGCATTTGGTGTGTTTATGGAGTGTTAAAAATATTTAGTTTTCAAATATTACTATGGAATTTATTGTTCATTTCCTGTACATTTAGGTTTATTCGAATATGAGTATGGTTTAAAAAGCTTTAATGAGTTTGATTGGCTGTTTAGAGTATGTTTTAAGTGTAAATCATTATGTGTGTATATATTATGGTAATTTCCAGAATGTATCTAGTGTTAAACGTTTTTAGGGTGTGATAAGATGTATTTCAAATTTAGTTTAAGTATATAAAGGTTTAAAAATGTGTTTGATTCGTTAATTTGGAGATGTGTTAAGTGGTAATCAAGTTTTGTGTATACACTTTGATATTTTGAATTTAAGTATGGTTTAAGAAGGTTTAAAATGAGTTTGATTGGTTGTTTTGAGTATGATTTAGGTGTAAATAATTATTTGTGTTTATTGTGTTATTGTGAATATAACTTAGTGTGTTAAATGATATAAATTGAATATTTTTGGGTAGTTTCGGGAATGTATTTTGTTAAATCATTTTTTGCGTATTTTAAAGTGTATTTCGAATAGAGTTTAGGGTATTTCGAATAGTATTACGCTTTAATTGTGTTTGTATTGAGTTATATTCTATTTTTAGTTTATCAAACACTAATATTTATCTTGTATATGTAGATTATACTTAAACATGGATCCGTGATGTAGTTCGTTATGTGTGGCCATGGTAGGAGTCCGTGATGTAGTACGTTATGTTAGATCATTACCTAGCCGTTTTTATGCTTCAAACGCTATGTCGCTATAGCTAATATCTCTTCCACGATTGTTGTTTGTCTTGATGTTGATACTAGGTGGAATTCCATTTATCTTATGCTAGATGGGGCTGAAAAGTACAAGAAAGCTTTCAATGAAATGTTCAAGGAAAATAAGATCTTCCTTAAATATATAGAAGGTTTGGGCCATGGGTAATCTACCGATATTGATTAAGATAATGCTCGTTTCTTGGTAACGTACCTTAAACTCTTCTATGACGCTACTTTACACTTCTCTTGTACTGAGTATATAACTAGTAATTTGTACTTTGATGATATACTTCTTCTGTATCGAGGAATGTGTAATCTTGGTCCGGGGTATGGCAAGGTTTTAGATGTAATGGCTTCGAAAATGAAAGCAAAATGTAATAAGTATTGGGGTGTAAAAGCTAAGATGAATATGTTACTATACATGGCGGCTATTCTTGACCCAAGAAAGAAATTTTCTTATGTTAGATATTGGTTAGAATACATGCACGAGAGTACTGAAGTCAGACCCTTAGTTGAGGATATTTTTTGTGGTTTAAAATCTGTGTTTGAGAGTTATTATGCTATAGCAAACCTGGTTGTTGTAAGGATTGAACCAGCTACATCAAAATCATCATCTTCTGCAACTAGCGATCCCCGGAAATTATTTAAAGACCAATTCAAGTTATTCCACAATTCAACCCAAACAAAAAATGGAAATATCGAGCTTTATCTTTCAGAAGCTATTGAAGGCGATGATGATGAGAATTTTGATGCCTTGGTCTGGTGGAGTATCCTGTTTTGTCTTTGATGGCCCAAAATATAATTTGTCCCGATTTCCACTATTGCTTCTGAATCATCGTTTAGTACTGGGGGAAGAGTTCTTGATAGTTTCTGGAGCTCCTTACACCCCAAAACCTGAAGGCACTAATATGTACCCAAAACTGGTTACGAGGCATTATCGGTAGAAGCCGTCATGGATAGAGTCAAAGAACTTGAGTCTGAGTTTGGTAATTTCTTTACTTTATTTATCTAATGGATAAAGTGTGTGATTTACTTACATTCTGACTTGTTCTTTTAGGTGCATTTGACTTAACACCACCAGGAAACGTTGGATAAAATATTAAACAGAACACTTATTTCCGGTAATCCCTTACACTCATTATCGTCGTGTTAAATAAACATGTGTTTGGTAGCCTCCTTTTGTAGCTGAGTTGCCTACGTGTTTGAAACACAAGTCGATGATGAGGTATAATTGGTTTTTCGGGAATCCCGTGATATTTTCCAACTATATATGAGGCCGATGAAAGTGTTTATTACACGAGGCCTATGATGATTCAATCAATTATAAGTTATTCCAACCTATGATGAAACTTTTCTGAGGCTTGAGGCTTAAAGCCTTAATATATTCAACTGTTTATTTATTTGGGAATGGTGTAAGTAACATGAATGCGCAAGGAAGGAGCTCGGAACTTCTCAACACATGAAGATAATTTTTGTGATTTAATGCGAAATGCAATATTTTGGATGAATTTGATTAAGCTGTAATATTTCATTTTGTGAATCAGTGCTAAGGAAAGGAAAGTTGTAATATTTTGTGACTGAATTTTGATTATTAAGTATTTTAAGGGACTAAATGGTAATTTGTATTGAAAAGTTATACTTTTTATTAGACTTAAGAAAATTTAACAGGTTTAGTTAACCTAGGTTAAACCTGGGGTTAACCCGTGTATGGGTAACCCGAGGTAGGGTAAACTTTAACCCTACCTTTACCCTTAAAACCGAAACCCGAATATATTACCCTACCCTTACCCTAGACCCTAAACCGGGATAAATTCGACCTATGCTTACCCATAGTGTCACTGTGTAGGTTCCATTACGATATAGACGAATTGAGATACAAAAAATTAAGTATTGTCCTTGGGATAGTGTTTATACACTAGTAGTAAGTTATGACTATACATGCTTAGATTAATATGTGGTAAAATCACATTAAATACTAATAACCGAGTGGATTTCACCAAAAAAAAATGTCATAATCAGGATAACACCAGTAAACGCCTCGAGCTTTTAGGTCTATGACTATACATGTCACTTGTCAAAAGATGACGCCAAATTTTTTCTTATGTGATTGTAGTTGATTTCGTGATTAAATTGTTAATTATACTACAAGACCAAGAAAAATGATTTGGTCATATTTCCAATAACCCATTGTTACATGTCCATGGACATGAATACATGATCAACCACATTGTTCATAGTTTTCTCGTAACAGTTTATTATCGTCCTACAATAGACATATAATTTAAACTATTTTCTGAATTTTATTCAACCAATCCATATATTTACATTAATAAATTTTTTACTATCTTCAACTCCACAATCATCTAAAATATATTTATTAACTTTTCCCATCAAATCTATATATCTGGTTTTATCATAAATTTTATTGACTTGAATTCTAGAATATTATTGAGAGTTTTACTCCCCATTTACTAATGTTATTTTTCATTTTTATAAAAAATTTAAACCTAAGTAACAAATGAATTAATTTAAATAAGGGTGATTGATCCAAATGGTCTATGCAAAAAAATTATTACTTAATAAGGTTTATACTAATTATACATTTGTAATTCATTAAAAATTACACACAACCTGTTATAAAAGCACACGTGACCCGTTAAAAAGTATATAACTCATTGGATAAAATCGTAATCCACTAAAAAACAAAGATAGTTCATTCATAATTGGATCTTTTGGAGAGAAAAAAAACATGAATTTGTTAAAACAAAGAAAACATGCTTTTTTAACCTTTTAAATAAGGAAAATTCTTCCATCCAATATTGGATAATCCTACACCAGTAATATTAATACACATAACCTATATTATAAACTTACAAAAGTAACTAACTTATTAATCTAATGACATGTGTTATATTATAATTATCAATGGCTATGATATGAATATTGGACCATCCAATATTAGATGGAAGTCTTACCCTTTAAATAATTAACTTTTTAATAATCAATAGATTTCTGATACATATTGTAATATATTATTAGGAAAAAAAATAGTCCAATACATCTACCAAATACTTAGTAGTACAAAAAAAGAAAATCTACCAAATACTTAAAAAGGGATCAAATTTAATATTCTCTAGGTACCACAAAGGAAAACTACTTTAACAAATAATGGTATTTTAAGTTAATTGGTTATCTCCTTTCACCATACAAATATTTAGACTCTCCCGCGAACTTAGTAATTACACGGTATCTAATCTTCTTCTAAGGACACAATCTCCAGTGATGACTGATGTGAGTAAAACTGACTTGGAATAAACGCAAGAAACACTTCCCTGGTCGATCAACTGACAGTTTGTTCCATTTTGATCTTAGCTTTTTCATTCGATTGGTTTCATGTGCGAACAACCAAGCTCATGATATGTTACAAATGAATCTAAAGCCGATATATATTTAGCATCAAATCATGACTGCAGATTTATCTTTCTTGATCTCTTTTTCTATAGAAAAAACTATTCTTGTTCTATACTACTAGATCGTACTATATAGGCTTCCTTTATTTTATCAAAGCACACCTTTGAGAGATCATTAGTCATAGATTTGTCATTCTTTTTGTTAACACGTTCAATTCTTTGCATGCTTTGAAGTGGGCATGCCTATCACTTTTGTCAAACCAAAATCACATTACTTTTTCTTAGATCAATCACATTTTGATACTAGATGATCAAATATACTTTAGACTCCAGCCTAAGGACAGATATAGGGCCCGTTGATCTCAAGATGTAATATGAATTCATTCGATTTTAATGTACAAATTAGGTTAATTTTAACATATAACCAATTTGAGTAACACTTTTAACCCTTACTATGTAAATATCTTTTCGTACTTGTATCTTCTTCCCCTATTCTAGGATGGATTTGTGGTGGAATCGTTGATCTACATAACCCATTTAACTTTGAATATGTACTTACGCCCAAAAATTGTATTATGATTCAAAAGTATTATTAAGCAAATGACTAAAAAGATCATTTAATTTTAAGTTAAAAATTATTCTCTAATTAGACCTGTATATCAATCTTTTTTAGAAACAAATATTTATTTTATTAGATCAAACAAATATTTCTTATTCTTATTTAACAAACACAAAACAAATTTATTTTAGGGTTAATGCCCAATAGGCACTTGCCACCTTACACCATTACCCATAAAAGGCACCGTCTTTTTTAAAGAACAACGAGTAACGGGAAATTCTCCACTACTCAAAGTTTGAGTAATAGGAAACGTCCCACTCCTCAAACTTTAAGTAGTGGAAAGTTTCTCATAACTCAAACGACTCTTTTTATAGAAAAGAAAAGGAAAAAAGCAAAATATATGTGGCCTTTTATGGGCAAAAAAATAATGGTTGGGGTGAGAGGGAATTAATTCTAACTTGAGGTGTTTCTTGGGCAATAATCCTTTATTTATTTTATCACCACATCACAATCAATTCTGACAAGATTTTTTCTAATTGAATTTTTTGGCGGCTACCAATCAACGTCGGTCAACTCCGATGTGTTTTTCTTAAAAAAAATTAGGAACGACCACCAGTCAACTCCGACGAGTTCTCTTTCTTTGCTTTTTATAATTTTTGGATAAAAATATATCACCATGACTTTTTAAAATTTTTCAGATATTTATAATTTTTTTAACTTTTCCAGCCCCGACGAATTCCGCTGAATAGCTGTACCGGAACTGCAAGTACAATATTGTACTTGATGCAACGGGCAAGTACAATATTGTACTTGCAGTTTGGTACAACTCGCAGGGGTGAGCACGGTTCGGTTCGACTCGATTTTTGCCGTAACCGAAACTGAAATCGAATGATTCGGTTTTCAAAGGTGTCGGTACCGAACCAAACGGTTTTTATAGGTTCGGTTTTATCGGTTTTCGGTTTGCTATATGTTCGGTTTGGTTTTTTTTATTTTTGGTATGTGTTTAATTCGATTGTTGAATAGATTTCAAGAGTGTTTACATAAGACATTTTTTTCTAACAAATACATATATGAAGTGTTTGATTTGCATGTTATTGACCCATGTAGGAAATTGTAATTTTGAAACTCAAATATTATGTATTATTCGTAAACAAATAATTTTAAAGGAATGTATATAAAATTTAATGTATGATTTAACTTCAACAAATATTAATAAAATAATGACCTTTTAAAATATATCGACTAATGGTTTATGTAAAGATATGTTGCACATTATGACATTTTTAGGAGTCGTGCATGTCATATATGAACATTCTTGTTTTCAAAATTTACTCCATTTTCTATCTCGTTGTCATAATCTCTACAAGAATATAAATTAAATTCAAGAATGTCTTAGTTTTCGTATTTTTTTCGGTTTGATTTTTCGGTTTGGTTTATCATAGAAAAACCTACTGAACCGAACTTTATTAGTTTTTAAATTTTTTTACACTGAACCGAACAGTTTTGTCGGTTTTCAATTTTTTTGGTTTTTGGATCGGCTCGGTTTTCGGTTTTGTTTTGCTCACCCCTAACAACTCCGGTAAATTTTTCGCTGAAGAAGCTAAAAATTGAAACAAAATCAGGTAAATTTCAAAAGAAATCGCATAGATATGTTTTTATCTGATAAATTTTAGAAAGTTAAAAAACTTGACAGAGTTGACCGGCGGTCGCCCACAGAGTTGATTGACAGCCGTCCTAGGATTTATTTTGAAAAAAACTCGTAAGAGTTGACTAGTTGTTGCCAACGAAGTAGACTGTTAGTCGCCTCGATTTCTTTTTTTAAATTTTGTCGGAGTTGAGCGTCGAACAACGATAATGATAATAAAATATATAATCAATATATATAATATTAATTATAATAAATTAATTAAAAAAGTATTTTAATAAACAAAATGAGTAATGATTTAAATTTAATCTTGGACCTAATTTAAAAAAAAAAGATAACAAATAAAACTTATCATAAAAATTAATATAACTTTTTACCTAATTTTAAAATAAATATCAGCTTTTAATCTAATTTTGGAATTACTCCCTCCGTCCCAAAAATAATGTCCACTTAGCATTTTCACACAGATTAAGAAATGTCATTATTGAACCCTACATGTACAAAAATACCCCTAATAAATGTCATAATGCATACCTATTCCTATGCATAGGAAAATGCAATCAAGTATAAAATAATAATTCAAATAATTATAAATTAAAAGATAGTAGGGGTAATAAGGGAAAAAAGTAGAAAAAGTTGTCTTGAAATGGTAAGTGGACATTATTTTTGGGACACCACATTTAGTAATGTGGATATTATTTTTGGGACGGAGGGAGTATCCTTTGAGTGTTAATCTTGATAGAATATCAAACTACCAGACCTATATGTCCAAACTAGTTAGAGCATCTTTAGTGATGAGATTACGAAGGAAGTGTTTTGACAAAATGGTAAACTAAAGTAGATTTTGCAGAAAATTAACTTTTTATAGAGAAGGTTATTTTCGTAGTTACTAACTTTCTATACTAACTATCCTAACAATCAATTATATTATTGATGTTAAGATTATGAACAATAAGATTTAAAAATATATTATAAATGATTGGTAAATCAATTAAAAGATTATAATAGAAGTTTTATTTTTGTAGGAAATATTTTAGAGGGAGTTTATTATTAATTTAGATAAAAAAATAAAAAAATTAGGAGCCAAAAAATGTAACGGTGAGATGTAAATTGTGTAGTACTTTGGGAATAAAAGAATTAATTATAGATAAATATTAGGGGTGAGCATGGTTCGGTTCGCCTCGGTTTTTTGCCATAACCGAAACCGAAACCGAATGATTCGGTTTTTAAAGATGTCGGTACCGAACCGAACGGTTTTTATCGGTTCGGTTTTATCGGTTTTCGGTTTTTTATATGTTCGGTTCGGTTTTTTCGGTTTTGGTATGTGTTCAATTCGATAGTTATTTAAAGAGTGTTTACATTAGACATTTTATTTTCTAAGAAATCCTTATATGAAGTGTTTGATTTTCATATTATTTACCCATGTAGGAAATTGCATTTTTGGAACTCAAATATTATATATTAGTCGTAAACAAATTATTTCAAAAAAATATTTATATTAGTCGTAAACAAATAATTTCAAAGGAATATTCACGTTATTGACTCATGTAGGAAATTGTATTTTTGGAACTCAAATATTATATATTAGTCGTAAACAAATAATTTTAAAGGAATATTTATAAAATTTAATGTGTATGCTTTATCTTCAACAAATATTAATAAACAAAGGATTTTATATATATATATATATATATATATATATATATATATATATATATATATATATATATATATATATATATACACTAATGAATTATGTAAAAATATGTTGCACATTATAACATTTTTAGGGGCGGTGCATGTCATATATGAACATTTTTGTTATAAAAAATTACTCCATTTTTTATCTCATTGTCATAATATCTTCAAGAATATAAATTAAATTCAAGAATATCTTAGTTTTTGTATTTTTTTGGTTCGGTTTTTCGGTTCGGTTTAGCATAGAAAAACCGTACCGAACCGAACTTTTTCGGTTTTTTAAAAAGCTTATACCGAACCGAACGGTTTTGTCGATTTTCGGTTCGGTTTTTTCGGTTTTTTGGATCGATTCGGTTTTTCGGTTTAGTTTTGCTCACCCCTAATAAATATATTAAAATATAATTTTCTTAATTATGATTAGTTGTTAGGATAGTTAGTATAGAAAACTAGTTAGGAGAGGATCCAAATCCATATAATACTATAGATCATATATGTAGATTGTGTGCTACTGGTTTGTTCGCTTTTTGAAAAAAAGACAGTCGAAAAAAATAGAAAAAAATAAAAGAAATGCTTGACCATGAACCGCCATGAAGATAAAGGGGAGGGGATTGATATTATCATATCAAAATATATCATACCTATGGCGGAGTAGTGATGGTGGAGAATGATCTTTGGTTGACGACAATTATCTGTCCTGGAAAATAATTGGGGTGGAGTGGGGGTCGGGGTAGGGGTAGGTAAGGGTGAAATAATTTAAGTTTAATGCCTACTGAAGAGACGAGTTTGAATTTTTATTGGTAAACTGAATTAAAAAATCTATACTTGCTAAGTGGCAAAATTTCCCACATGGTGTTGCATGCACGTGACATTGACTAACCAAAATTTGAAAAAAAAAGCCAACGATCTCACAGAAGCAAAAGATAAAAGGATATTTCAAATATTCATGAAGGCAATCACGCTTAATATTAAAGGACAACCCGAGCCGTTTACCTATAAAATAATCGTGATCTACTATTGTAACGAAAATCACTACTGAGCCTCAAACGAGCTCAATCAGAAAAGCTTTTTATAACTCACGACCACTGGCATTGGGTCCAAGGGGGGGACTCAAGCCCTTCTCTTCACTTTTTCAAAAAAAAAAAGGGTGAATTATAAATAGAGTCTTGAAGACTAACTCTTTTTTCTATAGAGTAGTTTCTAAAATGCCATTCTTCTTAGAGACCTCAATTTTGACAATAGTCTTTCCTACATTTACTATCACTAAAAGACAAAAAGGTGTGATGTCACTCTTTCTCTCTCTCTACCTACCATTATCCACCTACCTCCAACCTCCGACCACCTACCACCGACCTCCGGCCACCGACCACCGACCACCGACCACCGACCTCCGACCTCCGACCTCCGACCACCAGTCACCGGAAAAAACATAGAGTATCGGAAAATTTGCGGAGTACTCTCTAAATCTTTTCGAGTGAACTAATAAATCGGAGTACTCTAAGTAAAACTCGGAGTACTCTGATAAAAATCTCGGAGTACTCTAAGAAAATATCGGAGTACTCTAAGAAAATCTCGGAGTACTCTATTAATTTGATGAGTATTATTAAAAAACAAAGAGTAAAATGCCAAAATAAATATTTTATTAACATTTCTAATTAAAAAAAATGAAACAAATGAAATTATCTCTTACATTGACTGGTCAAACAAAAACTAAAAAAAATTAAAAGAATCCAAGCGAGTCTTCTTCACCACGCTGGACAAGAAAAAAGAAAAGAAAAGAGCAACGCTGCAAGTCTTCTTCACCGGATCTCTTCGCTGCAGCATCACCACGCCGGAAACTTGCTGAAGCTTCGAACCAGCAACTCATTTTGACAGCACCACCTCCATCGAGCTTCGAACCAGCGAGATCTGGCATGGAGCTACTCGATCTGGTGCGAATGAGGAGGCCGTGACTTGCTCCGGCGAGCTCGAACGAGGAGGCATGGTGGCGCGGTTTTCTGTTCGAACGGAGCTCTCTTCACGGATCTATAACGGCGAGCTCGAACGAGGAAGCATGGCGGCGCGGTTTTCTGTTCGAACGGAGCTCTCTTCACGGATCTGTAACGAGCTCCGGTGGATCTGAAACCTAGCTCCGGTGCTGCTGCTGGACGAAGAGGTGCTTCGGTTTTCCATGGCTGCTTCAGTTGTTACAACTTAGCGTGGCAGTGACGAGCAGGGGGAGCAGATGGAAGAAGATGATGTGCTTGTTGGTGGTGTTGGTGTGGTGGCGGTGGTGCAGGCGGTGGAGGAGCAGGTGGTGTAGTCATTTCGGTGGTGGCAGTTTTGGGAGTTCACGGAGGAGGAAAGTTGGGAGGAGAGGGAAGAGAGGGAGGTGAGAGAAAATAGATCTGAAATTATAACTGTAGGGGTTCTAATTTAGTATATATAGAAAAAAAAAAAAAAAAAGGATAGTTACGTAATAGGGGTTTTGGGGTTCATGTGTTAAAAAGTTTAAAAGGTCTTTAAGTAAGAAGAGGCTCTAGGCCGGGTCCCCATCTTGAAGAGGGGGTGTGGTCAAGACCCTAAGTGTAATTATCTCAAAAAAAAAATTATCCTATATATATTAATAATTTGCTGCTAAAAATTTTATTTTTTTATTTTTGTAAGTTTAATAATTTTTCAATCCTATTTGATACATTTAATTACACAATATTATATCTATAAATATTACTGCAATCAAATTTACAAATAGTTTTGGATCTATTCCGCAGCCGCATTCCACTTCTTCATAAAAGCTAAACATTCGGTAAGTATTTTATTTGAGTCCTTTCATAAAAATTTGGATAACTGTACGAAAATTATTAATTTTTTTATACGAATTTTATATTTATTAGTAAATTTATTGAATGCAAATTTAATTTTTCTTTCATATGAATAAAATAGTTAATGTCTTTCCTAAATTTTGGTTCTTTTAGTTTAATCCATTGCCGAAACTCTATAAAAGTCTATGCTACATAATGTTTTTTAATTTTTTTCTCTAATCGTTTTTTATGCTACATGGTACATAGAAAAGGAATTAGTATTACTAATATTTACATTAATTACATAAAAAGTATTTTAGTATTGATATTTATGTAAATATTGTACTAGTATTAAATTACAAAAAAAATAAAAAATGTACCCAAGTTTACTGTACGTCTTAAAAAAAAATTTCGAAAACGCTGCCCATGAACCTCCATATACCGCCCCTGCTCACACCCATTAGCCTATAACAATAACTTATTTCAAATTGACAATGACTTAATAAAACTAGCACCTTTTTTTTTTATGAAAGGTTATGGGAAAAGAACAAAAAAGACATATTTGAAATGACTGTTATGCCTTTTAAATAAAAAAAATTCAACAAAAAAGAGTCAAATATCATATTGGGATTTTAGAGGGAAACCCTAGAAATTTGAATACTTAAACATTTCAGACAAGCCACCGCATCCTTTGAAAATTTCTCAGGAGCATTAAAATATAATTATTCCAAACAATATTCAAAATTCAAATTATTCACCATTAATTATTAATTTAATATTTTCAACAACAACACAATAACTCCTTCCTTACCTTCTCTTTGTGTTCTCCGTCTCCTCCAATTCCATTTATATACACATATATGTATAGAAATTAGGGTTTATTCAAAATTTGGGGATGTCGGAAAGCATTGGAAGTGTGGTTGGTCCGGAATTCGATATACCAGATGAGATATTATCTGTAATGCCAATGGATCCGTACGACCAATTGGATCTAGCGCGTAAGATCACGTCCTTGGCTATCGCATCGCGCGTGACGAAGCTTGAGTCCGAGGTTGGTCGGTTAAGGCAGAAGGTACACGATAAGGACCGTATCGTTGTTGAGCTTGAAGATAAAGTTTCTCAGCTTCAACAAGCGTTTCATGAAACTGAGTTGCGCTTAAAACTCACTCGCGAAGATAATGTATGTATACATACATATTGTTACGAATATTTGTAATTTTATTCTTTTTTTTTGTTTGTGTTTGAAGATTAAGCTTGTGAAGGAGAGAGATATGTTAGCGTTGACTACTAAGAAGCTAACTCGTGACTTATCAAAGGTAAATTCATTCAAAATTGGAGTGAAATTCAACCATTTCCCCAATTTCTCTATATTAATCTGTTTCTTAATCTGATTTTTATTACAGTTAGAGACATTTAAACGACAACTCATGCAATCATTAAACGATGATAATTCAACGGTAAGATTATTGCATTTTATACACGATTTTGAGTTTAAAAATTGATGAATCTGTTTATTTTAGCAAGCTGAAACTGTTGATATTGGAACATATGATCAATCACTTCCCAAATCCCATTCTGCAAAGGGTAATTAACTAATTTCATTAATTTTGCATTCTTAAGTCCTTTTACTTTACAATAAGTGTATTTAACCTCCTTATAGAGCAAACTGGTCAACGATATTCAATGACACCATATATAACACCAGTAGAAACTCCAAAGATGACATCAGTAAGTGTTTCGCCACGTGGATATTCATTAGCTGGGTCCCCTCAAAAATCATCTGGGCCCACCTCTCCAGTAAAATCACATTACGATGGAAGTGGGACCCTCTCATCTTGGTTTCCATCTAGTCAGCAATCTTCAGCTGCTACTTCTCCTTCTCGTACACGTTCTATGCCAGGTTAGTATTTTGCATTTTAGTCCCTCTATTTTACATAATAATCATTTTTTGTACCCTTTAAAGCTCGTGCACCACGTATCGATGGAAAAGAATTCTTTCGTCAAGCAAGGTAAATATAATTTCGTTTTTAATTTTATCCAATGACTTTTACATTTTTACCCTTATGCTTATGTGTATGATATTTCAGGAGCCGTTTATCTTACGAACAGTTTAGTGCATTTCTTGCTAATATAAAGGAATTAAACGCTCAAAAGCAATCTCGTGAGGTAATAATAATATAAGTTAATTTTTTGAAGTAAATTTTACTCAAAAAAAAAAAAAACTAAATTGAGGTTTGTAATTTTTTATAATGTAGGAAACTTTGAGAAAAGCAGAGGAAATATTTGGGAATGAAAATAAAGATCTTTATGTTTCATTTCAAAGTTTGCTTAGTCGTAACTCAAGCAACTAAACAGAGGTAATTAGAGTAAACTAATTCTCTTACAAGTTTAAGGTTTTTTGTTGTCTAATTATTTATTTTGTAATAATAGAGTTAAAGAGATTTGTCGAAATGCATTGAAGTGGAATTTTGACCGGAAAATATATGCTTATTGCCTATGATATATATAGGTTGTTTGTGTGTGGTGTAAAATGTAAATACTTATTGTATTTTGCACACCGGTTGAGAATTTCTTTTCTGTGTTAAAAATTGTTGTACCTTGATAAGTTGTACTTTGATGATCTTTGTTTTTGAAGATTTTGATGATTACTTGTTTGTGTTTGTGTTTTTATTTTTCTCAGCTTCTATTTGTTTTATACATATTAGTGGTTTTAAACTAACTGAGCATAAATATAGAGAAGTTGTATACTAAATGTTGAAAGTTGTTTGACTAATTTCTTGAATAAACTTAGATGAGCTCATGAGGTAGAATTTTTCATGAGTGATAACTTATTTTATGGCTGAAACAAAACTTCTTGAATGATTTGTTTAAGATGTGTATGGTTAGTGTCGATAGTTTTGGAGTTCCATTGATGCCTTTAAAAATACATTTCATCATGGTAATCCATAAATTCTAAATAGTGATGAAAATAAAATTCGTTTAAATTCTTTTACCAGACCCATTCTTAATCCCCAAAAATAAATGTCAATAATCCAATTTTCGAAAGTCTCTTATTTCGAACTTTTGCAAATTAACAATCGAGTTCGAATGGTTCATAAACGGTTTAGTTCATTCATAATATCTCTAGAATTTCTAGGAATCCATGAGGACCAAAAGGTAAATAAGTAATTAACTAATAAAATCATTTCCAAAAATTACAGAAGTACCCTTATCATTTCCGAAACACTCCACCTCGGTAACCTCCTTGGCCTAATTGTACTCTCATGGTTCCTCCGCTGTAACCACCACGTCGTGGCACTAATCGGCGGCGCCACCGCTCATGTGGGTGACCCTCCGTAAATCCGTTGAAAGACCCGAACTTGACATCCCACTCTCAAAAAAACACCTCCGGAAAATATCCACCATATTCTGGGTCCTAATCAAAATCCAAACCTTACTATAGTAAACAGTTATAATGGGTGGAAAGACGTAAAATTGCTCTGTTTTTTAAAAGATGTCGGAAAATACGCCCAAGTTGGGAGTATGATGTCGAAGGAAAGTGTTCGTAAGCGATTAGAATTGGAACAAGGAATGAGTTACACTGAGACTGAGTTCACTTATCAGCTTTTACAAGCAAGGGCAGCCTTACCTCAGGGGGTCCATGGCCCTCTAGACTTTTCAAAAAATAAAAAATGTACTACTTATAAAAAAAAGAAAAAATAATTATAGTAATTTTTCATCCCAATTTTTTTTAAAATTCATCTTCTACCTTCTTAAATTTTAAAATTTATTTTATTAACCTTATAATTATTTTATTTATAGAATAATTAATTAAAAAAATAATATTAAAACTTATAGTGCAATCTTTACTTAATATAGGACTTATAGTGCAATTTTGTAAAATATAAAAACTTATTTTACCGTTTTACATAATATATGTTGCCCCCGAACCCCCTTGGCCCCTCTAATGACTAATCCTAGCTCCGCCCCGGTTTACAGGGGTATGATTTTCTTCATCTGTTAAAAAACGAGGGGGTTCCTGTGCAAATAGGTGGAAGCGATCAATGGGGGAATATAACCGCGGGATACGGATAATTAAAAAAAACGATGAAAATCAAGACGAGGTTGAGATTGTATATGGATTAACGTCCCCGTTATTACTAAAAAAAACGACAAACAAAATTTGGAAAATCCGAGGATGGAGCAATTTGGCTCTCGCCTCAGTATTTTATCACCGTAAATTTTTTATCAATATTTATATTCAACCCTAGATGCTGACGTGGCACGTTTTCTTAAAATCTTGACTTGCATGGGTATGGTCCATACCGTATGGACGAGATTCGTGAGATCGAGAACAAAATGGTGGTCCGAAAGTCCGGGTATATTCCTAACATGGCTCAAAAGAGACTAGCCAAGGAGGTGACTAGGTTTGTCCATGGTGAAGAGGGTTTAAACGAAGAGATAAGAGCTATCGAGGCGTTAAAACCGGGTGCTCAAATAAATTAGACATGAACCTTATTGAAGGGGTATACGAGGATGTTCTGTCTTGTTTATTGGTTTATGATAAGTTGTGGATATGAGTGTAGTCGATATTTCGGTTATAGCGGGTTTGTTTGAGAGTAAATCAGCGGCTAGGAGGTTGGTTAAGCAAGGGGGAATGTATATGATTATGAATAATAATAGAGTCGCGAGTGAAATGAGGAAGATCAAGGCTAATGATATTGTTGATGGGAGAGTTTTGCTTTTATCCGATGGGAAGAAGAATAAAATGTTTGTGATTATCGTAGTGATTTTCGTGTTTTAATTTCTTAGTTGTGTATAGTTTTTGGTTAATGTGGTTTTTGTATATGTTTTGTTTGATTCAAACAAGAGAATGCAAATTTTGAATGAGGAGTTTTTATTTCTTTACCTATTGAAGGAAGTACACAGAAAGATTATCGAGTTTTTTTTTTTATTTCTAACATTTTGTAATAAAATAAATGTACGATAAACCTATTTGAAAAAATATTTACGAAACTAACGTATAGTCGCTCCTCCGAAAAACGTCTCCATCTTAATTATGTAAATACCGAATTAGCGAGACGTTCTTCCAAGGAGCGCCTCCCTTAATTATTTTTTACGAGTTATGAGGAGCGCCTCTATGTAAACATAAATACCCACCACCTAAAATCAAATCCTAACCCATCTCTTCCATCATTTTCTTTTCTTCTTTTTCTCCAAATATCTCAAATATTCTAAAAATATCAAAAATCAAACCAAATAATCAACCAACTCACTACATTCACATTAATCTTCTAAAAAAGTAATCATTTTATCTATTACAACTACTATTTATTTCAATTCTAATATATGTTTATGTTTTTATTTGTTTTATTATTTGTATAAATGTGATATAATTAGTAGCATTTTTATTAATTATTGTATATCTAATGCATTGGTATAACTAATAAATGTTAGCATTTTGTTATTGAAGCTTAAATTGTTTGGAATATATTTTTTTTGAAAATTATGGTTAATTATTGAATTTAATTTTTTATTTTAGGTTTTGTAATATAGAATTTAATTGGTTATATCATCACGGTGGAAGAATTTCGAATGGTAGTAATGGTGCTTTAGCAGGGCCGACCCAAAAAATCAAAATAAGTTTAGTTACCTAAAGCAAGATTTCTTTTTTTGGCCTTTTGTAACTAAAAAAATTTGTTTTGATAAAATTAGGGCCCTTTTTATAAAAAAGAAAATTGGGGCCCAAAGTCGGCCTTGGTGGTTTTGCCCAAGGGCCGGCTCTGTGCTATAGACTATATCGCTGGAGAAAGTGTTATGTTTAAGACGAAGGAAAATACAACTCTTCGGGAACTTAAACATAAGATATGCGCAAATTGTAATTGGATGGAAAAAGAGGTTAATTTTGATATACTATAGGTACAGGACTTCTGCCAAGTAGTCGCATACACTCCGTATGTAGGTCCATATAATCGTCATTGCATAGAACATGTTCGCCATCAATACGTAACCCTAGGATCATGGCGACATCCTGTAATGTCACTGTCATCTCATCGACCGACAAGTGAAATGTGTGGGTCTCTCACCTCCACCTTTCTACCAAAGCGGTGCACAAGACTCGATCGGTAACAACTTTGGGTATTTTTGGAATACACCCAAAACCGGCTTCTTCAAGAAATGGCAGGATTTGCGCATTGGGCTTCCATAAAGTCGATACGATAGTCGAAACTTCGTAATTGTCCTATTCACAACCAAATATCGATTTAATTGTAACTTTAAAATAAATAAAAAATTGAAAATATATGACGAATAACTTACATCGTCTTTCCAAATTTTTTCACTCCGATATCATCTTTGACGACTAAGAACGTCAGATGAGAAAGCAAGGTCGTAGTCTACTTGGCTTAGTCGGACCATTGTTTCTCTTGTAACATAATTTATAGGGACCAATCATGCAATAAAATATTTTTTGGATTATAAAGTACAATAAAATAATTTTAGGAATTTATAGTGCAATATAATCATGAAAGAGACTTATAGTGCAATATAATCATTACAGGGGCCTATTGAACAATTTTCTTAATTTAATAGACCTATTGTGCAATTGTATAAATTTAAGGGACATATAGTGAAATTTACTAAATTTAAGGGACATATACTAAAATTTTATAAATTTAGGGCCATAAAGTGCATTTTTTTAAGGGAACAGTGCAATTTCTATATTAAAGAGACTTAAAGTGCAATATAAAATTAATAAGGGACCAACAATGCAATTTAATAGAATAAAGAGACCTAAAGTGCAATTTAACAAATTTGATATATATATAAATATGTATATATGTATATATATATATAAAGCTTTAATATATAGAGATAATTCCTAATTAATTACAATTTCTCACTTTTCATTCCCAAAAAAAAAGAAGGAGGAAATTACTTCCTACTTACTCACAAAATTTCAACTTAATTCCCAATTAATTACTTTGGACATATTTAGCTTCCACATATACCCCTTATAAATATCCATTAAATGTTTTAATCAACTCATTACTTCTGAAACTCTCATCATTAATACTTTTCCTTTTATCCTTTTATTTTTATTTTTTCTACGCTCTCCACATATCATCTTCTCTTTCTCGCGTAAGCTAATCTCCAATTTCTTCTTCAAATTAGTTCCGAATTTCGTTTATAATACTGTACTCCTTCATCTACATCTTAATATTACTTCACACGGTTAGTAGTTTGTGACCTAATTTCATATTTTTTTATTTTTTATACGTTTATTTATTAATTGTTGATAATATGAATTAGTGATGTCGATTTGTTGTTCGTATTTGTTTTTATCATGTTTAACTCATCAATCACTTTGGAATCTTCCTTAATTCATGATGTTTGCTACATCCAGGTACCTTTTCATGTCTTCAGTTATTTCATATGTTTTTTTTCCGATTTTTTGTTTATTAATCTATCTCAAATTTTTCGTGTTTCGAATTTGTATATTTGTTATACATGAATGCTTACTGTTTTGAATGTTACTTTACCTTTATTACTGTATAATTTTTGGTTTTTGCTTTCATGTTTTATATTTTTACACATTAAGTCCATTAATCATGTTTTTTTAGTTGATTTGATTCACTTTATGTATTGTGATTATGTGATATTCAACTCATATGAGCTACCATTGATGTTTTGATTGTTAGTATACCATTAATACTTTATAATTTTTGTTTTTTTAATTTTTTGTGATTTTTCTGTACATATATGTCATGCATCATTGATTCGAGATGCTTTGCTTCACTATATGTATTGTGTTTATATGAGATTGTTCTCATAATTGATCAGTCTCTTCTTGATGATCATTAATTGCCTTGATGTTTTGAACTTTTTATGTCCTTATATGTGTTTGACACGTAATTTCAGAAAACTTGCTGATATTTGCGTGATTGAATTGATTGTGAACATTTTAGGGACATTTAGTGAAATTATATTATACACATTATCCACCTGTGCTATTGTATATGCTTGATTATCTACTTTTACGTATTATATTGCTTATATTATGATTTTGTGGAATAGGTGCAACTTCTGATAATCTTTATGTATCGATCTCCCGTAATATATCACAGGGACCTCTGATGCAATTATATAAGTGTTTATATAATACACATTACATTTTTTTCCATGGTTCTAAAGAAACCCAAAGCATCAGGTGGTCCAGATGGTATGAAACTTTGGCCCAAAATCCCACTAGCTTGGGAGTCCAGGTTTAAACCCCGAGCCTAGCAGTTTTTTTTTTGCTTGCTTTGCTTCATAACCAAAGGAAAAAAAAAGAAAAAACATATTTTTTTTTCCTATTAATTTTTTCAAATTCTATGACTCAATTTCTCATTCAATTTCAAATGATTTTAACCAGATGAATATGTTACGTTAATATTTACAACTAGAATAAACGTATCAAACACAAGAGAGAGTGAGAGAGAAGCGCGGAAGAATACTACACCGAGAAAGGTATCTTTTGGTCTTGAACCTTCTCTAGTAAGAGCTATCGGATTTACTTGCTAACTAGTGAACATGATGTCTTGAACGGTTCAGATTTTGTGTAAACCAAGACAACTGAACTTACATATTATACTTCCAAACATTATTTGGTTCTCACAGTTGTGTCCATTTACGGCCCTGGACAACTCCTGATATTTCATGAATAACCGTCGGAAATTTCGCCTTTAAAATTCTCGTAGTTATTCATATATGTGGTCTCTTTTTGAGAGTATTCTGCATTACTCTATCTTATGCTATCGAAGATACAAGAAACATTAAAAGTGTAACTTATCCTTCACTTATACAAGTAGCACTGTTTAATTTTGTCCTAGGAATGGTTTGGGGATGCCCAAAGTGCGTCGCACCAAGTTGTAGTTTCATGATTCAGTTTTCCCTTTGAACCTATATTGTGGGATCTACACTCTGCTAGGTAGGGTTCCCATCATGGCAAATCAGCTTTAGTAGGCTTAAGACGCATTCCCCTTGACAACACTCACCCTTGCTCTCTTTGTAGACCTTTGGTCAGTGGATCCGCTATAATATCCTTTGATCGAACATAATCAATAGTGATAACTACGTTTGAGAGCAGTTGTTTAACGGTATTGTGTCTACGATGTATGTGTATAGACTTACCGTTATATATTTCGTTTGGTGCCCTACCAATGACACTTTGACTATCGCAATGTATGCAGATAGCTGACACATGATTTGGCCAATTAGCAATATCCTCTAAGAAATTCCGAAGCCACTGGGCTTCCTCAGCAACTTTGTCTAAAGCTATAAACTTAGATTCCATAGTGGATCTGGCTATGCACGTTTGCTTAGTGGATTTCCAAGACACGGCTGCTCCTCCTAACATGTAGACAAATCCACTTGTGGATTTTGAGTCGGTGGAGTCTGATATCCAGTTTGCATCACTGTATCCTTCTAGTACATCTGGATATCCTGTGTACGACAACCCTTCGTTCATAGTGTATTCAAGATACCTTAGAACTCTTACAATAGCAATCCAGTGGTTCTTCCCAGATTATGTGTAAACCTACTTAGCTTGCTTACTAAATGTGCTATATCTGGCCTAGTGCAGTTTGTTAGGTACATGAGACTCCCAATAATCCGAGAGTACTCCACCATCAAATTTAAGATAAACAAATAGTATACAGCCTGAAACGTTAAAAAAACAATGAAAGATAAAAACCTAATCATCTCTTCACCATCACATTAAAACAAAAAACGAAAAAGAAATCTCTTCCTACCAAGCCGCTCACCAGCACAAGAAACCGCCACCCTTCTCCACCACCTTCAACCTTCAACATAGGGCTTGACTATGCCACCAAAAATCGAGCCCACCAATCACAGAGCCCACCATCTTCAATTGGGCTTAACTATGCCATCAATAATCGATCCCACAAGCCCACCAAGAAACTTTGGGGGATTAATCCAAAAATACCGACTACACCAAGAAACTTAAACAAATTCTGTAAGCGATGTACTAGGCTATCACTAAATCTTAATCAAATTCTCATCGTAAAATTACATTTCTGCATTGGGCTGCTATTTTCCATGTCCGTAATCGCTGTTGCGCTTCCTTCTGCGTCAGACCGACCATTGGCCATCCTCGACATTCGTTGTCGGAGCTGAGTCGTTGTAATCCTTGTTCTGGGCTTCTCCAGGTTCAAAGTTTTGGGCTTTGCCAGGTTCGCCCTACTGGGCTCCACCATGTTCAACGATCTGCCCTTCGCCGGGTTGTTGTTACTAGGCTTCGCCGGGTTGTTGTTACTGGGATTCCCCGTCTGATTAGGTTTGGCCATCACCGTCTAAAGTACACTATTGTTGGACGTTCCTTCTTCCTTCCTTCGTGATTGACGTAGCCGAGCCTGATTCGTCGTGTTCAAATAAGTGATCTTATCTGTTTCGACATCAACGTCGCTTAGCCAGAGTCTTGAACATCTTTTCAACCGGTTTCAAAACAATGGGCTTCGCCGACCGCATAGCTTTCTTCTTCATGTTGTTGTCATTTTACTGTTCTTTGACTGATTGCAGTGTTAGAATGCGTTTTCTTTGGGTTTTGTTTTGAAGATATAACGTTTGCACTTGCTATGACGATTTAAAAAAAAATTATTGATCAACGCTTTTTTAAACAATTCACTAAATGGGCTACTCTATTCGTTTAACCACACCTTTAGTAATTGATAAGGACAGTATAGGTAATAAAAAGTCTAGAAATGGGCTGGACCCCATGAAAAAAGTCATAATTGTGGTGACCCTTTTAGATTAATACCCCTAGATTTAATTCAACTCTTGTCCATTACCGGGTCCATTATCTAAATTTAAATTAAACAATTTATTATAATTATAACCAAATAAAAAAATTAATCTTTATTTAAAAATAACAGCTATATATCAAAAAAATAAAAAACTTAGTTATTCTAATTTACTAAAAATGCCCCTAAGTGATCTAAATAGTTCACTAAGTCCCTAAATTATTTTTTAAATTACATTTAAACCCCTAAATTTATTCTAATTTACTAAAATGCCCCTATGTTACCTAAATTTTTAATTGAGGCCCTAAATTATGTTTTATATTACACTTTAACACCTAAAATTATTCTAAATTAGTAAAACGCCCCTAAATTGTCTAAATAGTTCACTAAGGCCCCTAAGTTATCTTTTAAATTGAACTTTAGCCTGTAAAATTATTATAAATTACTAAAATGCCCCTACTTTATCTACATAGTTCATAAAGTCCCCTAAATTATCTTTTAAATTACACTTTAACACATAACATTAGTCTAAATTATAACCAAATAAAAATACTAACACAAAATTCAATAATAACAATTATATCACAAAAAATTAACATTATATCACCTAAAAGCACTCAATACTACATACTGTGTTTATCTAGTAAAAAATACAACAACAATTGTATAATTTAAAACAAAACAAAAAAAAATTTAAAAAAAAACCTAATTATTGGGGAATTTGATGGATATTTTTGCTTGAAAGTAGGACCACACATTTTAGATGTAGCGTAGAAGCTTCGTTATTAATGAGCCTGGAAATTATTTGTGGATTAGAGAAAAAATTGGGAGAGCTTTGGGTTTTTTTTGAGTTTTTGGTGGTGTTTTTCGCAATGGCTAATTGCTCGGTGGAAACCTTTAATTCGAATTTTTTTTAGCGAGGACAAAATGTCCTTGCTAAAGACTCCTTTTGTCCTCGCGAAAAATAGATATTCGCGACAACTTCCATGTCCTCGCAAAGATTTTTTTTTTAAAATTATTTTTTGATCGAACAATTTGTAAGCGAGGATAATGCCTTCGCGAATAATAGACATTCGCGACGACTAAAACGTTCTTGCAAAAGATAAGAACTCTCATGACGACGTTTTCCTTTATTAATTATATTTTTCTGCCCACTTGACCAGCAACTTTTAGGAGAGGACAATATCCTCGCGAAAGAGGCGATCTTTAACGAGGACCCGCATGTCTTCGCTAAAGACGCTGCATGTAGTAGTGAAAGCCCTACTATTTTTTCTATATATAAAAAGTGTAAAGTGAAAGGTATAAAACTCGAATTTTTTTCTTTAAAATGGATAACCTAATTCTAATTTACTTGAAATATATATAAGAAGGCTTGTATATTTACGTAAAATTAATCATAATGCGCAAAACTGGTTCAAACCATCACGTAAAAAAAATGTATTGAATAAGAATAGGATAAATCATTATTCATCGTAAATATATTAGTTATTTTCACCTCAATGAGTTTGATGACTATTCATAAATTGTCATAAAGGCCTTGTACAATTGCTCTTTTTCTTTTCAATTAGTATAGTTATTGACTTATAGTGCATTTCATGAATGCAGAACTGTAATGTTAATAATGTCTTTAATTGGTGGCGTCAACCTCCAGATACAACAACTACCGTCTAATAAAATCGATAAAAGTGTTGAGACAAACAACAAATACCTTAAACTTACTCTCGTTATGGCAATTACAAATATTTTTTAATTTTATAAATTTATTGAACACTTGAATGAAAAAAGATTGCACCCTTTTAAAAATGTTAATCATTTGTTCTGAAAAGGTATCCATAACTCATCTTATAATTAGACATATGTTTTTTTTTTCTTTTTGGACGCGAAAGACATATGTTCAAAGGATTTAGATCTTCTCCTAACTAGCTTCTATACTAACTATCCTAACAACCAATCATAATTAAGAAAATTATATTTTATTATATTTATCTATAATTAATTTTTTAATTCCTAAAATACTACACAATTTACATCTATTATAAAACTCTTATTATAATCTTTTAATTGATTTACCTACCATTTATAATATATTTTTAAATTTTATTATTTATAATCTTAACAGCAATGATATAATTGGTTGTTAGAATAGTTAGTGGGTAAGGATCCTCGGCTCCCCAAAAGTCTCTACAAGTCTCTACCATAAAATAAAATTAAAGGTTAAAAATTAGCTAATAAAAACGTAAATAAAAATGAACATTACTATATATCATTCCTATTTGCTTCACCCTTATGTAACCTCCTATGTGTCACCCTATGTGACATTATATAAATGAGAGAGAAAATAAATAATTAAGAGAGAGAAATGATTGGATTGGTGATTAAAACCTCCAAATAGGAGGTGATATAGGGGTGACAGTAAAAACAAAGTGGGTTGACGATACAAAGTAATGGGTTATGCAGACAAATTACTGAGTTTTAAGTGTATTAACAATAGGGTATCTCAATGAGTTTTAAGTGTATTAACAATGGGGGTATCTCAATGGGTTGCGCGTGTAATATTAATAAGTTATATGTATAATTTTAATGAGTTATACGTGTAAATCAATGGGCTGTATATGTTATACCAATGAGCTGTACACACTATTTACCATCGACAAACAAATCTATGAACATATTAATTTTTTATTAATAACTACAACACCGTAACAAATAAAAAATAAAATAGAAAGCAAAATATATAAGAACAACCTGTAATATAATACAAGATTGATGAAATTGATATGAAAAACAGTTAGTGCGAAAACTAAATACACAATTTTTTTTAAAAATATATACAAACACTTAAAAAATCGATGAATACAACATATGTGATTAAATAAAAACAAAAAAGAGCAATTAATGGCAATAAATTATACCTTGATTTTGTATAATTTTTAATGAAAATTATGATTTGTAATGAAATAGATGATGTGAAATGAATCAAAGAAAAAAGAGAGAGAGAAAATGCCAGAGAGAGAAAGAGAAAACACATCAAAAATTTGTGAATCAATATCATTCTGATATCTTTTGTTTTTTGTGACATAAAAAAAAGATATCTTCTGTTTTTAGGTAAATATTTCATGTGTTTGTATGCATGAAAAGTTATATATGTTTCAAATATCTCTAATAAAGAAAATTTTGTAATGTATCTCACGTATCTAAACCTATTAGAGCATGATCAATGGAGTCTCTATTTTAGGTTTTTAAATTTATATTTAGAGACTCAATTTAAAGACTCATTGTAAATATTAGGTTTTTATATCAATGTCAACATCAATGGTATAATTTTAAATTTTGGTCTCTATATAAAATATACTAATAATTATATATATGTTGATTATTCATACTTTGTTTTAATAAAATTAGTTTAATATTAATAGATTTTTATTTAGAGTGTAATATATTTTTTTATTAGGACTTTAAAAATAATAACAATAAATTTGATACTGAAAAACGGTCTTGAAAAATTATAAATGTTATTATAAAAATAAAGAAACTTAAAGATTACTTTATAGTATTTAATTTTTTTTTGTATTATTTTATAGTATTCAAATTTTATGAATTAAATATTAATATTACATTTTTATAATTTAATTATTATTAAAATAAAAATTAAATACATAATAAGAATGGAAATTATTTTATAAAAATAAAAGATTAAATTGATTTTTATTATAAAAAAAAGATTAATTTAATATATAGTTTTATTTCTAACACTTACAAAATATTCGTTGTTATGAAACTAAAAAATAATACTAATAACATTTAATTTTTTTGTTTGGTAGTAAATAAAAATATATATTATTTATTTTATATTAGTTAATTAATATGAGTTACGAAAAATTAGCATATATATTTTTTATTGATAATATTTTTTATGACTTTGACAAAGTTAAATATAGATATGTGTCTTCAAATGTGACAAAAAATATAAAGATCAAGTCTCTATCTTTAACTTTGGCTAGTCTCTAAAATTACCATTGGTGTTGCTTTTTCATCTAATTCTACTTTTGAGTCTTCAAATATAACATTTGAAGACCCCATTGGTCTTGCTCTTAGGGGTAAAGTAGGCAAATCATTAAAAGTTAGGACTCGTCGAGTGGGTGAAAAAATGGTGGACTTTTTAACGAAATGAAAACATGTATATGATCTTTTTGAGCAAATATTTTTTTTAATTAGTAACGTTTTATAATGTAAATAAAATTGCAGAATTCGGCAATAAATCATCAATTTAATTTTTATATTGAGTTGTTTGGAAGAAAAAAATGTTTTAAAGGTGTTACAATAATTATGTCGTCTTAAATAAAGGAGAAGAAGATAAAGATATAGAGAGAATATGGTTATTGTATTCTAATCACTAGTAGTATTACAATGGAATGATTCTTATATTTATTGAAAAATGAGTGACCCTTCACTTACCACCTTTACTAGTCATGAATAGGAAAAATAAATCTTAGCTCTTTGGACATATACTATTAATAGTATAATTATTCATAATACTCTTCCTTGGATGTCCATCCATTAGAAAATATGTCTCGTTAAAACCTTGCCAAGAAAAACAATGTGGGATGAAAACCTGGTTGAAGGAAAAAGAGTATATATATGTAGAACAAATCTTTGTAAAACACCGTCTCGTTAAAACCTTGCCAAGAATACCCAATGGAATAAAAGTTTGGACAAGGGAAAATAGTACAATGTATTTACTTGCTACCCCTGAACGGGTAAAAGATCCTTGAGTTGGCACAATCTAATATGAGGAAATTACTTTAAATAGCCCAAATATCCAGAACATTAGTGACAAAGTCTCAACTAAAAAATATTCTAAGAAAGGCCTAATTTTGATTTTCTGGTTAACTTTTTTACCCTTTTACCCCTATTCAGTTGTATCGTTGGTACAGACCAATATTTTCCGCTTTAGTACAGACCAATATTTTTCTGTTTGATACGTACCAATTTTTTCTGTTTCGTACGTACCAACTTCTATCACGTCCATTTTACGATTTATTATACAATCAATTTTATTATAATTGCATGATAGGTCCCTAATAGTATTCTTGTAAATATTAATGGGTTTTGTCCATCTCCAGGGTTAATGTCTGTACTTATTTAAATACCCAATCGAAGCTACCGTGTCAAGGTTCAAGCATTAGTACATGCCAAACAAATTTTTTTCCGCAAAAACAATTCAAAAATCTATTCACGATAAAAACCTAATTGGTATGTAGTACTATGTACCACAAATCTAAATCTAAACAAAAAAACCAAAAATCTATTCATTCACTTTTGAACAGAAATAAAAAAAAATCAAAAACAAAAACCAATTCTCTTCACACTCGGCAATGGAACATAATTAAAAAACCAAAAACCAATCTCTTCACACTTTCCATTGGAACAGAATCAAAAAAAATTCAAATACAAATCTTTTCACACATGGCATTTTTGACAGAATTAAAAAGAAAAAAACCATTGTCTTCAAAGGACCTCCAACAACCATAAGTGTCTTCGAAGGACCTCTATCATCCATAGTTGTCTTCGAAGGACCTCCAACAACCATAGTTGTCTTCGAAAGACCTCCAACAACCGTAGTTGTCTTCTCGAGCTCCACAACCATAGTGCTATAGTTGTGTTCGAAGGACCTCCAACTATGTTCAAGAGCTTCCCGTTGCTGGATCTAGAGCTTCAGATCCAGTTGGTGAAGCTTCAGATGGAGGGAAGGTGAAGATGGTGATAGTGGTGGTTTTCTTGTGCAAGACCGTGGCTGCGCGGGAAGGAAGACAGTGGCAGTGTTGATGGTGGAGAATGGGCCACGGGGGCGGCGGCGCTGATAGGTTGTTGGTGGGAAGGTGAACTTCCTGATGGTGGCGAGAGCGTCGTGGTTGGAAGAAAGGCCATGATGGTGGAGAATACTAAACGAACGACGAATGTTTTGAGATTCTAGGCGTCGGGATCTGGGTTACGAAAGGTGGAAGGCTTCTGATGGTGGAGGATGTCCATGCACGGTGAAGAGATTGCAGCAGCACGAGTGGCAGTGGCCGTTGGTGGTGGATAATGGTCCACATGGCAACTCCTTTCATCTGCAGCAGAGGGTGGAGATGATGCTGGCTGGGGGGCGTTTTTTGTGTGCAGCATTAGATAATGGTTCTTGTTCAGTTCTTATTTAGAGAGAAGAGAGAGGGTGAGGGAGAGGAGAGAGAAGAGGGAAAGTGAATGAAATGGGAAATCGTAACCCTAATAGAGTTGCTGATTTTGGATTTTGGCTTTTCAGTGTATAAAAACTAACAGGGGTATTTTGGGTTTTTTGGGCTATTGTAACTAGGTAGTTACTCTTGGGCTTTTTAAATGGATTATATAAGTTGTCGGAGCCTTTTATTATAATTTCCCCTCTATCATTGTTGACATATTTCACCACTTTGTGGTGTATGATCCTTATTATTTATTCCAAGCGCTATATTGAAAGAAAATATATTTATTTTAAGCGCTATATTAGGGTTTTCGTTACTCGGATTGCAAAAATTGGATATGTTGAGCACTCTTCAACACTTGAAAGCTTTTAATGATATAAGAAATCAGATCGATTTGGAATATCATTTTGAACGAGATGTTATTTCTCGTATTAACTTTATTGTTGGTACTCATGGTTATTTTGCAGATTTTTTGACCGTTGAGTTTGATATCTAGTTCAAGTGTTTCTTGGAATTCGTTGGTGTTCGCTGTTTAAGCTGAGCCCTTCAGAGGGTTTTCGATAATGATATCTGGGTCAAGTGCTCCAGACGTAGTTGGCATGCCATTTGAGTTAAGCCGTTCGAGGATTTTTGGAAGAGGAGGAGAAATATTAGAAAAATTGTGATTTATTTCTTGTCTCCCTAGCAGATTTTTCGTCAAGATGGAGATATTTTCTTGACTCCCTAATGGATTTTTCGTCAAGATATATAGAGATATTTTTTTCAAGGTGGAGATATTTTCAATTTTTTCGGTATTGATTATCGAATTTGTGATAAGGTGGAGATTGTTAGACTTATGACTCAAATTCTTCTTTGTACGGTCTGAACCATTTAGCTATTAACCCTAATATCTCGATATACCTATAAATATAGTGTAATGTATAAGTTATTATTTAATCCGATCAATTGGAAACAACCATTAGACTCTCCATTCTAATCAATATTGTATAACAAAATCTTTTCTTCTTCCCTTGTTTTTTTTCTGTTTTGAGTTTTCCACGTATTTTGGTGTTCCTTTCGTTTCTTGTTTCTTATTTTATCTTTTATTCACGATTGTAAGTCTAACACATTTGTATGCCAAATGTTTAAAAATAATCATTTTTAGGCCAAACGTATTCAAAAATACTATTTTTAGGCCATTTCACTAATTTCATGAGATATTTCATAGATTTTAAGAGTAATTTAGATATTTCAAATTAACTATATCGTTATTTGACCATATCACACATTAGTATCTCTATTTGAAGTGTCTAAATTACCTTTGAAATCTATAAATATTTCACGGAATTAGTGAATTGACCTAGATGGTATTTTGGAATATGTTTGGTCTAAAAATAATATTTTTAAATACATTTGACCTAAAAATAATAATTTTAGAACGTTCAACCTTAAAATACTTTTAAATCATAAGTAATGACCTAATTATAGAATTTGCTCGATATTCAATTAACTAGTTTTGTGTACATTATTAGATAGTTAATAGCTATTTTGGCAATTTTGTTTTTGGTACGTGGGTGATCCGGGCTAACTTGTGCGCACCACAACTAAACCCCGTCCATGTATTTTCCCAGGTAAATTAGGAGTAGGTTACCCATGTTTAGGGAGAGTTCGAACCTTGTATCTCTTACTTCATATCCGTCAGGGAGGAGATTCAAAATCTTTACCTCCTCTGTGATTATGTTCACTTGAATTAGCTCTAACTGGTTTTATTTTTGCAATTTTGACATTAATCTAGGTGGAGATTCTTTCCTATCCCGGATTTTGGCTTTTTTTTTAAAAAAACATCCTACCCTGTCTATGCTTTAATTGTAATTTTCACCAAACCAAAAATAAATTTTAAATATGCAAAATCTCATCAGGTTTTCATGGAAAACCTTCCTGAAATAGGAAAAAATCCAGCTTAGACAAAGGTTTTACAGGTACATTTCAATTTGAAACATCTTGATCTTTTTAGAGATACTGGAGCTCAAGATTTGTTTTTAGAGATAATGTGTGATTGAGTAGGACAAGGATACCCTGACGATTTGATGTTGAATATTGATAAAACAAAATGTGTTCCAAGAGAGTTTTGGAATCTAACTTAGAACTCAAGATTGAAAGATAATTTCATTATTAATATCTCTTAGGATTGAAGCTTTAAGGTGCTATTACAAAAGTGGAAATGGTAGAAATTAAAAACCATACGAAAATCAAGAATATAAAGACAAATTTTACTACGCCAAGTTTCAACATTCATAGAACTTTATGACAGATTTCGTTTACTAAGCCTGACCTTCAAACCATGTTTCATATGAATAATGATCGAAGAACGAGGAACAACAAGATGGCCTTCAACAACACGAACGATGTAATTGTATATGATCGAAGCTGCGACCATTTTCATTTGTATAAAAGCAATCTCCTTACCTATACAAGTCCTTGGCCCAGCCATAAATGCCGTAAACTTAAACGATGGTTCGTGTTTGATTTCTCCTCTTTCAGTTATCCACCTCTCCGGCTTGAATTTCAAGCAATCATTCCCCCATATGCTCTCCATTCTCCCCATTGAATAGAAAGATATCACAATTTTCGTGTTCGGATCAATACGATGACCACTTGGGAAAACATCGGATTTAAGCGAAGTTTTGTGCTGCAAAGCGAGTGGTGGGAATAAACGGAGAGACTCACATAACGCTGCATGGAGATAGACAAGTTTACGCGACTCTTCAGCGCTAAAAAACCTCCATTTTTCGTCGCCTTTGAGATTCAACTCTGATCGAATCTCTTCCAGGATTTTGGCTTCCGCGTAAGGATTTTCCGCGAGGAGCCAGAAAAACCAAGAAAGAGAGGTACTTGTAGTGTCTGTTCCGGCGAAAAACAAACTCAAGAAAGTGTCTCTCATGAACTTTTTCGAATCACTAAACCCTCGACTCATTCCATCAAACGCTTTCAAGAAATCGGTTGAATCCTTATTGTTCATCGAAATACACGGGTACATAAACTCGTCAATAACACGCCAAGCTTCACTTAACTTCTTTTCATTCCCAATTTGAAGGCGTTTCTGGAATTTCCATACGCTTTCCGGCAAAACATGTCGATACAACAACGCTTCAAGTGCATCGTTAAACGCGTTTTTACACGGTACATATGGTAAATCAATCGCGAGGCTTTCTGGATCATGATCCAATAACATCTTCGAGATACTATCGAAAGCGAATCTCTGAAACACATCCTCCAGATCAAACTCAGATTCCCGTTCACTGAAATGTTCAAGAAACGGAAAAAGCCCTTTTTCGATCTTGCTCCACGTAGTTTGCTCTAACAACTTATAAAAACTTGCGTTATTCATTAACGACATAGTGGTTTTCCTGTGAATTTCCCATAATTTACCATCAACACCGAAGATTCCTTTTCCAATGATCTCGAATTTTTCTCTAAACTCATCACCTTTCGGGTAGTTTAAGAAGTTTCTACTCATCATATGGTGGATATTAGCAGGATCTACTGTTACAACCATGTCAGAGTTGGAAAACCAGGGTCCTTTAAACTCGAAGGTACACCCGCTTTCTCTTAAAACATCGGTTATGAAATCTTGGACACGGTGAGCATTTGTAACGAGTTGTGGGAGCATACCAAGAACAGGCCAGTTTGTTAGTCCTGCCCTTCGATTTCGTATTTTACTTTGAAGGTAAAGAAGAGAAACAAAGAACAAGAATATGAAAAAAGCTTCATGATATTCTATTTTGATAGCCATTTGGTATCAAGGATAAGAGCTAGAGATTTCAGCTATCTGTTTATCAAACTTTTCCACGCATGGACTTATTTATAGGGACCTTGTATGCTGAATTTTGGAAGCAAATGCTACAGAAGATACTCCAATAATTATGATAGAACCCACCAATACAAATTAATCCGATTAAGAAAGATAACGGAAAACTTGTAAACAATTAAAGTATAAAATAGTAAATAGTAATATATATCACCAAGATTTAGATTTTCACTGTCCCACCCACTAAACTGAAATAACTTTCAATTAAAATCTATTGTTAGGTTATAAATAGTATATTGAAATCATTTGGTCCCTGACAAGAGGGTAGACTATTTGCTCAATATTTATTCAAAGCGTGTAAAGTAAATAATACAGATTTGAATCTTCCACTAAACACTTATAACTTAGTTCTGATTTATTTATTTAAAATATGTATTATAAGCTTTGTATATTTTCCTAAAATTAATCAGGAGGAGTTCAGGGTAACCTGAACTATCCACATAAAAAAAGTATATTTAATAGGATACATCAGGTTTCATCGGAAATATATTAGTTATTTTCATAATTTGATGTCTATTCATAAATTGTTATAAAGGTCTTGTATTGTTTTTTTTCTTTTCAATTAGTATAGTTATTGTACATTTCATGAATGTAATACAGTAATGTTATTAATGTCTTTAATTAGTGGCATCTACCTCCTGATACAACAACTACCGTCTAATAAAATCGATACAAAAGTATATACTGAGACAAACAACATACATACCTTAAACTTTAGTATCTCGTTATGGCAATAAAAAGGTTTTTTTTGGACGCATAAAAAGGTTTTGTTTAATTTTATATATTTATTGAATACTTGAATTAAATAAGATTTCATCCTTTTAAAAATGTTAATCATTTGTTCCAAAAAGGTACCCATAACTCTCTGATATATAGTGACATATGTTCAAACTGGCAAAAGCTAATCTGAAATCTCATAATTAGAAACAACTATGTAAATAAAGGGCGATTTATTCATTCAATATCTCTTCCTTTTAACAAACAAGTCTTTTGTCCAAAAAAAAAAAAAAAAAAAAACAAACAAGTCTAATCTAATGAAATGTTTATATTTTTTGGCACTTAATATATATAAAAATATTTTTAAGTAAAATTTATTTTAAATAACAAAATATATTATAAGTAAGATATTTCATAACTATAATATTTTATACTATAATATTTATAACTAAAATATTTTATAAGTTTCAAACCATCATAAATAATCAAATTGATTTTTTAAATTGTCAAATAATTAAGAAACATTCAGAACCAAACATGTATGTGTATAAAATAAAATTAAAACGTAGATAGTGGGTTACGCAGATATATCCATAGGTTTTAAGCAGTGTCCTAAAATTCGGCCTAGACGGCGCCTAGGCGCTAGAAGGTAGTATACCTTCCACAAATGGGTCAGGCGGTCCCAGAAGGTTCTAGGCGGGATTAGGCGACATCTAGGCGGACCCAGGCGGCCGACGAGACGGTCTGGATGCTAAAAATTATAAAAAATCTATTTTTTAATACAAAAATTGAAAAAAATCTATTTTTTGATATAAAAGAATTATATAAACTTATTTTCAAAATTATTCAAAAATAATTGATTATTTTCAAAACCGCCTAGCAAGAAAACGCCTAGACTCCGCCTAGGCGCCCGCCTAATCCCCTAGGCGCTCGAAGGTGGTCGATCGTCTGCCTAGCGCCTTTTAGAACACTGATTTTAAGTGTATTAACAATAGGGTATCTGAGTGGGTTGTGCTTGTAATATTAATGATTGTGCGTATAATATTAATGAGTTATACGTGTAAATCAGTGGGTTGTATGTGTTATATCAATGAGTTGTACACACTATTTACCATAAACAAGACAACCTATGGACATATTAAACTCTAGTTAACAACTACAACACCGTAACAAAATACAAAGCAAAATCACTGCGGCGCACGCTACCTTTAGCGACTACGTTTATAGTCTCTATGGGTTAAAAAATTAGTCGCGAAAAACTGTTTTGTTCATTAACAACTACATGTCGTTGCCGCCTTCTCGTCGCGAGTAATTCATCGTTAAAGATGTATTTCGCGACTACATTTGAGAAGTAGTCGTTGATAATCAACATCTATTAACGACTCCTTTAATAGTCGCAAATCATACGTATTAATAATGACTACTTGTTTGTAGTCACTGATAACTATCAATCGCGCCAACTTTTTTAGATGTTTTGCCACAATTATGTCATTGTCAATGTTTTTTTAATTATATAATTTTGAATATTATTAATAATAATTGAATAAGTAATTAAAAACAACTCATGTTAAACAAACGCCCACATCGATAACATTAAAATTCAAAATCGCAAAAAAATATAACAAACATATAACATAACAAAGTCAAAATCGGTAGATACAAAAGTCAAAATACATATTAATGATCAAATATGTCAAACTACTAAGAATGGAATAAACTGTCTTCTTCTTCTTCTTCTTATTCTTCTTCTTCTTCTTCTTCTTCTTCTTCTTCTTCTTCTTCTTCTTCTTCTTCTTCTTCTTCTTCTTCTTCTTCTTCTTCTCTCTCTCTCTCTCTGCAAAATATGCTTTAAGATATCAACTTTTAGGATTTCAAGATATTCAATAATTTAAAGAGAATCAAAGTCAACATAAATCCCAAATCGTCATTTGGGATAGCCAATAAACATTACTGTAGAATATAAAACATATAGGTAGTCACTGGGTACAACAATCTTCTGGTTCTTCTAAATAGAGACCGAGTGAGTTATCCATTATTTGACATATCATTGTTGTCACTAGATGACCAAGTCGATCATGTAATAATATAAATTTCTTTTGGATTGTGACATATTTTCTTTTGCATAATGTGTGTTTCAACTGTTCGATACTGTATATAATACAACCCCAAAGAAATAGCTAATTTTTTTTCTCATACACAAATCTGGTGAGACTTTCAAAAAATAATGCAAGGAGATACAATTTTACAAAGACTTGTGGTTTATACAAGATATTCAATTCGGTAAATATCTTTAAACTTAGTAATTTCTTTGGATTTACTAAAATTATAATGCGCTAATTATGTCAATTTTGTACCACAAGGTAGCATAATTTTTTGGACATCCAAAACTTCTAATTAGACCGAATAGATGGTTTACAATATGATATGTAAAGTACCAATATATAGTTCCATTGTATTGATAAAATATATGGTTATTGTTGCGTAATGTCTTATTTTCTGTGACTTTTTACTTTCACGATATTCCTTTATATTGTTCCACTTCTAGTAGTAAGGATTTTTTCTTAACAATATTCAGATTACTATAGAATCAAGAGTTTATTCTTCCATGAGATTAATCTCGTTTGGAGTTCAGGTAACTAAGATGTCAATTTCAAACACATTGGAAGATGTTGCACTTTTTTCCACAAAACACACTTCCACTCACTTCAAGGAATGCTTTTCTAGCTAGGAATAACGATATTTAAGTCACTTAATTATTTCCATTATCTGATCAAATTTTTATAAGATAAAAATGGTGCATTTGCTTCAGAAATCTGATTCTAATATCTCCATGGAAGAATTTCTAATTAAGGAATAGAATATTTAACCCACTTGTTTTGTCATCCTCCCGTTTATTTAATAATAAAAAGAGTTATATTCCCTCCAAGGAATGTAGCTCCATTCACTCCAATGAATGAAACGTATTTCATGATTTAAATTAAAAATAATTAGTTTTAAGAAAATATAATTTTAAACCATGATATTGAAGACAAAAAACCCCGCTTACGATATTACTACAATTTATTTTCATGACAATAAAGGTGTAAAAGTTCTTAGTACAACTTTTTGCAAAATACTACCGTCAACAATAACATCTACTTCAGGAGAATAATTATGTAACCTTGAATTTTAGAAGGATCGCGATGGAATCCCATTTTTCCTTTGTATTCTCAGGAAATAATTAACCTCGCTCTTTTCGTTGTGCGTGGAGTCTACGTTTTCACGATAAATCTTGTTGTCATCATCTTCTTTTCCTTTTCTTATCACTTCGATTACCTTAAACTTTCTTAACAAAAACACTAGTAAAAACAGTTACATATATATACATAATAATTATATATGGACTTTAAGAAAGCTTACCTGCAAAGTAGGCTTTGCAACACTATAATGATCTCAACCTCAGTGGATTTATGATACTCACCACGTTGATTCCAATACACATTAGAAGACGTAGCATTTTTTTCCAAGAAATGCAATTTTATTCACTACAATAAATAGTTTGATTCAGAGAATACAATATTTAATCGTATTTAACCCTTCCATTTTTCTTCATATATCCATTATCTGATAGATTGATAAAAACAACAATCATTCCATCCACTACAAGGAATGGTCGTGAATCAGAGAATGTGATTTTATTCGATCGAATTTTGTCACCACAATTTTAATTTTAATACACATTTGAAAATTGTTGCGTTCGTTTCTAATCACTTCAAGGTATATTATTGAGGAAATGGAACGTGAATTATGATTTTTATATCAACTATTATTTCACTTGCTTACGAGACAAACAATATCATAATTTTTATAAATTATTCAATCAAGATATAGCTATTTCAGGTGTATATGTGTGAGATGATACAAGAAGATAAATATATGTTCTACCAGGTAATATCATATTTGCCCGTTTGAAATCCTCAATATTATAGTAGTACATGAACTTGTACCAACACTTTCTTTTTTCAATTTATTAACAAATGATTTGATTGTCCAAATGGTAAAACTTTAAATACTTACAAGAGAGTTTGTAGGTTCAAAATCTTTATCATGTAAACTTTGCATAAATAATCCAAAAAAATGTTACACTTTTTATTTAGTTTTCTAAACTTACATTCTCCAACATTCAAGAAGTATTTGTCAAGTGATACAAAAAAAGTATATAACTAGTTAGGGTTAGCTCAACCGGGCAGAGCCTTGGTTATCCTTCTAGGTGGTATAGGTTCGAACCGTGTCAATGACACCGAGTCTAAATGTGGCTCTTCCATGTACCAAAAAAAGTATATCAACAAACTCCAACTTCATCTTATTTCTTCATGAATTATATATGAATAAGCTTTTGGTTCATATTTCTAGGTTTTTATAGGAACTTCTCTTATACAACTAGGGTTTTAGATTTCAAAATTCACAATTATCCTTTCTATAACTTTTGACATATTTCACCACTATGTGATTTATGATCCTTATTATTTATTTCAAGCGCTATATTAAATAGAAATGTATTAATTTCATAAATTGTCTCACAGTTTTAAATATTTTCAGTAGACAAATAATCTACATAACTTTCCTCGTACTCAGGTTTCGTGGTCTCTTCATGACCATTACTTCCTTTAAGGGCAATGCATGTGCCAACAGTAGTTAGATCAATTATTCCTATCATATCATGTAGAGTGCATATTCCACAATATTTACCATTTCATCGTTTACTCATAAGATTTTCTTCTTTGGGGCATGGTATACTTTGAATCGACAAGTTTACCACGCTTCATACGTTGGTTAGATGCATTACACGCTTCATGTATTGGTTGGATGTATTTTCCAAAATATTTGTTATGTATCTATATGGGAAAACAACATATGTTGGAGTGTTCACAACATATTATTGGAATTTTAAAATATTTTACATACTTGCGAATGTAATAGGTATATTATTTGAAATACTTATCACATGGATAATCATTTTAACTTAAAGTTCATATTCTTTTGTTCGTGGATAGAAATTATATAATAAATTGTATTCCATGATACGTCACACAACTTCAGATTGCCTTGTCTCTTCCCCTAATAAGGGGGAAATCATCTCTTTCAAATTACACTCTGCAAAGTGTGCTTTAAGATATCATCTAGGGATTTGAGATGTCCAATAATTTAAAGAGACTCAAAATTAACATGAATTCTAAATCGCCGTCTGGGACAGTCAATAAACTTTATTGTAGAATTTAAACATATGGGTAGTCACTTGGTAAAAGAATCTTCTAATTCTTAAAAGTAGAGACCGAGTGAGTTATCTATTATTTGACATATCATTATTCTCACTAGGTGACCAAGTCGATCATGTAACAATACAAAATTTCTTTAGATGACGACATCTTCTCTTTTGTTTACTGTGTGTTTCAACTGCTCAAATTTGTATATAATACAATCCCAAATAAATAGCAAAATTTTCTTCTCATAGACACTTCTGGTGAGACTTTCAAGTAAATAATACAAAGAGATACATTGTTACAAAACACTTGTGGTTTATACATGATATTCATTTCGGCGAACATCTTCAAACTTAATAAATTTCTGTTGGATTTACTAAAAATATAATGCACTAATTATGCCAATTTTGTACCATAATGTAATATAATTTTTGGACATCCAAATTTTTTAATTAGACCGACTAGATGGTTTAGCATATGTTAGGTAAAGTACTAGTATGTGGTTCCATTGTATTGATAACATTCATGATTATTGTTGCGTGATGTCTTATTTTCTGTGAATTTTTACTTTTGGGATATTCCTTATTATTCTACTTCTGGTGGTACAGATTTTTTTAACAATATTCAGACTATTATGTAATCAAGAGTTTATTCTTCCATGACCTCAATATCGTTTGGAGTTCGCGTAAACAAGATGTCAATTCCAGACACATTGTAATATGTGGCATTTTCTTCCAGAACCACACTTCTATTCACTTTAAAGAATGAATTTTATCTAGGAAAAACAATTTTTAAGTAACTCAATTATTTCCATTACTAGGTCAATTATTATATAAACTGAAAATTGTGCATTTTCTTCAGATAATGTGATTCTATTCTCTCAATGAAATAATTTCTAATCAGGGAATATAACATTTAATCCACTTGTTTTGTCATCCCCACGTCTATTTATTTAGATAATGAAAACAATTATATTACCTTTAGGGAATGTAGATCCATTCACTCTGATGCATGAAACTTATTTCATGATTTGAATTAACAATCATTATAATTTTAAACCATAACGTTGAAGAAAAACACGTTTTCGATATTAATACTTCAGAAGTATTTTCAAACATGAAATATGTAAAAGGTCTTAATATAATTTTTTGCAAAATACTACTGCAGAAGTATTTTTACTATGTGAAGGTGTTTTTTACCTGGTGGTAACTATTACAGGAGTATTCTTGATATGTGAAGGTGTTATTTACCTGGTGGTAACTAATGAAAAGAAAAGGTTTGAGAATTGAAGTATGTGTTTTGATGAATTCTTAGAAATCGTCCTGATATTGGTTAATAAAATTGGAATCCCAATACTTTCTCTTCTCTTTATTACCGGGTTACCAAAAAAAGACTAGAAAAACTCTGCTTTTGTAAATCTCGATTTATATCATGATTTTGACTTTCCTTTAAGAAACTAATTGAAACAAATTTGTTCTACTTGTTCTGACGGTCAAAACGACTGATTATTAACAAATATAATTAAGAACCGATCAAGATAATCACGAATTAGGGTTTTGAATTTTTCGAAACTAATTCGATATTTTAGCTCAAGATTTTGACATTTTCTGGAGAAACTGTTGATAAAAGCCGTTCTAATCATTCCAAGGATTATAACAAGTATTTAATTGTCAAATTTGGTGTAGCATGAAGTGAGGAACAACCGTGTCAATTTTGATGCTTTGTTGTCGGGTAATATCAAACTGGGCCGAGAAGATGATATAAGGGATATGGTGGGATGCAGTGCATACTAGGCTTTATGCTTTACGCATTTCGTTGAACATTCTTTGGATATGATTCTATTTGACGCGGCACTCCATCACTTTGTGCACCCTTCTTCTTCATAGTCAGCTTATTAAAAAAAGTCTACGTGAAACATTCTCTTATATGTATATATATACACACACACACATACATACATACACATAAATAATGATTTTAAATCGAAAATGGCAGTTGACCTAGCTAAAAACCACCACTCCCCGTTGCCGAAGTTGATAAGTTTGATCGCTTGACCATTGACTTTGACCAGTGTCGAATTTCCCCTGCTCGACTTATCCGAGGGTTTTTCAACGTTCCGGATCCGTTTCCGAGGCCATTTTCTCCAAACGGTGAGTATTATTTCATTTTTCTTGGGATTTGTATTTGAATACAAATTTTGAGCGCGTCGATCAAGGTTATTTTGATTATTGAGTAAGTTGACTAAAGTTCAAAGTATTCTGTCGTTCTGAATTCATTTTTAGATATATTTTTCTCATAATTTTGAGTATTTTTGTCGTAATCCTCACATTATTCTTTGACCACGTTTATTAGAGCTATTTATTTGTTGATTGTGTTGGTCGGAGGTATTCCTATAGTTTTTGGCATTCCAATTCCCATTCTGAGGCACGTTTATCCAAATTTTGAGTTATTTTGCCACTTTCTTGTATTGATTTGTTATTTTGTGGCTATTACAATTGTGGAAATAAAAAATTCATTATAAAACCGCAATAAAAGATATATGTTGTGGCATGTTAAGTTTGGATCCATTGATTAAGGCTATTTTTGACATTTGATTGCGTTGATCAAGGTGTTCTTTAATATTTTCCAACATTTTTTGTCCATATTGAGGTTAGTTCTCCAGATTTTCGTGTAGTTTCCCGTTCTTGGTAATGTGTTGATATGTTGCTATTAATCATGGAAAATTTGGGTATTTGCAATGCAAGACTATTATTTTTGCAAGTTAAGGTGGGATTTTATACTCGTGCATACAAATTGGAAAAATCTTTTGATGGGGGTTTTCGTTAGCATCCCAAAATTTGGACGAAATGCAAAAATTGGATATGTTGAGCACTCTTCAGTACTTGGAAGCCTTTAATGATATAAACATCAGATAGATTAGGAATATCATTTTGTGCGAGATGTTATTTCTCGTACTAACTTTACTGTTAGAACTCACAGTTATTTTGCAGATTTGTTGACCATTGAGTTTGATATCTAGTTCAAATGTTTCTCGGAGTTTGTTGGTGTTTGCTGTTTAAGCTGAGCCCTTCATAGGGTTTTCAGTTATGATATCTTGGTCAAGTGCTCCAAATGTAGTTGTCATACAACCTGAAATTAGCCTTTTTAGGCTTTTTGGAAGAGGAGGAGAAATATTTGAAAATTTGTGATTTTTTTTTAACTCCCTAGTAGATTTTTCGTCAAGATGGAGATACTTTCTTGACTCCCTGGTGGATTTTTTGTCAAGATAGAATTATTTTGTTCGAGGTGGAGATATGTTCAGTTTTTCTGGGTCTTGATTACTGAATTTGTGACAAGGTGGAGATTGTTGAAATTATGACCCAAATTCTTCTTTGTAAGGTATGACTCATTTAGTTATTAACCCTAATATCACCATTACCCATAAATATAGTGTATTGTATAAGTTATTAGTTAACCCGATCAATTAGAAACAACCATTAGACTCTCCTTTGTAATCAAAATTCTATGCAAAATCTTTTCCTCTTCCCGTGGTTTTTGTTTTGTTTTGGGGTTTCCACGTATATCGGTGTTCCTTTTGTTTCTCGTTTCTTATTTTATCTTTTATTCACGATTCTAATTCTAACACATTTTTAGGACAAATGTTTTAAAAGTATAATTTTTAGGTCAAACGTATTAAAAAAAAACTTTTTTAGGCTATTTCACTATTTTTTTGAGATATTTCATAAATTTTAAGTGTAATTTGGGCATTTCAAATAAAATATATATTTATCTGACCACATAACACATTAGAAACTCTATTTTGAGTGTCCAAATGACCTTTAAAATCTTGAAATATCTCACATAATTAGTGAAATTGCCTAAAATTATACTATTGAATACGTTTGGCCTAAAAAATAAATATTTGCATACGTTTGGCCTAAAAATAGTAGGGAAAATTCCTCCCGTGGCCCCCTAACTCTAAAAAAAATATGCAAACGGAACCTTATCTTACAATTGTCACGAGATGACCCTTTACGTTAGTATTTTTTTCACACCGTTAGCATTTTCCCTTGTTTATGTCAATTGACTGTTAAAAATGCAACGTGGCGCCACCTCAGCGCCACGTAACCGACACCTAAGCATGACATTATCTCCATTACAAATCACTGCTTATTTTTTTTCTTCAAAATCACTACCTTGAAGAAGAGGATTCAAATTTATCAACGTATCAACATTCATCATTACCTCCAGCAGTTGCCCCAAACTGATATTTACTGCAAAATAATTAAAAAAATACAGTATAAGACCAACTTGCACAACAGAAAATCATGGGACCCACATGGCACCCCCTCCCCATATATGATATAACCAGCGCACAACCATTGTTGGTCGGAGAAGTCCAAATAGATATTTACTGCATAATAATTCAAAAAATGCAGTATAACACCAAATTGTTCACCAACGGCTTTTACAGGTCATAGAATAACCATTATAGGATTTGTATACAAATATAATAAACATCACCACTGTAATTCTACTCAAAACAAATGATTTGTACTGCGAAACAATTAAAAATAACGCAGTATAACACCAATTTTTTCATTCCCCAAATACACCACATTCCAACAAAAGGTTTCCACATGTCACATAATGTCTATTCTAGGATTTGTATAAAAATATAATATTCATCACAACTGTAATTATACTTGAATCAAATAATTCTAAAAAATTGTAAAAGTGATGATATTAGGTTAAAAATAATTCTATCTTTTACCTTAATTTGGGTTCTTCGCTAAGCCAGTTGATGATGGTGGACAATGGTCCCCGAGTGGCGGCAGGTTTCTTATGCAAGAGAGTGACTTGGTGTGGGAAGGTGAGTGTGATGAGTTTTTTTTTTCTTACCTTAATTTGGGGTTTTCGATTGTTGATAGCATAGCCAAGCCGGTTGATGATGGTGGAGAATGTACCACGAGTGGCGACGGTTTTCTTGTGCAGGAGAGCGTCCATTGATGATGGTAAAGAATAGACCACGAATGGTGACGGTTTTTTTAGGCAGGAGAGCAACCAAGCCTGTTGATGATGGAGGAGTGGCATTCTTAATTTATTTACTTCATATTTTTTTCAAATATTCAAAACTTCATTTTCTTTGAAGAAAATGAAGAATATTGATTTTTGACAAAGAAGTTAAAAATAGTGATGTGTAATGGTGATGATGTCATGCTTACGTGGCGCTGGCGTGGCACCATGTGGCGTTGACTAATAGTTAATTGACATAAAATAGGAAAAAGGACTAAAAATGTTACATAATATTAGCGCGAATGTCTATCTCGTGACAATTGTAGGATAGGGGTCCGTTCAGACATTTTCTTGAAAGTTAGAGGGCCACAAAAGTTCTTTACCCAAAATAGTAAATTTTAAACATTTAGCCTAAAAATATTTTTAAGCCATAAGTAATGACCCGATAATAAAATTTGCTCGATATTCAATTAGAGTAATGATATATACCACCCATAATCATACTACCCAATTACCATCTATGACGTGACGTAAATTGATTGGCAATAAATCGTTAATCAGAAAAAAAAATAGATTAACGATTTATAGCCAACCAATACATGCTATGTCATAAATGGTATACTTGGATATTATAATTTTAGTTAATATATATTAACTAGTTTTGTATACATTAGTAGATAATTAATAGTTATTTTGGCAATTTTGACAGTATTCTAGGTGGGAGATTATTTTGTATCCTGGATTTTGGTTTTTCTATTTTAAAATCTCTTACCCTATCGATGCTTGAATGGTAAATTTGCCCAAACCAAAAATAAATTGTAAAATCGTATAATTTCATCATGTTTTCATGGAAAAACCTTCCTGAAATAGAAAAAAAAATCCATCTTAAATAAAAAGGGTTTTACAGGTACATTTTCATTTGAAACATATTTGAACAAAAAGAAAAAAGCATTTGAAACATCTAGATCTTTTTAGAGATATGGAGCTCAAGATCTGTTTTTCGGGGGAATTATCTTTCAAAGTCCACAGCCATGTGGGTTTCTTATTTAAATCCCAACCCAACTACTCCTTTACTAGTCCAACTAGATGGGATGAAAACTAAACTACCCTCTCACCCCTTTAGCCCACAGTGAACACAAAAAAACCCACCTCCAAACCCTATTAAGCAACGGACCATCACTCATCACCCTCCACACACTCTCTCTCTCTCTCTCTCTCTCTCTCTCTCTCTCTCTCTCTCTCTCTCTCTCTCTCTCTCTCTCTCTCTCTCTCTCAACAACCGAACCATCCCCTCACTCTCTCTGTGTGAACTACACCCCGAGACCCCCCCCACCACCAACCCACTCACCACCAACATCACCACCACCGAACCCACTCTCTGCTCAGATCTCACCTTCACCACCATACAATCGGACCCCATCATCAACATCCCACCAAGCCGCCTCCTGCTCTGCACCATAAACCACCATCGTCCCACCAAGTCGCCTCCTGCTGTGAACCAGTAACCACCATCATCCCGACGACTGTCCAGCAACCCTAATCGGCGCCGCTGTCCATCGTCGCCCGTCGCTGCTCTCCTGCACCAACTGTGACGCCTCAGATATCCTGCAGACAATCCGGGGCCGCGCTCCTCCATCTACACTGTTCGTCACCAAGCCGCGCTCCTCCATCTTTAGTGTTCAACCCCATCTCGAACAACAAACCCAGATCTGAAAAAGAAAACCCTCCTTGGCGTTGCGTGGTGCATTCTGTTGCCGCCTCTTTGCCTGGACCAATCTGAAATCGTGGATCCAGTTTGGTTGGTTTTTTTAGTACTAGAGTGGCATGGGTACAACCCATGTGTGTAATACGCGATTGTCATGGGTGCATCCCTATGCTAATGGGCCAGCCCTATTTGTACCTGTATGTATTAATAGATAAAATTGTTAATTTGATCAAAACATTGTTGTTAACGTTGTGTTTTTCTTTGATATTGAATTGTTCTTACTGGGTACAGCCCAATGGGTGAATTGTAATTTTTAGAGTCATGGGTACAACCCTTTTACAAATGAGAATAGTCAATTTTGTGTTTTTTTGTTCCCGCGTATGTTATTTTTGTTCCTTATGGGGCCAACCTCAAATAGTTGTTGTTAGTACTAATGGGTACAACCCTATATGGTTGTATCATTTTTGTGTTGTGTAAATCTGAGAAATTGAATCGAGATGCTTTTTTATTAGTGTGATTGATTGTTCTGTGTTAATTTTTTGTTCCTGTTGGGTACAACCCTATAATGGGTGATTTGAAAAAATATAAGTCATGGGTCCGTACCCATCAGGTTATTATTCAGACCATGATAATGGGTCGGGATGGGTCCGTACCCAACAAGAACATGAGTAAAAACGTAAAAACTCAAACCAAAAAATTTGATTTGGGACTTTAATAGGATTTTTTTTGTAAATGAGATTTAAAAAAGAAAGTTTGGATTTTTTAGGCCTCATATTGTATTTTTATTTGTTTTTCGAGACAATCTATGATTGAGTAGGACAAGGACATCCTGACGATTTGATGTGGAATATTGATAAAACAAAAGGGTAATAATATATATTACCTAAAATTAATACCATTCAAATACCATTTATTTCGTAGGATAAATTGGTTGATAATAAATTGTTAATCAAATCAATTAAATAAATAGATTAACGATTTATAATTAATCAATTTACGCTATATCATGAATGGTATACTTGGATATAGTATAATTTTAGGTGCTATGTATCATTATTCAAAACAAAATGGGTTCCAAAGGTGTTTTGGAATCTAACTTAGAACTCAAGAGTGAAAGACAATTTCATTATTAATACCCCTTAGAATTGAAGCTTTAAGGTGCTATTACAAAAACTGGAAATGGTTGAAATTAAAAACCATTCGAAAATCAAGAATATAAAGACAAATTTTACTACGCCAAGTTTCAATATTCATAGAATTTTAAGACAAATTTCGTGTACTAAGCTTTACCTTCAAACCATGTTTCATAAGAATAATGATCGAAGCACGAGGAACAACAAGATGGCCTTCAACAACACGAACAATGTAATTGTACATGATCGAAGCTGCGACCATTTTCATTTGTATGAAAGTCATCTCCTTACCTATACAAGTTCTTGGTCCAGCCATAAATACCGCAAACTTAAACAATAGTCACTACAAGAAATAGTATCATTCGGGACGAAGTTATTGCAGCAACACTAGCTAAAATGAACTCTAATGATATTTTTAAACACCAAAATAGTCTCTAATTATATTTTTAGCAGCAATATTTGCCGCTAAAGATAAAGTTAATAGAGGCAAAAACTAATAATTTCCTACTAAAGGTATCTTTAGAGACGAACTTATAGGACGAACAAATAACGGCTATTAGCGGCAAAATTAAAATTTTTAGTGTTAAAAATTTTTTCCGCTAAAGATACCTTTTTTTGTAGTGAGTTTGTGTATGACTCCTCCTCCTCCTCGTTCAGTTATCCACCTCTCCGACTTGAATTTTAAGCAATCATTCCCCATATGCTCTTCATTCTCCCCATTGAATATTGAATATAAGGATATCACAATTTTCGTGTTTGGATCAATATAATGACTACTTGGAAAAACGTCATATTTTGTCAAAGTTTTGTGCTCCAAAGCGACGGGTGGGAATAAACGGAGAGATTCACATAAAGCTGCATGGAGATAGACAAGTTTGCGCGTCTCTGCAGCGCTAAAAAACCTCCATTTTTCGTGGCCTTTGAGATTCAACTCTGTTCGAATCTCTTCTAAGATTTTGGCTTCCGCGTAAGCATTTTCCGTTAGAAGCCAGAAAAACCAAGAAACAGCGGTACTTGTAGTGTCTGTTCCAGCTAAAAACAAACTCAAGAAAGTGTCTCTCATGAACTTTTTCGAATTACTAGGCTTTTGACTCACTCCATCAAACGCTTTCAAGAAACCGTTTGATTCTTTATTGTTCATCGAAATACACGGGTACATAAACTCATTAATAATTTGCCAAGCTTCACTTAGCTTCCCCTGTTTCTCAATTTGAAGGTGTTTCTGCAATTTTCAGATGCTTTAATTCTGGAAAACATCTCGATACAACAATGCCTCAAGAGCATCATTGAATGCATTTTTACACGGAACGAATGGTAAATCAATCACGAGGCTCCCCGGATCATTATCCACTAACAACTTCGAGATACTATCGAATGAAAATCTCTGATACACATCCTCGAGATCAATCTCAGATTCTTGTTTACTGAAATGTTCAAGAACCAGAAGAAGCCCTTTTTCGATCTTGCTCCACATAGCTTGCTTTAACAACTTAGAAAAACTCGTGTTATTTATTAAGGACATAGAGGTTTCCTGTGAATTACCCATAATTTATCATCAACACGGTAGATTCCTTCTCCAAGGATCACTACAAGAAATAGTAGCATTAGCGGGGAAGCTATTGCGGCAACAACTAAAATGGCCTCTAATGATATTTTTAAAAACCAAAATGGTCTCTAATAATATTTTTAAAAACCAAAATAGCCTCTAATTATATTTTTAGCGGCAATATTTGCCGCTAAAGATAAAGTTAATAGAGGCAAAAACAAATAATTTGCTACTAAAGGTATCTTTAGCGAGGAACTTATAGAGGCGAAAAATAACGACTATTAGCGGCAAAATTAAGATTTTTAGTGTTAATATTTTTGTCGCTAAAGATACTATTTCTTGTAGTGGATCTCGAATTTTTCTCTAAACTCGTTACCTTTCGGGTAGTTTGAGAAATTTTTACTCATACTATGGTGGATATTAGCAGGATCTACGGTTCCAATCATGTCAGAGTTGGAAAACCAGGGTCCTTTAAACTCGAAGGTACCCCCACTTTCTTTTAGAACATCGGTTACGAAATCATGGACACGGTGAGCATTTGTAACGAGACGTGGAAGCATACCAAGAACATGCCAGTTTGTTGGAGCTGCCCTTCGACTTCGTATTTTACTTTGAAGGCAGAAAAGTGAAACTAAGAACAAGAATATGAGCTTCATGCTATTCCATTTTGATAGCCATATTTTAAACTTTTCCAAGCATGCTTATTATAGGGATCTTGTAGTCTGAATACTGAGATACTAATTTACGATAAAGAAATTAGAATTATGACCCAGTTATTATGCAAGAAGGCATATCTCATCTTTAAAATAATCTTATAAGTTCTCTGATTACATATAATAATGGACATTTACTAAATATATGCACTAAAAAAAACTGTGGGGAGGTTTTTTTCCTTTTGGTGGAGGTTTTTACCATAACAAAGAAATGACACTTAGCCGACCGCCATAACAACCGCCACAATGTTGAGAGCCACAAATTATTTTGGTGGTCTATGGGAATACTGTCATACAAATTAAAGGTGGCGGTTGTTAATATAAACCGCCGAGATGGACGTGGCGGTTGATTCTACAGTCTACACCACCAGCTCTCCAGAATAAAGAAATTCTAAAAAATTGCCAAAAATTGGCGTGGCAGTATGATAAACGCCGCCCAGATCTATGTCATTAGAAATTTAAAACAACCGCGCGATAAAAAACTAGAAATTTTAAAAATAATTTTCGTTTTTCAAATAGCTAAAATACATAAAAATACATAAAATTTTGTACGTAATCTTTATTTATTTACACTTTTTATAATAATTTTTTTATAATCTTCTTCGGTTATAATGAAACTCTGTCTTTTTTTTTTTGGTTTATTTATTCATCTTTTTCTAGTTTGTACGTAATCTTGTATTTATTATTTATTTGTATGCAAGTTTATTTTGATATGAGTATTTTTAAATTGGTATCAGAGTCGTTCTTGTATAATAAGTCTCGTATTTAAAATTTTGCGTAATAATCGAGAATTTAAGAGTTAATGGAGATTCATCAAACACTAATGTCTAGTTTATTAGTTCTAATTTCTGCTAATTATTTTTTAAATAATAAGTTTCAAAAAGCAAAGTCGATATTTATTCAAGAATTTGACGTTTTGAAAAAAATTAACTATCCAAGAATTGTTATAATTGTCATCACGAATCTAGCGGTATAAAAGCACAACTTTCGCGGAGCAATTATCAAAATTTTGTCAATTAAGATTCAATAGAAATTTCGAAATAACTTCGTTTATTAATCTTGGGTTTCAAACGTTATTTACACCGATTAATCAAAAAAACTCTTCTACACAACGAGAGGATCAAAACGACGCAATTTCTTTTGAGTTTGATGCAAAAATGAAGAATTTATACGCGGGTGGGGTTGTTCGAATTTTTCTAGGTTGGACTTTGCAGTCATGTGAAGAAGACTAAGGGTGGCATCTGTTACTTTGCAGAACTGGCTTGAATTAGAAAATTTCTCTATAATCGAATTGTCTTGAATAAAATATAATATTATTATATATTTTTAGATACTCAGAGAAATCACTGAGTACGCTTTAGGGGCGACGCTAGTGGTGGTCTATGGTGGTTGGTGGTGATACTCAGTGAATCGTTACTTAGTGAGTTTATACTCAATGAGTTGGCGACTCATACTTATTGCCACTTGTTTTTTTATCTTTATGTGATTTTTGTTTTATTTGAAAATATTTTAATATTTGGTCATCTATAAAATTGGATGGTGGCGTCTTTGAAAATAAACACAGACACATATTCCCTATATGCTAATAAGTTTGTCTTTAAGATTTCATAGATCAATCATCTTTTCTTTTATATCCAAAAAATCCAGTTATTAATAGGTTAATTTTTTTTAATAGGTTACAAGGTTGTTTAATAAACTACATATTTTTTGTAATGGGTTGTCTATGTTATTTTTAAGAGTAAATGCCACTTAGGGTCTTGAACACACCCCCCTCTTCAAGATGGGGACCCCGCCTAGAACATCTTCTTACTAAAGATCTCAGAAACTTTTTAACACATGAAACCCAAAACCCCAATTACCTTATACACTCTTTTGTTTTTTGTCTTCTATATATACTAATTTAGAACCCCTACCATTATAATTCCAGATCTATTTTCTCTCACCCCCCTCTCCTCCTCACTCCCCTCTTCCGACGTGAAATCCCCATCCGCCACCACCACCATCACACAACCACCACCGAAATGGCTACACCACTAACACCATCACCTATCCTCCTCCGTGGCTCTCCCTCTCTCCTCTCTTTTCACTAAACCTTTTTAGTCTTTCTCTTCAAAGATTTGGAGCAGACATGGCTGCAAACTCGATCCATGGCTGCACCACCACCACCATAACACCACATCCTTCTATGTTCGTTGGAGATCGGAGCAAGCTCACAACACATCTAGCTCCTTTCATTTTCGCTGGAGTAACAAACCGAGGGCTACCACCAACATAACACCACCAGATCTGGTGGTTTCTCTTCTTCGATGGAACGAAAACCGCCATCCTCGCTGGTTCGCCATGGAAACGCACCTGCTGGATTTTTAGAGTACTCCGAAATTTTCTTAGAGTACTCCGAGATTTTTCAGATCTGGTTTGACCAGATCTGGTCAAGGTAGTTAGGTTACTTATTTTATTATTTTTAATTGTATATTAATTTGTAATTTATTCAAAATTGTGTAATAAAGATGAATAAAGATTTTTTTTGACTATGTATTCTTTGTTTTTTAATAATACTCATCAAATTAATAGAATACTCACCAGTTTTTAGAGTATTCCGAGATTTTCTTAGAGTACTCCGAGATTTTTCTTAGAGTACTCTGAGTTTTTCTTAGAGTACTCTGTGATTTTATTAGTGCATTCGAAAAAATTTAGAGAGTACTCCGCAAATTTATAGAGTACTTAGCAAATATATAGAGTACTCTATGTTTTTCCGATACTCTATGTTTTTTCCGGTGACTGGTGGTCGGAGGTCGGTGGTCGGAGGTCGGTGGTCGGAGGTCGGTGGTCGGAGGTCGGAGGTCGGTGGTAGGTGGTGGGAGGTTGGATGTAGGTGGGTAGTGGTAGGTAGAGGAGAGAGAAATAGTGACATCGCACTTTTTTGTCTTTTAGTGATAGTAAGGGTAGGAAAGACTATTGTAAAAAATGAGGTCCCTAAAAAGAATAGTTTTTTTGAAACTACTCTATAGAGAAGAAAGATGTTCTCCAAAACCCTATATATAATTCACCCTATTTTTAATAGGTTATGTGTATAAAATTAGTGTGGATCTTATCCGGCAATATTTTTTCTGTATAAATTTCATGAATAAATTACCTTTTTATTATATAATAATGTATATTAACTAGAAGATTGATAATTGTTTTATTGGAACACTACACACTGACCAAAATTGACCAAAATATCCTGTCACCTGAATCAAATGGTTTTTGAATGTATTCATAAATAATAATAATAATAATAATAATAATAATAATAATAATAATAATAATAATAATAATAATAATAATTCTTAACTAAGACTCAGTTAGGTGGACGATAACTTTTTTTAACATCAAATCTCCACTCGATCTTTTATACTACACATTCCATTTAACACTGATCATTCATAAAGTTTCTGTTTGACTATGAATTATCAACTCGTTCCTCAATTCGAACCAAAAAAAGATCGTAAAATTCAAACAAGCCAAACTTAAACATTAGGTTTAATAAGTGACTTGTTAAAATTTTAACTTATACAATCAAATTTAAACTTCTATTATTCAACTCGATTTAAATAATTTACAAAATTCTACTTACAGTATGAAAACTTCTAACCCTAGCTTCCAAACTTTATATTATAGTTTATGGACGTGGTGGATTTAGGCATATTTAAGTGAGGAATAAATATCAGAATATTAAGTTAGAATTACTTAAACATTTGGATTTAGGCAATCAACCTAATTCTTTTTCAAAGTTAAATTCTACTATATTTTACAATATAGGCTAAAAACTTCATTTCTTTTTATAATCCAAGGATGGACTAAAATATTTATCTCGTGAGGCGTAAGGTTTTTCTCCAAAAAATCTTTTTCCCGACAAATTCTGACACTGCATCTCGTGAACCTTGTGGTCAATGGGGTTACATGCATCTCCACTGTCCCTTGGATCTACCCATGTATATGGACCATAAGACGTGAAATTAAGGGGTTGAGTTAATGTGAGATGTTGTTGTCTTGCCACATATGGTCAAGTTAATTAGGTGGAATCCTTGAATTGGCAATTTTGCGTTTCTAATTTGAACAACAGACGAACACATTTCTTTAATAGACAGTTGAAGAAGCGTACATAGTGTCTGTTCTAATTCATTGTGAGAGTACTGAATGCACTATAGCACTGCTTTATAGGGAAAGTAAACGCATCCAAAAGCTGTTACACTACAAGAAAATGTATCTTTAGCGGCAAAAATTTTAACACTAAAAATCTTAATTTTGTCGCTAATAGCCGCTATTTTGTCGTCCCTATAAGTTTGTATTTAAAGACACTTTTAGTAGTAAATTATTTGTTTTTGTCTCTATTGATTTTATCTATAGCAGCAAATATTGCTGCAAAAATATAATTAGAGGCCATTTTGATATATAATAATATTATTAGATGCAATTTTTAATGTTGCCGCAATAACTTCGTCCCTAATGATACTATTTCTGGTAGTGGTAGTTTATTGTTTTGGGAGGTGGGATGGTGGTGGTTTGCTAAAACTTGAAAGACATGTTTTTTTAAAGGACTTCATTTGAAGTATATGTATAAAGTTTACCTACTTATACTCAAAAGTCTAAGATAACCATTATCTATTCGCTAGTCTAATTTCAATGAGATACAATCAATATTTCACGATCATCCATGAACATATGATGGAGATATAAAACGAATAAAATAGAAAAAATGAACATTTTAATTTTCTTACTAACTCTATCATTTGAGAGAGTTTCGTCTCTGATATCAAAGTTGTTTTTCATCTCCTAAGTATGAGAAATAGCATCGGCAAATGTAACTCTTTATGCTTTTTTTTCCACCTTTTCTTTATTTTAATCTTTTCGAGTCATTTATGAAAATTCAAGATAGTGCTCATCTCTATTCCAATACCCAACATCTCCTCATATCTTTCTAAATGTTTTTCACAATTTTATACTCAAAGAATAGGTGCTTATTTGACATAATTTTTTTACCACACAACTCACAAAGTGGATCTAAAACCATATAAATCATTCAATCCTTAGTGTGAAATCTCTCTTGTATAGCCATCCATACAATGACTGCATATTTTGGAGTAATACAAGGGTTCCACACAATATTCACCCACGTTTTAAAAAAAGATCGACGACGGAATATATCATGAGATTTCTTATATAAATAAAGAAACTCACCATTACGCAAATCATTTGCAATGAGGCTAGCATTTGAGATGGAGAACCAAATATAGAACAACTTTTTTCCTCCTTCAAGTCCAACCAAAACATCAATTTCATCCTCTAATTTCTATAATTGTTTGAAGAGCGGAGAGTCCGTTTTCCTCACTCGCCACAACCAAAAGTTCTTGTCTTTCAAATATCCACCATGCATCAATTTGTTCCACAAATCATACTTCACCATAATTTTACACAATATCTTCATAAATAATGCTTTATTCCAAACTCCAAAATCTTTGAGGCCTAGTCCACCTTTTTCTTTTAGAGTGGATATAGTCTTTAATTTGATTTGCAAAGATTTCCCATCCCAATAAAAACTCCTACGGATGCTCACAAATCGACACACACCAATTGGTATCGAAAATATAGATAACAAAAAGCAAACAACCTCTTGAAGCATAATCTAATAAGTTCAAGTCGACCCGCATATGAGAAAGAAAGAGCATTTCAAGATCGATCATAACTTTTCAAATTGTCAATAAGAGGTTTATAATCTCTCAAAAATAATATCAAAATTCCAATAGGTACACCCAAATAGCTAAACGACATAACCCTTTTTTCTAGTTAAATATTCGATTTAAGTACATTAAATGAAGTCCCACACAATTAATAAACTCCTCCAAGCTATCTATGAGAACTTTCACCGAACTATGATTACCTTTAGTTAGAAGCATAAGGTCATCGACAAATGGTAGGTGAGTGATCTTAGTTTCCCACACTTTTGGTGGGACTTGGATCCAACATTTGTATTTTTCTTCAACAATATCGAGAAGTATTCAATACACAAAATGAAAATGTATGGAGAGAGAGAAAGGATCACCTTGTATTAGATATTTCTCCCCTTTGAAAAAACCATGAACTTCCCCATTTAAAGCAATCAAATATGAAGGTGTTGTAACACACTCTATAACCCAATTAATATACAAAGGCCAAAAGTTTAAACCTTTAAATACCTCAAGAAGGAAATTCTAAGAAACCAAATAAAAAACCTTGCACAAATCTATCTTAATAGTGCATCTGGGTGAACTACTATTGTTGTTGCATCCTCTCAAAATCTCTTGCATAAGGTGCATATTTTGGCCGTTGATCTTCCAAAAACAAAAGCATTTTGAGCTTTTTCAATAATATCCTCTAAAACCGGCTTCATACGATCCACAATAATCATAGTGATAGATTTGTAGATGACATTACAACAAGAAATAGTCCTATAATCCTCCAAAAAATCTAGACTATCTTTCTTCAGAATGAGAGAAATAATAAGAGTATTCAATTATTTAATTAAGAAACCAGAGACAAATACTATACATATTGCTTGTATAACTTTATCTCCGATAAGCTCCCAAGATTTTCTAAAGAAAAGGAAAGAATATCCATCGGGTCTGAGTGCTTTATCATTTGCAATTCGAATCTTTTTATTGAAAACCTCTTTCCTCAAATCCAAGCCTTGATTATCATATATATGTTACTTCACTCAAATACTCTATGATCAACATTATCCGTATCGACTCTCAAACCCAATAACCTCTTATGATAATCTAAAAAGGCATCCTTAACTTGAGTACTAGAAGTAGTAACTTCCCCCTTTAGGAGTTGAACAATTACAATAAACTTTTTACGTTGTTTACTTTTCATATGACCATGTAAAACTTTAGTACATCGATCACTTTTCAAATTATAACCAAGCTTCGCTTTTTATTGAAGAAAACTAATCTCAGCTTCTTTAAGTCTATTCACAACGTTCTGAATCTCCACCGACTCTTTAAGCTTAAGGGTATAAAACGGGGTGGAGACAGAAATCTCTGACTTTTTTGAGTTAACTGCACTATATGTCCTTATATTATATGAAAAGAATTCCATTATACACCATTATATAATTAAAAAGTGTAATATACATCTATAGGCTTTATTAACTAATTGAAGTATGAGTTCCTATATCGTAGTACATAATACTCTATATTTGAATATATAAACAACTATATATTCTGACAAATAAACAAATCAAAAGTTACAAAGATAATTTGAAAAAATTGAGGAACCAAGTGAAAATTTAAGGAAAATTGATATTAAGAAACTTTAGGGGTATTTTTGTTTTTCCAAAAGTCAAGGAATCATGGTCCTCTGGCAACCTCACCGATCATAGATGGCTACACCCGTGAGCATAGGTAACATGCTTGTAAATAAACTAATTTTGAATCTACACCATGTATACTTTTTTTTAGTTTACAATTTGAACAAACAAAGTTTTGATTTCACTAATTTGGCTCGCTTATACATCCAAACGAGTTTTTCTTAGTCAGACTCAAAATGTTAAAGCATGACTTGGTTCTTCAAAGTTCAACTAAAATCTTCACGAATAATCGATATAGATTGAATTTATAGTATAAGAGATGGATGAGGTATGATGTTGAAAAACTCAGTCTAAAGAAATAAATGATATTCTATTTAATACTAATAATTAATACTATATATCATTCACGAATGTAAATGCTCAATTCACGAATGAGGTTGTCTTAGTTTGCTTAATACACTAGTTTTTATTGAGTTTGATCATAAAATCTTAAATACATGAATGAGTTTTAACGAGTTTATATTGATACAAACTCAAGTTGTTCACAAACAATTTTATCGTTACAATTCAAAATCTATTAGTGGATATTCACAACTGACCTGAGCGGCAGGCCGAAAAAATAACCATTTTGGACCTCCAAAACATTTTTCTAATTTTTTTCACCAATACATTAATTTAGGGGTGAGAAAGGGTAGGGTACCAACCTTTTCGAGGTAAATACTTGAGGTAAAAACAATAAAGTAGCAAAAATACTCACAATTTGAAAAAATCTACCTCGAAAATCCCAAGTAGGTTGGCCTGAAAAAGTCAAAAGTCAAAGTCAATAGGCTAATGTGTGACGGTGGGCAGTGAGAAAATTAAAAAAAAAATTAAAAAATATATTGATATATTAATATATATACTATAATGTTTTATTTTATTATATTAGAGACAATTAGATAATAGAGCAATTTTTATAATTCGAGCCTGTCGGAAACGGGAGCACAATAGGGTGTGCGCGTTGCGAGCAACAGTTACCATGTTTAGTCTCTTTCACTCGACAGCAAAGTCCGACCTAGAAAATTTCGAACAACCCCCACTCGCATATAATTTCTTTGTTTTTGCACGACATATTAAAAATATTTGTGCCGTTCTGATCCACTCATTCTACAGAAGAGTTTTTCTTGATTGATCGGTGCAGATAACGTCTAAAATTCGAGATTAAAAAGAAATTAATTTCAAAATTTCTATAAAATCCTAACAGACAGATTAGGATGCCTGCTTCACGAAACTTGTGTTTGTTATGCTGCTAGATTCGTGATGACGATTAGAACAAATCTTGGGTAGTTAATTTTTCCAAAACATCGTATTCTTGAGGTTAAATATCGTATATGATTTGTGAAACCTTAACTTTTTTTCACAAAATTTAGGAGAAAATAGGACTAATAAAATATATATTAGTGTGTGACGAATCTATGTAAATTTTTAAATACGAGACTTATTGTGCAAAAATAATACTAATACCAGTTTGTTATAATAGGGATTGAAATAAGCTTGCACGTTAATAAATACACGATTTAAAATTTCAAAATAAGTAAAAATCATAAAAAAAGAAGAGAGTTTCTTTACATATATAAAAGAAAGATTTTTAAAAAATTATTATAAATGTTGTAAATAAACAATGTATAGTATATGTGCATTTTTATATGTAATCAGAGAACTTATTATTACCTAAATGAGATCTGCCCTGCATAATAATAGGCTCATAATTCTAAAGTGTATTTTTTAGTGTTTTAAAAGGCGTTAGGCGACAGGTGGGTGGTCGACCACCTTCGAATGCCTAAGAAACTAGGCGGGCGCTTAGGTAGAGCCTAGGCGTTTTCTTGCTAGACGGTTTTGATATTTATTTAAATATTTTATTTGTTTTATATAATTTTTAAAATAATTTATATAATTTTTTGTATTAAAAAATAAATTTATAATTTTTTGTGTTAAAAATAATTTTTTAATTTTTTTATATTAAAAATAGATTTTATTTTTAACTTTTAAGTTTCAGACCGCCTAGACGTCGCCTAAACCTGCCTAAACTCGCCTAGGATCTTCTGGGACAATCTGGAGACCGAGCCATTTCTAAAAGTTACGTTACCTTCTATCGCCTAAGCACCGTCAAGACAGGTGTGTAGGCCGATTTTTAGAACACTGTTTTTTTCCTCCATTGTAAATAAATTAGTATATGAGTATTCGGACTACAAACTCCCTATAATAAGCTGGAAAAGTTTAAACTACTGAAATCTCTAAGTCTTATCCTTAATACCAAATGGCTATCAAAATGGAATATCATGAAGCCTTCTTCATATTCTTGTTCTTAGTTTCACTTTTTGGCCTTCAAAGTAAAATACGAAATCGAAGGGCAGCTCCAACAAACTGGCCTGTTCTTGGTATGCTTCCACGTCTCGTTACAAATGCTCACCGTGTCCATGATTTCGTAACCGATGTTCTAAAAGAAAGTGGGGGTACCTTCGAGTTTAAAGGACCCTGGTTTTCCAACTCTGACATGATTGGAACCGTAGATCCTCCTAATATCCACCATATTATGAGTAAAAACTTCTCAAACTACCCGAAAGGTGATGAATTTAGAGAAAAATTCGAGATCCTTGGAGAAGGAATCTTCGGTGTTGATGATAAATTATGGGAAATTCACAGGAAAACCACTATGTCGTTAATGAATAACGCGAGTTTTTATAAGTTGTTAGAGCAAGCTATATGGAGCAAGATCGAAAAAGGGCTTCTTCCGGTTCTTGAACATTTCAGTGAAGAAGAATCTGAAATTGATCTCGAGGACGTGTTTCAGAGATTTTCTTTTGATAGTATCTCGAAGTTGTTACTGGATCATGATCCGGGAAGCCTCGCGATTAATTTACCATACGTACCGTGTAAAAATGCATTCAACGATGCTCTTGAGGCATTGTTGTATCGACATGTTTTGCCAGAAAGCATCTGGAAATTGCAGAAACACCTTCAAATTGGGAACGAAAGGAAGCTAAGTAAAGCTTGGCAGATTATTGATGAGTTTATGTACCCGTGTATTTCGATGAACAATAAGGATTCAACCGGTTTCTTGAAAGCGTTTGATGGAATGAGTCAAAAGACTAGTAAGTCGAAAAAGTTCATGAGAGACACTTTCTTGAGTTTATTTTTCGCCGGAACGGACACTACTAGTACCGCTCTTTCTTGGTTTTTCTGGCTTCTAACGGAAAATCCTTACGCGGAAGCCAAAATCTTGGAAGAGATTCAAACAGAGTTGAATCTCAAAGGCAACGAAAAATGGAGGTTTTTTAGTGCTGAAGAGTCGCGTAAACTTGTCTATCTCCATGCAGCGTTATGTGAATCTCTCCGTTTATTCCCACCCGTCGCTTTGGAGCACAAAATTTCGACAAAATCCGATGTTTTTCCAAGTGGTCATCGTATTGATCCAAACACGAAAATTGTGATATCTTTATATTCAATGGGGAGAATGGAGAGCATATGGGGGAATGATTGCTTGAAATTCAAGCCAGAGAGGTGGATAACTGAACGAGGAGGAATCAAACACGAACCATCGTTTAAGTTTACGGCATTTATGGCTGGACCAAGAACTTGTATAGGTAAGGAGATGGCTTTCATACAAATGAAGATGGTCGCAGCTTCGATCATATACAGTTACATTGTTCGTGTTGTTGAAGGCCATCTTGTTGTTCCTCGTGCTTCGATCATTATTCATATGAAACATGGTTTGAAAGTCAAGCTTCATAAACGAAATCTGTCGTAAAATTCTATGAATATTGGAATTCGGCTAAATAAAAGAAAGATGCTTTCTAGACTTGATAATAAAATATGGGCTCGAGAAATCCCTTATATGGTTTCGAACTTTCTGGTAAAAATCTAATGAAGATGATTTTACTTCATTAAGGTGTTGCAAGGAAATTGGTTTTTAATGTCCAAATCTGTGCTGCAGAAATTTGTAAGTGCAATGCTCTTATAAAAGTTATTTGATTATAAATTTACAAACCTTTTATGATATATTGTTCATAATTTTAATTGTTTCTTTTTAATTTCATCCTTAATGACAATCTCAACCCGTTAGTGTCTCTTGTTAATTGATAAGCCAGCTAATCTAATCTACTTTAACTTATTATATTTTTCTGATTTTCTCTAACACTTTGTCAATTTAATTTTATCAAGAGTCGCAAATCTCTTATAGGTGCAATTTTAGTCCTTGTAGAATAAATATTTCTTGTTGTTCTAAAAATTAGGAGTTTGTGAAAGCTGTTATTGCATATCAGAAGAAAAAGAAGTTAAATAGCTCGTTTACCAAAACCATTAATGTTTGATCAACATATGGTGAAGAAGGGAAAAATTTATTGTGAGAAACTTCTCACTTGCGGAATTAATATACGACAGCCATGACCTAAATCATGAGTTGACACTAAAAAAAATAGTATCTTTAGCGGTAAAAAATTTAACATTAAAAATTTTAATTTTACCGCTAATAGTTTGTTATTTGTTGCCTCTATAAGTTCCTCGCTAAAGATACTTTTAGCAGCAAATTATTTATTTTTGTCTCTATTAACTTTATTTTTAGCGGCAAATATTGCCGCTAAAAATATAATTAGAGGTCATTTTGGTTTTTAAAATATCATTAGAGGCCATTTTAGTTGTTGTCGTAATAGCTTCCCCGCTAATGCTACTATTTCTTGTAGTGTGAATTTCTCAAGATATAATCAGGACAATTGGCGACTTGGTGACTTTTATTCAAGGAGATTTAAATATTAATCATATTTAAATTCGATTATTTACATGCAAGCATATTTTTAAGTTTGAAACAAGAGTTAAGGTTAAAGTAGATGGGAACAACCGTGATGAATGGATTATCTTATATGTTATATGCAGACGTTGCAGTTAAATGGAGAAGAGAGAGAATTTTACAAAATATATAATGTGAAATGTCAATAGAACAATTATCTGATTTGATCTTGATTGTATTTACTTTAAAAAATATTTGACCAAGCTACTAATAATTAATAGTGTAATAAATTACCTTTGGTATACCCGGGAATAACCCGAGGGTAAGGTAAAATTTTATCCTAACCTTACCTTCTGCAAAACCTTGACCCAACTATTTTATTCTATCCTTACCCTAGACTCAGGGTAAATTCGGCCCGTGCTCACCCCTACTTACTGTCATACGGTTGTTATAGTGATATGCTTACGGAGAAGAAGATGTGAAAAAAAAAGCGAGGAAATAGAGTAGGTGTACATGTAATAAAAAATGAACAAAAAGTATAAAAAATTTGTTTTTTGTACATATCAAATTACTTTCTTATTTATCAATAATTACAAAAATACTTGTCATGTGGATCTGATAATAGGAGTTGGATAAATTGTTACTTGAACATTAACAAATAGTTTAACAAATAGGAAAAAAGAAAACAAAGTTTAAGAATGATACTTTTAAATTTTGATTAACAACTCAGTAAAAAAGATATAGTTCATTGACTATTTGGATCTTATCCCTCTAAGAGACGTCACATTTTGTTTTCCACAACTCAAGTGGACCATATCTCCTTAAACGGGGCCAATGAACCTAAATAAAAGATTACCTGAATTTTGATGTTAAAATAACAAAATCTGAACTAATAAAAGAGAAATATATCTTTTGAAGCCTAAAATTTAAAAAAGAAAATTTTAAGGGTCCAGTTTTATTTTATGTTTTTTAAGGGTCTAACTAGAAATTTTCCTAGTTAGGTTTACGTTTTTAGGGGGTACACCCCGCTATTTTTAATTTTTCGGGATAGATTTCTCCTATTTTAGGGGGTACACACCCGCTATTTTTTATTTTTTGGGGTAGATTCCCCCTATTTTAATTTTTTTAGAGTACGTTTTTAAGTTATTAAGTTAAGTCCATATTTTTTAGAGTCCATATTGGTCAGTCCTTGTTCAAAATAGGTCCTTGTCCAGGTCAGTCCGTTACCCACTAAAATAGCATCCTTACCCCCTAAAAGAAATTTTATACCCCCTAAAATAACAAGTTTTTCCCTATTCACCCCTCCAATAGCAAAACAGGGGGTTTTTACCCCCTAAAATAACATGTTTATCCCCCCTAAATAACAATTTGCCCCCTAAAATAACACACTTTTCCCTAATTACCCCCTAAAATAACACTTTACCCCCTAGAATATCACACGCCTGCAAAAAAAAAATTAAAAAAAATACGAACTTATGAAACTCGCTAGTGGGTGTTGGATTAGCTCAGATGGGGGGTATTGTGGGTTTGGTGGGGTGTTGCTGGTGGAAAGCTCGCTGGTGGGGTTGGGGTGGTAGTGTTGAGGGTTGGAATGGCTGAGATGAGGGGTGGTGACTGGTTTGGTGGGTAAGAGGATTTGGTGGTGGATCTAGAGGGGGGGCGAGGGTAACATATCAACGGTGGTGGTGTTGGTGGTCCTCGACGATGCCGGTGGTGGTGGACCTTGAGCTGGCGGCGACGAGGGTAGGGCGACGAGGGTAGGCCAGATATCGATGGTGGTGGTGGATCTCGCTGGTGGTGGTGAAATCTCGACGGAGGTCGTGGGGGTTGTGCGCTGCTACGGAGGTCGATGGTAGTGGTGGTGCGCTGCTACAGAGTTCGTGGTGGTGGTGTTGCTGGCGTTGTGCGCTGCTATGAAGGTGGTGGACCTCGAGCAGATCTGGGAAGCAGCAGCGCCGGCGTGACGAAGCAGATCTGGGAAGCAGCAGCGCCGGCGAGGAAGCTCGAGCAGCGGGTTTTCTGGTGGGTTGCTCGACAGAAATGGGGAGGGTGGGTGGGTTTATATTAGCTTTTTTTTAGTTGGAAACCAACTAATCTAGTTGGCTTCCAAATTAGGCCCTCTTTTATAAAACACATGTTGTGTTGGGCCTCTATTCATATTTTACCCCTAATAAAATAGGTAAAATTACTGACCCATGATATTTGATGGTTTGCCCTTGTTATTATCGGGCCTAATAAAAGTAGCCACGTTTTACCCTGGGCTTTGGTTTGGGTAGTTCCAAACCGAAAACCGACCCTTCATTAAAATAAACACATAATATCGAAAAATCCGAAAGACCAATTCATTTGCCTTTTCAAATTTTCTACAACCATTCTTTCCATTCTCTCTATATCCTATGTCGATCTATTCTGTTACGAATCAATCCCTATTGCGATCAATCAATCTCTTTCCTTGTTTCTCTGATAAAGTTTTTCTTTACCGATTTGACCATTAACCGAGGTAAGCATTAATTTGCTCGGGTTTGTTAGGTAGTTTCGATGCCAAACATTAAATGCATGTATCCATTTTAAGTTTGAACGTCAATTTCTTACTGTATTTGGATATTTCTGATGAGAATCTAATTGGCTTTTTTTGCTTTTTGTACGATGGTGTTACCATATATTAGGATTCTCACGGGTTTGAGGATACCCATCCTTTTCTATCTAGGTACTCTTCTTCTTCCTAATTTTATCTATTTAGTTTAATTTTTGCAAAAACTTTTAATTTATGGGTTTCGATTTTATTTTGATTTTGCAGATTCTCTTGAAAATTATCACGTTTGCTATTTGTTGTTCCATAAGTTTCTTTTTAAAAATTATTGTACTACAATTGTAATTTAATTATGAAATGAATTTTTACTGGTTTATTTCTTATTTTTTGTTCTCTTCAGCTTTCAAAAATTCCGTATTTTACTTTAATGGATAATTTGTCTGATGGATAATTTTCTTGCTTTTTGTTTGGTGGCTTTAGTTATCTGGTTATTGTGCTTTATAAGGTGTTCCAAATCAGATTTTGTATTCTTAAAACCCCACAAATTTGAAACATCATTTGCAAAATAACATTATTTTTATATTTTGCGTGTCTGTATTCAACTTATCCATGTAATGTTGTGATGTAATACATATATGTTTTTTATGAGTGATATGCAGTTGAAGATTTCAAAGTCAGAAGATACTAGTTTTTTGAGTGAGTGGGAGGCCATATTCGAAAGAGCTATAGGTAATTGATTCTGTTAAAACTTAAAAGTTCAATAGCAAAAAGTAATCTAACATAAAAAAACTCACAAAAATTGATAACAACATGCACGTTAATCTTTATGTGTATATATAAGCTTTGTATTTATGTGGTCATGTATGAATTTGTAAAACTGAATAGCAGAGACAAAAAATGAAAAAAAAAAAAAAACAGAGCTTTTTTTAGGAGCTTCGTAAGTAATTTAACGAGGGGTCCCACGATTTCTTGTTTTGGATAGTATTTTTTTTTTTTTTTTTTGTCAAGGTAATAAATTATCAACGTTTATACAATGACTTAAGATAAGCGTAATAGTCACTGAGGGTTCCGTTCCTCCATTTAGAAGTATCCAAATTCCGTCTAGCTGACTTTGCTGCAAGATCTGTTACGCTATTAAGTTTCCGATTGACAAAGTTGACTTTCCAATTGGGAAATCTCTTCAACCAGCTCTTCATTTCAGCAATAAATGGGGATAATTGCCATCGAAGACCTGTATCTCTATCAATACCTTGAACAAGTTCGAGGTTATCGGAGTAAAAAGCAACACTCCGGAAATTACAACTGGCAGCTTTTCTCATAGCAAGAAGAACCGCCCAACCTTCACCTTCGATAGGGCTTCTAACTAGCTGTCTGGTAGTAATCTTCTGAACAACTATGCCTTCTTTGTTTATCGCTGTAGCCGCCAGACCTGTTGGTTCATAGTCCTTTTTGAAGGATGCATCACTCATGAATATAATTTCTGAATCATCTTTAAGAATTGGATTGTTCTCAATGATATCTTCATTATTGATCTCACCAGTAGTGGTCCTTTTTTTATTCTTATCTTCTTTATCATCAGTCATTCTGCTTTTGAATAGATCATTCATCGCTGAATTAATTTTAATAAGAATATCTTTGATAACCCATGGGGTTTTTTCATGAAAACTTCGCATCTTTGCCTTCCAGATATTCCATAATGTCAGAAGAAAATATGCCGTAAATTCACTTTGATCCCATCCATTTCTACTGTACTTTTTCCTAAGATCAATGAACCACTCTCCAATATCATACTTTTTATCTTTTTCTATCATGACTTGTAATCTTGAATTCGTCCAGACCGCCATGCTAAGAGGGCATTTTATGAAAAGGTGTTCAATATCTTCTTTGTCTAGATCACACCATTCACATGTCGCATCTTTAACAATTTTCCTAGATTTTAAGTTTCGTTTAGTAGGAATAGCTCCATTGCATACTTTCCATCCAAACGATCTGACTTTATTCATTACATTTGATTTCCATATAATATCCCAGAGATTGCTATTTTCTTTCATGCCTTGAGAAGATGTTTGGGCTTCACTTTGAATTTCTAATTCAACCAATTTATGATAACCTGATTTAGTGTTGTATTCTCCATCTTTTGAGTGTGGCCAAATTATTTTATCCTCCTCTTTTCCAATGATTACTGGTATCTTGCATATGTCATTTATTTGATTTGGAGGAAATAACTGTCTGAGAAGATCCATATTCCAGCCGGACATATCTTGATTAAAGAGTTGTGCAACATATTCTATTGTACAATCCACAGGTCGCTCCAAAGTTATCTTACTATTTACCCATTTTTGATCCCAAATATTAATATTAATTCCATTCCCAATCTTCCATATTGCGTGCTGTTTAATAAATTGTACTCCTTTATATATACTTTTCCAACTCCATGATCTTCTATTTGCTAATTTTGTATTAGTAATGTTATCCCATGGAAAGTATATACCTTTTTAAGACTTTAGCAACAAGAGAATTCGGATTACTCATAATTCTCCATGCTTGTTTAGCTAATAATGCTAAGTTCATTTTTTGAAAATCCCTAAATCCAATACCTCCAATATTTTTTGCTCTAGCAATCCTCTTCCATTTAACCCAATGAATTCTTTTCTTGTTGTTTGAATCCCACCAGAAATTAGCAACGATTCCGGATAATTTCTTGCATAATGTTTTAGGAAATTCAAAAATGGACATGGCATAATTGGGTATCGCTTGTAATACAGCTTTGATCAGAACTTCTTTGCCTCCATCTGATAAAAGATTCGCAAAATAACTTGATGATTTATTGAGAAGTTTATCCTTGACATAGTTTAAATTTTCAGATTTTGACCTTTTGAGAGAAAAAGGAATCCCTAAATATTTACCGAAAGAGGACGTTCTTTTGACATTAAGGGTTTTAGCCACCTCTTCACATAAATTTTCCGGTGTTCCTTTACTGAAAATAATAGATGATTTTTGAAAATTAATTCTTTGACCCGAAGCTTGACAAAAGATATCAATGGTATCCTTGAAGTAATCAATTTCATTCTTTTCAATGTTAATGAAGAAAAGAGCATCATCAGCAAAGAGAAGATGGGTAAGAGCTGGGCAATTTCTGGTTATTTTAATTCCTTTAATATTTCCTTCCCGGCATTGAAAATTGATGAGACTTATTAGACTCTCTGTAAGAATAGAAAAGAGAAGTGGTGATAGCGGGTCTCCTTGTCTTATTCCTCTGGAAGGTGAAAACTTATTTAATCTCTGTCCGTTGACTTTCACTTGAAGTGTCACCGATGATATACAGTTATAGATCCATTCAGTCCACTTTTCACAAAAACCAATAGCTTTAAGTGTTTGAATTAGAAATTTCCAATTGACTTGATCGTACGCTTCAGCCATGTCAATTTTCACTGCTGCATAATTCTTTTTAGATCTTCTTTTATTTTTAAGAAAAAAAGCCACCTCTTGCGCGATTAAAATGTTGTCTTGTATACTCCTTCCTTTGATAAAAGCAGATTGAGTAGGGGATATGAGATCATCCATCAATGGTTGTAATCTATTGGCTAAAATCTTAGATATTATTTTATAGCAAAAATTAAGACATGCTATTGGTCTATAATCCGCTACCGATTCTTGGTACTCACCCTTCGGTATAAGAGTTATCACGGTATCGTTAATCCCATTTAGAGGAGTATTGAGTTCAAAAAAATTCTTAACAATGGTAAATATGTCTTCTTTGAGAATTTCCCAATTTTCTTGATAAAAAATTCCAGGAAGGCCATCCGGTCCCGGAGCTTTAGATCCCGACATATCGAAAACTGCTTTTTTAACTTCCTCTAAGTCTGGTATCTTTGTAATATCCTCATTCATTTTATCTGATATCTTATGAGGTATATATTGACAGATATCTGGATCTTGATTAATCGCTTGATTAGAAAATAAATTAATGTAATAATCCTGAATAGTACTTCTGATTTCCGCCTCATTATCTGTCCATAATCCTTCTTTATTTTTAATAGTCGTAATTCTATTAATTTTCCTTCTAAAGATCGTTTTAGCATGAAAATATCTTGTATTTTTATCTCCTTTTTTTATCCATTCGTCTCTTGCCTTATCCGCCCAAAATAATTCCTCTTGCTTCCATGCCTCTTCTAATTTTGCATATAACTCTTTTTCTTTGAGCCAATTATCATCCGTACTTTCCATATTTTGTAAATTGGTTAATTCATTTTGGTACCTCTCTATAAGTTTCCGATTGTTACGAAAAGTTTTCTTACTCCAACCCGTGAGAGCAAGGCAAAGCGTATCTCTTTTCTCACAAAAATCTTTAATGGATTGAATATTACCTTGTTCTTTCCACACATCATTGATAACTACTTTACACTTTTCATTTTCAAGCCATCTCGATTCAAACATAAAATATTTCTCATATATAGATTTGATAGAATTCATAGATAATATGAGAGGTGAGTGGTCAGAACCAATTGCTGGAGGTACTTGAATACATGCATTAGGAAATTTTTCTCACCATGATAATGAAGCCAATCCCCTATCAAGTTTTTCCTTAACGTTCTCCTCCCCTTTTCTTTTATTAGTCCATGTGTAAAAACATCCCTTACTCGGTAAATCGATAAGATTATTTTGACTAATGAAGTTATTGAAATTTAAAATTCTATCAAAGTTAGTACCTCTTTTACCCAATTTCTCATTCGTTCTTGAAATGTCATTAAAGTCGCCAATGAATAAAGTAGGAGCATTTATTTTTGAATACCATTTCGTAAAAGATTCCCATAACATATTCCTTTCTTTCTCACATGTTGGAGCATATACACACACCAAGTACCAAATATCTTTATTAGATTCCTTAATTTCCGCAATTACAAAAGAAGGACCCGAGCTAACAACTCTAAGATCCACAGAATTTTTCCACATCAATAGAATCCCCCCAGACATATAAGATCTTCCCCTGGGTTCGACTATGTGCGAATTTTCAAAAGACTTAAAATGACTACATGAAGCAAACTTATTCGATCTTAACTTAGCTTCTAACAAGCATGAAATAGAGAAACGATACTTAGAAATAAGGGACTTAAACATACTTTTAGTCGAGGGTGCCCTCGCTCCTCGACAGTTCCAGACAAGTACGTTATCCATCAAACCCGGCCCTCTTAAGGGATAGGCCGTCATCCACTTGAGCGAAAAGAGGACCACTTTCCATCACGGGCACTCCCTGTGTACTTGCAGCCTCCTCAGACGAAGAACCTTCACTAGAAACATCACCATGGTGTCCAAAACAATCATCGCCTTTACAAAATTTAAGATTGCCATTAGTTTGAAATTCTCCAATATGCAAATTATCCTCCTTCTCTTGATTATACATAAATTGATCTCTGACTTCATAGAAGCTAGAGTAAAGTTCATCCACAAAGATTTGCATGTCGCTAATTCTCTTCTCCATTGAATTGAAGTCATTTAGGTTAACTTTTTGAATTTTTTTCTTGGGCTCCTGCTGAATCGGAGCTGGAGTAGACTTTCTTTTAGTTTCCATTGGCCATGTGAATTTTTCATAAGGATTAATAACCCTCATCCTAGGTTTAGTGCGCCAGTTGATTATTTCATCATTCTCGCTTCTTGGAAAGTTACTGAAGTGAACTGATTGTGAATTTGGTGTTGCTTCCTGAGCCTCGTAACTCAATTCCTTCTCTATATCATTAACCATTATTGCCTTGCCCTTATTATTGTCTCGCACTATTGCTGGTGGATTGTTGATGTTGATCTCTTCTTGAAACAAGTCCCTATTCATGTTATGAGTTTCTGTGTTGTTGAAGTATTGATCACCTTGAATAGCGCTAAGTGCAGCAGTGTCACTTAACAAGTTGAGCGCCGAGCTGTTATCCCCATAGTTGAAATTCGTATCTTGAGTAAACTTCTTATACATTCCATCAATGTCCACCTCTCTATTATCAAGAACTTCTTTAATAGCCTGACTCGAAACTATAATACTCATTCCAACTTCTCCAAATTCTTCCCTAAAGATTTTGAATATCTCAGGATAATTCTTTTCCGACAATTCTACTGGCCCATCAAATTGAGCAATGTTATTATAAATAACTTCAAGCATCTCAGTGTTCTCGCGTTTTCTCTTTTGGGATTCTGATTCATTCTTCTTATCATCTTTATTAGTTTCTCTGTTGCGAATTTGAGATGGTATAGCTATTGAACCAAATTGTATGTTAGAAATAAGAGCATTATTACCAGCATTTCGTCCTTCATCGTCATCTTCTCCATCAGCATCGTGTCTTCTAAAGGGATAGAACCTTATGATCTCGTCAAAGTTTCCCCAGTTATCTCTTTTCCTTAGCACGTGAAAAATAACATCTTCATTACGAATAACCATATCTTTGCTCCAGTTACTATATCTCGCTGCATCATCGTTCCACCGAGGTCGAACCATAGCTGCATAGCACGAAAGTTTATTGTGGCCTAGTCTACCACAATTGAAACAGAACAATCCCAGGCTCTCGTAAGTAAAACCAACCCATGCAAGGCCATCCAATTGATTAATAAAAACTCCCGTCTTGATTGGTTCTTGAGTGTCAAAATTGACTCTGAATCGTATGAAGTTAAGATCATATCTATCAGCAATAGGGTAGTCGATTTCACAGACCTCTCCAATGTAGCTTCCAAAAGCTTCAATAGAATTTATATTGTTCTGAATTCCTGCTAATCCATAGATCCTGACCCATACTGAAGAAGTATTGAGATCAGCCTCATTCCATTTTTCATTGCCTTCACATTGATAGATGAGTACATGCATACCACTTACAAGTCCAGGCCTGTTGAAAAATAATATGTTTGCTTCTTCTTCTCTGTCAAGGGTTAGCTTGAAGATGTTTGGTTGTATTTCTTCAAAGATGATTCTGCATCTGATTCCCCAAGTTTCGAGTACAACTTTTCGAAAGGTAGTGAAAGTAATAATTCTATCTGAGATAATTTTAGTGTAAAAGTTATATTCAGAAATGATAGGTTTGATAGATGAAGTTTTTGTAGTAAGGGTAAGAGATTCCAGCTTCAATAAATCATCAGTGCGTGATTTAGCGAGCGGGAGGAAGTGGTTTGATTTAGTAGCTGAGTTTAGCTGCATTGTGAAGGTAATGGATGATATAATTTTCTTAGTTTTGCTGTGAAAGGTAATGCGAAAGACTTGCAGCTTATATATAACCTCTTGGATGACTCTGTACTTATCAACGAAGTAGCCGATAAATCTTCCAAAATCTATACAATAGTGCATGTTAGACACTTGTAAGTCGCGTGTAACATTATTGTCAGAATTTTCGTAATTAACCAAGCGTTTTATAATAGAAAAAGATTTAATCCAAGCGTGCAAGGCTAATAATCCCCACAGAGTAGGAGGCACATTAACCCAAATATTAAAATAATCAAGATTGAATCTTATATCTGAAGTAAACTCTTGATTCACCCAAACCGCCCAATAGATGGAAAGGAAATTGCATGTTTTGATATAGAAAGATTCGTACGCCGTATAAGCTACCTTCTCTATGCAAAACGTGCTGCTATACTTGTTTTGATTGGCTTGTTTGTAAAGTGACTTTCTGGATTTATTAATAAAATAAGTAACATAGCTGATGTATCGATCCTTATAACTCCTGCAAACATCAGACAAACCTTTCACATATATATGATTATAGGAAGAGATATTACCCGAATTTTGGAGGTCTATTTTATAGCTTTGGTGTCTTCCATTAAAACCTTCTTCACACTTCTTTTTGTGCACCAGGAAGTATTCAATTACAATTATAGAATAGTAGAGTATGTTCGAATTGATGATGATTTTATAATAATTGCTTATCATCTCCATTAATAAGATTCCAATTATAAGAGCTGTGAATAGAGTAAGACCCTTAAATATTATCCAATGCCTGTGTCTGGTATCATTAATCACAGCAATAAGATCTTGAGCACCATAAGTGTCTATTAATGGGATAGAAAAACGCTTATAAATTCTAAGCTGCATGGTCTTAGATTTACTGGAATTAGCAAAAAACCAAGCATAAAACTTCCCCAAACTTGATTTCAATATATAGTTAATACTTATAATAATCTGCATGTGTGATAATCGATCATCAAAGCTTATATCAAGACCCCAACAGTAACATATAATGAGAAATAGAATAAGATCATAGGTAGAACTTGAATGCATGTCACAAATTCGAATAATTTGATTCCAGAATAGCTTTTTAATCACCCAGAGAGTTAAATAAGTAATTGGGCCTCGATCATAGTCCATAGCCAAGAAAGAAAATAAAATTAATTGCATAGATACAATTTTAGGAGCTGTGATCATAAAATAAGATAATAATGAGACTAATGCATGCTAATAGAGAAAGCTGAATATAAATACATTGATTACAACACCCGAAAATATATTTAATTATGCCATGTTTACAGAAAAGGTAAGGAATTGGATTTAAAGAAGGGAAGGCAGGGATGAAAAAAGAAATATTATGGAGTTAGATTTGAACAGTAAATGTTTTTGTTGAGAGCATATTTTTTAGAGAGAGAATTTCGCGAAGGGGACTTGTTTTGGATAGTAAATGGATGGGTTTCAAGGACATTTCAATAAAATAGTTTAAAATAATTTGCTTTCAATGATTTTTAATTTATTATGTTTTTTTTAATGATTTATATTACGAGCTGCCGAGGAATATGTTGAGGAAATTGAGATCGAGTTTGGTATGTTTTACTTGAAATATATATATATATATATTAAATTTATTCTTTTACTTTAATTACCGATTCACTAACTCTTTATTTCTAATAGGGACTTTCGACATGAATCCAATAAGATCGACCCAAACTCAAATTTGATTGATGAATGATAAATGAAAGACAAAGAAATGGTGGTAAGCAATTTGAAAATATATTTGTGTTGTATAACAGGGTTTTTGGTAGCCTATTAGCAGTTTCTGCCTTGTTCGAAACACATATATTATTAAAATATTTTTCTGGGAGTCTCTTTTTGTAATATAACCCCCCGAGGCCAATGATGTTTAACCTGAGACCTATGATGATATAAATAAGAAGTAAAACTACTTGGGGGTTTCATTTAAGCCCCTTAAAATTTTCAAATCAGAACTTTGCAACTCAGTCCCTGTCTTAAACTTTTCAAATCAAAACTTTGCAACTTAGTCCTTGCCTTAAACTTTCCAAATCAGAACTTTGCAACTTAGTCTTTGTAACAGTAAAAAAATTGGGACTATGATGAATTGAGTATTCTGAGTCCTAAACCTTTTTAAATACCTTCTGACTTGTGTACTTACCATATTTTGTGTACCAATGGGAATATATAGGGTTGAACATGTCAAGAAGCATCGGGAATGACTATCAAGTCCCCGATCAACCTTGGCTTTTGAAGTTCAAGCTATTTTTTTGTTTTTGTTTTTGCGTTAAAGATATGTAATGTATTAAGACGCTATTTTGGATTATAACTTATTTTAAACTATTTGGTTCACAATTTCTTAATTTGTAACGTCAATATTATAACTTTAATCTTTAGAATTTTAATGATCTCATCTTTTATTAGTTTTTGTCATTTTTTAACCTTTTCATGCGTTAAAATTTTTTAACTAATGTTGACTAACAGGGTAAATCGCAGGTAATCAAAGGGTAACCCGAATTAACCCGAGGGTAAGATTTTTTTTACCCTACCCTTGGGTTACCCAAGAGTTTCCTTAAATCGAAATGTATTACCCATGGTTTACCCTAACCTCAAAACCGGGTAAAACCGACTTATACTCTCCCCTATGTTGTAGATCTCCCCGCCTAGGCGTCAACTCCCCCTCAGTCACTTACGCCTAGTTAAAATTCTAGGCGTTTGCCTAGCGCCTTAGTCGCCGTGGAATAGGCGTGTAGCCCGTCTAGAAACCGATTATGGCAGAAATGGCCGCCTAAGCGCCGATTAATGAAAAAACATGCCCACATAAGCCTTCACGTTATTTCTCTTATTCTCGAGAATTCTTTAATTGATATTATAACTCAATTTTTAGTATTTTTATATTTACTGTAGTGTTGTTAGATAAATTTTATGACTTAAATAGTTAAAATTGATATAATTATTATATATTACTAAATATACAAAATTACATAGCGGGATTCAAAACCGTATAATCCCGCCTAAGCCCCGTGTAATCTCGCCTAGGCGCGCTAGGCCCCGGTCGTCCGCCTAGGCCGCAAAACTGAGATCTACATCATAGACTCTCCCCTACTTTTATCCTAGTCCTAAAGAACCATCTTCAATTTCTTATTATAACCCTAGTTTTATTAACATTCTAAATAAACTAAATCGTGTATGTATATGACTGAAAAATTCATTCAAATTTAATTATTTATTTAAACAAAATCAAGCTTAATAATAAACTTGTTTGAATTCGATCAAATTCAATTATTTATATAAACAAACTTAAGCTCAATAACAAACTCGTAAATTAAATAAATCAAATGAAGCTCTTTTTATATTCACGAATAATAAAATTAGTATTTATTCAAATGTATATTTCTAATAAATATTAACTAAAAGATTGAGAATTAATTTAGTAGTTAGAGTACTTTAATAATTGATTTATTAGTTAGAGTAGTTTACAATTATCAAAAAATTATATGATCGAATTTTGCTCGAATTAAATTATTTTTTATTATTCTAATAAAATTTTAACTAGGATCTCATTTATCTTGTAGATAATTTTTTTTACATGATACTCACTTAATCCTATATATTTCTTCCAACAATAATCGTTCATAAAAATTCATTTTAACTATAAATCATCAAGTTGTTTGTCAATCGTTAATCTCGGTTTCGAAAAAGGTCATTCGAGAATTTAAATAGTTAAGCCTAAACATTAAACTAACGCATTTAAAAACTCCTGTTTAGCAACCTAATCAATTGCGTCATTACTGTTCTTAGAAATGAATACAAAAATAAGGTGTAATAGTTCCGCAAACCCTACTTTCCCATCCCAAAACTTCTACCCTATCCTTTAAGCTTTGCTGTTTAAATTCAGGGCTAAAAGCCAGAAGGCCAAGTAAGGTTGATTTAAACCATTCTTTTTTACTTACATTCCCAATTTTATTTTATTTTGGCAAATTCTAACAATGTACCCAGTGGCCAATATCAAAGCCCCTATATTGTATGATCTTTCGAATAAAAAAACGGGGTTACATTCCCACTATTCCTTAGATCTGATCATGTATATGGACCATGAGATTGAAGCTAAAATTTAACACTAAAAATTTAACACTAAAAATCTTAATTTTGTTGCTAATAATTGTTATTTGTTGTGTCGCTAAAGATATCTTTAGTAGCAAATTATTTGTTTTTGCCTCTATTAACCTTATCTTTAGCGGTAGATATTGCCGCTAAAAATATAGTTAGATGCCATTTTGGATTTTTAAAATATCATTAGAGACTATTTTAGTTGTTGCCGCAATAGCTTTACCATTAATATTACTATTTCAGAAAAGACGTAAATATAAGATTTTATTAAACAAAGATGTGAATATAAGTCGTCGTTGAATTAACACGAGATGTTATTGTTGTCTTTGTCATATGCTTAAGTTAGGTGGAATCCTTGAACGGGCAATTTTGCGTTCTCAATTTGAAAAAGACAAATGAACACATTTTCAGCCGATTGAGATACATCGGTGAACACGTCCCTTAAAACTCCAATCTATAATAGTTAATGCTTGTTAATAGAGTGCCGTTGAGAAAATGCAAGGAGTGTTTGTTCTAATTCATTAGTGAATGCACAAGCACGATACTCTAGAGTATACTAACTACTAAATAAACTAGAAAAAACGTATAAGCATTCTAAAGGTAGTTAATGGTTTAGCTAGGGAGGTGTTAAAAGGCAATGTCGGCAGTAGGGATCTAGGGGTATGTGGGGGTGGGGGTGGGGGGTGGGGGGTGGGGGGGAGCCAGAAACCTCCGATGGTTGAGCTAATTGCTCAAAAATTGCAGGGATAAGTAAAATTGCATTATTTGACAGCTAAATACACTAGGCGAACGGAACGGGAAATTTACCGAACAGGATTACTAACGATGTAGTTGATAGTATTGAACTTATTAGCAATGTCTTGAGAAATTGTTGTATTTAAATTGCTTTTCTTCAATGAAGGACAAAAAAAAAAAAAGTAAAATTGCATTAGGCTTTAAAATTTAGACCATGCAAATTATAATTCTAATTTTAAGTTTTGCGAACATTTTATCTTAATATAAAAAATAATAATTTTATTTTAAATTATATATTTTAAGTAGACTGTCAATTCCGGCGAGTTTTTTTTTAACTTCTGTGCGGCCATCGATCAACGTCGGTCAACTCCTGCGGTTTTTTTTTTAAAAAAAATTCTAGGCGGCCACCGGTCAACTCCGGCGAGTTTTTTTTTTTATTTTCTAGGCGGCCGCCGGTCAACGTCGGTCAACTCCGCCGAGTTTTTTTAAATTTTCTAGACGGCCACCGGTCAACGCCGGTCAAAGACGGTCAACGCCAACGATTTTTTTTCTAAAATTTCCGGACGGCCACCGGTCAACGCCGGTCAAATTCAGTCAACTCCGGCGACTTTTTTTTAACTTTTTTTGGTAGTTGTACAACTACATTTTTGTAGTTGCACAACTACAATTTTGTAGTTGTACTTTGTAGTTGTACACTTTTATAGTTGCACAACTACATTCAACTACAAATTTTGTAGTTGTGCAACTACAATTTTGTAGTTGTACACTTTTGTAGTTGCACAACTACATTTTTATAGTTGCACATGCATTTGATAAATGTCTGGAAGAGAATGTAGGATAAGGTTGTCCTAAGTGGTTGTCTAATATTCGAGTTTGAATATAGTGATATAAATATCATACTTTTGAAAGGACCTTACTACTTATATGGAATATTATACTTACTAGTCAAAATCTCAATTTTTTTTTTCTTTTGAAATTATTGTCGTCCCCTAAGATATGATATAAATCAACACCAAAAAATGGTGACTTCCCACAAGTGTATGGATAGTTGAAAAGTAAGAAAATATTGTAAGTATAAGGGAAAATCATCTCCATATGGACTATCAAGGTTATAAAGCTTGTGTCTTTAGTATAATACTTTAGTTGCTAGGAAATGACAAATAATATAAAGGCAATTTTCGTTTGGTTTTTGAAATTTAAAGCTAAAAACATAATTTAACAGAATAATAAAGTAATAGTTAAAACAAAAAACAATTAACTAACGACATATTGAGTATGGGAAAGGTATGCTTGAGTCTTGCTAGTATTTTCCAAAGTCAACTAATTCGATGTTTCTAGATATAAGGGAAAATTGGGTGTTTCACGTTAATCGGGATTCCATGTTCCTCCCGAATATCTTTCAGGTTGATGTGAAGCTAACCTACTGAACTTCTGACGTAAATTGGTTCAAACCCTAACAACTACTTAGCTAGTAAAGATCCATTGCTAGCTCGATTACCCTAATTACCTAATATGTGATCAAGATACGAGTAGCAATTAAGCACAAGATATACAGCCTACGGAAATCAACTCAATTTATTTGAATAAAATAATATTAAAATCCAAATAACATCAAATTAGTATTATAGGTTTCATACATAAGCAATTCTCAAGCAATAAAATATTTAGAACATACTCAAATAATGGAAACCAGTAGTTGATAACATGAAAATCATGTTTAGAACAAAAAACATAATAAAAGTAACCCGATGTTTGGATAGAAATGGATAAAGGATGAGGAGAAATGGTGGAATTGGGTGTAGAAACCCGTATCTTCTTCTTCTTCTTCTTCTTCTTCTTCTTCTTCTACTCTTTGTAGCTCTCCAAAATGGGTGTGATATTTCAAGTGTCATGATTTAGGAGCTGCTAATAAGCTTATGTACTTAGTTAAAACGTTTGGGGCCTGATGGGCTCACTTAATTGGATTAAAGATAGCCCGATCCGTATTAAACTAGCTAGTGTTGGTCAAGTTTGAGTCACGGTAGATGAAAATAGCATAACGTCTCCATCTCAACTTCGAATTAAATTCTTTCACTTCTCACACATCACTGACATTAAGCTCTATCCAATTCAAAAGTAATTTTTTCAAAATATCTTTCAAATTAATCGTGGTGACTGAATTAATGGACGTCAATAACTTTGCCGGTAAATGCTATAACTGCTCCAAAGCGGTTTTTTTCTCTTCACCTTGGATTGGGTTTGTGCTTGAATTATTGACTTCTCCTTTCTATCTTGGAATATTGTGTCAATCATGTAGCTAAAATCTAACTTAACACACGATTAAGGCACAAAATATCTATAAATAGCAATATATCCAAAACAAGGGAGAAAAGTACAATATGTCGAATACTAGGGAAAAATTCCTCACTTAGGCCCAAATAAACCTCAAAAAGATCTCGTGATGAGATTAATTTATCACACAAAATTAGACATCAAGACCCCCAACTCAATTTTTTGTCGTCCCTACAAAACTAGAAGAAAAACAAAGATATAAAGGGGCCTAAGTCCAACTGACTGAAAAAAAAGGAGAAATAGAATAGTAATGAATGATCCTAAATAAAATATCCTAACAAGTCTCATATAGTGGTTCCCAATAGGTAATTCACAAATACACATAATATACAAGCAATCAACATATAATAAATTCAAGATCTGATTAATTTTGCAACACAATAAGGAGCGGTTCTCACTTAGGCTAATATGGAGGCTATAGGGTGTTCACAGGTCCTACCTAGCGTCTAATGGTCCACCTAGTTATTCTCTAATTGATCAGTTGTTATTTAACCACGTAGTTAAGAATCCTAAGGTCTTTTCGGTTATAGTGTAGACTTTGGGACGGTATGATACATGTATTTGGATAATGTGAAGTGAGCTTTAGGATCTCACTTCACTAACTATCAACAAATTTCCCTAGATCTTAAGTTACACTCGAGTATCTATCTCGCTCAACCCAATGTTTCAATACTCTAACTATGATTTCTGAAATTTCCACTTTGCCGATTTTTTTCTTTTGATATTTTTTATTTTCTATATTTTTTTTTAAGTTAGCATTGACACTCTTTTCTAAGTGAGATGTTATGCCATTTGTTTTAAATTTTTTTTATAGACCCCAACGAAATTACAATAAAAATATCACCTCATTAATATTACACATACAGACCATTGATTTACACGTATAACCCATTGATATTATATGTAAAAACCAATTTTATTACACGCACAACCTATTGAAACATCCCATTGTTATTACACTTATACCCTATTTCTACGTTCTAACTTTTTATTTTATTTTATGAACATACATATTTGGTTTTGAATGTTGCTGATTTGGCAATTTAAAGAATCGATTTAATTATTCGCGATAGAATATAAAATATTATGAAATAATTTAGTTATAGAATATTATAGTAATAAAATATTTTATTTATTAAATATTTTAGTTATAAAATATTTTATTTATGAAAAATGAATTTTAATAATAAAATATTATATTAATTAAGGTGAAAAGGATATTTTAAATATTTCATTAAGCTAAATTTGTTTGACAGGAATTATTATGATGAATAATTTATCCTTTATTTAGATATTTATTTATAATGATGAGATTTTAAAGCTCAAAAATTATGTATATACATCAGATGAGTTATAGGTATTGTTTTGGAACAAATGATTAACATCTCTGAAAGGGTGAAATCGTTTTTCATTTAAGTATTCAATAAATTTATCAAATTAAATAATGTTTGCATAATTGCATTGCATATTTAATGAGTGATTTATAAGAGAATATAAATTTTGGTGATATATATCATTACTTACTATATTTATTGTTTACTTATTTACAAGTTTTCGTTATCTTTCTTAATCGAATTTGTATATGTGGGTTCTATCATAAATATCACTGTTTAATTATTGGAGTATCTTCTGTAGCCTTAATTGGCTTCAGAATTCAGAATACAAGGTCCCTATAGATAAGCCCGTGCTTGGAAAAGTTTGAAAAATAGATAGCCGAAATCTCTAACTCTTATCCTTGATACCAAATGGCTATCAAAATTGAGTATCATGAAGCCTTTTTCATGTTCTTGTTCTTTGTTCCTCTTTTTTACCTTCAAAGGCAAATACGAAATCGAAGGGCAGCTCCAACAAACTGGCCTGTTCTTGGTATGCTCCCACGACTCGTTACAAATGCTCACCGTGTCCATGATTTCGCAACCGATGTTCTAAAAGAAAGCGGGGGTACCTTCGAGTTTAAAGGACCCTGGTTTTCCAACTCTGACATGGTTGCAACCGTAGATCCTGCTAATATCCACCATATTATGAGTAAAAACTTCTCAAACTACCCGAAAGGTGATGAATTTAGAGAAAAATTCGAAATCATTGGAGAAGGAATCTTCGGTGTTGATGATAAATTATGGGAAATTCATAGGAAAACCACTATGTCGTTAATGAATAACGAGAGTTTTTATAAGTTGTTAGAGCAAGCTATGTGGAGCAAGATTGAAAAAGGGCTTCTTCCATTTCTTGAACATTTCAGTGAACGGGAATCTGAGTTTGATCTGGAGGATGTGTTTCAGAGATTTGCTTTCGATAGCATCTCGAAGTTGTTATTGGATCATGATCCGGGAAGCCTCGCGATTGATTTACCATATGTACCGTGTAAAAACGCGTTTAACGATGCACTTGAAGCGTTGTTGTATAGACATGTTTTGCCGGAAAGCGTATGGAAATTCCAGAAACGCCTTCAAATTGGGGATGAAAAGAAGCTAAGTGAAGCTTGGCGTGCTATTGACGAGTTTATGTACCCGTGTATTGCAATAAACGATAAGGATTCAACCGGTTTCTTGAAAGAATTTGATGGAGTGAGTCGAGAGTTTAGTGATTCAAAAAAGTTCATGAGAGACACTTTCTTGAGTTTGTTTTTCGCCGGAACAGACACTACAAGTACCGCTCTTTCTTGGTTTTTCTGGCTCCTCGCGGAAAATCCTTACGCGGAAGCCAAAATCTTGGAAGAGATTCGAACAGAGTTGAATCTCAAAGGCGACGAAAAATGGAGGTTTTTTAGCGCTGAAGAGTCACGTAAACTTGTCTATCTCCATGCAGCGTTATGTGAATCTCTCCGTTTATTCCCACCCGTAGCTTTGGAGCACAAAACTTCTGCTAAGTCCGATGTTTTCCCAAGTGGTCATCGTATTGATCCGAACACAAAAATTGTGATATCTTTATATTCAATGGGGAGAATGGAGAGCATATGGGGGAATGATTGCTTGAAATTCAAGCCGGAGAGGTGGATAACTGAACGAGGAGGAATCAAACACGAACCCTCGTTTAAGTTTACGGCATTTATGGCTGGACCAAGAACTTGTATAGGTAAGGAGATGGCTTTCATACAAATGAAAATGGTCGCAGCTTCGATCATATACAATTACATTGTTCGTGTTGTTGAAGGCCATCTTGTTGTTCCTCGTGCTTCGATCATTATTCATATGAAACATGGTTTGAAGGTCAAGCTTAGTAAACGAAATCTGTCTTAAAATAATATGAATATTGCTTGGCGAAATAAAATTTGTCTTTATATTCTTGATTTTCGTATGGTTTTTTAATTTTTACCATGTTCAGTTTTCTTAATTATCGTGAAATTATCTTTCACTCTTGAGTTCTAAGTTGAATTCCAAAACTCCCTTGAAACACATTTTGTTTTATCAATATTCTAACATCAAATCGTCAGGGTGTCCTTGTCCTACTCAATCACACATTGTCTCTAAAAACAAATCTTGAGCTCCAATATCTCCAAAAAGATTTAGACCTTTCAAATGGAAAGGTACGTACCTGTAAAACCCTTTTTGTCTTAGATGAAATTTTTTCCTAATTCAGAAAGGCTTTTCCATGAAAACATGATGAAATTTACTATTACCATGTGTTACTCTAGCGATCACATCATTATCGACTACACGCGAAGCATCGTTAATAACATCTCATTCGCGACGAATCATTATCCTCGACGACAAAAGTCGTCGTCTATTTCAATTGGTATTATTGACAAGCACATGTTGCTGATAACGTTAGAGTCGTCGCTCGAGATTAAAAAATAATAATATATTTATATTGCCGAACATTGTAATCGCTAATGACCATGGTAAATGGCGACGAAATATATTCATCGATGATAATAATTTATAGCGACGACTTGAATATCACGGGGTACGACAAAAATGTCGTTGCGAAAGACATTAACGTAAAAAATATGTGGTTGCGAGAAATCCTATTACTAGCGACTAGATATTTTCGTCGCTAGTAATAGAGATTATTAGCGAAGATAAACCAAAAGTAGTCACCATTCTTCATCTCTAACGAAAAATAATAATGATAAATTAACAGCGATGACATATCGTCGTAAATGATTATCAAGTCTTTAGCGATGAAACAAATTTACAATTTATTTTTGGTTTGGACAAATTTACAATTTTTTTTTTCTTTTTGTCAAAAACATTTAATAAACATAAAATATATGTCCGCTTCAATAAGAGAGGCTACTAACTAGTCTATTCTCCAAGGAATAGGTGTCACAACTTTCCTAACTGGGGCACGAGGAACCTTCCTAATTGGGGAAGGAGGGGGTTGGGGGGGGGGGGGGGGGGGAGGGGGGGTGTTAGCAACTCAATCTCAAAATCTTCAATTATATCCTCAATGAAAATGTCCCAACATACAAAATATTTTAATTACATGCTCTATATCGTTCCAAGTCCAAAATAAAAAACATACAATCATATAAAAACTTTCATAACATCTTTAGGATTAATAGGAACACCGTTAAAAATAAATTTATGGTTTTCCCATTTTGGAGATCTCACAGTTATCAGTATCGGTCCTTATTTGAAGGATTGGCGTATTTTCCCTGTTTAATGTCAATTATTGGTCCACTAGCTTAAATTAACTTTACTATCAATCGTTGTGATGTCTAGTTCTTGGATCAAACTAAGCCTTGGCTCCATCCATCGCTTTCAGAAGGTTTTTATTTAGCCTACTTAATGCCGGAGGCCAACCATGAAAAAGGTTTTCAAGTAACGTCGACAAGGTTTTTCTTTTTCTTTTTAAACACAAGGGGGTCTATCAATCATATAACTGAATGCAATTAAACTCTTTTAAAGTGAGAGCTATATATTTCTAATGTAATCGTATATGCATATATATGGCGTGTAATTATTTACCAAATTATCAGATAGATATATAAAAATCTTACTCCAATCATTATGGGATGCTCGTAGGTGTGCTCATGCTAACCTTACAAATGTTAGTCTGCCTGTATAGTATTTGGAAGAAAAATTCTATCTATATTTATATATCTATATTTACAAATGACTCCATATTTATAGAATCACATAAACTAATCTATAAACACGTGTCTTGTTATTATATCTAATAATTATAATTTATATATTAAACCTTCTAATATTGGATGAAAGTCTTACCCTATTTTGAATAGCATCAGATCCAATAGGCCCCTGATTTACCTCTATAGACAATTTTTTTTTGTTTTGTTCCAACAACTTATATTAGATAAAAGAGGTTACAAAATGTTCGGGTTTGACCAACCAAACCCAAAGAAAGAAATACATAGCAAAACAAACAAAAAACTAAAACAACTAGACCAAATAGAGGCATAAGTAACTCTCGAACTGTATCTCCTTCTCAAAGTGATAACGAAACAAAGATGCCACCTAAGTAGCGGGCTTAGACCATGAAAGGTCAAAGAAATAAGATCCTTAAGAAAGATAAACTCAAGTCTCGAAACGAGAGAGAGTAAATCGACTACCATATAAGGAACTCCCATAGTTACCAACTTGAAGCAGACTCTCATACCCAAGGTAAAAGCTAAGACGACAGTTGCATAAACGAAAAGGAAGATCCTGATAGCCCTCAGATCAAAAGAAGTATCACTAGCCCAAGTGATAATAATGTAGCAAACCGAGATAAGAGAGGTTGAACGAAAGCACACACACACCATTTCTCACTCCAAACCATATAATTGCTAACCAAATAAACCAAACAAAGAAGATCCAAACACCAAAAATCTCGACTGAACGGTAAACACCCGAAACTTCTTATGTCTGACTTAATTGAAAGATTTAGCTTGGCCACGGATGAATCACCACCCGAAATTATAATGCACCTGAAAGAACTGGAGAAACAGCACCCACAAACAAGACCACAAAAAAACCACCCAATTCGCAAACCAACACTAGCGCGAGTCAATAAATATGAACAGCTAAGAATCAAAAATAAAAATTGTCGAATGAACGGCAAACACCCGGAATTTCCAAATTCGAAACTAACTAAACTAGTAGAATTAACCCAACGTGAACCACCACAAACTGCTAGTGAGGGAGAGCAAAATACGAGGCTAAAAAAAACAAACCCCACACAAAAATCTAACAAACAAACGCAAAAGCAGACCCACCTACTCAACATACGCTGCTTTCCTAACAATAAACCCAAGCCGACCCAAAAGGAAGAAAGGGCCACTGCATCTTCTAGTCCAGTTGCCTTTATATTCTCTGCCATAATCGTTCTTTCCTAAAACGCTATCAGCTCTATAACTAGGCAATGACATAATGTGTATTCATCGAAAATTCTCCTAACCATACTTTTATGTATCCCAAATAAGCCCATACACTCCCTCACAAGCCCGACTCTGATTCACAATATCATTTGTTGTTATTTGCTTTTCCTTACTACATGGATTTTAAATTGTTTCAAATGAATGCCTAAAGTACATTTATAAATGATTTTACGGAAAAAGAAGTTTATGTGAAACAATCATAGAAATTTGAAGACCCTAATTTTATAAATCCTATTTTTAAAATTGAAATTCTTTTATATGGATTAAAACAAACTCTTAGGGTTTGGTATGAGAGATGGAGTTTTTTAAGGGATGACAATGGTTAGAATATTAACCGTAACCGAGGGATATCCGATCCAATAAAAAATCTGTTAGTAGATCTGATGGTGCATCCATGAGGCTAGCTTTGGTTTTCACCAATGGTAACCGGTGGATAATTCATTAGGATTTGTTTTTTTACAATAATCCGTCGGATAATCCAAATCTGAATAAAGTATAAAGAAAATCAAATATAAAAAAATATATATACTATATATTAAGATATTCAATAAATACAATAATCATACATAAAATCGATTAAATAAAATTAATCCATATATAAATCACCTAACTGATTTTATCTGGTTTATTACTATATTGCCTAATACCTATTTATGATCACCCAATAATTAAGTAGCTAATTTCATAGTTTTAAAAATATCTTTATAAGATTTTTTATTTAAAGCCTATTGAACAATTACGGATGCTGATTAACCGTGGATAATCCACATTCGTCCTGGATGCGAATTTGGTAAATAATTTTAAAATCCGATGGTTAATGGATGCAGATTTGGTTATTGTGTTTCTTAATGAATGTGAATGTGTTTATGATATTTTTCGAGGATATCCGATCTGTTGCCATCCCTAACTTTTTTTCTTGTTCAAGATGATTTTTAAAGATGAAAAATTGATTTTATTTTATTTATTAATAAAAAACTTGATGATGTGCTTATTGTTCAAATTTATGTGGACGATATTATATACAGTGTTACTAATGAATCTATTTGTGAGGAATTTCTCTAAGAGTATGTATACGAAATTTGAAATGAACATGATGGGGGAATCGAATTTCTTCCTTGGCCTCCAAGTCAAGCAAATGGAAGATGGAATCCTTGTGAACCTACCAAATATATTTCAACCGGAGACATGAGATGATTCTGATATTCTTACAAATATACGCACAAGGCCGAGGGAAAAGTACAAGCTAAAGATAGTTAAATATTATAGCAAGATTGGGAAACGTAAGACGGGAGATTGGCGGGATGGGCACTTTGCATAGTGTAGTTAAAATATTGTTTGCAATTAACTAATTATAATTATCCTGACTAATTTTTTTGTCAAATAACAACATGAGTTGAGATCGAGGATTGACTAAGTTACATCGTCTTCAGCTGGTGTCTCCGGGTCCTCTGTCACACTAACCAAACAAGATCAACTCCAAACTGTGATTGAGGTGACACATGAGCGTGTGGATCCCGCAAGAAAGGATTGAAAATCCAGAGTTGGAACTGTCATTCCAACCCAGAGTCAGAGGCGGACCCAAGACCAGGATACGACCATGGTGCCTGGTGGATGGTTGATACATTCCGCAGATAGTTGCGGCTGTGAATGATTTAATCACGACTGCAGGCCCATCCGAAGCCGAAGACCACGAATGACGGGACATCCGAAGCCACCTGAATTCCTCCAGTCCAGAATCTAGAGAACTATATAATGATGGTTGGAAAAATCAACTAGCTAATGATACAACAAGGTAAAATTCGGTTAGATATCATCCGACCCAATCAATAATAACCGACTAATACACGTGCGAGAGTATTATCTTAAAGCAGGTCGAGACCCAAAGATGATGAGGATGATGACCAGAACCATACTCCAAATAGATCTCCTTCCCCTTGACTTAATTAATTTTATTATAAGACTGTATTCTATATTTTATTCAAGTTTTAATTTATATTCATAATACTATATTAACGTAATTTGTAATATTTTTTATTTGATAATGATGTAATTTAATTTAACTTTATTTTTTATTTTTTAATTCGATAATTGAACTTTAATTTTATAGTAACTCGTTTGTAAATAATTTTTATTTTATTTTTAATTTTAATAATTCTAACAACTATGGATGGTCGCTGGAAAGATTTTGGTTTTAACAACCGCAAAGTGACCAGTAAGGTGATTGTCCCTCTGACGACCACTTAGGTGGAGAATTGCCAACCACCAAATGACAACTAGCGACCAAAGAATGGCCCTAGGTTGTCACCTGTCGGTAGTTGTGTTTAGTGGTCGTTGAAGGGTACTCGAATGACTAGTAACAAACGCTTTTTAGCGATTACTGGCCATCGCTAATATCTCCAACAAATGGTTTTATCACATGTCACGGTCGCTATAATGTATATGTGTGTAGTAGTGAGTTTACCTTATACAAAATATGATCAAAACAATTTACATCCATACAAATATTATACAAGTTTTTAATCAAAATATGTAGTCTTGTTAATAATTTAATGGGTGATTGACTGACAGAGTCCATGGCCTATTGTCAGTTGCCCATTAGGTCCACACCATCCAAAAAGTGTGGATTGCCCTTCTGCTCCATTAATATCTTTTGACTTACCAAAACTAACATCCTAATTATATGCAACCAATCAATTAATATCAAAACAAAAAAGGAAAAATTCCAATAACATTGAATTAAAGTACAAAACAAAACGAATATTCAATAGAAATAGATGATTATATATCTTTAATATTTGCGTAGTAATTACAAATAAAACTGCACAAGTAGTTACAAACCACTGATATCAACTAGCACACTACTAATATTCCACATATAACCCATCAGAAACAAAAAGATTAAATATTTCATGTGCAGTGTATATACCCCTTTGTTTTTTCCTGATACGCCATCACAAGTTAAAAGGCAACCCATCAAGACCACAATATGAACTATGTACAACACCAGTAATTACAGACCACTAATATTAACTAGCACACCACTAATATTGCACACATAACCTATCAGGAGCGCGGATTTTTTTTGGAAGTCTAATTGAACATTCGGCAATAGAATAGTAGTAACTATTGTTATAATGGGCTGGAGTTGAGTGGTAACATCATGGATGGGAATCAGGGTTGGAGATTAGCATTTGCGCCTGGAGCCGCTGATTTGCCGAATAACCTGGCATCTTGTTCTTCACCAATTATAGAACATCAAATGCAGCTGGTCTTCTTGGAGGTAATAAATCAGCTGCAGAGAATAAGAGCTTCCTCACCATGTCCAGCCTTGGACGAGCAACTTCTTAATGTGGCGGGTCTAGAACTGTTACAAACTCACACCAACACATATACCCGTCACACCATCGAATACAGATACACACAAACGAATAACAATTACACACGATCATATAACAGTGTCACACCACTGTTTATACCAGTCACACCATCCCACACTACCAACACACCATCAAATGTAAAGGTCAAACCGCCTAAAAAAATTCAGACTCTACTTTACAATCACTCATAAATTAAAAATATATACTAAAAGTATGAACAATAACCTGATAAAAACAGTGATAAAGCAACATAACAAAAGTGATAACATCTTATTTCATCATACAATCCAACATAAACTAAAAGATTAACATTCTGAAAAGAAAAACATCTTAATTCATCAATGTATTAATTAAAGTAAATCCTAAGTACATTAAAGTAACAAAATACGAAAAAAACACAATCAATTTTCTTGGATTGCCCTTCGATTTTCAAATACTGATTTGACGGTGTGTTTATCGTTTAGAACCCACGTTATAAACTTCATCCGCTGATCAACAACCTCCTGAGGGACGACCAATACTGTATTTTCCCAGACCCTGCTCGCACTGTATCAACAAACACAAAAAATTCGGAAACTGAACAGCATATTACAACACATACTATTACTGTAAATTGAAATATCATTTGTTTAATTGACAAACAATTCCTATTTACAGTAATCATAATGTAAACAATCACACACAACCAGCAAGCAATCTCATTTAAGTAACACTAATACGCCTATAAAATTAACTGGCAACCCAGCATTTTTTTATCATTCAACTTCTACAGAATTGTCAATTTGTAAGTTCTAAAACTCACACCTTTCAATTTCAATGGTATATTTCATACTTAAAGAGAATAATAATAATTTTAACACACAGACTTGAAATCAAAACTTACCTTCAACGACATCATCATCTTCTTGTCCACCTGCTTCATTGTCGACATTAATTGTACATACTACTTTCTTATCGGGTCGACAAGGCTTCTTCGTTTTCTTCTGTTTCTTAGTCTGTTCTCCTCCATCTTCATCAATGGTGGTCTTCGTCCTGGGCTTCGCTGACGCTTCACCACATATAATGACTGGTTGTTTCTTTCGTTTAATCATCAGGACAGTGGTGTCAAAGCCATCATCACTATCTTCGATTGTCCGCATGTGTTTTTGATGTATCATAGACATTACATCATTGTTGATGGGTCGCTTCATCTTCTTTTGCTTCAAACCCTCACTATTTTCTCGAATGGCAGTAGATTCTTTCGTACCTTTTGTTTTTGACATGGCAGAGTTATGGTAGCTTTCTTTGGATGGGTAGGGTTTGTGACTGGATTCTATAAAAGAGATGGTGGTGTGTGGATTGAATTTCCAAATAATTATTTTGGCGTTTCAAATTTTCTTTTTTGATTAATGCTGACTTGCATGTAATCAGGGAGTTCAGTTTTGGTTACCAAACCGTAATTAATTGGATCATAGGGGCACAATCGACTTTCAAGATGGTGTGGACCTGATTGGCAATGGTCTATGGGTTGGGGACTGTATGGGTTAATCACCCTAGATTTGAATTATTCTAATAAAATAACTCTATTTTTTTATTAGAATAAAATTTACTTAGTCAAATCTATTTAACATTAGAGTAAAATTAATTTAATCAAATTTATTTTTACTAATTTTTATAATATAATTTTTTTAACATTAGAATAAAATTAATTTAATCAAATTTATTTGTTATATTAATTTTTTATAATATGAGTTTTTTAGCGTTGGAATAAAATTTATTTCTTATATTACTTAATATCAATTTTTATTAATTTGTTATAATATAATTTTTTAACATTAAAATAAAAGTTAATTTTAATTTTCTACAATATAATTTTTTAAATTAGAATGATTTTTTTTTTAAATCAAGATAAATTTTATAAAATTTATTTTGATAAAATAAAAAATGTAATGAAATATAAAATATTAATTAAAAAATATACAAATTTGCTAAAAGTATTTTTGCATTTTGTAAAAAACATTTTTTTTTTTAATTTTAGAAGTATTATTTTGATATTTTGTAGGAAGGCTTCTTTCATTTTAAAAAACACCACTAAAATAATAGTTATTTCTAAAAAATCATAACTTTTTACATATTTAATATTTAAATTGTCATTTTGTCAAAATGTGAAACCGCTAAAGATGTTCATAGCAATTACTTCACGAACGGAACAAAAGCTAGATATGTTAGCTTGTGGAGATTGTCTTGTAGAATAGCCTTGATCATATTCTAGATGAAGCATTCTCCATCTCACACTTACACATCGTTCTAGTTAGCACTCTTTATAACTATTATATTATATAGTCTTTAATATAAGGGTCATCACTTAACAGATATAAGTCTATTCACTATATATCTCTTATTAAAAATGAAACAAATAATTATAGTAAGCAAGTATCATGTGGATCTCCGAGAGTATCGTGTTATTTTGTTTGTTTATGTCGTTAGAATGAGAGCCTAACATTATTAAGGGTCTGTTTGGAAATGATTATTTTAGAATAAAAAAAACGCTTTTTAAATAAAATTTAAAATTTTAAAAAATTATTAAAAATAATTTTGAAATCTAAAATGATTTTAAATGTTTTTTTCAAGAAGCACTAATTTGGTGCTTTTTATAAAAGTGCTTTTCAAGATAAAAAAAACTCTTAAAATGGTAGAAGCACTTCTAAGTACTTTTCCAAAAAAACACTTCCAAACGGGCACTAAGTGTTTTAGAATGAGCCGGATTTTTTACTAAGATTGTTTTTATTTTACTAAAACAAAAAATTAGTTTACGGTAAAAAATATTTTTATAATAATTAAATAAATTAAGTTACAACACTTAACTTAATTAAAAAAAGTTATAATTAAGTTACCAAATCCCATGAAAAGAAAAAAACGACTACATTGTGATAACCACCCTAAAAGATTTATTCTACACTTCTTATGCCGCTTCTCAGCCATGTCCACCACCAAAACCACCGTAGATCTAAGTTTGTTTCACCATTAAAGCTTACCTAAGCTACACAAACAATCGATGCGCTGCAGGTCATCATCCACCAACCTTGACCCCCTAGGGCTTACCATGTTCCCATGTGAAAGCTAAAACACAAAATCCTCCACCACTTGAAAAACGATTTTGTTCAACGCAAACATGAACTTCTCCATCAAATCTCTCTTTAGCATCATTTGTATCTAATTCTAATACAAATCTTTAACCAGCCTCGACAACATAGTGCCACCATGCTCCGTATCTACCCAAGTTTCATCAGAAAGAGTACCCGTGGAATTCATGTTTGGAAAAATGGGTACCCATAATTTTTAAAGGGGTAACACAGTACCCAAAGTTTCAAATTGATGCTCCCGTTGCTACTTGCCATTTGTTTTTCCGTTAAGTGCTACCTGACACACTGTTATAATTAAAAAACCTTTTAAATTTGGGGATAATTCCTAATTAATTACAAATGTTCCATATTTTACATTCCTTAAAAAAAAAAGGAGCAAATTACTTCTTATTTGCTCACAAATTATCAACTTAATTCCCAATTAAACACATTGTCATATTTACCTTACATTATTGTCCTGATTTGATTTTTGTATTTTTTTATTTTTTAAAAAATTTCCGATTTTTTTTTCGAAACTTTTTTTCCCGGTTTTTTTATAAACTTTTTTTTTTCAGAATTTTTTCCCCGATTTTTTTAAAATCGAAATTCTATCTCGACCAGTTTCCCGAGGCCTCGGAAATCCATCATATGAGACAGGCAGAAGATATGGGACGACTTGGGTTATGTGTTGCTGTAACACACAAATATAGATTTATGTGTTCCTGTAATTTTGTCATAAAATCGATCTAAAAGATTCTATTTTTTAACGAAATTGTTTTTTTCTCTTTATTAATCGCATATACCCTATTTTTATTCGTTTTTAACTATATTGATATATTATCTTTTTATCCAACATTTTTTTGTTATTTTTGTGTGTTTGTATTTTAGGGTTTTGTGTGTTCCAGGTCACACAAACTTGATTTTGTTTATTCCAATTCTGTGTATTCCTGGAACACACAAATATCATAATTGTGTATTCTTCAAACGCACAAATATAAGATTTGTGTATTCATGGAATATACACAACTCAAATTTGTGTATTCATATAACACATAAAAATCGAATTTATGTATTTCTAGAATACACAAAACTTGATTTTGTTTGTTCCAATTCTGTGTATTCCTGGAACACACAAATTTCAGATTTGTGCATTCCTGAAACACACAAATATCAGATTTGTGTATGTATGGAACACATAAAACTCAAATTTGTGTATTCATGGAACACATAAAAATCAAATTTGTGTATTCATGTAATATACAAAACTTGATTTTGTTTGTTCCAATTCTGTGTATTCCTGAACACACAAATCGCAGAATTGTGTATTCCTGGAACACACAAATCTCAGATTTGTGTATTCATGGAACACATAAAACTCAAATTTGAGTATTCACGGAACACATAAAACTCAAATTTGTGTACTCCTGAAATACAAAAAACTTGATTTTGGTTGTTCCAATTCTGTGTGTTCATGGAACACATTTAAAAAAATCCGAAAAAAAAAATTCAAAAAAAATTCAAAATAGAAAATTCGAAAAGAAAAGCTTCGAAAAAAAATTCAAAATTTTTTTTTTTAAAAAAAGTTTTAAAAAATAAAAATGAAAATAAAATAAATAAATATTATAATAATTAATTAATTGTCTATGGGTATTTTTGTAATCTTCCATTTTTTTGTGTTTAAGTAGGAATTAAGTTGAAGTTGTAATTAATTAGGAATTTTTACACTCTCCGTGTAATAAATTGGGCGTTGCCCCTTAAATTTAATAAAATTATAAAATAAAACATAGAGTTTTAATAATACTTTTCAAGCCCCCTAAAATTTTATAATACTTCACAACTCCCCTTTCTTCTTCTTCTTCAGTTATATATATGCACGCACATACATGCTTATATATGATTATAAACATCCATAACCGCCATTACGTTCATTGTCTTTCCACAAGCATCCATCCTCACTATTTTCAACGGTTGTGGTAAATAGGTATTTATAACAAAAACTTTTAAAAAACATATATCAAAGAAAATAGATCACTCTAACACACAAAAGTCACATGGCATCCTCTCAACACATAAACTATTCTTAGTGCATCACTATTTATATAGTAAAAGTGATGGAATTCTTTTTTTTACCTTAATTTGTATAATTTGATGGCCAATTATGGCCAGTTATTGTTGCTGGCGTAGTAGAGTTGATGATGGTGGAAGATGATCCTCGTGTTGGTGGCGGTTACTAATGTGCATGATAGCGGCTGGGTGGGGATGAATGGGCAAGTTTTGTATAAGGAGTTTGAGGTTTTATAATTTACATTATTTCTGTTTTGATTTGATGTGTCGTAAATGTGGTGGTAATATTACTAGAGATGAGTGGCAGTGATGTGAGGAGTCGAGATGGTGGTAATGTTACTAGAAAGGAGAATAGGGCGAAGTCTAATATGAAGTGGTTATGACACAGTGATGATGTGATTTTTTGCATAGGTATATTTATAAAAAATATATTATTAATTTATTATCTTTTCCTGAAAGGACCATAGGATTTAACATTCTTGATTTAAATTATGAAAATTTCATACTATATCCTATATCTTATGAAAAAAAACTGGATATCCATGAAATTAGCATTTAGAAAAATAGGTATGGATACTTCAAAAAGAGAACGTGTAGTACCTAAAATTTTAAATTGGTCCAATAATTGGTACTCGCTGTCAATTCAAACGTTAAATGTTTATGTGACAATGGTGAAATCAATATTTTCTAATTTAAAAATCATTTATGATTTATTTTTTAGAATTTTAATAAAATATTTACATTAACTCTTAAATTTAATAATTATTCACAACCCCCACCCGCTCCCCCTTCCTCTACCACAATCCCAAATTTAAAAACTTCACAAATCAACTCCTTTTTCCCTTCCTTTCATTCTTTTATTTCACGCATACATGCAATTATATACACATATACATAAAGAGTATGATATATATCACCCAAAATCGTACCACCCATGACGTGGCGTGGATTGGTTGGAAATAAACCGTTAGAAATAAATAAATAGATTAACGATTTATAGCCAACCAATTCACGCCACGTCATGAGTGGTATACTTGGATGGTATAATTTTGGGTGCTATGTATTGTTATTCATACATAAATCCACATATATATATATATATATATATATATTTCTTTAATTTTAATTTATCATGACTAATAATTTAGCTTTATTCAAGAAATATAGAAATATATTTAAAATTAAAATAACTTCAAATTACAATGGGTCTCCCATATAATTAAAAAATATATTAGAAAGAAAAAAACAGGCAAAAAAAAAAAATCTAGAAAAGTTGATTACCTACAATTGAAGGAATCAATCTTATGTGCGGGCTAGCGAACAAAATAAAAGAGATGAAATTGAGGAGAGGATAGGCTAGAGAGAGAAAGAGAAACCTTTAGCTTATCCACTCCACCGCTAAACTTGTCACCTACAATCATTGAAATTTCTTGCAATTTCATTGAACTGATGCAAAATTGACAACTAATTAGATAGATAGCAGCATAGTAGGAAGATGAGTGAATCATCGGATGGTACGAATAAGTTCAAATATAGCTGCCAAGAGCGCGATCTCGGGAGGCTATGGAGCTTAGATAAATGGAGCCAACTGGATTCAAGGACAACAAGACATGAACAAGAAAGGGGAAGAAGAAGGCAGGAAGATAGAACGACTGAAACAAACAAGCAAATGATCTTTAAAATGATTATATGCGAAAATTGGGTTATACACATAACAGATATGACGGCTTCTTCCGATGGGAACAAGGCTGCGTATGCTGAGGTAAAACAAGTCTCGAATGGATATAAAGAGAGGAGGCAAGGTAAGCATATTATGGAAGGAAGACAGGATCTCGAAGGTGGGAATTACGGTAAATATATTTTGCTTGATGTTACTAGAATTGATAAGCACAACAATAAGGATAACAAAAGTCTCGCTAAGAAGAATACGAACCATAACCTGAGTGAACATAGTCATACTACTAAGTTTGTTTTACTGATTCATGGTTATACTTATAATCAGTTACAAGAAAACATAATAATACATATATATGAATTGGGTAATACAGATAGGGATAAGACACCTTATAGGGCGATTCAATTTAGAAAATACACCACTTTGATTTTTGTGGGTCAGGGGGAGATTGGAAACGCAGGTAACAGTTCTCGAAGTGAAGAAAGGGGATTTGGGGATCTGTACAAATTACAGGTTTTGAAAATTAAACTGAAGAATTGGAGTAAAAATACGAGAAAGCCGTGCGTGAAGACAAGCGTTCCCGAGCGGGAAATCCAGTGCTTCGGTGATTACGCGGTAGTGGTGATTAATTATATCGATTACTTTTTGAGCAATAAAATAGACAGCTATACAGAAGGCGAAATCATTGTTAGTGGCACCACGAAGAAATCTATACTAAGAAGCAACAAAAGAGAAGAGATAAAGACAGAAGGCATATTGATGAGTGGGTTTATTGGGGCTGGACAAGATAAGACAAAGTGTAAAGATATTAAAAAGAGGGAAGGAAGGATATGGGCGCAGAGCAACGGAAAATGGGATAATCTCAGGAAATCAGGATCTCGATTTGTAAATTATACACTGTTGACGACAAATTGTGGGACAACTAACTTTGAATTGCTGAGTCATTTGAAATCTATATGGTTTCGGTTTGGAATATATAGTAGACTACCGATTATTGTAAAACAGGAGACTCTTGGCTTCAAAGACAAATATCGCGCTTGGCCTGTTTTATCCTTCGTGGTTCAAACCCAGTTTTGGGTTTCGTTTATCTGGGAGGACTTGTGGTGTTCTACACTACGTCAAGTCATGGTTAGCTTTACTACCATGACTAAGTACCTCTTGGTTCTTGGTTTGTGTACGTGTAGTGTTGGTATTGTTACTTTCACGAGGGTTAGGAAAGGCGCAACGGGATCTGTGATTGAAGTTGTCTCCCTTAGGAGGGCAAATAAGACATGTGATCTTCGAGTGGAATGTATTACTCTATCAAAGTCTAGCACATATTGCACGTTACAATGGCTACAATGGACTAGGAGGATTGAAGATGTTCTGATAGATAATCTGGATAATTTCTCTTATGTATATACTGTCAATTTAGATAATCGTTGTACTATTTTCGTTTAACATAATATAAGGAGTTTGCGACCAAAAAAAAAAAAAAAAAAAAAAATCTTATGTGCGGGCTTAAAGTCCTCTTAAGCTACCTTTTCAAGCTCTTCACACGAGTAGTAGCTAGGCGGCTTTCAATGGACCATCAACCTAATGGAGTAGGCATATATGTAGTTTTTTTCTTAAATTTTTTCTTTTGGTCAGGGGCATATACATTTTTTTGTGTAAACAATGGGATCCCCTATTCCGACAAAAAAAAAAAAAAAGGGATCCCCTATTAAAACAAAAAATATTCAATGTTTATATCCTCTACCAAAATATACAATTTTTAAGAAAAAGTTACTTTATTAAAAGAACTAAACAATCCATCCAATCAATAACCCATTAACAAAATCTATTAATTCAGAATATATGTTTTTTTTCTAAATCACAATATTTACACACAACGATCACGGTCTTATTATTTGGTTTAGTTTCTAATCAATATAGATTTTCTTTTAAAAATTTATGCTAAGTTTAAGGTGACCAAATATAATTAATGTTAGTATCTTTTCAAATCAAAATCATTAAATTTATGTGATTTATCAATACATCTAATGGGTGTCACTATAGCGTATTGCACTACTGGTGATGAATATTATTGTTATTAATGATACGAAAAACCATCGCTAAAAACTTGATTGATCATTCAATGTGACATATCGTCGTTGCTATTAGGATACTATAAATTCGTCGTTAGAGACCGTTATTAGCGACTATTTTTTAGTTTGTCTTCGCCAGTTCTCAATTGTAAGGTCAACAAAGATTGTCGTCGCCAATGACATAGCTTTGGCGATGACTTATTGTCGTCGTTAATTTCTTTTCCTAGCAACTCATTCGTAGTCGCTACAATTTTTTGTTTTGCGATGACTTTTTATAGTCGGTGATAACTCTATAAATAGCAATTACCTGGGTTTCTATCATTTGCAATGACTTTTTAGTTGCCAATGATATATTCAAAAAAATATTTTTAATTATTTTTTACCAAATTCGATTTGTATTTCTTTTTTGCACTTTTGAGACTGATTAAGATAATGCATAAATGAACAGAAACAACTAATATTAAAAATCTATCGATAACGGTTTGACTTATATAAATTAAAGTCAACAAAAATTAAAACGTAAAGTCAACAAAATATAAAATGAAGTCAACAAACATAGATCAAACACATCACAGTTTAAAGATTATCTAAATGTTCTACATCTTTTTCTTATTCATCTTCTTCGTCTACGTTTGGTCGGATACCGAATGCGCCAAATGGGATGAACCTGTTGGAGGGTTGCTAGGGAAAGTGAAATAGTCTCGCAGCTACTATACACTCATTGACAAACCCCATTGTAGCGGTAATGTCAAATATCGTAAAAGCACGAGGTTGGGTGACAGCAATCGAGCTCGTGGATTGATTGCCTAGAGATACGTATATGCCTGACGACCCTAAGAAACGAGATATTCATTCAAGGTGGTAATCATCTCGTTCAGCTGTTAATCTTGCTGGCATGTCGATGGAGCAGGTCTAGTAGCGTGTTTGGTTTTGGGAGGTGGTCTCATTCTGGGCGCCCAACTCCTGGTCGAATGGGTCTATCCCTATTTTTGTGGTTTCCTTACAACATCCATATGCTCCTTCAACGTCAAAGATGGAGTGGAAAATAGAGATGCAGATGACCCGAACCTTGTCTTGGAGTGAGTAACTTTCCGTTTCATCACAGATCAAAGCACAACTTGTTACATTGGATTAATACACTTAAATCAACAAAACATTTATTATTATAAATAAATACGTTATTATATAGAAAGACTTACCACGACTTTCTCGTATTTTGGGGTCGGCTGCTCCTTTTTCTTTTCATCATAGCCGAAGGCCTGGAAGAATCCACCCAATGGTGGAAGTGGTATCTGCTGCTTGGTCTTCTCATCAGTAACTTCCATTGATGATGAGGTGGGTTTCTTCAAATTTCTCTACTGCATTCCAACGCATAGTCATTAGTCTCAAGATTTTTAATAAGTAAAAAGTTATTTTAGTTAAAAAATTATGTAGTTCATAAATAATATCCCGAGTACGGGAATAATTCTTTGACCTCGCACCACTTGGGCGTGTTTCTTTCGCCATATTGTCTGCGTTCGCCTTTGCCTGATTATGGGTCATTTTAACTTAAAATAATAATAACATATAGTTAAACCATGTATTAAAGGTCAAAACCTTATTACCTTGTTCTCTTAGCGTCCCAAATCTCACAACTCTTTCCCTAATTCTCGTCACTCACGTCACCGTGTTTCAACCCCTTCATATAGAAGTCCCTTTTGATGATATACTTGTAGTCTTTGTACCTCTCTTGCATGATTTTATTGATGTTCTAAGCTACACTATCCTAATCATCCCTTCGCCGCCAATCCTTTATATCAAAGAATTCAGGTAACTGAAAAAAGAAGTCATCCATCATCTAAATTAAACACCAACGAATGATTTAAAAATGAATAGAATTTACCGATAAGAGACTAATATTGGACTGCTTCTACGCATCAGGGACTTTTTTCCATTTTGTGCCACACCACAGGGACTCTCTCTCCCTCTAACCGTGATCCCAATAATCTGCGTAACATTCTTTCCGTGCACCCTCTCTATTCCATGTGTCGTCCAAGATGCATAAATTGACCGGTAAGAAAGTGCCTAAATCACGCAGTGCACTTTAGCAAAGATTGCAGGGTTGTCTTTCACATTGACCTTCTTCTCTTAATCGTATTTAAACACATTAAATAAAGATATAATTAATAAAAAAACAACATAAGTTTTCTAGCTACAAATTTTGTATACCTAGGGGTGCATTACAATCAGCTAATATTAAATCCGAGTTACGAGAATGATATATCCCATCATCGTCTTCATAGTGGGATCTGGGGTGTACAATGTTGGCATATAGCCTCCCTTAATAGGTTGTTTTAATGTGACAAATCCTCTTATGATTAGTGTGCTAATTACTCTTGTTATATTTCATCCTAACTTGCACTATTATTCATCAAAAACACTTTTCACACCATTCTTATTATATCTCATTACTTTCACTTTAATTCATATCTTTATGTACTTTGAGATATAGCTTTAGTGTTCAACTACCATGTTTATAAGAATGATGTTATCTACAACTTTCGTGAAGAAGATTTATTGATCCGAGCATCATAGCATAAGTCAAATCCTTTCAAAGACACTTGGCGCGGTACACCGGACCAGAGGCGCGGTACACCGGACCAAGAATGCGGACCAAGGCGCGGTGCATAGGCCAGCCCGTCAGAGAGTTGGAAAATCTAACCGTTGAGGTGCGGTACACCGCACGAAACTTGCGGTACACCGCAAGAAAGGTTTTTCTGCACAAAGTTTAAGTCATAAGGAATATATCCGTTGGGAAATAAATAGATCCGTTGGACCCAAGCCTTATGACCGTTGGAAGCTATTTTCTGCTATAAATTGAAGCTCTTTGAAGGCTACAACTACACCAACTAATTACAAACATCAAAGAGCTTAATTGTTATCATTCAAGAAGGTGTCAAGAGCTATACATAGTCAAAATCAATCTTAGTGAGCTTATAAGTCCTTCCAAGGAGTTAATTAAATAAGCCACAAGGTTCTATCTACTCAAGAGGAGTTTACAAGCTACATAGTTCATATCCACTCTTTTAGGAGTTTAGTTACAAGCTTTTATAAGCAACCCTTTAAACACTTTGTTTCTATCCTCTTAAGTCTAGGTCTTGTAATAGATAGATTAAGAGAGAATTCAAGTATAGGGAGTATACTTGGTATCCTTCTGTTGTGATTACACAAGTGTTTGTCCTTCGTGTTATCGAAGAGGTTGTAAGGGTTATTGTGTTCCCGACCCGATTAAGAGAGACACGGGAGCTTAGTGAAAAGCTTGAAATCCTAAGGAGGCTTCCTTAGGTAGTGGATGTAGGGAAACCGAACCACTATAAATCGCGTGTATCTTTCTATCCCTACTCTATTTACTTTCCGTACTTTATATGTTTGATAATATGCTAGCATGATTATTGTGATATTATTTATCTAGCTTTTCTATCATATAGTCTTCTAGAGTATTAAGATATTAGATTGTCGATTTACTTGTATCTCTTATATTTCAAACCTCTTAGATTATCCATTGTATGATCCCTTAAGAGTTTGATATATTAGTTGACTTAGAAGTTTCTTTCTTAAACTTATAATTGTCCAAAAGATTTTTAATTAGGCATTAATCTTATTAGTAATCCTATTCACCCCCCCTCTAGGACTTTCATACAACAACCATGTGTACATTATATTAGTAATCCAATAGAATTCTGAAATGTTAAATAAGAATAATAAAACATATATCGCGAACAACTTGGAATTAGAACTAAAATGAACAAAATGTTTAATTTTAATGGTAACCAATAGGTCACACCATGACACGTTGTTAGATTATCTCTCACTAAAATGATCATATTTAGGGTGATGTCCTAGCACTGCATACAAATCTGACACTGATATACTACTTGGTGTCTTATTTTCATAAAATCTCGCCTTTGAATTCAGGGAGTCAGTTGATTTGCAGAATTGTCATGTAATAGATAGTCGTGTGCTTCGAGTTCATACCCCCGATCGTAGTAGTAAGGTACTTTTTCCAAACAAGACCTACAAGTGCCTAATATATGGTTTGGGAGATGAATATCAAACCACTCGGTAAATTCCCTTTTATTACCGACCCTAGTGGGAGTATCCCGGGACCCTGGTGCGTTTGTCATCTAAGGACAAATAGTGACAGTTATGTCCCTGAAACTAGTAATAATTACATTCAATTCCCAATATTACTAAAAATTACATTAAGTCCGTAAAACTATTAAAAATTACATTTGTAGTCCCTATGTTATTAAAACATTACATATCCAATTCTTAAAACCATTAAAAATTACATTCAAGTCCTTAAAAATATTAAAAATTACAAAACATTGGGTTCTTGTTTTACAAGTATAGTATTTTGCATTAAAGAAATAAACTTTTTAAAATTTTAATTATTTTTCTAAGAAATTAATATCTTATTTAATATTAAATTTTTTTATCTTATGATAATACTTTTTTTAAATTTAATATATAAAAGAATTACGGTTACAATTACAATTTAAAATTTATTTTTAGTTATTATGAACTACTCTCTCCATTCATCAATGTTTGTCATAATTTTTAAAAATAGATGTCTACAAAAGATTATTCATTTAAGATACCAAAGAACTATTTTATATTTTCTATCAATTTTATTCTTATTTAATATTCAAAAGTTTATCATCATTAAATTTATTTATTTAGTTGGGTGAGAGTAGTTTAGTAAAAATAGAAAAAATTAATTACATTTTTTTATTTCTTGTGAAAAAAATAAGTATGAAGCATGGAGAAAGTAAGAAGATCAAACTTATCATTTATTTCCTAAAGTGTCTTTCCTAATAGGTCAAAAACCCATTTTGCAACACAACACACCACACCATAATGTATACAAACAGGCCCGGCCCAGGGTATGGGCGGTCAGGGCGACCGCCCAGGGCCCCGAGCTAATCAAGGGCCCCTAATTTTCTAGATATATGTATCTATATATGTGTATGCAGTTCTGTATATAATATAGTAATATATCTAGTAGGATAATATGTAACTCTGGCTTTAGTGGTAAGAATGGTAGCTGTTTATGTTGTAGGTGTGAGTTCGAATCCCCCAAGTCACCATAATTTTTATGGGTTTCAAAATTCATTGCTTTATGGTTTATTTAGTTTAAAAATCTAATATTGCTATTACTTTTACTTTGCGATTAAACTTTTTTGTTTACAATTAAAAAGTAAAATTTTAATCTAACATTTTTCTTAACTTTATACTAAAAGTATATTACTATATTTAATAAAAAATTTATATTTTAATCTAATGTATTTATTTATGATTTTATAAAAGTTAACATAATTTTTAATCATTTTTTTATATATTTTAATCCTAATATATACAAAATTATTTCACTCAAAATTTAAGTTTTTATATATGAACTAAATAATAAATACTTTTTTATATGAATCAAAAAGATATCAGTAGATTAGAATTTATTATTTTAAAAATATTAAATTTGTTCATTATTTATAAAAAAATTATTTGATATTAGTTAAAATATTTTATATTAATATATATATATATATATATATATATATATATATATATATATATATATATATATATATATATATATATATATATATATATAATTTTAGGTTTATATTTGAATAAATTAACTCAAATTTATATTTACACTGTTTACTGGTATAAAATTGTCATATTGTGATTTATTATTATTTTTAGTTTAATTTTAATTTCACTATAATAAGAGTTGAATCTTGATTGAGCAAAGAGTAAAAAAAGATCTAATGTGGGATGGAACGTCCGCCACTCCGTCTTAGGACGCATATACAAATTTTACTTGAATTTTGTTTAGAAAAAAAGAATGTCAAAAACTAAAGGTTTGTTCCCTCAAATTCCTCACGATCTAGATTTTAGCCTAATTATTTTTCGGAGAATGCCCCGAGTCCTATTGGTTTTTCTAACTTTTCATCCCATATTAGAAATCATAGATCCGCCTTTTGTAAAGAGAGAGGAAATGAGAGTTACGATCAACATTGCCCCAGAGATGTACTATGAATATATCATATATTAAGTTTTTTTTATTTGAATGTTCATGTTATAAATGAAAAAATGATAATTTATATTTAGCTATTTTGTTCAAATTAAATAAATTAGAAATGTCGATTTCTTTGAAAATTTTGCATCTTAAAACTTTTTCTCGACTAGTCGTTCTAGGGCCCAATTTATAGTTTCGCCCAGGGCCTCTAAATTACCCGGACTGGCCCTGTATACAAATCTAAAGTATCTCAGTTAAATTCTAATTAAGCTAAAGTGATAGCTTGATATACTATCTATTAAATTCTGCACTACATATAATATATACCTCTGATCGCGTATCTTTCAACAAGTTAGAAAATGTAACGTCCTACCTGCTGTACCTATGGCATTACATTTTTAAGCTTCTTTGACCCAAAAGATAAAAACAATTATGCTTTCTCCCCTATATAATCACACCGTTCTTGGAGATGTTGAGGAACACATAGAAACATATCTCACTTAGTCATAGACCAATCCCTTAATGGCTATTTTTGAAACTTTGTTATTTATATTCTTGTTCTTAGTAGTTATTTTCTATATTTATAATGATTATTATTATATAAAAAGTATGACAAAGTGGAAAAAACGCTCGACACCAACAAACTGGCCTCTTCTTGGTATGCTTCCGGGGCTTATTCATAATACTCCTCGTGTTTTCGATTTTCTAACTAATATTCTAGACGAAAATCAAGGCACTTTTGAGTTCAAAGGACCCTGGTTCTCTGGCTCTGATATGTTAATCACTAGCGACCCTGCCAATGTCCATCACGTCCTGAGTAAAAACTTCTCCAACTACCCGAAAGGCGATGATTTCAGAGAAAAATTCGATATAATGGGAGATGGAACCATCGCTGCCGATTCTGAGATATGGGAATTTCACAGGAAAACAATCAAGTCACTAATGAATAGTGTAACTTTCTATCATTTGTTAGAGAAAACTATTTGGAGCACAGTAGAAAAATCACTTCTCCCGTTTCTTGAACATTTCAGTAAACGAGGAGCCGAGATTGATTTAGAGGACATGTTTCAAAGTTTCAATTTTGATAGCATGTCCATCTTATTACTGAATCGTGATCCAGGCAGCCTATCAATTGATTTACCACACGTACCATGTAAATCGGCATTCACTGACGCATTTGAAGCCATTTTGTACCGATACATACTACCACCTAGCATTTGGAAATTGCAGAGAATGCTTCAAATTGGAAGAGAGAGGAAGCTAACTAAAGCTTGGAATGCTTTTGATGAGTTCATATACCCTTGTGTTTCGGCAAAACAAGAAGAGCTAAGCAGATCAAATGGTTTGTCTGAGAAAAAAGGCGAGGGCTATAATTTGCAAAGTGCTTTCTTTAAAGCATACGAGGGGACTTCTAATAATTCAAAAAAATTCATGAGAGATACCTTCTTGAGTTTGCTTGTTGCTGGAATTGACACATCTTCTACAGCCTTAACTTGGCTTTTCTGGCTACTATTTAAAAATCCTTCAGCAGAGGCCAAAATAGTGGAAGAGATTCACACAAAAGTAATGAGGAATGAGAAAGAGAAGACAATGAGATTTTTTAGTGTAGAAGAGTCGCGTGAACTTGTGTATCTTCATGCTGCCTTGTGTGAAACTCTTCGTCTATTCCCATCTATTTCTGCGCAACACAAAACTTCTACCCACTCAGATGTCCTACCAACTGGTCATCGTATTGATCCGAACAAAAAAGTTGTGATATCATTCTATTCAATGGCAAGAATGGAGACTATATGGGGGAAGGACTGCTTGGAATTCAAACCTGAAAGGTGGATCACTGCACGAGGAACAATTAAACACGAATCATCGTTCAAGTTTCCGGCATTTAATGCTGGACCAAGGACATGTATAGGTAAGGAGATGGCTTTCATCCAAATGAAAATGGTTGCATCTTCCATCATTTACAATTATCATGTTCGGGTTGTGGAAGGTCATCTTGTTCTCCCTAGTCCTTCGATTGTTATTCATACTAAACATGGTCTCAAGGTCAAGCTAATTAAAAGAAGTAATGTTTCATCATAAATTTCAATATATTCTATTCTATTATGAAGATCTATATTCAGTAAAAGTTTAAGAGATGAGATTATAGGTGAACATCTCTATATGTAATGCTCTATTTCAAATTAATGTGATTCTCAGTGTAATATTCTACATACATTTTTAATGATATTTTAAATATGTTTAAATTTTAATTGTTTGGGTGACTATAACCTTTATTTGTCCAAACAACTTCATTTACAAGGGGTCACGTCTTAGCGGATTCTTTAGTGTATATCTTAAAATAATCCTATACTATTGATTACGTTCACGGAAAAATTAAAAAGCGAGTATTTCTTTTAAACATTGTCTTGTACGAAGCCCCTACTAATGATAAATTTTCGATCTTGTTAGCTTGAACTATAAGGGCGTTCATGGTCATGGTTTCCCGACCAGGCGGATTTTGCAAGAGTGGGGCGGTGCAGATTAGATTGTTGAACGTTTCGGCACAGGAAGGTTTGGCACTAAAACACGGCGGAGTGGGAAAAAAACCAAAACATGAAGAGTCATAACTTACAAATCCTTAATAGAAGTTATATTTCTAATATATATATTCACAAGGGCCCTATCAAAACATTTGCTAATTCCAGTTGCTTTGTCGATAAAAAACCTTAGCACTCAACACCCTCCCAAATGGCTCAAACGTGTTTATAAGCTCTTCATCTCCAAAATCTTAAGAGATGTGGTAAATAAATAGATTAGCACCAGCTGGACCTGTGTTCGAAGCTCAAACAAGCTCATTAAATTAAATATGATAATAATTTACCAACCTTCAATCTGATTGCCAGTCATGGGTCTATTACGAAGATAAGTTACAGGATATTGAATCTCAGGTACAGGTACTTTCAAGTTCCTTCAATTTGCTCGATTCTTGATAAAACTAAACAAATTTCATGCATAAAGATCATAAGATAACAACATTAAACAGGTGCTAATAAAGGAAATACATAGAACTTACACCTAAAGATTGTCTTGCTTCCGTATTTTTAGATGTAATTTCTGAATTTGTGGAATACAAGAGAGGGAGCTGTCATGTGGTCCGCCTGGGATTCTGAGATTTCCACAAAGACTTTGAATGCAATTAATTCCTGGCAGCAGAATATTGTATAAAGATATTATACTTATATCAGATGATTTTGAAAAATTGTAAAAAATGATGAGATTAGGTTAAATAGTTGGCCTAGTGGTTAGGCTACTCCGCAGAGACTGAAAGATCCTGGGATCAAATCTTACCGGAGTCAAAATGATTCCCGAGTCCAAAGTGGCTCTCATATGTATTCAAAAAAAAAAAAAATTATTCAATTTGTATAAAAATACAGTATAAAACCAAATTGCTCACTCCAACACGTGACCTACAAAAATCACACGGCATCTCCTTCTCCATATACGCTATTTTCAGCGCATCACTACAAGAAATAGTAGCATTAGCGGGGAAGCTATTGAGGCAACAACTAAAATGGCCTCTAATTATATTTTTAGCGGCAATATTTGTCGCTAAAGATAAAGTTAATAGAGTCAAAAACAAATAATTTGCTACTAAAGGTATCTTTAGCAACGAACTTATAGAGGCCCAAATAACGACTATTAAAGACAAAATTAAAATTTTTAGTGTTAAATTTTTTACCACTAAAAAGATACTATTTCTTGTAGTTCATCACTTTACATATAGTCATAAAATGGTCATTGTAGGATTTGTATAAAAATATAATAAAGAATTATACTTAAATCAGATAATTTTGTTGTGTATATTACCTTGTAGGTCCTTGCATTGTCATACTTTGCAATTTATACTTTCTCAATAGGTTAGTTTTATGGAAGGAAAATTCTTCCATCCAATATTGGATGATCCTACACGAATCATATAAATACACATGCCCCATGTTTTAAACTTGCAAAAGTAACTAAATTATTAATCTAATGACATGTGTCTTGTTATAATAATCAATGGTAGTGATATGAATATTGGACCATCCAATATTGGATGGAAGTCTTACCCTTTATGGAATTGTAACAGTTCATTGTCTAGAATTTAAACTGACTCGTTTACAACCATAGTATGACAATGCACATGTAAAACAACATCTGACTTCGCTCCATGAACAATTCTATGTTCCAAAAAGGTCCAGTAACAGCAAAATGTTTGACTTTGATCCCGATTAGGTGGGTAGGTTAGGGGTTTCATTGTAAATAACAGCAAAATGTTTGTATCATTTAGTCACTTGAAAAGACTATTTAATTGTGATCCAATGCAAGAAATAGTAGTATTAGCGGGGAAGCTATTGCGGCAACAACTAAAATGACCTTTAATTATATTTTTAGCGGCAATATTTGCCGCTAAAGATAAAGTTAATAGAGCAAAAACAAATAATTTGCTACTAAAGGTATCTTTAGCGAGAAACTTATAGAGGCGACAAATAACGACTATTAGCGGCAAAATTAAGATTTTTAGTGTTAAATTTTTTGCCGCTAAAGATACCATTTCTTGTAGTGATGGCTGACATAACACTATTATGGATGAACAAGATCTTGTCCGCTACAGTTTTAGCGGGATTTACAATAATATGGTTTCTTTTCTAAGTCATGAAGTACAATTTTGTTACACTCAGGGGCAGATCTACTTGAGGCCCAGGGGCTCAAGCCCCCCTAACGCAAGTGAAATTTTTGCCTGAAAAATAATTAGCCTTCTATGAACGTGTATATTATATATTCTTGCTTTAAATTGAATATAAAATGTCATAGCTTAGCAGATGCTATGCTTTGTTTTTAAGATTTAGAATAGAGGTCGTCATTTGCTTTACTTTTTTCTTAAATACACATAAAATATAAAATTATTTTTACTTTAATAGACTTAAAATAGAAAATCTTATATTTTGCATAACTATTTAATAAAATTTCATAACTATTTTTTATGATATTACTTTACTCTTATATTTTAACATTTTTAATTTTTTTTAATTTGAAATACTATATTTTAGTCATAACTTTGTCAAATTTCACCGACTTATAAGAATATTGTAATTTATTATATTAGTCTTTATTTTGAATATTAGGCTATCATTGCTTTTATACATTGCTTGATAAAATTATAATATTTACCCTTTTAAATAATTAGAATATGAATATAACATTATAAAATATTAATAAAATTTTAGTGATATTATGTAAAATAGGTGTGATAGTGTTTTTTCCACAATATAGCGTTAATGTGTTATTTTGCATCATTTTCAGGTAAATGCTAACTTCTAAGTTCATTTTGTTGAACGAACGAGAATACAATAATGTTGGATGTCCATATCTATATTTTAACATTGGTAATTATAAATTTATGTTTTTTATATTTACCTTAAAAAGAATTGAAAACGATAACTCTGAATCCCCATATATATCAAGTCCCCCCTCATTGTATATTCTGGATCCGCCCCTGGTTACACTCATAGTAATATCTTCATGTTAAAAATGGTCATTTTATCAGTGTGGTAAAAAATAGTAGGAGTAGTTGGCTGGTTATATTTTTCAACCATATTTAACATCAAATACAAAAAAAAAATCTTTTTCGGATCTGCCGGCTTGCTAACTGTTTATGATTTCTTCTCAAGGGATCCTACGGATTTCACAACCATTTGCTATATCAGAATCTACATTGCATTAGTTATGTTAAACAACTAATTGGCTATTGTGACATTTTGTGACCTTTTATCACATTTCAACTAGAAAATATTTAAAGGCCTTTTGTCTTTGGTAATTTAATTCTTATACCTAGAGATATTGACTAGAAATATCACATAACTAGTTGAGATTAGCTCACTGGCCAAATCTTGGTCATCCAATCTAGTGGTGCAAGTTCGAACCGAGTCCAAAGTGGCTCTCCTATGTAACAAAAGAAAATACAATTTATCCCTCCTCAACTTTTTTTGTAACCTCTCTCTTCATTAGAAAATATTAAAGTATTTAATACTAAAATTAAACATTTCTAAAGTTGTAGCAAACTGAAGCATAATAATTGATTCATTAATTAATTCAACATCATAAGGTTAATACACTAGAATATATTTGAAGGATTCTCTTCAAAAAAATGAATAAACTGGAGACATTTAGTAAAAATGTTGTAAATTTGTACTTATTTCAATCGAATCTCAAATCAAACCACCAAGCAAAGAACATAAAGAAAGATTGCGAAAAAGTAAAGAACACGAGATTTTTACCATGGTTCAGTCAAATTGACCTACATCCACGTTGAGCTCCAATGAGAGTTACTCAGTTACTAGAATGCCACAAGAGTTACACTGTTTTCAAATCACCTTACAATACAAACCCAAACAAATCGAATCAACCAATCTTCTAATCTAAATCTCTAACCCTATCAAAAGAATAAGGCTATCTAGTGATTAATCAAGGTGATTATCACAATTTACAAGAGATATTACACTTTAGAAGTTAATAAATCGATTACAAGAAGAAACAAAGGTTAAACTTCAAAGAACTAGGGTTTCGAGAGAGAGAGAGAGAGAGAGAGAGAGAGAGAGAGAGAGAGAGAGAGAGAGAGAGAGAGAGAGAGAGAGAGCGTATAAGCGTGAAGAGAAGGGGTTATGACTTCGGTCAACCTTCTCTTCTATTTGTATGAGACATAAGGCAACAACTAATATCAGCCGTCAGAGTAAAATGATCATCAACGAGTACAAGTCAGCCACGTCACCATAAAAGAAAGACCAGGTCAACCAAAACACTTCACACCAAAACACATACACACACACACACACACACACATATATATATATATATATATATATATTTTTCATCAAAAAATTTAAATCAAGTAAAAAAAAAAACTCATAGAGATTCTTCAAGATCTTTAAATAATAATAGAAGAACAAATTTTTGGAGGCTTTCATGATTTCGCCAGAAAAGCTCTATTCAAATGTCTTCTTCACTGGTACTGGTATCCTCACTGCTAGCATCGACAATCCGAGAAACACATCCCTAACACATGGTGAAATAGCAAGTTTTACATTCAAAGTACACCCTTCCTTCTAAATTATCTCGGCATGTGTGATAGGAGTACTTTTCATATTTAGCTTCCTTCTTAAATGTTAGAGAATGTTGGTGACACTCTATTTTCAGTTTACCCCCAACCTTCACATTAGGATACCAGTTATATCTAGGAATGCAATTTGTATGAAATATGTTGTCGCATTCACGACAATGATATAGAAACTCCTTTGGATGAATTTCTGTTTCACACTCAGTGCACATAAGTTTATTAAATTGATAATAAAATGGTGGAAGCTGTGGAGGTGGTCAGGATAACAGAGGGTAAGTGTATGCTGGGGATGAAGAGAGCATGGTAGACTCAGAGGTAATTAAGTACAATATAAATGGATAAAATAATTGCAATCTGTACAATCACAACCATAACATGAACCTTATCTTCTGTAAAATTGTAGTATTTATTTTTTACATTCACCAGGATCAAAAGATGCTCGTGATTTGAGTGCTTCAATTTATTTGATGGTTCAACAAGTGGGAGACCATTTTCCTCGGATAATTGTTTGATGAGTAGTTCAGTAAAGTTATCCACCAGCAATAATATGGTATCTGCTGGGAATTCCTCATCATTACTAGCAATACATAATTAAACATTATTAGAAGCTATGCACTACAAGAAAAGGTATCCTTAGCGGCAAAAAATTTAACACTAAAAATCTTAATTTTGCCGCTATAGCCGCTATTTATTCGTCCCTATACGTTCGTCTCTAAAGACACCTTTTGTAGCAAGTTATTTGTTTTTGCTTCTATTGACCTTATCTTTAGCGGCAAATATTGTCGCTAAAAATATAATTAGAGGTCATTTTGGTGTTGCAGGAATAAATGATATCGGTTAAAATATCATTAGAGACCATTTTTTAGTGTTGCCTTAATATATATTGTCTTTAATGATACTAATTATCGTAGTGATGGTGGTTACTTTTTTATGTTAATTTTTTTTAAATGAGGATAGAAAGAGAAAAATCTTACACATGGGCAGCTGAGTTCCTCATGCAGCTGAGATGGACAAAATATCTACAAGTAGCACAATAAAATATCCAATAATTTTGGTGTAACATTTTACTACAGATATCACAACTTAAATCATAAGATCTGTATTCATCAGGAAAAAAATAAGATAGAGTGAGAGAATGAGCGTGAGTTGGGTGATCCTTGAGTAAAGAAATTTCCAAAAGTAATCCACAAGTCTTGTGAATCCGAAATGAGTATACTGTACAATCATACAACTCATCTTCCTTTATTTTACAAGCATCACAATTAAATATAGAACTTCTTCCTTAGAGTTTGAGAGGGTGATGATCATGGCTACTGTGTTTAATTAATGTGATCTGAAGATTCCTAATAAATTAAAACATGGGCTCTAATTGAGCACACAAAATATCCACATTGGAATTACACTCGGAACAGTGATAAGTGAAGCCGTTCCAGTGCTTTCTTTCACAGACATGACAATCGAAGCTGCGACTTGCTAAAGAGTAGAAGTGAGTGTTGTGGATGCTTTGGATGCGCAAATTCAATTGGCGATTCAGCGCATAATTTGTGGAGGAAAAATTCACATTTTGAGCAATTATATGTTTTTGACCCCAACGAGACTGGTTTCATGCAACCATAACACTCAAGTACTTTTGCACTATCATCTTGATGCAGTTTCTTGAGGATAAGCCGATGCTTCCGATGACTGAAATGCTTGAATTCCATCGCAATCCGTTTCTCACTCTTTCACTCTTTTTTTCTTCTCTCAATTTTTTTCTTATATGAAACTCTCACTATTTGTTAATTAAATGTTGCAGCTCATGGATTAGAGACTAACCAACCCTTATATTATATATGGATAGAAGTGGATTATGCAACCAGGCACTTCACATGACTTGACGTTGATGAATGGGATATTAAAGCTAAAGGTATAATGTAATATTCCATAATTTTAAATTCATTATGCAACACTAAAATTTAAGTGCGATTTAGACTTTAAATATATTTTTAGGAATTTCTATAAGTTTTTGATAAAGACATTTTTGTAATATCACATACAAATATCTAGAGGTTTGTAGTTATATATAACAAAAAATATTCGGGCTGGACTTGGGGAGGAGGATGGATCTTTGGAGGAGGACATAAGGAAAAAAGAAGAAAAACGAATCAGGAAGGAAAAAAGTACGAGAATCGTAATCTTAAATTGGGTCGGCTTCTCAAATAAACCATGAAAATATTCTCAAGGTCTCATGAAAATAGGCAAGTAATTTAGGGTTGTAAGAAATTTAATTTTCAAATAAAGTTGAGATCATAAATTTTAAAGGTTTGAATGGGGTAAGTTTGAATTATCCTTTTTTTTATTTGAATTGTGAAATTTTATGATAATTAAGTTTCTATTCCAGTAAATTAACCTTATATTTTAGTAATTTTATAATATATCCTACTAATTTTGTGTATTATACATGTATCATTTATTAATTTAATAGCAACATTTATTTTGTTTAATTCTAGGATCATGAGTCTTGCGTAAATATGATTATGTTTATATAAGATCAAGTTTCTTTATACTCTGATCATTACTTAATAATTGATTGAGTAATGATATATACCATCCAAATTTATACTACCCAAATACCATCCAATGACGTGGCATGCATTGGTTGGTTATAAATTTTTAATCTATTTATTTTCTTGATTTGATTAAATATTTATTACCAACCAATTCATGCCACGTCATTGGGTGGTATGATTTTTGGGTGGTATGTATCCTTACTCTGATTGATATTTAGACCCAATAATCCTTTCTAAACCTTTTTTTTTATTTCGTTATAATTGTTCTTTCTATCTTCGATTTTGTTGTACAATCCATTTGTAGGAAAATAACTTTGTGAATCTCTGAGGTATATTTGGATATAGTAATTATAAGATGTAAATATCTACATGTCATGTGAGGCAATCAACTATCGCCGGGTGAGCGCTTGGTACTCATTTTCTGACCGGAGCTGCACGGGTTAAATGCAGTCTTTGACCGGAGCTGCACGAGTTAGATGCAATTTTTGACCGGAGCTACACGGGTTAAATTCAATTTTTGATTGGATTTGGACGTATTAAATGGAGTTACAACTTTACGACTGATTGTTGGGATTGGTTTGTTTGTGTTTTCAGGTACTCCACCTTAAATTTAGTTACATTTTTGTGTTTCAGAATGATCATTATTCAAAACATTCACATGAGTGTGGTAAGGAAATATTTTTAGCATAGAAATCTCATGAAATAAAGATGGTTCACGAGCTCTAGGGTTGGAGTTGATCGTTTGTCCAAGAGTAATTAATTCTAATAAGTTTAGTTGTATATTATTATGAAATTTTTTTGAAGATTATTGGAAGTTATTAAGACAGATGAGTTATTTTAATTTTATTTGTTGAATGGACTTAAAATTCTCATAAGTAAAAGTGGCCTTGCAAGCTTAGGAATATTACTCTTATGCTTGCGGTAGTCTTGTCATGAGATTTACTTGGAAATTCTTGGGGCGTGACATATAACATGAGGATGAGTTTTGGAATAATACATTAAACACGGTAGGGATAATCTCAATATTTCCCTTTAATGAAACAAAGTCTGACCTTACAAGTAGCTAGAAAGAAAGGAATATTATGAAAAGAAAAAATGAGCCGTCGGAGGAGACAGGAGCCACGAATGGACTTGCAGATTTCGCGTGAAGAGGAGACGCCAGATCTGCGTGTGTTGTCGCCGAGATGGGTTCAAATGACCAACGAAGAGATTGGTTCCAATGGTTAAAGAAGGTGAGATGTGGTCGAATGACGCTGGGTGACGGCTGTTTTCTCATACTTGAGCGACGCCGGCGCCAGATTCACGGCGAGTTGAACGGAGGCCAGATCTGAACGTCCAGATCTTGCGGTTTTCTTCTTTAACGATTTTCCAGCAGAAGATCTGAGGGGCGCTGTTCATGTGGCGAGACTGTGGCACTAGAAGGAGGGGAGGGGAGTGCCGGAGAAGAGACAAGCCAGAGGGGGGGTGGTGGAGGAGGGAGGCTGGTGGACGTCGTGGCTGTGCGGTAGACTGGTGGGGGCGGTGGTTGTGTAGTGAAGCGGCGTGGAGGCACGAGATCTGGCGCCGAGATCTGAGCGGAACTGGAAGGTGAACGAAAAGGTGAAGATGGTGATGGTGGTGGGCAGCAGCGGTTCTGGTGAAGCCAATGGTGGTGGAGGAGGGAGGCTGGTGGGCGTCGTGGCTGTGAACTAGAGCGGGGTCGTGGTGAAACTAATGATGGTGGAGGAGGGAGGTTGGCTCCGGCTTTTGTGGACAGCGATGAAGAGAGAAAAGGGGGTCTGTTCTTGGTCACAGAGAAGAAAGGGTGAGGAGAGAGAGACCAGTTATGATATGGAAAAAAATCTAATAGAGTTTTGATTTTTTGTTTTAGGTTTTGAGTGTATAAGAAGTAAGGGGGTATTTTGGGCTTTTATTTTGATCTAGTTAGGTTTAGTTAGCTTAGTTGGGGTAAGGATTTTGTAAGAATATTAAAAGTTGTCTGGCTCTTTAAAATAATTGTCCCAATATGTAAAGATAGCTATCTTCTAACTAATTATTCGTTTGATACTCTATTAAATTGCGCTAGCATGTGTATAATATGATCGCGCATCTTTCATAGTAAGTTAGAAAATGTAACACCCTAGCTACTGTACCTAATTATTCGCTTGATTATCTATTAAATTCCGGAGCATGTATATAATATGATCGCACATCTTTCAAGAAGTTAGAAAATGTAACGCCCTAACTGCTGTAGTTATGTCATTAGTATTATTTTAAGATTTTTTAATCAAAAATAAGATACAAATAATCATGCTTTCTCCCCCATAGAATTACACCGTTCTTGGAGAAGTTCAAAAAACACACCAAAACATATCTCACTTATCTAGTAATGCCTTAATGGCAATGTTTGAAAATTTCATATTTATATTCTTGTTCTTAGTATTTATTTTCTGTTTTTATAATACTTATCATTATATGAAAAGTAGAACAAAATGGAAAAAAAGCTCAACACCAACAAATTGGCCTCTTCTTGGAATGCTTCCGGGCATTATGCATAATATTTATAGTGGTTACGATTTCGATTTTCTAACTGATAGTCTAAAAGAAAATCGGGGCACAGTTGAAGTAAAAGGACTCTGGTTTTCTGGCTATGATGTGTTGGTCACTAGTGACCCGGCCAATGTCCATCACGTCCTGAGTAAAAACTTCTCCAACTACGTGAAAGGCTATGAATTCAGGGAAAAATTCGATATAATGGGAGAAGGAACTATCACTGCCGATTCTGAGACATGGGAATTTCACAGGAAAACAATCAAGTCAGTAATGAATAGTGTAACTTTCTATCATTTGTTAGAGAAAACTATTTGGACCATTATAGAAAAAGCACTTCTCCCGTTCCTTGAACATTTCAGTGAACGAGGAGTCGAGGTTGATTTAGAGGACATGTTTCAGCGTTTTAATTTTGATAGTATGTCCAATTTATTACTGAATCATGATCCATGTAGTCTGTCAATTGATTTACCACATGTACCATGTAAATCGGCATTAATAGATTCGCTTGAAGCCATTGCGTATCGATTCATACTGCCTTCTTGCATTTGGAAACTGCAGAGAAGGTTTCAAATTGGGAGAGAGAGGATGCTAACTAAAGCTTGGCAAGCTTTTGATGAGTTTATATACCCTCATATTTCTGCGGAACAAGAACAGCTAAGTAGATCAAATGGTTTGTCTGAGAAAGAAGGCGAGGGATATAATTTGCAAACTGCTTTCTTTAAAGCATACAAGGGGAGTTCTAATGATTCAAGAAAAAGATTGAGAGACACCTTCTTGGGTTTGCTTGTTGCTGGAATTGACACATCTTCTACCGCTTTAACTTGGCTTTTCTGGCTATTAGCTAAAAATCCTTTGATAGAGGCCAAAATAGTGGAAGAGATTCACACAAAAGTAATGTGGGAAGAAAAAGAGAAGACAATGAGATTTTTTAGTGTAGAAGAATCTTGTAAACTTATCTATCTTCACGCTGCCTTGTGTGAAACTCTTCGTCTATTCCCATCTATTTCCGTGCAACACAAAACTTCTACACACTCTGATGTCCTTCCAACTGGTCATCGTATTGATCCGAACAAAAGAATTGTGATATCATTCTATTCAATGGCAAGAATGGAGACTATATGGGGAAAGGACTGCTTGGAGTTCAAACCTGAAAGGTGGATCACCGCACAAGGATCAATTAAACATGAATCTTCATTCAAGTTTCCGGCATTTAATGCTGGACCGAGGACATGTATAGGTAAAGAGATGGCTTTCATCCAAATGAAAATGGTTGCAGCTTCCATCATATACAGTTATCATGTTCGGGTTGTGGAAGGTCATCCTGTTCTCCCTTCTCCTTCGATTGTTATTCATACTAAACATGGTCTGAAGGTCAAGCTGATAAAAAGGAGTAATGTGTCATCATAAATTTCAATATACTCTATTCAATTATGAAGATCTATATTCAGCAAAATTTAAGACATGAGAATACAAGTATTCAACAAGAAGCTTGGGTTATGAACATCTCTATATGTGATGCTCTATTTCAAATTTATTTGCTTCTCTTTGTAATTTTCTAAGTGCAATTTTAATGACATTTTTAATATGTTTAAATTTAATTGTTTGCGTGACTATAACCTTTATTTATCCAAACAACTTCTTTTACAAGGGGTCACGTCTTAGCGGATTCTATAGTTTATATTACGATAATCCTAAACTAACTATCTCGCTCTTATTGATTACATTCATGGACAAACTGAAGAGCGAGATATGTTTTTTTTGAACATTGTCTTGCACGTAGCTCCTATCACAATAACATATCCACTCTACAAATGAGACAATCGGATGGGCAGGCGATGTGTTGGCAATGACAAGACAAGGCAGGGTTGGATGACGATTTTTATATAGTATATAAGAGATCAATTTTTATTTATTTGAATTCTTTACTTCGTAATGGAAATTCAGTGTAACAGAAACGTTTGGTGACGCAGAACAATTCGAAGGTTTACCCATCAATGCAAAGTTTCGTGGGGTTGTAAAGGGTTATTATACTAAGCTTACAATACACAATATAAATTCTAATAAATCTATGTTAGAAACCAATGTGAGAGTTATTAGAATTTGGGGCTTGACATAATTTTTTTTTAAACTTATAATACGAGTTATGTTTGCACACACGTGTACGAGTTTGGGTGTGACATAATGGTATTCAGAACCCTCTACTAGTCGGTTGTGGAGTTAAGGGTTGTGCAAGACTGTTTAGTTATAATCGACTTGGTATAGATTTCTCTTTAAGTTTGTGAATATACCTTAGTATTAGTTATCGTCCTATTGTCGAGGACACGGAGTTAGAGCGCTTATGTTTCAGAATTTTTATGCATATTTAAGAGATAAGTGAGAAGTATGTCCAACTCATAAATTGCCGCTTTGTTCCTGAACATATCTGACTCTGGAGTCTCTTTCTCGAGGCTTCTCATTAATTTATGAGATGTATTATTTGTAGGTGCACACAACAGAATTTAGTTTAATGAGACTCGAAATTTTTGAGTACTGTACTCACATCGATTTAATCTATCCTTTGTTTAATAAGACTCAGAATATTTGGAGTACTGTCTTCACAAAAAATCTTCTTAATTGATTTAATCTATCTCTGGAAAGTCGTTGTGAGCCCCGCAAGGTTGTTGTTTCTTAAGGCAAACTTTGTGCGCAACACAAGGCTCTTTAGATACAACTTGCTTCCAGTATAAATATTGTGAAGTGGAAGTTACATAAGATCTTCAAATGCTTCTAAGATCACAATTTAATGCAGAATTATATTGAAAACTTTAGGGTGTAACTTGGGGTTATCAATGTATATGCACCTCAACCTGGGATTTCTGAACTTTATGCATTAAAAGTACATGCTATATACCACCATGTTCTATACCGGTAATGGTGCATTCAGCTCCATCTCACGAGCAAGAATTCTCCGGTGATGAAGATGAAGAAGATTTAGATTATTAGGTTTAAATTTATTTTTCTAGTTTCGTATTGAGTATTATAATTTTAAAATTATTATATATAATTTATTACCGATTGAAATATTTTTATATAGTCATCTTTTTATTAAATTTTATATTATATTATGAATTATTTAATTATTGGTGAATATTTCTCGATAAAATCATAACGGTGTACAAACAACTTGCTACAACAAAGTAAAAGCTCCGGTGAACAGTGAGCAACTCCAGCCTTGAAGAGCAGATAGATCCGTTGAAGACAGCAGCAAGCAACTGAGCGCAGATCTTCTTCGCTAGCTTTTGTTACTGGCTAGATTTCCTTCGCCTTTCTTCTTTGATTACCTTCCTCGCGTAGCCTTCGAGTTGTTCCTTCTCTTTGACAGAGTGAATACTCGCCGGAGAAGCACTTTTTACCAGCTTCTCAAGTGACATATCTCTTTCGTCGGAGCTTCGACAACCTCACAACTTCTCCGTTCCTTTTCTTCACGCCAATGAACAACTCGTGCTCTGTTTGTGGAGAAGATGACTCAGAGATTTCCATTTTCTATTTTTTTCCTTACACAATGATCGAGAAATGTACTTCAATTTTTTTTCTTTCTTTATCATTTTTTATTATGTAATTTGAATGTATTTTTTAATCCCTATGTAATTTTTTGCCTGCTAATAGAATTTTTTTTAACCAATTATAGATTAATGCTTATTAAAAAACTTATTTAAAAAAAATACCTAGAATAAGATATTTTATAAAAAACAGCCCCACCCCAAACTATCCCTATAATTAATACTTAAAAAAAAAAGAAAAAAAAATTAAAAGACAAAACATAACAAAAACTAATAAACACGCGCACGCGTCCATGAATTTTTTTAAATCGTCATAACTAATTCTAAAAAGATAAAAAAAAAAAAAATTAATATATTTGGATAAATCAAATTAATATTTACGTATATGATTTTTTTTTTGGAATTTTTTGAATTTTTTTGATTTTTTTTCGCAGACACGTATTTCATGTTTTGAACATGGAATTTTATATTTTATACATGAAAATCCGTGTTTGCGAAAAAAAAATCACTATTTCAAATAGTGAATTTCATGTTTTATACATAGAATTCCGTGTCTGCGAAAAAAATTTGAAAAAAAAAATTAAAAAAAAATCTTAGACGTAAATATTAATTTGTTTTTATCCAAAAATAGAAACTTTTTATTTTTCTGATTTTTCTAGAATTAGTTATGACGATTTTAAAAAATTCCACGGACACGCGTGTGTGATGAAATTAATAGTAGGTGGTGGTGGAGGTGGTGATGGTTGTGGTGGCTGTAATGGTGGTTAAATACATTGTAGTGGTGGTGGTAAAAGTATCCTATTATTTGTTTAATATTTAAAATAATTGTATTAAAAATAATATAATATATTTAATAATAAGGGTAGTAAAGGTATAAAAAATATAAAGAAGAATTTTTTTATAAATAATTGTATATTAGGCATTTTTTTATTAAATAAATAATTAAAGGTTATAAAAAAAATATTAGTCTATCCAGTGATGATGCTTTCTCAAATAACTCCTTGCTTTTTAATACTTTGGGCGTGTATTCAACTAAGAATCTTGTTGGGTTTTTTTAGACTTTGAAAGTCCAAGGATGCGATTTTTTAAAAGTCTATTCAAACTTTTAAAATCTAGATTTATTCAATCAAGACTTTTTAAATTTATTAAAATTTTGAGGTATTCAAAAGTTATTGGACTTTCCAAATTATTGGACTTTATAGGAGTTTAAGATTTAAGTATAAATAAAAAAAGTAATTTACAAATTCTTCTGCATATACAGAGATTTTATAAATTTCAAACAAAACAACGACGAAGATAAAAATTTATAAGCTATTTAATAATTATTTTAATTTCTAATTAATATATATATATATATATCAACCATAACATCATATATATGATAGGAATATCAACGAATCGTTGAAACTGATGGGCATATTGAGTGGGAAGGGATTTCTTTTTGTCTTTTTTCCCATACGAATTGAAAAGATGTGTTTTAACTTATCATGTTCTATTTTTTTTTTATCAAACATAAAAAAAAAAAAGATAATTCCCAGTTAATTACAATTCCATACTTTACATTCCTAAAAAAAAAGGAAGGAGCAAATTACTTCCTACTTATTCACAAATCATCAACTTAATTCCCAATTAAACACATTGTCATATTTACCTTCCGTTATTGCCTTTATGTGTTTTTTGTATATTTTTAATTTTAATTTTTTTTTAAAAAAAATTTTACTTTTTTTTTCCAGATTATTTATTTTTTGATTTTTTTTATTTTTTATTTTATTTTTTTGGGTATTTGCTAAAAGAGGCCCAATAAAAGTACCTAATTTTTAAATTAAGCCTACAATTATTTATTTAATAAAAAATGCCTAATGGAACAATTATTTATAAAAAACATCTCTTTTATATTTTTTATACCTTTACTACCCTTATTATTAAATATATTATTTTATTTTTAATACAATATTTATTTTTAAATATTAAACAAATAATAAGGTACCACCACCACCACCAGCACTACCACCACCAGCACTACCACTACCATGTATTTAACCACCACTACAGCCACATATAATTCCGTGTCTAAGGAAAAAATTCAAAAAATTCCAAAAAATTCAAAAATTCCAAAAAAATCATAGACGTAAATATTAATTTGATTTATTTAAATATATAAATTTTTTTACTTTTTTGTTTTTTTACAGAATTAGTTATGACGATTTAAAAAAAAATTCACGGACGCGCTCGTGTGTTTATTAGTTTTTGTTTTGTTTTTTTTTCTAATTTTTTTTAATTACTATTTGTAGGGGTATTTTGGGTTGAGGCGTTTTTTTAATAAAGAGTCTTATTCTAGGTACCTTTTTATTAATAGTTTTTTAATAGGCATTTTTTGTAGAATTGACTCTCTTTTTTCAGATTTATTTTTCGATTTTTTTTTTCAAATTTTGTTTCCGTTTTTTTTTAAATTTTTTTAAATCGAAATTCCGGGTTGTGTTGCTGTAACGCATAAATATAGATTTATGTTCCTGTAACACACAAAGTCATAAAATCGATCTAAAGGGTTCTCTTCTTTAACAATTTTTTTCTCTTTAGTAATCGCATATACCATATTTTTATTCGTTTTTAACTATCTTGATATATTATCTTTTTGTCCAACACTTTTTTGTTATTGTTGTGTGTTTATGTTTTAGGGTTTTGTGTGTTCCAGGTCACACAAAACTTGATTTTGTTTATTCCAATTCTGTGTATTTCTTGAACACACAAATCTCAGAATTGTGTAATCTTAGAACACACAAATATAAGATTTGTTTATTCATGGAACACACAAAACTCAAATTTGTGTATTCATAGAACACATAAAAATCGAATTTATGTATTCCTAGAATACACAAAACTTGATTATGTTTGGAACACACAAATCTCAGATTTGTATATTCATGGAACTCATAAAACTCAAATTTGTGTATTCATGGAACACAAATCAAATTTGTGTATCCATGTAATACAAAAAACTTGATTTTGTTTGTTTCAATTCTGTGTATTCTTAAACACACAAATCGCAGAATTGTGTATTCCTGGAACACACAAATCTCAGATTTGTGTATTTATGGAACACATAAAACTCAAATTTGTGTATTCCTGGAATACAAAAAACTTGATTTTGGTTGTTCCAATTCTGTGTGTTCCTGCAACACACAAATCTCAGAATTGTGTGTTCATGGAAGACATAAAAAAAATATTCGGAAAAAAGATTTTGGAAAAAAAATTGAAAAAAAAAATTTGAAAAAAAAGCTAATAAAAAAAATGGAAAAAAAGAATTTCAAAAAAAATAATTCAATTTTTTTGTTAAAAAAAGTTAAAAAAATAAAAATAAATAAAAATAAATAATATTATTATAATTGAAGTAATTAATTAATTGCCTATGAGTATTTTTGTAATCTTCCATTTTTTTGTGCTTAAGTAGAAATTAATTCGAAGTTGTAATTAATTGAGAATTTTTACACTCTCCGTGTAATTAATTGGGCGTTGCCCCTAAAAAGATGGTTCATTATTTTTCATAGTTAATTTTTTCTTTTCTCTTTTGTTCTGATGGCATATACGGTGAATTGAGTGTGAAGGATTTCCTTTTTTTTTTCCAATGCGAATGTGAAGAGATGAGTTTCATTGTTATTCATAATTAATTTTTTTATTTTCTGTTATGAAACTTTTTAACGTTTTCGAGTGTATATATTTTTCTATCTTAAAAATTATTTTTTACTTAATATCAAAAGGTAAAATTGGAAATATAAATTCAAAACTTGGATCGACCACCATGGTGGAGGCCACCATTCCTCATTACCGTTAGGCAACCATGATGGACGAACACCTTTTTTTGTTAAATTGTTTTAAATAGATCTATATTTTTTTAGAAGAAAATCAAAATCTATTAAAATCCATTAAAATCTTAACGTAAGAATCCGTTAAATTCTATGTAGAGTTAAAAATAATCTTATAAACTCTATATGGAATTAAAACAATCCGTAAAATTTACAAAGTCTATGAATTTAAAAAGTCCAAAAAATCCAACTAACTCCCTGTTGAATACATATCCTTTGTTATGTGTTATTGTAAGTTTTTTTAGATTACTCGGTATGTTTTACTGAATACTTTCACACATATTAAGAAATATGATAACTACATTCACAATTACAAAAATATCATTTATAAAGTGTTTTGATAATTTAAATTTATATTAAAAATATAAATATTGATATTTTAATATGGGTAGTAGTGGAAATAGTTTTAAAAAAATATTTTGAAATTCTAAATAGATAATATTTTTAGAACACCACTTACAATTTTTAATAAGTGATCATGATTTTTAAAATAGAAAGCAATATATAGATAAAACAATTCTTTAAAATTTACTAGTATAGTACTTTTGCATTAAAATATACAATTTTCATCACTTTAATTAGTTATTTGTAGAAGTTAATATCTTATTCAATATTGAATATTTTTGAAATCGTTATAATATTTTATTAAAAATTTAATATTTAAGTTACCATTTAAATATATATTTGAATAATTTTGAACTAAAATGATCAAACTTATATTTTTTTTAGCTAAAGTGTTATTTCTATAGGTCAAAAACCGAACACGTTATAATATATGGGTAAGGATCCCCCGTTATCCAAAATCATCTAAAAGTATAAATAAGTAAAATGGGGCACTTATATAGCCACACATTTTACAATATTTTTCTTTCAAAAACAATAACTTGTAGTGAATTTTAATTTTTTTTTCCTTTTTTATTTGTACGTTATTCTTTTTTGTTTTTGATGGTTGTTCTTTTAAAATTCTTTTAGACTGGGTGTTTTTTTTACATTTTTTTCCAATTTTTTTATCGTTTTACTATTTTTTGATAACTAAAAATCATTTTTTTATGTTTATTTCTCTTCTTTTTAATTCTACTTTTATTTTATATAAATAAAATTCTACAATATTTATATATTAATTTTTAAATAATTTATATTTTTAATCAAGATGTTTCGCGAATAAATTTTTGTCAGTATTGTGATATCTCGTAAATGTAATTTTATCTTTTAAAAATAAAAGTTGTGTTTACGCAGTTATGATAAAGATTGAGTTGAGATTATTACCCAACAGGTTTTGAAGACAATCATAAGTTTTCTCCAAATGAAACTAAACCATTAAAGTTAAATCAAAATAAATTTACTTAATACTTTTTCCCCATTACTCATTTTATATACAAATATATAATACAAAACAAACCCTAGAAGCTACATAAAACTATTTTAGCAGCTACTCTTATTTATCTCCTCTCTCCTGCAAAAACATATTTTCTCTCTCTTTCCCATTTTTGAATGGTCATTTTCTTCTTAATGTTGAAGAAACCCGAACTCCTAGCATGGTGAACAAGAATAGTTGGTGCTGCGAAGGCTGAGATCTCCAGCGAGGCAGCTTCCATGTTCTAGCTTGGCCATTGAAGGATCTTCTCAAGAGTTTTTGTGACCAAAAGACCTGCTCCTGATGTGGGTGGTGGCTTCTCAAACGAAGTAAAGCTCAACAATAAGCAAGTATAGTCTCGAAGATCGGAGCAAGCGAGTATATCCGTCGAAGACAACAAAAACTGAGCAGAACTTCTTCGCTAGTTTTCGTTCTTGGTAAGATTTCCTTCGCCATTAACACCTTTGAGTTGTTCCTTCTCTTTGTCGAAGTGAATCCTCACCGGAGAAGCACTTTTCAACAGCTTCTCAAGCGACGCATCTACTTCGCTGGAGCTTCGACAACTTCACAACTTATATGTCTATTGACTTCACGCCGCCGAACAACTCCATGGTTCGGAGAAGATGGATCTTGCTCTATTCGTGGAGAAGATGGATCTTGCTCTGTTCGTGGTGAAGATGACTCGGAGATTTCCATTTTCTATTATTTCCTTGCACAATGAACAAAAAATGTACTCCTATAATTTTTATTTTCTTTCTATTTCATTTTTATTATGTAATTTGTAAAAATTTGAAATGTATTTTGAATTTTATAATTTCTTATGTAATTTGTTTTGCTTGCTAATGGAATTGTTTTTTAATACCCTGTGTGTGTTATTATAAGTTTTTTAGAATACTCAATATTTTTCACTAAGAAAATATAATAATTACATTCAAGTATCTTTTATATGGTGTCTTGATATTTTAAATATGTTGTAAATATATAAATATTAATATTTTAAATAAAGTAATAGCAGAAAAAGTTTAAAAATAATAATAATATATTTTTAAAATACCACTTACCACTTTTATTAAATGATCATTACTTGTGAAATAAAAAAATACTACATAAATAAAAAAAATACTTTAAACTTTACCAGTATAGTACTTTTGCATTAAAAGAAATACACTTTTCAATACATTAATTAGTTATGTCTATATGTTGATATCTTATGTAATACTGAATATTTTTTACTTTATTATAATTTTTTCTTAAAATTTAATATCGAAGTTATCATTTAAATTTATATTTGAAGTAATTTTGAAATAAAAATATCATGCTTATTTCTTTTTAACTAAAGTGTCCTTCCCATAGGTCAAAAAGGATCTTTCGCTATCCAAATCTTTCTAAAAGTATATAAATGGCAATTTTGTTGCCACACATTTTATAATTCTTTTTGTGAAATACAATAACTTGTATTGAATTTTTAATTTTTTTTACCTTTTTTATTCATACGTTTTTTTTTTTTTAGTTTTGGATGGTTGTTCTTTTAATTTTTTTTGGATTCGGTGTTTTTTTCATCTTTTTTTTTTGAACTTTTTATCTTAAGACTATCTAAAAAGTAAGATTTTTTGTTTATTTCTTTACTTTTTAATTTTACTTTTATTTTATAAAAATAAAAATTATACAATACTTATATATTATTTTTTAAATAATTTATATTTTCAATCAAGACATTTTCCAAATGATTTTTTTAATTACTGTGATATCTCATAAATGTAATTTTATCTTTTAGAAGTAAAATTTATGGTTACGCAATTACGGTATATTTTAAGTTGAGATTTTTATCAAACGGGTTTTGAAGATACTGCCTCGAAGACCCAAACACCCCTATAGTATTAGATCTTCTCCAAAGGAGTCTAAACCATTAAAATTAAATCAAAATAAAAATACCTATAATTTTTATTCCCCCATTACTCACTATATATACAAATATATATACAACAAGCCCTAAAAGCTACATAAAATTGTTTTCGATAACTACTCTCATTTATCTCTTCTCTTGCAAAAACCTATTTCCTAACTTTTTTCCCTTTTTTTATCATCAAATCATTTTTTTCTCATTAACTTCAAATTCATATGTCTTTACAACTTTGAGATTTTAAGCATTAGGCCCAAGTATGAGAATAATACCTCAAAAGCCCATTACTACATTAAAATATTAAAACATTAAAACATAAAAATAACCCGGCCCACTAGACTAATACTATTGGACCATATTATATTTAAAACATTTAAAACATAAGAGATAAGATATTAGTCCAAATATAGTCTATCAACTAAATCCTTTATGTCATTCTTCTTGAGCTTTCTCTCTTTCAACTTCATGCTCATCATGCTGCATATTTTCGCGAGAGTTTTTTCTTCATTTAAACCTGCACCTCCATGTTCTCTATCATTTCTTACCCACCATATCACACACACACATATATATATATATATAATATGAAGTAATCATCAAGCTTACAACCAATCTCAATTCACCACAAGGCAGAGTTATGATAGTATCAGTCAAACTTTCAAATCACCTGGCTTATTGATAATTTCACATTTACTAAATACTTTGCAAATTTTTTTTTCCGAAAAAGAGCAGTCCAAGAAAATGTGTGTGTGATCTTCAATTGCAGCTTTACAGAAATTACAAAGTGGATTTATTAGGCATCCCCATTCTAGCATTCTGCTTTTAGTACTTAGCCTATCTTGAATAGCAAGCCATTAAATAAAGGAACATCTCGGAATATTTGATTTATCCCATATAAATTCGCTCCATTTTACCTCATCTGACTTATCGTTAATTTGAATCGTCATTTTCTTCAATGAGGAAGAAATTTGAGCTCCAGGCATCGTGAAGCGTTGGTGCTGCGAAGGCGGAGATCTCCAGCGAGGCAACTTCCATGTTCTGGCTTGGCCATTGAAGGATATTCTCCAGAGTTTTTGTGACCAAAAGATCTGTTGCTGATGTGGGTGGTGGCTTCTCCTGCGAGGTAAAAGCTCTGGTGAATAGTGAGCAACTCCAGCCTCGAAGATCAGAGCATGCGAGTAGATCCGTAAAAAAAACTAGCAATTGAGCAGATCTTCTTCGCTAGCTTTAGTTCTTGGCCAGATTTCCTTCGCCATTAACGCCTTCGAGACGTTCCTTCTCTTTGTTGAAGTGAATCCTTGCGGAGAAGCACTTTTCACCAGTTTCTCAAGCGACACATCTCCTTCGCTGGAGCTTCGACAACTTCACTGCTTCTCTGTCCATTATCTTCACGCCCCCGAACAACTCCATGGTACGTTCGTGAGCAATTCCAGGTTTGGAGAAGATGGACCGTGCTCTGTTCGTGGAGAAGATGACTCAGAGATTGCCATGTCCTATTTTTTTCCTTAAACAATGAACGAGAAATGTACTCCTTCAATTTTTTTTTCATTTTTTTATTATGTAAATTGAATGTTTTTTTTATTTTTTTAAATTCTTTATGTAATTTGGTTTGCCTATTAACGAAATTATTTTTGTATACTTTGTTCTGTGTTATTATAAGTTTTTTTAGAATACTCGGGATTTTTCACTAAGTACTCTGAAATTTCATTGAGCACTAAGAGAAAAACCCTGAGTACTCATGGTTTTTTTCTGAGCACTTAAAGAATCTTCTCGATACTCAGTGTTTTTTTATACGATACTCAAAGAAATTCCCCTGTTATTTAGTGATTTTTGGATACTCTGTGTTTTTTCAATACTTAGTGTTTTTTATACTAAGTTTTTTACACAACCAGGGTGCGGCGCCGGCAGTGGTCGGTGGATGTGTCCGGAGTTGAACAGTGTCAAATACTCAACAAGTTATATTTTGTTTTTTAGTGGTTTTTGGTTTATACGAGACTATTTTAGTATTTGGTCATGAATAAGGTTTGATAGTGTCATGTTTAAAGAAAAATATATTATCAACTTCCATATGTGACATAAATTTAATCTCCAAGATACCATAGGCCAATCATTCTTTTAAGTTTTTTAAATCGAACTTGTTTGATCGAAATATTTGAGTTACGAAAAAATAAGATTTTTTTTCTTCTATTTTGTCAAATATATTTCTTTGTTTTTTAACTACAAAAAATTATGAAATTAGAAGAATAGAATTCATAAAATAAAAATCTAACTAAAAATATATATTCTTTAAAGGTTAATATGTAAATAAATTATTGTATAATTTATTTTTTATAAAATAAAAATAAAATTAAAAAGAAGAAAATAAACCAAATAATCTTGTACTTGTAAAAAAACATCTTATTTTTTTAGTAAAAAGATAAAAATTGACGTGCCAAAAAGAAAATAAAAAAAATAATCAACCAATTCAACAAAAATTTAAAAAAATACCACAAGCAAAAAATAACAATAACAAAAGACGTACGTATATAAAAGGTAAAAGTTTATAAATTTAATACAAGTTATTGTATTTGAAAAAAATATACTACATCTTACTTTTAAAGAGTTTTGGATATCGGAGAATTATCCATATGTATACTAATTTAAAGTATTTCCTCCGTTTTAAAAATGACATCTACCTACTTTTTGCACATATTAAATAATATATTTGTTGTATTTATTATTATTAAAATACTTCTTATTAAATATTTTGATATTTTAATTATTTATTATAAATTTAAATTTAAATATTTTAAACAAAATAATAGTAGAAAAAAGTGAGATAAAGTGTCTTAAAATTTTAACTAGACATTACTTTTAGTAAGTGGACATTATTTTTGAGACGAAAGGAGTAAATCGATAAATTTTAATTAAGCTATAAAGTGTTAGTTTGATATACTATCTATTAAATTTTGCACTTTAATATCTATATAATAAAGCAGGATACACCTGACTTTCCCTATTAACACTGAACTTTCCCCCATTCGTCTCATAATTCCCACATTCTTCTCATTCATTCATTTATTATATACACATACACATGACTTAATATATAGACATTATTATATACGCATGAAAATAATTAATAATATATAATCCACTTAACCTTTATATAAATAAAAGTATAAGAATTCATATTATTTTTCATATAAATAAAGTTTATTCCTTTTTATTAAAATTTACAAAGTACTAAAAAATTTAAGAATTTTTTCAATATTTATTATTGAAAAGTTCAACAAGATGCAATATAAAATAAAAAAATCACTTTACATTACAATATAAAACATGTATAATTTTGAAAGAAATCATTTCAACTTTATAATATATCGATTCATCCAATAAAAATTATAGAATATTAGAAAGTCAAGATGAAATTTATAGGATAATATATATATATATATATATATATATATATATATATATATATATATATATACAGGGGCGGATCCTTAGTGGGACCAGGGGGGGCTCAAGCCCCCCCTGAACTCGTAAATTTTATGATACGTAAATGTAATTTTGTCTCGAAAAATAATTAATATTTTCTGAACGTTTATCTATAACATGCATGCTCTGAAAAACACATAAGTTATTGTGGCTTAGTGGTTTAGTATCTTTACATAGTAGCATTTAGAAAGGAAGTTAGGTGTTCGAATCTTAGCATTTGTTTTATCTTTTTTCCAAATACACAAATAATAGAAAATCATTTCGAAACTAAATTTAAACATGATTTGATTCGAAAATAAGTTCAATATAAAATAAGATTTCAACTTTATTCTTATATTTTAATTTTTAACAAAAAAAAAATTTCCAAAAACACAAATAATAGAAAATCATTTCGAAACTAAATTTAAACATGATTTGATTCGAAAATAAGTTCAATATAAAATAAGATTTCAACTTTATTCTTATATTTTAATTTTTAACAAAAAAAAATCTTATTTTTTAAAATACTAGATTAAAGTAATAAATTTGATCATTTTCATAAAACCGACTTATTAAATATTGCAATTTTTGTATACGAATACGTGTCTCTATTTTGAATTTGAGGGTAATAATACTTAGTAATTTATTATTTACATTACTTCAATATTTAATTTTTGTAGATAATGTATTCATCATATTTATTAATTAGAATATTAATATAACATATAGTATATTAATATAATACTAACGATACTATATAAATTAAGTGTAATGGTGTTGATTTGTATATTTTTTGTATAAATGCTAACTGCTAAGTTTATCAACTAAAGAGACGAGAAACATGATAGTGTTAAATTCTCATATTTGCATTTTTACACTGGTAGTTATATATTTATGTATCATATTTTTACCTTAAAAATTTTAAAAAAAAATTAACTCTGAACTCCTATATATTTCAAGCCCCCCCTCAATTTAGTGTCTGGATCCGCCACTGTATATATATATATATATATATATATATATATATATATATATAGGGGCAACGCCCAATTAATTACGCGGAGAAGGTAAGTATTCCCTATTAATTACAACTTCAACTTAATTCCCAATTAAGCACAAAATATTATCCAATTACCAAAATATCCTTCTACCTATTATTAATTACTTTAATTATATATTTTATTAATTATAGTTTAATATTTATTTATTTTTTTCAGATTTTTTTTTTTAATATTTTTTTTTCGAAATATTTTTTTTTCAAAAAATATTTTTTTTTCGAAAAATATTTTTTTTTCAAAAAATATTTTTTTTTCGAAAAATATTTTTTTTTTTCGGAAAATTTTTTTTTTTCGGAAATTTTTTTTTCGAATTTTTTTTTTGTCGATTTTTTCCCCCGGAATTTTTTTTCCATGATAATTGTGTGTTAAAGTAACACAAAATCATATGTGTTGTGTGTTGCATGAACACCCAATATGTATAATATTGAGTTGCTTAAACACACATAAATAACAAATTGTGTGATACATGAACACAAAATCAGACAGACAGAATATTTGTACACAAAGTATAGAATAATGTATATGTAGGCTGATTATGTGTTCATGCAACACGCAATTGCTGAAAGTATGTGTTACAGTAACACACAACAGTATGGGTTTTGTGTTGGTAAGACACACAATGCGTTTATCATTTAAAGTATAGAATAATGTATATGTAGGCTGATTATGTGTTCATGCAACACGCAATTGCTGAAAGTATGTGTTACAGTAACACACAACAGTATGGGTTTTGTGTTGGTAAGACACACAATGCGTTTATCATTTACAGTTTTGCGTTGCTTAAACACACACAAATAACAATTGTGTGTTGCAGGAACACAGAATAAGATATACAGAATATTTGTACACATTAATAGATAATAGTGTACAGATAGTCTGAACATCTGATTGTGTGTTAATGTAACACACAATCGCTTGATGTATGAGTTACCGTAACACAAAACAGTATGGACTTGTGTGTTAATGAAAAAATCTTCGAAAATATTTTTCGAAAAAAAAAAAAAAATCGAAAAAAAAAAAAAAAAATTTCGAAAAAAAAAATTTCAAAAAAAAAAATTTCAAAAAAAAAAAATTTCGAAAAAAAAAATTCCAAAAAAAAAAAAAAAAATTTGGAAAAAAAAAATTTCGAAAAAAAAAAATTCAAAAAAAAAAAATTTTTTCGGAAAAAAAAAATTAAAAAAAAAATATTTAAAAAAATGAAAAAATAAATTCAGATATTAAATATATAAATATATAATGAAATAAAAAAACATATAAGGGCAATAATGGAAGGTAAATATGACCATGTGCTTATTTGAGAATTAAGTTGAAAATTTGTGAGTAAGTAGGAAGTAATTTCCTCCTTCCTTTTTTTTGAGAATGAAAAGTGAGGAAGTGTAATTAATTGGGAATTATCTCATATATATATATATATATATATATATATATATATATATATATATGTCTATCATATAAAAATTTAGAATTAATAATTAAAATTATCTGATAATTGACCATTAACCTTCATTATTCATTATATCTCTATGTCTATATAATAAAATACTTTTTTAAACGGGTTGGACCCTCAACAAAAAAGACGAGCATGATCGTCCTTGGTCCCTTAATTTATTTCTTTACATTAATTGCATCAATTTTTTTCTAATAAAAAATTAATTGTCCCTTATCCCACTCCATTAGACAGCTAAAAGTTCTGTATTTGATCCACGCTGACCACAAACCTCTAACCTTAACCCAAATTCTTAACCGTAACCTAAACCTTAACTTTAACCTTAACGTCAAACTCAACCTCAACCTCAACCTTTGAATTAAACTTAACATCAACCTCTAACTTAAATTTAACTTTAACATTAACCTTAAACTTAACCTTAACCTTCTCCTTAACCCTATCCCTGGCCCTAACCCTCGACCTAGTCTTAGCCTTAGCGTTAGCCTTAATTAGTCGTAGTCTTAGCCTTAGCCTTGGCCTTACCCTTAGCCTCAGCCTTACCCTTACCCTTAGCCTTAGCCTAAGTCATAGCCTTAGCCTTAGCATTATCCATAGTCTTAGCCTTAGCCTTAGTCTTAGCCTTAGCCTTAGCCTCAGCCTTAACCTTAGCCTTAGCCTTAGCCTTAAACTTATCCCTAGCCTTAGTCGTAGCCTTAGTCTTAGACTTAACCATAAACTTAAAATTAATCTTAAACTTAACCCTTAACCTTAACCTCAACCTCAACTTTTTAACTAATAACCTTAACCATATTCTCAACCCTAACCTAACATTAACGTTAAACTTAAACTTAAACTTAAACATAAACTTCAACTTACACTTGAACTTAAACATAAACTTAAACTCAACCTTATTGTTAACGTCAACCTTACCCTCACCCTTACCCTTAACCTTAACAATAATATTAACCTCAACTTTAACCTTAAACTTAACCATAACCTTAGATATTACACATTAAACCTACACCTTAAACTTTAAACCGTAAACCTTAATCTTTACCTTAGTTTCAACCTTAACTTTAAACTTAAACCTTAAAGATTTACCTTAAAATTAACCTTAACCTTAAACCTTAAACCTTGAACCTCAAACCTTAACCTTAAACTTAACCTTAAATCTTAAACCTTAAATTTAACTTTCACCTTCACCTTCATTTTTACATTTTTAAACTATATCTTAACCTTAAAGTTAAAACTTAACTTTAACCTTAATCATAAAATTAATCTTAAAATGAACCATGAACCTTAAACCTTAAAGCTTAAACCTTAAACCTAAACCTCAACCTTAACTTTAACCATAATTTTAATATTTAACGTTAAACCTTATAACTTAAACCTTAAACCTTAAACCTTAAATATTAAAACTTAACCTTAACCTTAAATCTTAAATCTTAACCTTAACCTTAAACAATAACTATAACCTTCACCTTCACCTTCATCTTAGCTTTTATAACCACTATCTTAACCTTAAAGTTAAAACTTAACCTTAACATAAATGTTAAAACTTAAATTTGACCTTGAACCTTAAACCTTAAACCTAAACCTTAACCTTAACTTTAACCACAACCTTAACCTTAACATTTAGACTTAAACACTACCTTAAATTTTACCTTTAACCTTAACCTTTATCTTAACCTTAACCAAATAAATATTTATTGCATTAATATTCGACCTTAAACCTTAACCTTGAACCTTAAAATTTACATCTTAAACCTTAACTCTAACCATAACGTAACCTTATATTAACCTTGACCTAAACCTTAACCTTAACCTTAACCCTTAACCTTGATCTTAACAATAACCTTAACCTTATTCTTAAACTTAACCTTAACCTTAATCTTAACCTTGACTTTCACCCATCAAATCTGGGTTCGATTCCCGTCAATGGAAAAAAAAATTGAATGTTTTCAGACACGGATTTTACCTAGTACAATATATATATGATCGCGTATTTTTCAATAAGTTAGAGAATGTAACACCCTAGCTGCTGTACCTATAGCATTACATTTTAAGCTTCTTTGACCAAAAATAAGATAAAAATAATTATGCTTTCTCCCCTATATAAACACACCGTTCTTGGAGAAGGTGAAAAACACATAGAAACATATCTCACTTCGTCATAGACCAATCCAATGGCTATGTTTGAAGCTTTGTTATTTGTATTCTTGTTCTTAGTAGTTATTTTTTATGTTTATAATGATTATTATTATATGAAAAGTATAACGAAATGGAAAAAAAGCTCGACACCAACAAACTGGCCTCTTCTTGGTATGTTTCCGGGGCTTATTCACAATACTCCTCGTGTTTTCGATTTTCTAACTAATATTCTAGAAGAAAATAGAGGCACCTTTGAGTTCAAAGGACCCTGGTTTTCTGGCTTTGATATGATAGTCACTAGCGACCCCGCCAATGTCCATCACATCCTGAGTAAAAACTTCTCCAACTACCCGAAAGGCGATGAATTCAGAGAAAAATTTGATGTAATGGGAGAAGGAACCATCAGTGCTGATTCTGAGATATGGGAATTTCACAGGAAAATAATCATGTCACTAATGAATAGTGTAACTTTCTATCAATTGTTAGAGAAAACTATTTGGACCATGGTAGAAAAAGCACTTCTCCCGTTCCTTGAACATTTCAGCCAACGAGGAGTCGAGGTTGATTTAGAGGACATGTTTCAACGTTTCAATTTTGATAGTATGTCCAATTTAATACTGGATCATGATCCATGCAGTCTGTCAATTGATTTACCACATGTACCATGTAAATCGGCACTAAGTGATTCGCTTGAAGCCATTTTGTATCGATACATACTGCCATCTTGCATTTGGAAATTGCAGAGAAGGCTTCAAATTGGGAGAGAGAGGATGATAACTAAATCTTGGCAGGCTTTTGATGAGTTTATTTACCCTCATATTTCTGCAAAACAAGAACAGCTAAGTAGATCAAATGGTTTGTCTGAGAAAGAAGGCGAGGGATATAATTTGCAAAGTGCTTTCTTTAAAGCATACGAGGGGACTTCTAATAATTCAAAAAAAAATTTGAGGGACACCTTCTTGGGTTTTCTTGTAGCTGGAGTTTCCACATCTTCTACCGCTTTAACTTGGCTTTTCTGGCTACTAGCTAAAAATCCTTCAGCAGAGGCCAAAATAATGGAAGAGATTCACACAAAAGTAATGTGGGAAGAAAAAGAGAAGACAATGAGATTTTTCACTGTAGAAGAATCGTGTGAGCTTGTGTATCTTCATGCTGCCTTGTGTGAAACTCTTCGTCTATTTCCATCTATTTCTGTGCAACACAAAATTTCTACCCACTCAGATGTCCTTCCAACTGGTCATCGTATTGATCCGAACCAAAATATTGTGATCTCCTTCTGTTCAATGGGAAGAATGGACACCATATGGGGGAATGACTGCTTGGAGTTCAAACCTGAAAGGTGGATCACCGCACGAGGAACAATTAAACACGAACCGTCGTTCAAGTTTCCGGCATTTAATGCTGGACCAAGGACATGTGTAGGTAAGAAGATGGCTTTCATCCAAATGAAAATGGTTGCAGCTTCCATCATTTACAATTATCATATTCAGGTTGTGGAAGGTCATCCTGTTATCCCTTCTCCTTCGACTATTATTCATACTAAACATGGTCTGAAGGTCAAGCTGATAAAAAGGAGTAATGTGTCATCATGAATTTCAATATATTCAATTCTATTATAATGATCTATATTCAGGAAAAAATAAGTGTTGAGAATACAAGTATTTAATAAGTAGCTTAAGATATGAACATCTCGATATGTAATGCTCTATTTCAAATTTATGTGACTCTCTGTGTAATTTTCTACGTACAATTTTAATGATATTTTAAATATGTTTAAAGTTTAATTGTTTGTTCACGTCTTAGCGGATTCTCTAGCATATATCTTACGATAATCCTACATTAATTATCTCGCTCTTACTGATTATGTTCACGGGACAAACTGAAGTGCGAGATATATTTCTTTTAAATATTGTCCTGTATGAAATCCCTATCAGTGATGAATCTAGAAACCAAATAAAAAGCATGCTTGAACTATAAGGGGGTTCATGGTCATGGAGCCCAACCAGGCGAATTTTGGAGCGCCTCGGTGCCAGAAGGATTGGCATTAAAAAGATGGCCGAGTGTGAAAAACCAAAATATGAATCCATATCCACTCTACAATTAGCATAATCGAAAATGAGACAATTCGAATGGGCAGGCGATGTGCTGGCAGAAAAAAAAACAAGTCAGGGTTGGATGATGATTTTTATATAGGATATAAGAGATCAATTTTTATTTATTCGATTTTTCTTTTTCTTTACTTCGATAATGGAAATTCAGTGTAACAGAAATTTAACAAGGAAAAGAGTATAGAGAGTAAATTAAAATCAATCAACCATCATCATAATTATCAATTATCATCATACGTAAGTTCATACTCTTCTATACCGCAGGGTGTTGATGACGTAGCGGAACCATAAACGTTTGGTGTAGCAGAACGCAGAACGTTTGGAAGGATTACGCATCAACGCTGAGTTTCACGAGGTTGTGATGGGTAGTTATACTAAGCTTAGAATACACAATATAAATTTAATAAATCTATATTAGAAACCAATGTGAAACTTATCAGAATTTGGGGCTTGACATGATATCTTTTTTTAAACTGATGATACGAGTCACGTTTGCACACACGTCTATGAGTTTGGGCGTGACATAATGGTATTCAGGACAGGACCCGGTACTAGTCGGATGTAGGAGTTAAGTGTTGTGCAAGACTGTTTATTTATAATTGACTTGGTATCAATTTCTCTTTGAGTTTATGAATATACCTTGTTATTAGTTATCGTCCTATTCTCAAGGACAAGAAGTTAGAGCGCTTATGTTTCAGAAACTTTATGTTATCAACTACTTGGTCCAATTCATAAATTGCCGTTTTCTTTTGTTACATGGTTGATTCGGGCTAGCTTGGGCGCACCCGGCTAATCCCATAAAGATATACACTACTCCCGCATTTGCCTCTCGCGACTAACTTTCTATCGACTACGCGCTGTAGTCGCTAAAGACCAGAGCCTTTAGCGACTACATCTATTTAATGACTACAAGTAATGTTTCTCGACTACAACGTAGTCGTTAGTAAGTTTCGTGTTTAACGACTACCAGAAGTAGTCGTTAATATGTATGACGTAGTCGCGAGTGATTTTTGTTATTTTTAATTAATTTCCCACCGCCATTAAGTAGTCGCTAGATATTAGAGTATGTAACGACTACTTTGTGTAGTCGTTAGTAGTCCTTTCTAACGACTACTTTTTATTCTTTAGCGACTACTCGTGTAGTCGCGAATAGTGGTAGCGTGTTTTCCAACAGTAACTTGCCAATTGCTTTACTCAATACACCATTATTATATAATTTCTCTTTCTTTCTCTCAAAACTCTCCCAATTTTTTTCCACAATTAATCATTAAAAATTATTTTAACACTTGGAAAAGTTGTCCGGGTCAATCATCACGTGGGACCGCCTCAATTATCAATTTTTCTTTCCAAATTTGCCCAAAAGTAGGTATTTTTTGTTCCATAAAACTCTTTCAAATTTCTTTTACTTTCATTCAATTGTGTAGTAAATGTTAAATAGTATCACTTATTAGGTATTTCAACACGTGGACAAACTTTCCCGGGTCAAACATCAACGTGGGACCGCCTCAATCATCAATTTTTCCTTCCAAATTTGTCCAAAAGTATGTATTTTTATTCCATAAAACTCTTTCAAATTTCTCTTACTTTCATGCAATTATGTAGTAAATGGTAAATAGTATCAATTATTAGGTATTTCAACACGTGGACAAGCTTTCCCGGGTCAAACATCAACGTGGGACCGCCTCAATTATCAATTTTTCCTTCCAAATTTGCCCAAAAGTATGTGTCTTTTTCATCCTTTCCTTATTTGATTACAATTGTATAGTTAATGCTAAATATATAATATCACTATGTATATATCTCTAATCATTTTTTAATTTTATTTGAATTATAAATATTATATTAAGTATATATTAAGTATATATATATATATATATATATATATATATATATATATACATGCATATATATATATATATATTTATATTTGTATGATATATTATTGTATGATGCTATATTTTGTATGCTTTTAATTTTTTATTTAGGTATTTATTTTGTGATGTTATATATTGTATGCTTTTAATTTTATATTTATGCATTTATTTGGTGATGTAATATTTTGTGTGCTTTTAATTTTATATTTATTTATTTAATCGGTGATGTAATAATTTTTTTCATTTTATGTTTATTTAATTAATCGGTGATGTAATAATTTATTTTTTATTTTTTATTCATTTATGTAATCAGTGATGTAATAATTTTTTCTCGTTTTATTTTTATTTATTTATTTGGTGATGTAATAATTTTTTTTCATTTTATTTATGTCGTATTCTTTCATATTGTAATAGTTGACTATGGCTTCGGGTATTGATAAGAGTTGGATTGGTACCGCTCATAAAGCTTCGCGTGAATTTATTAAGGGGATAGAAGCATTCCTTGCTTTTGCTGAAAAGAATAAACCTCCTGGTGAAGAAACAATTTTTTGTCCGTGTAATGAGTGTTCGAATTATCGTCGGTATACGGTGGGTCAAAGTTAGGTCACATCTGTTACCGCATGGGTTTTTGGAGACGTATGATATTTGGACAAAGCATGGTGAGCCCGAGGATATTCCCGAGACTCATATGAAGAAAATGAAATGTTGGATGTATACGATGATTTGGGACCTAATTACGAGGTTGGTGGTCATTCCGGTGACACCGAGATGACAGACTCGAACAGTACAGCCCGTGGCAAATTCGAAATGATGTTTTCCGATTTAGAGACCGAGTTATACCCTGGTTGTGATGTCACGAGTTCATTTAATTTCATTGCGAAGCTAATGCACGTGAAGGTGAGGAACAAGTGGTCTAACACGTCTTTCACCGAGTTGCTTGATCTTTTGTGCCGTGTGTTGCCCAAACCTCATACGTTGCCCGATTCATACGAGGCATGCAACAAAAAGTTAAAAAATTTAGGTATGGGTTACGATACCATCGATGTTTGCGTGAACGATTGTGCTTTGTTTTACAAGGAGAATGCCTCCCTCGAAAAGTGTCCAGTATGTAATGAATCTAGATGGGACCCGAAGAAAGGTATGAAAGTAGCGCATAAGAAACTCAGATATTTCCCGATTGCCCCTAGGCTGCAGCGACTTTATGCTTCGAGACACACTGCCGAAAATATGATCTAGCACCAAACAGGGAAGAATACAGATCCAGATTTGTTGCGTCATCCGGTTGACGGAGATAGTTGGAAGAGATTTGTTCAGTTACATCCCGAGTTTGCCAGTGAACCTCGGAACGTCTTCTTGGGTTTGGGTATCGATGGCTTTTGCCCATTCTCTATGCAGAACAACTCGTACATCATGTGGCCGGTTATATTGACCGTCTATAACTTACCACCGTGGGAGTGTATGAAGGAGACGACATTCCAGCTTTGTTTGTTGATTCCGGGACCCCGTTTACCCGGCAAGGACATGGACGTCTTTCTTCGTCCTGTTATAGATGAGTTGGACGAGTTGTGGGGTAAGGGTATTATTACTTATGATGCCCACAAGAAGGAAGAGTTTACTATGAAGGTTTATTTGTTGTCTACGACTAACGATTTTCCCGCTAGGTCATACACCTCGGGATGGTCGGGTCAAGGTTACAAAGCTTGTCCAGAATGCATGGATTCTACTCCGTCACTGAGCGTGAAGAAAGGGGTTGCTTACTTCGACCATAGACGTTGGTTACCAATCAACCATCGTTTTAGAAACGAAAATGTTTTGTACAAGAAACCCGATGATAGGCGCCCACCGAAGAAATATAAACCTGCCGATATTCAGAGACAGTTAGATGGCCTTCCCATTGTGCTTACCGGGAAACACAAGGATTTTGGGGGAAAGATTGTGAGACAGACTGGTCCTCGTGTATTCAATTGGAAGAAAAAGAGTATCTTTTATCGTTTACCTTATTGGTCCGAAAACTTGTTGAAACATAACATTGATGTCATGCATTGCGAGAAAAACGTGTGTGATGCTCTTCTCGGCACAGTAATAGGTCTTGATGGGAAACTTAACAAAGACAACGTGAAAGCAAGAATTGATCTCAAGGAAATGAATATCAGGCCAGATTTGTGGTTGAAAGATAGAAATGGTAAACAAGTAATGCCTCGAGTTGTGTGTAATAAAAATCTGAGTAGGAAAGAGTTAGAAAAGGGGAAGAATAAAGTGGTTGAAGTTATGTGTAGATTGGAGATGATTTTACCTCCCGCGTTTTTCGATATAATGATCCACTTGGTCATTCATTTATACGACGAGGCTTTGTTAGGGGGACCGGTTCAGATGCGTTGGATGTACCCGTTTGAGCGGTATCTAAAGAAATTAAAGGAGTACATACGAAACCCGGCTAGGCCGGAGGGTTCAATCGCCGAGGGATACGTTGTAGAGGAGACTTTGACATTCATATCGCGTTACCTTAAAGAAGAAAAAACAAAGTTTAATGATCCGGGTAGATATACCGATATCGAAGCTCAACCTAAAGATTTGTCCGTATTTAAGAGCCAATGTATTCCTATAGGTAAAAAAGAGTATGGTAATTTGGAATATAACGAGAAGGATTAAATCGACTGGTATATCCTACTTAATTGCGATGAAATCCAACATTTGATGACGTAAGGTTTCAATTTATTTATTAAATGTTTATTCAATTTATTTATTAACTGTTTATTCATTATTGATCGTCAAATGTGCAGAGAACACAAAGCCACGTTATCGGGTTCCCCCGCCGAAAAAGATAGGAAACATCGGCAAAATTTCCGAGACTGGTTTCTGCATAAGGTATACATCCATTCAAATACAAAAATAATATTCCATTTTAGGAAACATTGTTATAATTGTTTATGCTTGTAGGTTTATGAAATGGAAAAAGAAGGTGATGCATTCGCTACAAGTGAGATGATTGCATTGGCTAGTAAGTCTCATGGTGCAGTTTATAAGTACGATTCATGTGTTGTGAATGGTGTTAAATGGGTCACTAAAGAAAAGGGTGAAACAAGGGTGACACAAGATTACGGGGTATCCGCCATCTACGATGGAAAACCGTTTTATGGTGAATTGGTCAAGGTTATAGAGGTCACATATGACGATGACTATTCTGTTGTGCTATTCAAATGTAATTGGTATAACACGAGTAAACCGAGAGAAGAGAATGGGGTAACTCTTATCAACACGTCTAATTTTTTTTGGGAATCAGAGCCGTACATCTTAGCTACTCAAGCAAAAAAAGTTTTTTACATAGACGAGATTAATTTAAGGAAATCACAAAAAGGGTGGAAAGTAGTATGGGAACTCAATGATAGACATGGATTGAGTCCTGAGTTATGGGGTGCAGAATCAATGCCCACTGGAGACGCGAGTGTCACTATCCCTTTAGTGAACACCGAGACGATTTCCGATCCGGTGAACTTGGCATCCACCGAGGAGATCGAGATTGACCCTGCTCATTTTTTTGTTGCTTTGGATTTTGATATGGTTGTTGATGAAAACGAGGAAATTGAAGATGACACCTTAGATGAATACGGTGATGAGGAAGAACCTATTGAGGTTGATAGCGATGACGAACCTATAGTTGTTAGTGGATATGATTCTGAGTAGGAGTTTTTTTTTTATTTGGGTTTATTTGTATTAAAACATTTTATTGACTTCAATTTTTTATATTTGAGGTGAATTTTCTAAACAATCAACTTTGACTCTAAACACTCAACTTTGACTCTAAACATCCAACTTTGACTCTAAACACTCAACTTTGACTCTAAACACTCAACTTTGACTCTAAACAATCAACTTTGACTCTAAACACCCAACTTTGACTCTAAACACCCAACTTTGACTCTAAACACTCAACTTTGACTCTAAACACTCAACTTTGACTCTAAACACTCAACTTTGACTCTAAACACTCAACTTTGACTATAAACACTCAACTTTGACTATAAACACTCAACTTTGACTATAAACAATCAACTTTGACTCTAAACAATCAACTTTGACTCTAAACAATCAACTTTGACTCTAAACAATCAACTTTGACTCTAAACAATCAACTTTGACTATAAACACTCAACTTTGACTCTAAACACCCAACTTTGACTCTAAACACTCAACTTTGACTCTAAACACCCAACTTTGACTCTAAACAATCAACTTTGACTATAAACACTCAACTTTAACTATAAACACTCAACTTTGACTCTAAACAATCAACTTTGACTCTAAACAATCAACTTTGACTATAAACACTCAACTTTGACTCTAAACACCCAACTTTGACTCTAAACACTCAACTTTGACTCTAAACAACCAACTTTGACTCTAAACACTCAACTTTGACTCTAAACAATCAACTTTGACTCTAAACACCCAACTTTGACTCTAAACACCCAACTTTAACTCTAAACACTCAACTTTGACTCTAAACAATCAACTTTGACTATAAACACCCAACTTTGACTCTAAACACCCAACTTTGACTCTAAACACTCAACTTTGACTCTAAACAATCAACTTTGACTATAAACACCCAAATAGAATTTATCGAGATTGTGGAATTGAATTTAATTTAAATGATTATTTGAAAGTGAATTAAAATATTGGGTAATTGTAAGTGGATTTATGTATATTTTAAAAAAAAAAAGTTTTAGCGACTACTATACACCTCTAGCGACTAGTTCATGTTCATGAACTAGTCGCTAATAACCATAAGCCACTAGGGACTACTTTGTAGTTGCGAATTATCGAATTAATTCCCAATACTCGATGGCGGTCCATTTTCCCGCCCACGAAAGGACACGCGTTTTAGTTTTACGTCTAGCGACTACATTGTAGTCGCTAAAGACTAGTTGACGTGGTCAAAGTCAAGACACGTGTAAGTAACCTCTTATCTAGCGACTACAAAAAGTAGTCGCTAGAAAAAAACCCTATATCTAAACCGAGAGCTCATTTCTTCACTCTCATTCCTTCTACAAAATTTCTAAAAAACGAGAGCTCATTCCATTCCATTTTCAGCCACTCCAAGGGGCGATTCTAGCATCATATCTTCAACAAAGGTAAACAAATCCAACCCCTAATCTCATTCTATTCTCTTTTCAATCTTATATTAAGCTTTTTTCCTCCATTTTTACATTTCTAATTAACTTTTTTTTGTTTGTGTTTTATTCCGAATCAATATGGCATGGATTCAACACCAAATCAGCTCCAATTTCATCCAAAAAGGTTAGTATTCCAACCAATTTTTGATTTTTAATTTTCATGTCAAGTTTTTTTTGATTTTTTTCTTTGATGATTACATGTTATTTTTAATTCCGAATATAGTAGGGTGTAATTATATTGTTGTATGAATTTTTTAAACCAAAAATTGATGTTAAATGCCTTAAAAATATAGTTTGTGAAATCTAATTAAATTTTTTTCCATTTTTTGGTGTTTGATAGTTAATTCCGAGAATGATTAGTGTTAATAGGGTTTGGTTTTTGTTAATTTAAACATGTAATTCATGGCTTTTGATTGAAAATTAAGTATGATGATTTTTTGGGAATTTTTTAATCTTTGTTATGTTTTTTAGAAAATGTTAGATTAATCTTTGTTATGTTTTTTAGAAAATGTTAGATTAATCTTTGTTATGTGTTAAAAAATATATAGGGACCTTTATGCAATTTAAATAAATATATAAGGACCTTTATGCAATTTTATAATAATGAATAGGGACTTTCATGAAATTTTAGAAAAATAAATTTGGACTTTTATACAATTTAAAAAAAATAAAAGGACTTTTATGCAATTTTTAAAAAAATGAAGGGACTTTTATGCAATTTTTAAAAAAATATAGGGACCTTTTATGCAAATTTATAAAAAAATATAGGGACTTTTATGCAATTTAAGAAACAAATATTTATTTGAGATAATTCCCAATTAATTACACTTCCTCACTTTTCATTCTCAAAAAAAAGGAAGGAGGAAATTACTTCCTACTTACTCACAAATTTTCAACTTAATTCTCAAATAAGCACATGGTCATATTTACCTTCCATTATTGCCCTTATATGTTTTTTTATTTCATTATATATTTATATATTTAATATCTGAATTTATTTTTTCATTTTTTTAAATATTTTTTTTTTAATTTTTTTTTTGAATTTTTTTTTTTTTCGAAATTTTTTTTTTCCAAATTTTTTTTTTTTTTTTTGGAATTTTTTTTTTTCGAAATTTTTTTTTTTTTTGAAATTTTTTTTTTCGAAAAATATTTTTTTTTTTTTTTCGAAAAATATTTTCGAAGATTTTTTCATTAACACACAAGTCCATACTGTTTTGTGTTACGGTAACTCATACATCAAGCGATTGTGTGTTACATTAACACACAATCAGCTGTTCAGACTATCTGTACACTATTATCTATTAATGTGTACAAATATTCTGTATATCTTATTCTGTGTTCCTGCAACACACAATTGTTATTTGTGTGTGTTTAAGCAACGCAAAACTGTAAATGATAAACGCATTGTGTGTCTTACCAACACAAAACCCATACTGTTGTGTGTTACTGTAACACATACTTTCAGCAATTGCGTGTTGCATGAACACATAATCAGCCTACATATACATTATTCTATACTTTAAATGATAAACGCATTGTGTGTCTTACCAACACAAAACCCATACTGTTGTGTGTTACTGTAACACATACTTTCAGCAATTGCGTGTTGCATGAACACATAATCAGCCTACATATACATTATTCTATACTTTGTGTACAAATATTCTGTCTGTCTGATTTTGTGTTCATGTATCACACAATTTGTTATTTATGTCTGTTTAAGCAACTCAATATTATACATATTGGGTGTTCATGCAACACACAACACATATGATTTTGTGTTACTTTAACACACAATTATCATGGAAAAAAAATTCCGGGGGAAAAAATCGACAAAAAAAAAATTCGAAAAAAAAATTTCCGAAAAAAAAAAAAATTCCGAAAAAAAAAATATTTTTCGAAAAAAAAAATATTTTTCGAAAAAAAAATATTTTTTGAAAAAAAAAAAAATTTCGAAAAAAAAATATTTTTCGAAAAAAAAATATTTTTTGAAAAAAAAATATTTCGAAAAAAAAATATTTAAAAAAAAAATCTGAAAAAAATAAATAAATATTAAACTATAATTAATAAAATATATAATTAAAGTAATTAATAATAGGTAGAAGGATATTTTGGTAATTGGATAATATTTTGTGCTTAATTGGGAATTAAGTTGAAGTTGTAATTAATAGGGAATACTTACCTTCTCCGCGTAATTAATTGGGCGTTGCCCCTATTTATTTTACTATTTAATAATAGATTTTTAAATATTACAAAATAATTATAATTTATTTTATTTTATGACTAATATAAATATTTTTGTATAATACAGATTGTACGTGTGCTATGTGCTATATATTGGATGTTAAAGATTCCCGATGATTTATTTACTTTTTTAATTTATTTAATTTATTTGATTTATGATTGTAATAATTTATTTAATTTTATTTTCATGTTTTTATTTTTGGTGATGTAATAATTTAGTATTTTTTATGTTATTTTTTATTCTGTATTTTAATTTACCTATAAAATGCTAGATGGCCGATGTCATGTCTCGACAGCACGGAGGGGCTGGTGGGGGAGGGACCCAAACGAGAATCCGAACCGAAACCTAGCCGACTGTGCAAACCAGCCCGGTAAATAAACAAATTCAACTCAATACTTGCTTAAAAAATAAAGTCACTACTAATTAATTTAATGTTAAAACAGATCCCCTGCACGGAAAACAAGGGGTGGAGGTGCCCTAAAAACTGCGATGAGGGCACTAAAAGCTGTTGGGTGGCCTTTGCCGGTCAACTTTTGTATATTAGACGATACATGGAGTCCATCAGGCAAGTACGGGCACCACGTTGCGCAAGTGATTGGGATTGCAGTACGAGAGAGGATTCCTCCCTATCACCCGGCTTGGAAAAAAGTGCCGGACGCGGACAAAAACGCCGTGATTAAGAGATTAGCGGTATAAATTTAATATTTAATATTTTTAAAGCTTAATTTATTATTCTAATTTAAATTTAAATAATTTATTTTTTTACAGAAATATTTTGACATAAAGACTTGGAGAAAGAGGAAAGACTGGAATTCAATTTACGGAAACTTGGATGATACGATGAGGATGAGATTTAAGGATTACAAATATTACGTGAAGAAGCATTATTGGTGAAAGGGTTTGAAACCGGATTGGATATCAGATGAGGTGTGGGCTAAGTGTTGTGAGTATTGGGGCTCGAGAAAAGCTATGGTGAATTTTTGGTTATTTTTAATTTTAGTATATATTTAAAATTATAATTGTTTTTATTAATAATTGAATTTTAAATTTTTTCAGAATCAAGCAAAGGAAAAATAAAAAGAATCGAGAAAAGCAGAAAAACAAGAGTGGAGCGGGGTCGAGGAGGTATTCCCGAACTCGGGATATGCTATATGAGGTGGTTTTTTATTTAAGTAAATTTTTTAATTATTAATTTATTATTTATTGTGAATATTTTTTATTTTTCTGAAACAGGGTGAAGAATTAATCCCGGGAGGGAATCTGGTGATAAGGGACGAGGCTACCCAACAAGACATCCCAATTCCGCGTATGGGTGGTTTTTACGAGGTGGTGGGGAAAAGCAAGAAGACCAGAGAGTGGAGGTCGGTGGGCTACGAACAAGCCGATGTACATTTTTTTTTAAAGTTCATTATTAATTATTTTTTTCATCTAAAGTCAAATTTAATTGATATATTGTTTATTATGTAACAGAAATTGCTCAAGGACGCGATGAAGGAAAAGGTGACTCAAAGTCAATCAGAGTCAACCGATTGGGAAGGAATGAGTCAAAAGGAGCAATACGATTACGTGAGGAGCACCGCGAAGGCGGTTGGGTCACCGAAGAGGAGCTTTATTCCGGGCATTGACCGCCAGAGAAAATCGAAGAACAAGGCTAATACTACTCCAGCCCGGAACGAGCAACACGGGGAGATGATGGCGGCGATTAACGAGCTCCGAGTGTCCAGCGGTCTTCCCCCATTCCCCCGCCCTGAAGGATCTACTAGCACCGCGCCTCCACCTTTTTCGATGGCTGTTGTGAATGATGCCATCGCGTACGTTAATCAGTTGAGGGCAGATAAAGGCGAGACCCCCTTCCAGCCTATGAATGCGGGCCCCACTCCTCCTAGCGGTGATGAAGATGAAGAAGATGATGATAGTAGCAGTAGTAGTTCTTGTGAAGATGTTGAAGATGTTGAAATGGATGAAGATGATTACACGCCCGGGAATGATGAAAACGTTTATACAAAGCTCGGATTTTAGATATTTTGGTTGTTTGGTGTTTATTTTATTATATTTTAAGACTTTTGGTTTAATTTTATTTGGTTTGTATTAAGACTTTTTATTTTATTTTGGTGTAGTTTGGTATGACTTTGACTTTGACCTGGTTTGACTTTGGTTTAGTTATATATTTTAATTAATTATTTTGAATTGTTAATTGTATTTTTATTTATTAATTTTTTATTTAAAAGAAAAAATGATTTTCGAATTATTTTTAATTACAGAATTGCAATTAAAAATAATTCGAAAATTGTGTTTTTTTATTTTTTTTAAAAATAAAAAATTAATAGTAGCGACTACATAATAGTCGTTATTGACTACATCAAGTAGTCGCTATACCTTGTAGTTATAACGACTACTTTGTAGTCGTTTATAAACTTCTCTATTCTCGACTACGTTGTAGTCGATGAAAAACTAAGCTATTCTCTACTACTAAGTAGTCGCTAGAAGAAGCGTTATCTAGCGACTACAATGTAGTCGTTAGTAATGCCACTGACTCTAACGACTATTTCTTCGCGTGTAGTCGTAAGGTTTACCTTCTAACGACAATTTTTTCGCGACTAATTTTTAACGACTACAAGTAGTCGTTAGATCCTTGATCCGATTTCTAGCGACTTCTTTTATTATTTTTAGCGACTACTCATGTAGTCGCGAGACCATTGACGCGGCGTAGTGATACATGTCTCCCCATGTATATTCTCATGGTAAATCAGAACTAGGTTATCCATGTTCAGGGAGGGGTTCGAGTCTTGTACCTTTCACTTTACACCTGTTAGAGAGGGATTTGAACCATGAACCTTCTCTTTAAATGTTGAAGAAATAGCAAAAGTCGAGATAAATTGCCACTTCGGTCCTGAACATATCTGACTCAGGAACCTCTTTCTCGAGGTTTCTCATTAATTTATGTGATGTTGCTAGAATAAGGATTGCGGAATAATATATAAAATAATAAATAAGAAACGAAGGAACACTGAGATATACGTAGAAAACCCAAATACGATAAAACACTTAAAGAGGAGAATTTTTTTTATTATAAAAGATTAATTATAAAAAAGGGGTAAATAGCGGTTGGCAACTGAACGGGTTAACTAATAACCTATACAATTTAATATATTTATAGATGAAAGAAGATATCAAGATCTATAACTAAATAGGCTAGACCTATAAAAAAGAATTTGGATCATATAGCTAACTGATGTATTATTTGTATGTGCACACAAAGGAATTTTGTTTAATGAGACTCAAAAATTTGGATTACTGTATTCACAAAAAATCTTCTTAATTGATTTAATCTATCTCTGGAAAAGTCGTTGTTCCAGGATATAAGAAGGTGAGCCCCGCAAGGTTAATGTCATATGACAAACTTTGTGCGCAACACAAGGCTCTTTAGATACAACTTGCTTCCTAGTATAAATATTGTGGAAGTTACGTAAGATCTTCGAAGAAGTTACGTAAGATCTTCAAATGCTTCGAAGATCACAATGGGTTAATGCAGAACTATATTGAATAATTTAGGGTCTAACTCGGTTAATGCAGAATTATATTACAGCTCCCCTCACTACTATTAGTTAGCTAGGTTTCCATCCCCAATAGCTCGGCGGCTTTTTATGCACCATCAACCTGATGGAGTAGGCATATAGATTTTTTTCTTTTTGGTCGAAGAATGGCATATAGCTGATGTAGCTTTTTTGGGCAGAGAATTAAATACCGCAATCAAATAAAAAGTATTCGGTTTATAACCTCTACCTAAAAAGTTTTTTTTTTTTAAATAGTAAACAAAAAGAGAAGATTTATTACGAAAATCCAATTGTCTAACAAGTTAGATGTTCTTTCGAGAAAGCAAGTTTTTGACACGTTTGTAGATCACTACAAGAGTTGTTTTAATCTTTAGAGATTACAAGACACTTATCGATAAATTATATAGTTACACTTGATCATGGAGTGCTCCTTCCTTATTATTTACGGGCATGTAGGAGCTTATTCGAACTTTTCTACAAGAAATGGTTTGCTTTTGGTTATCCATTTTTCGGTGCCGATTTGTGTTAGAAATCGTATTACAAGCATTGTCCGGAATTTTTATTGGAATGGAAAACCTCCTTAAATTAGGTGAAAACCTATATGCTCACCTAAAGATGAAAAAAGGCTTGGTTTAAAGGAATTGCATGGATGGAATAAAACTCTCCTTATGAAAATTTTATGGACGATTATGGGGAAAAATGTTAGTTATGGATCAAACCGATTCATGGAGAAAATTCGAAAACCAGGAAGTTTTAGGATTGTGAAGTAGCTAAAACGGACTTGCCACTACTTAAAGAGACTACGAACTTGAAAGATAAATTAATGGCATCTCTACGAAACGTAGAAGACAATATTATTTTGATAAAATGGTTTGAAAATATAGACAATTCAAATGAATCATCAAGTGTTGTAATTTCCTCGACCAACAATCTCTCAAGTGGTGAATATTTTGCCTTGTACAAAAAGTCTTATGATGTCTTCCGTCAAAGATTATTTCTAAACCATAGGCTAATATTTTTTGTGATAGTACTGTCACACCTAAACATGTGAATATAGTGTGGATGACATTGAAGAAACGACTACGCACGAAGGATATGATGATATATATAGAGCTTGAAACGGTTTGTCGGATGTGTTGAGATGAGTTTGATATAAATGACCATTTATTTTTTAAATGCTCATTTGCGAGGGGTATTTGGAATGGTGTAAAGCATTGGTTGTGTATAACAAAATAGATTAAAACTATCTTAAACTCCATAAAATTGATCAAGAAGTTAAAATATGGGAAAAACTGGACTAGACAAGTTAGGCGTATTGCTTTTGCAGCAACAATTTATCTCATTTGGAATACGATGAACAAGCTAGAATAAAGAATGTCACTCTGTCTTGTGAGATTATATTTAAAGAGGTGAAAATTTTGCACATTTAGAATTTTATTTTTCGTTGTACCCTCATCTTTCCCTTGTGGATGATAGTTTATTTCTTAGAGATGTCACTAATTTGTGCTAATTGTTTAGGTTGATTGACTACTTTAAGCTTCGGTGTTAAGTAGGTGTAACACCTTGTAAAGTGTACATTATTCTCACTTTATATAACCATTACCTAACAAAAAAATACACTTTTTTTTAATAATACTCGATAAAAAAATCAAAGCTAAACAATTGATCTAATCCACATATTTTACCAGACACCCGACATACTATTTTCTGATTCTACTTGACATAAAATAAATTCTCACTAATAATCACTCAATTATAATTTAAGATCGATAATATTAACATAACGAATAGTATGAGGAAATCTTATGGCTCTATTTTTCAATTAGGACGAAGTCATAAATGTTGTTGAAGGATAAAAGGATTCAAGGGAACATCGCCTTTTTTTATTTAATTGCATTACATATCCTTATATTATACAAAATAACGTATATTATTTAATTAATCCTTTTATTTATACATAATAACTTATATTATACAAAATATACTATATGTTAAGAAATATCTATCTATTCATGGATATTCCTCTATAAATTCAGGACATGTATAAACAGCTTGCAACAACTTATGATGAACTAGGCAGCTAATACAAGTAACTGCGCAACAGCTTGAGCCTTGCAGCAATTTAAGCTACTAGTTACGCAGCTACTTACGTTTGTCTATATATAGTTTGATATTTTTATAATAATGTAACCAATAATAATATTAAGAGTTTTAATACAAGTTTATATTAATTTATATTTCGTGTTATAATCTTTAATTTTAGAACATGTTATTATCACGAGAATCTATCGTATTCGTGCAATTAATTCAAATATTAAAATTGTTTTCAGGCATGTTTCTTGGTACAAGCTATGGGATAACTGTATATGTAATACTTCATGTTGTTAAAATACTCAGTTACTGATAAAAATTCTAAATTATTAAGGTTTTTGTGTATTTTTGTATGCTACAATTTGAAACTAAGTATCATGTGCAATTATGTATGCTACAATATGAAACTAAGAGTCACGAAGGAACAAACTCATTACTTGAGCCATAGGTTCCCCCTGTATAGATTTGATACTCTAACTATTTGATGATAAGACCATTGTCGTCTCCAGACTTGTGATAAAATAACTTGACAAATCAACACCCCTAGAAAGCTAGATAACCCAAGTGTACAGATCGTTGACAAGTAATAAAAGTAAGTATTAAGAATATCGTCTCCTCATATGATTGTTGGCTCTTATGATGTGTTCTTATAAAGGCACTAGAATGAATTACTTTACTAAAAATGTAAAAGATTGATATTTTTTGTTTTATAATTAAGAAAGAAAGATGCAATTAAGTAAATTAAATTAAGTTACTAATTAACTAAAGACTAGAATGTAAATAATGAAAGAGGTGAGATGAGAATATAGCATGAGAACTCGCAAGTAATCCCCACTAGTAATGAATTTAAGTTTTAATGTTTAAGGGTGAGTTGATAGATGCAATAGTTGGGATTTACAATCTTCCTAACTCACGTAGAGATTCTACTTTCTTCCAAACTCTCGTCAGGGTAGCTTAGGAAGCTACCTTAGAACTACTAGAGGACTCTTCCAGGGAACTCTACTCAATAATTGGTGCCGTCTAGTCAAACCCGTCAGGATCACTAATGCACTAGACGTTTATGTGTCATTTTTCGTAACATGAACCCTCGTCATTGTGACAGTCCCTAATTACTAAGAGTAGTCCTATACTTGGCCATAGTAAAGGCTAAATTATATGTCAAATACAAAAGCAAGCCAATTAAAATAACAATTCAATTAGAGATGTGTTCTCCCAAATTCAATAAAAGTAGTAAAATAACTCTAGGGTTCATTCTTTATTGTTGTTCTCAAGTTATGGCTAATTTAGTGCATGATGAAATAATAAAAACTAGCAACTAATAATGTAATATTCATGTTCAGAAGATTAAACATAACAAAATTACACTAATAATTGATGACGAATGACGAATGATAAAGGTGGAAGGGCATAGAATGATTTCAATCTTCTTATCTCTGCTTCTGCTCCAGGCGTGTGTATTCTTCTAATTTTGAATGGGGACACGTTTTTGGTGTTGTGACTCCTTATAAATGGCCCAAGTTAGGGGTGAAAATTGGAGCAGTAGTTTTCCGATTTCCGATCAATTCCGATCCAAAAATTCCATATCTGGAAAATTTTATTTACCTTCTGATTCTGTTTTTTTTTCGAATTTTTTAAACAAAATTGGAATTACACATTTCAAATTTGGATACCTATATTGACAAGTGCACACGTACTTTAATATTATGTAAATAATCTTGTTGTCGTAGAAGAAGATGCATATATATATAATGATTTTAATATGTAATCGTATATTCTAATATGCTGAAGAAAAAAATTTCACTTGAATTTTATTTTTTTAGAAAATTTCTAGGTACAAGCTATTCCAGAATTTTTTTAAGAAAATAATCTAATATATCAAAATTTATGGAAATGTATGTTTCAAAGAAAATAAATTCCAAAAATACAAAAAATAGAGAAATTCCAAAAATTACTGGGTATTCCGAAATCAGAATTAAATTTTGAATTCCGATTTTATTTTAACTGGATTGAATTTGTCAATTTCGAAAAAAATAGATTTTTTTTGAACAACCACTATTCAGATCCCACTCGACCGATTTCCACCCTAGCCCAAGTCAACCAAAAACGTTTTAATGAATTAATGGACTAGTTTGAATCACGACATCTGGAAATTTCACAACACTTTTATTTCAGCTCCAAATCACGAACCGACAGTTCTCACATGCTTCTAACTTCAAGTGCTATCATGAATTCCAAGGGTTTTATCGTCCAGAATCCTAACTGATTGCAAGTGGTGACTATAACATGTAGATTTCCAAATCTTCTGGTAAACGCTCTAACTTTTTAAAAGTAGTCGAATCATCGTCTAACACCATGACTTTGGGATAATCTCGTTTTTTTGACTTCTCATCTCTCGGAGTACCGTAGCATCCAAGTATCTAAGATATGTACACGTAACACACAATTACGCACAAAAACTCTAAACGTAACATACAAGTCAAAACTAGACAATAAACCATAAAACATCAAATAATAGGGAAAACCCCTCAACTAAGTCCTAAATGTACCTAAAATGTCTCTTGACCGGATTAACTTATCACATAAAAGGATACTTCAAGACCCCCAACTCAAAACTTTGTTACCCCGACAAAACAAGAACCAAGCTATGGGCTTAAGTCCAACTAATCATTGATGAAGAAAATAATGAATGATCCCAAAACACTATCCTAGAAAGTAATATGTAGTGATATATAAGTATTTATACACATATGCGCTTAAATATACAAACAATCAGCAAATTATAAATTCAAGATTATATTAGATTAGATTCGCAATGCAAGAAGAATTGGTTTTCACTTAGTTTGATATGGCGGCTATACGCTATGATGTAGATCTCGGTTTTGGGCGCTAGGCGGTCGACCATGGCCTTACACGGGACCTAGGCGGAAGTATACGATTTTCAATCCCGATGTGTAATTTTGTATATTTAGTAATATATATGTAGTAATTATAGCAATTTTAACTATTTAAGTCATAAAATTCATCTAACAACACTATAGTAAATATAAAAATTCTAAAAATTGAGTTATAATATCAACTAAAGAGTTCTCGTGAATAAGAAAAATAACAAAAAGGTCTATGCAGGCATGTTTTTCCATTAATCGGTGCCTAGGCGGCCACTTTTTGTCATTAATCGGTGCCTAGGCGGGCTAGGCGCCTATTCCACGTCGACTAAGGCGCTAGGCAAAAAACGCCTAGAATATTAACTAGGCGTAAGCGGCTGAGGGGGGAGTTGACGCCTAGGCAGCGCCTAGGCGGGGAGATCTACAACATAAGCTATAGGGTGTTCCTTGGTCCTAAAATAGCATCCAATGGTCCAATTAGCTACTCCCTAATCACTCAATTATTACTCAACCATGTAGTTAGAAATACTAAGGTCTTTTTGGTTATAGCGTAGGCTTAGGCTCGGTATGATACGTATTTGGATAACTCTAAGTGAGCTTTTACCTCTCTCCTAACTACCCGTTAACGAATTGTCCTAGAGCTTGATTTTACACTAGAATGTACGCACTTACTCCATGTGATGCACTCGATACTATATCACGACAATTTTCAAATTTTCTTTGCCAGTTCTTTTATTTTCACTTTTCTTATTCATTTGCTTTTTTGTAAGTTATACATGAAACTCTTTTTGATGTGAAATGTCATGCTAATTTATTTTTAGTGGTGGTTGCTGCAGTGGTGTTTGTTGGTGGTAGTCGAAATTTTATCAAAAATATAAAAAATTGACGGAGGGTGGTGGTGATGGTAATGGCCTTAGGTGGGGGTGGTCCATTATTTGTTTAATACTAAAAAATATATAAATATTATATTAAAAATAAAATATAATAGTTATTATAAGGTATTTTTTGTAATTTTGTATTTTTGTTATAATGTTTTGAATAAAAATCTTAAATTGTAATTATACTAATTGATTTGCTATCTATTAATTACGCAGTAGTATATAATATGATCGTGCATCTTTCAATAAGTTAGAAAATGTGACGCCCTAGCTGCTGTACCTATGTAATTACATTTTAAGTTTTTTTGACCAAAAACAAGATAGAAAAAATTATGCTTTCTCCCCTATAAAATCACACCGTTCTTGGAGAAGTTCAGAAAACACACAGAAACATATCTCACTTTAGTCACAGACCAATCCATTAATGTCAATGTTTGAAGATTTGTTAGTTATATTCTAGTTCTTAGTAGTTATTTTCTATTTTTGTAATACTTATTATTATATGAAAAGTAGAACAAAATGGTAAAAAACTCAACACTAACAAACTGACCTTTTCTTGGTATGCTTCCGGGGCTTATTCACTATACTCCTCGAGTTTTCGATTTTCTAATAAATATTCGACTCTCTTTGCAATTTTCTACGTACAATTTTAATGATATTTTAAATATGTTTGAGCGCTTATGTTTCAGAATTTTTATGCATATTTAAGAGATAAGTGAGAAGTATGTCCAACTCATAAATTGCCGCTTTGTTCCTGAACATATCCGACTCTGGAATCTCTTTCTCGAGGCTTCTCATTATTTATGAGATGTATTATTTGTAGGTGCGCACAACAGAATTTTGTTTGATGAGACTCGAAATTTTTGACTACTATACTCACAAAAAATCTTCTTAATTGATTTAATTTATCCTTTGTTTTATAAGACTCCGAATATTTTGAGTACTGTCTTCACAAAAAATCTTCTTAATTGATTTAATCTATCTCTGGAAAGTCGTTGTGAGCCCCGCAAGGTTGTTGTTTCTTAAGACAAACTTTGTGCGCAACACAAGGCTCTTTAGATACAACTGCTTCCAGTATAAATATTGTGAAGAGGAAGTTACATAAGATCTTCAAATGCTTCTAAGATCACAATTTAATGCAGAAATATATTGAAAACTGTAGGGTCTAACTTGGGGTTATCAATGTATATGCACCTCAACCTGGGATTTCTAAACTTTATGCACTAAAAGTACATGCTATATACCACCATGTTCTATACCGGTAATGGTGCATTCAGCTCCATCTCACGAGCAAGAATCCTCCGGTGATGAAGATGCAGAAGATTTAGATTATTAGGTTCAAATTTATTTTTCTAGTTTCGTATTGAGTATTATTATTTTAAAAGTATTATATATAATTTATTACCGATTGAAATATTTTTATATAGTCATCATCTTATTAAATTTTATATTATATTATGAATTATTAAATTATTGGTGAATATTTCTTGATAAAATCATAATGGTGTACAAACAACTTGCTCTAACAAAGTAAAAGCTCCAGTTAACAGTGAGCAACTCCAGCCTTGAAGATCAGAGCAGGCGAGTAGATCCGTCGAAGACAGCAGCACCTGAGCAGATCTTCTTCGCTACCTTTCGTTACTGGCTAGATTTCCTTTGCCTTTCTTCTTTGATTACCTTCCTCGCGCAGCCTTCGAGTTGTTCCTTCTCCTTGCCAGAATGAATACTAGCCGGAGAAGAACTTTTCTCAAGTGACATATCTCTTTCGTCGGAGCTTCGACAACCTCACAACTTCTCCGTCCATTTTCTTCACGCCACCGAACAACTCGTGCTCTGTTCGTGGAGAAGATGACTCCGAGATTTCCATTTTCTGTTTTTTTCCTTACACAATGAGCGAGAAATGTACTTCAATTTTTTTCTTTCTTTATCATTTTTTATTATGTAATTTGAATGTATTTTTTAATTCCCTATTTAATTTTTTTTGCCTGCTAATTGAATTGTTTTTTAATACTTTGGGAGGTGTATTCAACTGGAAGTCGGTTGGATTTTTTAAGACTTTGAAAGTCTAAGGGTGCGATTTTAAAAATTCTATTCAAATTTTTAAAATCTAGATGTATTCTAAAAGTCTTTTTTAAATCTATTAAAATTTTGAGGTATTTAAAAGTTATTGGAGTTTTCAAATTATTGGACTTAATTATAGGAGTTTAAGGTTTAAGTAAAAATAAAAAAGTAATCTAAAAATTCTTCTGCAGATACAGAGATTTTATAAATTCCAAACAAAGCAACAACAGAGATAAAAATTTATAGCTATTTAATAATTATTTTAATTTCTAATAAATATATATATATATATATATCAACCATAATTAATATCATATATATGATAGGAATATCAACGAATCGTTGAAACTGATGGGCATATTAAGCGTGAAGGGATTGCTGTTTGTCTTTTTTCCAATACGAATGTGAGATGTGTTTTAACTTATCATGTTTCATTGTTTTTTTATCGAACATATTAAACAATGGTTCATATTTTTTATAGTTAACTTTTTCTTTTCTTTTTCGTTCCAATGCGAATGTGAAGAGATTGGATTTTAGGTTACATCGTTTTTCTTTTTAGCAAACATAAAGAAAATGTTTTCATTGTTATTCATAATTAACTTTTTTATTTTTTGTTATGAAACTTTTTAACGTTTCCGAGTGTATATATTTTTCTATCTTAAAATTTATTATTTACTTAATATCAGAAGGTAAAAGCGGAAATATAAATTCAAAAACAAACATCGGATCGACCACCATGGTGAGCCACCATTCCTCGATACCGTTAGGCAACAATGGTGAACGAACACCTTTTTTTGTTGAATTGTTTTAAATAGATCTATATTTTTATAAAAGAAAATCAAAATTGATTAAAATCTATTAAAATTTTAATGTAAGAATCCGTTAAATTCAATATAGAGTTAAAAATAATCTTACAA